>CM040742.1:29966931-31390681 GCA_022829145.1 Albula goreensis
TGTGTGTGTGTGTGTGTGTGTGTGTGTGTGTGTGTGTGTGTGTGTGTGTGTGTGGAAGAGGGTGGGTATATGTATATGTCTGTTTGAGAGATTTTAATAAATCTGTACTCTGTGATGACATAAAAAAACAAAAAATGTATACTTTGTGAAATAACTCATTCAAGACAACTCATCTTGGTTACTGGGTAGATGAGACTGGCCAATCCTTTGAAGGGAATCCTCTTGGGCCTGGAGGGCACCATCTGTGTGGATATGAGCCATCACAAACTAACCCCATAATAAATAAATAAATAACAAATCACCCATTCATCCTTGCCACTGTGTTTCCGTGGCAACAGGCCAGCGTAGCGTAAGTAAACTAGCCAAAGCAACCTCATTGGTTATACTGACGTATTTACAGAAGCATGAAAGACTACATTTTTTTTTCAAACACCACACTCAGAAAAGGTAGCTAATCAGGAATCATAGATGTAGTCATTAAATCAGTCAATGGACTTTAGAGGAGCATTCATTCATTCACTATCATAATAAAGGTAGTCACAACGGAAGAAAGGAGAAATTTTATTATATAATTATTTTTATGGCTTCCCAGGCACATATTGACAAGAAGGCATGTTTTGCAGAATTGGTAGCTCACATATTTAGCCTAAAACAAATTGCATGTATTTTTATTGAATTATTATGTAGATAATTTAGTGTTGCTCAAAAGGTTTTTTGTATTTAACTTTTGTCATGACAGATTTGAAAAATTAAAATTTTATGTGAAGCTATGCATGATAGACTCTGGGCAAATATAGCTGCTAGCTCTTTGTTTCAGCTGTATCTATTTATTTTTACTTGTATTTTATTTTTGAGACCGTGCTCTCATAGTATTTTTTCAAATTTATTTTCATTAATTGATTGAATAATATTTAATAAGAAACAATTAATTTCTTCCTATAAAAAGGCAGGATTGCTATTTTCTGTCGTGCTAATAAACTGAAGCAAATGAATGGATAGCTATTCATTCTGCATTGTTAAAGGGCCACCCTCAGCTATAGTTTTCTCCTGTTGTAAATCAGAGGCTCAGATCACGTTTTATCTGTAAAGGAAAACAAATATAATCACATGCTCAAATCACTAAAGCACACCAGGAGTGTCCATACACAATTAATTAATTGGTGGAAAAACAGAGGAGTAGCATCAATCATTATTTGCTGATTTAAAGCTACCCAAAATTCCAGAATGTATCTGTCTTAAGGAACAAATACTATATTTGTCTGTTCTCCTCTGTCACTTAAACTGAATGTTTCTGGACAGGCTTCTTTGCAGGAGTATGCACTAGTGGAGGTTCTATTTATTATGCTGAAATCCATGCAGTCTTCGCTGTGGGCCTACAGCCAAACCGTTGCTCTAAAAGCTCATTACTAATTAATGGCTTCTTTTTTAACCATACTCATTTGAGCCTGTCTCCAATTAAGACTGAGTTTCTGTCTTGTCTGGTCTTCTGTGCCACCTAATTGCCAGTGAGAGAGGACTTTCATTATTGGATTGTTTTATCTCATTATTCCTTTTTTTATGGTACCTTGTTTTTTAAATGGCGGAACAGATGATGGACCATATCCTCTTCAGTGGCATGCCATGTTCTTTCTGACCTCTGCCTTTGAGACAAATTTACGTGTTATTCAGTCTTTGTTCTGATGACAGTTTTGTAAATTGAGGAATAAAGTGCTCATATTTTATATAAATATACACAATCTAATACATTATTTCAAAACAAACAGGCAGAAGTTTCTACATTTTTTCTGATGTAATAAAATGTTCACTCTGTAGAGTAGAACTGAAATAAGAAGATCTGATAATCACATTTGTATTTAAGAATCTGTAACTGATTACATATAATTTTTTTTTACAAATCAAATTCAAATGTAAACAAAGGGGATAGCGCCCTCTAATGGGATCTCGTATATAGTCATAGCTGAACAGCTGTTTGGCAATCCCCCCCTGACATGTTCTCACTCAAGGGGATTACCCTGGCGGACAAAGCACCTCTACTGGAGCAAATATAATATTACTATGAAAATGAAAGGCCCAGGTCAATTATTAATCTCTGCATGCAAGGACAGTCTTTCATGTTACATTTTCTCGGTACTGCTTTGCATTGGAGCCAGTTCTGTTGAATAGTTAGCGGCAGCAGACACATCATTGCAACCCGTTTCCAATGATGATGATCGGCACTTCTCAAAGTTGTCGTGAATCTAAATAAAAATGGTAGAATGGGTACACTTTAAAAGCTGAACTGCTGGTTAATGCCCATTAAAATCTGCATAAATGTTGTGTTAGAATCTGTTGGATGTTTTAGAGGCCATCACAAATATTATCCATAAAATCATTCATATAAAACATAAAATGTTTGTCACATAAAATATTACAATATTCCATGTGGCCCTCTAGCCACAGTTATTTTCATATATTCTTACAATATGATAGCAAAAGAATAACCAATAGCAAAGACTCAGCTGTATTCCTGTCAATTGTAGAATACTCTTTAAAGAAAAATGATGAACTGTTGAAATTATTTACAACTGATTTATTTGCAATTGCTGTTATCACTGTACAGTACCATTGGTTCAAAGAAGCACTTTATGGTGTAGCATTTCTACAGTACGTAATTAACAATAAAATGCACATGGTAAGATTTAAATTTTTTACTCAGCGCGTGTATCATAAATCAAACATAGCACCTTTTTTTTGTAACTGATCATACTGTGGTCAATGCAGTAGGCTCTGGAGTCCAGCCAATGCTGCCTAAGCATGCGCACATGTCCACTGGCTCCTTTCTTTCAGCCACAGCTCTCGGTTCGATAATTAAATAGTTTTCAAGAGTAACTCAGGAGTAAATCCTACATATTTACAGTCCACCTCCCTCCTCCTACTCCTCATCCAGCAGATATGGGGCTGGGGGTGGGGGGTGGGGTGGGACAGAGTTTGTGTTGTGTTAGGAGCCTGCGGCTACTTAACAGTTCTACTTCACGTCCGGCGCAAAGCGCACGACGGGCCCACCCCGCCGAGGTTCTGGTCTTTCCACCAGTGGTTCTGGTTCTCCTCCAATGGCACCCTGGGGATGATCACTGGGTCCACAAACCTCGACCTTTGGGCCTCTGGAAAGCAGCATAAAGTTAAATACAAAAAACAAGAAAGGCAGAATATGTAACATTTTTCATCACACATCAGACCAAATCTGATGAATAGCCTGTGACTGGTTGATTAATTTAGAATGCATTCCCAGGACTTCTCAGTAGGTAATAGCACAGACGCCATTCTAGTTCCTGTGTACATATGCTGAAGTCACAGGAAGCAAATATGCATGCCAAAGGATAGCAACCTCTAGTTTGCATAGGAAATTAAAATTCAGGCAAATCCAGACAATTTTTCCAGATCCTTTTTTAGACATCTGTACCATTAAAATGGTACTTTGATATAAAAAAATTCAGGGCACATATTCACACATTTTGCTCTCAATTGACTGCATGATTTCAGATTAAACAATAATTTAAGATTCTATATGTATGAATTGATAATGGCAATGCTGTATTTAACAAGCCACATTCATGACATGGAAACAGTGTGTCACAGGGTATTCAAGGGAATATCTCTAATAATAAATGGAAATATAATCTGAATAAGGTACACAAGTCTTGATACCAAATTTCATTTGTTGCATTGCATTATGTTATTCACAGGCTGAAATTATACTCAAATCCAAAGTGCAAAACCCTACATTTTCCATATGATAAAATATGATATTCAGATTATATTTTGCCACATTCAAGTGATTCAAGTGACTGTCAAACAAAACTGGCATGTTGACATAATTTAAAAATATCAGGCAAAGTCTAATATACATATTTAAAAGGCCACAGTTTCCTTATTCAAATGCTTATGTTTGGCAGAGGCTTTGACATTTAAAATTCAGACACATAGTTAATGTGTGGACCATTTCTTGATTTCCATCTATATTTTTCATACAAATAGGCTATAAATATATGGTTAAGCTAAGCACATTCAATGTTCCAGAAATAGCGGTGACATGTGATCTGCTTGTCTACATGTACTATGCAAGACATTTTATGCAGCCACAAAATTAATTTCCCTTGACCTAGTTTTATCATATGCAAGAAATATATCTTAGAGAGTCAGTGGATGATTCTCCAGATAGCACAAATAACACTTACAGACACTTCCCATGTCTCCTTAGAAAGAGAGAGAATGGGATCCTTATACAAAACAAACACAATTGTCCATAGACTACTATCTAATCCCCAAATTTCCATATGGAAGAGAAGTACAGAAAGGAAATGACTTTGTGCCTGTGATACCTCAACACTGTGTATTTTGTGGAATATTCCATAGTAAATATTGTGCAAAGAAAATCATATTGAAGTAGTGTGATCATAGTGAAATACACTGTTTTTTCTCTTAACTCACATTTGAAATTCACACAAGTCTGGACAATTAGATTACCTTGTATTGGCTAGTGCACAGCGCCAGAGGTGTTGCTTTAGCGTCTGAACCCAAACAATATCTCGAACTGGCTGATAGAGCTGTATGTAGTGGTACTGTTTTAGCACAACCCTTCAAATGAATCAAAATGTTACTAATTAAATAGAGTTCAATTTACATGGCACTGTTCTCAAAATAGAGCATGACACCAGATAATAGCCAATCATTGCATCACTTCTAAAGAATACAATATTTCACAACATTTCCCCAGATATTACATGTGCAGAGATTGATTTCAACATCGTCTCAAAAACACAGCAGGTATTAAACTACTTTATTCTAATATAATCCAATGAACTCACATATTCACTGACCTATTTTTAGCTTTCTGAATTTTACCAAATTTCAAATTTAGTTCTGAGTCTCAGTCATCATTGCTTTTTGGATCTTCCTGTTTTGTACCCCCAGGAACTGAGATACTGTGGTAATATTACAATAATATAATTCTTATATAATTCTGGAATAAAGTCCCATGCATCCTTTCACATACATATTGCAACACATTTTTGTGAAATCTTGAAATATATTTGACAAAAATCAAATATATATTTCCCAGGCTCAATAAGTAGCAATATGCAGGGCTTAAAAGGATGTAGGAACCTATGCCAGAACGAGTTACATGATGTTTGTGAATAAAAAAAAAAAAAAAAAACATTAGATTTGATTGGAATTGATTGCAAGCAAAAACTGAATATTTGACTATGTTTATTTGCACAGTTCTCTTCCATGTGGATGAAAACATATGAACTATTCCACTGAAACAAGACTATGAAACACAATACAATTGTTACCTGCATCCTTTAAAACCCATCTTCAATAAAAAGAATCCACACACTCTTTTTTCTGCTTTTGCATTTATTAATAATTTCAATAAATAGGAGCAAGCAGAGAACACAAGCACGTCACAATTAAAATGTTTGCAGTACATAACTCCTTTTGTTAAAACTTTTCTTCCTTTCCTTTGTTTCTTTTCTTTTCAAGTCATTCTGAAGACTCGAGAGTAAAGAAGGAGAGAGTTAGCACCAAGTGTGGTGTGCTCGGCACGTTAGCATGAACAAACCTGCGATGCGCGACAAGCCCAAGGCTGCAAAATGTTAATGAGGCGGCCCTCACCCTCCCGCGACAAAACACTCTCAAGCGGGGGGCCAATTCCGCTTGGGGCCGTGAGGACGCAGACACACCAGACGATGGGACAACGACCCGCCCGTGCGCGAGATGGAGAGGCGGACTGACACGACAGATGAGATCAGAGACAGGCAGAATGGGCCCGTGGAGAGTAAAGGGAGATTATTCTCACAATACCCTCCTATTGTGGTCTATCCCATCAAAGGAGCCCGTGCTATTGCAATCGATTCAGATCTGTTACACTGCTGCTGCTGCTGCTGCTGCTGCTGCTGCTGCCTTTTCTCTTCTAAAGGAGTTTCTGAGGTTCAAGGCAGCTGTGTATTACACAATCGCCTGACTGGCTGGCATCAAGTAACAGAGCAATGGGGTGGATGTTGACATTTTTAAAGAGGGCACTCTATAACTGACTTCATCACACTCAATTTGACTTGTACGGTGCAAATTTGTTGCCCTACCGCTCCCTCTCAATGTTAAGTAAACACAATGACCACACACCGCATAACTGTAAATATACCAACACCAAAACCATAAAGCCAGTCTATTCACAAGTCTGACAATGCTACAGCTATCTTTAAATCAGGATTGTGGAAGATATTTATTCTGCTGCATGTACATAATCTACATATATATACATGTATATACAGTGATGCATTTGACCGGATATAAATATAAGCCCAGGAGAATCTGAATTTGATTTGAATTTGTCATTGCTTTTGTTCACTGTAAAATATGACAGTCTTCTTCAAATCTCACCCTTGCACTATGCATGCAGTTCCCTGGAAAAGCTATAAGCTTTGGCCCAAATAACAGATAATAACAGAGAGAGAGAGGGAGAGAGAGAAAGAAAACATGCAGCAGAAAACACCAACATAAGTACATAAATAAAGCATTCCATACTGACAGCCTGACGGCATTCAACTTACCACCTCACCACAGGGCTGCTTGGACATATTAAAATAAAATGTAAAATTTAAAAACACATTTACAGAAGTAATTAGAAATGAGTATTGTCATCCAACAAACTGAACAAAAGAAATGCTCAGCAACATAAACATAATGCATAATTAAAGAAAATCTGCTCCGTCAGAGAGTACTTCTTATCATTGCCCAACCCAGCCTTACAAAGCTAATCTGGTGACCTCAGAGTCTTCATTGTGTGTTCAGGGTTCCCATCTGCTCGTCCCTTGGGGTCCCGAGGGACCGTCCCCTAAATCACATTTGCAAGAGAGGACTGTGACCGAGCAGCAGGCAGCCAGCAGGACGTGGCTGTCACTCTAGACCACAACTGTTCCATGCTGCTACACGCTACCCCCTTTTCGTTTCCCCCTTCCTCCTAATAACTACGATCATTCTGCAGTCAATCAACACTGCATCTACTCTGCCTTCATACACTTTTTTCATTCTTCTGTTTTGAACTTTGTGTTTTATAAATGTACTTATGGCATTCAACTTATGGCATTCAACATTGCCTTAAACATGTGTACTCCATGGATTTACAGCTTACCCTATATTATACAAGTTATGGGAATTACAGAATCTATCGTTACCAAAAGCCATCCAGTAGCATATGGTCATATCAGAGTAACTGCTTCGGCTCCCCTGCAATCTAACAAATGGTTGATACTCTTAATTAGTGAGTGACCTTTAAATATATAACATCAAGTTCCTGAGTCCAGAAGTAACTCTGAGAGTGAATTTACTGATAAAATGTGTCAGAACAGTCTAAACACTTCAATTCTAACAAAATATCAAAATCTGTGAATAATATAGCCGGATGAGGTCTACAAAGTGAAGAGCTAAATAAAATACAAGTATATATTCAAAGACAGGAGAGCACCAGAATTTGACCCTCCAGTATACAGTACCGTGTTTCCATTCAGCTTTCCGTAAAACACCTCCAGGTACAAGGGGGAATAAAGCAGAAGCATTGTAGGCCACACAAATGACCTAATATCAGTGCACTCCCATACTCTGAGCTTCACATTTATCAAAGATTTTCCAACAAAAAACACAAGCATCTTATTGATAACTTTCCACAAATTTAGAAAAAAAAACAATCTGGCTGGTTCGGTCTAAGTGTAGGAGGTCTAAGTTGAACTACAGTAGTTCACCAAAAAATAAACCTTGATAAATGCAGCAAACCAATCTGTGCAGCAGGTACAATGTGACAGCCATACAGATTTGCTTGTCAGGAGCTCCATGCAACAGAAAGTCTCATAGCACAGTGTCCATTGGCTAACGAGTTGGGCTGGTAGCCATGGAAACCTTGGAATGAGTGGAGGAGGGGGAAGCGGATGCGATGGCAGATGTACACACTCCCCCTTTGCGCTGCGGGACCCTGATGCAATGTGCGGCGGTGAAGCGACATGTTATGTCAAAAACCCTGACATTTAGCACTCTACACTCTGATCAGAGAACCAATAACTGGACTGGGGGGGGGGAGAAAGGGAGATAGAGCGAGAGAGAGAGAGAGAGAGAGAGAGAGAGAGAGAGAGAGAGAGAGAGAGAGGAAGAGAGACTGGACAAGGGGATGAGAACCCTCTAATCAATTTTGCAGCCTTTGTTTTTCCCCCAGAAGAAAAAAATAGAAGTGCAATGGTTTTTACTCTTTTGCCTCAGCCAGTTTGTTGTTCATCTCTTTACTTTTCTCCTTGTCCCCCTCCTCTGGCTTGGACTCTGGCTTGTTTTCGGATGCCTTCTTCTTGCTGCCGCGGACTGACGTGGGCTGCTTCTCTTTGGCCTTTTTCGTAGCTTTGCTATGGCTTGCTGATGATGTCATCTTTTTGGGTTTGGTACGTGGAGCGCTTGGCCTCTCCACCTGAGGAGTTGTAAAAAGCTGGTATGAATCTTCTGCTTGACATGACTGAGACAATGTTCAGCATTAATTTACCTGTGGGGGTCACAGCGGCCCTGAACCCTCAGCACCAAGAGGACTTTAAGAGTGTCAATTAAAATGTATCCAATCAGTTTCAGTGCAATGAGAGGAAAAGCAATTTCTTTGATAGGTGTCAAAGGATTGCTTTGGTAAATTTGTACTTTAAAAATAATCAAAAACAAACACAAAGAAAAAAGAGAGCTTAAAGGGGAACTCCAGTCAAATGACTCCATAATAGAAAGCCACAACATTCACAAATTCTGTCTATATTTGCACACTCCTAAACCTTTGAGTAGACAAACTAAGATGTTTCAGACTGCATTATTTGGCTTGCCCCTATATGCAGAGAGTTCTAAGGGTCTTACAACTCATAATTCATCTCAGAATTCAAGAAATTGCTTTATCAGATCCACACATATCCAAATTATAGATTTTTACTGGAGTTATCCTTTAATGATCAAATCCTTTTCAGTGCGTGCTCATTAAAAAAACATCATCAATGAATGAGCGATCACCATGGTAATGATTTCTGTACTGAAACATCTGGTGGGAGTATCAGTATGGCAATCAGCAATGACTGATCAGTTATTTAAATTAGATTTTTTATTAATTTTTGCATATCTTCATTAATTTTTAAATGACATTGTTAAATAGCAAAGCAACAGTTCCCAGCAGGAGTTTTGCACATAACCCATTAAATATCATTTTACACTAAATTCCAGGAATTCAGTAAAGATATATCTACAGTATTAATGCAAATTATGTTTCAAAGTCAGTAATGAAACTGTTACATTTCACAGTAACAAAAATAAATTATTCTATTGAAATTTCAGCAATCAACCTGATTAGCCATACTGTAGTAATTGCAACAGCCATTAAGCTGTAGCATTTTAGAGGCTCTGAAAGTGAAACCCCTCTGATGACCTTGCGGTGAGATATTGTGAACCTGGTTGCAATGGTCTGGGTAAGAGGGTGCAGTGAACTAAACTGAGTTATGTTCCATGCCTTAAGTAAAAGAGTAACACACCTGACAGTACAGTGGGTCTAGAATAGAACTGCTGTCAGCCTCAGCAGAGCCCTACAAAGGGTGAAAAAGGGGCTACATGAACAAACAACATGCACGCACAAACACAGACTCTACTGTCACCTTGGTAAAACTGGCATGCTCTTTGGACACTGTATGGAGTAAACATTTTTCAGTAAAATATTGACTGGTGGAGTACCAGGAGTGGAATGAAGATACAGAGACAGTCATTAACACATGAAATACACCTAAAAGAAAATACAAGTGACAGTGGGGCCCATCTAGTTTGCACACCAACAATCATGTTTACTGTCTCATAGGTATCTCTATATTCGCTTCAGCATTGGGTGAATCCATACAATGCACACAGCTAGGTGGGCTGGCATGGGCTGGAGGGGTTTGTTGAAATCATAGCCAGTGATCTGTATTGATACATGTTCTTTTACACTCAGATCTTGTAATCTACTAGATTGGTATGAGTAGTTTGCTGTGAGACAGTGCTCAGAACAAGATTGGAGTTAGACAGAAACATTGACCTGCTGGCCAGCCGCTACCCAAAATTAACAATGTTTCTCCTGAGAAGATAAGTGTCAGCTGTCATATGCACAGAATACAGGTCTTTGACACTTTCTGGCTGGGCAGGGTTAGTCTAATGACCATACCTTTTCTCAATTTTAACAGCTTGGTCAAGGATCCATTATTTCATTTGCTGATTCCTTTAGCAAATGCAGCTTAAAATGCTTCCAGTTTTACACATACAGCCAGCCTGATTCAAAGCACTGGATTTATACTGGCTGTATGGGTGTAACAGAAGAGCTCCACCTGAGATTCAAATCCCCAGGGCAGGAGTCTCATGCTCTAACCCCCGCCCCACTCCACTTTCTCGGTCAGCTCTAATTTAGGAACAAAGAGGCCTTTAGTGATTACATGGGGTATGACAAAGCACAGCTGTGTCAGGCGTATGGTGCCTCTGTAAACACGAGACACTACAGAGCACACTAAACACTGGAGGATATCAAGACCAGCCTTGCTCACAGTATTATCCTTCTTATCTCTATCAAATTGAGAAGTACTTATTTCTGAATGTGAGTGAAAAAGGTCTGAATGCAATCTCTCCAATGAAAACCACTGTGTTTTGTTTTATTTAATGGCACCCCTAAATTAGTTTCATTTCATTTGTGGTAGCTCTATTATGCCGACACCACCATCCATTCATTTTATTTGCACAGTAAATAGCATGGTAGGGATGTAGAGTAAAATTTTACTCTGTCCTTATATAGACCAGATAAGACAAGAAAAGGCCCAGAATGGCGTTCTGGCTACAATGACCAACTCTCTCTTGGATGGTTTGGAAATACATAGAATCTTGGCCAGAATACATTGGCCTAAGCCAGGAATGATGATGGAAAAAGCTAACATGGACCTGACTAAAACAGTATAGAGCTCATCACACGTCAAATTATCAATTGAAATACCTTAACCCTGAATACACTACTATGGTCTTAAAGTCTACTGATTAAAAAAATAATAAAAACCCCATTCTTTGATGATCGTATGTTTTGATTACAGCTTGTCTGCATGGACAGATTATATGCTTTTGACACTTATTTCTATTATGTTTTCCTGGACTTACACTTCCTGTTTCCTGTATATGTAAGCAGTCATGGGTGGTGTGTAATGAGAGACCATGGACAAAAGCCAGGCTTTGGCAAAAAGACACCGTATCAAACACCCATGTGTCTGTCCATCTCCTACCTTGGTGGGTTCAATGTAGGGCTCGCTGTACAGGCTCCGTATCCTCCGGCGCTCTAGTGCCTTATTGTCTGAAGTGTCAAGCTTGGCCTGTTCCCCCCTGAAGGTGGCGCTGTAACTAGTCTCCAGGCAGGTCTTCTCATCAGGAGGCTGGTACTGGGACTTGGCTCGAATGGCCTTGGCCGGCTTCACATCTGTGTAGGCTTTGAATTCATTCCTAGGAACATTATGTAAATTATATTGTTACATTTACGTATTGGACAAGCTTACCCTAAGCAATGTTCAACAATCATCCAAAAGGCTTTGTGAGTAGCAGTGGTATAGACCTGGCTAACAGGCTAAACCAGAAAGTTCAGGTACAACATTACTAAAGTATGAATGCAGTTAACTGAAATCAGAACAGCAACAAGGATGGGGTCATTGTAACCTGCATCAGGATTTTAGTATCATGAGAGCTGGAAAGTCATTACAAAGGAGCTCATATGTTTGAATACTGTATCAACACCATGGTTCTTCTGTAGGTCACCAGCATGACCTTACCTCTTAGCTGCATTCCATCCATTCTAATGCAAAGGCCTTGTACCAGGTAACAAATAGTGGTGCTTCCATGAATTTGCAAACAATGCACAGCATTTGTAATGCATCTATTGTGAAAATATAAGCATAGTCTAACTGATAATCTTATTTGATAAAATGTGTTTTTGAGTGAACATACCTTATTATTAAGATCCATAGATCAACAGAATGGATCTTTACTGCCTTTGGCAGTACTTCACACTTTACATTTTGACGATATTATAAATGACAGTGTAAACTGACTTATGTCACTGATTTTTGCCTATGTACAACTCATATATGCAGAAAGTCATACATATAAAGGCCACTGCATAAAGTAACAGCATTTTTTTTTATCATGCAGGCATATTTTGTCAATGCACTTTTCATTTGGGCACTATCATCCAAGCACATAGCTGCATGATTTCATTGTAGGGGAATAGAAAACAGTTGACTCTGCAGGTTTACAGTAGAAAAGGACAGAGGGAGGGCACAGACACATCCAGGGGAATGAACATGCATGTGGCTTTAAGGAAGCCCCGCCCCTACATTTCCTGTGCAGAAGGCCCATCCCACCTCAGACATGAGAATTTACATTGACCTTGCAGCAGCATCGCAGCAATCTCATTCCTTCTTAATCCCCCACCCCCTCCCAAAAAACACATGATCAAAATCTAGCAAGCAAAAAATGCTGTTGCATTCAGGGTTCCTTTATCACCTTTGTCAGTTATGTGACTGGTTACATTGATTAGGTAACACTATTACTGAGACGGCTGCATGCTAGGTACTGTGCAATAGTACAGGCCCATTACTGCAATTAGTCTGATGATCAAGTCCACATAAAAGCATCAAATCAATTACCCTGTCTGTGGCAACCCTCAGTTTGGATCAATACCAAGCAGGCTCAACCTGCAACCAGAAAAAATATTAGATAATGTATTGCCCTTATTAGCTCTAAGAAGAGAAGTCTCTTTCGGGACTCACTGCTAATAAGGTTTTCCATCTATCAAATACTGATAACCCAGACAAATGGATGAAAAAGACTTGTAATCAGTCAGGTCTATCTACTTTACTTGATGGACTGACAGAGCAGTAAACTCCACTGTTTTCATTTGATAAACCTGAAAGCATCCTAGATTTCCATAACTTTGACCTCTGATGGAAGTTGCACAAGCTAACACACCATATTTACCTAGATTTATTTAGATGAACTGAATAAAACTTGTATGTGTACCAAATCCTCATTTACATAAAAGAATGTAATTCATATGACTTAGCATTGAAGTCATGGCTATAGAGAGTGGTGATATTTCCCAGCATCTACAAGATTGATGGAGAAAGCTGACAATACAGACATGTCTACAAATTTCATTTATTTAAAACAATGAATCAGCAAGATGGATGAAATTAAAAATTTAGTTTAGTGTAACCCTTATCCATAAAAGAAGTCTAAATCATTGCAGTTGCAACATGCCATGCAATACATCACAATAGCATGGCTTCACAACCTAACAAAATCTCTTCAGCAAGGTCAGCATCAAAGGGGATACATTTCCATCTCAGAGGATATTATATAAACAACAATTTGTATAGTAATTTGATTTGTTTGGGGAAAGAAGTAATATTTTAACCATGTTTTTGTACTAAAATGTGTCAAGAAGTATTGTGTAAGTGTTGTGTTCAATAGCCTTTCGGTTCAAGTAAAAGCCAAGTTGTCCAGACTCCTGTTAAGTTAGCTCTAAGATTGTGGGGTAGTCACTTGAGCAGACCTTCCAAACTGGCTGTACTAAAACATGTTGAGACTGGCTGGAAACATCTCATCTAACTCTTGTTAAGGTCTGTATGAAGAATATTATCTCATGATTCAAAAAGGTGTTTCTCACAAGTTAAACCAATCAGGCTGAGGAATACATTATCTCACATTCAACCAAACGGCTTATTCAACAAACATGTTCCTAATATTAAAGACTATATAGGCAATGCAAGTGTAATCAGTTAATATTGTGCAATAAGTAAGGTGGACAATGCTGAAGGATTGTGGCAGTTTGTGAGGTAGGTAATATGCAGCTATATGGGCCCTGTGTGAAGGCTAAATTAAACGGCCCCTGTGGGAAGAATAAAGCATGTGACCCTGGTGTAGTTTTATGGCAGGCAAATTATAATAATATGCTGTTTACCACACCTGTATATGTAGTTTTATGACTGATAATAAAGCTGCTGTGATGCCAGAAAAAATCTGAGAGATCACACAGTAATTAAGTATTTTTATATTGTACAGTGGAACAGGTTGCTTGAGACCCAAGTATAACTATTGCAAATTGGTGGATGTTGACATGGCTTGACAAAAGTCAACACTCTTGAACACATCTATGTACAGACAGTTTGCTATGAAGCTCAATCCTTCCCTTCATTCTGATAAACTACTGCAGTATCTTAATTCTTTTTCATCTCATAAGTTCTGCAGTCACATCCATCATTGTAATTCAGTAGTTTGAGCTCTGGCACTTCACTTTGTATTAGGAATATTTCACCGCAGTGTCCCACAGAGACAAACACTTCAGTGAATCCCTGGGAAAAATCTGTGGCCATGAAGTTTATATGAATCAGGATGGCAACTTGAAACAGCACTTCCCAGTGACAGCAAATTCATCTGCTATGCACTGCTGGTATGACAAAGCACCATCAAGCCTTGATGGTCAGTGAACATTAAAGGTCACTGGCCTGGATGTGAACAGCCAGGACAAAAAAAAGGGGAGGGGGCAAAGGAATAACTCTTCATCTTACAGCTGTGAATGGCGGCAAATGAACAGCAAAAACACATATCAAACTGCAAATTAATTATCAAAATAATTGCCTTCATTTTCAACTTGTTTTGCAGAGGGCACTGAAAGAAACTGTGCTTGTCAGCCAGGCAGAAGAGAGTTGATTTTGCTGACAGTCATTATACTATTATACAATGCAACTGAAGCACACTTGTGTGTGTTAGAGACAGCAAGATCAGCTCATACAATGACCAAGGCTTGAAAAGTACTAAAACATTCATGTAAAGACAGTCAAACACAAGCCTATATATGGCTGTCGTACACTGACATATAACTGAGCAGCAAAGTTGCCGTCTTAATACACCATCTCTAGCTCATCCAACCATCCACTTTTTATATCAGGTTACAAAACAGCCAGAACCAGTTCTGTGCACTGAAATGCCACTGGGTATTACCAACTACAAGGAAAGAACCACACAACCCTCGTCTATTCTGTAAAATTCAGAGCTGGAATATTGAGGTGCCTCACACAGTACTTACTGTCCCAAACAAATCACTGAGGCTAAAACTCATTATTTATTGGAATTATTTATTTATTTTTTATCAAAGGGATTCTAAGCTTGCAGCAAAATCACGAAAGCAAAGATGGCTGTAAGCAACAGAGACAGCAAAATGTTCATATGAAAGTATAAAGGTGTTACTGTTGCAGAGGGTGGCGACACATTAGACTTGGACACAGTAGAAGGCTCATGTAAAAACACGAAATACTGCAAAGGGTTTTATCTCTGCATTTGAAAACCAATGCAAAAGCAAAAGACACTGAAATATGTGTCTCTGGTAGAAAGAAAGTGCAAGTAAACAAAATATTTAAAATGTTTTTTTTTCCTGTTACTGAATTAGAATACTCATATTGTTCTTGCCTACTTGTCAGAAAACTTACGTAAAACACAAGGTACTGAAAATGTTTTTACTGCCTCTGAGTTAGAGGACTCATTGAAAAACCAAAGACACTGAGTAGAATTGTTCTCACTGCTGTGAGCTTGCCTTGCACCCCAAGAAACATGTTGCCACAGTCTTTCTGTGACCTTACACAGGAACACAAAGGCAGCACCCCTGCAGCTTTTCAAAACACAGAGAAGGCTTGGACATCAAAGCATTGTTACACAAGCAAAAAAAATGGTTAAGCTGTTCACCATGGCTTGTATGTTATCTTTAATATTGCATAATCCAAATCTTAATGCAATTCTTGGCTTGATTTCAAAATGCATAGATGACAAGTGTGCTAAAACAAGAGTGCTAAACTCCTATCTTAGTTACCCTGCAGTGTGGCTGTCTCAGTAATGGACAGTTACAGCATATCTATAAAGACACATATTTCCAAGTATGACATGAAGATGAATACACCACAGCAAAATTGCCACAATTAAAATGAAAAAAGGTGGAACAAATATGACAAAACATATCCAGCATCCTTGTTTCATATTAAAACCTCTTTATTGAGGGATATTGTTTTTCTTTTGCTAATGCCTATATGGGGCTTGGATCACTGCCAAAAATATGCTCCTGTACTTTGGAGAACTGAGTAACTTAGCTATACCAACAATACTCTCATAGGCACATATGGGCTTTTAAGAGTGCAGTCAGAGGCCATGTATTGCCCTGCAAAGCAGGTTTGGGGCACTGAGGAGCCAGTATCTATCACAGAACCCATCATGATCTCATACTGGGCACTGGCATTGCCATTCAAAGCACATTTACAGCTACATCTGAGTTAAATCAATAGAAAGTATAACAAGGGAAATAAAACAAGGTCAGGAAATCATTTTAATGTACAAAGAAGCATGCACCATGAAAAATATTGTAAATGTATAAAGCAGTGGGAAACCCCACAGTAGTGTAGCATTTCATGTGTTGCAAAAACGCCACAAATTCCTTGAGGGGTCAAGGCATCCTATGGAATCATGACTGAAACATACAATACACATTTTAATAGCAGTTTAAAATACAGTTTTAACATTTTCAAAATACAATTCAAAAAGTATCTTGGCTTTACTTTGGCTTAAAAAAAATCCCTCCAAATACTTTTATTATGTATTATTCATTATTATTGTTTATGTACTGTGTCTTGGAACTTCAGCAGAAAAAGGCAAAAACTGTTGGTTCAGCATAAGCAAGGTAATGGAACGAGTGAGACACAAGATATGATTGTTGTATATATCCACTAGCAAAGAACGTTCATGTGAATTAATATGATGGCATGGCACTGTGTACTGTTACTCTCCACGGATTAATCGCTTTACATTTGCCAGGGGACTACATTAACATTAACATTAACTGTTCTAAGAATTTGAAGTATTTTCCATAAAACTACACATGCCCATATTTTATTGTTAGGAAAACAATCCCCCATCCCCACAGCATCCCAGTTTCATTGCAAAATAAAACGTTTTCCATGATAAGACAGTGATCTCATTCCCAAATGGAGGATAAATGCACATTACTGATTAATCCACCTGCTCCTTTCTAAGCACAGAAATACAACAGGTCAACTTCCATTCATCCTTGTTACACATATATTAACCCAGGAATGTCTGCCTCAAAACAATAGCCACATAAATCTCAGCACAGAATTACAGCGGTGTCACCACAGAAAGGTTGTCTTTTAAGCCCAGAACAGGACTTGCACATTTTTACCAGGTACCCAGCTGGAGCAATGAATTGCTTCATTAACCTGACCAAAATAAAAGCTCAATGTGACTTCAGCTGTAACAGCCCCTCTGCTCTCATGACAAAATGTATGCTTTAATGCATGGCTACAGAGCAAACTGGAGTGGCAGAGGATGTACAATAACCTTCCCGTCCGTTGACATACTGCCTGAATGGCATGAAGAGTCAATTGCACTTGCCGTGCAGACAGTCAAGGGGAAGAAAACACAATGGCTTGGCAGACAAAGCATAATTGTGATGGAGCACTGGATCCAAGAATGCCGCTGTTTCACTGTATATGCTAAAATGATATTAATAAAAAAAAGGTTCAAGGCAACCATGAACGGAATGAATCATCCTCAAAGTGGATGAAGAAAATGTTCAAGATGGCTTCCTTGCCTCTGCATTTATTTCCCCTTAAGAATCTTCTGCATGATATGTGACATTACCAGAAGCAGCCTGGAAACCTCACAAGTCTTTTCAATTTTCTGCTTTTTGATTTTTTGCCCCTTTGTTACATTTATTTCCACATCAAACACAAAATCATAGATGAAAAATCAAGCAGAAACCTTATCTGATTTTCATCATAAAGACTAAAACTAACACCAGGGTAAAACATTCACAAATTATCATTCTAAAATTGCGACACTGTCACCAGTACTATTTAGAAGTTGTATTTCATATGGCAATTTCAAATTAGCACATGGGGGTATAAAATGTAGAGTAAAATGATTTTGGGGTTTATTTGCTGCTTTGAGGCTGCTATGAAAAAAACATTCACTTCACAGCCCTAAATTAGTGTGGGAGGATTAACCTCATATCTTGGATGTAAGGCCTGAGCCCCCTGACACATGGCAGAACATAAGCAAATCAGAACAAAAAAACTTGAAAGTATGGAATAAGAGTCCATGAAATCCCCTAAAAGTGCTCGCTCCTTGCAGTCAGGGTCCACAAGCTGGACTCTATCCCTTCCTATTTCGCCCATGTTTCTCCTCCCCTGCTGATCCTGACCCACACCGTATGCTCTGAAACGCACCCACAGTGAACTGTGATATTAACCCACAACTGACCGGCTTTCTCTGTTCACTACAAAAAGACAGTTGCCAGGGCCCTGCTGTGACAATACTGCCACTTTGCACTCACATTACTGACTCATTTACATGTCCCTCCCCTGTTCACAAAATCATAATGACAAATGTCTCATTGAACAGCTCACCTAACTGTCACCAGCTGCCAAACATGTATTTCATCCATATAATATAAACATACTACTCAATCCAAAAATAAATAAAACTCCTGCTTATTTTTTGTTTAAATGCATTGTGTTTAAAATGGTGTTCATGCTTAATCATAAGCTGGCCATAGTGGACTTAGATTACCATATTTAATTATCTTACCAGCTCTTTTTTGTTTATAACTCTAGACTCTCATTCAGGGCAAGGTATGGAATAAATGGATTAAAAGTGGCCAAACCAGCAGTCTTAAAGCAAGCACAAAGAAAATGTATAATCCTGATAGCTGTTCTCATCTTTCTGAAGATTCAGGTTCTAAGAAGTCTTTCATTAGTGACCACTTCAGTGGACAACAAGCAAGGCATCCCTCAGGCATCCCTATATTACTCTACCCTACAGTGCAACACTCCAGATTCAGGTGTTTTGTGTTATTGATTTCATTGGTAAGTGAGAGGTTTAAAATGTATGCTCTCTTCTATACCAGACATACATTATGATCAAGGGGATCATTCTCGACAAGGAATCAAAAACCTGTATGTATGTATGCAAGATGAATATACATAATAATATACATATAGACTGTATACTGAATGTATTAACACACACAAGAAAATGGGGGCATGACACAACACATACAGGGCTGGTGTGTATCATGGTTTTTTGCTGTGTTTCAGCATGTAGCTGCTTAGTTTACGTCACAGTATAGGTTCCTAAGAACCCCATACATCTTCTTTTTAAGGCATAGCTAGATAGACTTCTAACATAAAGGAACCCATGAAAACCAGAATGTAGAGCAGTCATTTGGGACTGACGCTGTGCACTCCTACTCTCCAGCACCTTGAGCTGGGTTTTGGCCTCGCTGTCATTGATGGTTACTCTCCAAACTAAATAAACTGAAACATTAAATTTATTTTGCACCTTGAATGGAAACAGTCAATCAATAGTAATGCACCCTAAGACCCTTGGCCCAGTACCTAAGGTCAAATCCATTTTGAAGTTATTCGTCATCGATTTCTGATATTCAGGTCCTGGGTGGGGGCTTGCAGAACTACTGCCATGAATAGATATTGCCATGAAGATAATTGTATGACCTTCACATCTTGGACTATAAAACATTGACTCTCATGTAATTTCAGCCATGAAACTGATGAATATACAAAGGAAATACCAACATAACACATGCACACATTTAAGCCTTTTATTAAAACAGCAATTTATAAAGCCTTAAGATATACTTTCAGGTCTTTCCATTTGGAAACATATTTAAGTTTTGGATTTAATAACGACAGTAAAATAAAGAGTAAAATAACTCTATGCTTGAGTGTTTTATGCACCCCCATGAATGGCATAAACTACATCTGTACCTCATTTCAACTTGAACCCAAACCTTTCCACGTTCTACTGTGCTCTGAAACTATAGCAACTATATCGTTCTGGGCCTTACTTGTAGGAAGTCCCAGTTCCCAGCTCTTGCTTGATCTGCCTGTTCACGGCGTCCGCTGCCGCCCTCCCTTTGCCCTCTGCGGGGACATCTTGCTGCTGTCCTTCTGATTTGCTTTCCACATTATTTTCAGCTGTCTTCTCCGTTGCTGCTTTCTTCCCTTGCCTCTTTTTCCTTTCCCCCGACAAAGTCTCCTTCTCTTTCACCTTGTCTGCGATTTCGCTTTTCTCCACACCGTTATCTACCTCTGCGGGAGGATGGGCATGCTTGGATCTCTGTGGAGCTCGCTCACCGGGAGCAGTACTCGCGGGACTCGGTTTCGGAATCCAAGGATGGTCTCCCCTTTTCGGGATAGGCCATGGCTTGAAATCTTTCTGATACTGCGTCTCGTTGTTAAATGGAGTCTCGGAAGCGTGGTATTCATTCTTGGGCTTACAACTTGGCTCAGGACGTACTTTCCAATGTTTGAAGTCTTGGCGCATCACAGATGATCCCGAGCCCTCATCGGGTGCAGCAGAACCCGTTGCGGGCGGTGCCTTGGCTACTACCTCCTGGTCGCTCTGGGAAGGCTGCGTTTCTATGGCGACTGCGCTCGCTCGAGCCTGGGGATGCGGTTGCTTTTGTTGGTGTTGCGAATTGAGGTGCTGCATTTCGGACACATCGGAATACTTAGTGAAAACCAAAGGCACCGCAATGTCAGCTTTGTCAAGCTGATTCCAGAAGCGTGCCATGCAGCATGCCCGGGAGATGCACGGCCACGCCATGATTACGGCGGTTAGTAAAACAAATGAAATTTATGTTAAGTGACTTGTGCAATCCTCTATTGATTTCGCAAAGCCAGAAACAGAAGTAAGCGCGCTCTTTCCTCACACCTTGTTGGAATCCAGATTTCCTCACACCAAAGGGAAAAAGACCGTGTTTTAGTTTGAGATTAAGGCTATTTTTATAATGTCCCCAAACGTTAAATTATGATTCCATGGTAGATGAAACGGAAAAAAGGAAATATTTCCGAGATTTTTAAAAATGTTGGTTTCTTCGATTTTTTTCCTTCTCACTCGTCCAATGAGTTCCGTCTTGTACGTTGCGCTGTGCGTGTTGAAAGGGATAATACCGCAAGAAAAGACCCCGCCCGCTTCGGTTTAGCATCCCAGGAGAAGATGCTCAGTATCCGAACTGTGTAATATCACCTGGCTCTGTCATCGTCACGCAGGCTGCAGTGGGAGGAGGCTCTTCTACGTTTCCACCACTCGCTGCCAGGAACGGGGCTACGTGACACACTCGTCAAATCGTATGTTTGGTTTATAAAGTAAACGAAAAAAGATCAAATTTCAATCTGCATGCAACCCAAAGAGGAAATGTCCGCTACATACCAGGATCGATGCATAACTAATAAAACTATGTGAACCAAACGCACATTCAAAAGATTACGTTTCAATATTTGTGCAATATTTTAGATTTGAAAATGTTTTCGTTATGCTTATGTAATAATAATAAGAATAATAATACTCAACAGCAACATCATTTTTATCATAGTGTTAGTAATAATTGTAATAACTACTATGATAATGATGAGGATGATGATTATTATTATTGCTAATATTGTAGCACATGTGTTTGTTTATTATTGCATTGCCCATTTTTTTTTAATTAATATATTTTTAAACGCTATTTCTTTTAAGGACGAGAGCAGATGACTGTTTTCTTTAACAGGGAACGCGACTCACTTAGGCTACGTGACACTGGCTATCATCCCTCTGCTTATTATCAGTATTACTAATTACACGTTCCAGCTATTTATCCAAATATGTTACTTCCCTGTCTTCCCAGCACCAGTTACATGTCACAGCAACTGCATATTATCCATGTAAATGCCTGTTCTCAAAGTAGAATACAATTTGTAAAAAAAAAAAAAATGATAATAATAAAATTACATTTTGATTTAAAAGTTCAGGAATAACTACTCATGGTCAAAATACATCCCTGCAGAAAGAGCAAAAAACTCCACATGGATTTAGCTGCATGCACAGCGTACTTGCCAACACTTCAACACTTACAGAACACTTCCAGTTCAGTTCAATAACAATTCATTTTGCTGTACCAAGCAAAGAAAATGCAAAATATAGACCTTACAGTTAACAACATTAGCAAGATATAAAAGACCTTAAAGATAAATTATGTATGAAGGAGTACACTAGGTATGTAAAAAGTGGTAAAGCAGACTGGAGCTGCTCCCTGTCTAAGCTGTGCAGCACAGATCTTCTGTGTCATGATCTCAGTGCTTCTCCTCAGCTCCTCCACTACAGGCAGGAGAAATGAAGCCACATGGTCATGCCATATTCCATCTGCCATGCCACGTGAGTGAGGATATGTGGGAGACCGTTTCCTTGCAATTTCCTGCAAAACAATTGCATTTTATATTCTCATTTTCAAATTGGTATGCGTATTTTCCGAAACAAAAATCCACAAACTATGTGATGCATTAAAATGGTGCCTGTATATATCAATCTATCATTTTTTCCTTTAGACGTTCAGGCCAACTCAATCATGGGAATATAAAACAGTCTATTTGTCTGTTTTTAGAGTCGCAACACACAGGGCCTCAAGTCTACCTATTTCGAAAAGTAAAAAGATTGTTTTACCAAATATGGCAGGAAAATAAATACTTACCTGAAACTTAAACAGAAAGTTTAACAGGTTTTTAAAATTAGCTTAACTTGTGGGTACATAAAAATAATTGTAACACATCGAGCTGAAAGAACAGCGTAGAATGCGCATAAAAGGAGTTTATTGTGATGTGGCAAGCTGTATAATGGTAGAGACATTTTATCTTGGGCTTGGTGTCAAGGGGGCAGCATCATACCTCACAATTTTGGGTGAGGTGTAACCCCCCACTGGACTACTAGAAAAGAAAGAGCAATACAGAAGAAAGGTGGAGATGGGGAGGGGGAGGGGGAGGGATGCCGGAAGCAGTGTGCGTGATGGGATAAGGTATGTGTCAATTTAGTGCCTGTGTAGAAAACCGGATAGGACGGATAGAGGTATTTTAAAAAGGGGTTGTCTGAAAATGCTTCACCCGAACTTGTAATTGATGTATTAATCTTATTCAAGGCCCAATCAATAGTGGTTGTTTAGTCACATTCATTTATGGTAGTTACATTGCAAATGCAGAGGAGAGCATTGTCTTAAAATATGGATTTTTACCCAATCATTAATCCTGGATTTTCTTTTCCTTGATAGTCAATTTCACCCCTAGGCTCGTCTCATCAATCCAAACCTTTCTGGAAAGTCTTAAAAATATAAGCAAGCTGCAGGTCTTTGCCAAGGTATTACATGACAGCTGCCACTTTTTTACCCCACAGTCCACCAGCTGAGCCTCTCAGTCATTGTAATGGAGAGGTAACTTCATGCACAGCTGGGGCAGACAGACTGCTGTCTCCTGACTGCTTACAGACCTGCAATGAGACAATCATTAGATAGACAATCCGGGAGAATGAGAAGCTCTAGACTACCCTTAGCATAGTCTTGTTTTGATACAATCCACACCCCAGAATGTTTGTTGGTACTATGGTTAAGGAACTGGTTAAGGATCTGGGCCTGGTATTAACAGGTTTCAGGTTTAAGGCCCAGCAGGGTACAACTCTTGTACTTTGATATTTACTGAAGCAATTCAGGTACGTAACCTGAATTGCTTCAGCACATATCAAGCTATAAAAATTGATGTAATTTCTTGATAAGAAAATGTGTTAAATGCTCAATATGTAAAGTATATGACCAAGATGGAGTAATCTTATTGGATGATTTCACAATCACAATATGAATTAAATCAATCAAACAATACAGCTGGAGCCATTGATACTAATGTGACAAATAAGGTATCTGGGCTACACCACATTGCTGCTTGGTTTTTATATCCCAATGATATAATTTAGACTGGAATTCCTTTTGCAGATATATGTCCAATACAATGTTTACTATTAATGTCAGAGAAAAGAACATTTCACAAAACAATATGGAACTGGGGTCAAAAGTCAGATGGCAGATATGGTCTGCAGTGAAATAATACTGCCATACACGAAAGGATTGTGAGATAAGACACCTGGAGAGAGAAGACTTTGTACTGCAGGCTCTGCCTGTTCCCCAGTGTCCAGAACTGAGCTCGTTTCTCTGCCTGCAGTCCGTCATGAAGATCGAATTTGCTCCTGCTGATGTCCCTCTTACCCGGAGACTGCAGACAGCCGCCGTGCTGCAATGGGTTTTCTCCTTCCTCGCGCTGGGTGAGTAACGCGACGGTGCGCCACGGCTATCTGGCCTGGTCAGGCCCCGTCTGCCTGCTGCACCTGTGCTTTTGAGGGGTCAGCATATGTGAACATGTGACATGGTGGCTGTGGTGGTTTCAGGTCGTTAGCCACTCATTTGTTTCCTCTGGAGGCAGATGTATTTTGCATGCAAAATGTGTGTAGTGGGTGTGAAGTGATTGTATTATATTTTTCCCTGGTTCAGGGCTAGGAAAATTAAACTGTGTAGGTACTTGAAGATTTTGTCAAATGCATCTGGTTAACTGTGTACAAATTTTGCATGATAGAAATATTTAATAATTATTAAATATTTAATAATTCATATTTCCAAAATGAAAGTTTCTCATTGACAGCATTGCTGGATGTGAAATCAGTGTTGTGTGCGTCAACTTGTGAAGAACTGTAGCTTACTGCAGATCAGGTCTACCATATTTCAGATATTATAGCATTGAACTGTATATATCTGCACAGCAGAAACAGGGCAGCTGTGCTTTGCAGGGGTCTCCAATCCTAATCTTTCACAACCATGAGATATGCTTGTTTTTCTTTTCAGCAGTTACACTGACCAAGACAAATGCTCTAACTGACAACAAGCAGGACCCCTGGCTCTCTAGTTCAGTCTGGGTCTTTTGTTAGTCTGTCATGTCAGTATGTTAGTTAGAGACTGCAGGCCTACTATATACTTTTTTCAACTCTCACTTATCTCATCCTTATATCAGCAGGAAAAGGGTGCATCACGAATTAAGGCAGTTTTCCTGTCACTTACAATATTCTGTCCTAATACCCAGATCATGTACTTAATATATAAAGATTTTCAAAGGATTTGTCTGTTGAGATATAAGATATCAGCTGTTCATGGCACTCTGCTTGTCATGCAGAGTTTTATTAAAATGCATTTTGTGGATCCAAATTGTGTCACAGAGGTGGTACTCATGGACTAGTCCTCCCTTGCAAAATATTCCTTTTCTGAATGTGTCTTTGTATCAAACAAAGAACAGAAATGAAATGATAAATATTTACTGCACTGTGACGTGTGACTGTCCTCTTCCAGCACAGTGCTGCATTGTGCTCTTCTTCGTCCTCCTCTTCACACGCTTCTGGCTGATCAGCGTGCTCTATGCTGTCTGGTGGTTTGTGGATTGGGACACACCATCACATGGAGGGAGGAGGATCAACTTCCTGTGCAACCTGTCTATCTGGCGATACATGCGGGACTACTTCCCAGTGCAGGTGAGCCTCGCCAGGCAGGGACTGTGTAACTGAAATCTCATCACATCCAACAGTGCAGCATAGAGTTTGTAATTCAGGGCTGGGGCCTGTAATTACTGTTGATTGTTTGGCTTCCATTTCACACAAAGGATCCTCCTAGCTCAATAGCAAGTAGCACAGCACAGCACAGCAAAGCACATGATGGCAGCACAACAGTATCAGTGTTCAAGGGCATAGCACCTGCCTCCTCCTCATGTTTGACTGAGCTGAGCCATCTTTGAAATTTTATTCCAGGCTGCTATCAGCTGCTAATGGGTCAGCTCTCACAATCGGACTTCTGGCTTACATGTCCTGTACAGGTTAACATAAGCTAATGCAAGTGCAAAACAGTGTAACCCTCTGTGTAATTAGAAACAACACCCATCTTGGCATATAAAAATCAGTTGATAATGTGTAAAATAAGTGATTCATTTGAATCCCATGTCTCTGAAGGAATACACAGCAATTCAGGGCTATTATATATGATGATGCATCATTTTTTATGATTAATCTAGCCACACAAATCATTGGCAGAATTGTTTTTTACATGAAATACAGCAATTTTGTTAAAAAAAGGTATTTACAACATGCATAAAAAGATGTTAAGAAGTCGTGCAAATGTAGTCTCACTGTGAACAAATGCTTTTTCTGTGCACCTCAGTCTTCCATCTTTTATTCTGCTGTGTCACGCTCCTTGGATTCTTCAGGCTGAATTAATAAGCTCTACATTCTTGTTGTAAAGTTAAAGTTACCTCATGATGTTATTTTTTTGAAGACAAGGGAAGGAAAAAAAAGACAAGGTTATCTGGGTGCTTTTTTCTGGATCATAAATACATTTCTGTGCCACATGGCTGTGATATATATGAATGATATTAATTGGTAGACTTTGTACAGGCCTATATGAATCATTTGTCTGAGCCAAACTCATGAGTCCTTCTTGTGACATTCATGTGTTTGGCTCTTTTTGCTGTGTATGAAGAGAAATGCCAGGAACAGAGGTGCATTTTTATTTCAGCCTAGCCTGCCAGCAAGCAAACCCCACACTGCCAATCAGGGACCTTTGTAGTTTGGACTCTGGGTAATTTTGATCTGTCTGGAGTGCCACTTCTCCAGATTTGCTCTAAGGCTCTGTTTGTATGCAAAATGGCAAGGTCATGCCAGGCCCTACAGGAGCAGAATGCAGTGTTTCCTCTTCCCTAAGGGAAACACTCCACATGGCCCCTCCACTGTGAGCTAGCCTCCATCAGCACTTTCAGCCCAGGATTGATCTAGTGGTTTGTAGAGTGATATTAGAGATAGGGTTTACAGAGCAGCGGTTTATTTCCTGTGTTGTGTGTACTTCAGATAATCTTTTTTTTTTCTTTGCAGTGCATTTGGAAACAGGTTTCATTCATTCATCAAAGCTAAAAATCTGTCCCCTTTCCCGATGCAAAAAACAGTGTAATATTTGATCCCCCATTGGGATAAAGGCCTATTCACTGACATCACTTCAGTAAAACACAAAAATATACTTGATAAAAAAGCACATACACCTCTCAAATGAAACTACAAATCATCTCTTGTGAATCCATACATGACCATGAAACCCATTATACAAACTTGCAAAATTATGGCAGTAATATACATCCAAACACCTCTAATACAAATGTACTAAATGTTTTCACACCACTGCAATATCAGTTCCAAAAAGCCCTTCAGCTTTTTTATGTACAGGTAGGGATTTCTGGTTGCAATCAATGAGTTGTTTCTATTGAATTTAAGTTTGAGTAAAAATACAAAAAATATTTACTTATTTTTATTATTTGACAGTGCATGGTACAAGTTTGTTCTTGCATGTACTCAATATGTGTTTATAGGTTTGTGAATCTGATAAGTAAATACAAATTTAAAACATGTTCTGGATGTTCTGGACTCCTTGAGTACACAAGTCTTTTGGCGCTGTTTTAAATTTTCAGAACATATACCAAGAAAAACTTGAAACAACACCTGGTGGTACTGATCTGACACAACACCGCCATCTTGTGTCCACTAATAGGAATAAAACCAGTCAGTTTGTATGAGTCAAATTCAAAGGACAGCTCCTCATAAATGAGTAACCAGTATTTTCTGAAGTGCTTCAGGTACAGTGACAACACTCAGAATAAATTTTATTTAGTACATCTTGTGGGACATATAATACAACACCTCATTTAGAGTTTGTTTCAATGCCTTTACCAAGGCACTTAACCTACATTTAGATTAATCACATATATTAAACTAAACTTTCAACAAGCATTTCTGGATATAAGTATATAAATTGGCAAATGTGTTGTTTACTATAAGGGGATACTTCTTCAGAGCTTTGTGTTTGGGCTTTTTACAGAGTGTTTTGTCATTGTTGTTGTTGAAGCACTCCAACCTACGCATAACCTTTGGCCTTTACACCGGCAGTTTTCCAATTCTTCCCTGGCTACAAAAAAGAGAGAGAAGCCAGAGAAAGAAAGATAGAAAAACAGAGAAGATTGCATGCTTATTGTTTGCGACCTGCACACAGCTGTTTTGGGATTCCTTTAGGACAGGTGTGGAGTCATCGTGTTCATACTTTGGTCTGTAAATGATAAGCCTGGGAATTTTAAATCCTTTAGTAGTAGCTGTCCCTCCCACCCTATAATGAGGACAATAGCTGTTTTTGTGTTGGGCTTTTGCTAAGCTCTGTTGTAGTGGTGCAAATGCTGAGTGTACATAGCTTCATTTTAATTAATTTTACATTATTTTATTTTCAGAAATCTATAGGATGTACATAGGCTAATATGTATACATTTTTGTAACTATATAGGTACCATGTGAAATTTGTGGGTCATAAGGTCATTCAAATTCATTAAAATTTGTGGCAATATGACAATGATATCCACACTGGGTATGGTGTAGTAACTCAAAATAGGAATGGCTTTCCTCAAATGCATCCCAAGGCTACGCTCCTTTGGGTGCTTATGGCAATGATTGTAAAAATGCCACTTCATGAGTGTGAGGACCAAGTGTGATATTTAACTGTTCTTATAATGTTTGGTGAAAGGGGATGATGAAAGAATATGTGTGTTTGTGCGTTTGTGCATGTTTGTCTGTCTGAAGTCTTCCCCCTCTTTATGGCCTGTGTTTACACAGATGGTTACACTTTAATCTATTAATAAAGCAGGTTCAGCATAAGCAACAATAATAAGTATTTAATGAGATTTCTGGTGTGAGTTTAACCGGCATCCCATACAAAATGAAATCCAAAGGTTACACCTGCCGGATTGGTGATATCTCTGATATCTCTGAGCAGCATTATCTCCTGAACTTCAGTGTAAAATATTGTGATCGTGGGACAGGACAGGTCTAAAACAAATCATGGAATGACATCCTGAAAATGTTTTCCACATGTTACAGATTGCCAAGGACACACATGTAGTAGAAGAGTATAAGTTATAATTATATTAAAATATAAGTTAAAGATATAAAAATACATATGCCATTTACATGAGGGGTCTCACCATTTTTAATGGAAAAGGCATATATTCAAATAAAACTTTATTTTAAGTAACTGAAGAAAAATAGAATGAAATAAATTGTGAAATCTTGGTACTGTGAAAAGCATATTGTGTCTGTATTTGCATCTGCAGTAATATTTGGTCATTTATAGTGATGGTGTATAAATCTAGCTATCTGTTCTGTACAAAATGAGAAAAGCACAAAAGTTTGTTTGCATTTATCATAGAACACTATAAGAGGAGACAATTTAACTATTAAATATGTCTGATCAAATGGGATGAATGTTTACTTTATGGAATTAAAATGTTTTTAATTTTAGCAAAGTTCTTTTATTAACTTGACAAGAAGAACTGGTTACACAAGTTAGAGGAAATTTCATTTGCTTGCTAATTTGCTTGTTAATGGATTATTATCACAACACATTTGGCAATAGTTTGAAGAAAAACGTTGCATCAAAATGTGCCTTTTGCCAAAGAATGATTCTGCAAAAGATACTTCAAACTCCTAAAACACATTCATCATGAAAATAAGGCCTTAAACTCTAGTTAACTTTGAATGTAGGAGATAATATCCCAGAGCATTACTGCTTATGTTACCATGTAATCGTCTTATTTTCAGTGTGCCAAAGGCCTGGGCCGTATGACTTTATGGAACATTAGGAGAGAAACTAGGGAAGCACTTTCCTTGTGCTGAAAGAAAAGAGGAAAAGAAACCTAATAAAAAAAGAAAGAAACTAAAGACGTAAACAAGTGGTGGAGTGCACGACACTGTGGCTCAAAAACTCCTAATCAATTTGAGTTAGGTTTGTTATATCTACATTCATCCCCAATCAAGCCATTCACACCATGATCAGAGGCCTGGTTTGCATCCTGACCACCTGACCTCCACTGACTATTACAAATGAATCATGTGAGTTTCTGATGCAATTTCCTCCCTTTTATATGGCTTGTATGTAATTAAAATCATGATAAAATGAAATGCTGGCTTGATTTCTTGAGCAAAAACAGAGCATGAAATGTGAGTGCTTCCAAATGTGAGTGCTGGGGATTCCAGATCAATTTAAATGAGTTTAGTTTTCTATATTTCTTATGGCTTTACTGTATTGGCAAAAAAAAAAAATAAAACAACTAACTAATAATTCAGATATGGAGTGTTTAATTGAAAAACCAAGAGGAGGCAGTTGCTTTGCTAAATTGTCAATGTCAAAACAAGTATACAGATATCCTCTTCTTACCCTCAAACTTTTTTAAACAGTAATTAGTGACATGAAAGCAGATAAACCTAAGACCATAAACTTGACATGATTTCTATCATTGGATAATCTTATCCTTTCAGGCCCCAGCCATAAAAATGTAAAAAAAATGGTCTAAATGACCTCAAATGGACGTGGAGCTGAGGGGTACATAGTAAACAGAGTTTGCCTTCATCCAATTGGACAGCTGACTGAAAAAAAAAGGTTTCGCTCATGAGTTCATTGGCTAAGCGCAAGGCAGAAGAAGCTTGGATATGTTTGTAAACACAGGATCCTGGTTGGAACAAGAGTTAATAATTAACGTGGAGCACAAATCCTGCTGCAACAGGAAGGCATAATGACTAGCTAGGAACAATAGGACAATGTGCTCAACTGGCATTACAAGGCTGCTCAAACCAGATATTGACCAGACATTCCACTATATGGTGATTTCTTGGTTTAGTATCTGGAAGGTACATATTCAATCATCAATTTCATATACACAGTTTTTAATTTTGGGCTGGAAACATTTCTCAATAGAACTGGTCTCAAGTCCAGCCTCCTAAACTCTGCTCTGCCTCATATGTCTCAGAGACATCAGAGCCCAGGGGAAGACTAAGTCTGATACCCTAGGGAATCCCAAGAGTCCAAGGATTATATTTGTTATGGTTAAATCAGCTAATGTATGTTACAGCTAAAACCTGTAATGCACATTGACAAAACAACAAAATGTGATTTGAAATGGACTGTATTCTTACCATATCAGAAATACAACTATTCTCATCTATTACATAAATAGGCATAAAAGATCTGGATGTGATGCCAGTATCGGAGTACAGTGCTTGGATCTGTTCTTCCTTCAGGGTCTCGTAATGAATCAATAAGCATCACTATGCATCACGGTGAATTGCTGTTCAATGCAGTCGTGCACTTGCATTGAATCTTTAAGGAAAAAGTGTTGCAAATGTATTTTGGAATGCTTTTTAAAATGTGTCTGTTTCTGTGACGTAAGAACAAGGAGGGAGATTTACTTTGGTTTGACGATGCCTGTGAAGTAAACAGTGTTCCAAAGCCATGAAAAATAAAAAAACTATATATATATATATATATATATATATATATATATATATATATATTTATTTTTTTTTTTAATTAAAAATTAAAAAAATCAGCTACTCAGGCATTACTAATAATTATTGAATACCCTCACTATCAGCATCGTACAAACATCTAATTGATCTATTTGTTACTAGAACAGAATGCTTGCATTATCAATTGTTTGGTGTCAATATTTAATGACTTTTTGACTAATTAAGCTACACCATGTGACTAAAACTACTCATTTATGGGTTTAATTTATATTTATAACAGTGAAATATAATTGTAATAGGTTATGAATGACAATCAGAATGGATGCATCTTTATAAAAATTAGGTAGGGTCTTTATATTTTTTTATATTTTACTGATAGCTCTGCTGTTTGTAAAGCTATTGAGCAAATGAGTGGGTGAACCTTTTTTAAAGTAATTCCATGCACTGTGACATCAACATTCTCTGGCATACAGTGTGATGACATCTACAACTGTGAAAAATGTAATATTTGGAAGTCATTATCATAAAGGAGCATAACGTTGTTTGAAAGATATTGAAAAATGTCTCCAAGAGGCCTCATACAGTGAAGGGTTCACTTTATTCAATGTTAGTGTGTACAGTTAACTTAAATTTAAGGTTAAAAAATCAAACTTCAGTATTTCAGTAAGTATATGACTTCCAGGTAAGCTTGTCTTTATTAGTTTGACATTTTACCTCTTTCATGCTGTTATTTCTTTCTTTATTGTTTCATTATGTTATTTGGCAACTGAACAATGCCACGATGCATGCCTGTGAAAGCAAACTACACACATGAACTGCATACAAAAGGCTGAATGATACAGAATGAAACATATTACAAGAGGTCCTCAGGTTACGGCGGTCTCGAGTTACGACGGTTTTGTGGTTACGACACACTCCCATAAATTACTTAAGAAACCTAGTTTCGACCTAAGCGGTTTGGTTCGTAAATACGACCACAGAAATAAAGATAAGAAATTGTTCTCTCTTTTTTTTTATTAATGTTTCATTTAATTACTGTATTATGTCCTTCATGTGTTGTGTGTACAGTGTGAGTGACTTAAGTTAATTTAGGTATAATTTAGGTATAAATTCCGACTTACGTAGAAAATCGGCTTATGACAAGTCGTTGGAACGGAACTCGTTCGTAAGTCGAGGACCCCCTGTATATGAAATACCTTATCAACATTACTGATTGTACGTTTTTTTTTAAACTTCAGCTGCCTCAGGTTGAGAGTTGTTTGGATTATTCCACCATAGTGCAATGTAAGGAAGTGGCCTGTGGGCGAGATGTAGGACAGCTCTTATTTTCAAGTCCACTGACCTTGAAATAATCTCAAATGCAGCAGATACAAACCAGCATTATCATTGGATCATACAGTATAACGAGGCCAAGCATAGAGCAAGGCCCCCCTCAGTAATCTTTGACCTTTTACAGTCCACTTCTTTATCTTAAGGCATATTGCCTGCAAAACATTCCAAGAAAACACAACACTGTGCCCATAGACTTACCAGGAGTTCACCCCCTGTGTGTCCTCCATGCTGTCTGTTTCTTCACAAAAGGAGGTTACATTTGGTCATAGATATTTATGGTGTTGTATTTCAGTACAGGTCACACACTATATTTGCCCCAGTGCAATACTTGGACATACCCTTTCCCAGCATTTCACAGGTATTCACATATTATATTGTATTTGAATGGTTTGGCTTAAATGGGAGGTAAGAAAATTCCATATGGAGAATATGGAGATGAGTATCTGGTGGGACTATAGAATCTGTTCTGAACCTCTGGGAAATGCAATGGTGGGACCGAAGTAAGAACTCATTCATTGTCATTGGTTTGCACTGAAAGTCAAAAAAGCTGGCAATAGTTGTATCCATTTTGTACTTAACATTGAGGACATTCCATACGGCTATGTCTGTTTTATTTTTGTCCTCTCTTACATTATGAGGCCACAATCATAAAATTGGCAGGAAAGAATATTTGTAACTGCTCTTGGTCTTTAATACCATTATCTTATTCATTGCAGCTGATGAAGACAGCAGATCTGGACCCTCAGAAAAACTATGTATTTGGCTTCCATCCTCATGGCATCCTGGTGGCTGGCGCCTTCATCAACTTCTGCACTCAAACAACAGGCTTCCGCAAGCTGTACCCCGGCCTGAGCACCTACCTCCTCATGCTTCCACTGTGGTTCAGAGCACCCTTCTTTAGGGATTACATCATGTTTGCAGGTGACGGTCACATCTTGGCCATATGTACCAAGCAACTGTCGATTATGAGGTTCCATTTATTTTCATCTGATTATCACTCAATCAAAGCTAAAATTACAAATAACTGTCGATCAGATTCTACAGAATGAATGAACCTCCACTTCTTGCTTTCATCAATTTTCAATGAAATTTCATAACTCATTTTTAAGAGGTGTGTAGTGTATAGATCAGAACAGAAAAAGAATAATTCAGCAAAGAAAAAGAAATTTTAAAAATGGCAGCACAAAAATTCGATGTAAGTGACAGCACCTGCCAAACAATTAATTTATAAGGTAGCAACATAACTGGTTCCTACAGTTTATTTCACTAATTAATTTGTCTTCTTCACCCAGAAGTTGAACTGATAAGTGGAATCAGGTTTTGTAGTGCATGTTTTTGTGAATGCCAACAGACAGTTCTCTCTCCAGAGATTAGTAGTTTAAGTATTTTGAGGATTCAAGTAAAACAACTAAAGTGTGTCAAGCTAATGGTTAAGCTGCCCCTCCCCATATGTGTGTGCTAGGTCTCATCCCCTCAGACAAGGAAAGTGCAAGCTATTTACTGAGAAAGCCCGGGGGAGGCAATGTGGTTGTCATTGCTGTGGGTGGAGCCCCAGAGGCCCTGGATGCCCGCCCTGGTGCCTACACCCTACTGCTGGCCAATAAGAAGGGCTTTGTCAAATTGGCAATGGAGCATGGGTAAGATTTCCAAGGATTGCATGTGGCATCTTTTTTCTAACCTCAGGTCATGATGGTTTCTGTGTGAGAGATGGATAGTAATGCAACTCATGTGGCAGTTCAAGTGCATTGGTCCATGCATTATTACTTATTTGAAAGTGTCGGTCTAAAATGAAACATATAATATAGCCGTTTGTTCTGTGCATGCATGAAAAAGACTCACATTCCCACTCTCACATGTTCTAAAATAACACAACATGGGAATTGCTAGGTCTTGTCTGTCTTTGTCTCTGCTGCTAACAAATTACCTTATTAACAGCTCTAAGGCTGGCAAAATCAGTGCTGAGAAAAAGACTGAATATAAAATATGAAGTAACAGCAAAGCATGTGCACGTTCATTCAAAATAAATGTTCTCCCCTTCTCTCTGTCTCTGTCTCTCTCTTTCACCCTCTCTCTCTTTCTCTTTCTGTCTGTGGCCCTAAGGGCCCCTTTGGTGCCGGTTTTTTCCTTTGGGGAGAATGAGGTGTTCAACCAGGTAGAAAATCCCCGTGGCACCTGGTTGCGCTGGATCCAGGAGCGGCTACAGAGGATTATGGGAATCTCGCTGCCCCTTTTCCATGCAAGAGGCGTGTTCCAGTACAGTTTCGGGCTCATGCCTTTCAGAAAACCCATCCACACTGTGGGTGAGTCACTGCCCTGCCTGGCCACATGACACAAGGGTGCACTACTTTACCCAGTCAATCCAGCACCAATATGAATGCCACAGATTGCGATACAAGATGCTACTAGTTTCTTTGTGTAGAGCACATGCATGCAGCTACAAATAACTTCAATTTATGGGTGATTTTAAATATGGGGCAAGTATGTAACACAGCAGCACAGCAACAGTACAAATGCGGCACAAAAAGAGAAAAGCATACAAAACTGTAGCAGTGCAAAATACTATTGTAATTCCCTTTTAACCTTTATAGTTTATAACACAGTTAATTCACAGATCCTTTCATAAAAAGGAAATGTTTGTTACATAAAATGCTTGAAGAATGCAAATCCATTTTCACTAAGACCAGGGCTTCTGTTTGGTTGCTTTGACGAGTTCCAGTTCTGCAGACTCAGATTTACATAAAGTTTTTGACTCCAAGAAAGATGACCTAGAATGTGCTTCAAAGAGCCAGTAGATCTGGCAGAACTTCTATTTGTTTTTATCATCAAACGTGAGATGCATTGATCAGAGAAGGTCATGGATTCTCAGTTGGGGCAAAAGGCTCCATTTGTTTTGGAAGACTTTTCTGCTGGCTGCACCTTGCAGTGAGGTTTTGGGTCAGAATGCTGAATCTGTATTAAGCTTCACAGCTTTATGTTACAGACACAGTGCAATGCATTGTTAACTGCAGTACCATGTGACCATGTATACATGTGCATTTGCTTATGAGAGACTTCAAGCTCTCTTGTGCATGTATGTACTTTACCCACTTTTGCTGAGTCAGGTTGCGTGTGGGTGTGTTTTGTCTGCAGTGGGGAAGCCCATTATGGTGGAGAAAAATGAGAAGCCGTCGGATGAAGAGCTGAATGAGCTTCATGAGCGTTACATGGATGAGCTGAGCAAATTGTTTGAGGAGCACAAGAGCAAATATGGTGTGCCAGAGGACAGGCACCTCAGCTTTGTCTGAGAGGCCCTCCTCTTCCTCAACGTGAAGGCAGAGACACACATTGGACCAGCACACCTACCCTGCCACCGTCCTGAAAACATGTGCTACATACTGTCTAGATTTATTTATCAAGCTGTGAAAAAAGGGAAAAGACTGGATTTCTACTCTTAGAGTTTCATCCTTTCTGAAACTCAGCCATTTCCATGGGAAACAAAATGACACAGAATTGAAATTATTTCAGGTCCACAAATAAACAGTAATTGTAATGAATCACTGAATGGTGGTGATGTTTACAGCTCATTTCAGGCATTTAGCAGACATTCTTATCCAGAGTAACTAACACACTTTAAGTTTCAGGGTACAATGACTTTGTCCCTGCTGTATGGCAAACCAGCAAGTTGAATGAATTTGATCAGCATTTGCATTTACATTTGCATTGCACAACATAGTCTATAAACATAAATTATACACAAGAAGTTTTGCAACAAATTGAAATAATAATAATAAATAATAATAATAATAATAATAATAATAATAATAATAATAATAATAATAGTACCTGCCTCCTCTCTGGTTCTCTTCATCCACACCTGAATATCTTCTGTGTTTAGACTATGTGACAGATGCTACTTTTGTAGACTGTTATGATTTTACGCAACAAACAGCCCCAAGTCAAAGTAAGTTTAATCATTCACTCTGTCTGTACTTACATCAGAGAATTTTAAAAAGCTTTTCAAACTGACATTTGAAACACTTTTTGCATTTAGAGAGAATCAATACATGTAAGTAGAACACTAATGCATTGAGCAGCAATTCATTGTGGTTTACAGTGGATACTGCAACAGTAATGCTACTTGACTACACTGAAGAGAGAATAGATCCAAATATTGCACTCAAGGGGCATAACCACATGTTTGTGTGTGTGTGTGTGTGTGTGTTTGTGTTTGTGAGTGGTGTATGGTAATTTAAATGTCATAATATATGAACATGAGATGAGTTGTTTGACTTAATGAAAGAGGAGAAGGGGTGGGTGGAGTTCCCCAGCCCACAAAGCCAAGTGCTTTCTCATTAATCTTCACAAAGGTGGCACTGTCCTCACTGTCCACTGATTGCCATTAATATGACATGTTTCTATGTTTTCATATTCAGTTTGTTGATTTTATTTAACTTAACATTTTTTAATGTCACACAAAAGTTCATGTTTCTGAATGAGAAAGCTGAAATTGTCAGTGCATGTCTTAATAAATATGATTACAGGTTTTATTGATTTCTTGTGCAGTTGTTGTGGAGACATGAGAATGTGATCAGTTGTAGTCTAGGGGCAGGGTATTGGCTTCCCTCTGGTTTGGAACCATCCCTGCCGGATATAATTGTCCAGATACTTTTGTAATATCATTCCATGATTTATAGCAAGGGTAAGATATTTCCAAAGAGTGAGCTGGCCGACTATTCCATTACTGATTCTAAAAATGTAGAGCGTGGTGTGGTCAGTGTCCTTAGGTGTCCAGCTCAGTGGGTGTGGGAGGGATGTGACCACTGAACCACTAGCCTGGAAGCTTCTGGGGAGGCTGGCACAGTTAAGGCACAATCATATGCCAAGCGATAAGGGTTCACTTCGGTGTAATAAATGCATGGCCTTGGTTTGAGAGGTATCAGTGCCAGTTGCTAGGGGGTTTTCTCTTTCATTCACTTCTCCAAATGGATCAACAGCAGTTTCGAAATTGATTCATATACATTCACCAAAATTTCCACTGTGTGTTTCTGACAGACCTTATTTAATTGAGGGATAAGACTGTGGGAGAAATCATTTTCTTTAACTGTCTATAGCGGGAGTATATTTTTTTTACCACACAAATGACAGTTTTTTTAAGATGTAATAATTTGTACCAATTTCATAATAATAATGTGTAATTTACAGTTTCAAGAAAAGTTTGTGGACCCTTTGGAATTACAAGGATTTCTGCATTGACTACTCATGAAATGTGGTCTGAGCTTCATCTAAATTGTAGTTATCAACAAACAAAATCTAATAACTAGCACTCAAGCAGCTGTACTTTTCCTGTCTTCACATTCAGTACTCAATGCAGAAATCCTGGTGATTTCAAATTGTTCACAAACTTTTTCTTGCAACTGTATGCTTCTGTTATCATATCATAAACATACACTGGTAATAATGAAATACATCAACAAATAAACCTTTTGCACACCAGATGATTGCAGTGTTTGATCACTCCTGAAGGAGGCAATGATGAAATCCATCAGCTAAATCATTACAAGTGCATTTTGCAACCAGCCCCATTGCTAGGGGTGGGCACAGAGAGCCCTTAACTCTTACATGTGTCCTTTGGTTTGAGGTAAATCGAAGATTCTGAAATATTATGTAAATGAAATCAAACATGAAATCTAAATTGGAGCCAACTGAGGGATACAGAATTCCTCCAGCAGATGTGATATAGTGTTTCTTTAAGTATTTTTAAAACCATTTACAACCTAAGACAGAACAGTGTGGATGTTGATTGCATGAATCTAAACTGTATATATGCAAAGCTGTAGTCATGAATTTCCTGAAGCAACAGATTCATTTCCTGCATTGACGGCACACTCTTTTTCTCTGAATGCCAAAAGGTGTCTGCATGCCATGACCCAAGAAATCACTCCTGTGCACTAACTTCCATGCTGTGAGCATTTTGAACCCATTAACGACTGAGATGGTAGTCAAACAGAAAATCAATTTAAACTTCCCTTGAAATCCCATAATGGGGATTTCATATAGGGATTTCAAGGGAATCAGAGTGGTACACTTGTACCACTCTGTTTCTCATTCAGATATCAAAGTACTTTGCAGCACCTTGTCTGCATGGATTCATTTTGAAAATGACAAACACCTGATGAGCTCTCTGCTTGCTGTGTTTGAATTCTCTGCAGAAAAGAAATGTACTCACATCTCATACATCTCTACAAGTAAAAAGCTACTTTGTCATGTGTCATTTAAGCACTCTGAAGATCAAGCTATGCTTTTTTTGTAGATTTGAAATTCCCCTGTTGATTTGTATTAATCATTCTTGGCCACTAAATTCTTTGGTGGTTTTACTGTACAGAATTTTGCCCTGTACTCTAAAACTCACATAGTTTAGTGGAATTAGGGCTTGCTTTATATGTTTAGCAAATATGACTTAGCTGATGTGGACATAAACCCACAGACAGTCTATCAACCCTTTAGCATGTCACACCAGGTTATTTCAGTTTAGTGCTAATTATTAATGTTTCAAGGTACTCACAGTCTGGAATTGCTCCACAGTCCTAAGTCAGTCATATTTTCTGCCAGCTAATGCACCACAGTGCAGACCATGGAAAATTTCATACTGTTAGTTATAGGATTGCATCACAGTGTTTCAATCAGATGAAATCTTTTTGGTTGTGAGGAAGAATATACACTTCATGCCCCTTCTGTTTAGCATGCTTTCAGCGATAGTGTGATATGTCACACTAATCTTATGGAACCTCTCTTTATTCAAAGAAAAAAAAACGTCATAATTGTGGGTGAGCTGTAAAATGTAGCAATGATTAGGGAAAACATTGTACATTTGGTGAACATTTCTCAATTAATATAAAATTTTAAATACCAAGCCGCATAGCAAAAAAAATCAAGTGACACTACTTTTGGAAGTTTGTAGGCATTTAGCAAATCCTCACTGCATTACAAATATATGCAATATGTGTGCACATACTGCAATTACTGTACCTGCATGCCAAGATGTATACTTTGTATATGTGTGTATGTGTGTGTTTGTCTGGGTTATTCATTTAACCATCGTGTGTCTACATGTTTGAGTTTCTAATTTCTGTGTGCATCTGCATAGGGTTACTATATGTCATTGCACAAGTTTCTACTGTATGTACTATAGCCAGCTGGTGCAGCCTGGGCAGTAAACTCAGAGGGGTGTAGAACAGATAAAAGGGGTTAAAAGGGATATCTGGGATATCTGCCATGCACTTTAAACCATGGTAACCTTATAAATGTTTAAAGATGCATTTGTTTTTTTGTCATGATCTTCTGTCTTTGTGGTTTAAAATTACACTTGCCTGGTCTTTTCATTACAATAGGCTCAATCTGTGTAATCCCAATTTGCCTGAAGTTTTTAAGTATGATTCTAAGTACACTAAATTATTTGGAAGATGACTTGATAGAGTGCTATGGAAGCAGACAGACAAGGCTTTTAAAACAGCACAAAGTACAAGAGACCTCTTATTTCAGACAATCATGGAACATTCCTGCCATATAAGCAAAGGACTATCAGTATGATATATGATAAGTGCATGTACACTCTAAAGGAAAAAAAACTGTTATGCTGAAGAAATTCAAAAATACAAAATGATCACACATTATCAATATCTTTGGGTTCAATATAAAGCATATTTGCTCACTTTGGGATGTTTATCATAAGGGACAAATACGAAGCAGAAATGTAAAAAAATGTGGTCCAAGATTCATCACAGAAGTTGGGTTAATGAAACTGTAATGTGCATATATTTCTAAATCACTCAGAGGTCAATGACAGCAGAGGGCGGCTCAGCGATCTTCTGTTTCTGCACAGGTTTCCAATCAGTTTTATTTCAACAAACCATGTCTAGACAGTTTGTATTTCCACATCTGATCTGTTATGTTTGATAAACTCTCTGAAAAATGATGACATTTTTTGGCACAAGGATCATTGATATGCAATGCCTGGACATTTACAGGTAATACATTATGTACCTGCAATTAAAAGATGATGAGAGGTATTTATTTGGTTTGAAAATATTCCCATTACTTTTCATTTGAGGGCAATTCATTTATACGTTTTAAAACATGTTCTTTGCTCAACTGGCTTGCAGTAATAACTCTGCTCTGTGCCATGAATGACAGGGGTGAACTGGTGAAGGTTATGGCTGGAGCTGGTCTTGGAACAGACACTGTTGCTGGTCTTGTGTAATCCTGTCACCAGCTGATGTACAGTTGCTCTGTTGGCACACCTCAGAAATTGCACACTGCTAGCCCTAGAGATCCTGTCAAAAGGGCAAATGCTGAAATAAAGCACAAACATAAAATACAACGTTTTTTTTCACTATTCTCTTGAACCTCATCCACAAAAGAGTAATAGTATAGGGCACTCCATTTAACCTTCAACCTTGTGGTAGCACATACATACATCCTTTTGTTTCTCTTCATTTAAATGTATAAATCAATATATTTATGATAATGCAGCTTGGTGATGTTCGGGCAAATCCCATTGAGTTAAATCAATTTTGCAAACAAATTATAATTCAAGTCATGAACTGAAAAAATTCCCTAAATTTTCTATGAGGATTTTCCCGTTAAATGTTGGTTGGATATGTAGCAGATGACTGTGCTGGAGCTAGAGAAGCACAGTATATGTTAATATGATTCCCAGTGAGTGATATGTTACAGATGGAGCATGGAATAGAAGATGGAAGCACTGATATGTATGTTGAGTAAAACAAACCATTGCTGATATGACCTTGTAAATGTATATTCAATATACACAATACAATGCTCAGTGAATTATCTGAGGCATACGGTATGGTATACACGCCAGATATTTCGGAGGATTTGTGTAGTCAATGTAACAATACAATTTAGAAGATAACAGGTTGTCTGAACACCTTGATTTGTTTGAAGTGCATTAAATTGGCAAAACACTTCCGAACCGTTATTGAATCCTATTGGTAAAATGACCAGCACCTCTTAACAACCTGAACAACATTCGCACTATATATACCTAAAATTTCACGGTTTCTCTCCTCAAGATATGTTTGACATTGCAGGAAACACTGTCTCTCTCACACTTTAGGCGGATCAGTAGCTCCTCCCACTTCACTTAAATCCACGACCAGTGCGAAATCGCAGTTAGTCGAAGGCGGTCATGCCGGAGGTGCTGTAGAGTAACACAACTTCAAAGCAGCAAGTTAAGTTGCGTCTTTTGTATTTAGTTATTCTAACGCCTGACATATGAAGACCATACTTGCTGCGTATTCCGGTGTCTTGCGAGGTAAGAATATGATCATTTTCTTTCACAGTTGGGGCTGTTTCAGCTGTGCAAAAGGAAAAAAAATGAGCATCACTCCAGTCACTTACACGATAGCACGGATTGCTTGACCTGAAGTTGCCAAAGCTAAAACGCCAATGATTATAAATGTTATTCAGTTACTGGGTGAGTTACTTAAGTCCGATAGTGAGTAATAGAAATGTTAAACTACTTTTAATGGGCACGTTGTCTTATTTTATTGGAAACTCTACTGTCACTGGCGATATCTTAATTATACCTACCTACAATAGACGTCGCATACTCTGCGACAGCCTCAAAACAGGCTGAAAGGTTGAAAAAACTTGTGAACGCAGAACCAAAATGCAGTATTATTGTCAGTGTTTTCAATAAGACTGGTGGAAGAAGAAGACTGAATACATAATTATGAGAGTACTAAGAAATCTCGACAGTACAACTTTACGAACATAGACAATAGGAAGGGTATTTTGGTCGTGCATCAACGTTTACGTTCAGATTTGTTTGCCATATATATATATATATATTATTGGAGCAACTGAACAAGAGCGCTTAAATTTTGTATGCTTTGTACAGCTTTCGAAAACCCTAACACCCCATGCTACGTTTCCATTCAAAGAATTTTCTCTTTTTTTTATAACAAAATAAAAAAAGTTATTTCATAACCCTCACAGTTGCATGGTGTTTTGTCACTTGCAGTGTGAAGAGCCCGCTATCTGTAGTCTCATGCAATTACACACTGAAATAAAAGATTTTCCCCTCGGATACTATATGTGGAATTAACGGAAGAGGTTACTTCTCAAGTATTTTTTTTCCCAGAGTGAGCTGTTCGTAAGTTAATATTCGTGAGTTATTTTACATTCAGCTATATAAATTTGGGCGCATTTAAAGGTATTTAGCAAATGAACGCCCAGATTCAATACAATTTGAAAGATTAATGTTGTTAAAAGTAATCATATTGTTGCATTAAAACGAAGTTTGCAGGTTTGAAGTGCGGGCCATTTTACTTGAAACTACACAAAATGCGTATGTTTACCAGAGTAGTCCAGCTTTCTTGGGGATCAGTGTTTACGAGGATACCTGTGTGCGTGCCTCATTTGGCAGAGCTTCGTGTAGTATTTTCAGTTATTTAAAATGGGATTACGCTGCCCTGTTGCCCTCTGAATAAAGCGGCTTCTTAATAGTCTCGGTGTATTCAGTGGCATTTGATGTAGCCTGTGGTAACTAGGGTTGCAGTACAATATCGTCAGGATGACATTTATACGTTTACCTTCAGTTGTTTCACTGGAACTATCTTGTGGTGAGTTGTACGAGAGCAGGTATGCCTGTGGCTTTGGTGCGGAGAAAATCTGGTTTCAGATGAAATATAATTAAGTCTTCTGTGTTATACCAACTGCAGAGAATAGCTAGTTTACCTACGTTTTGTTTTTCAGGGGGTTTCAAGGGCGTTCATACATGCATGCTTACACATACATGTTTGAGTACTGTTGTATATAGGTTTGTGTGTCTATCTGTAATTGAGCTAAACTGAGCTGTTGTCATGCATAGAGAAACTGACTGGTTAGAACGTAATTTACTTTCTAATTTGGATCGTTCTGGTCATGCTGATTGGCCCATACAAGTACAGCGGTGGTCTGTTCATGCTGTGACATGATTGACAACTACTTTAACGAGCATTGGAAAATCATTTAACATCAGTACAATAAAAAAAATAATATTCATTATTAAAGATACAGTAGCACTGCTGCCATTGTAATATATAGCTAATTAAAGTTATCAATTCTATATTTTCTATATACATGTTCTGTACCATTAAATTTCAGTCTCCTTTTGTCACAGCAAAGAATTGATATTCTTTGTTCCATTCCTCAACACCTCCCCCAGGCACCGGCTCCAGCATCCTCTCGGCTCTGCAGGACCTGCCCTCTGCTCCCTGGCCATCCCGATCCAAGGTTGAGAAGCAGCTGCAGGTTATCTCCGTGTTGCAATGGGTCATGAGCTTCCTGATGCTAGGTGAGATGCATGATTTCAGAAGCATGCTGATCTAGGATCAGTTCAGCCTTTTCATTTCTTCATTTCATCTCATAGTGCTAAACCTTTGGTAGACAGGTTAACAGGGTAAACCTGCTCTTACGTCAGACACAGAACTCAGTGTTCAGGGAATATGATCATAATGCTTTTACCTAACAAGTCTTTCTTTTCAATTGGACGAATAAAAATATTCAACAGGCTGTAAACATATCCACACGGTGCATTTCTCCTTCGAGTTTAGAATCATGTTAAGTGGCAACACATATGCAGTTTAAATGGTGTCAGAGATTGATTCAAACAATTTTGATACAGATGACCTGCACCTTCATGCCCCTGACTAGTTGTAATTAATAGATCAGCTTTTGGTGTTTGATTTCAATTGATTTCATGCTTGTGTTTTCCTAGAAGTGGTGAACACAGTGGGAAAACATTCTCTGATTACACCTTCGGGCCTGTTTTTATTGGCATATTTTATTCCATTTAAAATGTCTTTAGATCAACTCTCATGAGTGTAATTCCCACTCTTTCAAAAGCCCTACAAAGGAATGCTACAGAGGTTAATGGAAAAGAAATATCATAAGAATATATGGAAGCAAAAATGGAAAATAAAAAAAATGGCTCATACACAGCTCACAGAAGAAGGCTATATTATCTAATATTTTTCCATGGTCATATTCTATGTGCTTGTGAAAAAATAGCGATCACATGAATCTGACGTGGAAGATGGGAGCACTATTCCTTGTTCATAAACAGTAAGAAGCTATAGAGAACAAGGAAGAATAAACCCAACTCAGTTGTACTGTACTTTAACTGTGACCTGGATACTAATGTACTCATGAGGCTGACTATGAACTTCTGTATGACAGTTGATTGATTGATTGATTAATGAATTGGTTGGCTGCTTGATTATATGATTGGTTAATTAATTGATTGATACCTCTGGTCACCCCAGGTGCAGCCTGCACAGTGCTACTCATCTACATGTTTTGCACTGACTGCTGGGTGATCGCTGCCATGTACATTGCCTGGCTCATCTTCGACTGGAACACCCCAAAAGAGGGTATGCAGATATCACATACTGTCATCCTACAGAATGGGGTGTGTGCAATCCCTTCTGAAGTTCCCCAATTACAGCTTTTTACACAGTGAATTGGCATTCCTGGTGCTTATGAACCCTGATCCGTCTGTCAATGTCTGTGTGTCTGCAGGTGGCCGTAGGTCTTCGTGGGTTAGAAACTGGACAGTGTGGACTTACTTCAGGGACTACTTCCCCATCAGAGTACGTTTTTCATGTAAAACTACACTTCACATAGGTGGATTTTTTTGATTGGGTAAATACTATCTTCTCAAGTGTCCCTAGGAGCCTTTATCTCTCCAGGTAATTTGCCATATGTGTTCTACACAGATATCAAAGACAGGGAATTTAACCATATTGGACTTTTTTGGCCATTACAAAGGTGAAGAGAATTAGAAGCACTAATTGCACTACTAGACCTGTTCCTTGTGTGGCAGAGATAAAACATAGCTCAGTATCAGTGAATGCACTATCAGCTGGGTTGGTTCCATGCTGTCCCTTGCACCTGGATTGTGGTGGGGTTTTTTTTTTGGGCTTGGTAGACTTTGTGCCATTGATAGGAGAGAGTTTGTCTCTAAGGCTGGGTTAGTACTTGCCTTTGGTCTTTGGCAGTTAGGGTCAGAGTTCAGTCTTTGATTAGAAAGATGAGATCTATCACGTACATAGACACGTACATCCTGAACACACGCACGCACACGTTCAGTCTTGATCAATCCTTGATCATCAGGTATAAATGATGGAGCATTTTTAATGTTTCAGTGGGAATTGATCTTTTGGCTATAACAGCTTAACTATCCTGTTGACTAAGGTGTGAAGTTCAGACCAGAGGAATCTTGCTGTCTCTAATGCCCTTCTATTTTTATCATGAGGCATTTTGGCAATATTGACAGGACTGGGAATGACCCTCTGACCAGTGTTATCACACAGCCTGGACAATCACTGCAAGTGATAGGCACAGGTTATTGGATAATTTTATCATGTAAGTTGTTGTGAAACTGTAGTTCTCAGATTTTTTTTTCTCTTTTTTTAAACCCTTAGCCTCTTGTTGCAGTTACAATACCTTCATTATATAGTTTGTGTAATAACAGTGCTGTGGCTCAGATTTAAAATGTAAAAGGTTTTTTTATGTATTTTTATCTCAGTTACATGAGACTATGTTTTTGCATGGGAGCTACAGCTCCCAGTGGGGTGTAGGCCAGGTTTTTATTAGTGATCCAGAGATGACTAATACAAATGAAATCAGCTGTGCGTTGTCCGCTCGGGTTGAACTTTGTCTTTGTAACTGTACATGCCCTGTGCTCTGTTATTATGATTACCTCATTGATGTGATAAGGTCTGATCATAATTTTGCAGCACAGAAGGTCTGTAAGATCTGAGATATGACTGCACCTGTCAAGGCATGGACTGCTAGAAAAATAGTGCGCTAGAAAAGCTTCTCTGCCATCTCTCAGCTGAGTACCAAACGGTGGTTTTTTGGTTCCGAGTATCTTCGGTGATGGTTTGCCAGGCTGTGGTTTGCATTTACATTAAGCAAACTAGCCTGGTGCTTTCTCAGTGCCGGAATCAAAGTCCAAAGCAGTGTTCCTGAGTTTGTGCAACCCGGGGTTAAGCTGCCAGCTGGCAGGCAGGCTGGAGAAAGGTGACCCTGTATCTAGTATGTTATGAGCAGGGGCCTGGGGGCACAGCAGGGCCTGGTCAGGGTATCATCCTGGCATTTGCCCTTCCCTCACTGGTACCATGTGCCACATTGCTACACCCCATTCACTTTTTCTTTGCACCGTTTTAACTTCCTCACATTTCAACAGTGACTTCTCTCTGAACCCTATTCAAGAGCTAATCCAGTAATGTTGTTATGTAACTGACTTGTTTGACTTGCTGCAAGGGATTGTGTGCAAAACCCATCAGTTCTGTACATGTTCTGTGTGCGTACATCATCAGTTCCGACTGAGTGATAGCAAGTGGCAAGCTTAAGAGTATTTCTCTGCCCCGGTGAATGGGCAGGGGCATTTATGGAACTGTTCTATCCTCTTGCTGGCAGCCATCATTATTTAGGGTACATTTAACTGAACACCCAAACAAGTATGTTTTCACAAAGGAAAGTGATGTAACACAGTCTATCACCTCTTATTTTATTGCTGCAATATACAGATACGATATCAATGCCATGATAATGTTGTTCCAGGTCTGAGAAAAAAAAGAGGTCACTTCTGATAAACAAGCATAATTTATCCAATATCTACAGTACAGATAAGTGGCTGTAAATACCCCTTATTTCTAATACTTTACTTTCAAAAGCATGTGTGATGAATTATTGTTGACAATATGGCCTTTCTCACAAACTGGTTATGCGGTGAGCCCCAATTAATTTTGACATGATCAAAGAAGAAAGCATTTATAAAGAAGCGAAGGAAGAACACCCCTAGGAATACTGAGGATGTGAGGCTACTTGCATGATTCTCTTATAATGTATGTTCTGGAAAATGCTAGAGGTTATGTCTTTGACATAAAACCATTTTGTTTTTTAATTGTTTTCTCTTTTACATTTTACATGTTGGATTTGTAGCAATGTTGGACCATGACCTTAATGTCAGTTGATATTTTGATATATAGATTATATAGATTCAATTAAATGTAAATAATTCTTAAGGAGTTAATCTTACCAAAAGTTCTCTGTGTGTCATTGTAAAGGTGTGACTTGCCTGCAATTGCAATTTTAAGATGTGGACATAGTAATGATTATATGCCATATTTGTATAGGAAAGGTAGTGAAATGTGGTACCATGCTGCTGTAAGAGCAGCTTTAAATGGCCTGAGCTGGTGATTGCAAGGATATGAGACAATCGTATGAGTATTAAAAAGATTAATGAAAGTGCTACATTTAAGTATGTGACTAATTGTCTGTTGGCTGACTGTGGACTAAAACCATTCCTCATCCTGTTGTTTCTTGAGCCATGTGTGCCACATTGTAATGGAGAGCATATTCCAGTCCAGCAAAGTGATCTACGTAGTTCGCCCACTGCTTGTTTGTTCTCTTGTGCCTTATGTGAATGCATATTCCTCTAAGGGTGAAGTCTATAAAAAGCAATAAAAATTATGTGGTTTTATTTTGTACTAAGCTGGCAATTGTAATAACCAATGTGGTTAATATACTTTTGAAATGTACTATAACTCAGAAGTAAATCTCTCTAAGCACACAGGGCTTCTTTCTTATGTTCACAGCTCATTAAGACGCACAACCTGCTTCCCAGCCGGAACTACATCTTTGGCTACCATCCTCATGGCATTTTCTGTTTCGGAGCCTTTTGTAACTTTGGGACAGAGGCTACAGGCTTCTCCAAGAAGTTCCCTGGAATCAGGCCTTCCCTGGCAACCCTGGCTGGTAATTTTCGGATGCCTGTGCTGAGGGACTATTTGATGTCTGGAGGTAAGTGGTTGTGACTGCTTTCATGGTCACCTGTATCATTGCTGTTTTGCCATCTTGTAGTAAAATAAATATTATTTATTAGAAGAGATACTCAGTCAGACACAGCGAGTTAGTGAATAAGTGAGTGAGTATTGACTGAGTAACACAGACAATCAAGCTGTACAGCACTTTTTACTGACGCTCCTTAGTTGCATACAAAAAGGGCTCAGTGCTTACTTCAAGAATCACAAATGAAACTGCTGTCTCAACAAAATGTTAATCTATCAGAGAACTCTTGAGCTTTGTCCTCTGGTGCAGCTAAACAGACATTATCAGATATATGTGCTGATGTCAATGCAGTTGCAAGCTGCTGTTGAAATTTGGCTTGTTTGCTCATTGATCATAGCTTTGTAAAACACTTTTTCCTGTTTTCTAATTAAATGAGAGCACATACTGAGCCATGCTTTTATACATATACAAGACTGTTGTTTCCAAATTATCTTAAGTGTGTAATTCTACGTGTGTCCATTCATTACATATGTAAGAACATTAATAAGGATACATACAAGGCTAACAAGGTCAAATACATGACATGAAGGTAGTCAGTAATTTGGAAGAATTTTATTAATTGGATTAAAATATTTCAAATAAATGACCCAATGACTGAAGACATAATGCTCTAATGTTTATGCTTCATGATCAACTACATTAAAATTGTTGTCAGTTCACAACCCATAAGAAGTAACCATAAGAACCCGATTTGTTCCACTGAATCAGGCATCTGCCCAGTGAACCGAAACTCAATTGATTACATCCTGTCCCGGAACGGAACTGGAAATGCCGTGGTCATCGTTGTTGGAGGGGCTGCAGAGTCTCTGAACTGCGCCCCTGGCATGAATTCTGTCACCCTGAGGAACCGCAAGGGTTTCGTGAAGCTGGCCCTTGAAAAGGGGTAAGACCTCAGCAGAAAAACCTACTCTTATCCCTGGACAACCTGTTTGAGAGTGTGCATGCTTGCCTGTTTGTGTGTGTGCAAACTAAGGCCAGAGCCAATCAGGAAACAGAGAGGATAGAGAACAATGACTCAACACCAACAGAATTGAGCCTTGGCATATGGAGAATGAGCTGGCAACTCAGGACTCAAGCCAACATCTTTTAGATGAAACGTGAGGGTCTGTAGTTTGTTTTACTCTTTGTTCCAGTGACCAGTCACTACCCAAAACTGAATTAAATATGTCTGGCAGTGTATTGTTGGAAATACAGAATGTACCATGCTCAAAGTAGATTATAAGTTAATACTTTATACACAAATCTTGTCAGAGACATTCACAAGCTTTCACAAACATTCTTAGTCAACTTAGGCTGATGTCAGTGTTTGAGAAAAATACTTTGTTTGTCTGGCACATAGCATTGCCAAAAGGGGTTTGGGGATCAGGTACTTCATATCTGTTGTGATGCTGTTTTATGTTGCATAGCCTGCTTCAGATACAGTATGTAGACATTTATTTAGTAGTTTATGTTACCATGGAACTTGTCCCATTGAACTTGCTGGGGTATTGTTTGTTTATAGTTTTTATCCTTTTTTGAGGGCGGCTCTTACAGCATGTTTTTCTGACAGGGCTGACCTAGTGCCTGTGTACTCGTTTGGAGAGAACGAGGCATACAAGCAGCTGATTTTTGAGGAGGGCTCGTGGTGGAGGCTGGCTCAGAGGAGGCTGCAGAAGCTGCTGGGCTTTGCGCCTTGCCTGTTCCATGGCTGTGGCCTGTTCTCTGAGGACACCTGGGGCATGGTGCCCTACTGTAAACCCATCACCACTGTCGGTAAGCAGGCTTTCACTAAGGCATTGTGTTATATTGAGCCAGAGTTGACCTCAGAATGAAAATTATAGAAATTACTTGTATTGTATCTGACATTTTAACACACACACACACACACACACACACACACACACACACACACACACACACACACACACACACACACACACACACACACACACACACACACACACACACACATATGCACTTACAAAAGCAGGTGTAGGAGTTTCATTTAAATGTAACTGCTATTTACCCATATGTTTTTGCTGTAAAATATCATGTTTTAAATCAGTGTAACATTTGACCTTCTAAAACAAACAAGGAAAAACTTGGAAGAAGGACTCTTGAGTTGATAGAAGGACTCTTGAGTTGATAGTTCCAAAAAAACCTTGAAACAGGCCTCAAATAAAAAACTTATTAAAAGTAATTTATTATTTTAGAGAAAATCATTGATTTACACATGCCAAATGTGCCAAATCAATCAGCAAATTTATGATCAACCATGGTGAGCGCCACTGTCTCCTAAAGGCACCCTAGATTGTCTTAGGTTCTCATACCTCTCCTTCATATGCTAGACCCACCATTAGATAACAGTGAAACCAGGATCTCGTTCTGTGGATTCCTAGCAAGATGGTCATTAAACGAGCTGCTCAAGGTCAATGCGTGCAGTCTTGCGGTACAGTCAACATGGTCAATAGTCAATATTTACCATGGCCAACGTCAAGGTCAAATTAATGGTTAACATCTCTGAAAGTATCAATCCATCAACCAGTCTAATCAAGGTTTGCTTTAAAAGTAGAGAACTGTGATTACCCAGATTTCATTTGTTGTTTTTTTGTTGCTTTAAAAATCAGTCCCTGTGACTATTCAGCAGGTTTCTAATGGATTTTAAATGGCTGTGTTTCAGTGGGAGAGCCAATTACTGTGCCTAAGATTGAGGAGCCCAGCCCGGAGGTTGTGGATCAGTACCATGCCATGTACATCAGTTCCTTAAGAAAGGTCTTTGACAAGTATAAGACCCGTTTTGGTTTGAAGGAGAGTGACAGCCTCCTGATCCAATGAGGGCCCATGATCCTAGAGACAGAACTGTGGCAGCTGCCCTGATCAGCCCGTTCATGTGCCTAGCTCTGAGATCCTTCCTGGAACTTAAATCCCTTTAAAATGTATGTATATATATATATATATATATATATATATATATATATATATATGCACATTCACAGCATCATTCCAAACCTGTGGCAAACAAGCTCTCCTCAGTGAATAAGGGCAGAAGAGTACTCTGTTTTTTGGAAGACCCAAGGCATGTTCCTGGGAATTGCTAATGTAAGTTAGCAACTGCATTTGGTGGTATATGTTTTTTCCCTCTTCCCCAAGAAAAACCATAGATATTTTGAGAAGAAGCTTGTAGCAACATTTTGTCATTCACAAATGCAATTAGGGTGTTTTTATAATGTCTGCCAGTGGGTGGCACTATAAGCTCTAGATTTACCATCTTAGTGCCCCTAAAATATTAAGAAATTTAGGACAGTCACTATTCAAGATATTTTTCCCCAGTACATTTTTTTAATTAAAAGCCAACATATATATGCCATATGCTTGAAATCTTGTCATTATATTTAGCACCCTGGTTGTAAAATTGTAAAAGTTAACATTTAGTAACAAGCCCACAAGTAGGAACCGTGAAGTTTGTGATTTCTCAAATTACTGCTTTGCTGACATCATGTTAGGGTACCAACGCTAAGATCATCTCACTCATTAAATGTCCATATTCAGCAGACAAAGTAAACTGTCTTTATTTCAAGGAAACCTGAGAAACAAGAACACTTTTGGCACGCTCAGTGATACGGAGTTTGAATATGGGTTGTTCTGTTTTACTCCTGTAGGATTTAGCAAGAATGCACAAACAATGCAATTTCAGAGTGTTTGCCTCACAGAACAGTCACTGTTATTTGTTTTGTCAAGCCAAAGAGCTAGGCTGAGCCCTCTCCTGCCATCCTCAATGCTTATTGGTGACTGTTCTTATGAATCCTGTAGTAATAGCACTGTTCCTGCAGAACACCTATTGTATTAATTGGATGTTAAATTAAATATAATTATATTAATATACTCATATATAATATAACCTGATTTATATCAGTGGTACCTATGTACAGTACACTTTATTATGCAATGCCATTAAAGTGTTGATTGTAAACAGAGGATAGAGAAATGGGAATAATGAAATTGTCATTCGTACATGGAAATAATCCCATTACTTTTCAATGGAAGTCAAGCCATTTTCCCTGCTAGTATTTTTTTTTGGTGTTTTATTTTTAATGTGATGCTATTTCTGCAAAGGAAATCTATCTTTGCAATGCAAAGATTTCCCCATGAAACCACACTATTGTATAAAATCAGTGCTTGTTTTAAACAGGTCAAATTGAATTTCAGATTTAAGAAATCAATTGTTTCCTTATTACTCCCCATTAAGAATGTTTTGTTTAAGTGTCATTGGGTGTGAAATATTGATTATTTCATTATTTTTGCACAAAATGAAATTGATTTGGTTGCGGTGACGCAAAGCTGATCCAGCACAGAGAATGTGAGGTGTGTGTGCGCCTTTAGCTCATGTGTAGCTCTTGTGATTGTGATAAAGACAGGTAACAGAATGATAACCCAAAGGTTGGTGAGATTTGCCCACTAAGTTAATGAACTTTAGTCTGGTAAAGGAAGTGAACACACCAGAATGTGTTATTGAGTTACAGTTGCTGTGAATGTTTCTAAATCAGCCAAAAAAATGCCTTGAAGTACTCAGTCCCTGCAGTGACAAATAAGCAAAACATTGTGAATGTTCACCTGAAAAAATTTGAATGACTTGTGAATATATTTATGCATCTCTGTTGTATGCGATACATGTAGAAGGTGTTTAAAATTTAGCTTTAAAATGTAGCTATTTTTTTAAGTGTTTACAAATCCTGAAATGGTGATTGTTTAATGGAAATGTCACTGTCAGATACACATCTGCTGGCTTTACATTAGTGACTTCTGGAGAGTGATGTGTGCCTTGCTCTTAATTTAAGTGCAATAAAACAGCAATGAAGATATACACCTGTCATTTTCTGTATATGTTTTTTGCAATCTGCTTTTCTAAATGAAACCTGGCAGTTTTTTGTGTTTTTGAAATAAACGCACATAAAATTGTTCATCTATTTTTTTTGAGTTACTGTTTTTCCCTGTTTTTTTTTCTTTTCTGCTCTGAAACTGTATGATGTTGTTCTGTAGATTTAATGAATTTCTTTCAATTCTGTGCATGACTCAGGCCATTAACTGTGTCCTAATTTCTGTACACTGAAATAAGATAGTTTGAACCTCTGCAGTGGCAGGGAACAACAAAAACAAACTTGCTGCAATAACACCTCTATGGAAAGTGTGCACAGTATTACCGCATTAGATTCCAAAGAAATTAAGCCTCAGCAGACGTGAACATTTCTGAGAGACCAGAAATGAAACATAATACAAATTACAGTAGATGTTCCATTTGGTATCTCATCACTCCTGTATCAACTGCAATGTACTTGAATTCTACTGAGGGCACATTAGTTCACATCAGTGTTACTTTTGACAACTGTACCTTTTACAAGTTTTAACTGAGGAAATGAATACTGGGTTGTTGTATTTGCAGTGGACATTTCCACCAAGTACTTAACATACCGTAACTCTCTATTTCCAACAGCAAGGCTGTTCCAATGAGATTACTTGTAGCCTTACAAGTGAATGACCCACATTTGCTTTGAGTGGTGTACTCTAAGCTAAAAGCTTTTATAAAACACTATGGGCCTGATCATTTCAAACTCCTTGGTGCTATCATTTTTTCAGTAATGTTGACATTTTGTAAGTGCCAGCGACAATTGGAAAGTGGGAAAATGCACATGTATAAGCCTAAGATGAATTAATAAAAGAGAGCATGTGGTGATCTGAGTGAACCAATGTAGAAATGAATTGTTGCATATTACCTTTCATATACAGACAACGTGTGAATCATACACTGCTCAACAATAACACGATTACATAGTATGTTCCACAATTTGAATAAGCCACTCTGAAGTTAGTATTTAGAGGTTTCCTAGAGTTTTCCAGGGATGCCTGAATTGTTTTTTTGCAAAAGCATTATTAGTTGCCTTTTGTTTTTTTTTGTTCTAGTAAGCCAATGAACACAGTTTTGTATCAGTTCAGTCAGTCATAGTTATCATTGACCTCAGTACACACAATGCATTCTCTCCTCTTATTGGTCAAAATATCTCTGGGAAAATCGTGCATAATTCATGCTGTTGACTGATGTGCATCCATCCCAAGGAAAAACAACCAGTTTTCTGTCAAGTGTCATCATGATTAGTTCAGTTTCTATTGTGGCTTTAGGATACACCATCATACCAATGTGTACAGTAAAATGGCATTGTGATTATTATGGTCATGCATATATTAATGTTTATGAGATTAATTGGGTGTTTAACTGGAGCAATAACCCAATATGACTGCTTAATCCAGTAACCTGCAAAAAAAGACACATGGAACACATGTAAAATAAAGGAGAAGCAACTGGTTTATTATAAAACAAAACACACATTGTCTCGATTTTTGCATACTTTTTTTTTTTTATTTTACCATTATTTCCTTGATCATATTGATTAGTGCTGGTCATCTGTATGTGGCCAACTCCTGATATGATACAAAAACATCTCAAGATAGTAGAAGAACATCTTTGCCACTAGGTGCCACTGTTCACTTACATACTTAAAGAGGATATTTCTATCATCCAAAAGGCAGCTCAGAAAATTATTTTTCTGAATTTGAACAATGAGATCAATAAGTCATTAGACATCTCAGTGTGCATTGACATTTTCCAGGAAAAAAAAACAGCTCAGAAAATGTACAACAGGCAGAGAACCAGTTAATACACTGAGTTCAAACTATTGGGATTTCACGTTGCTTTGACTGCCTGCACTAGTTGATCCTATGTTTGTTTTTTTGGACTCTGATCCCTACAAAACCCTTAGAAATAAAAAAACAACTAAGGCACATGATATTGACAGACTTTATTTGTCATAGTCTTACTGATAAATGAACTGAAATGGGGCCAAGCTTACATGCAAACGATGTAGTGGAAGAGAAAGAAATGGGGAAAAACATGCATTTTAACAATGCAGAGAAATTACAGTCAAGGTTTTTCCCATTATTAGTCAGCAACAGTGTTTTGGGGAGACAAAGCAGCAGTTTATTAATTATCACAGTGAGAACCCATACAGAAAAGGTCCTCTGTTATATGGCCTTAGCCACAGAGAATCATTTATAAGGTGTTCATTCATTTGTGCTGCATATGCATCAGAATACCAGACTACCTTAGAAAGAGACCAGAATTCTAATATAAATACACTCTATGCTAATACGCCATCCTCTTTCATTTTCTCTCTCTCTCTCTCTCTCTCTTTTCTCTCTCTCTCTGTCTCTCTCTCTTTCTCCCTCTCCTTTTAGAAATGCCTCAGATTAGTCAGGCAGGTAGAGAGAAAACTCTAGTGATATATGCTTCAAATTTTAATCCCAGTGTCTAAATATGACCGAGACTGAGTGATTTAAACATCATTAGTCATCTCTGACAGTTTTTTTCTTTTTTTTGCCTGGTAAAATATGCTTCAGTTATTTGCTTTATTGTTAACCTTTTATATTCTCAAAAGCCAGTATTTCTTTTTTTAATCATCCAAGTGGATCAATGTTAGAATTGACCCTATGAGGTTTGAGTAGCTGTTGCCTGGAGACATGTGAAGGCAGCTTGAATCTGGCTGTCAGACTGCTGTTTCTCAGAGAGGTGTAAATTCCCTACCTGTTTCACAGGAATGCTCTGTGAATGTGGACTGGATTAAAAAGAGGAAAGCTGGACATTGGATTGATCAGAATGGGCAAAGGGACACCGGAACCTATAAACTGAGACAACATAGACCTTTGGAGTCACCGCTTGACACTATGTCAAAGGCACTAGGCTAAAAACAAGGAACTGAGAATGGCTGGCTTTCCCATTATGGCACTGTTTTTCTCATTATATATCAGTACATATGTTTACCTCAGAGTAAACTTGTGAATGAACCCCAGCTGACACATCTGATGGGGGAGCCTGACAGATAGCTCTTCCACACACCTTTTTGAGCTACAGAGCACAAGGGGTTTTCCTGAGTTCCCGGGCCTTGCTCTCTTTCTGTAAAGGAGCTTGAGGTGTGTCTGAAGTGTGAGAGAGAGGGGCTTTACTGCAGAGCAGAGCTTTTTCCTGTAGGATACCAACCCTGGCTTTGGCATGTGGATAATCTGCTGTCTTTCTACTCCCACTGCATCTCTGTCTGTCCTGGCCCTCCAACACAGCTCCCCTTTTAAGTTAAAAGACAGGGGATATGGAATCATCTAGTGAAGCAAGAGTGAAGCTGCATAAACTCAATGATAGGTTGAGCTGCACTGAACTATCGATCATTGTCTTGACAGGGCAAATCAAAAGTCTTTTTTTCCCCCACAGAAAAAAAAATGTTTGTTTTAAATTAGTGATTCACCAACATTCAATGGTTGCTTGGCCTATTTTCAGGGCTCATGAAATATCATTCTTGAATCACTAGCGAATATACATACATATATAATTTATTTAATTTTTATGTTCACAAATACAGAGATCACAAATAGTGTTTGTTTTTAACAATAACATATTAACAAGATGGAAATTTATGACAAGCTATTAGCCAAGTAGGAGGTGAGAATGCAAAATTTGAATGGTCTATAATTCACAACTGACAATAGACACATACAGGTACGTTCTTTCATTTGTGCACCAGTATGTACTGTATCTGTTACCTTTGTTTGCCATTTGACTCAATCTCCCAGGGTGCAGCAGGGCAGTCTGTGGCACCGGGTAAAAGGGCCAGTTCGCATGTCCGTTGCCTGCATCCTGGGAGAATTCTAACTGGCTGCTGAACACCACCCCCTTCCAGCAGCATTTTCACTCATAATTAAAGTCATAAATCACCAGCTAACACATGCAAGGGGACACAAAGAACAGTTGGTCTGGAGAAGGAGAGCAGGAGAAGGGCAACACTGAATTATCCAGAGTGAGCATCACAGGTCAAAGGAACACAATAATACAGCTTGAACACATCATTTTGAAAACTTTACAGATATGACCATCTCAGCTCAGGTTATCAATAAATAGGGTGCTGCAATGAAAGGACTCTCAACTGTAACAGATGAAAAACAACAAATTAAAGGATAATTTATAGTTAAATTAACAACATTGAGCCTAACAACGCTAGCACATTCTATGTGCAAAACAGAAGACGGTAGTTTACACTGGATGAATGTATACTTAGGGAGTTAAGGTGGGACTGGCATTTGACATGCTGTTCTATTAGACTAACTGTTGTTTTAATATGTAATTATGTGACTGTATGTGCATTCATTTGTATTAACATCATATGCTGTTGGTTAGAATAAACAATTGTTATTGGCACTAAAAATAATTAGGCGCACATTACATTCTAAGTGCTACAACAGATTAGGGTGGGGAAATTAAAGCACTGCAGTAGATTAAGAGGGGGAATTTATTTGGATTAAATGAATACATTAGCAAAATAATTTAGATAAGAAAGTAACTTCTAATTAATGCAGCATGGGTTTTTTGTTGCAGATTGTGGCAGTCGTACAATTTCTTGTGGTTGTTATTGCAGGGCATTGTTTCTTTGTGGCGCCTGAGTAGGGGGTTGCTCTTCCTTGGGAAAATCGACTTGTTTCTCATGTTACTAGGGTTTCTGCTATACAGTAGGGCAAAGTCATTACACCAAGGACTTTCGTGGCTATGGCAATGTTATCATCCTCATGCTGCTGGCCAGGGACACCCATAGGAAGGGACTCTGGAAAACATTCCTCAGTCGCTGCTGCTCACTGTGCCTCAGCGCAGTACAGGTAACAGAGGAGGGCACAATGTGAATATAGGTTGTATATAGGATAGCATGGTTGGAGAGAAAGTATGAGCAAAAACCGGGATGGAGAATGTGTGTGAGAGAGAGAAAGGGAAAAAGCATGTATGAGAGTGAACCACAGAAGGAGGAACAAAAAAGTGAGAGAGAGAGAGAGAGAGAGAGAGAGAGAGAGAGAAAGGGAAGAAGCCTTGTTATGTTAAAACATCTGAGTGTGTGAATGCGTCTCATCCAGCAAGCAGTGGGGGATTGGGGGGAAAAGCTGCTTATATCTGCAGGATGAAGGGATGAGACAGAGGGAGACTTAAGGGGATCTCAGTCAGTTTATCAGCCCGCGAGAGAGAGGGTGCTTCTGGGCATGTCCCAAAAGCAGCATGGTATCTCACCTCTACTCTGAGTCTCAGTTCTGCCCCCTGTCTTTTCTATTTGCTGGTCAGTCTGCATGGATATGAAGGGCAAGGAGAGCCTCCTGGTCTTTTCTGGAGCTACAGATCATCACAGGCAGAGCTTTGCTGTCCCTCAGTGACTACCAGGCCCTGTAGCACAACATTGTACTGCAATACATCTGCTACTGCATGTGTAATGCAATTAACAGGCCTGTGATGGGGTGTTAACGGACATGAACCCTGTTTACAAGCTTTTTTCATGGTGTCTTAGGGGTCTATTCTGACTTGAGTTATGCAACTCCTTTTCTCCATATCCAGAGAAGATGACTTAAAGTGCCTCTTCTCTGGATATGCATACTCGATGCTCTTGAGCTGCCACTTGAGAGTTCCGCACTTTAGAGTTGTAAGGCCGGCTAGCCAGGGCTTCAGTCATTCTGACTTTGACCTGGAGTCTGATTTCGACTTGACCAGCCTATATGCCTGAAGCTGGAATAAGGAGCATGTAAGTACACACCTACTGCATATCAATTGTGGTAATCCTTGGACAAATCCAAATGACACTGGTAAACAACCTTGGCATTGCTATTCCAGTTTTGTGAAGTTGTTCATGCCTTGTAGAAATGCATTATGGATTTTATAAAAGAAATTGAGATGGAATCCAACCTATAAATGGGACTGTTTCAAGATGAGCTAATTTAATTATATTCAGTGCAACCAAAAATGGACTCCCCTTATCAAAATATGTGGGTGCATTTCTCGAGTCAGAATACACATATATTAGCTGACGTGGCACCTTGTTCTTAATTATATTTCAAATAAGGGCCAATGTTTATTCAAAACAGTTTTTTGATGTCCTATCACTCGGAGCATCACACTGAGAGAAACTTGTGATGTCCATGTATTGAAAAAACAAGTGTTACTCATATGAAATGAAAGGACCATAGCAGTTAGATTAAATTTCAAACCTAGGAGGGATCTATCTCAGGTTGGCTCAGTTCACCTCCTTCCACAGAATAATTGTAAAGCTTTGCCAGAATCAAATCCCAACATACCAACACTTATCAGCAGTCAAAACACATCTCACAATATCATTTATAAGTTCTTTTTTATTTTTAAAAATTACAATATCATGACTTAAGAAGATTACCCTATCAAGATATTAATTCAAAAATACAGTGTATAAATGCAGAACATGCTATTCAAAAGAGTCTTTCAAAAAAGGATGTCAGTTCTAAACACAGGCAAAAGCACATTTACCTAATTCCTTACTGCAGACCTACCTAAAGGATTTGCCATTTTTAATACTAAATTAATACCCCATTAATTCTATTTCCTGATATATGTTAAAGGCTAAACAACATCCTGTGTATTCACACTACCTGTTCCTTCACAGCTTCTCCAGTGATTCAGACACTCCTGGTCAGACTCTTTACTTTTTCATATGAGAGAAATGTGCAATAAAAAACAACACTATAAAAATATTGGGGACAGCATTACAGTGAATGGGTTGGTTGCAGTGGAAGAGGAGGGCAGCAGAGAGACATTTATAGAGTGGACTCTTTGTAGCAGCAGGGTATCCAGCTGATAATCTTTATGGGACATTGCGAGGTGATGCTCTACATGTTCCAGGGGTCTTTGCTTCCATGAAGCCACTGCCTTTAATAGCAGTAATCAATCTCTTCATTGGCCAGAACAAGAGCTGTTCTGCAGGGCATGTAGACCTGGAGAGGTGAGATGGGGGAAGGGGGGTGTTTGGGGGTGGGGGTCAGGGAGACAGAGGAGGGAGAGAAAGGAGAGGAGAATTATTCCAGCTCTCCTCTGTAGCCATATCCATAACAGATGTGACCGTTTACCGGTTTCAGCCTGGTTTTGCACCGTATGCTGTGTTTTTCAATGCGCCAGTGTGCTTGCTGGGATCAAAAAGGTTAAAAACAAAAGAGTATTTCAGGCAGCTCTGATAAATTGGAGCTATTAAGAAGCAATTTGCGACAGCTAACTTAGAAGCAAAGGGAATGAAAAAAATATTTCTTTGGGTTGGGGGGAAAAGCATTGAATTACATTTTTAATGGGAGCAACACGCAGTTTAGCAGAAACACTTGTACGGATAACCCAGGACTGACACATAATGTAATTTCCATTATGAAACACCATGACCCTTTCGCACCCAGTGCTTGTAAACCGGATTGGGGGGACCTTTGGGGGGGTTTCAAAGAATATGCTTGGAGCAGGGCACAGGAAGGGTGCTGGCAGCAATGCTTTAAGTTGAAAATGGATGTTCGTACAGAGACAGCTTTCATGAATAAATCAGGCAAGAGCTGTATAGAGAAATAGAGTCACTGTAGTTCCAGACTGGATGTATTTCCACTGGGACCTGGGCTGTGGTATATTAACTAGGGTGATGCATGGTCACATGCTGCTTCCCCAGCTCCCCTGAGGAACAGGGCAAAAACCAGGGTGTTGCACCACCACATACAGGCACTGTAGTCTCATAGCAGGCAGATGAGTCACAGTAATAGATAACAGGCCTCATTGATGTCCACGCATTGCTTCCTCTTGCAGAACAGAGGCCTATCGGGGTCAGGGGCAGCATGTCGGGTCAGTCAATAAAGAACTAAAGGCAATAAGGTTTTGTACTGCACCATCAGCAAGACCACAGGCACACAGCTCTTCAGAGACCAGAGACATATGACTAAAACCAATTCAGCCACATCGTGATCAACCACAGATGATCAATCAGAACTGCACTATACATCCATGTTGATGATTCATCAGCCCTATCAGCATTATTAAAGTGTCCTGGGAGATCAATGATGAGAAATTCTGCATCATCTTTTGGTCCACTGTTTCCCATGAGATTGATGATTCTTGAACTAGACTTGGATTTGAGGTCCAGAAAACAGAGGGGTTAAAGATCAGTAACAGTGTGTACCATCAGAGGCAGCATTTTGTAAGAGGAACCAGCTATAGCCATGACATAAACAGTGACATAACCAGATCACTCCTTTTCACAATGAACCACTATCATTGTTGTAGCACATGACCACCAAAATATATCTTCCTTGCTATTATTGTGCCATCTTTGTAGATCTTGGCAGAGAAAGCCTGTTTGCAGACACTGGGTGCCATAAAGGGATCTGTCACACACAGTACACTGCTGCAGTTCGGGTTTATCTGCAACAGTTTGCATTTCTCAGAGCTGCCACTAGATGTCTCTGTATGCACCTCAAACAGGCTTATTCCCAACTGAGAGTTTTGCTGGAGCCTGGGGGATGTGTACATTTGTTTTGATAAACGACAAACTCTGTGTGCTGTATAAAGCCTGCTAATACACTGTGAATTGATTCCCACAAAAGAGTGCTCTGTAATCTCTCTCCATACTGCAGAATGCTGGAGCTGTCAGCTCTCCCATCAATGTTTTATTTCCTTGAGATGTTGGAAGCAAAATAAAAATAATAATAAAAAGCAAACATAAAAAAACACATCTCTGAGAATTAGACAACACCAATTCCCCCAGACAAAGCTTGTAATGAAGAAAAGAGACATCAGAGGCCCTCTCACAAATAACACAACCATTGCCACGAGGTAGCAGCCAAGAGGTTAGATCTTGATTTCGATTTCATTTTAGTGTCCTCCAATAGCCCATTAAAGAGATCAGTGTACAGTGCATAAGAAACAGTGCAGCAGTGATTACTTACATTCAGGCCTTCTGTCTTCACAGCACATCTATTGTTTGATTAATAAGAGCTTCACAAGGGTTTAGATGGACTGGACACCCATACAAGTGGCTATATGACCCTGTATACCTCTCAAGCCAAGATGTCAACACTAAGGCTGGGCTGGATCAGTTATTGGATGGAAGACTTACAGTGAAAATAGTTTTTAGTTCAAGAGGTTCTTCCATCTGGAATAAGTGCATCTTTTGCCCACGTTCAGTGATGGGACACAGTGCTGTAGTACATACGTTACTCCTGATGGGACAATAAATTGAGGCTGTTCTGCATTGTGGTCATTGAAGACTCCATCATGATTCCCAGTCCAGTTCCTGTAATGGCGTTCTTCTCAATCAGCCCACCTGGCCACTCCCTCCACAAAGTTGAGTGTTGATTGGCTACACAGTAACTATACCTGCCTAGCCTACCAAGGTCATGCCAGTGAAAGGATAATACGTTCTTTCCGGACCTTTCTGGTGAAATTTTTGTAATTAAATTTGGTTAAATAATACGTTATATCATGCAGAAAGTCAAAACTGGAAAAACTGTTCTCAGAAATATTAAGAAAATGTAATTTCAGTGCGTGTGTGTACATGTTTTGGATCATGTGTAGAGAACAGGGGATGAAGGCATTGAGGTGACTGGAGATATGATCAAGCCATCCGCAAAATATAACCCACATACTGAAGTTTTTCCACAGAGTGCAACAAAAGAGAGTAACGTCATTATCCCTCTAATAAGATAAGGTATTTGCATGAGTTTGCAACCATAATAGAAGCAATGTTAAGCTGTAAAAAAGGTAAAAACATAGCAGGGATCGCATATAAAACAAAACAGTCAGATATAATTATTGATCTGTTTTTTGCTTTCTGGAACAGAATATGGTACTGGAAGCACTGTTTTACAGGAAACTATCTTTATTTAATGTGTAATGAGATACAGAAATCTTGTGAGGATTTTGCTATGGAGGCAGGAGCATGGGCAGTGCTAGGAAGAACTTTCCAAAGTGGCAATATGTTCTGCTCTTGTAGTAAAAGTGCTTACAGACAGGGAGGATGGCAAACGGAAAAATCTGTATTCATCCCCCATCGGTGTAGAATGAGTGGGTGGCACAGAGGGTGGGCACTAGCTAGCTAGCTAGCAGTTCTTTTGTGCTGTAGGGAAAGCCTGTCTGCCCCAGAGGATTTCTTGTGCATGTGGAAAGCAGTGCTCTGCTATAAAAAATGTAACTTTTTCAACATCACTGCAGCCCTTACTGTGCTCCTGTGCAACCACCTAAGTCAAATGCCGAATGAGTCCTTCTGCTGAATATCAGGCTTCCCAATGAATTTCACTGCATGCAGATATCCCTGCCTTCCTTCCTTCCTGCGATGTTTGGGAGCTGTTGCAGTTCTACATCTCAGTAACTTCAGCATCTCCTCCACTGACAGTGAGGCAGCCTCTTGGGCTGAAGCTGTATGCTCTATGTACTGATTGACATTCAGCCATTAATAAGATGCTATTATCCAAAAACTCACTGTCCAACACTTGTAGTCAAGAGTGCACATGGGAACAGGGCAGAGAGGCTGTGACAACAGTGCCAATCAACATGCCGGCCTCAGCAACCCGACACTGAATTACATCCAAGCAAATTTATTGTCTGATTTAAATGCTTGTTGCAATTACTATAGTCTCTTGGAAAGCACTTTAAGCTGAAGAGCATTATCAGTGTTATGGCACAATCATCCTTTGGTGGGTTAATTAATGACCATGAGTGCACTTATGGCATGATGACCATTAGAAAGTACAGCAATATAACTGGCCCGCGCTCTGGGCTTGCATTATTACTAACAGATACAGCACTGATATAAATTCCAATAATTTCCTTATGCTCCATCAGATCAACATTTACAGAATACCCCCCAGACTTTGGCTGTTTTTTTTTTTTACGAGTAAAATGTGATTGAAGGTGAGAGAAGAGTTAAGGTCAATTGTTAGACCAAAACTGTCTGTATACAAACTTATTAATATCAAATAATGCCAAATCACAGCAAGAATGATAGCAATACTGTATGTGTCACAGGAACTAAAAACCGTACATGAAATAATGCTACCCATGTTTGCCTGTATGTGTTGCTTTACTGGGTGATGGCAACAAATGCAGATGCTTATGTGTATGTATTTAGCTGAATATAACCTTTGATCTAAGAACGTAATTAACCCCCTTTGAGTGCAGGGTATATAAAGGATGTACCTTCAGCAACATAAAAACCTGCTGTTTTGTCAAAAAACATGCCGTAAAACCTTTAAAGAGGAAGTCATACATTTGAGCCAACATGAACACTGAACTCAGTTCAAAACTCACTGTTTTGATGTCAAGTGATGTCTTCCTCTACTTACATGGGAAATATCATTTTATGTACCTTTATGAAATGTTAGACATTATTATCAATAATCTAAAGTACTCTTTTTATTTACATACCATTAAAGTAGAAAGTTGATAAGTGTATGTATATATATGTGGCACTATGCATTTTTCTTTGTTGCTATAACAACCATATGCATTGTAATTAGACGTAAAAACAACAAAAAAAATCTAACAAAATTATGAACGCTTACTTAAATGTATCAGAAAGACATATGGACAAAAAACACAAAGACAACACTGAAAAGAAGACTTACTTCTAGATCAAGTCCAGTCACAGCCTGAGAAATACTCTTCTGTAGTCACACTGCAGCTGAACAGCCTCTTTGTTTTCAGGCAATGTTTTAGTAGCAGTGCAGGCACTAGCTGTACTACTTTATTCAAATACTTGTGCAATGCCTTTTGAAATATAAAGGTTGTGCAGATTAATAATCATGCATAATGCTTCTGGGGCATTCTATTATAAGAGTGAAAATCTGGATAAATTTATAGTCCTGTGACAGGGATTTGGCTGGATTTAGCATATACTGTAGATCTCACTGAGACAAGAAAACAGCAAAAACATATATTTTTTTCAGTTCCTGAAATATGGGCCTTTGAAATCTGGCCTCTTGAGGGCACTCTTTATTTAAAAAAAAAAAAAAAACTTTAAAAGCCTATAAATTTGGCTCAGAGAAACAAACAAATAATTAATTCAGATTAATTATGAGGCATGGAATCCAGGTGTTGAATTATTTTTAACCATAATCTGAGTTTGAGTATTTGAATCACTTTGCATTATTTCGACTTATCACCAATACATTTTCATGGTTGATTCATCTGGCTGGGCAATACTTTCAGTCAGTCAGCACATTCCGTGAAGACCATCAAAATTCATACTTCATCTAATTTTGGGATAATGTAGCTAAGCCTTTACACCATAAAATGACATGGGACACATCTGAATGGAAGGCTGAATGGAAATTAAGTATTTGAGGTAAACATTTTTTTTCCAACAGACCTTGTTCACATTGTGAAATTTGACCTTGAATTGACCCCCTTGAAAATATTAAATACAGGCTTTTTGGTAAATGAAGAGCTCCCCAAAGCCACAACTGAAACACTGTACCACTCTCCCAACTGAAAAACATCTTTCCGCTATTGTCTTGTTTCTGTGAGATCTGTGAGTCAAAAGGCTGCCACATTAGTTATTAATACAAATAGAAGTCATGTGACTTTATGTTGTGCTTCCTTTTCACTATTTTAAACTCAGGGGATAGTTTCCACATCACTATATGAGTATATTATGGAAACACAACAGCTACAGCCTGCTCTGTGCAGTGCAGCTGTTAAAATATGGCTCTTAGCTGTTTTGTCAAGAGAACATTTCTGAGAGAAATATTACCATATTGCAGGAGCGGTTTCAGTGCAAACTTGAATCATCGTCATTATTACCTTGATTTGAACCACGCTGTTTTCCATCTCAGTTGAGCCACCAGGGGTATGTATATCATTTTTAACACATAAAGTTTGAATAAAATTGATTTTCAAAAAGAGATGCATCAATGCATGTGTAATTATTCCTAGTTTAATCCTAGTAGGCTAAAAAAAAGTCAAATACTTCACTAATGGGGACAGAGCTTACATTTCAAATACAGAGGTGAAACAATGCATCTCAGAATCAGCACATTCATAAAGCATGCATCTTGACAGACACCATGTATCCAGTGATTCAGCCACCCTCCACGCCTTTTCATCCTCCCCTGCGAGTCAGCCAATCAGAGCCTGGAGAGGATGTTTTTCCTCTGCCCGGTGCCCATCGCAGTGGGAGCACAGTGACTTGGCAATAAACTACCCAATCACACATTAGTGACTAATTAGACAACAGCCACAGCGGGGAAACTCTCACAAAAGGGGAGAGCACGGATCACACCGTGAAGGGGATTTATCATCGGGCCGGCTGGCACCAAAGCCCCAGAGGCAGACAGTGTCGCACACTGCTGTGTCTGATGCCCCACTTTAATTTGGCAGCGATAAATAATAAAGGCAACACATGCAGCTACAAACAAACAGCACAGATCTCTGCATGCCCTAATCTTCTGGACAGCAAAGGAGCCAGTGATCCTTTGTCTAATTATAAAGAGAGAGGGATGGGGTGGGGGAGGGGACTTTACCTAATCTCACATTTAACTTACCCTCTTCTTTAATTCTTTGCTAAAACTGTGCGAGAGTGTGAATATGTGTGCATATTTTTGTGTGTGAGCATGGGCATGTACCCATGTGTATGAGCAACTTCTCTTTGGACCTGATGGAGTGTACTTTAGTGTAAATGAGGGGATGTGTGTAAGAGAAGCAAGGGAATGCAGATATACAGGTTATGGACAGAGATTAGCACTGGCGAGGCAAAAACTGAATCTAAGCAATGTCAGACTCCTGTCCTGGAGGGTTGCTATGTCTGCTGGTTTGGGTGAGTCTTGGCCTTTCACTTAATGTTTAAAGAACTCACTTAACTGTGTTCCAGGCTTTCTAATTGAAAGGAAACCACAATAAGCTATAGATAATGGGGGCCTCCAGGACCTGTGTTTGACTCCCCTGACATAACTGCACAAATATCCTTGATTGTCCACCCCTAGCTTTTCATCAGTACATCTGCCGCAATCTCTGACCACTCTGTCTCTGTGACTAAGCTGCCTCATTAGGTATCACTGGAGATATTAAATGTTTTTGAGATGTGCAGAATCATACAATTTTTCATGTAAATCTTAAAAGGTTTTAGATAAAATCAGACACTATAGAAATTAGGTTAGACACCAAAAGACTGATAATAAGTGTCTCACTAAAAGGAACAATGAATAACAACCTTTGTAATATGAGTTGCATGCTAACTAATTTAAGATAATATGCATGTGGAAGGGGACATCAATTAACGTGACCCTTTAAAACGCGCTACGCATGCACACACACAGTGGGTACCTCTCGTCCCTTTATTATTTTCTAGAACAGTCTAAGAGCTTCGAATGTTTATTGACTCAGACAGAAAATGAAACGAGGGGGCTTTTTAATTCTTTTGATCCTTCGGCTGCACCAGTCTGTTTTCTCTTCTTTTCCTCCATTTCTTTCTTTCTTTTTTGTGTGGAATACTGTCAAAGGCAGCGCTCCCTCAATCCACACAGGGCTCATCAGGAGGAGATCTGAGGCCTCTAATTATTCGGCAGCGATCCTCATTTACATGAAATACAACTTGAATGAGAAGTTTACCTCCTTTCTTCCTACTCTTTACACAATTTTTAGATCCATGAAACCTTTGCTTCATTCCATCGCTCCCCACTGATACAGAGACATGAACCCTGACTCAAGGAAATGGTGAAGCTGGTTTTTTTAATCTGAACACTGTTTGAAGGACAGGAGGAACAATAACAGGAAGTGATTACAAATATGAGATATGTCTGCAATGAACCACTGAATCAGCAAACTCTCCACCTCAGGAAGCATTAAAATATGAGGAATTCCACTGGGAGAGAAAAGCAAGCCTTCTCTGCATGAGATAAAGGACTTGTCTTTTTCCATGTTTGCTACAGACCTAATTCTGCAGCCATCACTCCTGTTTAATCGCAGTGGAGGCTATCATATCTTTGGGTAGTGATTCTCCTGTAATTATCTTAACAAAATAATATCCCTTCTTTAAGGTCAACAAAAAACTATACATAAAAAAACATAATCTTTAATTACATATCTTTATTTATCTACATTATTTTATTTTCCTGACATTAGTTACATCCTATATATATATATTATGATGTTGTTTATAACATAACTTTCTACTATGGTTCATAACCATGCTTGATATAGGGAAAAAACCCATGACAAGATGTAATGGCAGAATGAAAAAGGCTGAGAGTGGTGGGGTATGAAACCAATAATTTAATAGTAAAATTCACCACCAATCTATAAGTCAGTAATATGTATCAGACAATCTGCTGAACTGTCACTTCAATGCTAAAGGAAGATTCAGGGACCTCAAAATGGCAGCATGAGATCGTTACAAAGTGAGAATCCCTGAAGTGTGAGACTTCATCATGTAATACATCAACAGAATGTCCATTAAAATGTTTAAATTCAGCCATCAGTAAACGACATCTGGGAACTGTAATTCTGCAACAAGGAAACATTAAAGCACTAACAGGGAGCATGATTTCTTTCTGAATAAAAAACAAATTAGGACAAATATTAATTCCTTATTCAGTAAGACAGAAAATGGGGAAAGTACATCAATGAATGCATAAATTGAAAGACCAAAGATAATCATTCCTTAAAACACAAATTGTTTGAAGGAATGACCCCCCCAACCCATTTTCCTTACTTAATGAAGAGGTTAAAAAAAACAAGCACTGCTAACTGATTAAAACATTGTACAAATTAGAGTAGCTTATAAAGGTTTAAAAGGGAATAACAATAGAAGTATTATTTCCCAATTTTTAAAGTTCCTTTACCAAAATTATTCAGGCTTTGAAGCAATTCATGAGTTTGTCCAAGTATCAACCATGATCACAGTGAAAGTAATAAGTTAACTTTGTAGTTGTTCTTCAGTCCCTTCCTGACTAATTGCCAGCAAAGCATGTTTTATCTTTAGAATTTTTTCACAGCTTTCATGGAGAGGAAGGTAAAACTCTTGTGAGTCATAGTTCTGCTGGAAACAGTAATATGAATCTATCAGGTTAAATATTTTCATTTAGTTTATTTCACACAGTTAATTGAAGTGTTCAAGAAGCAATTACGTGCTTTTACAAAAGCTCTTGTCTCTGCCATATAGCCAGCTAATGGACTTCTGTTGATGTTTTGTAGTTAACTAATGAGGAGGTTGCATTGATGCATGACTCTCTTGCCCCCTACCCTGGACCTGAAGGTTCTGGAAGCATTGCATGCTATCTCATTTCATCTGTCAGCACCTACGGGCATCAAGGTGCTGTCTTATTACTTTTCCTCGAAGATTGTTTCTCTTGCATAAGTGAATTCTTGTCACATGTCTACTGTCGGGTGTTTGTTCTCTATTAAGGGCTGTTGCCACCTCTTGGGTAGTCCTTGGGAACTTCTCTGGACTAGCTGTGTGTCATAGTAATGAAAGTTATCTCCACCCACTTTTACAAGATTTTCTCATCTGAATGCGGGTGGTTCTACCTCGGCAAACATAGCGCTCACTATGGCTGGGTCCTCTTAGACCTTCATTGGAGGGTCCTGTAGCACTGGCCACCCTCTATTCTGCTTCATTTCTTTAGCCCTCTTTAAATTTACCCTGGAAAAACACAGGCCTGGAATTAATAAACAATATGTTCCATTTTAACAGAAAACAATATGCAAGTATCCATGCTTCTCTCCACAAAGTAAATTTGTCAAGATCAGCAATAACCAAAATTAAGTTGCCAAAGTGTTTCTTAGGAAAAAAAGCTAACACTTGCATTTTTTGAAAGTCAAAGTTAAGGACAAATGTTGATTGAATTCAAGTCTTTCTTTGTCCAGTGCCTTCTGACTTGTAACTGAAAACATGAACGTAAAGAAATCCATTTTTGTTGACTGACTGATTGATACTGCCTCCATAAAATGAGAATTTCTGCAACACCTTTTCAGTCTAACAAATGTGATTTGAGCTGAGCAGAACTGCAATCTGCTGAGTTAAAGGACAGGCAGAAAACACTCTCAAATAAAGATTTGACAAATAACCAGAACTTTTATAAAGAACTTTTTTTATATTTGTAATCTCAGGTGATGGATAGCAAACCTTAACGGCTCGTTGTTCAATGGCAGAGATTCCCGCACAGAACTTCTGACTATGCGGCGGGCATTTAAGATTTAAGATACACATAAGTACACCTAATCCAGCCAGATTCATCCTTTTTAAGTGCGTTTGCTGACAGGAGGGAGATGCATTCCGAAAGTAAATGAGAGTTTATCGTTGTTATGAGCGGTGGAGGTGGTTAAGCTGATGGGCTCCATTAAAAGAAAAAGGAAGGCAAACTTTAAACTGGCTTTGAAGCAACAGTCCTTTAAATAAAACATGCAGTAAGTCTCACGGAACAGAGGGCTTTTTCAGCACCTGCGTTGCAGCTTAATAATTCATTTCCTGTCATAATCAAGCGTGATGGCAAAAGAGGCTGCTTTTTCAAGTGCGGTCTTTAAATGCATTAGCTGACAGGAAGAGAGAAGGAGTTGTGTGGTGAATCAATTTCTTCTCTTTTCATCTCTCATGTGTTCATAATGGTATTGAGATTAACAGTGGACTTGTTAACTAAACTTCACATTTGGTGGAGCGGGATGATGATGACAGAGAATGTAAGAAAAAAAATGTGTGAGACGAAAAAGAGAATTTCAAATTTCAGTTTTTGAAAGGTGAACGAGGTTTTATTTCATCTGAGCACACGTGCTGAGATGAAACAGTAATGTTAGACTAAATAAACTGGTCTTCATTCATTGGTCCTTGGTCCCCTTCTCTGGTCCACGTATCCACCCTTCTCCCTGATCCTGCTCCCTGTCAATTCCTCACTTTGGTTCCTCTCTCTGTCTTCTCTAAATATCCTTCCTGTTTGAGTCCCCTAACTTCCCCTTCTTTGGTTTCTCTCTTTGGCCTTTAAAAATGGCTCCTAACTGCTAACCCTCTCTGGTCCTCATCACTGCTACTATCCCTGGTTCTTTTATCTATTCTCACAGTCCCACTCTCAGTCCTCTTTACTGTCATCCTTCTGTGGACCTCCAATGTAGTTCTCCTGACTGCCATTACTCTACGGACCTCTTTTGTGGTCCCCGAGCTGTTGTCCTGACAGTACCACTCTCTACTTTCCGTAACTGCCCTCCCCCTGGTCTTCCCCAAAATTCCTCCACTGGAGAAATTCCTGGGCAACATTCCCAGATATTTGGAACTGAAGTATTTCTTACTAGTAAGCATTGAGCAGTCGCTGCACAATAAGGTGAAACAATGCCAGAGAAAAGGTTTTTTGTTCTGTCCCAAAGCATTCTGTCAAAAAATAAAGAGCATATTATTTATTTTTCATAAGGACCGAGCTCTATTGTGTTATTAGCCATAGCCTACAGCATTCTCTGCGATGAGAACCCAAAGGTCTTTCAATGGGAATAAATTTTTTTTCTTTGATAAAGTTGAGCAAGTTTTGAACACGCAGATAAAAGTGAGAAGAAATAGAAGAAAAGGAGTAAGTGCCTAGGGTGAGAGTAATGCCCATATTTTTTTTTTTTTAAAGAAGACTGCCTTTTATTACTAGATCTTTAAAAACTGACTTAGTACCTAAATAGCTTTACTCTGAACTCTGGTACTCATTGAAGGTGTATATTAACCTTTCCTTTTTATATCCAATTACTCTCCACAGCTTACACAAAGAACACAACCCCAATGATTAATAAGACAAGATCCTGAATAATACACAACTTCTTTCTTTATGGAACCTATAAGGTAAAGATTTGGTGCTCCAGTATTTTATGAATGTATAAATATATATTTTGTTTCAGTATTACACCTTTGCTCTATTGATTGCACGCTGCCATTGGCAAACATCTAGCCAAATAATAAAAACTCATGCACATTTCTCTGATAAGTGAAATAATTTGTAGACAAATGTAATGGACAGTTAAAAAGTGGTGTGTGGCAGTTAAATGTTGCTGTGCCCAGGCACCTGATTTGTGCCATGCAAACGCACCTTGCACTGTTACACTGCCACAACCAGCCTGCATTGCTAATACCTGGTAGGATGGATCCATGGGCTCATGCAGTTTATGCCATCTCCTGGCAGGGACCAAAATCCAACATCCTCTGTAGTACAGTGTTTATGATCCTTAGCCAGAAAAAACAGTTTTTCCACTGACAGGTGTGGAACTCATACCACATTCATGACAAGGTACAAAGACTTGTGCATTCTGATAATGCTCTTTCAGCATCACTGTGTATTCAGCTGATAGCTGACTGACCAGATCCTGTTTTGTTTTTACTCTGCACAAGTAATGTCAGCCTCCATTGGCCTCTTTCATTAAGTCTACCACGGGACTGACTTTCGCTGGATGTTTTTGGGCAGTGGACCCAAATACCAGCATGTCTGGTACTCACTACCTATGCCATGTTCAAAGACAGTTAAACCTTTTGTCTTACCCATCCACTCTCATTGTCCGAATGTCTCACACACACACAAACGCGCAGACGCGCGCGCGCGCACACACACACAGGATAGTCTGATCAAGAGTTGAGACAAGAGAAGAGAGACCAAATCAAGAGACAAAATCAACAGTGAATAGCACTTTAAGACAACAAGGAGGACCATGGCAGTATCATTTGATGCTAGGAGAAACAAACAAGGCATTTTTATTCTGCTCATGTGTGGGTACCAGAAATCAATAACAATATGAGGCCCTGGGGCTTTATTTATACCCTGCCCTGGCCGTGCCCTCCCTGCTAAACAGAATACCCCCACCAGGGAAGGACAGATGGAGGAGGAGGTAGGGGTGTTAACAGGGGGAGCCAGGCCTCATGGAGTAATGATTGGAAAAGGTGCTTTCGGTTGTAAGATGCACACAGTTTCCTCAGCTAAGCTGTTCCCCCATTAACAGCCTGTGGAAATAAGGAGCACTGCTGCAGTAAGATGAAATTCAATAGCTCAAGTTGGGGAAACCGCTGAGTTTCAAGACAATATAAAAACATCTAGAAAGTAAACAAAAATTGATCAGGTTCTCTGTTTGTTGCTCATACAAGAAAATGAGCTCAAATAATACCTGACTACGCCAGGGTGCCCCAGAACTGCAGGGGAAGGGACTGCTTAATGCTCCCACGCCTGGTCTTAAGCTGAATAAAGAGGCACAGAGGGCTCTCTTTTCACATGTGCCTCATTTCACACAAAGGCAGACCATAGCAAGAAAGAACCTGGTTTAGAGAGTTTAAAGTCTGAAAATCATAAATTCAGATTTCAGAGCCCGAAAATCAATCTAAAGATGTCTGTATTGCAAAACACCAGACACCCGTCCACCTTCTCCTACCTGCCCCTCAAGCACTGATAAAACTGCTACAGAACCACAGAAGCTTTAAGGCTCACTTGTCTTTGGTTTTTGGAAGAACGAACCAAATGATTAGCAAAAGGTACAAGCCTGGTTTTTTTCCAATAGCTCTAAAATACAAATCAAACATGACAACAGCGGTAGGCTCATCTGTGAAGGCGGAGCATCCATTAGGCTTGTCTCCTTGAATGGATGGGTCTTGAAAGAGGAAGACTTATGAATGCCATGGCATGGAGAAACCCTTTTTTGTTTTCACCCAGTCTGGTCTGAGGGGACCATTAACGTAAACTGTTGCTTGGGCTGTGGTTAGCAATGCAGAGGTGACCAAATCAGACTGCTTTTCACTATACTCACCAGCATTGAGTTGGGCCAACCCTTGAAGGGGATGGGCTCGGTGAAGAACTCGGTGCTGTGCTCCAGTCTGCCGTGGCCCCCATACTTCCTGTCATCAGAGTCCAGCTTAATTTTGTATCTGAAGAGGTGGTTTAAGGAAAATAGGAAACTGGGAGTGGGGACACAGAATAACAATGTATTGCATTGCAAGTATCATAAAATAAAGAGTGATTAGTGTACTGTGCTGCAATACAGTGCTGCAATGCCGAAATTAATTTCTGCTGCAGTTACCCACAAAATGATGCCCAGCACATTGAGAGCATTATGGTTTATGTACACTGCTCTAAATCAAAGATGCACAAACAGGACTTCCTTAGAAAATACAGCTTCATTTCATTAATGACTGGAACTGAGACCTGAAAGGGCTCAGCCATGGGGAGTGTGTGTGCTGTATAAACCTGGGTGACAGCAAATTACCCATAATGCTCTTTGATTTATTCCTCCTTTTTAGAGATCAAAAAGTAAGAAGAGGAAGCTTTTTTTAAAACTCTAAATATTTCTGCAGTGTTTCACATGCTTGTAATTATTGTAATGCTTCTGTTCCATAAATATGACATCCTCCATTAATATTGCTTCCTCGTTTCCCTCCCCCTACACCCCCACAAATCCATGCACAGCCACCCCCACATACATTCAACTCTGTCTGCAGGATAAAAAAAGGCACAATTAACAAAATTTACTTTGATCCAATAAATACAAAAAGCACAGATTTTGAATTTTATCCTGAATGTAACCAGCAAAATATTGAATCTGTCAATTTAATGACTGACTCCCATGGAGACAGAACACCCAGTTGCATAAAATGTGCATTTATTTACAACCAGAATATGCTTTGGTAATTCATCCTTTTTAAGGATGGCAATCCAGAAACATTTTCCAGACAAATCCACAGGTGTATAATTGCCATGTCCCGTACAGTGCACACTAAGTTACTTGTACTTAGTACTAACAACAAAATTATATAACACCATTAAATTACATACTACTACTACTAGTACTAGTACTAATAATAATAATAGAAACATAAGGGTACATTTTCATTAGGTTAAAAACTGGTATTGACTGGTATTAATATTCTCTCACAATACTCCAAAAAAAGAGATGGAAAAAAAAATGGCAGAAGCATATGTCAGGGGGATATTTCTCATTACTTCCCTACTGTGCAACTCCTGGGGCACCTCCCCAACCTCAAGTAATCATTAGATACAACCTAATTTGCCACCCATTGGGATAACATTATAAACCTGTACACTCACAGCAAGCTCACACAATCAAAACGAGTTCTGGCTATGGCCCTTCTGTTTCTATTTCGAGCAGTGTCTTGTAGACTTTGTGACCTGCAACATATCATAATAGTATTATACATTTCTCTTCCTATTCAGTGTGCCTGGATCCAACTCAGTGTGACCAAATCAAGTGTTTTTTTCAATCACAAGATGCAATGTTAAGCGAATGTCTCAATGCTAGTGATATACGAATGAGGTTTCATGTCACCAAGAAATTGGTTGAAGATGCAACAACTACCTGAGTGACATACAAGAGTGATTACATTCTGCTGTGGATAGCAAAACCTTTTTATTGGCTGAAAAAAGTCAGTGAAAGATTCTAGGTTCATGAAACAGCATTGGTCCATCACCTCCCCCATTACCCAAGGCTCCCATTCTCCCTGAAGTACAGACTTAGAGTCATTACAGACCCTCACTCAGGGACACATAATCCCCCTCATCCAAATCACCAGTACATCACAATGTCATAATCATAGACATCCCTGTTAATATTCTCAGGCATGTCATATTAATTTAGTACATTATTGCATCAGTATTCTTAAATGTGATACCCAGCTCTAGGAGACCCTTGTGTACTCTTGTGACTGTGGGGTGTCTTGGGTGCAGGCTATTAGAACTGTTGCATTAACTTTGGGAGAGGCAAAACATGAAAAGGAGTTACTGCGACTGTGACTGCACTGCGCGAACTTATCCATTTAAATAAAGCTAATCAGTTTGGTGCATTACCGTAATAAAAAAAGAGAAAAAACCTAACCTCTCTAAAGACAGGCAAAGAGGAAATAAAAATAATTTACTTTATTGAGGCAATTTTTCTTGTGGGGGTGAACTTTATACTGTGGCTCGTAAATGATGATTCATAGACCAGGAGCAGGGAAATTAAATGTGGATCCCATTTCCTTGTTTCCATAGCCAGGGAGAGATTGGTGCTAGGTGGTACACTTTCTTTTTAAAGAGATGCAGAGAAGCCTGATGGAGGCCTGCAGCTCATCTAGTCACAGTGCTTCAGAGGGCATGCACACTTTGAGGGATTCAACTGTTCCCCACCCTCTTGTCTCTGTTCCCTTCAAAAAAACGATTGAAAAATCTTGATAGGGTAGAACCCTTTCAAAAGGAAAAAGGTCTTGCACATCATTTCAAAAAGAGCTTATGTCTGCAGAGTTCAATGATAGTTTTATGACTGGTAATAATAGGAAATGGGCTCATTGGAAAATTGGAGATTTGAAAAGGGATTTCAGCTAAAACCAGAGGATAATGCTCTCTGAGGGCAAAAAAATCAACAACCCTTCCCTCTGACTTCCGCAGTTGGGCCTTTGGGGGAATTTGGGTGGGCATCAAAAGGAAGCCTACCTCCACCTGCCTCCACGTCACATTCTTCTTCTTGTCAAGGTGTTATTTCTTATGTCTAGCCCTCTTCCCAGTCTCCATGTGCCTCCTCTCTATTACTAAAAGTGGATTATGAGGGCCTATTCTCTGCCCAAAATCTCTCACATTAAAAGGACATTAAAATGTTCTTCTAAGTGGCTGAGCAAAATTGCAATATGCTCTCATCTCTTTTTCTCTGAGCCTGTGGTACCCATCAGGCTTCTGTGTGTGATGTACAATTACTGGTGTCACAGTCACCCCATCTGCATACGCCACCACAAGAGGGGCCTGAAGCCTCAAGCAAAACCCTCAAACCCACCTGCTCTCTCCCCCAAAAACTTTTTGAGATGAAATCATCATCCAGTGGCCTGCACAGCCTCCTGATTAATGAATGGTGTTTCTTTGTCACCATGGTTCCCACACATCCTTGTCTTTTTGATGTTGGATCATAGTCTCCCATCTACAGGTTGACCTCTTCAGTCCCACATACTGTAGGGTGGTTTTCAGAGGATGAACCAGACAGAAAGGCCTTACAGCCTTCTTCCAAAAACAAGTTCTCATTACGCTTATTTTTTACATAAGCAATAAAACTTCACGTGTAGCATGGGGTGTCATTATCTGATCTCCTCTTCCTGCCTACCCACTCTCTTAGCTAAAACTCCTCATGTAAACCAGAGCACTGAAGCACACCTCTACATTTCTACCTGCCCACACTATCACCCAAGGCTCTGCAATGCCTAATTCACAGGGAGAGCAATCTCCAGCGAGACAGTCATCTCCTCCTCGCTTAGCCTGCACACCCATCCCTGAGAGGATTTACGGAGATTGCAGTTTTTGCTTTGCACACTCAGCCTCCCCTTTACAGCACCAAGATTTATTATTAACTTATTTATTTTTGCCAAAAGCGTTTTGAGGTGAAATGTAAATGAGCAAAACCTCGGATTTGAACACAGTGCCCTTAGCTACATGTAGGGCCACAGGCTGAGTGATTGATAGAGAGGCCCAGCACTGGACTTAAAAGAGGTGGGCAGAGCGGATCGCTCTGCTGTTGTAGGTGTGTTAAGCTGAGACTGCAGCAATGAGCACCCCAAGGTAATGCTCCTTACTCTTTTTTGGATCACAGGGAATGATGAATTAATGAAAAATAGGAAAATCTGAAATTATATTGAATTAAAGTGTGTTTTCTTTCCTACATGTGTACTCAGCTACTGTGCAGCCCCTGCTATAAATCTACATGCATCTCTGTGAGTTCCACTTCAACTTAGAAGATGGTAAGATGGAAAAAACACACAATTAGTTACATGACAGAATGCATGTAAAATGGTGCACCTCTGTCTACAATAGGACTTATGTCATTATTGTAACTTGACTTCAGTTTGATATCCATAGCTTGATAAGGCGACCTATTTTTATGTATGTACATTTTCAGAAATATAGATACTACACAATTTACATGTGGATTATTTAAGTTGAAATAACATAATTCTGTTATTCTTATAAAAAAGTAATGTTTTACAGCCCAGAACCAGGATCCCACAGATTTGCAGAAAATAGCCCGCCTGGGGACAGGATGTCTCATTCAACTTAATTTGACCTCACTTGAAAAGCCCCAGTTTCTCAGCCTGCTGTTTCTCAGTGAGGCAGGCGGAAAAGGATTACTTTCACTCAGCCCCATGTCCTCATGTACCCAGATCTCACTTGTGACATCTCAGTGAATGATGCTGTCAACTTTCAAAAACACAGAATTTCCTTTTTTCGCCACCACACACCACTACTGCTGTTGAACCAAGTGAAATCAATTTACCAAGACTGTCATCTGCTGGGTGGGAGGACCTTTAAAACATATCTTGGCAAATTCCTAATTTCTCTTGTAGTTTGCCAGAACTCTGGGCACACTGTTGCATATAGTACTCTCTAATTCATTTCCCCCCCTTCCCCTACAATTCATGAATGGAATCCAAACCAAGGCATGTTCAAATCTGGCCCTTTTGCATGCTCTATTCAACACGTAATTGATCAGTTAAAACAATTGCTAAATCATAAAACACAGCAAAAACATTTAATCTAGTTTCTGGGGACTAGACTAATCAGAATGAGCATACTATACCTCACTAAACAGAATGAGCATACTATACCTCACTAAACAGAATGAGCATACTATACCTCACTAAACAGAATGAGCATACTATACCTCACTAAACAGAATGAGCATACTATACCTCACTAAACAGAATGAGCATACTATACCTCACTAAACAGAATAAGCATACTATACCTCACTAAACAGAATAAGCATACTATACCTCACTAAACAGAATAAGCATACTATACCTCAATAAACAGAATGAGCATACTATACCTCACTAAACAGAATGAGCATACTATACCTCACTAAACAGAATGAGCATACTAAGACTTGCATTTGTGAAAAAAACTGCCATTTCCTAAAAAGGATTTTTTTACACTTTCACACATAAAGTAATAATGTGTATGCATGTCTTAATATGTTATTACAAGGGTTGTGTAGCTCGATTTTTGGCAGATTTCTGACTAAAACCATCATATCGCTATTATTGGAAAAAGTCTTGGTCATAAAAAAATGGTGGGGTTACTGCCGATCAATACATGAACACTAACGGAAGTACAATATCACTAATGAGCTGTTTTACATATGCAGATGAGTATAATGGTGCTCCTGGTCTGACCTATTACCAAGGGACTACATAAAACATTTAATCATCCACAGGGACGTGTCAGAAATGACAAGCTAGTTACTCAGTTTGTAAATGAGCAAAAATAAAAAATGCGGCTATAGCATCTATTGGACCATAAGCTCTACATCTGTGGCAGCAAGGCCCCTTATCCTCCACTGCACCGACCATAGATGTAAACCTATCGATCAGCCTCTGAATTCAGCATTCCATCCAGATCAAAAGCGTGTGAGTGATCGCCGATCAGAGCTTGAGCCGGCCACGTTCTCATCGACTTGTCCATCGCGTGCAGAACACCTCCACGGCAGCACAGCCCCAGAGACGCTGGAGTCAATATGCTGGAGCAGGAATAGATGATTGATTCAACTTTCCCTTCTCCCTAATCCCCTCCTTTTCTGAAATAAAGCAACACAAATCTCTTATGCTGAATCTAAATCACCGCTCTCTGTGCCTGCTGCGTGGTCACGGCGGTATTCATGTTCAGTTAATGTTTTCAGAGACCGTACTGTAAATAATCATAGGAAATCATGTATGCATTGGCAAGGGGATGCTGATTCAATGGAGTTATGCGGGTGGCATTGCAGTTAACATGTCTGCAAAATAATAGGAGAGTGGGGGCCTGACACTATTGGTGTACTTGGCATATATCACGGATGGATTGGCTATGACAGGTACAGGTTTCATGCTAGTGTCCAGCTGAGAATCATCTATTCCAACTGGTTGGAAAAGGTGTGAAGCCAGAGGGAAGGCAACCATGGTGATTCAGAGAGAGAGAGAGAGCGAGAGAGAGAGAAGGTGGTAGGGAGAAAACTTTACTTTGAGAGCTTGTTGAAAAGCTAAAGTCAATTGAATTTCAATGAGGGGTATTTTTAGATTGGTGTTTTGCTCAGGGGGAAATTACTGAAAATCACATTCAAAAGACACAGCGCTCAGTGGCTACTCGTTAGAGGCAACATTCTGATGAAGGGAAAATGTTTTGGTTAAAAAAAGTAAAAAATAATTGGGTCAAAGAAGGAAAAGCAGCTCTACTTCTCTCCAGTTGACTATCCCAAACACAAATCCAAACCCGGACACTTCTTTCCCCTCTCTCTTCTTGATCTCAGAAAAGCTAGCCTATTTACTGTGGCAATGTCAAGCAGAGAGGAGCACCACATCTGGCACCAAGGACGGCGGTGGAAGACAGGCCAGGATATGAGATTCGGTGCCGGCCATGGATTGGCACAGAGAAAGCCACGATTAAGCCAGAATCCCGCAAAGACCGCTCACTGTGGCAGCTGCCATCTGCCCACCAGGAGATAAGAGAGTGAAGAAAGGAACCTCCAGTTCGGACCAACTGCAGGGGTACAAGCACTGCAGGTGTGCCGCAGGTCCCACCTCCACAGAGGGATCTTGTCTCCATTTTGTCTAGGGAGTCAGATGGAGATGCCTGGATGCAGGGCGGTTATCACTTAAACCACACTGGTACACCATTTAAAAAACTTGTGTGTGTGTGAGAGTGGCACAGGAGAGACAGGCACAGGAAGAGACTCAGGCAGGCCAAAGAAATAACATGATTTACAGCAAGAACGAGATGGCTTAAGGATGGTGGAAACTCTAGTGTATATTCCTCACACTAATTGTTTATCTACATTTAAGAATTCTAAATCATACTTTTTCCTGCTTTTAAAAAAAAAACAAATGACATTTCTGACAGATAAAACAGTTCTGGATACTGTAGTAATTTGTGTTGACGCTGGTGATTAGTAATCCCTCCCGTCAGTTCCATCTGACCATTGGGCACGAGCTCAATCTATAAACAAACAACGAGGCTTGTTTTATGATCTGTTGTCTTGTCGGATTGTCATGTTAAATCAAACAAATGTCTTCAGAAACTGGCAAGCTCATCACACTTTCAGGCAAAAGCTAAATAGTGGGTCAGACCTTTCAGGCTTCAATCAACTGAGAAAAAAAACATTCAAGCAAACAACATTTCAAACAAGCCTGACTTTAAGCACACCAGAATGCAAGTACACACAGACTGCTTCACTCTCTCATGTGCTAACACATACACAGACTCTTGAACACACATGCACTCATTCAGATGTAAGCGGCTGAAACAAAAATGAGCTGACCGATTGCAGCCACACTGTAATATCTGAGTAACTACAGATGGCACACTATATTGAAGATTCAGCTTAACAGGAATGGCTATCAACTCTAACAGCACCACATTCACATACAAAGGCATATGTACATATATGTGCAGGAAATGAAATATATTTTGCACTATTTCAACTTCCTTCAATCACTGGCCTCTAAAATAATAGACATACACAAAAAACATATACAAGTATACTGCTACTGATGTGCAAACAATAATTTATGAAATGTAAATGAATTAAAGCTAGTAACAGAGATCCCCAGGGGAATATCTAGGGCCAATCTTGTAATTAATGTATATGCAGTCTTTTGGCTTGTCCCTTGATTGTGTGCATGATATATCTTAACAGAGTTGTGCTGATGATACCCAACTTTAGTTGTCAGTAAAGCCAAGTGAAAGTATCTGATCCCCAAAATTGTCTCACTAATATAAAATAATAAATATGCCCAAATCCAAATCCTCCAGCTACATTCTGACTGAAGCTCTGATACTATGCCTTAAGAGCATAATTCAAATCCCCAGAATGAGTCACATTCATTCCAAATGTTAATTCTGAAGTTAAAAGTTTAATGTTATTTTTTAAATCTAATCTGGCAACTGGAAATTATGTTAAAATACTCCATAGTCAAGTAACTATAATGAAAAAAGTGAGAATGTTATTCTTGTTTGGAGAGATAGGTTAAGTAACAAATGCATTAATGCAACACCATGGTTTAAGAGAAAGATATCTGAATTGAAAGAACAGTCAATTTCATTGGACCTTAGCTGACTATGCGATCTTGAAGTCTGTTGTTTATTGAGAGCAGCTAATGCTGTTTGGTTGCTTTGTTAGCTGACAACCAAATAATGTTTAACTAGGTACAGTTCATTAGGACTTATCTGATAATTTTAATTGTTTGGCTGATAAAACTCAAGGTGACTATCTAATTTAGTCAGTGGCAGTGATGGATATTTTTAACTTGAACATTTGCAGATCTTTGAGATTGAATATCAAACCTGAGTGTCATTAAAGCTTGATCAGTCAATTCTCAATCTGTAGTTAAAATAATTGTTGAAGAATCATTCCTTTCCTTTTAAAATAGTTCAACAGGTCTGTTAATGATATTCTGCTTGCCACATTTCACCTCATTGTATTGAGGAACTGGATGAAAAACAGACTGAAAAGAACTGGATGGATCTATTATCTTAAACGAAAATGGGAGCCAACCTAAAAATTGAACCTGCAATTTTCAGTTCAGACCTCTTCGATACTTCTAATAGACAAAACCAAAATTTTCCCCTCAGACAAATTGCTCAAGCAGCACTGGGTACACAGAAGTACACCTAGAAATGTACAGTGAAACACTTAAATAAATCTGATGCCTTTTGTGCAGAGCCCCTTTGCACACTTACAATGAGCTCAGAGGTATATTCTCACTGAAAGGCATTTAAACCAGACACATTATTACCGTTATTATGTGCTATTGCGAAACATGATGGATTCGCTCAACTATTTTCAGCCCATTCCACACAATCAGTTAGCCTTGAGTGAATTACTGGTAACTGCATCTGCTTAGTATACTCTTCATTACAGGAAGAAACCAGTAACAACAGACAACTGATCTTGACTCATAATTCTTGTCCCATCCGACACCTCCCTCTCCCTTTCTTTCTCTGTCTCTCTCCTCTTTTGTTTCTTTGCCTTAGTTTATTTTTTCTTTTTGTTATATACATAATTTACTATGTATTCACTTTGATTTTATATCTGTTGTCACATTACAGAAAGGCCTTGAAATGTCCCTCTGTCTCTCTACAGTAAAAGAGAAGAGTAAAGACATGGTTGACATTCTAACCTATGAGACACGCAGAGGTCGGTGTGCTCTGCAACAGCTAGGGGTCCCTCGTTGGGACATGAGAGAAAATAAGAGACATGCAGTGAAGTAAAAAGAGGAAAAGGATAAGAGGAAGAGAGAAAGTTGGACAGAATGAAAAACAAGGGCTTCATATGTAGTGGGATATTGATCCGGCTCACATCCCTCAAGTATCCTACTGAAAAATCGTGAGTAAAAAAAATTAATAAATAAAAAAACAACTTCAAAATCAGGACCTCATAAACAGGTAGTTCTGCAGCACAAATAACCCTATCTTATCCCCACTGAGTGGGAGATGAAACAGACAGCTCCTCTCTTCTTCACTGACATGTTTTCTCTATGCGCTCCCTCTTCCTTGTGAGCTCTCTTTTTTTGCTTAATCTATGTCTATATCCCCCTTTCCTCAGCCATGACCCCTGTTCCTGCTTTCTCCAGCTTTCCCTGCACACATTACTGTGCACGTCTCTTTCTAACTGCATTTCTCATTTAACCTCTCCCAGTCTGGTTGTTTTTCCCACTAGCTCCCCATTTTCCCCACTACCTCCAGTGAATTAGTTATGGAGTAATAGTGAGTGTATGACAGTATGCAGATGGATACTGCATAATAACATTATGCAGTATAACAGCTTGCTTGTGCGGTGGACAACTGAACAATTTATGTAATATATGGGCAGTATGTAGATTATGGGTTATGCAAGTTATGTTTCTTTGTGTGCTTTGTGTATGTATGCTTGTATACATGAGTGTGTGTGTCTCTGAGCATCTACTTACACATGCATTTGGAATATGTCTACAGTGTATGCTTTTGTACACACACAAATGAAAACACATACTCCCCTTCTAAACCGCAGTAGCAACATCATCTAACTGATAGGCATAAGACTACATTCCTCAGGTGTAACACAGAGGTAATGGTACATGACACCAATACATACAAATTGATTTTTGTGAAAAGAAAATATGTACTTAGCCACACATCACACACACAGATGTTGGGGAGGAGACCAATACAGGAGTGCCACTCCATCAACAAAATCACACCCACTGAGTTCACAGGGACACATTTTTTTCTGTCCCTCTCATTTCTCAAATCTATGTTGTTGTTGTCCAAACTGAGAGCTAGTCATTTAGTTACAGGGACCTGACATTGGACATCTAAATCTTCCACTATACCTTCAGCAGGTTCACAAACAAACAAAAAAAAAACACCTATTAAATGTTCAGTGTGTAGGATGAAAAAAGCGTGGCTTATTCTATGGTAATACTTGTATTCAATCATTCTCACATTTTATAATTACGCTTTTCAAAACTTAAAGCACAACCATGGCAACAGAGGATATATGAGGATGCTATTTATTCTTAGGTATTATCATGAAGATATAGCTAAATAATTAACCTGCTCTCATTTTAACATAAAACATAGCATCTCTTTAATTGCTTGTATGTTAACAGGCGTTTTTTTTCTGGTTTAAAAATCCAACAAATGTTTTTCTATGTTTTAAAAATGCATCAAAATCCAATTGCTCAGAAATGTAATTATCAGCCCACCCTGACAATTATGCATAAAAGAACGATGCTTTTGGACTGATCTGAGTAATTTTCTGAGGTTATTCATCTTCTTGCATAGATCTCTCCTACCCGAATAACAATCAGCCAGGAAGCGCAGATCATAGAAAAGACTGCTTGACAGTTTATTCTACCCCCAGAAAACTGTTCTCATGACTTTACTGTTCTTTAGGTCTTTGAGTTTAGACACACTCAGACACTTGCAGGGAAACAGCAGTATTGTGTACCATCACATAACCCTGTAGATAAAGGTGGCATGAACTTTATCCTTACTTAATTATACGAAGCAATGCTAAAATATTAAAGTAAATATCACATCCACATCAATACCCCACATTTGCATGCAAAGGAATCTATATTTGATGGATGAGTATAATTGAACGAGTCAAGGATGGATGCATTTTCAATTTCTAGTCTTTTGTTGAGGTGTTGAAAATCCACACATTTACCTTGCATGTAGGGGTACTGTATTTCTGCATTTCAGAATGGCTATGCAAACAACAGAAAACCCAACTGAATACTGATAGATATATACACAAAAAAGCAAAAGACAGAAGCTTATAAAACCAACAGTGCTCCAGGATAAAAAAAACAAACCAGAAAAAAGAAGCATGAATCTGAAACATTGCTACAGGTTGTGGTCATATATCTCAAAGTAAAAGAGAAGGAAATCTGTAATGTTTACTTAAACTCACACAAGCAAAGCATGGGGAGAACCAGAGAGTGGTGATTATTTCACCTGCATTTCGTTCATGTTTGGGATTTGTATTCATTTCAGGGCACAGCCCTGAAACCACTCTGCTGATGCTTGTTGTGAAACCGGTACATGTTCTGCGGTACATGTTGGCGGAATAAGTGGGGTGATGGGTTTGGGGGAAGGGGGGTGGGATAAAGGGAATCCAATATGAAGCGAGAGATGGAGCACTTGCTCTCGCTTACAGGGGGAACATCAGATGGTCTGCAGGACTGATTAGAAGCCTTCCTGTGTCTGCGCTAGTGCTGAGAGATGCAGTGGCAGGAGGGCCGTAATGAGAGCTGCGTATTCTCACACGGTGTTCGAGAATGAAATTGCGCTGCCCTTCAAGTCAGTTTCCAAAACATGCCTTTCTGTAAACCATCGGGGCTGGTGTCCAAACACAGACTACTCTGCAACATGATACAGGATGGTGTAATGAAGTGCATGTTTATGTGAAACCAGTCAACTCCAAACTTGACTGGGAGGGGGGGTTGGCTAAAGACTGACTCCACCCTTTCTTTTCTCCACGATCCACTACGTCTGCTCCGCTCGTCAGATTTTGAGGTCCTGTCGTCACGTGCCAGTGTCTGCTGTAACCTCCAGCCCCTCTCCCTCTCCTCCATCCTCTCCTAATGAGCCTCTGCCATTCCCTTGGGTAAACAGCTGCCTTGGAACACGCATGCCGGATTTAGCCCTAGCGCACGCACACACACACTCACACAAACACACACACACGCGCACAGTGCCACTCCCCCGCGTTTCATTTCCCTGTGGTTGCTACCGCCACACCGTATAATAGGAGTCACCTCAAATGCTGCCGTTGCCAATTAAATGTGTTTTGCAGTGCTGCTGATGCTTTTTTTATTTATTTTTTTCTGTTGTTGTTTCCCAACTGTCTGAAGGCATCTCTTTGGATGTCAAAAGAACCTGCCAGAGCCAGGAGTTGCTGCCTAATCATTACAAAAGAAAAATGGTTAACAAAAGCAGACTTTGTTTGGTGGGAAACATGTTTATGTACATTCTGTACTCTAAGTTCACAACAAAAATATAACAAAATAAACTCATGTTATCAGTGTTTCTATAACAATCCAAAAGTGATTAAGCTTTGTGAACATTTAAATGCAGGGAAAGACGCCCCCGCAGCAGGAGAGGGAGCTCATACTCAGCACTGGAGTTCTAGCCCTCAGACAGTCTTATAAAATGGGAGCTCTTCCAGCCTCTGTGTTTCTGTCAGCTCTGAGTGAACGCCACAGTAAAATGTATTTGTCATGAAGCATTTAATAACAGGCCTTAGCTGTGGGAGCGGCGTCAGGATGAAACAAAGGGAATAAACCCATTCCTCTCCTCCCACTCCCAACAACCGGGCCTTCCCATCAAAGGCCACAGCCATTATGTTCCCCTGCAAATTGAAAGACATTTCCGGCTGTCTTTTACCCGCTTTCATTTCCTCTCTGGCTGGGAGACAGAATGGGTGAACAAAGAAGAAAAAGCAAAAAAACACAAAAACAAAAATAAAATAAAACCCACATTGTGAGCTTCTTGCATGTTTTTTTGATAGTGTCCTTGAACACTGCCCCCCCACCTCCCTCCAAAAAAAAAATTCCCCTTGCCCAAAGCGGGTGTTTTAGGATAGCGTGTTCCATTAGACTCCCGGCTCTGACCCGATTAAGTGTCCGGCAGACAGAGACATCTCTGTGGTGGCCCAGGAGGCAGCCAGCTCCTTGGTATTCCATGGAGCGCTCTCTCCTGTAATAACATTTCTCAGCCGCTGCGCCTCCCTCTCGTCTGCAGAGATGCTGGGAAAAACCCATGGTGAGCAATCTATCCAGCCCAAAAAGAGCGTTCCTATCTGGGCTCCCCTGGCCCCACGGGCGCCATGCACGCAACCGCACATTTCAAAGTGAAGGCCCCCACATTTGAATTTAAGACTCTGTGCCCCTGCCGTTCTGGTCAAAACTCATCTGGCTGTGGAAAATTATGCTGCTGTCACTACCTCTCGAGAGTCAAGCACATATCCCATCTGTATATTAGTGGTTAGACCACAGAGCTGCATGTCGGATGTAAATGTATTTTGATCATATTGCACTGGTTTTCATATATATTTCCCTTCGTAACCTCACAGACTGAGAACACACATACACAGTCTTCACTTTTGTTTCAATAGCATCGATTTATAAGCCTGGATATCTACTGAAAGAGGAAGCTTTCTCTAAGGTTACAACAGCAGAGCTCTGGTTGCTGGAATTAAACCACAACCCACTGCTCACAAACGAGAAACTCTGAGTTACAGTTCCATAAGGTTATGAAGCTATATTTGTAAATTATTTAAATATTACAGCTCGGCAAATGTGTAAGTTGCTGCAAAGCGCATAAGAAGTGAAAATGATAAAACTTGCATGAGACTTGGGGTCGTGGCATCAATCTGCAGTGCAATTTAATGATGCAATGTAAATGCAACATGCGTGATTAACTGCACTGGCTATGTACTTAAAGCATAGCTGAGTAAAACAAAACAACTTGAATATGAAGGCAAATTAAAATTATGTTGTACTGGAAATTAAACAGAAACACTGAGCATTTTTTATCAGGAGAATTTTGCTTTCATCCTTATTTTTAGAAGAAATGCAGGTCTGGATTTTTACAGTTTAGAATATAGACTTATAGTCTTTTCAAGTAGGCTATAAAGCACATCTAATGATCTGGTACGTCTTAGTAAATAAGGGAGTGAGTGCTGAGGTTGCTGGAATTAAAGGTGGATGAGACTAAGATTGTTACTACTGGCACACACTGACTTAATTTTAAATGGATGGTCATCTTATCACCACAGAGGGAATTGTGCAATTGTCATTTTAACTATTCTTTCTAAGTCACGTCATGCCATTTCTGATATTTGCCATGCTATGCAAACACACCTGGTATTGTGAAATGTGTTGTGAAAGCTAACTAGCTTAGCACTCTGTTATAACAAATTCAAGTGTTTCACTGAATCTTACTTCAGTTTCTTGACAGACAGAAACCTAAAAACATAATTCACCATAAGCTTGGATTAACAGTGCATGCTGAAGCATAACCCATACTCATAAAACCTTTAATTCACATATCCACCAAGACACACCCCACCATGTCACTCAACCAGCTAGCTGAGCCTGCAGAGACACAGCTGAGCCTGATTTAAATCCTCACGGTCAGGGGAACTGTAAATACACTGCTAATCCTGACCGCAATCCTCAAGGTCAGAGGAACTGAAAGTACACAGCTGAGCCTGACTAAATTCTTAAAGCTCTGAAAGACTGTGAAGACAGTGCCAAGTCTGGCATCATCCAACTCCTCATAGACCATTCAGCACTTAGCTACACACAGCAAGCCTATGTATGCTTAAAAAATTAAGCAGTTTAGTGGCACTGTGCATGTTAAAGGATACTTTCCAGGTGACCCCACTGCCACCCTGTAGTTGCGAAAACTTTGTGTTGGGTGGAAATTGAAGATGAAGATGACACTTGATCGTTCAAAGACGATGACCTTGTCTCCCTCATGCTTGGTGGTAACAATGCCCTGCAAGAAAGAAAATGACAAATATTTAAATGATTTCAATCAACCTCTCCAACAAACAATGTTACTTGAAAAAGGCTCTAGTGGATAATGTGCAATTACATTCAGGCTATGTATTCTTTTAAAAACTGTATATACAATCTGATTAACTTGCCCTTTCTTATGAATAAAAAATATAGGGGAGAATTTATGCAACTACCATTTTCCTGTAAAGTAAGTACCTGATAACATGGGATTAAAGAGGATTGTCACCCCCTTTAATCTTATCATCTCCCCTCACTAGCTTGCAGTATATTCAACAGATTATTCTTTCCAGTGAGAAAGGGTAAGAAAATGAGGGAGAAGGCAGCAGGCGGAAAATCAATATTCGTGTCACAAACAATATTTGGCCATGAAATTTGGCACCATTAAACCAACTGCTTCAGAGGACTGTCTCAGAGCAACTTTCAGGCATGAGATGGAGGGCATGACAGGAGAGGGCCGGCCCCCGCCTCGAACCCATGCCAGTTTACCTCACAGCAGGGGGACCCCTGTCTGACACCCCCTCGCCTCCACGCAGTGGCTTTTGGATCCCCATCGCTCCTTTGAAGGCCTCTGTCCCAAAGGCACAGTTCAGAGTGTCCCACACATGCCACACTTTCAAGTTAAGCTCCCTCATCCCGTTCTCCTTTACATAACACCAGCAGGGGACAGGGCCATTTGACAGCCGTCAAAGCTTCTTGCTTCGGGGAGCCAACAATCTGTCACCCAATGGGGGAGTCGAGGACTCTACCCTTTGGGCTCAGAGGTGAGAAAGCAAGAAGTGCGGCCCTTCAGGTGACATGTCCCAATTTACTGTCCTACACGCAGGTGCAAAATCTAACCTTTAACCTGGATTTGATCAATTTCGTCCCAGTGTTTTTTTTTCATCACAAACAAAGCTCGAAGAGTTCAGCCTACACAAAAACAATCCCGCTAAACCATGTTTTCCATGAGGAAGACATTTCTGTCTCATTGTAAATCAACGTTAAGGACTAAGGCTGATCAAATCCAGGCCTGTGTGTTTGTGTGGATGTGGGGGAGTTCATGTGTATGTATTATGTTATATGTGTGCATATGTACATGCGTGTACTTGTGTGTCTGGATTTTTTCCTTGAGAATGTCTCCCTTTTTTTCCTTAAAAACATGCTGAGAGCTATTCTGCAGGGATAACAGAGGTTTTATATAGGTTTTAGTGGGTTTTCACACTTGTGTAAAATTGTAGCCATGTGTGTTTGTGTGTTCTTGTATTGGCATGTGTGCACCTTTGTGTGTGTGCACACAGGGACCAATTACATGAGACAAATTAGTGAGATTGTCATGGAAACCTGTAGAAAGATAGAGAGAAAGAAAGAGAGGGTCCAATCCAGAGTCCCAATGGCTCGACCTTTATTCTTTGCTCATTGTCAATGCAGGGCATAGACACTAATGGAGCCGGTCTACACAGCAAGGAGTATCCCAGACACTTTAAGGATTTAGACTAAAGGGCAGTGAGGTCTGCCCCAGACCAGTTCATTTTATTCTTGGAGAAGAGGAAGGAGTCTCTTTGCTCCTAAGGGGTGACTACATAACCCCACGTCTCCAGCTGTGTGCACATACAGGGAAAAACAGGACAAGGACAATGCAGCAGGCAGTGGGTGAAGCTGGGCGGTCTGGATGACAATCGATCACAGGGTGAGGAGGAACTGCACTCTAAAGGCCTTTTCCATCAAACTACTGCCCAAACCACAACCAACCATTATCACCGTTCCCCTCAACATTTTCCCTCATACCACCAGCCGGGGTCAGAGCCAAGGTCACTGAGAAAAGCAGAGAGGTCAGGATGGTCCAATCTGTGCCGTCGCCAGGGTGGAGGGGGATGTCATTTACAGATCGGTTGTTTATTTGCATTTTTTTTTTTTTTTTTTTTTACAAATGCTGTAAGAAAACAGAACACCACCTGCCTTATCATCCTCACTTAGGGGCTTCCTGGCAGAAAAGATTTATTTTTTTGCTCTGACAAAATATGTTCACTTCCATTAATGGATCACAACGGGCCATACAACAGATCATATACTGCCATATACATCGTATCTTACGGAACAATCAGGCCAAAATGGTGACAAAAATGTGCATCTGCGATTGCATTAGTGGTGAAAAAATTCACTGACACAAATTCTGAAGAGTGTTTTAGAGCAATCGCATTATTATTGCCCACATCAAACTGAATGTCAAAACATGTTTCTAATCCATTTGGGTATTTTAGCCTCTGTGTGAGAGATTTGTTCAACATCAATGCGCTTCCCGTGCGAAAGTGGAAGAAGCCGACCTCCTCGCCTGACATTTCAGCCTATCGCGATAGTGATTCAGATAGGGATAGGAGTCCGTTTCAGAAATCCCATGACTGGAACATGAAAGATGGCTTTTATCTGCACACCACAATCCGCCACGGAGTCTTTTCACCCCCCTAGAGCAAGGAGGAGGCGCCCTGCTATTCAGACCCAGCATGTATAATAATCTATATATCTTTCTTTCAATAGTGTTGAAGGTCTCCATCTGTTCTTTTGTAAAGTTCTGCATTTGCCTTGGCTCCTTGCTGGAGTGCATTGCCTTATGCTTACCTGAACCTGCTCTTCCAGATGTTGATAGAAGGCCAGCATTTGAGAATTAAAGAAAGCAGAAAATAAAATGGTAATGTACTGCAAACTTTCATGATGTGCTATGCACCTTTAAACAAAGTCTTGCAGGCCTTTTAAATACCCAACTACAGCCAGTATCTGTTGAGCTCATGCTTATTGATTTGCACTGATTCCGCATTTTACAGAGGCTGCACTTTTAAAGAATACCACAGATACTGTATGTCCATGACAGTGCACTAGGTTTGTAGGTGACAGTGGTTCTGGTGGGCTGGGACTTACTGGAGCGGAAGCCAGCCATCCATACTTGTCCTCCGTGTGGTTCATGTCACGATCGAAGGCATAGAGCTGACGGTACCGGAGATGCTCAATGTCAACCAGGTTGTATTGGCGCCGGGCATAGAGATAGCTTTCTTTGTTCCCTTTCCTGGGGAAGTCCAACCATTCTGGGTGACCAAACTCATTACCTGCATTACATAGGACAAGGAAACTTTTTAGAATTCATCTTCATGAATTCTGGGCCAATGATGGAACTGGCCAATGAGAATTGCTTGCAGAAATATGGGGCGAAGTAACACGCTTCAATTTAATTTCAAGATTCAATTGAATTTCAAGGCCTAAACAGATAAAGTAGAAACACCTCACAACTCAAAGACATTGCTTTCATTGCATAGTGAATTAATTTTGTATCAGGTGATTAATAGAAGATAGCAATAAATGAGTGGGAAGAAAACAGAACATGCTGTGTTTCCCTGGCTTGAAAGGCACTGTTCATGACCAGCATGACTGAAAAGACATTAAATAAAAAGCCAGCCATTAAAAAGATCTTAAACTTTAAATGAATATGAAATTAAATTATTTAACAGCTCTTAAAATATAAAGGGAAAAATGTAATAATTTAAAAGTTACAGCAAAGGGGCAGATTAATGTTGGTAAAAAGTTTTTTCTCTGCCATATATAAATTATATTATTACTGTTATTACAAAACAGTTTATTAATCCTACATTAAATACAATACAAACTTCTGACTCTATTACTTTTTATTACTCTGGGATTACGTTTCTTATTAGCCTGAGACTGTGAAGCACGCCCAAGCAATAAGACATTTCCTTTTAATGGTTCATCTTGTGTTTGTTTGGATTACAGTAATATGGATCACCTCAGTATGATTTTTTTACCCAAACTCTCATTAAGTTCAGTGCACTCACGGTATGTGTCGTGTCTTTAATGTTGTGTACTAATGTCTCCCCTCAGAAGCTGCCACCTAACAAATGCCCATAAAACATTTTCTTCAGCAACAGATTACTCTTGCCACTGATTAAAACACTTCAGAGCTCTCAGTTTAACTAGCCAAGTACAGAGCGTAGTAGAACAATAAAATCCCAAAGCTTTCACTTGAACTTTGTGGCAAATGTATTCAGCATTATGTCAGCAGGAGACGTTCATATCATTTCCTTGCAACAGTCAGACAGCATACAGATTATGAATGAAAAGAAAAGATATTACACAAAGCATTTGACAGGCCTGACTCCATAAATGAAGTTAAAACCTCAGATGAGGGGTTGCTTTGTTTCTCTTTAGCCTTTGACCTCGGGCTGCGTGAGTCCCAGATTATTAGCCCTCACCATGTTCTGAATAAAGAAACAAAAATGAATATTCCTCACTGGCTCTCTGTCGAAACGCAGGTGAAGCAGAAAGAGGGATTATGTATTCAGACAGCAGTTCTAAGATTTAGAGGTTATGGTCGAAGAAAAAAAAATAAAAAGGAAAAAAATGGAAAGAGAAGAGAAAAAAGTACAGATAAAGACACAATAAGATGTGTTGAGAACCTTTTCAGCCTAGTCTATTCACTGGCGTCATCCTCCAACTTTCAGTATTTTTTGAGGATGAAAAATTATAGAGACTGCAGAGTTCTGAGGGGTGTTCTTTTAGAAAAAAAAAAAAAAAAAAAAAGTTTGTCATCTATGAGTAAGTCAGCATGGAATTCGTTAGCTGGTGACTGACAGGTTGAAAGGCTGCTCAAATGAAGCCCTAGCTTATTGTTTGACAGGTTCAAATCAATAATCTGACTTACTCCGCCATGGTGCCTGAGTAACGAGAGGCCTTAGTCTCTGTACATCCCAGCACGTGAAAAATTTAAACTGAGTAAGTGTTAGAGAAAAGCGAGAAAGTTTGGCCAGATAGGATATATGAAGCACATGAAGGAATCTTCTGGAATCTAATCTTCCACTATAAATGAGACAAAATTTGTTGGTGTAGACATCTACAGCACTGCATGCACATTGCATATGAATTCTCTAAAGAGTTAATAGATGTGTATTTCCAGAGATCACTGTCATGTCCGTGAATAATTCTCAGTAGAGAAACCTAAACTCATCTAAGATGGTGCATCACAGCTTTAGAATGAAGTGTTCAACCCACACAATCTGATAACAACTTTAATACAACTGCATCTATGTACTGTGTAGTGTACACAGACAACCATTAGCCTTGTCATTTACCTACTTGCAGATTTATAACAGTCCAGTAAGCCCCTCCTCCTTTTGTCAACTGTGAGTGAAACTCACTTGCAGCTTGCCAAGTCTGGATTGGACTTGTGGCTAGTTTATTTGCTTTTCTTTGCACAACAGACATGTATTAAAGGTGCATGCCAATGCTGGCTGGCTGTAGCTCATGTCATTTTGGTATTTACAAAATGAGAGTAGTCTATTCAAAAGGAGAAGACAACTGTGTAATTCAAAATTAATCCAATAAAGGAAAATTCTTTATGTTGTTTTATTTCAGTAATGTTTCAGTAAACCCCTGGTTCAGATCATTGAGACACCTCTAACCCCTCACAACAAGCTCCCTCTTAATATTATTACTTTATATGCCTTTCATGCTTTCCACTTACAAAATGTACAGAAATGCAATTTTGAGTGAATTGTGGGTATGTACATATGAAGCAAAGGATATATTTAGCTGGATCTGCTGAGTAAGACTCAAAGTAATTCACGTGTACAGCAGATTGCACTGAATTGTTGGCTCAAATGCTATTTCTCATTTCTCTTACATTTTAACTACAGAATTGTTGCCATAAGCTCTGTCAAATTGGCAATGTTCAGGCAGCATCAACATGTTGAATCACACATAAGTCACTTAACAATGATTTGCACTGGGCCCTTCCATTTGAAAAACAGTATGAAATACCTTTTGAGGTATTAGAATGATGCAAAAAGGTACTAAAATATTTAGTACATACAATTTTAAAGATAAAAATGAAAAAAAATCTTAATATATAAAACATAAATTGTGTCTTTTAATTGCAGATGATTTTAGAAACATGCCTGTACATATGACAGACATTTCTACCACTTCTATCACATAAAATAACTATTTCTTCAAACACAGACTCCTCTTCCTGTACAACATGCTCACCCTTTCAAGTTTTCACTCACCTTGTTATCTGATCTCACCTAAAGTGATGTTCAAAGTGGTTCTGTACTTTGGTCATCTACATGACCCTAAGTTGCCAGGTGAGCTCAAATGGAACTTAAACCATTTGAATGAAATAAACTCTTTAAATATAAATGGGCTCTCCTGTCATCTTTCTTCCCCTGTTCTTTCATGTGTAACAAGCTGCGAGATTGAGATTAGATGCTGTTTGAATTTTTTCCTCTCTTCCGCACCACAACGAAATGCTTTTTGTTCTTCCACTCAGCTGTCGCATGAACCCAACTGCCACAAAACAGCCAGAACTAGGGACATATATCATTATCATTACATCATATATTTGCTTAAGAGACATGCTTAACCAAGACAACTTACACTCATAATTTTATACATTCGTACTTGTTGCAGTTCCAGTTTGGAAGTTTTATTTCAGCAACTGAGGTGAAATGAATAGGACAAGCATTCCTCCATATATCCAAACTTAACACATCCATAATAACTAAGAACATCTATGGGTAATGAACAACACCTATGGTAACAAATGACACCTATGGCTCAATTCGATGTTCCTACCTTCTGCCACATGGCAAATTTGATAGCAGTTTGTGGTCATTGGTGAAGATTAAGGAAATGCTTTGCCCAATACAATATAGTTACTTAAAAATGCATTTCAGTATAATTACTACACTGATTATCCTCATGACTTGGCTTGGTGGACAGTGAGGGCTCACAAAGCAGTGAGCTGAATCACTTAAACATATCTCATATCAGCATGCTCTTGACATAGGGTTGTGAGTCTGTCTGCTTTTCACAGCTACAGAAAAACATCAAAGTAAGGTCAATATGGTGTCAGTACAACATGACGGTACACAGTTATAACAGATCTCATGCAACGATAGCCTTGCATACCATCAGTCCAGGTGACAAAATGCAATGTCAAAACAGTGTTGATGCAATATTAATGACCACAGGTGCTACTGGATTCAGACCTATCATATGCCTATCATACCATTAGCCCGACCTGCTATAAACAACTTCCGCTGATGCTGCTATGACTATGCACAGCTGCTGCAGCTTCATTGAACCATATAAAAATAATGTAATGCGTTTCTGATTTATGTAAACATTATTTATCCAGGTGAGACCCTCTGAGATATATATCTCCCTGTCAAATAATCCCTGGCCAATATGAGGTTGCATAAACATCAAATATCACTGTCCTCTTCACAATACTTAATTGGGTAGTATTTGTGTGACTTCAGAAGTTTGTTGTTTGTACCCAGCTAACAAATCCACTTTGATTTGATCAGGGTCATCTAGTGTAAAATCAAGAGGACTCCACCCTTAAAACACCACCCCTCAGATGGTTATCCAGAGAAAGTCACAGCAGGAAAAAAAACATCAACTTTGTGATCTAAATCACACTTTAGGTATGGTTCAGTGACAGTCATATCTTCTCCTCTCATCTACAACAGCTTCTTTTTATAGCATCATAATGTTTTGGATCTGTAAGGATACAGCCATGTTCTGTAGTCAATAGAGCTAAATATATGCCTGGGAATAATTTTAAAAAATGTTTCATTTACACATTTTTGGTAGACTAACTAAAACTATTCAAAAATGAGACATTAATTGAAACATTTAAGAAGATAAATATTCAAACATTCAATAAAATGTAAATTGATTGGGTCTAAGCTATTGCAATCTGTCACTGGCAGTGTTCTGTTCAGAATTTATTCGTAATATTACTTTCTTATTTAACTGTTATTTCCTTCATTGCCTGCTGGCAATGCAACATATTTAATGGCAGCAACCATGTTCCCTCCCAATCCATTGTCATGTGACAAGGGAGTGGTAAGTTGAGGAAGTTAGTGCCATGTTTATGTTAAGTAGGGCTGCCCCTATTAGTCGACCAAACCGTTAGTCGATGACAAGAGTCTTAGTTGACCAAGTTTTCATTAGTCAGTTAGTCGCAGAAGAGAAAAAAACCCTCAAGTTGCACCCTGTCGCTAAAAACTTTTTTTTTGTCATTTATGGGTGCAGTCGGGAATTTGTAGTGCATGGCTGGGCTGCAGGTGAAATAGATCAGGCTGTTTTTTATTTGAAATAACCCTGGACATCCTTTTTTCTTCTGATTGTCACCAACAATGTGCTAAAAAAGCACTCTATTCAAAGAAGCCCAGTCCCAGTGTTTGTGTCAGATAATAAACATTGTTTGAGTGAGCAAATAAAGTGTTGATCCTGATGTAGTTGTGTTATTTTAATATTTTGTGTAATCTAAAATAATATGTTAAATGTGTCTGTCAGTAACGGCATTAAATTAGTGCTAATGTTGTGTAGCGAGTCAGTTGGGGTGTTAAGTACTGCGGATGCGAGGCATGGTAGGGTCTACAAAACAGGACCCGTGCAGGAGATACCCATGCTGATGGCTACTGATGAAGAGCAGCAGACAGAAGGAGAGAACAATGAAATTGAGATATACTTGGAGGACCAAACAAAGGTTTATTTGGGGCCACTGACATGGTGGGAAAAAATGAGGAACGCTATCCTAAGCTAGCCAGAGCAGCTTTGTTTTTCAATTTAGTTTTTTAACAAAAGGTTGTTTTTTATTTACTATTTGCTTTATAGGGTTATTGTGTTGGTGTTTAAAGTTCATAATTTGTGTGATGTCATACTGTGTTGAAGTAAATTATCAAAATGTCTCCTTGCTGGCTGTTCTGACACTCTGAGAATCATTACCGCTTTTGCCCCTAACATTATCGTTAACAGGCAGTTTGCTTCGTGAGCACACTTGTAAAATTTATATTTTAAGAGCTCATTATAACGGTTTTGTATTTCTTTGTAAAGTAGCACACTGTTAACAATGTTACTTATAACATTCTCAGCCCTGAAACCATTTTCTGAAAAAAAAAAAAAAAAAAAAAAAAACATTTTTCCCCAAAAAGATAAATATTTCAATAATTGAATTCATATCATAATTGCAATGACTAGTCGACTAATGGCTTGCACTAATGACTACTAGTCAACTAGTCAGGGGCAGCCCTAATGTTAAGTGAAGCTCCCATGTTCCTCAATGCTCCTTACCTAATCCATTTCAACCTGTCCACATCAATGATAAAGGTTGCATCGCCAGCATGTAAAATTGTTTAATAACTCTCCTGTGATTGTATTTCTTTTTGTTAGCCAATATGTGTTATTGTATAGGTATTTTATTGACAGGCTAATCCAATATCTTATTTCAGTTTAGGCAGTGATGTTAGCTAGTAGCTACATGTACAGTGTACTAAAATGGCTATTATTGTTTACCTTTTAGTTTCAACTTTTGACTCAGCATTAAACTGGAGAGAAACCATCTCAGTGTGTAGTGTCTTGAGGAGGAAGCATTTAACTTGCTGTCAAAGTATGCGCTGATGGGCTACGTATAATGAGTACAGTACAGGCAGTGATAGGTCTGTACAGTTTGTAGACATAGACAAGGTTGAGACCATGACAGGTGTTTCTGAAGAAACATATTATACTCTTGTAACCTCCTGTGGCTGTACATTCAGGAAATTAAGATTGCAATATGAGTAACTGTTTACTTAAATACCGCAGTTTTGTGCTGTGAATTTATGTGCTGTATTTAGATTAAAATACAATTAATATACACCCACATACCATTCTCTGATAAGGTCGGGCATTCTTGTATTACATGGATCCCTGCAGCAAACAGAACTCCCAGCATGAGAGTACATAAGCAAGTGTACCCATACATGTCTTTATTAGATATCCTGCAGTAGCTATTTATATACCTATCGATATACCTATTTGAATTTAGAAAATGCAAGGCAGCAAAGGAAAAATTACAAGAGCTATTGATGGACTCTTTTGGTAAATACTTCGGGTAGTTTTGATAAATGTAATCAATAACAAAGATCACAGTTCATGGCAAGGTGATGACATGGAAGAAGTAATTCAATAAAGATTCATTCAAAATAGCTTGCAAGAGCAATGACCTGGATTTAATCAATATTTGCCCCAAACTTCCACTCACAATTAAATGCAGGAGCTTTGTTTATCTCAGTGATTTCTGTATTTAGTGACACATATTCCTTTCATAGAGAAAAGTAAAACTAGTCTTTTGTTAGTCAGGTAAACGTTGACAACTTACATTGATAGGATGAAAGCCTCTAGTTGAAGGCCATCTTCATATGTTAGTATTCACTGTGGGGTCTATTCAGACCCGCGCTCAGCGCGACTTAAGCGCTTTTTCGACCCGCTGCGCGCCTTTTCAGTGTCTGTTCATATTCTGACCCTAAACATTTACGCGTGCTTGGGAGACTTGCGCGTTTGGGGCGGAGTTTCCTTGAAATCGGGGAGTTTCTCATTAAAATACCCTCTACGCGGATTCAGACATTGACTTAAGCGGATTTTCAGGGTGCGTATCTTACGCGCATCACAACCCTGTATTAAGTCGTGCACTCCTATCGGTCAGACTTTGAAATTACATTTTTTTCCAGTGTTTCTGTATTGCACAGAGTATGATAACTCTTGAAATCATTTAAATTATTTCTGGATAACAGGCGCACGTAAAAGTATGGCTTTCACCATTGCCATCAATGAGTTATTGAATTTGAAATGCATAGCTGCATTTCGGTCCCTGTTCCCCAGTCCACGCGTCTCAAATAAATATAAACTCATTAACGCTTTTGGCATATTGTACTTTTTAAACTCTATAAACCCACGGACAATAATTCACTGATCTCAAGACTTACCATATGCCAATACAAATATAATCATCAGGTCAAGTAAAACTAACTCTATAACAAATTCATTATTCACCTTAGATACTCGGTACATTATAAAGTATGATATCAAGCAATATTTATCGTTTAATAATGGACCATGCTGTAAAATGTATGCAAGTTAAGTAAACCGTCATTGTTTATCAGACCTCAGTGATTTTTTGTATTTCATTCACCTAAGATCGAATGAAACATTTTGCTAACCTAAAGTAAGAAACTGAGGTGACCGTTTAATCAAGGGAGGTGACACAAAACAGAAATCAACGGGGTTACGCAAGTTGTTCAGTTAAAACACCGCGACTTTGCAGTGCAAATAAACATCACTTCCTGTAGTTGAAACTGCGGTCTCAAGCAGCAGGCGTGCAGTACGATAAACATGTAGTTTACCGTGTATTTATCAAATTACAAGACAGGTAGTTTATTTCACGTGAAAATCTAACTGTGCTTTTTCCATCTTGAACAATTTTAAAGACGGTCAGGAGTGTTATGCTGACAATGGTGTTTTACCTCATCCACGTTCCTCACTGCCACGCTTTGATTCGCCAAGAAAAATTACCCAGGTGGTCTCGGCAGGACGGAATGCATACACGAAAATCGAACCAGCAACGACTGAAATGAATGAATATAGTCTTTCAGCACGACTAACTGTTTGTTTATTGGATAGACTGACATAACGAACTGAGAGGCAGATAACACCTAAATGTGAGAAGCAGATATAGTGTTTACCTTACATTAGAAATCCAGCATTACAATTCGTGATAAGTCATGTTCGTTGGTGCTACTGCAACTTCACAAAAGTGCATATTAAAATTTTAATTGTATTGCCCATTAGAAGTACAACTAGTTTCTGGCCTTGACAAGTCATTTATAAGTATAATCAGATCAATGAAACAATGATAACAATGAAATGCAATTGATTTAAATGTATTTTTTCAAAATAAACAAATAACTATATATAACTACTCAGCTCTTACATTTGGATTGCACTGCATGATTTTTAGAATTTTATTACAGCATTTGATAACATACGTTAAAACCGCTTATTTTTAGCAGACACTGTCGAAGTTCGAGAACACGTAGAGTTTGTGCATGGCTGTCACTCGTTTGTCTGATTAACTTTCAAAATTGAAGTTTTCTCGGCTACGCTGCAGACTCTTAGTACTAGACAACGTAACTCCGAGAAAAACATTAGTGGGCCATCAAGTTTTCGTGGGGGCGTGTCGTTTTCCAGGCTAAATTAGCATTATTCAAGCTCCTATATGGATCCTCCTACTTTTCAGCGCTGCGCGGGCCGGGCGTGGCCGCACAAGCCAGGTCAGAATACGAATAAGTATTTTCCGCGTATCTATTTACGCGGAAAACGCTGAGCGCCCTCAAGTCTGAATTCCCCCCTGTGTGAGAGGTGAATCACACATGCTTAAAAAGGTCATGAGGTTTTCCTAAGCACAGTTAAAGTCCATCAAGTCATACATTATCTAGATAATGTTTCCTGCTTCTGTTCACACACATCACACTGTCCCTCTAAAAAACAGCAACAGTGACACTAAACCACATAAAGGAAGGAGAGATCATTATCATCCCAAAATGATACAGGAAAGCAAGATGGAGGTTTAAGGGCAAATGGGAACACATCTCACAGTGTGACTTCACATTGCAGATAACCCACCTAAATTACACAGGTCTTTTCACTGCTGCAACAATCAAAGCAAAACTTACATCAGAATCAGAGAAGGTCACATTACATCATCTGAGGAAAACAACCCCAACATCAAACCTGCACTATTCTACTCTAATTGGACCCTGCAGCAAGAGGGGGTCAATCCCCTGTAAAATACAATATGAGAACCCGATTAAACATGGAGCTTCAAGACACACTTTAAGATCGGTTGATCAAAAACATACACTTGAAAACTTGACCTGGCTGCAGCATTCCAAAGAATCAAGAGCACTCCTAATAAGCATGGCTAATTTTGTTTACCTGCGGTTTTGTCTGCATTGTTCTCCAAATGTATCTTTTAATTACAATCAGGCAGTATGGCTGCCAGGTGCATGAAGCTCTCAGCCTCCCTCCCTCAGGATCTCTGAAGCTGCCGACTTCTCAACCACACTTTCACAATAATACACCTCGTCAAACTATTTCCTGTCTATTTTGATGGTACTTCCTTTCTCAAGTGCCCCCTTCTTTCTTTTTTTTTTTTTTAATTTGCATCCCTGATTTTTCCCTTTTTTCCCAACCCGAATGTTCAACCGAACTGATTGATCACACCGCAGCACCCGCCCCTGACAGCTCTAGGAGGAGAGGTACGCGCACGTGACTCCTCCAAATCACATGTCGACACAATCTCGCTTCTTTTTCACATTACGGCGGCACCACCAGGCGAACACTGCCTATGACGTCGGAGGAAGACGTAGTCAGCGTACAATTGGTTCGTGCTGCCGCTAGCGCCCAAGCAGCCCCGAGGAGGGCGCTATTGCGATGGACCAATCGGAGATTTTAGCCCGACCTACCCCGTATCGAACCCCCGGCAAGGCTGGCCAATTGTTGCCTCGCCAATGGAGCCTCTGGCCATGGTCGGGAATGGCGAGTCAAACCCCCGACCTCAGGACCTGTAGGCAGCAATTTATCCCACGAGCCACTCAGAGGCAATGCCCCCTTCTTTCATTCCTTTTCCCTCCTCCTGCTCACATTTCCCTCACATCAGCCACATTCAACACAATACAACACAGACTTATATTAAAGACTACACAAAAATAATTTATTTATCCTTGCAGGCCTTGCACTTGTAGGGCACCTTTTTAGCTGAAAGCAAAAACCCAAAAATTACTGACACACTGCAAAAACCTTCATTTTCACAAAACAAGCTCATTGTATTTTTATCATCAAGTTACATCAAAATGAATGGCTGTATTCTGAAAATGATTTATCACTGTTCCACTGCTTCCCAAAGTAGAACAACATTGAGAGAGTACTGAATACATTGTTACAGCATTTAGAGTGTGAACAACAATTGAAATAACCCTGTGGCAGATTACAACTCACAAAAGATACAAGTCACAGCAGGAAGGTTAAGTACATTTTGATTAATTTTTTTACCAAGACATGCCTATGGAACACAGAAAGCCCAGATTACACAATATACAGACGGTCCCTGACCAACGATGGGGTTATGTTCCGATAAACCCATTACAGGTGGTAAATTTTGTATGTCGAAAAAGCATTTTACACAGCTAATACACCTACCGAATATCATAGCTTAGCCTACCTTAAACATGTTTAGAACACTTACATTATCCTACAGTTGGGCAAAATCATTAACACAAAGCCTATTTTATAATAAAGTGCTGAATATCTTATGTAATTTATTGAGTACTGTATACAAAGTGACACTATCGCACCATCGTAAAGTCGAAAATTCGTAAGTCTGTATATCTGCTGTGGCGAGCTAGGGTGTGACATTGCACTTTAGTAGGAGTTGAGTCAATTTTGAGGAAAATACCTGACAGATTACTAAGCATGTAATAAACATGTGGTATTTGAGTTACCTGAGTTTGTGAATGCAAGCACTTTTCAAAAAAAGAAATGGAAATATGAGCACATTTCTTATGGACCTGCCAGAGGTAAGGTGGGAAGATATCGAAGATATCGGAAGTAATAACTGCCTTGAAACTAGCACTAATTGCTCACAGAGAGAGAGAATAACTTGTCTGAGGAGTTCTTTACTAAAAAAATGTAAGTGGGAAGAGCAGCATTTTTAATCCTTCGCATCAACACTGGAACTACAGCTACAGGAGAAGGCCAATGTATTCCACCCACCTTAGGAGCTGTTTATTTTTCCCACAAAAAATCTGCCAATGATTTAAAATTAAATTAAACAGGATTGAAACATGTCTCTGCTGCCTTCCCTCTGAACCTAAAACATGTCTTTGAGCTGTCATGGCAATAGTCATGCAAATAGGAACATTTATTAATGAGTAATTTTTTTGAGATGCAACATTTCCAGTTGCTACAGCACACTCTTATAGCATGTTATATTTATGTATTTGTTCTACAATTATTTAAAGATAAAGTCATACAAGTTTTCACAAGTTCAACAATTTGACGGAGTGAATTGGTGCTTATATACCAAAATGGGTAAAATAACAATGAATAGTCTAAAATTCTAGACTATTCACTACTAGACTAGACACTACTTTTTGGATTATTCTAATATCTGTGAAGGTATAAAAAATCTATGCTTTGTAACATTTACCTATGATAAATTGAATTCCAGCACAGACTTGATCTCTCTGTAGCCACAGCTTACATGTCATGAAAATGTAAGGCCATCATCCTTCTCATCTATACACAATGAGCTTTTTCAAAAGGAAACAGCCACAGTGCACAACTCAATAATTGATCTCTTCAGCTGAGCAGGTGTCAGAGAATCTCTGCAACAAACAAAACGTCCACCCTAATTGAAAAGGTGAGCGACGTTGATATTCAGGTGTTGTGATCTAAAGGGGAGCAGTTCAAAGCCATGCTTTGCTCAGACGTAGCTGGGCCTTTGATCCAGAGGACTGCTCTATTAGAGACTGGGCACAGTCTGCGAAGATCTCTACCACAGCTGGGTAAAGCCATATTAACAGAAAATGATCCACGACTTCTTAAAGGTGGGCTGCTGCAGGATGACAGTGACCAACACGCTAACAAACGGTCTTGTCTGCTCAAGATGAAGACTGATCAATTGAATTGGGGTGGACATGGTGTCCCGAGATCCCATGGGCGAAAGAAAAGTTGGACTTCTGCATTTTATGATACTCTCCAAACAAGATGTTCCAATTCATGATAATAAAAAAAATAGCATAATAAACTTTGTAACAGAACTTGATCGTATAATCTTGCCCGCATTGGAAAAATTGTCATTACAAATACATACTGTATACTCAGAAAGGAAGCATTTGATATTGTATGAAACTGCTTACTTTACATTGAACACTTTGGTGTTTGCCTATTGCATTAGGATATTGTTATATAGTGTGTTATATATAACTATATATAGTTACATAGTGTGTTAAAATTGAAAAAAAAAAATGCAAATTTCAGTGTGCCTGCATAAATAAGTGAAAAAGAAGGAGCGTTCATTTTTTCTCTCTGATATTCCAAAGTGATATAGAGTGAAAAGTACCTGTCTTTACATCTGTCAGTGAACGACTGTTACTAGAAGCCCTCTTGACAGCAAGCTATATAACAGCTATATAACTACACTACTAGTAGCACAGACTGCTGTACTACACAGCCAATACTTTGGGAAACAATTACGGCCCGGATTTCTAAACACTTTTTAGCTATATTTTGTGAGAATTCAGTCCTGTTTGGGGACTGCCTGCCAACTGTTTCAGGGGTAATTGCACTTGCAGAACAAACTGATAATACAGATCATGTAGTTTTACAATGTCTGCCTTATGGAGTTTTCCAACCTCACCTGAGCCCTTCAGCTCCATCCCATGAGCTGGAAGCATGGTGGCATAGATTGCCTTTAATGCACTGCACTGAACTCACAAGAGCAGACACACCAGCGTATGCTCTGTGGTAATTAGCAGAGAGCACTGGAGGTGGGATCAATGTGTTTGTTTGGACAAACTCGGTGACAGAGAGAGATCGATGGAAGCTATCCTTACTCCAGCACCTGTGCAAACAGCTACTGTATGCATGAATCTGCTGTAGCACTGTTCTCTACTCTCAGGGAGCCCTTACCCCATCAGGACAAGGTAAAAAGTACTTTTCAAAAAAGGCCAGCTGTCAGACCGGCTGGGACTGGAACTGAGTTCTTTTAAACCACAATCCTGAGGGATCAGGACAGAGCAGATTCAAGTGAAGTTAATTAGGGGCACTTCACAAATCATGGTTAAAAATGCAAAATGTGCAGGCTAACACAATGTTTTACACTTTGGCCCATAAACTCCCCTGCAGACATAATGTTACCCCTATTCTTCTTTCATGTTATTGTCCCCCTCTTTAGTAATTCAATCTCCCTGCCATTATTTTAAAGTTGTAGACCTCTGTCTGATAGAGGCATTTTAATGCTCAATAATTTGGACATCCTTGCAGGTCTACAACATGCTGGGAGTTAGCAGGAAGCTTCATATCGGTCATGAGAAAATGGCCATTTTTAGAGAATGGGCTTTCTTCATTCTCAGCATGTCCGATTGATTCCCTCCCCTGAACAATCTGTTCTCTATCAGCACTGGCTAAATGACTCAGATGCCATTGATCCATCAACATGGCTTGCCATCTTGCCTTGAAACACAAGGCACATTTTCTTTTATTCCCTGCTTCTTCTTCAGTTGTTCACTGAGCTATTTCTCAAACTTCAACAGCTGTCTGCAGTTAAAACCAGAATATCTCCATAGGTAGGAGAGAACGTTTGTGTGTGTGTGCTGTGTGTGTGTGTGTGTGTGTGTGTGTGTGTGTGTGTGTGTGAGTGTGGGGGGAGGGTTTAATTTATTTACTTAATGTTTTTTTATCTACTTCATCACGAACTGTCAATGGTGCACAATATAATGATTTTATCCATTTGAGGTTAGTTTTAAGAATTAATAAAATATACAAGGTTTACTTGGACCAACATAAATATTCAATTGCCTCAAAAATTGCACTATTTTATCTATTTTATTCACACTACAATGTGTACGTATGCATCTGTTATTTTTAAATGAGGCAATTTGAAGCAGGGAAAACTTTCCCACTTAACATCAAGAACACAACAAAACAATTCTACATTTTTCCAATCGTTCTTTCTTCTAATACACACAATGATTTTAAATGTGACCCATCTTCCTCACAACCTTTTCCTAGATAATGACCATGCTAATATGCAATTTCCCTGGTTAATGACCACTCTCTGTTCATTGGTCTCTTTAAGGGTTTAATATTTTCCTGAAAAAAGACAACATTTTTCTGGAAACTGGGGATAAACTGGAATAAACATTGCTCTTGGGAATGCTGGGAATTCAAAAAAAAGAGAGAAAAAAGAAGACACATTAATCAGTGCATTTTGATGGAGGACTTAATAGTGACTTGATCATGATTTTACATTTCCATTGTTTCTCTTGACTGATTTTTAAGCACATTCAACCTTCCCAAAGCTTGCAGTTATTTTGAATCACGGGGTGTGGATATGTTAACCTGTACTGGCTGCACAGAAAAAAAAAGAATTCTTCCTCCTAGAGACAGAAAAAAATAAATGTATGCGTTTAAAAATAACACCCCACAGAAGCTTCATTCACTTTATTGACACAGTGGTTTTCCATTTCTCTAGTGTGCTGGGCAAATGGGTTTTCGCTCACACAGCTCCTTGCTCCGCTGAGAACTGAGTGACATGCAGGTAATGGAATGAAATTACACAGGTACACCCCCACCCCCTCCCTTTTCCACATCCTCACTGTTCCCTGGACACCTCCCACCCCCCAGCTCCCATGGGGGTGTTTAAAAACACATCAGTATCTCTGTGTGGAGCCATCACCACCTACGCCATCAGATGCCAGTGCCTCTATCTGAGATGAAGACTTCTCTACCAGGGACAGAGCTGCACAGACACCACTGGTTTGTCCAGCTCTGGGTGACACAATGCACAGACATTATCTAAGCACAATTCATGGCAGTATACATGGTTATATTTGTTAGTTGGTCAGCCAGTAAGCAAACAAAATGTGTACAGCACCTTGCTTGCTACTTGTGGCAATATGTAACATTTTATAAATTGGTTGGTTAGCTAGCTGGCAGCTGCTCTTTCTCTTGCAAGATTTTTTGTCCAAAAAGATCCATTGTGTGTAATCATTATTTCTATTTACCTATACTCATGATACATATCAGACAGAAAATATGTTTCTGAGAAGAAAGTACATGCTAGAGTATGTCATGCCCAGAAGACCCCATCCTCCACTCTACCAAGTACCAGGTAAAAACGGTCCGCCCCAAAACTACCCCCACCCCCCAATGAGGGCAATGTGACTCACCAATAAAGTTGAGGTAGGCCTCCCCACCCAAGCTGTGAGTAAGGAGCCGGATCATCTTGTGCAGCTGAATACCACGGTCGATGACGGGTGTCATGGGCTCCAGGCTGCTCATATTGGTGTACATCTCCTTATCCATGAGCCAGAAGGCCAGTGACTTGTCCCCTACCAGAGCCTGAAAAACAAAGATGCTGAAACTTCACTGTACATTCATATTCTGTGAGTTGTTTAAAGGGTACATTTGGTTTTTCAGTGATAGAGATTTGGTAATTGTTCATTATTTTCATTATTATATCTTATTATGGGTATTTAAGTGGCCAAATAGTGTATATAAACTTCAGTGTATCTATTTACTCCATTTTTTGATTTTATTGTTTGTTTTTGAGGATGGTTTCATAGTGTATGGTAAAAGGTCCATGCTAAACCAAAGACCAGAACTCATTGTGCAAACACACAAACAAGCTCCTCTCCCTTTCTTTTGGCCATAATCAACACTTGTCCCCAAACCTGGTCATGGCTCTCGGCATATGTGATTGAGGCCTCCCCCCTCCTTCTATTGGTCAGAGTCTTGATGATGTCACTTATGTCCCAGTCTTCATCCCTGCATTCTTTCAGTATCTGTAGAAAGAAAGGAGCACAGTCTGGCCTGATGAATGAGTGTTATAGCCCTGCATGTATTAGACTGATGAATCAGGATGAAATGAAAGACTCTAATATGCTTGACCAGTACAAAGCACAGTGACAAACATCATCCAATTGCAAACTGTGAAGGTACAGCGAGGGAAATCAAAATTAATTTCAATAAAGAGAACATAATTAAATATTCAGATACAGTATAAAGAATGACATGGTGCTTTGATGATTTAAAAGCGAAACATGGATGAAGAATCACCAGCTGATACTGAAGGTGTTGTCTTATGAGAGAATCCATTAGACAGTACTGCCTCTGTTTTGCTGATTATTGAAGTCACAGTGAATTCTGTAATCTGGAGCTGATTTACAGGCTTTGCAGCCAAACTGCAGATGAATCATATCATTTTCACTCTGCTAGAGTCAAACCACTGAGTTTTATTCTGCTCTGAAGAAGAAACAAGATTTGAGTTGAGTCACTGCATTAATGTTCTGCTCTGGGCTCTACCAAAAGTATGACTTGAATTGAAAGTATAACATGACTTGAATACTGTGTATTACTTTACTGATTCTAAGCACAGTGAATGATGTAAATCACAATATTTACAGTTTGGACGGAGTGTATCCAATCCCTGCCATCCTCAAACATGCGTAACCATTTAGCTCATCAGTTCAAAGAAGAGAATGGAGAAGGTGCAATACTGATGCATGCCTCCAACATCTCTTCAGTTGCCTTTTGTCAGGCTGTACACAATAACACAATATACAATATGCACAAATAATTAATTGTGTTACCCTGAATGGTAACTAAATGAATTGCCTTTGTATGTGATGTATGTGTAGAGGAGTAGATTTTATCTAATTATGATTTTCTGTGTGCATGTATGTGTGTGTGTGTTTGAGAGTGTAAGATTTTTCACATTGTGTAATATGTCAGCAAGTCTGAAAATGTAATGTCTGCTTTGGCAATTCAGGAATTGTCTAGTCATACCAATAAAGCAATTTGAATTTGAATATGAGAGAGAAAGGGAAAAATATAGAGGAGTTCAAAGAGGAGTTTAGTTCAATATAGCTAAAATCCTACTGCAGACATGCTTACATAAAGAAACCAAGATTATTCAGGGGCTGTAAAACAGGTCAATTTAGGTAAAGAATTACTGATTACTACAGCATTTTGTTCTTTCTGCAGAGGGCCCTGCCAGGGCATAAACTGTAGTGAATGGCTGCATATGGGTGCTGAGGGACAGGAGGCTGACAGGGCCCTCTGGAGTGACAGGGAGAGAACTGCTGCTCAGCGTGATTAGGACTGACAGGTGACTGACAGAAAGGGAAACCTTTTTTTATTAGACCACAGCTTTTTAAAAGAGTGAAATCAATAGAGACGAGAGGCAATCAATGTGGTCACTTTACAGAAGGGCAAAGACTGCCCATCTCAACCCTGCTCTCTGTAAACATCAGTCTTGGCATGTTACACATACTGCATGAAGTTTTCTTTCAGAACTTCCAGATTTATCCTATTTCCTTCCACAGTAGGAGTGCAGCCTGCGTCTGGGGAATGTCTGGAGACATACCCACCGGCAAGCGCTCACACAACTCCCCAAATAACTGCAGAAGAGGTCTCTTTCACGGTCTGCATATGTGTAGGGTCACCAAGCTGTCATACAGGTGTTACTCCGAGTGCGCTCAGAACCATGCTGACAAGGTAGAGGACAGATGGTTTTCATTACTAGGGATATAAAAAGACAAAGCAATGACAGACCAGCTGGATGCATGCAGTAGAGCAATGCAAATCATATTCACCTGGAGCGCAGACGAGGGACCGGACGTGTCTGAAATAGAGGATGAACTTAACGGGATGAAACTCCAGGCTATCATCCACACTTTTTGTGAAGGTCTTTGTCAATACTTGTATGCCTTATTAGGAGTGAATACAGTAAACCCTTGTTATTTTTTCAAGGTTACAGTCGTGACATCCACATAAATAGCAAACAAAATGTATGCAGCATAAAAACTGGAGAGACAGAAAAGCTTTCAGGGAACAAGTCTGAACCTGAGCTTACAGTCTCAATCATCCTAGGTTAAAGTAGATTTTGTGATCCTTTTTTAAAGTATGTGCCATCTGATGCTTTGTGCTCACTCTATCAGTGCATCTGTAGTTATTCTTTTTCACTGGCTGAATTGAGTTCAGAAAATACTGTCCCAAAAATGTAGTTTATCTTTATTACTTTTTAAATTATATTATACTTTTAACCCTGTCCCATTGATGCACATGGATTCCATCCTCATCAGATTCTGGAAAAAGCCAGAGTACTATGCATGCCCTACCTGCAGTCCAATTGCTGGGCTGTGCAACTACTCCACAGGATAGTATTTGTCAAGCAGCTGGTCCAGGCAGAATGCAGATGTTTAACAGGCCCGAGGTGTCTGATATGAGTGATGAAGTCAGGGGACCCTCCCTCCCTCTCCAATACAAAGACTTACTGCATCTCCCTGTGGCACTTTCAGCTGCCATCACTGGACTATTCAGGAACAGACCTCTGGCTACAGGGCATGTGACTGTTGCCTAGCACCCAGACACTTACCCATACTGGTTATGATCTGAGAATGAAGCATTTTTCAACCCCCAAAATAAAACATGCTATGGGTTAGTATATCAGCAAACCTGACCACTCCTTAGGTGAATATTAGTATTTACAATGAGTTAAAATGTAGGAAAAACAAAGAGCATTACCAGACACTGTAGGCTCATGTAAAATAGGTCTGGCTGTCAGGGTAGTGTGACTGTGCTGAGTACGAGTGCTTTGCAGAATGTGCCACACAAGAGGCCCTAGAAAAATAGTTTCGCTAATGACCAAGGACATTCCTGAGTCCTTTTACACAGGCCCAGCAGTCCTCATTATGTGTTGTATGGCACTTGCTAAATCTGGGTACTCTGGCAACAGATGCAGTGAGCGGTGTGTACAAATGGTGAAACACGCTTGATGCAGCAGCTGAGAGATATTACCGGAGATTCGTGCTGTTGAATCGTTTTCCCACCTCTTACAGCTGCCAGCCAACACATTTCCACATCCCCTCTAATGGCCAGTATTACTTTTCAATCTATTTGGACTCGGAGGGAGGGCTACTTGTTAAATTAGGATGCTTTTGTAACATTATCAATTAAGAGTGACAGCATTTTATATTAGTAATCTGATCTAATCATCCAAACTTGCATCGCATGCCCTATCTGGTTTTACGATTAAGACATCTTCATTTTTCAAACGCTGCTGGCCTTAACCGCTTTCTGCAGTCAGTAAATGAGTGGTATTAATCAGACAGTCAGGTGAAGGACAGGCTTGGAGAGCAGGAGAGCAATCAGAGCAGTGGCAGGATGAAGAGGTGAGATGCCCATGTCACTGAGGCTGTTACAGATCATGGTAGCTACCATGGGTTTAAGCCCATTCAAACTCTGCATAAATCACATTCGGAGAGAAGCCAGCCAATTAAACAGTGCATGCACACACACACACACACACACACACACACACACACACACACACACACACACACACACACACACACACACACGCACATTCACACTGACATGCACTATATGTTCTGGATATGGTGTTTAAAAAATAAATATACACTTGAGGGTTTCTGAGGATGAATAGCATTCATTTCTATGTTAATTTGTATTTGTTCATTTTTATTAGCATTAAAATGCAGACTGGCTTATGGCATGGGGTGGATCCATTTTCCATTTGGAGACGAGAGCTCAAAATATAGAAACACTCTCGGAACGGACCACTAGACAATTAGAGAGTCATAACACTAATATATCTTTTTTCAATACTGATACTGAGGAAAGAAATACGCAGTAAGTGCTTCAGAGTTAAAAAAAAATAACAGACATAAAAAAAGTACATTAAAAAGAGGCTGTATACACTGTAGCTGAGGAAGATGTGGTAGGCACGGGAGAGCCTGTCTCCCTTTGGTAATGTCAGGAGCAGTGCCAGACAAGGGCTGAGGTTTCCACCAAGACAACATAGTGTGAGTTCCTACAAAAGGCTCCCATCCACCAAGCTCAGGCTCACAAATCAGACAGATTTCAGCACATCTCCACCTAACCATCTCAGAGGAGCATTTCCTGTAGCACTGGTCAACACACCAGAGATATAGAAGCTTAGATATTGGTCTTGGGAGCTTTAACCTTCACCTTGGTACTGCCTTCACTATTGAAATTATTGGTCAGCTGGTCATCCTGAACTGCTCTGCTCTCCCTAAGATTAAAGAGAAAGGCCACCTAATCAATGATAATGTTTTTTTTGACCATCCAACAAGTAAAGATACAAGAAGAAGATAGCCTGCATAGTGCTCCCTTGACTTAATTTTAACAGGGGTTACACAGGATCGTCATCTTTCACTTTGCTCTGCTATGTCCATGATCAATTTGGGACAGTTTTGTTCACCTGACTGAACAACGTATTGCAGTCCACTTCATATAGATGTTTTGTGTTCTTCTATGTATACAAAATTACAAGGTTAAAAAAACAAACCAAGCTCCAGATGCACTGCTGGCTCCAATCCCTATTCAATGCCTCATTATGACAAGAGGGGAGGGGAGAAGAGGAGAGGGGTTAGGAGGGGCGGGTAGGGAGGAGGCGGGATTTAGGTGGCTGGGGTTTATGAATGAAACCTACTTGGGTGGGACTGTTGTTGTACTGCTCTTGTATTGAAATGGCACATCATGCCATTTCAGTGTGCACTCCTTCATTGTTTTTGCAGTGACCACGAGCATGTCTGAGACTTCATGGGAATGAGGAATGGACAAGCAAATAATCACAGTACCACAAAATGCGTTAATCAACACATATTGACCCTAACGCCTGTTCACACCTGTCTCACTCGGGCACATACCTTCACATAAAAAAAATAAGGCTGCAAAACATCCATAAAGGTATAGCTATAAAATATGGGGAGAAAATCAGTCTACTGTGTTCTTCATTCTAAACACCATGTGGAGGGACATTTATTGGTGGGGCCAAATGGAAAGATAAACATTTGTTTAGGATTTAGTTGCATGGTGCTAGTTTTTGCTGCATAGTGTTTTCAGCACACTTTTATTTGGAGAGCCATGGAACATTTATGGTACATAACTGTATGTTTTCTACTCATGTTACTCTAAAGGGAGAAAAAATATCTTTCTCTCTTTCTTTACATTATGTTTATGCGACTTTGGGAGGAAAAAGAGCCAGGCTTAACAGGAACCATTCAGAATCATTTGCAGATTCTTTAATACAGACTTTTATGTCACGTCCAACTGCAAGATCCATATTTCTCTCCCTCCCCACCCCCAGCTTAAATAAAATCTATTTTTTCAAATATGGACATGAACAAAGATGCTATCTTTCCTAGTGTAATGTAATACATATTTATATCTGATTTCTCTCAGCAGCTCCGCTTGCATCTGCAAAGATTCATTTAACTCTTGAAGTCACTCTGCAAAGAAAATAAGCCTGATAAGGAACACTACTGACATTGGTATTGATTAAGGCATAATGAAAAATGTCCTGTTGATCTTACTCTCAAAATACAGTGAGGACAAAACATTGTTTTATTACAGGATCACAGATAAGATTGATATGAAGTGTACATATACAAGACAGATTAAAATTTGTAAAACTGGGGGGAAAGGAGGAGAGATTTTGGGAGCTTTGTTTTGAAAAACAGTAGGGAGAAGTCTTGGTTCAAAAATCAGTTGGAGTGGTCACTCAGCCAGGCCACAGGTGGCCTGCTGGATGATATTTCAGGCCTTACAGTCACATTCATGCTGGCTGTACTGACTTAATTCCCAATAAAGAAAGGGCTTATATGACCCTGTCAGGTTAGCATGGATCTCACTGCCTGAATCAGGAAAAAATGACCAGTGCCAAGCAAGAGAGCTACTGACTTATGGCACAAAAACCTCCCAGAGAAACTTTGGATCTGAAATAAATCCAACCTTGTCCTCTAAATTTTTTGTGTTCTCTGGTATATTTTAAAAGTTTATGCAGATGGTTCTCAATGCTTTATGGCTTTCATTTCAAAAAAGAGGGAAAGGAAAAGAGGCCAAACAATGTATATGCAGTCATAAAAGAAAAAGTTCTAATCAGCCAATAAAAAGCATATACAAAAACAAACTATGACAAAGCAGGAAGGCAGCACTAGAGAGGATAAATTAAAAAATGTGACTACTGCTGTGAGAGGGAGAAAATGCACACTGACCTTTGAGCACCTGCAATAATTTATTGCAGGTACCCTTACACATGCTTTCTATAGCCACTAACAGAAGAACTGGATTTCATGGTTGTTATCAGCCTCTAACCCCACCTACCTAAGATGACTAATTTGTTAATTGGGTTAAATTTGAGGATGCAATAATGGTACTTTAAAATGTCATGACCGGCATGTGGAAGGAAAGGTCAGTGGTAGAATTTCTGTGAGCCAAGGATGATTTCTGTGTAATTCAGTAATAATAGACCTGAAAGAACCATGGGGGATTTTTTCTGGCCCTTTCAAAGAAAGCCTTTCACACTCAAGTAGCAGTTACACATTGGACAGAAACAGTCATCGACACCTCTGACTATATCATGGATAAATCAAAACAAAAAAAAGGAAGGAAAAATAGAATACTACAAAAGAAGAAGAAAAGGTGACTGCATGTGGGGATGCACACAACGTTGCAAGCTTGACCTGCAAAGTAATAACCAGTAGCTTGGACCCAGCAGACAATCCTCCAGCTCATGACAAGGGCCAAAGAGATGAGCAGGAGAAGGAGAGAAGCACACAAAGCAAATGCAAACAGTCCAGGATATTAAACCAGTGAATTAATGACTATATAAGCATATGGAGATTTTGACCTCTGCTGTATGCTTGCAGCGGTGACGAGCACAGACGTTTGGAGGGGCAGTGGCTCTACCAGTGCTCTATTAGTGCTAATAATGGCTAATCCCAGCTATCAACATCCTTCAGAGGGGCAGCTTGACCAAAAAAGGGCAAATGGGCCATTGGCTGGGCAACAATAGCACAAATTTGTGCATGTCCCTGGCTTGCAGGCACAGATGGACAGAGAAACCTGTGGGAGCACAGATCAAATCCGAGCTGCATAGCCAAAGCTGGGCTGGGCCATTATTTAGGAAACCTTTGCATGCCCTTTGGCTGCAGTTTCCCTACCATGCAGTAGAGGGCGCAGTGAGATAAGTCAGCCTTCCACAGTGGCTGGGAGCTTTAATGGCAGTAACTTTGACATAACAGATGGTATCAGAGTAGACAAATTCTGTAACTATTCATTTTTGTTATTTTAATTAAACAAATGTTCTATGACTGACACATAATTCAAACCGAGAAACACCAGCATTGTTGGAAACAGAATATGGAAAATACATAGGTTATGGCTTGTTTATTAAGAGTGATAGAAAATTACATTTCACGTACCAGTGTATCCGAATATTTGTTTAAGAGCAGTACATGGAAGAATATTGCTTGTTGTTTTGTTTACAGGGTAGTCTCGCCACAAATTTAACTTAGTGGTATACAATGATATTGTGGTAGGATGTGTCAAAAATGACTCCACTATTAGTCATCATTTCGCTATCAATGTCTTCTGTGGTAAACAACACATGACGCAAAAAGCAGGTGGCTGACTAGCATTTTGCTTGATATTGGTAAGATCTCTGCAGCTCATGACAGAGACATGACGGGGGGCTCTAGAGCCAACTCTTAAGATTTCAGGACCATGATTGCATGGTTTTATCTTACAACAGGATTATAGCATTTTATCGTGCATTTCAAGAGATTCAGCTTTTGTAAAAGTTTACTTTATTACATCCAGTGTTCTTACACAAGAAACTCCCATTTGAGAAAAGGGCAAATTGCCACAGCGATCCCTGTGTTCTGCCACCTCAGGAGTGAGGTACAAAAAATGTACGCCTCCTCAGAAACAGCAGTGGCGCCAATCAAGAGGACGCTCATGCACAGGGGAAAAATGCTCCATGGGACCCTTTCTGCCTTTATGTGAACCAGCATGCTGAGCCTTTTCCTTCTAAGAGATTCATAATTACTGTAATTCAACGCAGCAATAGGTTCACCAGAGGAATAAAGCCCCCATCAGAGTCATGTGGAGGGGCCAATGCCATAAATTCAATTATTCACAGTTATCCAATAAGTTCTGAGTCGGGTTTTGGGTTTCTATTCAGCCTGGCAGAGGGACAAGATAGGTGCAGTTGGAGACATATGTCACCATTGGCAAATACCTCTGCTGTCATCTTCAGTGTATAAGAAGGGCCATAGCAATAAAAATAACCTCCAATAGTTTTTTCACACCCTCACAATTCTGACTTTCATTATGCTAAAGTATAAATAAATAGATAGATAGATAGATAGATAGATAGATAGATGGATAGATGAATAAATAAATAAATAAATAAATACATACATTGGCCCAAAACACTGAGGCAAATCCATAACAGAATAGCTAAAAACCGGATTCAAGATTATTTGTTTAAACAATCAAATCAACATTCTTGGCAATCTGTATTGCATCCTGAATCTGGATGAAAAAAATAGTCATTAGAGTAATATACCACAGCACCCCACACATAAGTGATAATAATTATCTGTCATTTTTAATGTATCTAATGCAAATCACTGGCAATTACATTAATTGTTGATCCACAGTTTGGTGAATAAGGTGGTACAGTCTACCAAGAGCCAAATTTCTGAATGTCTTTTTCAGGTGTAAATAAGATAACTATCAGACTTTCTGAAGTACTCTCAAAGAAACATTTGAATGCACTGAATGAGAGAAGGGTATCTTTCTTTCATTGCTAGGCTAAATGTCTCCTCCAGGATGAAAACAAGATTTCCAATGTATGACTGGGGACAGTTTATACCCTAAGGTGATATATTTGTTATACCACAAATGGACAAGATTGATTAAGTGCTTATTGTATGAGTGTTTGGGTGCAGGTGGTGAATATTCAATGACCAGCATTTTACACATGTATTAGAGACAAAAATCGCTGATGTTGTTCACTGCCTGAAATTCTGCCTGCTATTCTTAGATTTAATACATTCAGTTTAAATATGATTATCCAATATGGCTGGTATCCATTTGTGTTACTATATTTTATCCCACCTACACCAAGCTGTTTAACGACCTTATTTGCAGGGAATTTTTATAGCGTAATTCTGTCTAAGAACCAAATGGGAATCCACCCAGGATGTTCCCAGTGTTCTTAAACATTTTGTATTAGCTGAGTCCCAGGCACAATTCCATTTCAGCAAATGGATTTTTTCATTCCTAGGCCACCAACAGACATCCAGGGTTGATACAATATTAACCTTCAGCTTGAGAGATAGTAGTGAGACATCAATGGTATGATCTGATTTCATCAAAATGCTAATTTAATTAGAATGAAAGGAACAAAAACCCCCACTGTGGTAATATTTTTTAATAGAAGGTTCATACTGGCTTTATTCAGTTGGTCAGTTTCCAGTTGACCATGATCAGATGTCCAAGATCTGTGCTATAGACTTTCAAAAGTCTTTCATAGGTTTGTATTTTCTTTTTTCAGGGAGTTTTAACCGGCCAAAAACTCCATTGTTGGCTTCACTCCCATACCCTGCTGGAAACCCTTTGTTGTAAATACACCTCAATTCTTCTGTACATCTTAAAGAACTTGGGGAGGTCAGTAATCCTGTTCCCTTCACTAAAATGTCTAAAGCCCTGTGCAAACAAAGAAGAAGAGCCCAGAAAGCAGACCTATGAAGAGGATGCAGTGGTTAACAGGACAGGCTGGAGGAGTGGCTATGGACATCAGATACCTCAGTCCTATTAATAATTAAAAAGATGTAATGTTTTACTTGTCCTTTGACTCACAAATCAGAAATTCCAAAATTATTAAACATCCAGCTAGAAGTGGTTCAGTTCAGACTCTTCAGTGAGTGAATGAGAAACCTAGATGGGCTGAAAGACCTGCTCTCTTAGTTATGTTTTTGTATGTGCTTTTAAATATTATTATTAAATGAATGTTTATTTGTCAGTAAGCCCTCTGCCAGTCAGTCTGCTGAGCATGCCATGAAACAAGCTGAAAAACATGTTGTCAGCAGCTAATTTAACTCCTTGAGGTGAAATGTAAAATACTCTGGACATACATGGTCCACTTTGTTTCCATGGAGTTCTGCTTCTATGTTGGCTGTTTCCTTTATTCTGAGCACACATAAACTGGACAAACAGAAAATTCCCAAAGCTCAAACACAGTTTTTTTCATGAAAGTCTCACTATATTTCTTCAGAGGGAAAAGTGAGGATGGACTTGTGATTGAATTATTTTAATAACAGTGCCTCGGGACATTGTCTTCTTATACTCAGAAATTGTATCTTTATTGGGTTGAGAAACTTGCTGACTACAGAATGAAGGTCTGTTTAGAGCACCACATGGTATCAGCAATTCCAGCAAACTGAGCAGGTGTTGATTGCCACAAAAGGTAATCAAGCGACCAATTAAAAGAGAAGACAGATGCCAACACATGGACGAACTGATAAATATCACAACAGTTATACTACTGATGGTCTATCTAATTAGGTAGCTGCATTAGACCATTTGCATGTTTTTAACAATAATATATATTTTTTTCATTTCAGAGTCTCAAAGTGATGTAAAACAGCTCAGTATAGCATAGATAAAATATATTCTTACATACAGATACCAAACATATGGGGTAATCATATTTAATCTGAATGTACTGAATCCAAGAACAAAACCTCAGCAGACACATCAGCAATTTCTGTCTCAAATAATTCATTGTGCAAATGCAGGACGTGTATCAATAGCACCCAAACATATACACAATGAGACCTCCATCCTGTACCTTTGTGGGATAACAAAGTCATTACCTTAAAATATAAACAATTCCCGGTGCAGCAATGGAAAACTGGTTTTCTACTCTGCAGATGTTTAACCCAACATTGAAGGAAAGCTACCATATTTTCAGTCAACGCATTCACCTGTTTCATTTCAGGAAGTCCTTGTAAAGACATAATTCAGCTGCCAGTGGTATACATTTTTTGAACTGTTGTAGAACAATGTTACATTGACCCTTCCTTGTTGCATGTCTTTGAAGAGAGGGATACTGGAACACACACAAGCACACAGTGGAATAGCAGGAGAGCGTGTGTGCTTCCTGATGCATACATTATTACAAACATCAAACATATGCCAAGCGGAAAAGGGGTGCTACGTGAACAGAGATGACAGATCTCAGGACTAGATTATAAGACAGGAAATTCAATATATTTATATCCTTTGTCATTTGAAAAAATGGGGGTGAGAGCAAGCCTGGCCTAGATCAAAGCTGATTTGGAAAACTATTTACATGTAAACTTTGTTTCTATGGCAGGGAACCCTTTTGAAGTGAGACAATGAATTCCCCTGCCAAAAAGATCATCACATTGATTAAAAAAAGAAATCTGCAAAATCTTTCAAAGTACATTTTTTTTTACATTTCTAAATAGGATATGAATTCAACATAGCAGATAAATATATCTTTGCAGTCTCATAGTGATATCTAACCCATGTTGCAATAAGTAATCATAACATTTCTTACACCCCTACCACCATAGTTGCATGTAATTGTATTTGAAATAACCTTCCACTCTACACTTGAGCACTGTCAGCATATACAAAGGCTGTGCATCAAGGTGCCACCATCCCTGAAGCAAGACATAGCCATTTACCAGAAACATGGCTGGATATTTATTGCAATTCATCTCCTATCTGAAACTGAGGGAAGATTGCAGAAAACAAGCGTAGGAAATTCAAACTTGCATGACCATGCTGGATGGATGCAAGAAGTGACTGTGATACAGGGGCAATCTCACCTGTATCCATTTGTCTGGAATAGCCATCGCCAGGCGATAGTCAAAGCCACAGCCTCCCTCAGTCACGGCACGGCACAAGCCTGGCATCCCCGACACATCCTGTGGAACAAATGGAGGAACAGTCTGACTTCCATGGCAATTACACACCTATGCAACAGGTACTAGGCACATGGGACTGCTGCAAGGCAAAAATCGCCCCTGCAAGCAAGCCTCAGAGACATCACCTTTATATTAACACTTGAAAACCCATCCCTTACAGCTGAATTTAGATTCTATTAGAAAAAATTTCAAAAAGTATGATGAAAAACTTCAACAGTGAATGCTGAAATACTGTTCCTTTGATACAGTGTAACTGAATCACTGCAGCAAAAAGTCTTTGTTTATATCTGACAAGAAAAACAAAATATAAATGAAAAATACAAAATCTAAAAAGCATATTATCCTAATCAGTGAGGAAGAAACATTGGCTGAGGCTTTACAGTCACCACAATAATTAGCACTTTGTCCCATATTAGTATTTGGTGTCATGGTCCAGTCATAGGGCTTTTGCATATGCTGTACACGATCCTGTCAGGAAAGGTTGTGGAAGAAAATAGTCTGATACTTGATCTAAGGTCAATTTCTATATAACCTTGTAATCTCATTTTAGTTTACAATAAGCCTTTCTGTCTGAGCTGTGGTGGACCAATGGCTCCATCGAACCCCCAGAGGGAAGGTCTGGGGAATTTCACTGACAGGAGCGCATCTGTGTGGTTTGAACTCTAGAGCAAGGGAGCACTCACCGAGATCTCCCCTGTGAGATGTGTTTTTTTTTCTTTTTGCGATCTTGCTATTTGGCCTACTAAACAGCACAATGACTGACAAGAACTCTCTGCTCACATCTCTGTGTCTGTACTCTCTCTCTCTCTCTCAACCTCTCTCTCTCTCTGACACACACATACACACACACACACACACACACACACACACACACACACACACACACACACACACGAACACACATACCTCAATTATTTACATCACCATAACCTGAGAAACTTCTAAAGAACCCAAGCTTTGTTCCGTGAAAAGGATTGATGATAGCGTTCTCCCATTTACTGAAGAGTTTCCAGGATTATCCCCTATTAATTAATTACACAGACAGATGGAGCAAATCGCACCAATTTGGACATTAACAAAAAATAATGTAATTACTGCTTTCATTAACTGTGGCTGGAGGCAGTGTTGGTGAGTGGTTATTGATTGCACAGAATGTGTTAAGGAGTGTAGCCCTAACCCATTTTGTGTTGAGTAAAGCGAAGCCAAGCTTTCATACCTGGGGGACAGCCAAGCGTGTTGCTACGGGTACTTTGAAGACCACAGGGCTCCGGCTCTCCTTCCACCCATCAGGTAGTAATTACCTAATTATCACCTCAATTCAATTCAACTCACTGCTCTATTCCCACCTCTCCTAGTGTTAATGGTTTCAATAAATGCACAAAGGAAAATCAAATGAAATTTCCATTTTAAAATGGAGACATCACCGGGAGGATGAGGAAACAATGCTCTGCAGCTGAAGATTTCTCTAGAGTTAACTGGAACTATTGAGGTTGTGGGCTTGTGGATACTGAATCAAAACTGGTGGCTCAGATTTTTTTACTTATACATCCATACATAATATTAGCCCCATAAAAGCACATACCCATTTCTCCAAATAAACAACATTGATTTAGTAGGGTGCCTTATCTTAGAAAAGTTATAAATTATAGCATATTTTGTAATAGGACAATATGAACAAGTATTGACACAAACATGCTATTTAAAGGCTTTAAATCTATTGTCAGCTATGAATTTAAGGCAGCCGATAGGAGGAAATGAACAGAGGTGAGACAGAAAGGGGATTAGTTGGACAGAAGCCTGCTTACGTATGCCCAGAGAAAAACTAGACCTTACATTTAGTCTAGCAAGAATAAGGTAGACGACAACACTTAAACAAGATTCGAGTTCTGGTAAAAAAAAAAAAAAAAGTGCATATCCTCCAGTGATGAAAAAAGACAAAAAAATCTAGTCATGGGTCACTGACATGATATATTTGTTGAAAGGTCAATTGTTGTCCACTGCCATTCAGGTATATTCTAATGCATAATGAAGTCTGAGATTTAGTTGTCACTGGGAAATGGGAAGAGGGAAAATGACTTTTTAGCATCAGTGTATAAACTTTAAGAAAAGCCATTCCAAGAAAAAAAAAACACCTGCACAATTTGAGGGTGGGTACAAACACTGATCCCTGGGGGACTCCTGTCAAAAGGCTGTGCTATCTATGTCATATGGCAGAAACATCCAAATAAAACTGAGAATGAGTTAAGGTCAGTTCATGAGGCAGTGCCTGTTGATGGGAGAACTGACAGCTGATGCTATTTTATGTGCCAGACAAATCCACCTTCGACTGTTCAAAGCAAGTATGTGAGTGACATCAGATTTTATGCTAGCAAATTTTATGGTCATACTCATGCTCAAGAGGACCTCGGGCATGAGATGCTTAAGGGGATTTGACTTTCATGACTTCCCCTTAACACTACTTCTGGCAACCTGGTTACAATCTTCTGTACATCTATGATGTAGAGGTCATTTTAGAATGTGGTTTTAATCATTTTATAAAGTCAAAATAAAGGACACACAACCAGCCAGCTCTGACTGAGGCTCAGCAAAATCTTTTTTTTAAAGAAAGGTTTGACTAAGGAAGGTGTGCACTTTAACCAATACTGTAATTGCACCATGTCTGCTGATTTCTTTGACATGAAACAAAGAAGAGGAGAATCATGTAAGTGGATGGAAATTTCACAGAGTGGATGACATTAATTTCAAAATCAAAAAATTATGTATTGGGGAAAATGCATTCATCAAAGATGAATAAGACAAATTCAATGTTTATAAGCGGAAGGTGATAAAAAGATTGAGAGAGCAGTAATTACCAGCGTGAATGCATTTAACTACACAAAATCCAATATTCCCTATCCTAATGAACTCAAACCTTCTCCTGATCGCTGAAGAATAAGATAATAAATGTAGGCTTGCCAGAAAATTATACTAAAATGTTTTTAATCCAGTGATGATGTTGATGACATGAGATTGAGGTTTCACAGCTTCACAAATGTTACATACCATGCATACACACATACCATATACTACCAAACCTTGGCCGACATGAACCAATCATGCTTTTCTTTGGAGAAAGAAACCTTATGAATGGTTCAAGAAAAGGTAACGACTGACAGATCATTGTAGCTGCACTCTTTACAGGGTTCATGAAATCTCATGTTACCAAGATTATCAACAGAATCTTATCAAGGCAGACATATTATGGGAACAGCTCTGTTGCCCAGTTAAGAGCAATGTCCAAACAGCTCTGTTCTCACCTCAGCAATGGTGATGCAGTCTGGGTACAGGGTGTGCAGGATGTGATTGGTCACCATAAGATGAACGAGGCAGTCTTCATCCACCTGCATGCCAAAGTATTCAGTGAGCTTCCCTGTAAATGTTGCACCTGGGGCAAAAGGCAAAGCAAGCTGATGTAAGATCCCTGGGCAAACATTTAAATGTGTTGAGAGGGGCTTAGGTTTGCCTCGACTAGGTATGCCAAATCAGCTGAATCTGAATATTTACAAACATTCAAAGGTCTGATCTGAAACATAATTCCTACAGGGTTACACATTATTTTCACTTAATTATCATTATTTTATTTTATGACATGCATAATAGACCCACTTCTCATAACATTTAATTTGCTAGAAGTGCTATTGTGTGTCATCAACTATCATTGTTAACATTGTTGAATTTCATGACACATAACTCTCCAGGCTCTCATGTCACAACAACACAGACTACAATGCATGCCATGCTGATCCCAGATTAGTCACAGGTGGTTTCAGAATCCACAGCTTGGTGGATTTACCTATGCCGTGATGGTGGTAGAGCATGGAGGTGATGCCATCGAACCTGAAGCCATCGAAGCGATACTCTTCCATCCACCAGCGGAGGTTGGACAACAGGAAGCGCTTCACTTCCCAGCTAGAAGGAAGAAAAGAGGTAAGAGGTCAGTTTACTACTTACCAACCCCTTTTCTATTCGCTCATTGGCTCCAGAATTTAATTCAGCCCTTTCTCCTTCCATCAGAGGGCAATGAAGAGCTACATTTGTAACACACATAACAGAGAGAGAGAGAGAGAGAGAGAGAGAGAGAGACAGAGAGAGAGAGAGAGAGAGAGAGAGAGAGACTGAATATTGTACAGAGGAGGATAGAAGCAAAGCTCTGGACAGAGAAAGGAGAGCCATGGGAGAGATATTCACACACAACGGCAGAATAGAAGCTGAGCAAGGAGTGGCAGGGTAATCATTCGCATTTGCTGATCTGCGATTCTCAGTTGGGCCCGGCAGGCAACCTGGCTCCCTGTTTAACACTGAGGGCACACGCTCAGTGATTTCACACTCCCTGCATTAGCACACAGACGTGCCAATGAAATGCAGATGGATGTGACATGCCTGCTCCTTCAGGAGGCAGAGGCCCACCCAAGGGGACAGAGGTGTGGAGCAGCAGGGGCACAACCCAGTAGAAACTAAAGTTCCCACCTCATTTAAAAACAAGGGAAGCAGGCTCTTAGTTGTGACACTGACAGCTTTGTATTGTCTTTGCCTGATGTGTGAGTCTGTTGTATCTTTCATACGTCTCTACATGACAGCATTGGCGAGTAAATGTACCTGGGTAAATGTAATGTGTATATAATTTAGAACCGGCTTCATGGGCATATAAAATGTACAGAATTTTAGCTTTTTGAGAGCAGTTCTACCGAAATCAAACACTGGCATACGAATCCCATATAGTTTAATGATTACAGGCCAATCTGCTCAACTAGGTTCATGATAATTTAGCGCACTGTCATGAGAGTACCTATCACAAGTTAGTGGTCTTCTAAAGGCAGGGAATCCTAGGAAATTTTAACACTTCTGTCATTAATCAAAAAATCTGTTTTGTGTGCAAATCCATATTTTCATACATCTCACCCTTTTCTGATAATTTTATTGTGATTACCAGAACAGAATCCTCTTGGTTTGGAAATGTTAACCTTGACTTGTGACCTGGAAGGACCCTGTGAGGATTCAGGCATTAGAGCAGGTATAGCAGTACCATTAATCTGTCTCTGCACACCATCAGTTGGGGACTCGTTTATCAACCGTATGTAGGCAGAAATTTAATTCTAAACTGTGCGTAGCACATTTTCACAGCAAGCATGCAATTTATCAACAGAAAGTTGCATGAGGTGTTCACCAAAATTAAGCTTACAATTAACTGCATACATGTTTGTGAAACATTTTTTTGTGATTGAAACAAGCATGGCAAAACAATTTTTCATTCCAACTAACATAGTCAGTTCAAGTAATTTGTAATAAGAATGTTTACAGAAAGCTACATTTTATATATATTTAAAGTTGGCTTGTCATCTTATTGTCCTGCACATTTATATCCATGTGTTACTTGCAGAGTGCCAAGACTCATAAATCTTTATACTAAAATCCAGATTTATTGATGAAACCATACATGTCAGGGTTGTACACACTTCTTTTATAAATTGCATTGGAGAATAGTGAACCCAGCTGGGTTTTTTTTCCTGTGAATGAATTCAGTATTATTTCAATGAAGGTTTTGATAAATGAGACCCCAGGTATGGTATACATTACAAACACTGTGAACAATTAGTTTGATGCTGTAAATCTTATATTAGGTTTCAGCCTGTCTCAGATTAATGGATTTAATCCATGATTGGTCAAAACCCAGTGTAACATTAATTGCATCATACAGTTTGGCTTTAGACTCACCTGTTCTTATGTGACTAAATAGCAAAAACACAAAAATAAGTATAACTGATGTAATGAGGGAAGAGGTTATCTCAATGTGCTTCTGATAAATTTGGTCACACAGTATATTTGATCCAAAACAATCAAATTCCTTGTAAGAGGCACCCGTAGACCTTGGCAATGTATATTTAAGATTAGTTTCCTGCGGTAAAAGACGACAGACATGTTTGTTGGGTGGCTCAGTGGAGCATTCATTTCTCTGATACCCAACCATAAAAAAAGTATGCCCCCCAAACTGGTGACTAAATAATAAATAAGAGCTTAATCAATGTTTTATGAGTCTTCTCTCCAAACCACAGCATGTCCTGGTGCACTTACCAGGAGAGACACCTCAACAAAGCATTTGAAATCCTCTGGTGGTGACCAAGTTCTTCTGCCCACCCTGACCCGCTCTCCTGTGCTAGTGTTAAAATGGATGCCAGTGGCCTAGTGTTGTGACTTATTAAAATATGCTAATGCCAATTTAGCATGTCATAAAAATCACAATGAGTTTGGGGGCAACCATGTGCAACCACTGAGTTGATAGCACCCTAGAAGACAAGCCAAAGAGCCAGTCATTAATGCTAAATGCTATCCACCATCAAAGAGTTGTAAGGGTTGCAAAATGATGTGCTATTTTACATATGTAAATAGACTAAGTAGCAAGTAGTGATGTTAAAATTAGGTATTATGATCCCCAGAATAGGTGGAACTATCAGACATTGACTGGTATGCAGCACTCAAAATGTTTTTATCTTCACAGTCAAACTCAATAATGATAATAAATAATAGTGTAACTCCACCCATCTATGGAGTCACAGAAGCATATTCTCTCTTTCCTAAATGAAAGTGATTGCATGGAATACAATTGATATTGAGGTCTGCACTAAAAGTAGCCCATATGCCAGGATACATTTTTCTAGTGCATCATATTGCTCCCAACTTTCCTGTGAAGTGCATAAACCAATACCACAAGCTGTTATTAATCAGTACAGTGAAAATGCAACTATTTAAACTTTTGCTCTCTGTTTCTCCATGCTGTGAATTCTATTTGCAATTTTCTTAGGCTTCTCCGCATCCTCCATGTTCACAATAATTGAGTTCAGTCAGTATTTCATCACTTCCAAAAATGTAAGTTTGAAAAGCCACTAACCCAACAATCACATTTTGATGGAATAAAATGTCTTCAGCACCTCACTGCAGACATTGCCATTTTACGAAATGGGGGCATTGTTGGTGAAAACAAGAACCATTACCCGCCCATCTTCATCTCCTGCCATTGTATTACAATTTGTATTTGTGTAAATATGAAGTCTCCTATTTTTGACAATCTTTATAGTGAATAGAAGTAGCTAGAGTTTCTATACAAGTAACTTTACACAGGTGATGTAGGGAAAACAAAACTGTCGTTCTGTACTAAAAGATTCAAAGAAATAGTACCTACTAGTCATTCATAAATATATCAAACATTTAGATCGCATTAGCACACATAAGAGGGGGGAATGAAACAGTGAAGCAAACCTTGTGACTGTGTAACGATGCCAACAGTCAGGGTTCATTGCTATGTAAGGCCCATGTCTACTGCACACGTAATTGCTCTTTTTTGAGTTTCTGGCTGTCTCTGTCTTGAGATTATAATGACAACATGAGGTTAGACCTCGACCCAGTGTTCCATCCTTTCTTTTATTTTTTATCACAAATAATGAGAAATGACCTTTGGGGAGTTAGACAAATAAAAAAATCACTTCATTTCTACGCTTTGAAGCTTCCGTTCTAAATGGAACTTTACTCATTTGGACTGATATTCAGGAAAGCAGCTCATACATTCTTGTTTTCACCACCAGCCAAATATATGGTGACATTTATGATAGGAAGTTAGAACTGCAGGCGTAATGTAGAGTCACACAGCACCGGCTATGCAGAGAAAGTTACATATTGTAGAGACACTTTTTTAAACATACTGGTCAAAAGTTCCTCAAACAAGAGTTGCTGTCTGAAATGCATCACCTGGGCTCTCTTCAGCCTTTCTGACGATTTGCTCCCTGGTTCAGCCACGGATTTATGCAGACGCACACTGCAAAGTGCCTTACTGTGGCAAAGTAAATAAATAAATAAAGGCAAGTGTGGGCACCCAGATTGCTGTTTCATAAATAAAGGCGTGAAGCAGCATATTACATCAGCACGCAGTCCATCGGCAGACACTGAGCCTGCTCTGATACGATAAGCTTGCAGGTTTTGCCGGTCATGCATTCCACTTGACAAACAGATTAGGATTTGCTTCCGGTCTCCAACCGGGAACAAAAGGGCCATAACCCGAAGAGTCCTCATGAATAAGGTAATGGGCAGAGAGAGATTGAGGCTTTTGATAAGACCAGACTGGCACATTAACCCCAGAGAACTGTGATAACAGAAGAAAAAAACAGTGTGAAGTCATATCCCAAACAGGAGGGATGCAGTTAGTTTAGTACTCAAACACTTACGCTGAACCAAGACACTTGTGTATACATATTGACAGAAAAAAACTCAAAGAAATAGCTGAGAAATAAGAGCAGCAGTGTTGTGGTCAGAAGCTACCACTGGTGTACACAGGTTCACAAGGTTAGGGCCTTAAGCTGTGGTGCACAGCAGGTAATGTGCCACTAAAGGAGGAGGGAAAGATTTAAGTCCCAGGATGCACTGCATTAACGCACACGTACATTAAATACAGTGCTGACAGGTCATTCTGTAGTAGGTCTAAGGCTGAAATGATGACTCCTGACAGACTAAAGGATGCAGTAAGCTTGTAGAGCTGTAGACAAATAAAGCAGGCTGGATACTCTATCCTTATAACTCAGCAGCTCCACTGGTGCCCAAGGCACGCACAGAATGGGACATAAGATGGGGTGTGGGGGTTATGGGGGGACAGGAAGGTTACTTCCTGTGTGCGTCAGTATTTCCTCGACCTGGTTGATAATAGATATTTCAAACATTTCTTCAAACAGCAAGACCTTTTAGAACACAATAAAAGCTGAAAAATTCCACTCATTGCATTGATCACTTACAACTACATACTCACTCAACCACATGCCCACAGACCAACCCACCCAATCAGTCCCCCATTCATCCAGTATACCCTTACATGCTCATTCACTTGCACACACATTGCATTGCATTACAGACCAAAGTAGATGTTCATATCCAGAGTGACTTACAAGGCAAAGTGCATAAATCATAGACATTCATGCATGCAGACATGCACCCACATGCATAAACACACATGAACATACTCAGTCACCAACCCACTTACTTTTTCACCCCACTGTTTCAGCCACCCAAACATGCATAGCCACATTTACTTGCATACACTCACCCATTGTTTTCCAATTTTCTCACAGACCAAGATCCAACCAGACTAGCAGGATGAATTTGGGTTCAGTTATACTCATGTAAAAGCAAGGTGGCCAATGCATTTCAGTCTGTCTTGGATGCACATATTCTGGTAAGAGGGAACAATCTGATCATTCTAACACTCAAGCCATTAAAAATTCAGGCAGGACAATTTTAACAAGGGAATGACTGACACATTGGGGAACATGACCGGTTATTAATGTGTCATTATTCTCTGTATATTTTTAATCTAGAATATGAACAAATACATACAGTGTTTTCTAAGTGAATACTTGCATGTAGTGTAAACTAGATTCCTGTTGAAGAAAATGACAAAAGGAGCACCTTTGTTTAAGCGCATAAATTAATGAAAACATTATTTTCTTGATTTTAATTTTCAGTGCTTCTTGGAAGGTCATGATTCATTATTCTGTTTTATTTTTCTTTTCTGAAGATGAATTAAAAGACTACCATGGCTGTTTTTTACTGCAAAATAATCAAACTAAAAAAAAAAGAAAAACAACACAACCAAAAAAACCTTGAGCTTGAGATTGAAAAAAAGGAAAAGATCAAAGCCTTTCTGTCTTAAAATTCTTTTTCTGGCATTTGAAAGGTAATTTGAAATGATTCCTCCCAGCATGATATATGGCATTATGTAATCCTCAAGATCTTAAGCTCAGTTATTAAGTGAGAATAATTTAAAGGAGAATAGTTCTGCTGGAAAGACTATATATGATGTAAGATATGCTTTGTATATAGTTATTGATTATAATCAGAAACAGCACTTCAATTAATCAGCAACATCTTATCCTATTTCCCAGTATTTGTTCAATTAAAAATAATAACACATAAATAACAGAACCGTGCAAAGCAATGCATTTTTATTTGGGTGAATGCATTGAACTCGCTGGTAACAAGTCAAAGTTTATAAAATAACTGTAAAATGTATCGCAATTACATCCTATATAGAGGGGAAACCTGTGGCTATCTTTCGATTTCATACATCAAACATAAGCATTTAAATGCTATTGTCACTCATTTCCAACAGCCACACTATCTATCAATAGAAAACAGTGCAAACGGGATTAGATTCCACATATGAAAACTGAAAGTGAAAATCCACACAGAATCACTGAAAGAATCTTTATATTCCTTCATATAAAAATGCAAGCCACATATTACAGTATCCCCCTTTCAGAATTCATAGAGCACTGTCATGCCAACCACAAGCTGGGATATACATGTGTAGCATGACATGTCCTTGAACCACTGTGCTATAAATATGCAAAAATGCATATGCAAAGTAGAAAGTACATCAACCAAAATAAATATATAAATGTTTTAAAACCCTGACAGAATGTGTAGGGCATGTGTAGGTGGTGAGATTACTCTGAACACTGAGATTACTCCGGTTCATTCCAGACCCGTCAGATGTCCCACATTAAAGACAGTGAGAGCTGGGGAGATGGCAACAGCTCGGAAGGGAGTGGTTCCACCAGCTTTTGTCTCCAGTAATAAAACAGTTCTTTGGGTTATGTTGCTGCTTTGTTCTTGGTCTGCTTTCAGACAGCCCCATTAAGCTGGGAGGTGGTGCTAGCCCTCCTTCTGTCTATGTGATTGGACGACTTCACAAAGCAAGGGGCAAGGTTTCAGATCAGGATGCCTGTATTTGTAATGCTGAAAGCACGGGACAATTGTCTTTTTGGTGCAAATGTTTAGAAGTCCAAGACGATGGCAAGACATCATGCACTGAGGACCAACTCAGACCTACTCGAGAAAAGAGCTGAGGCCAATCCTCATTGCAATTGCTTTTTTATAATTGTGACAAAAATTTCCCTTCATTCGCCATACTTCATAATACTGTGCATTTCCCTGGAGGTTTGTACAGAGGCATTTTTGCTCATTCAGTGTTTGTGAACTTATTGATTGTCCCCATACACAGCAGTAGGTGCAAAACATGAATGATCAGGAGCTTCAGGAAACAAGCCTGCATGGATTTTCCTATGGACAGGAGTTAGTAAACGACCCTTTGTGAGCACACTAGACCACCATCAGTCACAGCACTGATCAATCACAATGATCGATACATTTAATCAATGTAAAATCTTCCTCTTCAGAGAGAGAACACCTGTGGTCCCCAGGGAGCAACATCAGAACAATGTCTGGACTGGTCGAACACCACTGAATTAAAGTACTAATGAAGAACAGTCCAGTCAGGTTCATAACACTATTATCAATCATTTGACATACTGTATGGCAGACAAGGGGTTAAGCAATTAGACATGATCCTCAGAGGTTACTGGTGCAAAACCTGGCTAAGCAAAGTCATTATACCCTACACCCTACTTAACCTGAATAGCTTCAAACATCCAGCTGCAAATATTGTATGTGTTTGCTGCGCGAGTCCATTTGGATAAGGGCATCTCCGTTTATGACCCTGAACTAAGATATGAGGAACATTTTCTGTAAAGAAAGGGGGTGATTTCTCCTTCCTATGAGTGACTACATAGTAGTCTTTATTATTACATTGTACATCCATTCACTAGGAATGCATATAATGTATGTGTTATTTTTTATCACTGAGATTTAATTGCTTATCATTTTTTGCTGCTGTACAGCCAATCATCTTTGTATGGGGTATTCTGTGATTATTAGCAATTCTGACAGCCCCTTTATTAGAGTGTATGTGTTCAGGCATGGACACAGAGGGTATTTAATGAACATGTCAGGGCCCTCTTCTCAAAGCCCTGAAACACTCAGCCAAGTCTGCAGAGAGGGCTCCAGGGTTGGTTAAGACGTTAGCCCATTTGTCACTGCAGAGGTGTGCTGTGGTCCTTCTCATCCCTCTAATTACACAGTAGTAGTGCACAGAGAAATTGTAACTGGTAAATTTTTATAAAACACGAGACTGCATGTGTACCGCAAATAATACGTGTATCACCTCTGTCTCTCCACTGGTGGATCCTTTTCACCAGCAGGACCAGTTTTACCTGATAATGGTAGAAGATGAGAGCCATCAATGTAAGAGACTGCAGTTATATGGATGTTGTTGTTTCCGGAAAGTGCATGGGGTGAAACTGCAAAGTGCAAGGCGACAGGAAGGGATTAGGGGAGAATGGGAAAGAAAATGATAATGAGATCCTTCGAGAAATTAAATGTAAACACATGATCAGTAATATCAAAAGCCTGTTGATTAAAAATACCTTCTGATTAGATGTGCCATTGGCATCCATGCCTGTTTTTATCCCTAAAGAAAAAAAGTAACACTGGCAAAGCTAAAAGAAAAATACAAAGTATATAAATGTATGTAACAAATCTGTATATGTTTTAAAATAAGCAAGATGATTTCTTAATTTATATACTGTCAGAATGCCAAGTTTATTTGAGTTCTCTAGTCTTAAAGAAGGATATAGTTAATTTACACTTCTCCTCTCTGATAACCAAATGTAAATTTTTCCTTCAATGGTGCAGTCATGATTTGTCATTGTACAGTGTTGTCTCTTTTCCTTGGGTTAGCTATAACTAAATGTACAATGGATGTACCTTGCATGGTCTCATTGCAGTGTCAAGTATTTCTATCCCTTTGAGAACAATACTGTACCTTTTCATAAAAAGCTTTATTACAACATGCCTTCTCTGTGTCAAATTATGAATCAGAACCAGAATATGTTTCAGTGAGGACCTTCAAGAGAGAAACAGACTCATTTTATTGACAGGACTGCACTGTCTGATGCTAATCAGCAGCAGCAGTCTTTAAGAGCCCAAAGGTCTAATCCTGTGTTTATTCACTTCAGGTTCAACAGAAGACTGGGGGTTGAATTCCATCATTTGAACATGTGGAGGAGGATTCATTTTTACAGAGGGAGGTTAGACCAAGAAAGCATTCCAGTTACAGAATCCACGACAACATAAATCAAAAGCCTTTGGTCAACAGTGAAACTCTGATTTTTCACAAGGTAAAATCGGCATTTGAAACATAGATCAGAAGTGGCTTTGCTTTCTATAGAACACATTTAATCCAACATCAAGATGCAGTGCAAACTATAGAGAGGAGTAGAATATGACCATTGATCAAATCTTTTAAAAAACTGAATGATTGATTATTCCCCGTTATTTTTCAAAGATGATTGCACAGGGCTCCTGTTTTCTGAGGTTTACTCAACCTGGACACAGCGGGAAGTCACCAGTTCAGCACTTCTGGGGTTGAAGTTAATATCCTGGAGTCAGCCCCTGGGCTTAAAACTGCCTCTTTGAAATACATTAATTGCAAAATGCAAATCGGATAGAGGGGAGAGGTACAAGATAGGTCCAAGACCAGCGACTTTGATTTTCACACACTCAGCACCCACGGATTAAAGCAAGGGGCAACCCTTGAAAGGTAACGGAAAGCATTCCATGAAAGCCCCCACTCCCTCCCCCCTCCAGCTCCTCCCACGCTGGGTCTAATGGAAACATGTCATCCCTCCGGGCTGCCCAAGAGACACCGCAACCAAAGTGAAAATATTTCTTTGAAAAACAAAATGGTGTGCTACACTTTTCTTAAACACCTGACAGCATCCTGTGGTGTTTTAGATATGTCGGCAATACATCTGAAAGCAATAGGCATCGCTAGTTTCCAATTAATTGCCGTCTGTTGCAACCCCCTCATCAATTGGTTTAATGTCACCGTCTCCGGTATGGCGTACTGAAATCTAATAAAGTGGCTTAATTAAGAGAGGGGTCGGTTCAGATAGCACCCCCCGCTGGAAATGAGTATGGCAACTCCTGGGTCTAATGAAAGGGAGAAAAAAAACAACAAAGCTTTGAAACAAAAGGGAAATCAAAAACCTCACTCATCACTTGGCTGTAAAGATTAATAGATGCAGGGAGACTGGAGGAACAGTGGAGGAAGTATCGCTGCATAGAAGAAGTGGGGGAAGATTACAAGGATTGTGATGAAGGCGATGGAAAATTACAAGTGCCACCACAAGCGAGAACACAATGAAGACGCCCACTTTTGAAAAGAACAGTAATGAAACAGCCAACTCTTTTGGAAAATGAATGGACAAAACTTATTTTGCTATCAGTGTAGCAGAAGTGTTTATGTACAGTATATAAGTGTGCAATGAGTGGGTGAATGGCGTTCAAACGTGCAAACACAAAGAAAAACCAGAGCCCACTGGCCGGGCTATTCTCACATCTTACTTACAACTTGAAATGAACAGACATAAGCTATATCCTTTATTTTGTGTGTTCATCCCAGAAGAGTTTTGGAGTATTTGCACAACATTTCTTCACCCTTACTCCTTCACCTCTCCCTCAGTTTCAATTTTCAGCATTGTTGGAAACATGGGCCCCTTCAGACTAAATGTAATCTGCTAATCGCAAAAGTATAAAGCAGTTTCAAGTGGTATTCTTTAAAAAGTGGTTTGTTTCTCCCATCAATAATGGATTAAAGAAAACCCTGAAGCTGTGTTTGATGTGTGATTAGAGAATTGTGTCACAGCTGGACTCCAGGCCTGATGTGGGGGGATTTTTAATCATTGTCAAAGTGTACACTGTTTTCCACACAGAGACAAAGGACCTTATGGAATCCTTTCGCATGGTAAGGCTTTCCCTGCATAGACAGGATCAGCCACCCACATGTCTATGAGGAAGATTTCTGGGGCACCCCAGACATGCAGAGCCACATGGTATTTATCTTCAATAAGAATCTGTACGGCTCACACTGCAGCCAGAAGGAGCTTAAGACCACACCCAAACCCAAACCCACCCACAGTTTCAATCACAGAGGTTCAACTTGGTATTTACTCTTAACTGAAGGCACTACCTGAAGAGGACAGGAGCAGAGACATTGCTGAGTTGTGTTCTTTGTGGTTGTATTGAGTCTCAGTTCTTCATTAAACATGGCTGCAGCATGGTACAAGACCAGTGGGCTGGTGAAGACAATATTTCAGGCTTTAGATAGAAGGTATTCTAGGTTGATAATGATGGAAGACTTGCACAGAGGTTTGTTTACTCTGACACAAATACAAACATACATATATGGACATATGCAAGCATATGCACACGCGCACACACACACACACACACACACACACACACACACACACACACACACACACACACACACACACACACACACACACACACACACACACACACACACACACATGATTTAAATGCATAAAACTCATTCCAAGAACAGATTTCTTTGATGTTGTGTTTATGTAGAGTATGTGGAAAAGCACAGAAAGTGCAGCATTTCCTCCTTGCTACATGTGCCTCTTTAACTCCACATCTCTTCACTAGGCACAGACCCAACTGGGATTCAATTAAAACCAGTTAAGTGAGATTTGTTGGACTGCAACGGAGACACTAATGGGTTCAGCTTTGGAGATTCTTAATCCGCCTTTATGACATTTCATAAATAACGAAGTGCAAACAAACACACAAGTGGGAAATAAGTCAATAACAGATGCTAAGTGAATGCATATCTGGTTAACATGTCTACAAGTCAGCACAGGACAACATCACACACAAAATGGCTGAGCTTTTACAGATTGCTAGTATTAATTTACTCCTTGATGAGAACATTAAGAGTGGTTGATTCCTCTTGCTTTTCAAAATGTTCAGTTTGATTCATGGACAAATACTCTGTGACAACAGCTTCCCCCTGCCATGCATGCAGGTTAAACATTATCTCCTAATACACACAGTCAGAATCACTGATGGGATGGAAGAAAGACTGTCTGAATCTGTAATCCTTGCTCCTTTATCTTTAGGAGGAATGGCACATATAGAATTTGCCAACAGGTGTATTCATTCATGTATAAAGTGAGTGTTTAAAACAGCTGCAAAACCATACACATGCGCACACACAAACCACACCCACATACACGCACAAACACATACAATCACACAAATGCACATGCGCACAAACTCTTCCAATAACTTATTCAATGTATCAAATGCAAACTACTTCAAAGTAAATGTTGAACAAACTATCATTTTTAATTATGATAATAAACATCTTGTCAATTATTAGTAACAAAAATAGATTGTACTTTTAAATTTCTACATCAATCTCATCTGAATTACACACTTACATACACAATTAGTTAAGTAAACATAGTCAATAATGATTAAAAATGGGAGAATGTGAAAATCAAAGGGCTGCATGTGGAAAACAGTCTTGTTCACATGTGCATTACATTACTACATGAACTTCATCATTAGCTCCTGTGTAGCACATTCATCCTGAGTGATTTGGTTGATGGCTTTGATGACCCTCTTCCAATATGTGTTGTTAATGTTCACGGGTCCCTGCTTTTAGGAAATCCGATATGTCTGCACTGGTTCACAATTATGTACTGGCTTGGCTCACACCATAATGAATACAGCCACTGCCCACCAATGAACCTCTACTGAGGCTTATTAATATGGCAAGTTTTAATTTTTATTTTTCTGAAAAATACTACTGAAGTATTACTAGTACATGAAAAATTATCGAGTTGTGTATCTTCACCTCTCCAGTCTTGTCTCTGTCTCAAAATTACCACTCTTTGGTGAACAGATTCATCGGTTGTTCATATAATTTTTGTCTGATAACCCCCTCTGTTATTAGTTGTGGTGACAAAGCAGTTTCCCCCTGAAGATTAATGAAGGATGCTGTGCTGTACCCTGTGTTCTGCCTCATACCCACCCATATACCCCTGACTAGCCCGCCAGACAATTAATCCATGCATTACATCATTTAGAAACATATTTTTAATCGCAGTCCTGGTCTAGCTTTAGAAAAGGAGTTGCTTTTGAGAAGCTGAACTGTTTAATAAAACTGTCAAAACAATATTAAAATATTCTATATATACATTTGTGAGTGTCTCTGTATGAGAAACAGAGATACATAATTTATTTATCTCAGACAGATAAAATGTATTTTTGAAATGTACACTTCAAATTGTAAGTGTACCATGTCCAGAGTATTCAACTGTTTAGCCTTCTCAAGTGAAATATCTGAAGCTAAGCTGTGTTGGGTTTGGATACTTTTTGGTTTTGAGGTCTCCATCAAAATCAAAATCCTATTAGTGGGTCAGCAGGGGGCAATGACCCAGCGCAATGATGGGAGCACTGTGTTGTGGGAGGTTCCATGCTTTAAATTAGACATTAAACCAGGGTCCTGAGTCACTGTGGTTAATGAAGTCCCTCAAGGTACTATCTGAACAATCAGGGGTGTTAGCCTTGTATAAGAAGTGACACTAAATTTTGGGACACATTTATCTCCTCTCATGATATGTACTCAGTGAATGTTCTGGAAGCTGATGAACACTAGCCTTGAGAAGACAGCTCACTAAAGCAGCTGAAATGAATGAGACAAAAGCACAGACATCTCCAGAAGTCCAAGGCCATCTTACTGGGAGAAAATGATGGACAGACAGGAGTCTTCTTGCCCAAAGACAATATATAAAAAGTATATTCTGTTGAATGTAGCTTCACTTACAATCAAAGTTGTATCCATCATGTGTTACAAAGCTAGGATTAATGCTACCTTTAGTTGTTAGTTCGATTGATATATGGCAGCAAAAGAAAAATAGGGCAAGCATAAGATGCCATGGAGGCCTTGTGTTTTGGTTGAGTGCCATCCCACCTAATGGCCTCTCATCTTTCACTGGGCACCTGGCCTCAGCAGCTTCAGGTGATTCATTCTGATTTCTGCTTAGGGTCCACAATTACTCCTCCTGTCAGAACTTTGACCACAGACGTGTGAGAGGCAGCTGCTGACAGTCTTCGACAAAACTAGCCGCGTGTTGAACTGGCATCAAGAGCCTTCTGGAAAGACTGCTTTGTGCCCAGGGAGGGTTTGCCAAATGTTGGATGGGTACTTCTGGTGGCTTTTTTCTTTTGTTTTATAAATTGTATTTTGCCATTCCACTTTCTTTGCTGACATCAGACAGTATGCGGTGGCACAATATCTTCCTGTTAAACATGAACAATTTAAGCCAAACTACACCATTAAGCCTTACTTCGCCCATGTCTCCATTTGAAAGAGCAATAGCTTGCATTTATTCTGGAATAATCAAAGACCCAGTCCTTGTTGAAAATGTATTAATGGGAAATACACATGTGCACATAATGGTATATATGTGAAACCAAATGAAGGCAGAGGGAAGCTATCTTTTCTCTCTGCACCTTTTATTGTCTTGTTGAACAATCGGACTTGCCCCTTAGTGTTTGATGCCTTAACTGCGTAGGTCTTATTTCTGTAGCAGGCATCCATCTCACATTAGACTGTGATCAGGGCTTTTATCAAAAGAACATCTCTATATTTAAAAGTTTTGGACATTCTAGAAATAATGTAAGCCAATTACTAGCGATAGATCTGGGAGACATGAAACAGCACATAAACCATTAATCCTTGAGCCAGTAAGGAAACTGCCTGACAAAAAAGTGTCCTCTTTATCTTGGCTGTCCACAAAATGGGCTGTTTGGCAGTTTCAAGTTGCAGCATTAGTGCATATAGATTAGAAACAATAAAAAACAAACAATTTACATACAAACAGCACTGGTTATTTCATTCCTGGCAAAAACCATTCCACAACACTTAACTAATTACTGCCACAAGGTTTGTTTCCAGTGCAGGAAATGTGTAAATTCATATCTTGTATAACAAAGTATAACTAAAACAAAGGCTAACTAAATTAAGTTGCAACATATGCTTTAATGACAAACAAAGACATGGAAAAGTTGCAAAGGGCATTTCTCTGAGCTATTCTGTCAGATTTCTTCTTGGTGCTTTCAGATTATCTTATTTATTTAAGTGTGTTATACTCATAAATTAAAACCCCTGCAGCCTGTCAAAACACATTTTCCATAGACAAATGAACACTAGGTCAGCTGCCGGGACTATTTGATACACTGTATTTCACATTGGAAAGAATTAAAAGGCAGAAGTCCAAGTACAGCTAGCACACTTAGCCCCTCACGGTTGTCAATAATGTTGCCATCTCAAGAGCAACATAACGTTTAGGGAAAATAGGCAGAATGTGTTGAAAGTGGTAAATTAACACTTAAGGTGTCTGGGGGGGTGCTACAAAACTGCATAGCAACCCCACTCCAAAAACCTGAGGGGAAGTAGATTTCAGTTCTAAGAATGCTGATTTCATTGCAGTCTTGAGCCAAATTTTGGAAATTAAATACTAAACTTTACCAAAAAGCATCTTTTCAGAAACCCCAATTGAGTCAGTCATGAGGAATTGTGGCTAGGAAGTTTGACTTGCTCAAAAAAAAAAAAAGCTGTGGAGATCCAGCTGGGCCAGAAATAAATACCCTTTCTCAGAACATGGCTTCAGTCACAGTTGCCATGGATTTCTTTTAGTCTTTTTAATCAGCCTCCTGTTCACTATTTTTGGTGAAGACACATTTTGTAATTTGATAGCAGATATATCCCATTTATGTATTAAAATATCATATAATTTGTAAAGATAAGCTATTAGAAAATAAAATGTTCAAGATAACAATGACAATATAAATCTCCAAATACACTGATGAGTAAATTAAACAGGAGGATGGTGAAATAAACCTAAGTCTAATTAGCAGGTTTAAGAGTGAACATGCTTCATTGATCATGACAAGCCAAATATGGCAATGAAAAAAGAGAAATTAAAAATAATAATGAAAAAACTAACATATGAGTGCAGATTCATTACTCACAATTGACTAAAAAGAAGATATTTAATAGTTCACTAAAAAGGAGACATTAAATTGGCATTATCATCAGAGAGAGTGAAAAAGACAGAGACTACTATAGTAGACCATGGGAGAGAAATACCCAGTCTCCACTTCAGTGCTGTAGGGACATACAGCCAATGTAAAACCAAGGGCAAAAGTTGGTGACAAGTGAGTAAATGGATATAAAATAAAATAACATACAATGCTACTGGCAGAAATTTGTACATGGATACCTACTGGTGGTAAGTGAGGGTCACAGAACAATGGGTGGTACAATGGGTAGTGCTATATAAGGTCAGGGCCTTCTCTTCAGGGACATAAGATTCACTTCAGGGACAACAGTGTTAGCCCTCAGGGTTATGCCAAGCCCTAAAATAAATACCTTTGTGTGCTATAATTTGCCTCTGAGAAACAATAAAGTATTTCTCTTATATGGCAAATTCTAACAACCAGGTATAAGACTGCCCCACTCCCTTCCTAAACTGAATTTGACTATACTTCAGCACCTAAAGACCTTCTACCAAAGACTCAGGAGGGCGTGCCCACATGTGTGCCTTCTCTCTATCCACATGGTGCTATTTTTCATGCCTCTAATGGGAAACCAGTCACATATTGCCTACTGGAGGAACCCAATGTCAACATATGCTTCACAAACCTGGCTGGCAAGGAAGTGCTAATACACAGTTAAGAGACTGATAATTTCATCATCTTAACTCCTCTTTCTCCCTGGCAAGGCTGAGCCATTGTGTGTGTTTGACTACTTTGTAAGCTATAGTCAACAAGAGGCTTTTCTTCTCTTGTTCTCATTACAAGACAATGTGCATGAAAAAAACATATTTCAACCTGTAACATTTTCCAAACTTGATATGACAAAATTGCTGTATGCTTTCAAAAGTAGCGGCCATTCTCCTCTTTGAACTAAAATCAACATGGGATTGGAAGAACCAAGTGGATGAATGGAGTATTTTGCTTTTAAAGTATGGTCCTTTTAGTTAATCTGAAATCTTCAGTGAATTTTTCTTCTCTGGCAGTAGATTTTGTGTGAAGTAACATCATTAAACATGAACCTGAATCTTAAGCTATGTTTCTCAGAATATCATCGGCTAAACTCATGAAAGGCACTTGTTCGAAATGGGGTGAGAGGAAAGACCCAGCAAATGAGACAGGCTCATTAACAACACAGAGAGAGCCAAACAACAGCAGGCTAGAGATAAAAGTATCAAAACATTACAGGGTCCAAATGAATTCCTGTTAGCATTAAATACAGTTGCAGTAAAGAGAAAAAAGAAAACAAAAAAAACTTCTTATGAACAAAATAAAGTGAATGAATTAATGAATAAATTATAGAATGAATCAATCAATTAATCAATTCATTAATCAAACCAAAAGTCTGAAATTTTTCTCAGTTTTGGTCACCACTATATAATAACACTGCTTGTTAATTTACTCAAAGCTTTGCATACGGCAGTTACATTCAGAACTGTCAATGCTACAGGCTGCATCTCAATTACATCCAAATCCATGGGCTCATGTTATCTTTTCTGGGGTCCCAGAGTGCTTGTTAGAGCACAGACAATGAAGTAATACATTGTGCTATGAGCCAGGGCAGGGTCAAGGCGGTAGTAGCAGGGTTCATTACAATGCAGGACAAACGCAGAACTGCTATCACAACGAGCTGATATGATTTTCCTCCACACCAGTGTTTGCAATGTTATAGCTGTGCTATGCCATGTATACAATTTTTAATACTTCACAAAAACGATTTAAAAGTAAGTAAAGTGCTATATCAAATAAATGGAGTGAAGAATGAGTGATTTGATTTAACAGACATAAAACAGAAATGGTTTGAATTTGGTGAAGAATAATTAGATTTCCTTTTGAAAAGCATTAATTCTCTACACTGAGAAATATTCTGTAATACTAGCTCTGGGTTGATACAGGTATAGTCGATGGCATTGGGATTCCTTTCACTAAGAGAAGGTAGATGTTCCAGCACATGTAAATGGCACTGGCAATTATCATTTTTTATTCATGATACTGCGAGGTAAAAATGGGAAAAATCCTTATTTTCAGATGTACTCAAAGAATGGATAAGAGGAAGAAATAAAAGGAAAGAGTCCAGGAAATAAACAGCGTTTGTTGCTATTTGTCAATGATTCTAGTGAAGGAAGCTCATCTATGTAAAGCATGCAAAATAATATTGGGAGTAGGTTTTTCTGTGCCTGTGTGAAATGACAAACCACCCTGACTACCTCAGATTCAACTTTATATGAAAGATTTACATCAACAACAACAACCAATAACATCACCAACATCAATAAAAAATATAGCAGGAACAATAATAGCAAGAAGAAAACAGCAATGGCAGCACCAGTTAGTAACAGAGGGATCAACAAAACTAATGCTATAGCGGCAAGAACCAAAAAAATGGAAAGAGCTACAACAACAGAGGCAGCAAAAACAGCATCAACATTGCGAAATCCCATCAGGGATAAGGATGTGAAATATGACTTGTGTGTCTGAATGGAGCAGCAATGCAAATCTGACATGAAGCATATCTGCCATGGCATGAATTCAAGGAAAGTGAAGGGGAGGGGTGGGTTACTGGCTGGTTATCAGTTATTGTAGTACAAGAACCCCCCAACCTTCCCACACACACACACACACACACACACTCTGTCACAGTCATCATATTCCCCGGGTGGATGACAGCAGTCCGCCATCTCCCAGTCTTTAGAGTGGGCTATCAGAATTTCAGTTCTCCCCTTCTCCCCTTCCCAGCCTCTCATCTTTATAAGTCTCATTATTTGGCATTTTGACATTGAATTTCTTCTTTTGTTAAGAACTTCTCCTCACTGGGGGAACTGCTGGGAAGCAGGTATACAGAGCCAGCGTGCCAGCAAGAAGAAAAGAAATGGAAGTGCGACCATTGTCGAATCAGATTGGTAGGCTCCCGGAAGCAACCCGCTCAAAAGAACATATCTCTAGGAATTGTAAGAGTGGGATTATTCGAGCAGATAATAACATCAAAAAAGAAAAAAATGTAAGCAAATGTATCAGTGTTACTTGTGAGGATTGATTCACTGTGATCTCTTTACCAAAAGTTGAAAACTAAAAGGATTAACATGCAATCCAAATACACATAAAAACTATAAATACATATGACTACTTCCTCTGTAAAGTATTTCTGAACTGTGGATGTTGCTGTTGACATGAAGTTGGATAGGGTTGGAGGGGCTAACAGGTGCGGCCTTACCTGGAATAATTGAAGAGCCGGCTCCCCCAGACGGTGTGCTCTCCACGAGTTCCAGAGTGAAAGAAGCAGGCATCGGTTCCATCAAACCTGTTGAGACCATCATCCGTGTTGCTGGAGGCATGGCTGTGGACCACGTCCAACAGTACCATGATGCCTAGGGAGTGGGCTATATCAATCAGCCGCTTCAGCTCCTCCGGGTTTCCAAAGCGACTGAGGACCAAGACAGATGTCAGAGGTTCAGTTTGATTCCATCAAGGCCAAGGTCTCATGAAAAGAATCTTATTATATTTATATTATTTCAATTTCATGGAATAAATGTATTAGAATAGAACTAATCCCATTACAAACCCTGGACAGAGAAAGAAGAGAGGCCTCCATCTAAGAACAGAGATGGAATTTGTCTTGGAGCAAACAAATCTTACTTGGAGCATGTTGCATACAAAAATATTCTTGCATGAGAAAATGTGTTTAGTTGTTTTAACAAATATGTTATTCAGTTAAACTCAGTATGTGGCATTATATGCACACAGACATTTATATTTAAGAGGTATTCCATTTCAGCAGACATATTTGTGTACCTCATGCAGTGCACATTACACCTTCAGAATTAAATTATTCATAAATGAAACACAATGAAACCCTCACTTTATATTCACCATTAATTTATGTCATTTGTCATACATTGTCATAGTGTAGCTGATATCAATATGTATGAATTCATTATGAATGGTAAATAGTAATCTCAGAATGTAAAATACTGAGTCCAACTTGGGTGCTCAAATCTTTTTTTTTTTTATAAAATAGTGTAATATGGAACGTTAATTCTAGAGCACTGGGGCTCAGTGGTTCTACAGACATCCAAAATATAGTTGTAGTATTATTTCCCCAGGCAAGTAACTTTGGTCATTACAGTTCATTGGTCATAGAAGGTGTACCATGCAGATTGGAAAGGTCAGGGTTTGACCCAAGGGTGGCATCTGTTAGACTAGCACCTGTACACATGACACTTCAGTCCTGAGGGTTGAGCTAGAATGCAAGACCCATCAGTATTCTGTGGACACTGTTATCGGAGGATCCTCTGAGAGTTCCCACCTCCGTCTGTGCATTGCGCCAGAATAGTGAGCATTTGCAACACAGCCACATCTCAGCCACTGACCTCCTTAAATGCATTTAACCTTTTTCCGTCTTCCGTGAATGACAATTTACCACATGAATAGGATCCATCTGAGTGTTTAGACGCAAACAAGCCATGAAAAACTAATGTGGACAAAGCTATTTACTTTTTTCACATTATCAAACTGTCTACTGACTTATGGCCTTTTACTCTATCACCCCCACCCCCAAAACACACCCTTTCACATTCAAACTATAGTGGCTGTAAGATCTTTCTGCAAAATTGAATAAACAGAACCCTCTTGAGGATAATGCTGACATTCAAATTAAATTACGATCAGTTTTAAAAGAGCTGAAGTATAAGTTGCCACTGCCCCACCCCAAAAGATACATGTGAGTTGGGCAAGTAACGAGACACACGTATCAATGGTTCCCCGTGTCTGAGCCAACCCATCTCTCCTGCAGCTTTCATTAGATCAGCTTCCCCTGCAAATACAACACTGTGATAACATTACCCCCACTTCCCAGAATGGGGAAATGGACAGGTTTTAAATGACTGTGGGAGATCAATCATGAGTGAAATTACTCTGTATACATTACACTTTATCTATACTCTGCTCTAGAGCAGGATACAACGACTGCCGGAATGAAGCACATAAATAAAACTCCTGACAAATCATCCATTTATTATTAAGCCAAGGGGGCCACTCTCTGGTCTTAGGAAATGTGTTATTTTTCTTTCATGAGCGTTTATTTTTAGGGGCTGGCGTTATCAGGGGCCACTTCCCTTTCAGGATTAAGTGCAAATGTGTTTACAGGAAGATTAGTGCTGGTGTCACGGTCCCTTGTCATGATTTAGGGTAGGAATAGAGGCTCCTTCATTCACGACTATGAGAGATGTTCAAACCATCCCTTACGGTAACAGAAAATGAAAACCATTCAGTTATTGTCACACATATAACTAACAAAGCTTTGTCGTATAACACCCAAAAAAATGTTCTAGTGCGAAGCATGGAAGTTATATTTTTGTGCAGACTGAGCAAGCAATGTATTTTTCACTCAAACAGAACTAATCTCAATCCAATAAACATGTTCCAGTGGAAAAAAAAACATGAGACTAGTTAGTTAAAAATTTGAATTTTGCCACAAAACTAATTTCTAAATATAAAGCTGGTATTAGCATTTCAACTACAACAAAACTAACTGCTACAACTATAGATACTGATAATTAAACTACAATCGATAAACAACTATGATGTCCATAGCATTTCTGTATGCACTGATTTCCCACTGAGATTAATCCTCAAGACTGCCATATTCCCTCAATACCCCGACTTAATTGAGCAAATTTGTGTCATATTTAACTTTTTCAAAAGCCATATTTCCTCAATTCTCATGTTTTCAGGAGTGAAGGCATGTTCATGTACACCTCTTTGCTGGGCCTCTTACCTGGAAGCAGCAAAAAAATTGGTGACTTGGTACCCAAAGCTGGCATAGTAAGCATGTTCCATTACAGCCATCAGCTGTATGCAGTTATAGCCTGTGCAGAATAAAGAAAGAAAAAACATACAGAGAACATATAGTTATCCCAAACTACAAGATCACTTTCTCATGAAAATTTTTTCATTTTTAAAAAGGCTATATATTTTTAAAACATTGCATATTCCCGGGGAATTAAGGAAATATACTCAACATCACTCTTATGAAAGGGGTTTCGATTTTAATAGGGGTGGTAATAGAATGTGGGTGAAATAATTGCTGTGAATAATGGCTGTGAAATAAATGCTCCTCCATTTTTAACAGATCCATGCTTTCAGAAGATCTGCAAAATGCAAGTGGAGATGCTGTATGAGCTTGGGTTGTAAGGATGATTCTAGGGTACCCGTTCCATCAGCATCTACAGCAGCATCTGTTTTGTGTGGTGTGCTCTGTGACAGAGTTGCTTGAGCTGAGCTGATTCTCTCAATTGAGGAAAGTGTATCAGAGAAAGAGAGTGAAAGTGTGTTTGAAAGAAAGAGAAGGGAGAGAGGGATGAATGGCACTGTATCTACCTGCTGTGTCTGCTCAAAACACCATATGCATCTGCCAACTGTAAGTGCAGGCAAATGTAAAATATATACCTCTGACAGTCTGCCAATTCCAAGGATATGGATTTCAAAAGATGCATGTAGGTTTGCAGAGTTTGGCCTTGCTGCAGCTTTTCTAAGGTTGACATTGAGGCAACCTGAAATAAAGCTGAACTTTTAAGTCATCATCTGCTCCCAATGACACAGTAGGCTACCACCTGTCATCAGTGAGAACCTCTGATCAATGACAGGTCTTTCATTGTACTGTGTGGGCACTTCACCTTGCCGTGTGTGAAGTAGCCACTAGCCAACATGAGTGAATAAAAGCAATACACATGCTTCAGGTACTTTACATAAACGAAAAAAAAAACATATACACACACACACATACACACCACAATAATAACTTTACATGTGGTCCAATAACGTTAATAGTACACCTAAAAATAATTTACAAAGGTCCCAATTCTCACAAAAATAAGAAGTGGCAGGAGGGATTAAATAATAGCTGTTGCTTTCGCAGCATTGCATTTGCTATGCCTGGGTTTTCAGGTGAAGACATCAACTAATGTGAAGGATGAGATTACAGAGGCGCCTGAAAGATTCTCTGGAGGCAATAAACACAACTTTGTACGGTCTCACCTCGAACTCACTTCACCAAGAAGCAACCCCAGATCTACTGAATATTTATTTCCCATCACTACCATGTCACGGGAATTCTCAGCCTGCTGTTGAACACAGCTATCCTCTAAAAACTAGGGCAATTAATCAAATGCTGCCAAACTGCTGCCCAGGACCTTGAAAATGACTGTTTTCTCTTCATTGTTGTATATTCATTGTTTAGATGTTGTCTCCCAATAACATACAATTACAGGCAATTCTGTGTTATGAGGATTCAGAAGGCTAGAGGTGGTGGATTCGCCCCCTATTTAAAATGAACCATCCTCACTGCCCGAGGGTCTGCCAGGCTTCAAGTCAGAACTTCTCAGCAATGCAAATTTACCTTATTCCAATTCATTATAATTATTTATCTTGTAATTACGGTGGCTTAAAATAATTCACACTGGTTGGTTATTCTGGGCTCCTTCAAATGGCTCTACCCTTGCTATTTAACGGTCTGTGACCCATGACACATTGCCAAATGTTGCTTATAATGCAATGCAAGGATGTGTTACATCCAGGATAAGGTAGACAGCGAAGTCACTTAATACTTACACAGACTCTAAAAGCAACAAAGACCCTCCAGGAACCCTCCCCTAATCCTTTTAGTTATAGCCTCCTTTTTATGGGGAGAACTAGTTACCCTAGATAGAGGCACCCTGCACAGAGCCCCTGCCACTTTGCCCTGATGATAACTCATTCTGGAACTGGCTATGCCTCCAGAACAGGTCGATGTTCTAACACTGTGCAGGGTGAATCTATCCTGTTCCTCTCTGCTCAAGGTTTCCTATTTGTCAATCACCTCACAAATGCCTATTTTTGAAGAACAATAATTACAAGAGAAAACTAAAGATCCTTTTGTTCACAACTCCTGTGTTGTTTTGAAAATCATTCATCTGCGAAATAAACATCAAACCTGCCACACAAAATCCTCGGCATGAGGAATATAAATAAGAGTAAGGTGAAAAAAGAAGAAGAAATGATGTGATGCAGCACTTTCCTAATTTGATTTTCTGGAAACTCTGCTGAAGAAAAAACATAGTGTCATATTACGGTGACACACACACATACAGGAGCTTAACAAAATAATGGAAATGTCAAACAACCAATACATTTATATCCATTGATTATTTATTTAATGTATATTTTGTGGAAAAGAATGGTTACACCCACCAATTGGTTGTACCTGGTGTGCCACCAGGAGAGGTGGAGGGAGGAGCAAGCTCCTCAGCTCCTCCCATTGTACTGCTGTCAGTCTCCTGGTTTCCTCCCTCAGCCTGGAGAAGTAACTGGAGCTGCAACAGCAGAGGCCTCACTAGAAGGCCGGCTCACCTGCGAGTGATTTCTAATCAACTCAGCTGTGAGCTCTTGCCTTCAATTAGGCCATTTATTTAAGCACAGCCTAAGAGGCTGAAGGGGTTCTTTTTGTGTTTGGTGTTTCCTGGATGGCTGTGCTATTTTGAATTGATTCCTATTTTCTGTTAATTATAGCTGTTGAGTTTCCTTTTCCCCCATAAGGGGTTAATAAATGGCCTTTGGCCCTTTTTGTTGAACATTTGGTTGTATTTTCCTTCCACTCACTACCCAGCACAGTGGCCACACCTGCAGCTGTGTCACACTGGTCACTTAAAAATGACTTTATCACCTTTCCATAATTTTGCCATGTAGAATGATACTTCAACATTCAGTGAGATGTCTGCCCGTATTATGAAAGATTTTCATCAAACATAAACCCATCCAGATGTAGGAAAATAAGAATGATTACTTATCATCCTGGTTTATTCACGCACGCACACACATATGCACGCACACACACAAATACACACATATATAAAAACACACAGGTATATACAAACACATACACAGAGTGTGAAACAGGTACAGGCCCCTCTGTGCCCTTCCCTGTCTGCACTCATTCACACTCCAACATTGCCCTGTCCACCACCCACTGTCTGAGTCTGATGACCACTTCAGACAGCGGCCTGGCCGTGAAGGTAAACAGGACCCAGGCACGCAGGGGCCATTTTGGGGCAGGGAGGAGCAGGCAGGCTGGCAGTGAAGAGACTCTTGACAGTTTAAAAGTGCTGTTGTCATGGACAGTGGCATTTAAACAACACAAGGAGGTCCAGGGGGATTGAGGGCACCAGCGACAGGGCCGGGGCGGATGCCAGATAATGACCTTACCAGCTACTATCACTCAAGAGCCATGACTGCAGGCTCAGCTCCAGACACCCTGCGGAGCCTACTGACAAAACATTTCAAATTCCAATACCCTAAAAACTCCATCTGCACAAGAGCAATGTCCTGAGCCTCAGTTCCTTCCCCAAGTCATTAACCATCCTTATTGGTACCTGGAGAACTGTCTAGTTTCTGTGTATCATTGTTTTATTGGAATGTTGCTCTAATGGTGTAAATGGTTATTTTAAAAACAGGAAAGTAATAAGGCATGCTTAAGACAGAAGTACAACATGATGCTGTGGTGTTATGTGGAAAATGTGAAACCATGCTCATGATCTGTAAAAAGCTTGTAGAAACCCTGCACTCCCTTAGGGCAGTGGGAAGTCTTGGGAGAGATACACTTACCCAGGTCTTTAATCCGAGGCAGAACGTTGACAGTGAAGTTGGTGTAAGTGGCTATTTTGCCCTCAGGGGAGGCGATTCCCACATGAGCTTCATAAATGCGCAGGCTCTTTGGTTTCTTGGGCCGGGGGTACTTATGCTGGGGGTAAGGGGAAGGAAGAGTGACATACGTATGATTACAATATGGAAGCATTCGAGAAATCATAGGATAACATTCAATTAAACTTTTGTCCTTAACCTTGACTCATGAATGCCTTCAACTGTTAAAATTTCTTCTTTAAACAAACACAGTGTGACAAGCTAATTCAGGCAATTGCTGAATTTCTCAAACTGTGTTTTAGAAAACTGATGCTTGAAAGGGAGACAAAGTTAAGCTCATTTTAAATTAATATAAAACTCTCCATTAAATTAATCATAAACTCTTCATTGAGGACGCATTCATTATATTTGGAACTTTTTTCAATGAGTAAACCAAAGATAAAAACGCCTGCATCAATGCATTGGTGGTTTCCTTCTACATAAGGCATTCATTCATATTTAAATCTGTCCCTGTTTATCAAAGACGGCAGTCTCACATAATGCAGGGAGTCACTCTCTATGCTCTTCAGTTTGAAGTGTGTTATGATTGCTCATTTTGTAAGCCAAGTGGCAGTAAATATTAATAATGACGAGAGAGGCAGTGATCGGTAATTACAAATTATGTAAACGCCACTTTGAGAAAACAAAACGCTAAGGAGGGGGTAGCAAATGTCCCAATATCATTGGGAATGCCCAGTACTGTACCCAGGATGAGGCCACCATGTCTACCCAACCCTTCCCTGACATCCCTTTAACCCCTGCCAACCAAAATATTTATAGACTGCCATTAAGAAGGAGCTGCTTTAGAAATGCTAATAGGTGTTAATAAATGGATGAGGTGGTTCACTTTCTCAAAGAGGCTTGTCTTCCTGTTGTTTGCATGAGCCAGTGTGGTTCTTCCTGTCTACAAATATACAAATGGTAGAGTGGCCATGTTACAGTACATGTAGTTGCATAAACACAGCCTTTAAATGATGGGTTGATTGGTAAAGTTTCTTGTGGGTGGGGGGAGGGGGATGTTGGATCTCAAGGGTTGCCATAGAGGGCACAGTCTCAAAGGCCAGCGTTGATATGTCCCTACCTCAAGTTTGTAGCAGGAAGGTGAGAAACAAGCTGTAAACATTCAGAGAGGCAGTTCTTGGCTGTGTGGGCAATTCCTCTCACCAGCCTTAAATTTAACTGTCGTCACTTAAACATTTCCTCAATACCACTTCATGCTGAATCAACAGAACAGCTCTTCAGTCTGATCGGAACTGTGTTCCTTCTTACGCGAATCTGGCATGCTACTTGGAGCTTACATCAACTTCAGATTTGCAATCAATAAAGGCTTTCAGAGGAATTAAAACAAAAAAGTCATTCAAAGTCAGTGGAAGTTGTGATAAAGAATAGTTAATATGTTTTCATATATTAATGTGTTCACATTTAAAATGTGTATGAGTGTGTGTATGTGCTGTTCTATTTAGATTGATTTTATATGTGAGATAAAATGAAAGTACATAATAGTTTACTCAACGGCCTAGTAAGAGCCACAAGGCACAGTTTTTTTTTTTCCAGTGACCTCCAGTTTGGTAAAGGTCAGCTTGAAAGCCTTCACCAGACCCCCTGTTTGTGCACTCTTTTTTTCTGGGCACTTGTAAATGTGCCAGTGGTATCACATCTATTCCTTCATCTCAGATCGATCCATTTTGTTCTCATCCATCCAATCCATCAATCTGGGGCTTGACCACGTCAATCCATTCAAGCCATGGATTCCCTAACCTTAAAAGTCATATCTCTTTCATTCCTTCTTATTGTCTCTAGACAATCCTAATTACTTCACTGACATAATCTGTAGGATGGTCTCTCTGGAATTACAGTCTGTACAGGGATAACCAACTGGTAAAGATTACGTTTGGAGCCAATGAGGAACATTACTGCATGGGATTTCAGTGTCTTACTTTTGAGCTGAAAAAAACACTTAAGCCAATTCTTAACCAGCCACTTCTCAATGTAGTAAATCCTCACAGGTGTACTACTCAGTACTCACAAGGTAGGGATGCAGCGGATCCCAGTGAATCCAGTCGTAGGTATTGGAATCCAGCCTCTTCGTAACATATTTGGCCCAGGGTGAGATTCGGAACAAACATTCACCCTCTTGCGTTTGGACAACCACCTACAGAACACAAGACAAAGAGTGCTGTCATGCAGGATCAAGTCTTCAGAGGTTCAAGTCCCAGGTGGGTTTCCCTTGTTATGCACTTGAGCAAAGTATCTGTCATGATTTGTCTCTGCAAACATCCAGCTATACTGTACAAGATGATCACTACTGATTCTAATAGGAAAAGGTGATTCAGGATTATAATTCAGTCGCATGGTTTCTCCATGGTCTGGGAATAAATTGAATGAAACTGGAATGTTATTTTACATTGTCAAATAGATTCTTTTCCTCATATACACCAAACAGAAATGTGAGTGTTATGTGGCAACTTAGTTTTGCAACATATAAATGCAAGTGATGAAATCTTTTTAAAGATTTTTTTAACTTAGTGGGACTTCAGTTAGAAGTTTCTGACTCTATGGCCATCGTGTTTTTTTGTTTTGTTTTGAAATTCATGGTCAACTTAAGCACATTTTGTTTTGCTGGAATCTCATGAAAAGGCTTTTCAGCATCACACAATTTTTGGCTGTGACATAAAATCAACAATGGGGAGCTGTAATCAAATGAGCTAGGACTACCTCAGAACAGATCCCATCTACACAAAGGCCGAGCCTTTGCTCACTGTCTTACTTGTGACCCTCCTCGGATGGACAGCTCTCCTGGGAAACATCCCGAATCTCTCTCACATTAATGGCGAAAGGTTCAAACTGTCTCCAATCTTGTGACAAATACCACTCAATTGCTCTGTGAAGTGGAGCAAATCAAACCCATGCTCCTTCATCTTAGACCTTCTGACATTCAAAGAGATCAAACCCCCTCCCCTCACTGTTCAATCTCCTGCAAGACTGTTCTGCCACAGAATTACAGGATTGTGCTTCAGGGGTGTTTAAACTGGCCACTGGATTGGTTTGATAGAGGGTTAAAAAAAACAAAACTAAAGAAAGCTCACAATGATTTCCAAAGTGCAGAACATCTGAGAAACATAAGAGCCAATGGCTGATGTGGTGTCTGTACTGTAACTGAATGGGCTGGCTTTGCCCAAGTTGTCAGGAAACCCCCAGTCCATGTGTACCTCAGGGAACAATATGCGGTCTACTGAGGATCATTTTCATGCAACAGCAGTCCTAACAGACCGATGTATTTTTATAATTGAGTATTACCATGTAAGAAAGTGACTGTTTTGCTTATGTGTGCTAGTGTGTGTTCATGCCATGTGTTCAGTGTTTATAGAATTGGCTTGAATTACCTGGCCTTAGACCCACATTCACTTAAAAGTGGTTGAAGCAGCATCATACGGATTACCTTGAGTCTAATTTAGAATAGAGACAGATTCAGTTTCCATTTAACACAAGAATAAATTCAGCTGAGCATTTTTCAATATCAATGCACCATCAAAACTCTAATTAGATTTTACTTCCATCAAAGCCTTTTCTCCACTTTCCCCTCTCTTTGTAGCACCTTCAGCTCATACGGAACTACCCCAAGCATGCCCAAGACAATCCATCCAGGAATTCATTTACAGATTTTTCATATATTATCACATCTCACATGTTCGTCAAATCAGCAGGACATGTACTATCACCTGTAACGTGTTGTGTTTGTACACTTGTTTGTGATATGGTTGAGGGTAAAATTTGCTGATAGAGCAAATGTGTGCATTTGTGTGAGCATGTTTATTAAGTTATTATTATCATTATTATTATTATTAGTAGTAGAAGCAGTAGTAGTATTAATGTTTCTGAAATTGACATACAGGTGCAAAATAATATGCAATATGAAACAACTGAACACATTCATGGAATAAAACATAAACAAATCCACTAAGGCAGTGCAGGTACTTAAGTGTACATACAAAATATTTCAAATTCACATAAAATGTAGTTCATACACAGGCAAACATGCACCCCAATGATACATAGCAACTCTCAAAGTGTGCAACTGATGGGATTCCAGATTCGACACAGCCAGCTGTCAGGGTAAGAAACTAGCGTACACATACAGATGTCACATTGACTCATTTTGGCAAGCGTCCATCTGCATGCACAATTTCAGCTTTTCTTTGGTGGATCTTCCAGACACATCCATATCCCCAGAGATAAAGGAAGCTGGGACTTTTTTGTAAGGAGAACTGCTGGGAGCTTTAAGCCGTTTTTCTCAGTCATTTTGTCTGCATAGTCTCTGAAGGCCTGACTCATTTACTGTACAGATAACACATCCTTAATGGTTTGTGGGCCGCAGTGAAATCCGCCGGGAGAAGAGGATATGGGTGCTTTTATTTAGACACTTTTCTTGTTCACAAATTCACAGTTTTCTGGCAGACTGAGATATTGACATGCTGTTAACTAATGAAATGACAAACAAGGAAATGTGACATTGGTGACATGACATCAAGTGCAAACAAGAACTGCTGAATGTGAAACAAATACACCTGCTGTTCACTGCAAAAATCTACTAAACCAACAAGAACCTTTAAGAGTTGTATTCAGTCCTGTAAAAAGTACTGTTGACTTAGGTCTGGCCTTAAAACATTTTGATGTAGACTTGCTTCTGTTTTTTGGATCATTGTCCAAAGCTGCACTTCAGCATTCATGGTTCAATGAATGATGGCAAGTCACCAGATACATCATAAGTCACGAAACAATAGGTAATGAACAACTGTTACAGATACTGCAGGGAGAGCTCAAACTGCAGTCTAACCCTATGCTCACACCGGCAGCGAGTTTGTCGCTGTAAGTCACTGAGTCGCTGTGTCATTGTTGCCTATCAGGTGCAATCCCGCTGGTGCATTCCCACTGAAAAATATGTTTTAGAGGGAATTTATTTTCCTACAAACAGTGTGATCATGCTTCACAAAAGTTTCACCACAAAGTAGCATTCGCAATCGCCAGTATCCATACGTGGAGTCACACTTTCCTGGAGATCCACTTGTGACTTTTATCAGAATTTTAGCTGATTCACTAAAAAAATTAGTCCTGCTCACAGTCTTTCACATATGTAATATTCATGAGTAATTTTAGCATCATTGACAACTGCCTAAATTTGCCATTCACTTGATTAAACCTCAACACTCATCCCAACAATCTCGGAGATCTGCCTCCATGCATCTTTTTATTTTTATTAACATCCCTGTAAATGGACAGGGATGCATTGCATAGGACAGGAATGCCAGCAACAGCTGCAATCAGCTCCTCCCCCATGTCAGATATATATATGAGAGCTAAAATGCTAATATAGGAACTAAAGTTTAAGAAAACGTTTCCCAGTGAGAAACACATCTGCCCTCTGATTGGCCGTCGCTCGACTCATTTGCATAAAGTTGAACTTTGCTCAGCTTTTTTGGCATCAAGTCATGGCGATTTTGCCACCAGGCAACTCGTCGCACCATGTCACTCAGTGTAGCCCAGCTACCATTGAAAACGAATGCCTTCCGGCTGCTTTGTCACTGCCGGTGTGACCACAGGATAATATTTACATGCAAAGTCAGTATTACAGTTGGCCCTCTGTATCCGCAGATTCTGCATCCGCAGATTCAACCAAGCGCAAATTTAAAAATATATTAAAAAAAAGCATTGACAGATTTTGGTATCTGTGGGGGGTACTGGAACCAATCCCCCATGGATACCGTGTATATTGTTTTTTTCCATCCACTATCTGCAATCACATTTCTTTTTCCTTTTCGCATGTTTCAAATTTCCAGAAAGCTCCAGAACTGAATGAAAATCACAAAATGAGACTTTTGAAATGCAAAAACACATGATGGCATAAACAACAGATGGCAATTTCAAAATATTTAAGAACATCTCAAATCACTGATTCTTCTAACACATTTCATAATTATTGCTCTGAAAAATAAATTATGGATTTGCATTTTAAGCACCTACGAGAACTCAGGCATGCATGGATATCCACAAAATTACTGATATGCTTGGAAATTTACATTATTCGAAATCCACATTTGTGAAAAAAGCAAATCAAGGAGTATGGAAAAAAAGAGAAATAATATTGGTTCAAATTCAAAATAGACAATCAGTTTCAGATTCAAATTGTGTAGCTATGCAAAAAAAGAAATAGAAAAGAAAATGTAATGTGATGAGTTCTCCCTGTCTGACAGCACTCATTGAAGTCTATATAGTATGACTTTACAGCCACGTACAGGCAGCTACATTTCAAATAACAATAATACAAACATCTTGCCTCTAGAGTCTCTAGGAACAAGGATGCTCATAGCTCCTTTCTATATTATACTCCTGTACTGACATTGATCAAATCAGATCACAGTTAAAATACAAATCTTAAGTCTGAGAGGCCTCAAATGATTTTCTCCATCTCCCATTGCAGAAGAATGACATTTAAGAGAATCCTACTCAGGTTCCTGGCTCCAAAAGGACTCATGGCTCATCCCCATTTTGCCTTATGAAAAGAATAGAGGGAGTCAGTACAGTGTTAAAGGGAGATCTGGGCACAATTCATACTATATATAGCATTTGACAAAACCAGTGCAGAAACCTGTCTCCTCATTCCTCACTTCCACACAAATGAAAGCAATAATCCTAGGGACCACAGGACTAATTTCTCTGTTGAAGAGAGATGATCTGTGCTTACTCTATTGTCACTTGCCAGTGACACACACAGGGCCCTTATGTGGCTTTCTAATTTCATCCCGACCACCCATGAGACTAATACATATGTCCTATGCCTCAGGGAATTGCTGAGAGAGAAGCACATTCATGCTAACCCCCCAAAAAAAAAAAAAAAAAAAAAAAAAAAAACAGACAACTGCTATACTGCTTGCCTGAGTTCTTCACACAAAAATTTGGGGTGAGGCAGGGCTGTAACCTGAGTCCAACACTGTTCAGCATTTATATTAATGAGTTAACGGTGCAGTTGGAACATTCTACAGGCCCCAGCCTCACTCTTCATGACACAGAAGTGAAATTCTGACTTTACACAGACGACCTAGTTCAATTGTCATCCACTACAGAGGGCTTACAACAGAACTTGTCTCTGGTAGAAAATTTCTGTCAGAACTGGGCACTGACAGTAAATCTGGAAGAAAACAAAAGTAATGATCTTCCAAAAAAGGCCATATGTCAGGAAAACAGATTCCATTTTTTTCTAGGAAACACCACCCTAGAACACACCCTAAATCACATGTACCTTGTTCTGAAAATCACAGCATCAAGCATGGCAGTGATTGATTTAATAGAAAAGGCTCTAAAAGCACTCTTCTAACCAGATTTTGATACCGGTCAAAATATCCAGCCCATTGCACTGTATGGATGTGAGATATGGGGTCCACTCAGTGAAAAGAACTACTCTAAATGGGACAAGCATCCAATAGAGACCCTGCATGTAGAATTTTGTAGTAACATTCTACATTTTCAAAGGAAAACACCAAATAATGCATGCAGGGCAGAATTAGGCCTTTACCCATTGATTATAAATAGCCAAAAAGGAGCACTCAAATTTTGGATGCACTTCAATTCAAGCCCACAAGACACATTGCAATTTAAGGCATTAAAAGCCCGAGCGGTCAGTTATGAAAAGAGCCCCCCCAGCCAGCTGGTATTGAAGCTCACTAACCCTTTAACAACACTAACTAAAAACACACACCAGTTTCAAACCAGCACTGCTTACCAGCAAACAATCAGAGGAAACCAAATTATTAAACAAACCAAAGTCCTATCTGGAATATTGGGATGATGTGACTAAAACACCAAGCAAACTTGACTGCTTTCGGGCCCTAAAAAGAGATTACACATTAGCTGAGTATTTCTACGCAGAGATACAAAGCAGTGACAGATCCTTAACAAGGACAGGCTCAGTGAACACAGTTGACTCATTGAAAAGGGCAGACACAAAAAAAAAAAAACGATTGCCAAAAGAACACTGAATATGTGGTCACTGTTTGACAGGTGAGGTAGAGCCGGAGGTGCACTTCCTCTTACACTATGAAAAATATTTGGAAATCAGAAAACAAATCTTTGCAAAATGTAACAATTTAATCCCTTGTTTTATTGATTCAAACAAAATGTCAAAAATGCTAATTATTTTGGGAGAAGGACACACAGCAGCTCTTGCTGCCCAGCACGTGATGGCATGCCAAATCCTGAGAGAGTAACATACTCCTATTAGCATTTTCTCTCTTTGTAATGTGTGTGCGTGTACAGTATATTTGTGTATATAAGTTGAAAAAGAGGAGAAGAGATGCCGATGAATGAATGAAGCTACCTTCTCCCTGTACCATCAATAAAGCTGCTCCAGGCCAATGGATGAAGCTAGGCCAGTGTGGGCTTGGTCAGTGGTGGGAAGGGACACCTCCAATGAAAACTAAGGAGCTGTTATAAGTCATGGGTAGGGACCTAGAACAAGAATTATTTTCCAGAAAAAATCTAGAATTCATGGTATCAGATCAGTTACATACCAAAACATTTCCTAGCTGATCCAGGAAACAATCTGAAACCAGGAAATGAATCCAACAATTACAAATCCATTTACATTACTTGAACTTAATTGCCTTGTCCTGCAATGAACTTTGGAGAGAATGGCAAATGAAACAGGCAAACCAGCTCCATCATGGTAATGACACTACTTTCATTTACTTTCATTTACTTCCATATTGTGTCTTTGTTTATTCATCATAAATAAAACAGGTTAGAGTTTGTTTGTTAGTAGTTTCAGCATGTAATAAAACACAGTTTGAAAAACATAACAGGGTTAGTTTGTTTGGGGAAACCCATTAGGCTAAAATGTCTTGAATTTTTTCCTACAAAAGTGTGTATATTATATTATCAATAAAGATGATTTCAATCAATTGAAAATTAACAAATAGAACTTTAAAACCCCACCTTAATGACTGCGGTGATTATCATGTGTTTCTGTGTCACAGTGGGCTCAATAATTCCCTCAGTACCTCCCTCCCTTTTTACCTCAGCAAAAGCCAGGTAAACATTCTGGAACGAAATGGCAATGATGCATCATCCAAGAGGGTGAATTCCACCCTCCCCTTTAAAGTGCTTTGAGATTCTCAGATTAAAAGAGCTACATAAATGCGTTCCATTATTAACATTCAGATATATCTGTAGAGGTTGTAAGAAGTACCTTAAATGTTCAGTTTAAATGTTCCATTCTGTACTGACAATTTTCAGCACGGGGCACTGAAATAATATTATTGATAAAATCATGCCAAAATACTTGACTCCCTGACATTGACATGTCTGCCCTAAAAATTTTAATGGCATCTTCTCATACATGTATTTTTACATTTTATTTTTTATGTATACTTCACTAAATCAGGTTAGTCTCAGTGAGATTCAAAATCTCTTTTGCAAAACAAGCCAGAGGGAGGAAGATATGTTGTGACAGTTGTGATATTAGTTTTTCTTATAATTGATGTTTATTTGTACTCAGATGCATAAACAAATGTTGATAACTACAGTGACTGGGACTTTTGATAAGTTTGGAAATGTATTTTTAATTTTTGAGAAAATATACTGCTGCAGCCAAAACAGAAAAAAGTGTGTTCTATTATACATGTACACTATACATTATACATGTATACATCATACAATACCTTTCTCTATATACTATTAAAGGAAATATTGTTTACACTTCACAAAGATTGAGTGTCTCTCTCTCTTTTCTCCCTGTCTCTCTCCGGAGCATGTAAAGTGTGCATATATATGTATATATATATATATATATATATATATATATATATATATATATATATATATATATATATATATATATATATTATATACTTTACTTACTCTTTGCATTTGAATGAGAACACACGGTTACACTTGAACTAACATGAAGTGATAAAATATTTGAAAATATCCATTTTTTACATTATCAACTTTCAACGGCGCATATCATTTTTTTCTCCGTACATTCCCCTTGCTGCCACACTGCCTGGCTTAAATGATGAACCCGACACCGCATTAGCTCAGACTGGAACCATTATAAAATCCTCAGAATTCTATTTGCCAGGCATAGGAACTTGTGCATGACAACCAATTACAATCTAGAATGATCCCCAGCCTAATGCATAGTCCACTTATCTGAAGTTCAATAAAAAACTGGAGGTACTCGAGAGGGTGAGCAAATGGCTTTGAAAGGCTGGCCCACTGAACACTCCCTGCCAAGTCTCCGGGCCCGACTGTGGAGTTCTACTGCATGGACTAAATGAAATCTATTCATCCTGCTTTCCTCTCGGTATGCGGTATTCTCACACAGGAGCATACACTGTGCACTTTTAACAAGCTAGTGCCAGCTCTGGGACAAATGCAAAAACATGTCAAAGGCAGAGAGATTGTGTGAATAATAATTACAAAAATAGAAACGCTGAATTAACTGACTGCAATAACTAAATGACCCATTACAATTTTTTTTCAGATTACTCATCAATGAAAAAGCACATGTCTGCTCTATGCTTTTCTGTAGGGGCTCATTCCCTATTGCTGTCATTCTGCATGAGTTTGGCCATTTCTGCACAACAATGGGCAATAAGGGAAAAGGAACTTTAAATTTATTATATAATTAATTATTCTGCAAATGAAAATGAATCCTGATGAAATCACAGAACAATATTGCCCATTAAAACCTCTGGCGATTCTAATATGCCACTTGACATTCCTCCGGCAATGTTCCAGCTCTGTGTTTTTCAGCCTGAGAAGGCTTTGGGGTGCAAGGGTGAACGTGCCTCCACATTTTCTTCATTTAATTTGGCCTATTTTAACTGAGTTGTATAAATAATTGAAAAAAAGGAAGTGGTGAAGCATACACTGAATCACCCGAGATGGCCTTAAAAAGAAAGTTAACAGCTAGTGCCTCTTCTGTGTTTTGATTCTATAACAAAGTGATCCTGCTGAGCATTTCCTGTGAGGCAAGACTGAGTGAAGGTGTTCCACAGGCATCTGGTGATTGACCAGGTAAATGCCTCTCATGAAGAGCAGACAGAGAAATTTACTGACACACCAGGCAGAGAGCTCAAGAGCTTTAGAGCTAAACATAATGCACTACTTTCCAGTTTGCACTTGAACCACCATTAATGGTATCATTCAACATCTTCCTTTCAGCACAGGGAATGTTTAAATGGGATCACCTTGGGTCTACACTATGCATTAGAGGAAAAGGATAAACTCAAATGCAAGACAGTGGTGAAAGTAACCTGAATCATCTATAGTGCTTTCATTTCACCATTAAAGTATTGCCACAGTTTTACAGAGCGACAGCAGTACCTTGTTCTGTCTGATGAAACCAACTCTTAAAACTCTTAAGAAGCGGTTGTTAGACTTCAGAAACTGCATGTGATGGTTAAAATATGAAACCCAAAGAAAGGGCTGCATTAATGATGCATTGTTTTTCAGAAAATGAATATAGCAAGGACTATTTTGCATCTCCTAGACATCTCCACAGTTGTAAATACATACATGTAAATCCATCAACTAGACGAACATACTTCATGATAAATCAATGAAATTCATTACATTGCAATGCGATACATTTATAGATCATTGTATGAAAAGAAAAAAGAAAAAGACAGATCAATCCCTTCTGATGGTTTAGAATTTATCCATGAAATGTGGCTACAATACAACTTTTGATGCCTGCACAAATATTTAAAAAAAATATGTGAACTGGGAATGCACCACAGCTTACACCAAAAAAGTATTTTGCACAGCCTGGTACTATAAAATTTGTAATAAGTTATATTACTTTGCTAAAAGGAATGGACAAAAGTTCCAGTGAAAATGCCCTCTCTTCTAACCTTATTTTTGCATAGCTCAGCCCTCACACAAAATATTGGATCTCAAAACAGCTCCATTCAATCACAAATTATTCCAATTATTTATAATGCAGTATGTCCTTCTTTTGTTTTATTTTTATCTGTTCCTACTTTAAAATGTATTAACTGTCTCACCATCTTATCCTATGCAGTCAGTGGTGTGGGGGATTACTATTTTCATGCTTCTGTAGGGTGTATCAGTACACAGTCTCATAAAAAGAGAAGAAAAGAAGAAACACACCCAAATCTCAGTAAAATTCACATTACTGAGGGACATCACAACTGAAATCCTGTTCCTAGATATGACAAAATATTCAAACATTAAAATGAGAAATGACAAATAAAAAAGAAGCAATAACATGTTGCAGATTCAATTTAAGTGCCTGAAAATGAGACTTGCTGAAGACTAAATTAGGCTGAACAAAATACAGGGTTGCAGAAAATAATTAAAGCTACAGCTGGTTTAAATGAAACAGCAAATATTGCAATTTTTAAAAGCTAACAGACAATGTTTAGCAAGTTCAGATGTAAGCTATGCTCAAAATAAGCTTAGGATCATAACGTATGGCAGTGAGCAGAAATGCCTACCAGAAAACCAGTAAATACTGTGCTGCTAGCTGCACTTTGGGCACCTTGCTTTCTTTTGGGGAGGACAGGATAAAACACAAACACCTGTGTGACACTCCTGGTGCACATGATGGAGTGTGATTCATGGTGTATAGCATCTTGTGCTATAGACCTGCTCATCTGTGTTTTGTTAATGTGCATGTATCATCATTTATTTAATACAACATTGAGTATGTGCAATTTCGTTATTCTCCATTTTCTGATAATCTCTTATGGTTTTTGGTTGATACCAAAAATATATATCGATATTGAAAATTAATAATAGATAAAAACTGGTAGATGTAGGTACATACAGTTCTTAAAATAACAAAGAACAAATTCCACAAACATTTATTATACTGCAGCTGCTAATTTTATTTTATGCTGCTTGCACTTCTGGCCCATTGTAATATTGGTGGTTTCCAATAAAGTATTATTTATTGTTCTTGTTAATTCAATATAAATGCCCTGATATGGAAGGAAACTCTTGATCTAACCTTGAGGTAGATAACTCAGAAGGACAGGAGTCATACACAATAGTCAATCTCACTAAAGTTATAACATTTCCTGTTATAGATCATATATATTTCATAAATATAAAGTTGCAAGTTTCTTATGTCAATTACTTTAACTGAAATCCCAAAAAAAGAGAGAAAAGAGATATATGACTACCAATTCTGGGGCTTTGCCTCTAGACTATCAAAGACAACATATTATTAACAGGAATGGCATAATATATATTTTACAACTCACCAAACTGGCAAAGGTATACAGCATGATGATTATGGGCTTGTATGTACAGGGGGGGTTGGGTTGGAGAAATGTGCACAGAACTGGATAAATGGGTGGTCAACTGTAGGCTGGCATGGCATGCTAGGAGTCAACCATGCCAACACGCCCGTCTGCTCTCCCTCTGCTGTCGGCCCAATTTTGCCAAGCCAGGCTGCACTGTCCTTTCCATAACCCCTCCTCACTCACGTCAACTCCCTGTCCTGTTCTATGAATCGTGAATGACTTTGGGTTCAAGCTTTGCTCCCTTGAGGGGGGAAGTTAAATGATACGTTATGGCAGATTATTATCAATGAGGTTTCGAAGCAAGAAGCAAAAATGTGAGGACTCCCACTTTCAATGTACCCAAATTCAATGTTCCTTATAAACCCAAATTAAAATTCAGAATTTGGTACCAATGCTGGATTGGCTTGTTTCATTCTCATTTCTATTTCACCACATTGCCTTCTGTTCAGATGGGTATTTGTATTTGAATCACTCTGAAACACCTCCAACCTGTTCACAAAAAGCCAGCACATAAGCGTTTAATTTACTATGCAAAATATCATCTATTGCTTTCCAATATTGAATGACTAAGGTCTCTTCAGGCAGTAAAAGCATATTGCATTCGCAAGATGTTCATATTGGTCTTAATAATGGTCATAAATCTTAATAAGTCAGTTAGTTTCTCCACTCATGCAGTAATGCAGTTTTTTGTCCATTTTTGTGGCTTAAACATGGGACTCTCTGAAGTTGATTTGATGCAGCGTTCTGCCAAAAAAATACATGTGTTTGGTAAAGCCACCTGAAATAAACTGGGGATTCAAACAACATTTGTCTTTAACTTCCTTGTCCTCATTTTTATCTTCACAGACACTGTTTAGTGCACTCAGCAATCATTAAAAGGTAACTCAATGTACTGTACATGAAGAGCACAACTTGGCGCACTATGCCCTATGTCTAGCCAATTTTTTGAGTGTGTAGCACATAGTGTGGTACATTTTTGTCATGTACTAGATAGGTTTTTAATAATTTGCTCTGTGACACGTTTCCGGATAGTAAAATACTATCAACTGTGTTCATTTTCATACACTGGAGTACATAGTGTGCTTTTGGTACATGGGGCTGGTCTAGGATAGCCCATTATTTAACAGCCTATTCAGGTATTATCCTATTCAAGCATTTGGGTCCTCCAGGTTCTATACACCCAACAGAGGGGCTGAGATGATGAACAGCACCATCAGATGAATGATTGCAGAGATTACAGATTGAGACTTTATGGCTGATTCAAGGTAATCATACTGGCCATTTAAACAAGGCAAAAAAAGAAGTCCAGAGTGGCTCTAAGTAAAAAGTAGGGTGACACTTGGAGAAAAGAAGTACTGTAATGTCCTCCTGATTCTGCTGTTTTTTTTTGTTCTTAACTGTTATAGTTGCTTACAAAGAGACAGCAGGGTGGTCTCCACAGTGTATGGTCACATGTACAATTGGAATATTAATAAGTGAGCATTCTTAGAATGAGGTAATTACATCTGCACATTATTGATTTCTGTCTAGCTTATGCAGATAAATGTTTACTTTTAATGAACAATGAATGGCTACACAACTCAATTAGTTTATTTAACAGTTAATTTAGAGCATTTACAAATAATAAAGTGATGCTTACATTACAAATAAGATATGTCAGTGCTCTGAATGCAGACTGCTATTTTGTGAAGTCAGAGAAGGTAAATAGCCAATGGCTTTGGATAAAAACAAACAATATTAATAGCACTTCAAATTTCTTCCTCATATATTTCACTTATATTTATTAGCTTGTTTCTTTTTTTCCAGCAAAATTGCTGGAGTCCATTGTGTGTTTTCACAGAAAACATGGCACTTATCATAGGATTAAGTCACTGACTGATTAAAAATGATGAGACATAATAGGTTTTCAGCAGAAATAATGCCAGTTTCTGAAATTAGTTTTGTTTGTTGGTTTGTTTTTTTCACACTGAGGTGACATACATACATGGAGCAGCATCAAAAATCATTCAATCTACTGAACTGTAAACAGTGACTCACTCTGGAGTGACTAATAAATGACTTACTTTAAATGCATTCTAAATAGCTTTTGCTTTTCATTTGCGAGCTGTCAAAAAAAGTCCACAGTCCAGAAGAGGTCTCGCATTAAAATGAATGCTGAAAATTGAAAATGGCTGATCACATGACTAATCCGTTATATCTTTCAGTAGCCCTGGGTCTGTAGTCTAGCTTAAAGACAAGGAGAGAAAAAATGTGCCCACACCACCATCTAAAACACATTTCAATAATGCTTCATCATTGTAAAAGTGAATTTAGCACAGTGAGGATAAAGATCAGCCTGCTGAGTTAAATCCAATCAGCAGAACCAGGGCTTTTAGTGAATCAGGGCAGCAGTCACACATAATTGCTCAGAAATTTGGCTTGCATCCAGTGGGCTGCAGAATTGATTCCCAGGTGGGACAATTAGTCTGTACCTTTAGCAAGGTACTTACCCTGAAATGTTTATATATATATATACACACACACACACACACACACACACACACACACACACACACACACACACACACACAAAGCTGTACAGCAGTAGTAACAGTAGTAGTAGTAGAAGAATAAATACTGGTAGTTGTGGTAGTAGTACTGATAGTGGCAATAGTAGTAGTACCAGCAGTAGTTGTGATAGTAGTCGTACACACACATTTAGGAGCTTAGTGAATGAAAAGTTATGATAAAACAGGCATAACACCAGAATTAAGAAATAAACAATGAGTGCCCCAGACAAGAACACCACCAGGGGGCATAAACAAGCTTTTGGGAGAACCACGAGAGGAAATCTTTCAAAATCACTGTAACAGAATTTTCAAAACTGAAAACATTCCTTTAACAGCACATGCAACAGTAATTGTAATGAAATAGACTGGGATCCAAGTACAGTTAAAATCTTTCTTTTAATATACGAAGACAAAAAATCATGGTCAGGGACATAAACAGGTCGGTAAACAGGGAAGCAGCAGTGCAAAACAGATCCAAAAAACACAAACACTAGCAAACAGGAAAAGGACAAAAGGACAGCATTAGTATGGTAACACCCATGGTAATGTAAAGTATGGGCTTAGTAGAGTCTTAAGAATACCTCACAATAAGGCAAAAAAGACAGAGTCCTTAAATAGTTGGCTGAACTGGGTGTGGCTGAGATGGCTGACTGGGAGAAGGTGTGACAGTAATACTTATTATTTTTCCAGCTATTGCTGATTACGTCTGTAAATCTGCATGTGATGCAAAGCAGAATTTTACAACTTTTAAAAAAGTACAGAGATGCTCTAAAACTTCAAAACACTTGGTTTATTGGACAAACATACTAGTATTAAACTAAGGCGTAGGTGCTTACATATTTCCAGTCTCTAACAAAAAGGAATATTAGTATTCAATACCATACTGTATTTCTTGAATACTGCATCAGACCCATGATAAAAGACATAGAAGTGCATATCATTTCTATCTGATATTGCAGTGAATTTTGAGCAACAATGGTTTAATTAAAATTTGTAATGTGTAAAACTTAATATAACAGTAATATATTTTTGTTATGTTTGTGAATTTGCCCGCATTGTCTTAGCTGATTAGTTCTGAGTTGAAATCCAAACTTTAAACAAATCACAAAATATGGTGATATTTAATGTGTAAAGTTCCGTGAATGGAGGTCTACTGTGTTCCTGTAAAGTGGGATTACCTTGAGCTTGGACTCATGGGGAACAGCTGGGGACTTGTCCTGTTTAGGCGGCAGGTACAGTTCCCACTTCCCATGCTCTTTCTTCGAGTAGGGATGAGAAGTTTTATCCCAGTTATCTGAAAAAAAACAAGAATCAGAATCAGATTTCAGATCTTCTAATGATAATCTTCCCTCAAAAGACTGATAACAGACATCCCATGTTGACACTCAAATTGTAATTTTACATTGGAATTCTATGGCTGTCATATTTTTCATATTCAAAACCCAAACATTCAAAAGGTATTGTAAATATTTAAAACAGATAAACACTGTTTCCAAAAAGGTTGTGCTTTAATATGTTAGCAATTAACTCAAAAGACCATACCATTGTATGTCTTGGATGTCAAATCACTAACTTTTTTTTTTAATTAACTTTCCCCTTTTTGTCTATCCAGTTTGGAATCTCAACCTGCAGCTGTAGTCAGTACACGCTGTATACAGGAGAAAAAGCACCCCAATGATGTCTCCCAGTGGTGCCCCGCATATGTTTATGATAAAATAATCCAGCAGAAAATTTTAAAAAATCCTTGGCCAAATAATAAAACCTGCCTTCCCCAGGTGGGAGGAAGCAGACTGTACCCTGCCACATGTTTATTATTAAAGCTAGGCTTGCATCTTAATTCCTTTACCTGACCTGCGTGACTACACTGTATGACCCAAGCCCATACTTGTAATGAAGGAATATGTCAGAGTATAACATAGATTTTATTTTACATGTATTAAAAACATATTCTACAAAAAGTTACAGAGTTGATTACAAATGCTGGACATCTGTGAAATTGCCCAAGCTTTACATTATACATTACCAAATTGCATTAATGGATACAATGACTTAGCTTGGCTACTTCACACAGTGTGTAGTTTGAAGATTCAAACTTTCAAACAGACAAATTGATACTCGTAACAGAGATTATGTGAATCAACACGTATGTAAAAATGACTATTTAGTCAGTATAATTACTTGGATGTTAATGAGTGCAACATGCTCTCATAGTGTACTCATGTTTTAAAACATCTGTATAAAACACTGAAAGGAATTTATTGAGATTGGTCCCTCTCTGGTTGTAAGACAAAATGGTGAAGTAGATAAAATGCTAAGTTCTCATATAAAATTTTATTTTAAGCTATGGTGAAATCACTGACATATTTGGTGTGCAAAGTTGTCAAAACAAAGTCAACTGCCTACGGAATTAAATCCAGTCTTAAGAAAGCTTTATGTTGCCCATTATGTAAACAGCACCTTCCTTCTTTCATTCTATCTCACACAGAGACATAATGCATACTTTTTAGACTGAGAATGAAGACAGCTACTGTGTACATTCCTTATCTACAGGCAAAATGAACCATGTTGCCAGTGATCATGTTCTAAGCATGTATCTTTCTGTACATCTGCCAATATTTTATCCCAGATTACACCTAAACAGTGGAAGGGGGAGGTTTTGATTTTGATGTTGTATTTCTTTCACTGCACTATAAACCCTTCCTATGGCCAGATATAGCTATACTTTGATTGTAGTAGGAATGCTTTTGTAATACTAACAATATTATATTATTAGTCACTATTATACTGGCACAAACTGTACAAATGTATTTCTCTCTTTGATTGCAAATGGCAAACCAGTTGTGGTTATGCATCATTATACACCTTTATGAAGGCGCACACCAGTGCTAACTGTGGATCAATGCTCACATGGATGTTTTGTATGAGTCTCATCACCAGCTGCAAGACACTTAAGCTACCTCACATAGCAGTAGCTATACACATCACCTCAGTTCTCTCCCCAATGAGCAACCCCCACTTTCTGCTAGCTCTTTCAAGACCAACGTATCTGCAGCATTGCTATTCTAAACAAAGACATAAAGAAAGTTAATACAACACAAGGAGATCCATGCAAACTCTTGCCTTAATTTTTTAAATATTCCCAACACATCAGTTTTTACAGTGTAAAGTTTTTTTCAATATGTTATAAAAAGTTTATTATACTATACTATTTGAAGACTACATGTCTTATGTTTGATTCCCATCCTCTTTTATAAAATCAATTTATTTTGTCAATTGGCTTAGAAGCAAAATCTTGCTCCCAGTCACACAATACACAATATGCCAGAACTGCCTGAACAGGATATGGTTGTCAAGACTGCTTTTGGGAAAGATATTAAGGTGTCCATTATCAGTAAATTATTTTTCTTTGGTCTCTCTTTCTATAAATAATAGCATATAGAACACGCCATTGCTTTTCAGTACTGACTGAAAGTCTAAAATGGCTGATTCGTAGGCACTTATGGAATATCCAGCTGATATTCTGGTCAGAAGAACAGAGACACTTCACAGAATGGAACATTGTTACAAGAATGTTATTGTGGCTAATGCATCTGCTTTTCCCTCTGTTTTCTAATTTAAGTGCACTTACTCCTTTTGGGAACTTCATCAACAGTCAACTCCAAAATGACTGGTATCCTTTAAAACTGAACAAAAAAGGCTGTACAATAAGAAAAAAAACATAATGTTGGGCTGCTGGAAGAAAGTCTGGATTTTGTGCAACAAAAAATAGAATCCGGAGGTAGCAAAGTACCATTAGCACCTTAATTGAAAGTGAACTTTAGGTTATATTTGGCATCAGAAGTGGGACATACTCAAAGAAATGGCTCTCACAGATACCATGAGATATGGTGATGGATCGTGGGGCTGGTTGATTGGAACTTCTGTTCTTGACCAAGAAGTTTTGACAAAAAGCCCAGCTTCCTCCATCATAAGGCAGAAACCAGGCTGCAGGTAGACCATACAGCATGACAGTTACAAGAAACACATCTCAAAATCTATGAAGTAATGGTGGACTGAAAATAAAATTCCTGATTAAAAACTGGTCTGAATTGAACAGGGCACTACATCAGTGTATATCTAAGGGCATCAAGGATCTGAAAGGTTCCACATGGAAGAATGTTCTCCCACCTTACTACATTTTGAGGAAAAATATTCAATGCTGTTATCCTCATTAGGGGAGGCTGCAGAAAGTACTAAATGGGGGTGCAATAACTACGTTTTGCATGTAGGAATTTTCAAAAACTTAATATTTGGGGTACATTAAACCACAATTTGTATGTATATGTAAGAATAAACAAAGGAAACCTCACATTCCTCTGGATTTCAAATTCAGATCTCCTACAATGGACAAACAAAACAAACCCATTCGTCCCTCCAATGAATGGCAGACATACAGGACCCAGACAGTCAACTAATTTGAGGTTACAGCAAGTGCAGGTCAGAGAGACTGCGTGAACCCTTTTAAAATCTGATGGGGTGACTTGGTGTCAAAGATATTTTCTCTTCCATTTGTATGTATATCTTCTTCTGCGATACAGATTTCAGCAAAAGATATACAAAAAAGACAGGATGCATTATTCATCCAACCAGCAACTCCTTCATGGCCACGCGGTCCGGGGCTGTTCCTGCGCCCGCTATGAAATTGAAACCAAATAATACGAGCCGTGTCCAAATGTAATCTCTTGCAGAATTGAAATCTGTGACTTACTCTGCTCCAGCCTCCAGGTTTCTGGGAAGATAATTAAAAAGGGGAGAGAGAGAGAGACAGAGAGAGAGAGAGAGAGAGAGAGACAGACAGAGAGAGAATGGAAGGGAATATGGGATGGTGGAGGAGGGGGAGCAGTAGGCAGTGCAGGAATATCAGGAGGATGATAAAGCATGTGACCCATACCAGTCTGTTAGGCTGTCCAACAGCACCTACATGGCACTGAGTTCTCATAAACAGCACTGTTCAGAGGAGGAATCACTTTGGCTTTTCAACATCACTTTAGAAAGAGCTGCCATTCAATGCCGGTGAGGCTGCTAGCTACACCACATGCATGTGCTTTGCCTGTGAGTCCTTCCTGTGTGTGAGCATGCATCAAATCACTTTAACTATGGAAACAAGCATATTGGCAGATCCAGACAAGAATACTTTATACCATATTCATCAACATTAATAAGCACTATCAATAAAAAAAAATACTGTTTTATTTGGAGAGTCAGTCCCACAACTTGAGGTCTGTGTTCTAAAAAAAAAAAGTAGAAAAAGTCTTTACTCATTAAAACATTAAATTTTTCCCAGCGGGGCCTTCATCAGAAAAGAATAGTCACAGAAAGACAGAAAATGTCTTAGAACAAATAAGTTCTACGTGCAAATCTAAGTGCATAGAGGCTCTTTCCCTGAGCTAGGTGTAAAAGGATGCTCAGCACAGTAGCAAAGTGTTCCTATCACTAATGCCATGCCAGAGGATAAATTACAGGGTGTGTATAAGCGAAACATGTTCATTTTCAAAGTGGGCTCCAAAGGCTGTTGTATTACAGCACGGCCTTTCATTAGATATGGGTAATCACAGGAGTATTCCAGCCCTGTGATTTCATGAAAATTTGCATGATACCCCAATTCAACAGAGATGGTCTTCAAACAGGTGACAGGTTATTACAAAATTTTTTTTAGGGTTTTCACTAAAACTTTAATTTGCTTTCTCTTCACTACCTGAAGTAAAATAAAAACAACAGGTGTCCCAGTGGTTAAGCCTTTATCTGTATGATTGAGGCACTACACCCTTTAAAAAGGTCTGTTGAAAAGAAAAAGACTGGTACCTTTTTTGGGGTAAGAATACAAATCAGTCAGTTATAAGTCAGTATAAAGCTTTACAATGCACTCATGTGAATTCATCTGGATTCATCATTTGTTATTGAAGCAAATGTTTTTTTCTCTATTAGCACAGTTCAAAGGGGTCAGCAACCACTAAAATTAACTTGCTAAACTGTTCTGTGAAGAAAAAAGAAACTTAAATTAGTGAAAGTTGACTGAATCCATGCCACATCCTACAGCCTACACTTCATGCCCTATAAAGGACGTTATGGTAGGGAGAATGGTAAATAGTCCTTGTGTGCGTCACACAAGCCAACAGAGACACTTTAGGTTAATGTAACTAGCTATCTAGCTTGCTTAATACACTTCCTTACCTTTAGGGTTTCTGAATTAGATTGTGTCAAGTGTCTACAGATGAACGCTATTGTTAGCTAGTTTCTAACTTTTGCCTTAAGTTACAGTTCAGGAGTTTTACCTGGTTGGGTAATTGAACAATATTAAAATCCATGTTTGCTGAAGGCTGAGTAATTGTATTAGTTCAAATGTATGACTACTTTATTGAACTCAGATTATATTTCATTCACAGAGTCAACATGAACAAGAGGAGAGGAGATATCCAGTATTTTTCTGGTGCTAAAAAAAGAGTAAGTTGAATCTTGGAAGAATTAGGACTTAGAGATGATAATGCAGCCCATATTTTCTGTGGTTGTCATGCAGGCTTAATCCTGAGCAGGATGGTATGGGTGATGGTGACTTTTACATTTATGTGCTGTTGTATTAAGGAAGCAGAAGGAGGTCAGAATGACAGTCAGCAGGCAGGAGGTCAGGAGGACAGTGAACAGGCAGGACCTAGCAAAGAGGTGAGTTAGAAAGGAGACTACACTTAAAGATGTATGTCATCATACTAGATATTTAGGCAAATAGTACTTTCAGAAACTGATGGGATGCACAACAATCATACCTTACTGTTCTCAACTAATATTCTAGGACTTTTAATAAAGTGTTGGCTACTGATAGTAAAGAAATAAATCCATATTTTACAGGATCTTCTCCATAGAAGCCATATGTTTCTCACTTCTGAATTAATGGAAAAGATAGGAGTCACTCTAGCTTAGACTTTTGAGCCTATAGGCTGAGTCCTGCCTTATCCATTCCCTGTGGTATTGGGATCAGTACAGAATCCACAATATGGAATGATTAATAAGATAATGTGGAATGTTGATTTATTTTTTCTATTAGACTATTTTGAAAGTAAGAAAATAGCTGACAAATTTAGATTATTGGGAGGTCTATGCCTTTAATGTTAGTCAGGCACCAGCCTAGACGCGGTATAGTAGGAACATATCTGCCTGCCTCTTTGGCATGTTGATAGTGTCTTTGGTTCTGGAACAGCATTGTGTGGGTCTGAGTTTGAGCGGAAATGATGGTCTGCTGTTGTTGTGTGTGCAGCTCTGACTTTCTGGCAGTTTTGCTCTAGAATACTTTGTTGGTGACCCCTGACTACAAAAGTTGTTGTGTGGTATGTGCCCCATGAGCTGGTGTAATGGATTTAATTTGTCATCATCTACAGACTTGCAGATAATTACGTTAAACAACCAAGATACTGTAAGGATTGCAAGACTTCAGTTCACTGAAGCAGGTGCCTGTGCTGTACTGGGTTCCCTTATGCCCTGGAGAAAAAGTTGATTCCCCTGATTGCCATTGTATAACTCACACTCTGCATATATTTATTGTTCAATATTAAGATTTCATTTAATGATACAAAAATGGACATATAAACCACCAGATCCTCAACAAAGAGATAGCCACATACAATTTGACTGTAAAACACTTGGTCTACAACACTTGGTAACAACAAATTGGCTAGTTTCAACTGTGAAGAATTAAAAAGATGAAGCAGTTGAATATCACCAGTAGGATTTTTTGAAGCACTGAAGCAAAATAAAAAAATAAATAAAGAACAATAATAATAATCCAAATATTCCAATCCAATACTCCAAACCACCAAAACCCAATTGGACATGTTCAAGAATATATCTGTGCTGCTGCAAGCTATATTTTTCATGAGATGTGTGCCTGAATCTTCAATTATAATTATTACTACTGCATTTTAATGATGTCTGCTACATTCAAAAGTTACGTCTCCCAGGCACGCAACCCTCTCCCCTCTTCCCTCTCTTTAGCACAAGCTTTATTATTTTTCTCTTCATAATGAGAAACCCTCATATTTCAGCAATAGATACTTTTATATCAAAATAAAAGGTTAGTATTAGCCATAAAGAAAAAAAATATAAATATTTGATTGTTTTAACAATTAATATTTTTAATTTCTATACATTTATTAAACATTTTAATTTTGTTATGTATGCATAAAAGCACAAAAATAAATAAGCATTACATATGAATTAATGAAAGCAGTTCTGTTCCAAATACAGTCTCACAACCAAACTGTGCTTTATCTGCAATGGCAGGTAATATAAATTGCTTGGATATGTGGCCAGATATTCCTTTAAATGTCTTTAAATTAGTGTTTACATATTGTATACATACATTGTTCTTGTGCAAATTATTATTTTCTGTGATACTGATAGCCTTTTTGATTGATTTGAGTTCATTTATCAATAGGCAGGTCAAAGATCCCAACTGAGGGACTTTATGCTATTTTTATAATGGTATAAAACTTGAATCTTAATGGCTTTTATAATGGTAATTTTGAATATTAAATGCAATGATGTGCAAATGTTGATTATACTACACAGGAGAAATCATATGCAGGGCAATAAAAGGATAAAACCCTAGAACTCTAATGGTTGAAAGGTATTTAAGTGGCGCAATTTCTCAGGGGAAAAAATGGCCAAAATGGTCTTAAATGTTGCATGATCTATGCATCCAAATCATACACAAAATTCCTCAAGATACTGATTTGAAAAATTCATACTTGTGGATGTTTTTTTCTGTATAATAGTGCAGACTTCCCCTCTACCAAACACACTGCCTTGTGAATGACAACATCCTCTGAACTTGTGTGCAAATATCTGTAGAATTATTCAAACCTGCCCAAAGACTACAGATAGATACATTTGCCCTTGCAGGAAGCTGAAGGGCTTCTTGGAATTTTTTCTCAGTCTGGAGGCTGGTATTAAACGACAGAGCACCTCATCAATCTGTAAACCTTCAGCATCACAGAAGGGGAGCGGAAGGGCATAGCTCTAATATGAGAGAGAGCCTGGTGTTTGTCCCTGTCCAACATAGTGTCCCTGTCACCACCATATCAAAAATGGCTGGCCAGGACCAGTGCTATTGCCTATCCTTATTTTATTTTCAAAACATGAATATGAACTTGCATATTTCTGTAAAAACCTCTCTTCACCTATTCTTGGCAGTGTGATTTTTTTTATCGCACTATAGGCAAATAGTCAACAATTCTCTAACTTTCATTCATTGGAAAAAGTAGGAAAGAACTGCTCATACTAAAATTCTGTATTCCCTCTCCTCTTTCAGATCGAGAAATGTGTGATTTTCATGTTAAAAATAAAATCCTGAATTAACCTGGAATTGTTTCCCCTACTTCTTTGAATAATTTCTACAGAGATACCTAAGATACCTCTGCCAAGATGATTACCTGAAAATTCTAATCACATCATCAGAAATAAATGGTACAAAAATCATCTCTTATTCAAAGTTGCTATATTGCTTCTTATAAGAGAACAGCAAAAAGGAATACAAGAGCCACTGTTGATTTGTGGATTGCATTGATTTCCCTAAGTGGCAATGTAATAGCCAGACCCTGTTTATTATGTGTTCTCTCATAGTGTTTATGAGTTTTGCACTTATAATGTAGAACTCCTTTATTAAATGTTTGAAGGGAAGAAGGGGTCTACTTTGTGTGGTGTGGCAGCTGCAAGAGTAATGTGGTCAGGGAAAGGGGGGGAGGGGGAGGGGGAGGGAAATTTGAATGCCGAAGGTAACTTGCAGGTAATTCACAAAGCGGGATTAAGCAGTTAGCTGATTAGCTGTAATAAGTATTTTGAATTGGGCGAAATTCTGTTCAATGAAATTCTGATCTACTCCAAAATATCTTTGAAAGATAGCTGACTAACTCCTTAATCCTGCTCACAAAACCCCACCACCCCTGTGAATTTTTTTAGATCCCAAAGTTATATCCCAGACATATTTTGTACCCTCATCATAAATTGAGACATAAGAGTACATTATAACATTTTAGATTAATTAATTAATTAACCAATCATTTTAAACATCAGCTTCTTCATTCATTTTATATTTCCAATGGCTTTGCTTCTCAGATCATCTGCCATTACCCTTTTGTTTTTGTTTTCATTTGTCTTGGGCTTATTTACTTTTCAACATACAGTGTATAATGGGTCTGAGCACTATAATTATGTGGGTGAACATCTAATTGGTCTACTCAGAAATGAAATTGCACCATTTGGATAAAATGACTGGTGCTGTTAAACTATAATGCCTATAAACCCACTACCTCTGCACTGCATCCTTCCACTCCTCCAGTCTCACCCAATGCTAGATGAGCATACTCTGCTTGAGGTGAAGATCTGCACGTGGCCTAAAAGCACTGACTACATGTTATGTAAAAGTAACAGCCCATTAAGATGGGACATTAATCGAAATCACTGCATAATAATGAGCCTCTCACATGTACAACCACACACGTTCTCTCACATGCGTACTTGTGCACAGCATAGCCCATACCTATACATGCATGGCATGAGAATATCTAATTTGAAGTAGTTTGCCTTACAGCAAAAGGACTGCTGCATTTGATGGCACAGTGGAGCTGTGAGTTTAATCACATGACACTGATGCCGACAGTGTCTGTTGGCTTAACCTATTGCTACAACTTCCATTTCCCAGGCTCATTCGGACAGGGATGTAGCCCACTGAAGTTTAATGCCTTTTTGACATTACAGAACGACTTTGGGGTAAATAACAGTTGTACTGATAAAGTCTCTCTCTTTAAGTTCAATGTGACAAATGTAGGTGGAGAGCAATGCAAAGTGTGCAGGCTTCAAATGTTAGTGAAAACAATACCCTCCCCAAATAAGAGCCTCTGCACTTCAAATTGAGGTTTAATAGAGCCAAGATGTGCCCAAAAAGCAAGTGCCTTTCTGCAAAGGAAAGAGAAACACAAACAGACCAAATATAGTGACTACATCATTACAGCACCATAAATCATTAATCATAACCCACAGACTTTGTCTTTATAAACACAGAATACATTATAAAGGTTAGTAGCCAGAAATGAGAGGTGGTTTCCTTGGCAACAGTTAACTTTTCAGTTCTTTGATTCGTATGTGTCTAAGTGAGAAAAAGGAGGGAGGAGAGAAAAGAGGGGTTTATCACAAGAAGATTGTTTGCTACTTACTAAAATCCCCAGTTAGGAAAAGGGCCTCAGCCCCAGGGGCCCACTCTTTAAAGGAGAGCCCGTTGTTGGGGAGTCGCCGCACCCCGAAGGTCTGGTAGCTGCGCGAGAATTGATCAAAGCCCCCCTCTGCCTCCTCCAGCTGCATGAGACGCTTCTGAAACAGCCCATACCTGCAGAAAACACAGTGGTACCAGTGAAGTGGAGACAACAGACTGGGGCTTCTACATATCCCATCTCCTCTTCTCCTCTGTATAATGGATATGTGACAGATCAAGGGAAAGGGTGGGGGTGCTACAGCAGGCCAATTCTATCCCAAGATAGTCATTGTAAGTGGAGTTGATACAGCTTCTACTTTGCTTTTATTTGACAGAGAGGGAGAGATAGTGAGGGAGGGAGCCTGTATCTATCTACTCTCAACTCACTGTGCCATCCACATCTGTCACTGTGAGTGCCTTCCCCCACACTTAAAGGACAGGTATATTTGAAAAACTATATACCTCTACCTATTAAAGAATAGAGATAGAGAGATGGAACAATGCATTTGACATGATCTCCCTCAGCAACATTGGTACCTCCTACCCATGTAATGTCCACTTTTTCTGTGTGAGATTTCCCAGCCATTTTGCACTGTCTATTTTATACATAATATTCATACACAATAGTTTATCCACAAAATACATACTATTTAAACATAATACAAAGTCATGAGCATTGCCCTTTCCTTTATATTTACAATTAACATACATTTACATGCCTGCACATGCATGAATACCCATACATATATATATATATATATATATATATATATATATATATATATATATATATATATGCTTTATGGGAACACAAACACTGTTCCCATAAAGCATGTGCTCACACATGTATACACTTGCACATACATTCATGTGTACTCAGAACTTCTAAGAGCAATACATTTATGTTCATTCCCTGTGGATTTAATTTAAATGGATCTGAGTAGATCTGATGGAATTCCATAAGGCTAAGATATTATGGGGCCTGTGCCACATGGATCACTCAGATGAACACCTAGGGAAAGATTCATGCAATCGGGACTTCACAGCTATCTGCGAAACTGCATCACGTGACTCCTCCACCATACCCCAACTATTAAGATTTTAATGTGACCCACTTATTTAAAAACAGCACTCTATTTTACTTGGCTGATAAATGGAAAGAAATGCAAATTGACATGAGTCACAAATGTTAGTTAACTTTGTGTAAAAGTTAATTATAAGTATTCTAAACAATTTCTGAGATAATTTGATACAAAACTAAAATTAATGAGAGCAGAATGCACGGTATTTACGAGTCAAAAAATTAAAATCTACGCTTGTGGCATGACATTTCCCAACATTTCCAACATTTCTAGGAAACAATGGCACTTCATCTCATTGCTCACTCATCTGAAAAATTAGCACTGGAGTGTCTTCTTCGCAGCATGGATAAATGAACTGTCTCCATGTAATTCTGCCTTCTGAACACAAGCTAATTAGAACTATGCTAACGAAAGAGGCAGCAGTCAATCTGAACAGATTGAATATTCAAATCAACCAATCAAATACATTTTTGTATTTCACAACCAATGCATTTATGAAGTTTAACAGACGTTATTTCAATAAAGTAAGACCTAACTCAATATTGCTACAGAATGCAGTCAAACAGAAGAACATATTTAAGAAGGAGGGGGATGAGCAAAGAAAGGTAATGTAATAAGTGTTTGTTAGTAATGCTATGAAACAGAATAAACAGTCAAACTATTACATTATCAAACTTAAATATGATTAAGATGAGAAGACACACAATACAATGATGAACATGGGGAGGGGGAGTAACATTATTTAACCATGGGAAGTGGACTGGGATATTTTTGGGAAATTGATATTTATTTTACACATTTAGTCATTTCATGTCTGCTGCAATGGCCATTCATATGCATAGTGTCTTAACATGGCACTGAACTTTATCAAAATGAGACACATCAACCTATACACATTGTATACAAACACTAATTTTAAGAGGAGATGCAGCAAATTTATTAGTTTGTGGCAACTACATTATTTCACCCCCCAAAAATAGTGACTTTTCAAATTTTATAATTCAGTGACGAAATGTATGGAATTTGGCTGGAGAAACTAAGGTACATTACATGCTGAATGAATGGCCTTTCAGTGTAATGCTAAACTTTAAACCAGAGTCTGGCATGCAGAATGGTAAAAAGATCTGACTGGCGTTCAGGAGACCAGAGGGTTCCACAAGTAAATATCCCAGCCCTATAACTGACAGTTGCTGGTGATGCAGACAATAATAAGATGGTGAGAGGAGTGAGACTCTGCCATGAGGGACTGCTCCTGATACAGCACACCCAAGACATACCATGAATGTCATGTCTATAAATACAAAATGAGGAGTCATACCCAAGCAATGTCCTCTATGAGGGCTCAACTCTACATACATCTCTTCCAAAAGAGTTATGACCCCAAACCTATGCCACTATAAACAGTTGAAGAGAGTAGCTTATACATGCCAAATTAAGACATATATGATCCCAATTTCCAAGTTTACCATTGGACCTGTGTCAAATCATCTGTGTCAAATGTTGTACAGAACTGCCTAATGCTGATCAGTTAATACACCAATTCATTACAATTTTCTTCTGTGCTGTAAAATAAATTCAGACTTGTCAGAGAAAAGTGACACTAATAAAATACACCTAACAACCTCATTCATATTGTTTTTTGTCACCATATGGTATGACAGAGTGAATTTTAATTGCAATATTAGTGCTTTCACTGTGAAAGCAGCCCGGTGTTAAACAGCTGTAGGAGAACTTATACATAGAGCAATTAGTTGACAAGGAACACTCATGTCTATTTGAAGTGTGGAATCTCCAGAACTATAATGCTTGCTGGGGTTGTTTTTTCCATTGGAAATGTTTACACACGCTATATCAGAAAAAATTCAAATGCTGTCACTTGGCTGATTCTATAATAATAAAATATGTAAGGGGTTCCAAGGCTCCACAACAACTTTCACAGTGACTAATTACATTTAAATGAACATTACTGTTAAACAGTAGCCTACTCCTCCTTGATCTTTTGATTAAACACTGGTCTTTTAGAAGTCGAAAAAAAAAAAACTTTTCAAAGAAAGATTTTAATTTAATGAGTACAATGATGTCAACTGTGCATTTACACAAAAAAGTTCATTAAAAGGCTAGTTTTGATGTGTGAACTGTAAGATAAGAAGTGTCTCAAATATTTAAATCTGTTCCATTATTTCATAGGTTCTGTGATTAAGAGGTACATAAATCCTCTCTGTGCCTTCATTAGATTGGCCCTGCACTTTTGAGGACCCCTGAGATTGTAGGCAATTCTTGGTGATCAGGCAGATACATGTGGTCCCTCAGGCATTGAGGGACATCCTGTAATGAGGTCAATGGTCTTCTGGGCTCCCCCAAAACCTTTCTTATTCTCAGGACAACTCACACTCTACTCCCCTCCCTTCCAGCTAAGCATGGAGTCCACCCCCTGCCAAAGCCCAAAGTTTTGTGTAAAATTGGAGAGAGACAGCCAGGATTTGACCAGTATCAGCATCACCCACCCAAGGCCATGCTGGGGCTCCAGGGCTGGCAAACGGACATACTCCCAGCCCCAAACAGTCACATAAGGATAGCCAAAACCCAATTATATACCCTGCCAGTAGTCACCTAATTAAGTAACTGCACTAGCATGGATCTACTTAGCAATCTAATTATCCGCAGCATTGGGACAAGTTCCCATCATGCTTAAGTTTCCTTTTCATGTTCCGTGTCACATGGTGTCACCATATCCCTGCTGAGCTGTCATGAATGTTCATTTCTCAGAACTGTGAGATAGTAACAAGACAGTAACAAGTAAGAAACTAATCCTCAAGAACTGGATATCTTCCATGCCCTACCATCTTTCCTTGTTCCCTGCTCTTCAATGGATTTACTTAGCCCTGCGTACTGTAAGAATGACTTGAGACATGACAGTGCAATTACAATTGCTGCGCATGCTATGGAAAAATGTAGGGCTTACTTTGCCAAGAAAGGTAACTATATATGGACCTTAGAATAAACTAACAAAGGATTAAATATAAATAACCTCCATACTTCCATTAATAACATATGGCAACATTAATATTTACATGTTTCCATTTAATAATTCATTAATTTATTATGACTGGTTTTCACAAGAACATAGGAGAGTAGTCTATGCATTCATTGTTCAAATTTCAGTTTGAAGGTCTTTGCCCTGGAGAGATAACAGTTCCATAGTTGTAAAGAGATTGTACTAGAAACTAGAGACAAGAGATTTTCAAGGTATCATTGTATGTATACTATTGCCTATTATCAACTATGTGCATATGAAATTATATTGTCATATTAATTTGTGGCATAGACCGGGTATGGGAAATATTAGGGGCAAACACAGACACACAGAATGTGTAACTCTTTCACTGAAATAAAACGTAAAATGAAATAAAAAATCTGACCCTCATGTGCAGTGAGCATTGTTCACCCTAAGAAACAAATCATTGTATTTTGGTCTGTATAATTGTAGCCATATCCATTTGCTAGGATTTGACAGCAAACCCTAATTTCTCACTGTGCAAATTCATTCACAGTTCCAAAATAATACAAGGGTTAAAATATTTTCATGTTTTTGTCTGAATTTACTCAATGTATTCAGGAGTTTTCCAGTCAATATTAAGAAATCTTCCTTCTTCCTGAGAATTTAGAGTAATTAACTCTGATAGCACCTCTTCCAGGGACTACTGAGTCAAAGGCAACTCATTCGAATGTTAAAACCCTGAGCCAGAGACTGCCAAGTGCTCTCGTGTTACAAAGAGGAGAACTGGAAGAGCTGCCAGAGGCAAGTCTGAAAGATAACTATAGAAAGCTGTTTTTGCAGAATACCCAGAAGTTCCATAGTACTCCATCTATTCAATTCACTGGGCACAAGACAGTGGAACGAAGGCAAGACTCCTTCAAAATTAGGTAACTAAATTTTTGTACCTCTTGTTGTACTGCAGCCATAATTTAACCTACGAAGACAGACAATTCTAAGTTCTTGTGATTATTATTAAACTCTTATGAGATTGAAAAATGTATGAAACGATATCCCAAAAATTCATTAATAAGAATAGGCACTCATGTATGTGTGGTTTTCTAAGCAAAACAGTAAAGTCCAATCCACAAATGTCCAGTGTTTTCAAGATCAACAATCCTCTCAAGAGCTGACCTGCTTTTCTGAATGTGGTACCAGGTGCACATCAGAGTAGATCATTCCAAAAAGCAGGGTTGCTGTGTACAGCTGTAGGTGCAGTGTACAGTGTGTCCCTACCACCCTCACACTGAGCTAGGGCTTCAATCTCCTTCATAATAACACTTGGGAGCCAGCTGAGAGCAAATTATTTTCATTCTGAAGTGAAATTTTTTAAGTCTGTTGGGTTGAGCCTTCATTTACAGCAGCCTCCCAACCAACAGATTCAAAACGTACAAAAACGTTCAGAAAGGCAAGTAAAAACTGTGTGCACAGACAAGAGAGAGCAGTTGGCAGCCCTGCAATGTGATGTTTAATTGGCTGTAGAATCACCCCAAAAAGGAGCGCTTTAGTCGGCAGGGGTGTCCCAAAAACAAATGTGTCTCATTGTTCACTGGCAACGCCCATTGGCCAATCAGACACCCACAGTCTGCCTGCACAAAGCTGCACATGACGCGTCTTCCTCCCACTCACATCTGTACAAGCTGAACTTGTGGAGTGTGGTGCAAAGGCAAACTCTACCATACTGCAGAAATGAGTACAGCTTGGAATATGAATGGGTGTTCCAAGATGATGGGGAAAAAGTATAACAAAGATGTACAAAGATGTACTGTCAAATCTGCATTTTTCATGCATTTGCATGTATTACAAATGTGCTTGGTACTTTTACAGTACCTTCCATACAGGCCTTTGCCATGTACATTTAGAGTCACTCTCTGAAGTGTCATCTTGCAAAACATTTTCCATATTGAAGAAATCCTTTAACAGTCACATGTTCAAGCAGAGTTCCCCTTCCCTTTCCCACATCCTTATATTGTTTTTCATTAATAATGAATAAAACAAAAATGACTAAGTCCAGGCATTACAGAGCAATGTTTTACTTTGGCTCTCTATTGAACACTGTTGCTCCCTGACTCAGGACATGACCTGGGCACTAGCATGCCAGTATGTCTCTGTAAAAATATTAAATTCAGAGAAACTAGCTGATTTGTTTTCCTTAACAGCAGTTATCTGTCCAAAAGTCCTCACCTGCTGGTAGAAAGTAAAGGAAAAACATGGCCACAGCAATGGCCCTGGGGATTACAGAGATGTCTTTCAGAACCAGGAGTAATCCTACTGCCAAACCTAATCACATCCTGTCCACCCACTCTCACACTCACAAGTTTAGCATGCTCTTCCTCCCCTAGTGCAGTCCCTGGAAAAATGACAGCTTGGTTTAGAGATATTTCCATTTTTCTAACCTTGCCATCACTTGTCCAAAAACTGCATCCCAGTTCTTTTTGCCACTCAACCTCTACCCAAAAAAACACCATACAATGTCTGAAAGTTTGCTGATTCCATTTTAAACCCATGAGTAAAATGAAGACAGAGAATTACTCCAAACTATCCATCAGGACAGGATTTTTACCTGCAAATTTTTGCTGTAGATGCTCTTTCAAACTACTCTACAGTAGGGGTAAGTGATGTTACATAATTTCTATTTTTCACTATGACTGAGGTATCATCAGCAAGAGCTAAAAACCCTCAGAGGTCTCTGGACAAGAGAATGGAAAACTTTAACTTTCATTTTGATTTTAACTTTTCAATTTAAATTTTATAGAGCAACTGGAAGAGTGCTGAGAGCTCCCTGGCTGAAGCCCACGCTAAAACTAAAATAGCTGGAAAACACTGTTAAATTTCTAAAAGAAAAGCATTGTCAAAAGAGCAGATATTTGGAGCGCAATACATTTACTAAGTGTGCACATTCAAAATCACCTATTTGCATTGTTTGACAACTCTTTCAAAGGACACTTACACGTCCGGCTTTCCTCTCTTTTGAGAGAATGGATCATCAAGCAGTTCATGATCATGGCAGTTCTCAAATTCCAGTTCCTATAAGCTGTTGAACAGTCTATGACAATTTCTACAGGATTATTAGGTTTTAAAAGTAGATTCTTTATAGAATTCTTCAGTCTGAGGAAACCTCTAAAGAAAGTTTCAGCGACTCAACCTCCTTATTCCAGTTCTCCAGGTCTCCTGAAACAGTTTACCAGATGGTACCTTGGTTTCAACAAACAGAAGTATTGCTTTAACCACTCTCTGGTCTTCACCTGCACAATGTTCTCCTGATTTCTTCTATGGTTTTATTATTTAGTGGATATACCTTCTCCTACAAATGAATGTACACTTTTGTCAATATAAGTTTAATGCAAAGTTAATAAAATACAATTAAATACAAATAATACTGAAATGTAATGTAAAAATGAAATCCATTCAGCCTAAGTAGAAATGTTGAGTTTCTTCTCCCAAATATTTGGAGGTCCACCCATTTTTTATAGTTTAACATTTTTATTTTAAATATCTGGCAATGATATCCCTAGCCATTTTCATGAGCAGATTCATCTAACATCATATTACTTAGAGTAGTGTCAAATCAGCACCCTACCAGGGAATTGAGATTGAAATATCCTGGTAACACATTTTGTACGGAGCTAATCTCCACCCCACCAGTAAAGCAGACTGCCAGCATAGAGGAGTGACTGATCTCTGAATGACTGCTCACCCTCAGCTTGATATTCACTTTCCAATAAGTGTTCATTCATCAGTGCTCCTCTTGCTGTAATTTCACCATATGATAAGCTGATATTCTCAGACTGATGATACAGGGCATCAGTGCCACCATGCTTACACAGATTACAAACCAGCTGAGTCTCAGTTTATCAGCCAATGTAAGTCACCTCAATCAAGACTACAAGACAGAAAATGTATAGAACAGAAGCAAAGCTTAAATCAAATCAAGGATCAACAAGGTCTACACAATTAGACTGAAATCAGAGAAAATAAATCTTTTTTTTTCTGTGCTCCATGCATTCAACTGCAGTGCAGCTACAGCATGCTCTACAAAGGATCTGAGAACAGAGTGACAGGAGATGTCTCACTGTCAGTCCTGCAGTATCAGTTTATTCGTTTAGTTTCAAGGATAGTATACCATGTTAAACACTTGACTCTGATTGTCTGATTGGTCAAGAGGGTGACGACTATTTATATACCTTATGGAGAGAAATCATAAACAAATGTGAAGTACATACAGTATAACAAGTGGCCCTATTTCACTTGCAAATAAAAGCCCATTCAACACATGAACAAATGTAAATAATAATAATACAAAAGTGGCAAATAATATAACATTAACAACAACATGCTACAACAATATTGTTCAACTGTATTTCAAGGTAGTCATGATGCAAACTATATGTAGAACAATCCACTAACAACCTCTCTGAATATTCAGTTATATGAAAATGAACTGCTTCAGGTTACCACCACACTGCCCTGCTGTGGTTTATTTTCATAAAACAGCACATCCCCTCATGGTTTAGAAATAAAGGAAATAAAGAAAATACTTTATTTCCTGTTTGACAGAATGTTTGTATTACAAAGCTGCTTTCCCTCAACATGGACAATGCACACAACAGAGTACACAACACAAGTAGTTTAGCAGATTCTTTCATCCAGAGCAAATTATATGGCTGACATCTCCACATTACTGTGTACCAATGAATATTTACTGAAACAATTCAAGTAAAAAAAAATGAAGGATACAATGACAGTGAGATTTTGCCCTGGGATTTTGAACCCTGCAACCTTTATCCAACAAGACCCTTAATCCTCATAATCCCCACCCCATTCCAAAAGTCACATTCCACATTCAAACTGGGATGTTTCAAGTCCCGTGATGGGATCTAAACCCACATATCTGTTGTAGAGAATCTGGTGAATTACAAACTGAGCTGAAACTCAGCTACTGCCTCTCTTTGGAAGACCCAAGCCTGGGGAATAAGTAGGGACTGTCCACCCTGGGCCTTCTGTCAGCCGTCCTTCTGGATTTGCATGGAGGCCTTGCATTCTCACAATGACTCAGCATGACTGGTGGAAAGGCTGAGTGGGGTGGGATACCAGCTATTTCCATATGTCTCCCATCTCAAGTGTCCTTTCTCACAGAGACCCACCTTTGCTTCCGTCTATTCGTCTCCCCTTTCCCTGGGTATCAGCTATCACTGACATTCCCATGTGATATGCCATGAAGTGCATCGTGCCTGTATCAAAGCGACGCACTGCTACTGGATGCCATAGTAACAGCTGAGGAATAGACGTTTTCAGTTCAGCCATAACAGATCCACTTACATAAGCCATTTTCACACATGAACTCTGGAAAATGGCCGGGGAATCAGGTCTAGACATTATCCGGAGTTACCCTTTCACACGCAGCACACAACCGGAAAATTTCAGTGTCAGAAGCGTTCTCACCTAGCTGGAAATATTCTGTTTGGTTTTGCGAGGGGTGGCACCTGGGTAGAGCTTGGGTGGGCATGGGTATGCTGCGGAAATCGCAAGTGTTTTGTTAAAAGCATATTGAAGTCAGCGGACGAGGCTACCAACTCATCCATAATGATGATTCTTTTTGCGTTGATATCAATACTACATGTACTTGGACGTATCTGCAATATCAATGAAACAGTGGAGAGCAATATACAGACAAGCAGAAATAGTACGAAGCAGCCACCCTCGGATGCTTGTATTCTTCCAGTTTCGCGCCAGTCTCATGATAGAAACATCATCAACATGCCCACTTGCCTGCTGTGAATTCTCTGGACAATTACCTGCTGTCTTCACACATGGGCTCAACAGGACATTACCCAGACTTTGTACTAGGGAGCTAGCAGGATTAAGCCTGTATAATGTCCGGAGCAACTGTTCCTGACATTTTTGTTCACACATATAGCTCCTCCATGTAATTCTCCCAAATAAATCAGTGTTTTAACTGATAAGATATTCTAATTTACCCTACAGGTGGATGGAAAATAATGAAGGAGTCCATCAGTTAAAATTGAGATTCACAACAGGCTGCATAAAATTAATCTTTCAACTCTTAGATACTTAAAAAGGGAAGCCAGCCACAAAGCATGGCTTTTATCAACCAATCATGACAAATTGCCTTTAAATAAAGGTGTCATTAAATATTGACAAAGTGAAATCAATGAACTGCATCCATTTTTTTCATAGCCAAATTGCAACTGAGCTGAGTTTGTACTTCCCTGAAGAAATATACATCAAATCAGATTTCAATCATTTTCTGCTAAAACACAAAAAAGGAAATCAGTTTGTATTAGAAAAATAAGTATTAATGTCTTCATTAAAATAGACATATATGAAAAATAATGCAAAAAACAAATGACTAGACCAGAAAACACAACAATAAAACATTTTGGAATATTTTTGTGTACCTTTTCTTTGTTAACCTGAGCACCTTTTGTTTTTGCACAATTTTATAATTAAACAGAGAGCATCAATAAATCTATGCCTTTATCAGAGGGATTTTTATTTTTATTTATTTATTTTATTTTTGGCAGTGTGCAGTTAGAATTTTCAAATGAATTATTGGCTTGAAGTGACTGCAGCATAGTTTGAATCCTGCTTATTGACTGAGTGCAAGAACACTTAAAAAACAAATGATCAAATTTATTTGTACAACGATTGACAGCATCAGAACATATGTGACCAGTGTCAAGTAAATAGTTGCTATGCATTCTCTTTTGACTGCTGTGCTTTTCATATTTGCACATGTCATATGTAGCGGAAGCAGATGTGCATTTTAAACAGATATTTTCCCTGGGCTGCATCCTGCTGTTAGTAATATCCATGATCATGCAGACAAACACTGTAAGACTTTTCTTTGGAAAGCAGTAAAACATACATAGTTAAAATGCAAACTGCATCAGCCCATGAGACCACTAACTGCTGCACTGTCACCTACAATTCACTACACATTTTGCCTTAATTAGATATAATAATGCTGTTAACTAAAATATTTAATTATATGGAGAAATATGTCTGAGAAATACAGAAAAGCTTGCAGTCTTTAGAGTACAAATACACAAGGGTGAATAGGTTACAAATATAAAATAATCCTTCAAAATCAAAGAAAGGTAAAAGACAATGTATATAAAGAAAAAATATGATCAAGGAAAATTCATACAGCAAATAAACAAAGCTACTGGAACATTTCTCCTAAATGTGTCTGTAGAGGCAGAGCGCGCGCGCACACACTCACACACACACACACGCGCACACACACACATACCACATGTGTGTGCATACCAGTGCTCCATGACCTTTGAAATTTAGTTGTGCCTGGGTCTTATCATGTGTTCATGAAGTCTCCTTGACCACATGAAAGTGAACTGGAGTGCAAGGACACAAGTTAACTCTGTGAACTCAATTTCATACATAGCACAAACTGCCTGAGAATTGGAAATTTTAAATTGCCATAAAATGTGTATTCAGTTTTACAGATGTAATGGCAGCAGGTTTTAATCAGCTCTGATACTTTTTTGATTTGTGTTTATTATGACAATCATTATTTATCCTTAACTTTACATAAAAGATGTAAGGGTTCAATTTTGCCTGGCAGGCAGAATTTGGAAATTAAATTATCAACCAAATTTTAACTAAAAATGAACAACAAATATTGATTGAATCCAGCAAAGTTAGTAGTAATTCAACATTAAATTAAACCAAAAACGGTCCAATATGTCATTGTCAGTATTTATGATGAACAACCATTTTAAAATCGTTGAAGAGTCTAAGTCTAACTTACTGACAAGAAGTGTGTCTCTGGTGTATGGTAAAAGCAATGTTTCAATAGGAGATAGAAGAAAAGATACTTCCACAGCAGTGCAAACTTCTAACTAAAATATATGTAGCTGTCTCATCCATTCCTCCTTAATCAACAGTAAAAGGAGTCCTGACTGAAAGCCACCTAAGATGAAGACATTCATCACTCCATGGAGGGATTTCAGGCCATGAATATGAATGCTACACCAAAAAAAGCGGGGCAGCCCACTTCCTCTTCACAGTCAAAGCAATAGCAAGGGAAGACTGCAAATTCAGCTCCCCAAACTCGCTGCCCAAATCATTCCTTTGTGGTGACAGGTGACAGGTGCTCAGTCTTACCAACTTAATGCACAGCGAGCAGTGGGTGAGGATTTCAGTGATGCTCCCAAGGGTCTGCTTATTTTTCTTGACTCTCAATCTTCTTGAATATGTCTGAGTTTGCTTTAGGCCAGGCCCTGGGACACAACGGTGCTTCAAAAATTGAAATTATTATGTATTTGCAGCACATGGGAAACCACTGGTTTTGTAATAGGAAAAATATAAGAGGGTTGTTTGACGGTGGCGATAGGCCATTCTGCCCATCTAGGTTTGTTATTTTGCCTTCAACTGACTAGAGACTATTAATCATTGTGTCAAACCTGGCCTTGAACAGCCCTCGGGTCTCTTTTTCTACAAACATACCTGACCTGGTAAGCTTTTTAATGCATTAATAACTCTTTGTGAGGAAAAAAAGCTTCCTCAAAATACTTTGCAGTATTGATGTGAACTACCTATGACCACTAGGTCCTTTAGCAGGGCAGAGCTTTTATTGTCCATGTTATTTATCCTCTTTATTTTCTAAATTCACAATAAAAATCCCATAACTGAGACTGAAGAGAGTTGTTATTATTCATGAAATATGGTATCTCTGCGTAACAACGAATCAGAACAATGAGAAGCTTCCTGATTAATACAGGAAGCACCCTAATGATTACTGCATCACTGTCTGTTGATGATTTCCTTATTTTTTATGGAGCATCCATGTACAAGTAATGACAAATGAAACCTTATATGCAAACAAGGTTTTTTTGATGCAAAGTATAAGTACATTACTGTTGCTACAGTAAGTTCCAGGTGGTTTTAAGGTAATGTATAGAAACACAAAACATGAAATTCACTACCTGCCATCAACTTTGCAAGATTTTAACGAATAAACCTGAGAGGAGCACCTTAGGAAGCCTGAAATTCAGTGAAACACCAAGAAATGCTCTCCATCGCAACTTTAATGTAAATTGCTATTTGAGTCTGAAATTCCATAATACCTCAAAATAAAAGAAAGAGGAAAAAAAACATTTACTGAAGGGGTGTCTCAAAGCACACTGAAATATAACAAACTATTATAATATACCTGACGTATACATTTTCACACTGATACATGAAGAAGTCTAAATATTCTTCCTGTCTTGGACTGCAGATGAGAGCAGGATGTATTTTCCCATTGCATTTTCATTTTCAGCAAAGTGAACATGAAGGCAGTTACAAAATTCATACGCATGGTCACAGTGAAGGTAAAAAGTGCCATCAATCCTTTTTCTTATCGTAGTGCTGCCATTTTTTCAGACATCAGCTTTTTCTCAGATTTCAACAGATTATAACATCAATCTGAAAAGGTTTAAAGTGAGAGTTACAGTATGGGTTGGCCAAAGCTATACAAGTCAGGAAATTCAAATGAGCACAGCAGCACTTAGCTTGACCAATGCTGTGTCAAGGCTTGTCCAGCAGACACTGGTGTGTTAACGTCTGCTATACTGTAGTTTGTCTAATCTACTTCGAACACAGGATCACTTCCTGTACTTTAGTTAAAACCTCAGACACAAATGGAACACTGGATAGATAAGGGCAGTCTTTGGGGTACTCTTCTACACCCACTTACAAGCCCACAAGATGTCCAAATCCCTGACAACACCACACTCATTGAAAATTCATTTAAAATAAAAAACATATATAACCAAAACAAAGAACTATGGCATATGCCTATCTTGAATGTGGAGAAATTTCAGAAAAAGTAAAATAATTCATATTATTTTTCCATCTTTTTAAGCTCTGATCCTCCAGTTAGTGAAGATGTGCGGAGAACGTTATAGCTGTACTCCAGCAGGTCAATATTAGCACTTTCATTTCTGTGAAATTCCAGTGATGCTTGACCTAGTGATCCCTACCCTATTTTGAATCACTTTTTTCTGTTTTTAAATGTAAAACCAGGTTATTCTCCATTAGTTATTGCCAAGGGCGTAGAACTTTGTATGGACGATAGGGACATATAACCACTGTTGTCCGTCAGTGTCTAATCAGTGTATTTGGTACAAAAATGGTTAACATTTTAATGACATCCACATTACTGACCGTATGTTATAGTTGCATTAACTTTTCCGATTATATTACAAATTAATTTCCTGACATACATGTAGAAAGTTAGCTTGCTGGTTAACTTGAAAAACAAGCTGGTAATAAAGACGCATGTAAAATTATGTTCTCACAAAATAAGAAAAGAAAGACGCATATTGAAAGACAACTCGCTGTCATTTTTCGGATAAACAAGCCACGACGGGTCATAGCTCATGCAAACTAGCTTACCCTTTTGTAGCATGTCCTGTCAGATGGGGGTACCGGTAAATGACGTGCCTAACTAAATACCACTGGTGTCCTTTTCTGACATTGCCATTCCCATTGGTATCCACCGCACACTCAATACCCTCCCATTGGTGAAAGAACTACAGCATTCACCCCTCTAATTTAAAAGACAACAATACTCAAAGTTGCTGCATTGCAACTGCAGCGCAAAGATAACAATGCATTCCTGGAAAGGTGGAACTCACTGAAACAACCAAAAACAATGCTACAACACACAGTTCATATTCACCATTTGACAAGTTTGCTATCGCTAACTACAATAGTAGGCTAGAACTCACCCCTTCAAGATGGCGCCATTATTTAAATTAAACCAGCTGCGGTTTCCCCCAGCTAACGCTACTTCAATAACAAAATATGCACACAACAACAATGACAACAATGCAAAGTTTCTTTTCCTAGACAGTGCCTCAGAAATCCAGCTCATCAAGCCAATTTCTGCTCCTGGTTATTGAGGGTGCCAGTTTATAAGAGTACAATTCCAGTACAGGCCGAAATTTCAATAGCATCAACAATATTGAAAAAACACGACCATATACAAAGTGCCACTTTAACAAAAGCATGAAGCTAGTCGGCTTGTTGGCTGATGATGTTTAAAAAGTAAAGAGTAGTAAGCATAATAGTGATGACAGCAATAATAATTCTACAAAACGAGCTAAGAAAAGCAACACTGCTAGGCTACCGATAACCAGCTAGTAGCTACTATGCTTCTTTTCCCCTAATTAACTGATAAACACATGGAGACTATCCTTCACTATGGCCGGAGTAAAGTTAAGTAGTCTCTGTTAAACTGCCCCCTTGTTGGTAATTAGTTGCCCTTAGCATAACATTACAGAATTCATTAATTAACACATTCTTGTATTCAGTAGACACTGAAAATCTTACTCCTTGAATAGTGTTGTTTTTTCAACTGTGAACGTTTCCTTATTTAGATGTTCTATCATGAAATAAAGAAAGCTAAACTGTAATGTTGTTGGTTTACATTATCAAAATTGTGTAATTATTGTCTAATTATTAATTAGATGACATGAAATTGTGGTCAGAAGTCTATCATAAATTCAGCTCATCTTCCAGGGGGGCCCCTGCGCACCACTTTTATGTCCCCACCAATGTCAACACCAACCTACGCCCTTGGTTATTGCACATTATATATTGCATACTGAGCTCATTATGTCATGCTTCAAGATGCAAACTTCCTAGCTTCTAGCAACCAGCCAAAAACTGAAATGCAATGTATTGGTGTTTTGTCTTGAATATAAAAATTTCTCTTACATTTTCTCTCCATCCAAGAGTGAAATCTTTCTATGTTGTGTCATCTCCTTAATGTAATGGGGATTGCCCAAAATTTGTTCTGTGTGTGTTTAAGTATTTGTGTTTGTGTGTGTGTTTCATAATGTAGCATCATTTCGGACAGTGGGTGTGTCCATACAAGTGACTTCAAACCATAAATTGTAGGTACATGTGCATGCACAATTACGCCCCCCCCAACACACACATACACACACACACACACCCAGGGACCTTAGTTTTAAAAACCCATTTTCCCCTTGGTTAAGCAAGCAGCACAAATACCAGACTAATGGAACTCTTTCTCCCAAATGAGGTCAAACAAATTCTAACTCTGGCAGTAGCAGAGGAGTTTTACATTCAAAACACAGCGCTCTCCAGCTATCTTAACCCCTTCAGCTGTGTAGATTGATAGTTGCCATTTGGAAAATGTTACCTGCGACTGGGATTTCACACTTGCCATTTTCATCCATGAATATTTATACATTTATTTTATACAAATCAATCATGGCGGGTATCAAACGGCTCTTTTTTGCAGAGTGGTTTGAATTACGGTTGTCTGCTGTTAGTATGCAGGGCGCAGCGTGGAAGCATGGTTTGGTGTACTGTGCTGATTTTCACGCTTGTGTTCACTGGAATGGTGTGTGGACTCGGGGGCATTGCTCTCCTCGGTTGATCAAGTAATAACTTTCTCACGCAGCGGTAGCTCTGTATGTAAAATAATTTATATCTTGCTTTCATCAGGAAGACAGGTGTTTGAATCAACTCCAGCAGCACTCAGGGGGTGGAGTAAGACTGGCATAGTCTTTTCCGTGACCAAGTGATTGGACATGGACAAGGACACAATAAGCAATGTCCCCTCAGTCACACCCTGTGCTTGCACTCATACCTTAACTCCTCACTCACAGTCTGTGCGCTTAGAGACACCCTATCCCCTATTTCCTTCTCTGTCCCCTCATGTGCAATCTTCCATCACCCATATGCTGTGCCCTCATCACAATGTATTCTGTCACTCACACTCACTAATGCCCTGGCCCATCACTAACTTACTGTGCCCTCACTCACACATGGTCCCCTCACACACTGTGCCCTCATCACACTTTATCCTCTCACCATCGTCTATAATATGCTTCACCATCACTAATGTCCTGTCCCCTCACTCACACACAGTGGCATCACTAATATTCATGATTTTTGAGGTATATGCAACAACCAAAAGCTCTTCTTAAAGGTAGTGAACCCATATAGCCCCTCTGGAATAGCCTTGCTTTTGAAACATTGTAGAAATATGATATACATTTTAAATATATTTCTGCAAAAAACCTAATGCCTTGAACAAATGTTGGAATAATTAAAACGGTGACTGCCAAAGAAATGCCACAATTGCCCCGAGCTACATGGAAAACAGTGCTTGGAGTAGTCAGGGCAGCAACCTCAATGTCTGGGGTCTCCAAGGCGAGTGTTCAGTGACAAAACCACCAGCAGCTGTTAAAAAAATCAAAAAGATAACTCTCTACTTGTCTCTGCTACCTGTTGCAGCAATTACTGCTGCCGAAATCACAGTTCACTGGACAGGTCACATTTTTTTCTCAATGTGTTCTTTTTGCTAAATTCAGAGTCATACTGTTGTTAGTAGAGGACTCCATTTTATTTTACTGAAACAAGTAGTCTGTAAGACTAGGAGGATATGAAGACAATTATTTTAAGTGTATTTTGAAAAGTTTATAAAGGAATTATTTCCTGGTCACTGAAATGCAGATCATTTTGCACCCTTTCTCCTGCGGTTCCATCATATGCACCCACACATAAAGATCTGAAAATATTTTAGGCAAAGCAGTACTTATCTGTCAATCCAGTGCATCTGATTACTTAAAAACATGAGAAAAAATGAAAAGTAATATCTTTAATATGCTTGCATAGTCTTCCCTTTTTCTCTTCTATATTTTTACGTTGTAATGCCACATTGTGTTAACTGTGATTGAATAAAACTCTTTTGATGTGTCATTCTTGATCTATGCAGTTTTCCAGTACAAATCCCATCTGTTTAATCAGTACAGCATTAACAAAAAATACTTGGCACACATTAGTCCTGTCTGTCATGAGATTTGAAACAAAGAGTAAAATTGGTATTTACAATCCAAATCCAAAATAATTAATTTCTTAACATGTGAAAGAGCAAGACCTGGTAAGCAATTAAGGCTCCAAATGTGTGCCTCTCTTTGGTGGCTATTTTGATCATTGTTTTGGTGTCACCCCACAGTGTAGGTTCTGCTGTTATCAATCTTTGCACTAATCGTAAACATAAGGAATCCCATTCATAAGAAAACATTGCTTTTGCTTTGACAATTATCAGGAACATTTACGAAGGGAGACCTGACTGGATTGCATAGTATACAACTGAATGGATACTTCTGAAGACGTAATTTGTGGTCGCTTCTTTTGTAATCTGCACCAAAAACAAGGCATGTATCACTCAGTAACCTATCTGGAACAATAATATCACTGTAGTGCTATATTAAGGACATGGTTTGCAATGCTTAAGATTGGTCATTTTCAACAGTTACACTAGTGGCCTAAATATCAAGTCACATGTATCACTGTTCACCTGTGTGTACAATAAGATAATCTCATATGATCTACAAATGTTAATGTTTCATTACATACTAGCCCAACCAATATCACCAACTAGTTAAACAAAACAGCAAACATAGAAAGGAAATGTAAAAGGCAAAGGTCCATTTATGTATATCCTTAACAATTCATATTGTTTTCACTCAACAGAGAACAAAGACATGGGCTCCCATTCTCAATCAGTTGAATATGAAAACTACATCATTCTTAAATGACTTGAAGAACCTAAATAGCAACTAAAATGTCTACAAGTACATTTTTTTGTTATTGTCAATATTTGTTTCTGCTATAAGAGACATTTTAAAATCAACACCGTACTATAAGATCCTAAATCATCATGTAACATGAGTGATGTAACATAGTTTAAAAGAAGTCACAAAGCTGATGATCAAACTGTGATCATCAGTAATGGAAATTGAAAAATGATTCAATGTTTTGAGAGGAACAGTGTCATAAATAATTACAACATATGCCAAACAAATAAAAACTTCAGGAAAGAGGAAAGCAGTCATAAATTGGACCCCACACCCACTAACAAACTGACACATAGGCAAATAGATGCGAAAAAGCAGAATCAAATGTACTCAAAAATGACAATGGATTATGATCCACACCTCTGTGACCCACTCTCAATAAAAATTGTCATTTGTGAGTTTCACAAAGCTGATATCGATTGATTGATAGTGGTTCAGAAACCACATCAGATTGATAGTGGTTCAGAAACCACATCAGATTGATAGTGGTTCAGAAACCACATCAGATTGATAGTGGTTCAGAAACTGAGGCCAATAGGCAACGATTCATAGCCTGAAATAGTGACACTGAAACACGGCCTGAATACAATATGTAAAATGTTTTGATGGGTCATGTTTTTCACTGTTTCCTCTGGGTGGCATGGGTTTATGTTCAGATAAAGCCAAAGGAAACATTCAACACACATTCCTTTTTCCCAACTGTTAAACATGGTGGTTCATCTATTACTTCATGGACTGCCATCTTGTGGGATTTATTCAGTCCCATTATTACTTTGCAAGGTAGAATTATGGCCGAGGAATGCAAGACCGTTATAGGTGATCAGATACAACAAATGGTGAAAACTTGTTTCCTCAAAATGTTCCCATACACCAAAGCAACATATGCCCCAATACATTCTGCTGGACAAATTAAAGAGTGGTTTAATGACCACGTTTAAAACCAAGGTGAAGTCAAACACCTCCTATGGCTTTTACGGTTACCAGATTTTAACTTCATTCAACCATCCTGGGAAGTTCTAGAGCATAGAACATGGAGAAGATTTCTACCTCTTTCCATCTCTCTGAAGGAATAAATTACAGTCCTTCATTATGAATTGTTCAACATCCCTGTTAAAAATGTTTTGGTCTGAAAGAAAAAGACAGTCCAACTCATTACTATTTTAAGTATTCACATATTAGTTGGTGTTTCCCATGCTTTTCTACCCCCTGCATTTCTGTTGACAACATATTTGACATATACCAGCCAGCACTAACAATTACATCAGGGCATAATCTATGAGAAGTGTGTAATAATGTTAGTAACTGTTGTCATTAATTTTGCTTGATTAATACACATGTTAATTATGTGAATTATACATTGGCAAGTAATCGCAAAGTCCTGGGCATATTAATAATTTCAAATATTGGCTATATTTAAGAGCTCAAATCCTGTGTTATCTATATATTGTGCATTGGCAGTGTCTCTCAATGTGCAGAACAGATGAATGTAAATTTATACTGTTAATGTACCTTGAATATCTGCCAGGTGTTACAAACACTACCTCTGAATCCATAATGAAAATCAAGGAAAATTTCACCACGGGCATTTTTCTTTAGACTAAGGCTGCCAGCTGATGGAAAATATGTGTTCAGTTTTTCTCCATTAGTTGAATTAATCAGTTGATCATTCCACCAGGCAGTGTGTGGCTGAAGTCAATCACATATAATGCTCACAACCTCAGTACATGACAAACTCTGAATGAGAAAAAAGCAGTTTTATTTGGCAAAATATTAACTGAATTGCACCAACAACTTAAAAACAACTGATGCTGAAAATAATGACTCCAACTTTCATACTTACTTGAAATATCATAGAATGCTTATACTGAATAAATATGACAAATTAATAATGAATTTAAGATACAGTCATAACATTTTACTTATCCACAAAAATGTGTTGGTGACTAATACTCCTCCTAAACAAGAAAAAAAAACAAATATGTAGTGTAGAGGTTATATTGAAGCGCACAAGTGCAACATTTGAGATATGTCACTGAACTCCTCCCACAGACAAGGACTAATCTTACTGTGGACAGTTACAGCAGGGAAAAAAGGGCGAAACTTTGAAGTTTATTATCTACCTGTGCATGTTAATGAATTTGCTCATGAATATTGTTTCACAATTCATCTCATCTGTAATTCAAAGAGGGGCACAGTGGATGCATGACTGCATGTTTTTAAGTTTTAATGAAAAAAGTTTGTGCGTTTTACATACTGAACTGAGTTGAGCCCATTTGTGCATGCTGGATGAAACGCGCAAGCAGCACAATCACTCTAATTGGTTCATGCCATCTTATTCAAATGTATGTTTTAAATAATATTACTTTATTTTTTCCACCCCATTAAAGCTTTGTGTTTATACATCCCCTAGGGTTTCATTTCTGGAATAGAAATGCACCTTATCAAGAAGCAATGTTTGAGGAAAAGAATATTAATTAAGACTCAACAGATGGAGGCACACAGTAGTGGATGTGCATTATTTTTGCTGTGCTGGTAGATATGAAGACTGAAATAAGGTAACAAATTCTGCTTAAAGATTTCTTCCAAATAAAGTTGAACTTAAACAGGGACATCTCCCTCCTGAATAGACAAAGACGCAAATAAGGAGCTTCCTGCATGAAAACAAGGCCTAATCCTAAAAAATAGCACAATAAGAGAGCAAAAATTAGAATGCGTACCACAGCTAGTAAAATACTCTCAGCTACCATCACACAAAACCATCCAGCCAAAAAATTCAAAGTATTGTCGTCTTGCCAATGCATGGTGCACTGCAATGCATTGCTATGTATTAGCTAGTAACACTCATGAGTCTCATTGCTCTTCAATGGCCTCTCCTGGCCCACCAAGCACTAGCAGATTTATGCACTGAACATATAAGGACTCTGTATTCATTTGACAACAAAGACAATGTGAGATTGGTGCTGTATCTGCAGTATGAGCAATAGCAAAGGCTTGTTGTCTTGTTGTTAGTCACTTAGTTTACGAGCCTTCTGGGAGGTTTGCTGTGGGTGGGGCTGATGACAGTGTTTAATTCCAGTAGTAAAAAAGGTGGGAGGGGATTCATAAAAAATCAGTCCGAGTGAACTGTGACAGAATAAGAGGCCCTGACAGAGCCCAGAGAGTGAGTGGTCTTTATTCCCACCTTCCTCAGTGACAGTCTTTGGTGAAGGCAGTAGGATTAGCTGGAGGACATAAATACACTCAAATGGAACAAGCCATCAAAATCCAGCCAAGCACCAGAATGACAAACCAGCTCAATTAAATTAGCTTTGCTTGGTGCAAATTTAATCAGACATCAAAATCTGTCATGTTCCAAAAGAAGATGAACACATATGATAAGATAATTTAAATATGACCTGATCTCAAACTGAAACATGTCTTGAAAGAAGATTGGCATGTTTTTACAGCCTTTTGTCAAAATTTTTCACAGAGAGAAAGAGAATGGGGAAAAACTTAAATATGTAAATACTTGTTTTTCAAAAGTGGCTCAACTGAAAAAAAGTAATATCAAAACCAAATGCTTGACTGTATTTTTAAATGCTTATCGGAACAATCTGGTGAAATAATGACATTCATTCAAATATTTTATTAACTTTTTGGCAGGTCTTATTCTGAGCTACTTTCTATATAGGGCTCTGGGGGTTATGCTTAAATACAGTGGCTCTACACTTCTGAAAGACCTTATGTTTGCGGTTTTATTTTATGGGGGGGGATCTTGGATTCTTTGTGGATTCTTTTTGTGGGTTTTTCATAAATGTCTTTGCACTTTTTATTATAGGTAAGTTTATTGCCATTTACTTTGACTCACATCTCTGGAAAATAATAAACAAATGCTTTGGTGACCTAATGTCCACATCTTCACCACTCAAAATATGATTTGCTTGATTAAAAATTGTTTCCCCTTTTTCCCCAGTTTTAAACCATTATTCAGATTATCAGAACCCCAATCCTTGACCATATATTTTACCTGTCAATACCTAACTAATAAATTAAGATGGCCCTGCATACTGATATCAGAATGGAGCTAGACAGATGGAGCTAAATTAAAACAAGTTTTAACAAGCTATGAATTTCTCTGCTGGTAATACCTGGGAAATCCATCAAGGCCACCACATGCCATATCAAACAGGATTTACAGTATTTTCTGCCAATTAGCTGCCCTCCACCAATGGATCTCACTAAGACAGTGTGACAGTCCCTGAAAATCTGCATCTGCTCCTCTCTGGGTAAACAACAGGTATAATCAAGGAGGGAAAAGCACTGAGGCCCAGAGCCTGAGATGGAATCCCAAGACCTTACTTATCAGTTACTGCACTGGAACAGATCACCCTCAAACACATCTGTACAACAGGAATGCCAATTTCATTATCCCATTTCATACTTAAGTGGAGAAAAAGCTGCTGTTACATTTTAATTGCAAGTCTGCACTCAACTTTTCTTTTTTGAATGTCACTCAAAAAAGCCTTATTATGTTTTCTTGGGTTACATTCAGTTGTAATCCCACCCCTACCAAAACTTTAGTGGGATGCTGTGCACATTTGTTCATGCCAGTATAACGCTGTGAAATGTTAATAACTAACTTTAAGGAAACCTTATGTTTGACAGTGTAGTATTTTAGCATACAGAGGGACACTTCCCCATTTATAAACCTTTGTCTGACTGTCTTATGATGGCCTACACATTTTCTGTCCATCAGAGCTTGGTTTGCAGTTATCAATTCTGTCATGGATTTTCAATGATCAAAGTCTTAAAGAACTCTAGCCATGAGGCGAAAGAGACACAGTTTATAGTCTGAGTATGGTCATTTGCTATCTGGCTAGTGTCAGAGAGTTCATTTGAGCTTTTGGCTTTGCACTAGTTCATTGCCTAATAAAGCAATATAGTTGAACCAAAGCCCTAAAAAAACCCTGCTCCAAGACTTATGTCTGCCTCAAACATGCAGCTAACAAGCACAGCAACACTGATGCCATGTCTTGTTGCCCTGTGCTGATGGCTCGAGCCTTTGCGGGCTACAAAAATTTTAACAGAAGAAAAAGAAAATAAGAAGTAGTCAAAGAACACACGGCCTCTCAGGACACCAGAGTTCAAGCCTCCACTGAACTCCCACAATCCTGATTGTTCATTTGAGAAATTCCAGGTATCCTGGAATACAACTAATGCACAGCTGCAAAAAATGATCAGTTTGTTAAAATGTATTTGAAAAAACTCTGCATGTTAAAACATTTCAGTACCTCCTCCAGTGCGAAGAGGTGGCCATGCTGTAATGCCTGAATGCCACTGGTGTGACTGAATGAATGTGAATGAAATGAGGAGTCATTAGAGAGCAAAGCCCAGACCTCGTTTTAACAGCACAGAAAGACGAAGACATTTTATATATTCAGGTGCACCCAAACGTTCCAAAATTTTTAAAGGTGTTCCTACATAACAATATGATCACATCTCCTTGTTTTCTAAATGGAATACGATTGTGAATAAATGAATGCCCTGACACATGTAACCACCTTCAACACTCTCTCAAGTCACCCAGTCAAGTCAGCATTATGTGTTTATGGGAAGCTCTGGAACACAGAGTGCCTAGTAGATTTCCTTTTAGTTCACATTTCAAAGACCTGGAGGCTTTCACTCTGTCCCAACATCCAAATGGAAACAGACCAGCATTCTAATAAAAGCTTAAACTGCCGTGAAGGCAAATGGCAGTCCACTAACAGTAAATACATATGGTGTTATTAGTTTCCAATATTTTGTCTACCTCTTGCACCGGACCACGCGTGTTTGCTTAATGACTAAGTTGTCGTATATATTTTTCAGTCTGCCATCTCTTGTCTTCGAGTTTTTCTCAACAAAACATTGCAATGAAAAAAACTCCAGACATCTACCAGTTTCAACCAGTCACAGTGACCACTGATTGGTATGTAAACTACCTAAAACTTTTTAAAAATATGTAAGCGGGCTGTCGCACCACTGTTAAAGACATATTTTCAGACAGTCGTTGTCGGAAGCAGGAGTATGACAACTCTTAAAACAAGCTGATCAACTTCAAAAATATATTAAGCATTGTCTTCCCCTGCAGTACGCCAGGTTTTCAGTTGTGAGTGAGGGGGCGTGACCTAAAAGTGCGTGCTTGGATATACACCTTAAAACTACTCACTCCACGTTTACTGATACGAGTACAGTGCCTTTCGGTACGTGTTTCTAATCTTTGTTTGGAGAAATTCCGACTGGGTGGGCATAAAGTAAATAAATTCACAAACTGAGACTCAACTTGTAACAATATATTACGAAACGATGCATGGTCAAATATTTCTGAAGCACACAGTAACAAGCAAGCACCAGTGAGGGGAGGTGGCGACGCTGTCACGTTTGCAAGCCAGTGGTGCAACTGACTGCAGGGGAATCACACTAAAAGTAAATATCAGAACAACGTTCCATTGGTTATGCACTGGTAGCCCGTTGTGCAATCCTAATCAGACATTTTGATGCAGTCAAGTCTAACTTTTACTCTTTGCTGTAATTATCTTGAACGGACATTTTGTAATGTGTGTGACTAAGGTGCGGAATGTAACTATTGTGCATGCATCGTGGTATTACGTGTTTTACTGGGGACTGACGCTTTGGGAAGCGTGTGTGCTGCCGTTCAAGACAACAGTGACAGCATTACGTTTTTTTCTTTAAGGCTATGTGTATTCGGTTTAATAATTCTTATAAACTTTGTAACCTTTATGAAATTTGCCTACAGAATATGTCGCATGTTATAAAAAGCTTGCAAACCAATGTAAACCTCAGTTTCAGCGAAGCCTTAGGAATCAACACTGGCATGCTGAATTTGATAATCAACTGAAACACGGTTACCTCCTCCGGAAGTCCGATTCATACGGTTTCAGACGCGGATCCATCTCGAAAAGAGTGCTGAGAGAAGGACCCACGTTTTCGGAAACATTTGGCTCGGCCATCTTCACGTGCGTTCAAAGGAAGCAGCACAGGCAGGGCGCAACAAATGCACTGAATTTCCTGAGACCTTTCGTTGAGCCAAGTTTTTTTTTTTTTCTTATGGGGACAGTAGCGAATCAGGGCTCTGAAATGGCCCATACCCCCACCAATCCTTAAATGAAGCATTGCCTCACTTGAGCAAATCCCATTGAAAATCCAGTTTTTGGAGCTAGTGGGTCTATAAGTACAACCATTGTATTTGTTATTAACTGTAAAACAAGAAACCTAAATGACAACAGATTTTGGTGATGCTTGAGAAGCCGTTCCATTTCACTCCTATTTTAACTTGTTAAATTTTGATAGATAAAAGGAACATTAACATATTTTCTCTTGTTTGTTACATGGCAACATGTTTTTTTATATTTTTTAACAAAGTATATGGGAGTGTTTTGCATATTGTATATAACATGTCCATCACGCAGCTGGTCTCAAATGAAAAATATTGGGTTTTACTGGTTCCAGATGTAGTGGTAGTAGTAATATACTTTATTTATATGGCAGCTCTTTTAAAGTTTTAGAAGTTTCAAGGAGTATTCTGTCATAAAATGAATCACTAAATGTCTTAGGTTGTCTTAGACTGACTGATGTCATAACTTAAAGAAAACGTAAGCCTTGACTGTGTTATGCCAAGAAAAAACCAACAGCCTGATGGTCCATTCAGGCACAACACCAATCCCTTGATGATTTGCCAGATGGATGAGCTGATGGTGGAAAGCAATGAACGGACTGACGTATTCATGTGATACAAAGATTATTGTATATGGGCAGTGCCATGTGTTAACTCTAACCTGTGGAAAATTCAGTTCAAGTTTTTATGGTGCAAAGCTGATTCCAATATGACCATTTGACCTCTCAGTATTATCTTTGATATAGACACCACAATTTGTAAATACAATTACAATAAATATATATATCTACTTGTTATAAGAATAAACTGCAAATATTTAATTTTTCATTGTCTTTATTTGGACCAAGGCGAGCATTAAAACAAAGCCATACATTCCAATGATAATGATAGTTTGAATCAAACCTCATGCTATAATTCATTATAGCATGAGGTTTGTTTCCATTGAAATAAGTCTTTTATATGGCATTATTTGATTACAAACAATAGTATGTACCTACTCGTGCAGGCTATAATAAAACACATGACACGAGAAGCTGCTTGCTCATTGGTCACCTGCTGCTGCACCTTAACGCACCCTTGCTATCACTTCTCTTGATTGGCAGCTTTAGTTACCAATACATGTGTTTACTTTTGGTCTTTGACTGCTTTAGTTTACAGGAAGTCATGCTGCTGGTTTGATGGCTGGTAGCTGCAAAATGAGGATATCCTGTTTAAGAATTAGATGAAAGAAGGCAAAATTATTTAGGATAAGTATCAGTTTCAATCAGCAAAGGATGTACATTCTTTCAGCTGTATTTTGTATTACTTTCACAATTATGGACAACCCCCATTCCCAAGGTGTTTAAATATCTGAAGTTCTACAGTATTTTAAATTTGCAATATCAGCTTCACTTCAACCCTAATATTAATCGAGTTGCATCTCTGTGCCGACTGGCAGCAATAAGCCACTGTCAATGATGTGTGACATTTGTAATGCTTTTAGCCTAGAAATACAGATTTCATTTTCATAAAGTGAAGTAGATCAGTTTTTACTGCAGATTTGTGAGACCTTTGGGGTAGTGGTTATAGTTACTAGTTTAGGCTCTTTTTGTCTGGCAGAAAAAGAACCATTTTCACTCTCAGTGCAGTCCTGTTTGCTCAGCTGTGGTATACTGAAAGCCCTATTTAAGAGATGCAACATGGCAGACAGGATCCCCCAGCATCTTCCCAAAGGAAATACAAAACAAGTTGTGAAAGTAAACTGTATATGGAAAACAAATGTTTTGTGGTGTGTCCCACTTTAACAGGCATTACTGGTTTAATAATATAGTTACATCTTCATATTGAAATTTCTGCTGACATAGTAATTTAATAAATAATCGAGATACGTGCATTGTTATTTTGATGAAGATATGTGTTGCTCTGATAAGATAATTTAGGACATTAGAAAGCATAGTGACATGAACAGGCTGCATAAGACTGTCACTGTGTGAACTCAAAGTTTGAACGCTGTAAGGGCTGGCCTTGTGGGGGTGCATAGAGTAAGGTATATGTTCCTGGTGCAGCCCTTCCCTTTCAGTTCACAAACTTAAACATTTTTGCAAGTAAGCCCTTTTGTTTCCTCATCACGAGTAAGGAATCCCTCTGTTACCATGTTCATCACTGTTTGTTTATTCCAGGGAAATCCTCCGAATAATTCACTAGACTGCAGAGAATACAGTTAGCATTTATTATTTATTAAATGAATGGAAGTCTATGGGATGCTCCTGGGAACATGAACTAGTTCAAGTCAACAGTAAAATTTTACATCTTCTGGTTAAGAATACTAATTAACCCCATCAGAAGCCATCCTCTAGATGGCTAATGTAGTTGTATCATAGAGTTCTGTGTTTATCCATATTTTTTTGTAAAAGAACTTATGCCCTTATTTCTATGTAGTCAAATGTTTCAACACAAAGGTGAGAAATTAGTAGACTTTCTTTGTTTGTTTTAACAAAGAAAAAACTTCCTTCTGTTAATAATTTGTGTTTTCAAAAAAATGGTGAATGTGCCATTTATTTTGAATGCATCACTAGTTTTATATTTGATCCTCTATCCTGCTTCTTACTGTAATGTATTGTATTTCCTGATTTAAAATATTTTAAAGTGAATTCTGAATTAGGGAGTCACTGTTTTACATGCTGTTTTGCTCCAACAGTGAATCAGTAGCTCAATTAAAATGTAAACTCATTGAGATTGCTGTGGACAAAGAAGTTAACACTAGACCACTAAACCCAGTTCCACTCCAATTATGCATTATTCCTTCGGCATTTTGAGACAATGGGGAAGGATGGGATGAAAGCAATGCTTCCACATTTAAAATGAAAATCCTGTTTTGAATTTAATAGGCTGTCTGGCTATGGGGTTAGTTCAATAAAACCTTCAAAAGGCATTTATCTCAGTAATCATTTACCCTGTGCATTTGCCAGTATAAAATTGGTACACACACAGTACACCACATCATCTGAACCCCACTCCCTCTCCTATATTTTCTTTGCCTGGAGCTATAATACATTTTTCTAATATTGTCTCTGAGAAGGATGTTAGGGGCTAATATTCAAACCCATAAATATAATTGTTCTAAAGCACTTATAGATTATTTCCAGGAAGGAATGAAGAGCAGTGGGAGGGATGCAAGGTACAATCACACAGAGACAGATGACCTGTTGTCAAGTCATCCACCAGTGTTTCAGGTAGTGGCATCCTTGTGCTTGCTTCTGCTGCTTGCAGAGACGTTTAGCTTCAGTGAGTATTTGGGGGTGATATGTGAGTTTATTCGAGGTGGCTGCTGTCTCTGTCTCTTTTGCTTCCTCTCTCTCTCTCTCTCTCTCTCTCGCTCTCTCTCTCTCTCTCTCTCTCTCTCTCACTATCTCTCTCTTGCTCTCATACACAGTGCTGTTCTTGTACATGCATTCTCCCTGTGCGCACCCCCTTGTGAAGACTTGAGAAACAGAGTTGCTGTTTGGCTGGTGCTGGAGCAGAAAAACGATGGTTTTCATTGAAAATGTGCACACAAAGCATTGCTTGGTATAAGGCGGAACCTTCAAAAAAAAAAAAACTCAGAGAGAAGGAAACGGCCTGTATTCTCATGTGGGCTAGAGTTGTGAAACACATGAAAGGGTCTAGAATCTCAGGGCGGGATTGTTACACGGTATGAGCTTGTATCAAAAAGGCCATTAGAAGCTGCAACACAGTCTCAGGTGCACTCTGAACATCTCTGTGCAGTGGTTTGTGGTTTACCCCAGCACCTCTTCCCCATGGATAAATCAAACAACCCCTCAGTAAGACAGATTCCACTGTATATGACAGGCAAGATTCACACAAAGATGGAAAAAGAGAGAGAGAGGGGATTAGTTTTTGTCTTGACTGTCTTTTTATTGTTGTTGTTGAAGAGATAGTTCTAACTATTTGGCCTCAACCAAAGTACATCTGAAGTGAAAGTAGTCCCTCAACTTGCCCAAGGTTGAAAACCACAAACTTTGAATGGTAATTAAAATTACCATTCAGAAACTTAACACATGCACACACAGACATACCTTCACACCTACAGAAAAACTGGCAAGTCCAGTCTGCCTAACCTGTCTGACCACAGAAAGCACTCGCCCATGGTTAGAACCTGACCTGGGTCCCTTTTGTTGTGACAGTTGACAAAATTTCCATAAAGAAGAAAATTGGCATTAAGATTGTCTGCAAGGCTCATTGGAGATGGGGATTGGTACACTCCTGTTTGTAAATCCTGCACTCCTCTTATTCTCCAGGTGTTCTTCTGTCCTTGAGCACTGTGGTAGTTGCTGCTTTGGTTTGTATTATAATTATCTATTGTGAATGTGTGCTTCATTGGAAGTAATAAGGGGCTAAAACAGGTTTATTTATTTGGGTGCAGAGGTAGAAAGCCACAGCTTCAGGAAGTAGAAGTTCTACCACATATTTGTTCCATCCATTAACAGCTATTGTAATTAGCACAGTTCCTCAGCCAGGTAGTTGAGTTAATCAGTAAAATCACCTGCTTCAGTGCACAGGTATAACAAAAACATGGAAGTACTTTAACTGTCTGAAGTTAGAGTTTTCCATTTCTGTTTTGGTGACCCATTAGTTTTTTTTTTATGATCAGTGTGTAATGTTGATGTAACAATGACAGAAAAAAGCATCACACAGCACCAACACCTGTAATGTTATTGATATTTTGTATGCACCAACTCCCTGCACCCAATGAACCCCTGTCTCTGAATTAATGTAATATACTGTTTCAAGCAAACATTGTGAATTAGCTATGAATATTAGCCCCAATGGTGAAAATGAACACAAAGTCAAACTCCCATTCCTGCCATAGCCCCTTGTCTCTACATTTATATCTAAATGTAGTGAAAAGAAGTAATCTTACAGCTCTTTCATGCGCAGACTAAAATAACATAGATTCAAACACTTGTAGTATTTCTCACAGACTCCAAAAGAGGGCAGGGGAAGGAAAGTTATTCCACAGTTTTGTTCAGCATGGTGTCCTGATATGGCTGGAAACAGTGTATTCTTTCTTTCTGTGTGTAATGTGCAATGTGACCAGAGAAGTTAACAAATCTAATGGAACAGCATTTTAACACATTGCAGAGCATGTGTTGTGTGTGATTGAACCAATTGTGAGTGCACATATTTATTGGATACTTTGGAATCTGAGTTGTCTGTCTTCGTACCTCAAGAATAATGATATTAATATAGGACCTGAGATTTGAAGTCTAATTCTCATAAGAGAGATAGGTACCACACATTTATCAGATATTTTGATGTCTTAGGAATTAGTGGGAAATTGCATTGATTTGTTTTATTTAATGTACTCTATTTATTTTAGAAGTGCTGTATGTTGCAATGCCTAACAACAGGAAATTACTTCTGAAGCAAAGATATACTGTATTTATCTACTGTATCTTATATCAGAAAGTAACATTTCTTCTTTGTAATGCATGATTGACAAATGAATACTTGTGTTATTGTCTCAAGACACCTAATCTCTGATAAAGATTTTGGATTGGTAGACTCAGGATCAATTGTAATATTCGCAAGGCTGATGCACAAAACTGAGGATAATGACTGATTGTGCTTGAAGGGGTTGAGATTTTGTTAGTGAGAGGAAAAACACTTTAAATTACATAACTCATTACTGACAGTGGTCAGGCTTGATAAAATTAACTTACCATAGCATGTTGAGGAACTGAGAATGTTTCTGTTGTCAACAGTCAAAATATTCAAGCAGACTTCTTGTAAATCCTTCATCAAATTGGGCTTGTGGATTGTGCAAACACTTGATAGATTAGAATGACATTTCACCAAAACCCATTGAATTTAATTTTCTGAATATTACTGTACTCTAAACAGCTATGATCAAACCAACCAATTATTCCCCTGTATTAGGACAGTATGTTCTTTAAAGCAAACCTAGCAAAGCATGTGGGTTTTGAAAGCAATGGGCACATCTCAGTCACCCTGGCGTTATTTTAACACGCTTCTTAATGAATGACTTCAGTTGAAAACAATGAGGAGAGTAATATTATTTGTCTGACCGTGTGAGACTACAACCCCTGAGAATCTGATTGTGATTGGTCAGAAATATCTTACCATTGTCTTAGTAGCAAATCGCATCTCCAGACAGTTGGTAGCGATATATTACATTGTAATATGATGCTACTTCTGTTGTAACTTCATGGAATGTGATGTTCCACTATCTATTTTATTTTGAGTTGCAACAACTGCAACATTTGTGTATATAATTATCAAAGAGAAAATTTTGGGTGTAACAGTGTGCTATAGGCATTGTATGAGGATTAGTTGCTACAACTGGCTAAGAAAAGAATGCCCTGAAAATATATATGATAATATAGAAACCAGCTTGAAAAAAGCAATTAAAATTATACTGATGTAACTCTAGTTAAATATTAAAATATAAGATAGAATTAGAAACAGACTCATACAAAAACTCAGAGCTGTTCTGCTCAAAGACTGATTAAAATTGCCTGCATTTCATGTCAAAAGCCTATTTAGAGGGAGAAAACTCTGTGCTGCACTTTGATGAATAATCCAGTGCATGACTTTTATGTGTCTTTTTGAACCCCCTGATCATGGTAGTAATGTCAATACAAGCATGCATGTGTCCCTTGTGAGAAAGAGTATGACATGAATGCCTTGTCTTAGAGATACTGCTTTTGTATTTTAAAAACATGGATACATATTTCCACATATTTTTGGATAGTTTTTTTTTAAGTAAGTAAGTGTGTTTTGCTGCTTTGAGCAGGATAATTTTTAATAGTACCATTTTCTGTGATGAAAAACTGATGATTATGGTGCATTTACAAACAGATAAATATTGTGTTATGCATTTTGTCAAATTGTATAATTATTCAAATAATCCTCTAGCCATTCCTTAAGGCACATTGACACCTTTTCCTCAGTAAGTGATGAAAGGGACAGAGAGAAGGAAACTGGCCTGAGGAAGCAAATGATTTCCTCCCCAAATGATGCGTAGCCGAAACAGTGGGTTGGCTGCCTTCACAGGAGGTGAGCCGCAGCATGGAATAGTGTCGGCAGTGTTCACACTTTATCTCTGTCCACTGTGAATGAAAGAGGTGTTGCTCTCTGGAAACAGGGAAGCTGTGTTTGGTAATTACTGCCTGTGGTCCTCCATCAGTCAGGTGTCCCTGGTGCTGCTTGGCCATATCGGTTGAATGGCACCAGCGCACTTGCCATGGTTTTGTCCAGGACGTCAAGATTAAACCTCCTTTCACACTGCTGACAGACAGCTCTTGTGTGAGAATTGATCCTGTCTTTTCAGTCAGTGGCCCCTGACACATTCGATTGATTCTCTTCAAAAGCCCACACTCGTGCTCTGCCTCTACCTTCAGAAATATCTGCATGATCTTTTGCCCATCTCTGAAAAAAGCTTTTACATTTCACAGATTTTCTGCCATGTCACAATATTTTCTTCAGTTGTTTGTCTGTGACAAAGAAGAGCTGTTTATTACTGTACTTACATAGTCTACTTTTGGGGGTACTAATACTCAAGCATTTATATTTCTACTGACTTTTTCATCACTATGAAAAAATGTTAAAAATAGCCTTTATTCCAATACAATTCCTCTGACCACCTTCCTTAATTGCTCCACAATAAAATGTGAAGAAAATCATGTTGGAAAAAACTCAGACTGGTACCTAATAAAAATAACTTACTATCTTTAAAGAATATGCAATTCAATCAAAACAAGCATCACATTACAACCTGCATGTCTTTGAATATAGAATGTATTCTTTTAAATCTCTTTTAATTTAAAAAGAGAATAGCATATCCCCTTAAAAGATTACAGTTTGTTAATATTGAGTAGGTCTCAATCAGTGACCTGAGTTGAATCGTCATGCAAAGGGCTTAAGCTTATGTTTTAGCCCCTGTTGAGGGGTGATGCCTTAAGGTAATGAACAAGGTGAGTTGACCACATTGCCACCACTACCTAGAAGCTGGTGAGTTAAAAACAGATCTTCACTAGTGTCCAAATACATTATGTAAAAGAGATCTAGCTGTTTTTTCCATGATTTACTTTTACTTGTACTTTTTGAACTTCTGTAATTATGCACATTTAATGCTTGATACTTACTTTTGATACTGAAGCACATTTACTATGGGATACATTAAGACTTTTATTCAACTATGGTTTGAATGGATGACTCATTTTACTTGAATTATTTTCCTTAAAAGGTCTCATTAATTTTACGAAAATATGGTTTTTGTGCACTTTTTCCACCACTGCACTTAATAGGGTGCTGGACAACCTTGAATAGCCAGTACAACCTGTATGTACTATGGAATATTTTATCCTGCAATTTCCCTGAATTAGAACTACTTCCTTCAACAAATTATTGCTCATGCTTGCTATAAATATACATGTATAGGCTGCAGCAAGGAAATGACTTTTCACTGTTTAATTGTGTCACTATAATAAATGTGACAAATCTGGAGAGGGAACAGAGAATTAATTTAAACGCTGCTGTTTTTACCATTTCAGTGTCATATTAAATGCTTCACTGCACGTGTGAGAATGCACAGGGTTCCCTGATGACACATGCCATTCCAAAGGTGGGGCTGGCAAATTTAGAAACTTACCCGATAGGTGTGCTGCTCTGCTGGGGGTGGACGCAGACCTCAAGCTCATCTAAAGACAAGCGATACAAAGACAGTGCAGGGGAGGCATGCATTATCATGTAGTCACAGACATGTCGGATAGTTTCTGAAACAATAACTTTTCCTCTTTGTGCTTTTAGGTTTTCTTTAATTCTAATTCTAAAGATAAAATATTTGGAAAAACTGGAAGCAAGGTGCAGAGTGAGATATTGGTCAATGTTGGAATTACCTACAATAATAGGTGATAGACCACGGGGGGAAAAAAATCAAGTGGCTACTGTGAATGGTCTGAGACTGTCCTTTATAGACTGTGCTAAGTGTGTTCGAATGTTTAAACTAGTGGAAACAAGGCACACAGTTAACATACGCAGGGTGTTTGCCCTTGAGGAAAAGACAAGCTGCGCTGGAAGCTGTCAGCCCCTTCATACATACTGCGGTTTGACTGGAGCAGACAGAAACTGAGCGATTAGTGAGTATTGATTGCTGTTATTGCTGGCCATCAATTCAACCTTTTTCAAACAAAAGGATGGATTCACAAATATCTGCTCAAGGAGAATGACCTGATAGTCTTCAGGTATTTTGTGAGTGATGTATGGGAATGGGATGTGAGCTCGCTTATCATGGTCAGGCGCTGCTTTACTTACACTGTTGAACACAAAAGCTATGGCTGTCTCTCACAGATGTGTGTCCATTCATAAAAGTCAGATGAAACAGATCACGGCAGTCACACAGCCATCTGCCTACATGCATGTGACTGGGAGCTAGCTCCAGATAGCATCATTTTATCTGCATGGCAACTAGAGAAGAAAAAATACCTGTGTGTGCTGTACTGATGTATGTGCAATGTGGTCTACTATTGTAGACAGATGGTCTCCCTAACAGTAAATCCAATACATGCAAATAAAAAGGACAATACAGACTATCTCTGAATCAGTTAGGTCATCATTTTCTGATGTTTTCTTTTACATTTTATATAGAAAGAGAAAGTGGAGCTGTTTTGCTTCTACACTGTTACTTTGCTCTTTCCCCATGCTGCCAGAAAAATAAAAATACACTATTGCAGGTTGTTTCCATTATTCCTAAATGAGTACTTGTAATAATAGTCATGGAGTTAATGGTTCAGCCAATGTTAGTTCTTCCAGTCAGACATTTACAGATTTACTGCAAACAGATAAAGTTACTGTTTAGCCCAAGCCCTGCTTTTGGGGTAGGACAGCACAGAAGTACAGGCACTTTGGCATTATTATCTGGTAGCAACAGGAGAGCAACCACTGAAGATGAAAACAGAGCAAGAGGTGGTGAGGATAAGCAAGGGCACAAAACACTCGAACATCAGAGACACTACCATGGAGCATGGTTCTTTTTATGCAAGGTCTGTAAAGGCAATTGCCAGCAAGTGGTTTGGGTTGACCCCAGAAGTCTTTAAGATGGACCTTTTGCTCCCATCAGAAGATTCTATATTGTGAATTCCTGCTGGTGGTTCACTGGCACTGTGTGGCATTCTCTGCCTCGCACATATCTATTTCAGCACCCCCAAGCAATAGCACATTAGTGAAAAAGTAGGTTGCAACACATGAAGCCCAGCAGGGAACATTCATATTCTATCATTATTTTATTTAGCATGTTACAAACTGACCCTTGATGTAATGAAAAGGCCTGCTCAATGGTAGTGTGTCTCTACAGAGGCCTCCTCTATGCAGACCTCTCTCTCCCCCTCATTATCTCTTTATCTCCCACCATCCCTCACCAGCTACCTAACCCCCCCTCCACCCACTACGGAGGCAGTGGGTGACTGTGGGAGGGAGCTTTTGCTCTGCGGTCAGGAGTTGGCAGCGGTGCTTCTCGCTCTCACTGCGAATTCTACATCAGTTCTCCTTCACGTCCTGCTAATGGGGCCCCAGAGTCTGGCCTAAGGTGGCAGAGCTCTCTCAGTTGCACACAAACACTTGGTGATCATCCTGAGTCGTCATATGCAGAAGGAAGAGTGGGAGGTTCGAGCTGGCTGGCTGTAAATGGTGTCTGAGGATGTGTCACTCTTTTACATGTGCAGCATACTCTCTTTTCCATGTTAAAATGCATGTGTGTGCTATAATCAACTCACCTGTCTCATTCTTCATCATCAGATCTCGTGGAACTCTGATGTTAACGTGTTCACCGGCACAACTCTAAAGCATGACTGTAAACACATGGGTCCCAATAGGCAGATTGCTGGCAGATGTCATGGCTTTGACTGGCAAGGGCCCCAGGTTGTTTTCCAGTGATATGTATGTGAGATGTGCCTCTGGCTACATCTAGGCTGGCCTGTAAGCGGTGGACTAAGGAGGACATCAGCGTAGATGCCTGCAGCACTCCAGAGAGCAGCAGTGTCGTATGCCGACAGCGATCCACCTTTAATGGCAAGATACCAACCCTGGGTGATTCCCTCAATGCCATCCCGTTATCCATGATAGAACCCAAAGATGAGTTTGGGCTGACATGTTGTTTTTTTGTTCAGACTGACATCCACACAGATTTAGCTCAATGGGCAAGGACCACACTTGCTATCAATGTAGTAAAGCATACTATATTTTTACTTGAGCTTATCATCATTTTTGGCTTTTTTTCGAAGACCACACAAATTTATGAGGGCTGAGATATAAAAATCACAGTGCTGACAGACTAACGGGTTTCTGAAAGTATTTTTTTTTGCTCAATTACAGACTTGGCAATGAAAAAAAACCTCAGGCAAATAAAAAGCTTCTTAATTTAATGCATTTGAATAGCAACTTGAAGACCAGAAAAAGTAAATAAATAAAAAACAGAAGCTTGAGTGATTCCAAGGACAACTTGCACTGTGTGCAACAGACAGCTTGTTGAATTTCCTCTGAGGCTCCTGTATGCTTATTACAAATACAAATTTCCACCCAACTGGCAGTATGTAATAAAAATAATAATAATAAAAAATGGTATGTATTCAGATTAGTTGAAAGTGAAGCTCATAGATTAGCCATTTTTTCAAGTAATATGCAATGTGCCGTTGGCTATGACTTTCTTGTTTATGATCATGGCACACTATGTCTTATATTATACTGTGGTTAAAAAAGACTAGGTGATGGCTTACATGGTATATCACTATGTACTCTATACTCCACAGAGATTGGTTATTATTACAGAAGCACTGTACTACCATGTACTTGTGCAAGTTATAATAATAGTTTTTAATATTGTTGTGTACATATTTTATTCCTTGAGGGCACCTCTGTATCACAGCCAACACAGATGTTGTCCCTTCAGCTGTATGGGGAAATATATAGAGATATATTATATAGATGGTGCACTCAGTAGTGCATTTCCTCACTGTAGTTGGTAGATGTAGTTGGAACAAGGGCAATCCTCATTATTAACTAATATGTCTTGTCTGAACATCTTTAAAAAGAATACTGTAAGATCTAATGCATAAAGGGGTATTTCCAGTAATTAAGCAAAATAGACTAGCATTCAGCACTAACAACTCCTGAGATAGACTGCCTCAAGGTTTAGTGGCTCCAGCAGTTATGCATGTGTCTAAATGCACAAATTTTGTTCCTCCATTGCTCAGGTATCTATGATAATCCACTTCCATGTTCTAAACAGGCAATATAACAACCACAATGTAGCACTGTTTCTATTAAACAAGACTCTTCTTTTCTTGTTCTGGGGGTACTCTATTATGTTGGATGAGGAGTAAATCACTGGGCTGGGGACCCCTGTCCTCACATATCCTAACCTTGACATCTATATATTTTCCAATATACTAATAAAAATAATGGCCCAGGATGTCTCACCAATGGACAAAAAACCAGTGACTGGTTTCTAGCACTTCATTTGTCACAGCACCAATGCAAATCAGTGAGGTTAATGGCAAGGTAGCTCCCCAGCACCAAATGTGTTCCATTGGTACCAGGAAAGCTGACAGAAACTACCACAGTTCACTTTAATATCAATAAGAGTAGTAAGGGTAACTGAGAAGCTCTTGCAATATTTAACAAATTACACACAACCATTTTTACATTTAAATGACTTCTTTCCTGATCACCACTGGAAACCCACAGTGCACTGGAAATAAATCTTTTTCCCCAACACAATGGCAAAGGAATTCTCACCCCATCACCCACTACCGCGACACACACATACACATTGGTCATGTTCCTCGGACATCATTGCAATTCAATGTCTGCACATGTGCCTGTATGTGACAAGGTCTATTTAGATAAACAGAGCTTTGAGATGGATCAATAATGAGAATGTGAACTACCTTAGCCATGGGTATTGCCAGTTAACCTGGTTATCATTGTATGACTGCTGCACACTCCATAGGATTTTGTTCAATTTACAAATGCAGTTTTATTATTCAGAATCTCCTTGCAGAAACCATGGCAACGGATTAGACAGGGATACATATCTTTGTTTTACAAATATGGCACATGAACTTTACAGAGAAGTTGCCCAAGAGATTTTCTATCTGATGTTGCCTTTTTTCTGCCTTTCTTTTTTTTTTTTTTTAAAAAAAGAAGCAGTGTGGATTTTAATCAGCACATAATTAAAATAATACAGCAACTACACATACATTCTCACAAACACATAGTATACAGTATATCTGGATATGTAGATGCAATTACCTAGTACAATATTAGCAATTTAATGACAGCAACATCAGTGGGTGTATTTCTATGTAAAATGTAAATGCACACTGGTAATTGCCATTTAAATTTTCTACACACTGCACTCATGTAGCGTTTGTATGGAAATATGCAGTTTAATATTTGTATAGATATTTTCTTAAAGGGAATGGGATTACCTATGAAGTATAGTGAGAATCCTGAGAATGCGATGTGAGGCATCTTAAATAGATTGGGCCAAGAAAACTAGACCCCATTTTGTCAGGGGTATTCTGTTACCTGAGATAAAAGCCTCCTAAAGACGCCTGTGTCACAAGGGATGTATTAAACATCAAACACCAGACCCTCCATCTCCCACTGTATTTGTTTTGAATGAGGAGATGTTCACACATTTTCTGACATTTGCTAACCTCTGAAGTAGTCTTTGTGTGTGCAACATGGCCACTGGTCACATCACATCAAAATGCAGCCAAAAAACCAACATTTTGTCAAAATGTACAAAATACAAGCAGATATCATGATGATGGACACATAATATTGCATGTTCAAGAGGACCCTAAGGATGGTGAAATTTTGATCATTTTTCATACATTAAAACTTGCAGGGTGTAAGAATGATTTAAGACAGTGGTCGGAAGTCACCTACTGTGACATTTTTAATTACTTTGTCCTCTCTCAGCATAGGTGAAGAACAAATTAGAAATTACAAAAGTTCCGAAGCATATAATTATCTTCACAGTCATGAAATTGGATGAGTTCTCCTCAAGAAATTTGAACAGCACATGTTAGACCAGGCCAGAGTATCACTCCACACTCTTTCTGAGACATCCCAAATCATTTATCAGTCCTGTGGCCTGACATAAGCTTTTTTCTGGAAGGTAGGCCTACTTTGTACTCACAGATTTTTTAATTGATCAAAGGCTCTAACATGTCTACTTCATCATCATAAGGTAAGGCACGGATAAGTCTTGTGCACAGTGATAATAACCACGCTGACCAGCGGAGATTAATCATTGGCCATGAGGCTTGAAACCTGGATATTTGTTTCTGAAACTTTTAGTTAAGAGTACACACATTATATGTGCCTGACATCGTGATGGGGATGTGAGGTATCATGACACTGAAAATATGTGACCTACCACCAATCACTAACCTGATGTATCCTTGTTTTGGGTCTGTGTACTTATTCTGAAGCCACTGCTCTGTGTGTGTGTGTGTGTGTGTGTGTGTGTGTGTGTGTGTGTGTGTGTGTGTGTGTGTGTGTGTGTGTGTGTGTGTGTGTGTGTGTGTGTGCATGTGTGTGTGTGTGTGTGTGTGTGTGTGCGTGGGTACGTGCGTATGTGACTGCATGTGTATACTTGTGTTATTACAATGTCTGCTTTTTTTCTATTTGTTTGTATATTTATTCATTTCTCTCAGTATTGTGGAATGACCTGTGGAAGTCACAGTTACAAACTGGGTTTCACCTGATTCAACTTCACACTTCACACTGTTGACCTTAAAAATGCAAAGTATTCCGATTGGCTTCTTTGGGTGATTACTTCAGTTCAAAGGATGTTTCCCAGTGGATGGAGCTTGAGATTTAGGTAGTTGTGTGATTACATAAATTTGCAGTGAAAAACTGCCAGCTGGAGCCAGGTCTCACTGTGGTACAGGATAAAGTCTGCTGTCTACATCCATGTCCTAGTTTTTATAATTTATTTTTCTGAGCCATTTCACATACATCACAGTGGTCCACAGTTGTACCATGGATTTGTGTTTTAATGGACATATGAGTTGTAATGAAGATTCTGCGCAATCTACAAAGTGAGGGGGTTAAATACTGTGTTACATTAACATTTTGCAATTCCTTCAAGTAACGACAATAAAAATTCTTTCTGCAAATGATTAAATCATTTCTCATATTCTGGTCAGGAATTTTATGATGGTGTAAAGGAAAGCCAATATCGCATTTTGTGTTTTGGGAATATAGTGATAAGAGGCTCTCACAGTTGTGGACAGATTTTTTTTTCCCTGTACAGACAAAATACGTAATCCACCCAAAGGCTGCCTGTCACATTTAGCAGCACTGTTACAGGGTGAAAAGGTCTTGTGATCAGGTGACCACTTCAATTTATTTTGACAATTCATTCCCATGAACACAACTATAGCATCTAATATTCCCCTACTAAGCATACATTGTTCTTCCACAACTGTGCAAGGCCATGAAACCTGCACAATTTCAGAAATCTATGCTGATAGTTGATCATCAGTATGCAGTAGTAAAAATTAAAATAAGTTGAGGGAAACTCTTGTCTTTCTAATACACATATACTGTCCAGAACAAGTAGAAGACAGCACAGACATGCATTAATGATGATACAGTATTTTTGCAGGGACTAGTTTTGATGCTCTTCTGCAAAATGCCTTTTCTATCAGAGAAAAAAATTTTTACAAAAACATAATCATTTTTTCCAAGTATTGTTGTGCATCACGCTTTGCACCAGTGTGTGTGTGTGTCTGTGTGTGTGTGTTGAATTACATTTCTGGATAATTTTTAATAAAAGTACTAAAAAAAAACCCAAAAGATGAAATTCAACACACACACCCATGGGTTCGGCAAAGACTTGGGAACAGGTGTGCAGTTAAGCTGGAATCCTGGAATCCTTGGAAGTGTAAAACCAGGGCACTACTTTTGGTGTGTTGTTGTGTCAAAAATTAATTACAGGTTTGCAGTGAAGCACTTGAGGTAATGGTGTATTGCTTTTCCTTGCTCTAATTTACGTCTGAAAATGTGCACAACTAGTGATTTTATGAGTGGGTAGACCTTGTTTCTCAAGGCTGCATAAAAGAATTCATTTTCGCTTTCATTGTCTTCTTTGGTGAGCTGCCCCAAATTTAATTTTGCACTTATATAAGGGAGACCTAGTAATGAGGTGTTAGTTCTTCCCGTTAAACTACTGTGTACTCCTTGTCCATTCTGTTATTAGTGTCTGTGTCATTTTAACTATTGTGGTGAAATGAAAAAAGCTTGATAGTGATATGCCAGAGTATTTTCTGGCATATCAGTATCAATCTGCCTCATTTTCTTGAATCGGAATCTTTCCATTGCAGGGCTTTTCCATTACAGTTTGTATGGGGTTCTCCCACTCCTTCTAAGTGGGACTGGAGTACTCACAATCTACTAGTATTGGTGGTGGCCTTAGAGCACTTCTTATGGGCCACATTTAAATATTTTAGAATGTAGTAAAATATTTCCAAATAGAGAGAAAATGATATCTTCTCAAATATTTGAATTCTGCATTTAATGGTGTTTGTTAAAATTTAAAAAAAGTTTGGGAGAAGTATTTTCAGACAACCTCTTGACTCAAATACCTCTCTCCCTCCAATCCGGTCTTCTACGCAGGTATTAAATTGCCACATACCTGATATCTCACCACGCTCACTGCTTCCGGCATCCCTCACCCTCCCCATCTCCACCTTCATGTCTACTTCCTTTCTTTTGTATTTCTGCTTCTCTTCTAGTGGTCTGGTGGGGGTTCACCTCACCCAAATTTGTGAGGTATGACACTGCCTCCTTGGACCCCATGCCCAAGATCAAATGTCTGTACCATTATAAAATTTGCTGCATCACAATAAACTCCTTCTAAGTGCATTCAATGTTATCTGAAAATTCATTCTACTGAATTAATTTACCATGAATCAGACATAATTCAGGAAGGTGGGATTATGTTTTTATAGTGGACTATTTTGGCTAGATTATTTTCCTATTGACCTTTTGGGTTTTACATTAGATATGAGGCTAGGATTTAACTAATACTTAAATCAATTTTAAATTTGATTTGGGACCATTCAGTGGAACCAGACATGTAACATTCAATACAAGCCAATTACATCTTGAATGTTGTAACATCACAAGTCAGTAACATCACAGTTACTATAGAAAAATGAAATGATCCCAGAAAACCTGCAATGAAACCTCTCAATTAGTGCCCGTTGCACAACTTGTTTGATCCGGCCTATTACTCACATGTAATAAACAACATTTCTCACATTCCATGGTTTTTTATTACCATTACATATTCTCAATGGAAACTGAGAACACCCACTAAATTTAAAACCACATATACAATTGAAAGGAGATGAAACAAGATGTATGTTTTAAACACATATCTCGACTCTATTCCCATGAGTGGAGGAGACATTGCGCGAACCAATGCACTTGATGTGACTGAAGGTTATTTTCCTGGCTTTCATAATGTTCAAACATTTTTCACAAGGGAGCTTTCAAAGACAGCAGTCGTTAGCTCTTCTTGACCCTGTCTCAATATGGACGAGATCCAATTAAATAAGAGTTGTTGAATTAAGAGAGTCTGAATCTTAAAAGCCTAAAAATCTTTTAAACTATTGCATGCAGTAATTCTGATTGATTGAATATGCGGCTCCAGCTGTGGGATTTCTCTAGGGTTCAACACTGTCTATTTTTTTATTCATTTTGTAATGATTCCAGTTGAAACCCATTTAGGAGTGGCTCAGTGAACATTAATGGGACTTAGCTGACCTGGAGAACAGAGACTGAGAAAATGCGCTCTCAGCCTATATACAGTTACAATTAGGTATTGAATAGTCACATCACCTTCAGCCATATTGGGTTTGAATTTTAGTATTACTGCATTGAATGAAAGGCGCTTCATAGTTGTTCCTTGGCTCATACATCTGAAAATAAAGAAAAACTGAAATGACGGAACTTCACAAATCCATAGCAGTTGGCTTATATTAAAACTGTTAAAAAATTAAGGTCAATATGGAAATAGTAAAAAAAATCTAAAATTGATCAGCTGATAATGTAAGCCCTACATTCTTTCATATATTGGATTATGTTTTACAGTCTAAGCATACTGTATTTTATGGCCAGAGAGAATATTAAAGTGGCTGTGATATTCATTCCCATGGTTATGCATGTCGCATGGAAACGGAAATCGGTTATGCCTGTATGTAATTATAATGTGTGGGTCATAATGTTAAAAGCCTGTCTTGCGTGCATGACTGTGTAGACTCTGCTCCCGTTTGCTAGAATCCACAAAGGTGATGAGACTAAGGAGGATAATGTAGCTGAAGGTAATACCATGGATTTTGTAATATGTAGAGATATGGAGGACCAAAGGTAGTAGGAAACAATGCAATATTCTAACACCGAAACAGGTTGTATGTATGAGAATTAGTGAAGGTAGGGTGTATTTTTGATGCTAAGAGGTTATTGATGAGAATATCTGTTACTTTGGAACCACCGGAAATGATCCAGAATTTCTCTACCACAGTGCCCGGCAATAAAAAAGACCTTGAGGCCCAAGCTTTAGGACCATTATAGATTAGGTTTGTTTTAATTAATTAATTAACAGCACGGATGAATTTAAATAGTTTTGCCCATAGCCATTTACAAATATGAAACCTAAACCGTTTGTTAAAGAAATCTTTTAGGGACAGCAGCCATGTTGAATATATATTTTTTCCATGTCTCTTATTATAGATACTGTACATTTCAGAGGTTTGTTTAGTTCTTCAGTAAAACTCAGAATATTCTGAAATGGTTGCATTTGGATGTCAACTCTCTGTTCCATAGTATTGATGGAGAAAGCTATTTCAAATTTAAAATTATGTGAATCAAACACTAAGCTAAATGAAAAACTATTTTATTGTATTATCTGAGTTTATACATATACATTGAGAAAAGGAAAAAAATAGCCTTTAAAGCAATACTGTACCTTTTGATTTGTATGCCAAATTTGCCTGGATTAAATCACCATTTCTCCTTAACTTTAATTTCCAATTACATCCTGGTGTTCTCTTCAGACAAACGGTTTGATGATTTAAGAAATCATAGAGATAGACTTAGTAAAAAAGAACACTTTCATTTAAATGTAAGCTACCAACAAATGTACATGTGGAAAAATTTGTATTCATTTGCAACACACAACAGTGATTGCCAACAGTATTCTTGGCTAGCTGAGTATAGGGCTTTAGAGACCCCTTACAAAAATGACCAAATTGACTAACAAAACACCCTAAAAGCCTGCTGCAGTAAATGTATCTGTCCTCCAAGGTGTTATGTAAGGTGGAGTTAAGGCTATTGGATTAGCCTGAAAAGAAGGAAAGCTGGATGGTGGCCAGAAGCCTGAATGAAGACATGAAGAAGGAACTACACAAATGCCATGTGACATTTGCACATTCAGGTCAAACTTGGGTTGCATGGCCCTCGTTTGTGAATTAGATAACCTGATACTCATGATAATCATGATAAACATGACAGTTTTCCTCACAATTCTTTGGGAATACTTATTCTGCACATCTTGCTTTGTGTGTGAGTTTACGTGGTCCTTTTTAAATTAGTCATTACTATGTGGAAGGTTTACCTTCATCAGGAAAAGCCAGAATTCCTTCTAAATGTTGGTGGAAACAGATGGACTCTTTACAGTTGCATTCCAACATACAGTATATCAGCATGGTGAGAGCCGTGTATTAGAAAACAGCCCTGTCACTTCAGCACCCCTAGGCTTTAAATGAGGGGCTTAAGTCCTGAAAGATAGTATTCAGAATTTATTTATTTTGTATTGTTTTTTTTTCTTGGTTCATTTTTAAGATATGTGGTAGAATATCAGAGAATGGTTAGAAAGTCTGCTGTTCATTTAAAGAGAAATAGTCAAATGTTGCTTTGCAGAAGTTGCTTCTTCACTGCCATTTGATTACAGCATAGCTGCGAATTTCAAAATAGTCCAGCAGAAAGCAACTCAGCAACCAAAGAAGAGACTTTAATCGGTTTTGTTGCAAATTACCAAATGAAGCCAGAGCTGGGGCCAAAAACAACATCGCCACAATTACAATCCCAAATTATGCCGTCGCTAACGCATGGATATCATTCAGCCAGACGTGTCCAATTGCATTGAAACATGAAGCAGTGGCTAATCTGTAGGCTGCATCCGATACACATCTGAGATCAACCATGGAACACTTAATGCAAATTGCACCTGTTGTACTGTATTAAAATGTGCATTTAGTGCAAATAGCATCAGCCAGCTGTTTGTACTTAGTGCAAATAGCATTGACCCACTGTTTGCTCAGGTCTGAATGTCACCCCCATTGCTAATAGCATTAACCTGCTTTTTTACTTACTGCATACAGATGCTACCTATTTTAGATATACATGAAATAACACTTTCCTAAATTTGTTTAGTAAAATGAACAGTTAGATTATACTTAATGGAGACTACAAAATAGCATGCTGAAAACAGAGACCAAATTCATGAGTAAGTTTGGTCCACTAAGGTTTTCATTTTACTATAGGATTCACATTATATTTTAGGATCATTAATGTACATCTATCACTCTTTTTCATTATATTCTATTGCTTTGGGATTCTTTTACAATAGCCTCTCCTTCATATTCCTTTTAGTCCATATTTTATAATGTAATAATCCTCATGCCTCATTTCACAGGAACTGTCTCAGCTAGCAACCAGATCAGCCCTGCAATTGATTTTCACTTTCTACTTCTTCTTTTGCTTCTCCCACTTACAATCTCACATATAATTGCATTTCATGAGTTACTTTATTTTTCACACTGAGGTGAATGGAGCAAATGTTAAATTGGCAGTAAAACTGTGTAGGCAGGTTCAGGTCAAGGTTGAGAGGGCTATGTATGAGTTACATTACAGAAGAGAGCAGCCTTCAAGTTAAAACCAAAATAAAAACTGGAAATAAATAAATAACTATCATAGCCATTTGCTCCAGGGTGAAATAGGATATAAATGTCAAAGACAATATTGGGCACAAATGAATCAGGTTGATTTGCGTTTTTCTCAAAAGAACAGCCAGGAGCAAGGTTAGTGCAAATACAAAGTTAAAAAAGTAAGGGAGTACAATAAAGGAAATACACAAGAATTCAGGAACATTCTCATAAGTGAGAGCAAAGAAAACGGAAGTACTTTATACTTTGCAGAGATCATGACATTGTATCATATTGCATCAATGCTTTATTCATTAACTGACAGCCACGTCTTTTGCATGCAAACTGAAAGCTGTTTAACTCATAGGACTGATTTCTCACAGGTTGTTGCTAACATAGAGTGAGGATGTGATAATATATTGTTTCTCTCTTTTTTATAGAACAGGTATAACTACCTGTTCTTGCTTTATTTTGACATCTACACCTGACATCTAATACTCATGACCTTCAGGATTGCAGCTGGACAAAGGCAGTTGTTTATATATTGAGTTTCAACCCCAACTCTTAATATTTCAACTTCAAATCACTTTTTGGACAAGAAGTCTATTTGCTGCATATTCAACTCGAGTAGCAGCTGTGTGCTGAATGTTAAATTAAAAGCCTGATGGATTCTCACTCTTGGGGATGAGTTTCTCAGATTAGCCAGGGGGAAAGAACATGTCTGTGGAGGCCATGCAGGCCCAAGGGTTGATTCCTTTTACATTACTGATGATAGGACATCTCCTTCCAACAGAGCATCCATTAAAAAGAACATCAAACCCATTTCTCACAGCTGATAAATGGATTTCACTTTTCACTCTTTAATTAATATATGCTGTTGCATTTGCTGAGTCTATCTCTAGTATGAATTTGGATCCAGTTAACATACAAATGTGGCTTTTCACCCCTGAGAGGATACGGTTCCTCATTCTTATATTAATTCAGCACAGGTAACTGCTGAACACTGGAATTATAATACATACGATAGAGTCAGGAACTGAATGCTGATTCCCTACTCTAATTGCAAATTAAAAAAGAAGACACTTACAAACAAAAGAAATGATGTCCAGATTTGCTCCCCTTGAAACCCTTATGTTTTTATGGATGCTAGATAATGTTAATTATCTAAACGCCAATAATCTGAAAAAAGTGTTTCACTTTAATGCTATATTATAATATAACATTAGGAGGTAACTGAGTTATTGCATATTAGGCTAAGCAACAAATCTTATCACATGATCTTGTTGTATTACAACATTATTGAAATAGCACATCCTTAACAGAGAACAGATAAAACTTAATTTACTTGGTAGGTATATAGCCCAGCACATGAATCAACAAAGATAACCAACAAGCACTAATGATCAATGATTTACTGGAGCAGAAACTGGTTTCGAAGGAAACTAGCTGAAAGACAACCAAACTGAAAGGTGAGGGTCTATCAAATCATCAGTTTTTCACATGGCAAGAGTAAGCATAGAAACAAGACTCAAGATGGTCATCCTGAATCAGCAAGATTTCTCCAAAGTAGAAATTATCACACAGGAGTTGCCAGATGTGTTGCGCAGCTCATCTGAGGAAGCACAACAATGGGCAAAGGTTAAGGACCAGAAACACAGTGTTCAACCACAGAAACTGGGTGCAGCAAATGAGGAATACATCAAACTGACATCCCTTCCATACTGGAAGATGTCCAGCAATGCCATTAGCTCTGAACTCTCAGAAACCACTGGAACCCAAGTACACCTCTCTAATGTCCAGTGAAGTGCTCTTAGAAGTTGCCTTCATGCAAGAATTCCTGCCAGAAAGCCATTATTCTGAGGTGGAAGTAGTTCAACTCTGAACAGAAAGACTAGAACTGGGGTTCTGAATAATGGCAGCAAGTGCTTTGGACCGATGATGCAGAATTTCACAATTTTGGCTCAAAAATATTTGGCTTTTCCATAGAGGAACTGGAGTGCAGAATGAGGTTCCCTTCTGGTTTGGGGCAGCATTTCTGCAAATGGAGTTGGTGATCTGGTCAGAATCAATGAAATCCTCAATGCTGAGTCCAAGCAGACTCCCATCCATCACACAATACCATCAGTGAGTCATCAGATTCGTCCCAACATCATTCGTCATTCTAACTTTATCTGCAACATATGTTAAGAAGTGAAAACTATTTCCACATGAGCATGTTTTTAATCTACAGGAGCTTGAATGGAAAATGAATGATATACTTTTATTGTACATACTGAACAACTTCCAAATAAAACTGAACCATTATTTTTAGTTATTACTGATTAGTATGTATCCTGCTATGAGTTGTGAAATCATAATTTAAACACATAACACCATTTAATTAAGGGTATTTTACAGAAAATAAAAAAAATGGAATACTTAGTTTTCCATTTCCATATTCGAAATATCTCAAATCACAATATTTTAGCACTATTTAAAGATAAGACTTGCATTATCATTGATTTTTTTTTTCATATCACAGGATGACAATGTGCTGGAAAACACATTTAATTGCAGTTACTGGAACATTAATAATGTCCAATGACACAAATGGACATGGTTCCATTAAAGCGACCTCATTCCTATTCCCTCATTCTTTTAGATTACAAGTACTGCATGTGGGTCTAATCATTTTTTATGCTTTAGAGAACTGAGAATGGCTAGTTTATATGACAGAATACTCGGAATTGGAAAAAATAGAGGTAAAAGCATTAAAAGTTGGACAACCAAACTACATCTACAAAAGCGTCGAACAGCTGAGATTCCACACCTTATTCCTGTCATGGATGGAGAGGTGGCTACATGTGCCATACAGAATCTGATAAGGCCAGACTTTGTATAGGGCTGATCCTGGGCGGGCTTGCAGGAGAGACTCAGAGCCTATGATTCAGTTCAAAGACTCTAAAACACCCTGTTAAATATGTATGAGGCTCTTTGGGCTCACCGTTGTGGGTGTGGACATCAAAGAAGGAGGTCTCCCTGCTTCCATACACCACAAGACTAGTGTTTTGCCTCTGCTGCTAAGGTCCCACAGGAGTCATAGCCATGGTCCATGAATACCAAACACTCTCCAAACAGCCTGATATGTGCTTTCACCATCGCTGTTTATCATTCAAAGTACAAAAGAGAGATACACCGTGTGTAGGAACCAGCAGTCTTCGCACAGAGGAAGGAATGATGGAGCAAAGAAAAGTAAATGTGTGAACGCTTTTCGTGTTTTTTTGTTTGTTTATTTTTTTGAGAAAATATAAGGAAATGTTTTCATGAAATACATGAAATACTTTTGGAAATTCAATGAGAATTATTATTAAGAACATTAAATCAGAAATTTAAATGGCCATCTTTTAAGCCCAACTTAGAGGGAGAGCTTTTATAATTGTTAAGAAACAGTGAAATAAATGCAATACTTCTACTACTACTACAAATAATAATTCTAATAATAATCATAATAATAATCTTTTAAAAAGGACCATTCCATTTTTGCATAGGATTAAGTAAATATAAGCACACAGTTTTAATTTTAAGTATGTAGTATCTTGTACTGAATGTCAAAATTTCTTGCTCTACTTACTATCTCTCCCCACAGTTTCAAAACAGCTTTCTATAAAGGCCTCAAAATTTGTGGCCTTTATAGGTTTTTTTTTTGTACTGTTTTAGAGTGATCAATCCTTTTATACAATTACTGCAAACTCTTAATCTCTTTGGATTATCTTTGTTATCCCCTTCAAAAAGTAATGGATTGCTCATGCACAAAGGATTTATCTCACTGTTGTGTTCACTGACGTCACCGAATGAGGCCCTCTATGGGCCAGCTCATGAACTGCACCTCTGTTCATTGTCCTCCCCATCCTCAAGCTGACTTTTTTCCTGACAGACCAACAACAATTTGGCAGCATTAATTAATTTTAATGCATGGACATTTTTGATAAATTTGTAAAACAATGACCTGAAAATATTTAACCAACAGGGGCAAGTTTACACAATTGCGTTTCTTCTTGATATGTATTTTCAATAGGTGTTTGTGTCGAGCAAGGATGCCCATGAGTGTTTGCAAAGCTCAAAGGCATAAGGTCTGTGTGTGTGTGTTCATGTGTTTGTGTGTATGTGTATGTCTGTCTGTCTGTTTTTGCGCATATATGTGGGTGTATATGAGTGTGTATATGTGGGTGTGTGTGTTCGCACGTGTATGTGTGTATGCAAGCCTGTGTGTGTGTGTGTGTGTGTGTGTGTGTATGTATGCATGTGTGTTTGGGGAAGAAGCAGCTCCATATTCTCTGCTGAATGGCAGGTGCTGTGATTATAGAACCAATAAGAAACTGTAAAAACATGAGGCTTGAAATATGCTGGAATATGTTCCTTCTTGTCAAATGCAACGCAACACATACTTGATCTTCTTTACAAGCATTATACACCTGTTTATGCAGGTGAGAGCAGAACATTTCAGTTGCTCCTGAAGCCAACCAAATTAATGAGAAAAATACAGACTTCTTATGTGTCAAGGAAACAAAGATTCAATAAAATAAAAGGAATATCTCTCATGACCCTGATTCTCTCTTATAGATACTGACAGGAAGGAGGGATAAGAAAGATTGGAATCTGTCTTCAAACTTTCAGATCAGAAGGATTATGAAGCAGAGGGTCAGAAGCTCACTGAAGCAAAATCAATACGTCACTATGCTGTACTCAATTCTGACTCACTCAGCCAAGCTGTCACCCAGATCTCACCATCTCATGTGATGTGGTGACATCCAATAACAAACATTCTTTGTTTCTGTTGTCCAGAAATATTAAACTTGAATTGGTCAACTATTTTGGTGTAAACATAATGGCAATTGATTTGTGAAGTTCCTGATTACCTCACAATTATGTTATTCAGTGGTGCGCTTAAACAGCATTTTAATTACTCCTAGCACTTACAGAAGTGTCTTGCATGATTCCTCACAATATATTACACAGTATAATTTAATAGCTTTAAATTATACAATTAAACTTCTTCTGGTGGCACACTGTATAAATGTACATGTGTGATGCAGTTGTGCATCCCAAATGAGTAAATATGAATCTAATCCACACCATGGTCAAATAATGACAACGGTGAGGCAACCATGGGCTAGACCTCAGCATGAGAAATAGTCTGTTAAACTGTCTCATCACTGCTAGGTTGTGTAGCCAGTATGTGTAGACTGCCTGTTGGCCTGACGCCATGTACAGTAAGTGATTGGGGATGTATCTGTAGACTGAGAACAACTGGTCACCATATGAGCTGGTGGAGTCAAATGTGTTTCCTCTTGAGTCTGTGGGTGAGGTATATCATGGGACTTAATGCATTGTTCAATTTGCATTGAGAAGACAATGAGAATAATAATGCAGTGTTTTTAGTCATGAAATACACCTTGCACCTTGAGGAAGACAGCAAGGTACAACACATTTGTGCATTAGCCAAAAAAGTCTTTTTTACTTTCTATAAGAGATTTTGCCTTGAAAATATTTTCTGAAGTATTAATAAGAGTTGTAGACCACAAGCCAATTGCTTTGGTCAGAATGAATGCTCCAGGGTTAATTTATTAGTGACATGAACTACATTTTCAGTGTCTTGCCTTGAATTTATGTTCTGCAATATAATCTCTGTGCTTTAAATTTTGGATTAAGGTGAACAGATTAATAATTGATATTGTTATATTGTATGAATACGAACTGAGATGATTATAGCAGTCCCCTATAGGAAATTACTTGTTATGCTGGTTATAAAATTCAGGAATGGACACATACACACACACACACACGCACGCACGCACGCACGCACGCACGCACGCACACACACACACACACAAACACACACAAACACAAACACATACATCATTGTGACACATGTGTCTACTTCAACCCAAGAACTCATGAAATCTCCTTTGTTGGCTTCTCAAGGCAAATTATAGATTTTTGCTTTTAGTCTCAGTTTTCTTACTTTTGCTTCTGTGATTGGTTCCCATAAGCTTTAAATAAAAAATACATTAATTGATGTTCCTCAGACTGCAGTCTCAATGATCTGGCTTTGACATGCTGACCTTAAAACAAACAGGCAATTATATATACCATTACTTGATGAAATAATTTTATGTGATTATTTTTTGCTGAGCCATATGCACAGAGACCAGAAAAATTATTATGTTTTCTGGTCCACGATGTTACAAAAGCCAGTCCTATCCTGGATAGATCCAAGTATACATTTAAAAGCATAGATATATTCAGGACAAAATAAATGTTTTATACCTGTGGTATATATGCATAATAGATCCATATCAAAACATTTGCGAATGTAGGTGTTAAATTAATGATGCAAGTTTTCATATAGGCCCCCTGTAACTTCTTTACAGTCAGAAATTACCCCCATTTCCTAGATAAAGGAACATTTTACAACAGTCACGAACAAAATGCAATAAAACCATGCTTTAAGTCTGCAAGGAGATGGATTGGGTTCACAATTCCATGGAATCAGGAGTCTTCAAATTTGCTCATGAACCACAGGGTCCACTAGTTTTTTTTTTTTTTTTTTTAATCAGCAAACATTTAGCACATTAATTAACATTAATCAGCACCCAAGTGTTCATTTGCACAGAGAAGCACAACCAATGGTTGTCTGGGACATGGAGTGGACACCACAGCTGTAAACAAAATTTTTCATGTGATATTTCAGGCATTTACAAATGCACAAGTATATGCCTTTGCATGCGAATAAAGAAATACATGAATATAATGAATTCCATTGTGAAGGTGGGGCCAGCAGTATCACACACTCAATGTGACAAGTGAAAAATGGCTTGTTTTTGGTTTACCAGCTATATGAAGTGAGTGTAAAGCTTTGCTGCACAGGAATCCCTGTAGGAGAACAAGATCACATTAAAATGTGAAAAACACAAATGGGTATATTTATAGCAGTGCTGTTGAGAGGAGTACATGTGATCCACATAGGAGTCCACATGGATCTGATTAGTGGTCTCCAGGCTCAATGTAATTGGGCATTCAGGTGTTCTGCTGGGCTGACATGTTCTGTCATGTTACGTTACTCAGGGTACCACATCTGTTACCATATGAGACCTGAGGAAGGGATGCTTATGACACTTTTGTTCTGTAAATGAGCTTTTCTATATTAAGGGCTCTGTTTTGACAACCCAAACTTGGGGTGCAATGACACAAAATGACTGTGTTATATTGAATAAAAGATGAAAACCTAGATTTGTGAAATATTTGTGTCAGGACAGAGCTCATTTTCTAGCAGTTTGGAATATAACTACTGTAGCCATTCCATTGCATGCTCATTGATGGTCATGCACTCTATTTTGACCATTGTGCAAAGAGGCTAGACAGTTATGAAATGAGTTTACCAAAATGTGTGTGTGTGTGTGTGTGTGTGTGTGTGTGTGTGTGTGTGTGTGTATGTGTGTGTGTGTGTGTTTGTGTGTGTATATGTGTGTATATGTGTGTGTGTATGCATACATGAAACTCCAGCATTTGCAATGAGGTGTAATGTTGCAAATATATAACCACAAATACATTTCTTGTGCTTGTCAGTTTGGTAAAATGTAGTTTTTTCTCTCTCCACCACTTTAAGAGTTGCTTGTCTCCCTGTTAATTTAGCCTTTACAAAAGGGGCACTGCTCTGTTTTTGTGGATGTGTTAATACCAGGCTGGTAGGAGCAGGGAAGCTGATTCTCTTTTGGCTGAGCCATGTGACATGTGAGTGTCAGGAGAGCGACATGCATTTTATTGTTATTTACTCTGCTTTCTGCTTTCATGGTCTCTTGCCATGCTCCCAGGCACAGCCAGAAAGGGAAAAATGGTCCCTCCCTCACATAAATACCTCCAACCCGGGGATCAAAGGAGCAACAGGCTTTTCAAGCATGGCAAGGAAAAGACCTTTATGCAGAAATTAAGAAAAACCTCTTATGGTGGCCAATATGGATCTACATTTGGGATTACCAGTTAATAGCAGAATTGGGTGTGGTACAACCCTCTTTGTTCTTGGTAAGCACTAAGGTGACCCCCAAATGTAGAATCCTTTGACAAACACACTCACAGGTAGCCATCATCTCTCTTTCTCCCTCTGGCTCCTTCCCCTTCTGGCGCATGTGTGTGTGGGTTAGAGCCTGTGTGTGTTTGTGCACTTTAGGGTCTCTTTTCCCTTTAATACCCAAACAATATTCACCTTCTTCATTTTAATAAAGTCACACAACAACAGGATTGTGTTGTAATATAAACGCAAAGCCATTCATGTGAATACCAGGCTGGTCCTCTCTACCCCTGATACTCGCATTTGTTCATGTTTGGTGCCCTTGTAATGCTTGTAAAGAGCTGATCACAGAAATGTTAACATTGAAGGGATGCCTTGTGTTTTCTAGTTGCTAAAGTCTCAATATAAGATTAAGTGCGGCATAAAACGTCAGGCACGCCTCACCATAAAATTAGACATGCGAGGACCAGGGAGGAGGGGGAGAGACCCTTCTTCAGTTGGGCCTGGAACAGGCCTCAACGCTTAATCAGCTCAATTTTTGTCTGTCTGCTTAAAACACTTAGTCCTATTACTTAGTCCTTCTGCTTAGTTTTCCTGCTTCATTGCTGGCCCAAGCTTTCTACTGTCTCTGCTGGAACTATTGTACTTTGGGATTTACTTTGCATTTTGGTTTGGCTGCAGTTGGGAGTAGCCCCTTTGTAGCACCTAAACAACTTATTACTTGTTGTTTAGGTGAGGAGCTTTAATAGTTAGTGTCACTTGTGTTTGGTATTCAGATTGCTGGATGTTAAACGAGGGCTTTAATTATTAAAACACCTTGGATTTAGAGAATTGTTATTTTTGTTAAAGCCTCACTTCCCTAACACAAGCTTGGCTCTGTCACTCTCTCTGGGGCCTGATAAGAGCAGAGGCTAAAGGCTGGGTAATAACATGACATTACACTGGCAGAGCACTTTCCTCTGCTCTCAAAATATTTAATGCACTCTAGTTCACCACAAGCAAATAACAGAAAGGAGTGTTGCTGGTAAATATGTTTTGCAAAGAAGAGTGAAATCATATGATAAGGAAAATCACTACTGTGAAGAGATGTATTATTACAACATCTATGATAGATTTGGCTATTATTCATATAGTGTCTCAACATATGCGTAGTGATGTAGGTCCAGGACTGTTCTGCCCAAAGACTGACCTTCTTGATGGTGAGCTATGGAAGAAAATGTTCCTAGATCAGCATGCCAACTCAGACAATTTTGTGAGTAAATTCCCTGGACTGTGAATTCCACAAGACATAGTTTGCAGAGCTAACAACACCATGTGACCATGAAAGACAGGTGAGTTGAACAAGTGCATTCAAATTAATCCAGTTTGATCTTTTCCAATTTGGTGTCACACTAGTTCTCTTTTACCAATTGATTTACAAAGCCAGTATGTCAGCTTTGATTGAATTTGTCAGAGCCACAACAAAAATGGCATACATGCAGAATGGGAAGTAAATAGTGAGTAGCAAGCAAAATTGAAAAACCGTGAAACTAAGAAAATAAGAAATAAAATAAAAAAAATACATTTTAAAAAAAGAATATAAAGAAGGTAAATTAAACATGATAATCTAACATAATTTGAGAGAAGGTGGAAGAGGGTGGAGTGTTCTTAATTTAACTTATTAAGACAAGATCTATGTCTCAGAGAATCCTAGTTTTGCTCTTACCTGTGTCATTAGTTCCCAAGTAAACCCTGTCTAATGGATCCATATCTACTTCAGCTGTGAACAGGTGTTTCCACATAAATCTATACACCTTTCACTTATTTTTGCATGCACACACTGTCCTGTGAGTCATTCATTTCCTGTGGTCCTTCATTTTTTGATAATTTCTTATCCAGCACTCCAGAAAATGCCCAATATTGCAAGTGCTGGAATTGGGTAGAAACTATAAATTTCAGAAGCATTTTATTTGTACGGTTTATTTCTAATTTGTAATCAGAGTAATATACTTTCCAATCCCTGAAAGTCAACCACTTCATTGTATAACATCAAGCAATTGGTATTGGTGATCATTGTGTAGGCAATCTGCTAGCATGGAAAATGTTTAAAAATAATGATGTTGTACCTGGTTATGGAATAAAAAATTATGTGTAATATAGACTTTGTCTAATATACTTGCAGTAGACTAGAGGGCCTTCAATGTTACAAGTATCTAGGTGTCTTTATCTATGTAGGAATTAGGCTCATTGCAAAAGTAGTGAGAAAAAAATATCATTATTACAGTACATAACCAATATGCCAATAGGACTGCTGCAGACAGGTTTCAAAGCTGAGTGCTAGAAATCCTTGACAGCACACAGAGCAGAAGTTTTGGGTTTTCGGTGCTTATTTCAATTTCCATTGTTTTACGGCTTTTAACAAGCCCCAACCTTTTTCTTAAAATTCAGTTTCTTGTTATTAATATTTTTATATGAGCCATTTACTCAGACTTCAATCTCCATCACTCTGCCCCCACCCCCAGCAGATAGGGAACTCCAACCACACAGGTCAAAGGCTATGATCATTAATGGAGCTATGGAGGATTTTGATCTCCACCTCTCCTGTATTCTGTGCTCTTCATTTGAAGTTTTGGTCCTCATTATAAACTTGAACTTGTCTTAACACCTATATGCGCCTGCACAAAAGACTTGAACCTGTGAATGAATACATGCTGTGGGTAGAAACAAGTTTCCTGGAATGACCAGGTCACTTATCAGTGGCTCCAGGGCAGATTTTTTTAATTCTTCCCCTCATGACTTTTCAGTTGAAATTTTACTTTGAAATATACAACTGTAAGTCTGGAACCATAGACCAACTATGCAAAGTCAAGCAGAGATTTTGTAAAAGCCCTTCTGTCCTTTTTAATGTAATATTTCAGTCATTTAATTAGAATTGTACTAAATACCACCAACAGACAAACTCAATTTGCATGTATCATTATGTCTCTAATCATGCTTATTAAAATTATGATTTCAGATTGCAGAATATGTTTATGGAATATCAATTATTCTAATGTGGGAATGAAAAAGCAATAATGATAGTGAAGATCAGGAATTTATTCATGAAGTATTATATCCTTATTTGGGCAAACTAATAAGTGTAATTAGGCTACATAATGTGGAATTGATTTTATTTGGGCTTTATGTAAATGATTCATTAAAATCATTGAAATGCAATATTTCCCAGTGTTTAACAGTCCTGCCACAGAATATAACACTAAGCATTTTAATGCATATGATGTTGCTTGCAAAATAGGCTGGTTGCATGCTATCTTTCTTTCACTGCTTTTTCTTACACCCCATCATTTCTGGCTCTCTCAATTTCTTTTCAGCTCTTTTTCAGTTCACCTACTCCATTTCTATCATACCTTGTGCTGCTCCTCCTGCCTCATTCCTTTGCTTTCTCTGCCTTTTTGGAGTTTGAGGGATGATCCCTCTAATGTGCGCGCATGTGTGTGTGTGTGTGTGTGTGTGTGTGTGTGTGTTGTGTGTGTGTGTGTGTTTGTGTGTGAGTGTGTGTGTTCTTACAGCAACCTTTGCTTGAGCTGGATTACAACAAACAAAGTGAGACACACAATGGTGAGAGGCTCAAACCAAACAACATAACATAACAACCTGACATAACTACATTTTATGTGACTTGAAGTACATTTCGATAAGAAATTTCTCTGTACACTATCCCTAGCCTGTTGATATGTGGAAGAGTCATAAATATCCCATATACAGGAGGTCCTCGGGTTACGACGGCCTTGAGTTACGTCATTTCATGGTTATGACACACTCCCATAAATTACCTAAAAAACCTAGTTTTGACTTAAACGGTTTGATTCGTAAATACGACCACAGCAATAAAGGTAAGGGATTGTTCTCTCTCTTTTTTTTACTGTTTCATTTAATTACTGTCCTTAATTTAATGTCCTTCATGTGTTGTGTGTACAGTGTGAGTGACTTAAGGTGTTAATTCAGGTATAATTTAGGTATATATTCGGACTTACGTTGAAAATTGGCTTAGACACGTTGTAGGAACGGAAGTCGTTTGTAAGTCGAGGACCCCCTGTATTAACTCTGAATGAGCTATGAAAACATCTCCCTGAATCTGTATTCCGTAACAATCATTTTTTAACACTACAAAGAAAAACTTTCATGGAAACTCTAGATCCCACAGAATTTGCTAGATCCCACAGAAGATGGGATTTTCACAGTCTAAACATACTCTATATACAACTCTTGAGGTGCACTAGAAATACAAATACAGGAATGTGTTTGCAAACTTATCCAAGCAGCTCCAGCTTTTGATTTCACTACCCCAGGTGCAGAGCTGAAATAAACATATCAACATTCCCAATTATATACCACCTTCTTTAACAACACCACATAATAAGTATGTTTGCCATGTCCTCATACAGCTCATTGGGGTAGTATTAGTGAGAAATCCTGCCAGTATGCCAGCACGTACTTGTGATTTCAGGCAAGCAAAATGTCACATCAGATTTCAAAGCTGAGATTGTATGCCTTTATCTTTATAAACAGAGTGGAAGGGAGACTCCACAGGTAGTCTTGTTGATACCAACACAGCAGCATTCAGTATTTAAAACAATGAAAACACTGTGGTGCAGAGGATCTCAGGGAATTTAACAGCGGATCCCCTAAGTTTATGCAAATGCAGGATAGCCATGATGACTGCTCACCATAGGAGAGTCTAGAGACGCAAAAGACCCAGAAAAGATCTCATTTTGTAAAGGACTGGCACATATCTCGTTGAGCTTGTAGTCCAGGGTTCTGGTACAAAAATACCAGCCTGGACTTTTCAGCGTAAAGCATCATCACACAAAAGGATGAGATATTAAATTCATATTGTTTTGGTGGTCGGTGTGGGGCACTGGTAGGAATATAACCCCACTCCCATTTCTTGCTTCATTAAACATGATTTCACTCTAACTTTGGTGTAAGTTACCAGGTTTCACTGTTGGGGAAAGCCTGGGAGTGCTTTGACCGAATGTCAGCCAAACCATGACAGTTAAATAAACAAAGATAGAGAGAGAGAAAGAGAGAGAGAGGACCACACCTGTTGTCTGAGGAGATTTCTGGGAGGAAAGTTGACAGCTGTGACCTCTGAGCCCAGCGCCCAACATTGTGCACAGTCTGGCAGAGCACAGCAGTGCAGCCAAAGGCTGTGGGTCTGGGAGGCCAGTGGAGATATACAAGCTCAGGCTGTTTTCCATAACAGCTCTGTGAGACAGGGGCAGTCAACCATGCTGAGGTACAGGGGAGCAACGGGTCAAAAATACACCAGAGAGTGCACGAATGAGTAACTCAGGGAATGTGAGACTGGCAGGGCCAACAGCCCTGCAGAGGGGGAAGAGACGTAACGTGCTGCTTCTGACTGTTTCTGTCTGTTACAACAACCACAGCACAGATTCAAAAGACCTTCATTTTATGAATAAAGAGACTTGCTGAAAGTTGGCATTTTTAACATCTTACTGGAAGTCACAAACAATGTATTTGCAAGGCAGTTCAGCGTGAATACCATGCCCATCTCTTGTGAGACTCAGGGGTCAAGCTAAAACAAAAGGGAAGTTAGAGTTTGTGAGGGGCAAGGTGATGCAGGGTTGGAGGAGGGAAGTCCTGGGGCTGGATTCATAGTTTTGCAGTTTAGCTTATAATGGTTGGGTTTGGGTATAGATGTCAGAAACCTGATGCTAGACCAACACACCTGCTGCTTCCCCAAGCCTATAGGTCCTGATGTGTAAAGAAACATGTGCATAATATTTACCTTTTCCCTGGTCATTTTTAGCCTGGTATTTTTAACCAGGCCCCAGCAAGGACTGTGCACACATAATACATACAAATATAAAACATTTAATGTTAATAAGTGTTAAATGTAAAATAACACTTGTTACAAAACAAATTGGTTATGTACTGTAAGTATCTCTGATATTAGGGACTCCAAAACTGACTAAAGCTGGAATTCTGCATTCACAGATTACAAATAAATAGAGGGTCTTGGTGCTACAGAGTAGGTCATCCTGTTCAGGCACTCTCTGAAGGATTTAGATGGGCCCCATGTTCTGGAATCAAACCCACACTGTACCACTGCTGACTGAGGCTGGCAGCCCTATGGGCCGACACATAATTGGCCTTTTTGTCACCCAAGCAACACTTATTCAAGCACCAAGATTTTCCATGCCTCATCGCTCCACAGTGACCCCTGCTGGAAGTGCAGGCACCAAGAAGTATGGAAAAGAGAGAGCAGAGAATTAGGCTGAGCTTGTGGGTACGACTGACCATTCAAAAAGGAGAAAAGAAGAAAAAGAAAAAGAAGAAAAATCATTAACAAAAAAGGCTCCCCTTCAACACCAAAGACAAAGCTGGAGTATCCAGGTGACTCTGTCTGAAATAATGCTTTGGGCTCTAGAAAAGGGTGATTATTCAGTTTTCAAAAGCAGGCTGGCCAACAGAACACCCCAGCTGTTGGGCTCAACAGTTTCAGCCATCTGCATATGAGGGGAACACCGTGCTTGCTTCCCCATGAGTCTCACCTATCAATCACTCACTCCCTCACTATCAATAACTGTGCTTCTCACTTCTAGATTCATTCCTTAATGTTGTCAGTGAGGATTGCTCCACTGTCAATCAATCTCATATCGCTGTGAGTTACAGTGGTACTCACTGTGACAGTGACATTTACTGTCAGTTGTATTCTTTATCTGATGGTAAATCACTCGCACTGTCAGTCACACCCACCCTCAGTCACATCCTTTCCATCTATCACATTCACAGTCGATCTCTGCATAAATCACTCTTCTCAGCATCAATCACATTCCCTGCCATTCCATATTATTGTAAATTTTTCAATTACCTGCAGTCAAAGTTTCTCACTTTTTGTAATAAACAGGTATACCTTCAAAATTTAAACCAAAAAATAATCAATGCTGATGTTAATGTAATTAATGTTGTTACTGTAAAAAGAGAACCAAATAGTTGCTCAAACCTGTGAGATGTAAGAGGAGCAATTTAAAACACGAGGTTATCTGGTGATATTTTTATTAAAATGTCTAAGAGAAATGTGCTATATGGGAATAGTATAGCATGCACAAGTTTCTTTTTATGTACTATGTGTTGAATGTTAGTGGAAAGTAACTGAAACAAAGAACATGGTTATATTTAAAAAAGTGAAATGTGTTTGTCCTTGCAATAACTTCTAATGTTTGTTGAATAACGGTTTTTCAATATTTTAAGGTTGCCCAGGGCAAATGCAATGGAAAACCTGCCATATCAGCTGCTTTTGAAATAAATATCTTTTTCATTGGAGGGAGTATTAACAATGCTTCACTATTTAATACAACACAGAGTGTGAAAAATCAAAATAAGATTCAAATAACAAATACCATTCTTACTCTAAACTCTTTTGTTTTGCAGCAACTGTAAAGTGGTGATAATGAAATACATCCCTACTGTCCTTCAGCGCTTCAAACACAGCTCCTTGCATACATTTAAAAGGTAGTTTAGCATGTACAGGATTCCTTCCCCATTTCATTATTTTGCATAAAATATTGTAAATATGCTTTTATTGTGGCATCTTTCACAGTCTTCCAGTGCTTTATAGGATTGAAAGGAAATCTCAATGACACAACCTATGTTTAGAACCAATTTTTGTCTAATTTGGGAGGAAGAGAAGAAGCTCCCCTCAGCTACTACCAACAATCATGATGAATGTCTCTATGGTAATGATTATATTAGAAAAAATGTTATAGATTGTGTTTATGTGCAACAAATGTAACATTAGTCACCCATTACTTTATCAAATATGTGTAGGTAGCTGTCAGGTAACGTGCAGTATGCAGGTGAGTGTGCATTTTATCTCCAATAGGATGGAATGGAGAAAATGAGACAAATGACGAATGTGTATCTAAACACAGGAATGTTTACCCTCAGCTAAAAGTCCAGGTCTTTTATGAAAATAATTTAGTTTTGTACCTTTTAATTTAAATCTGTTGTTTTGTTATAAAATTTTCAATTTAAAATGAATAATTCAATATAATGACATATGCCAGCAGCCTGAAATATTCTCAGAGATAAGCTAGCATGGTGCAGATGAACAATGAAAAAAAAAGCATCAAGAAGGGCTGACAGCATGGCCGTGTTTTACTGTACAGGAATCTCCAGGTAAGGTAAGTAAGATGAAGCCTACAGCATTAGTAATAAAACAAACAGTGAGCAATTGTTGTTCAGTTTGTAATGACCCTTGCAGAGTGAGAAATATACAAAGATAGAATGAATATAAGGATTACCCTCTGCTCTCTGACTCAAATCTCACTCGTTGGGCTTTTGGGCTACCTCATTCACACTTACCACATTACAATTACCTTACTTTTAAGATACAATGTTTATTGAAAACTACACAAACTGAAAACCTGGCAAGCATAGTTGACAGCATGTTAAAACTAAAACTCTATCCTGTAAATAATACAAACCCTTTTCACATCAGAAAGCAGAAACATAGTTAAGGATAATTTCCTTTCTTGTGAAAGGCCTTCTTTCTCACTAGATAATTACGCTATGCTGGTGCAAGAGGTGAATTTAGGAGTCGAGTTGGAACAGTCTTCACTCTAAAAGACACATTTAGGGCAAAACATCCATCTCCCACATCTTATACATGTGTCATTTTGTGTTATAAGAAAATAATGGGGGTTTAAGAATAAAAAACAACAAGAATACAATGACAAGAATAGGCCTTTCTAGGCCCATCAATGAATTAACCTAGAGAGAATTATGCAAGTTTCAAAGCCTGGACTTAAATACCTGAGTCTTAACAGTACAAATACACCGTTCATTGGATAATTTCATGTTATTGTACTGAATGAAATCAGCCTGAATAAAAAATAAACTACAGCTCCTCCAACAGCAAAGTACAAGTCAATGAAGAGAAGACCGCACATGCTTTAAATTAAATTGCTGAACCAGAACTTCAAAAATTAAGTACAACCATCTGCCCTATTCATTGTTAACTCATGGAAAGAAACATGAAGGAGTAAGTGAATGGTTGCATTTTAAAAACGGATGTAGCATACATTGAGTTCACCATTAATATCATCACTTGTATGTTCATTGGGTTTTTCTAGGTTTCTGCTTTCTACACTGTTGAAGAATGTTCCCTGTATTCCTTTACTAAGTTGATGGTCAAGCTGAATGACACAAGGCAACGTAGAACAGACTGTATATTGACTGAAACACCAGCTAGTGTGATCTGTAATTTACAGAGAAAGGATTGGATGTGCAGAACAGAATTGGTTTAAATTGGAGGTCACTGGTAATGACTGAATATATGTCAAAATATATGTACATATGAATATAAGTGACATTTTCTCACCATGGCCCTGTATGTGATTATATTCCATATTGTAATCTTGGCACCTTTGTTGATTTCCTTGATATCTAGTATGTTGGTTTTTGGAAACCTGTAGATTTCTTTAGCTGGAGAAAAATATTAATCACTCATATATTTGCGGTTATAGGAAATAGTATGTCCTATTCCCTCTCATCCCTCCTGCATAAATAAATCAAATTGCTCCAGTCCCCAGCTGCCAACTATTTATTACATAAATGTCATAGTATTATGTAATATCCTTCAATATAGGGTCTTTACAATGCTGGCCTTGGTGGGGAGCACATAGGCAACCTTCCATGTTACGAAATATATGATCCATGTTGGACAAATGCTTGCAGAACATAAAGTGAAAAGAGGAACTCTCTGGGAAGGGGAGGCACTTGAATTAAACAGCAAAAAATTCAGGCTGTGTAAATTTTGAATTCAAGGACATGTTTGAACTGTGATATGGCATCAATATTCTGCAGGCAGGGTACACTATGTGCGTTCCAAAACAAATTCCTTCATATGCCCTTCAGTGAGATATTTTTATATAGGTATTGTCTATGAGCTGTCTTTGGTTGTGGAAAAGAGGAACAGCTTGGATTGTCACACATTTATTATGTAGTATAAAAATCTGAAAAATGGGAGAGAAAACAAATGCACCATATTTTACATATATAATGCCATTCTCTATGGGCTAATTTCAGAATGCTTAGTCAAGCATACCACAGAAACATGTCTGCAAATGAATGAACAGTATCATAATTAATGTTTTCACATAGGTTTATTGGACGGGATCAAATGGCAACATGATGCTGAACAGAAAGTAAACATCAAAGGCTAAACAGAACAAATTAACCATAAAACTATTATTTACATACTAGAGAGAAACACAATAACATATATATTTGTGTGCCACAATCTTAATCTTAGCTTCAGGGAACACATGCATAATCTGAAATAACAATAGAAAGAAACAGTTCGGAACTCTTTCAAATAGTCACATGAAGCTGCAATTTTTAAAGTTACCTTAGCTCAGAACATTTTACTCTATGTAACTGCACAGTATTGTGTTCTAAAAGTAAGGCACAAAGTCAATAATTGTTTTTTTTTTTTTGTATTTCCACATATTTCCATTTCAGAAGTCAAACTCTAATATTACACTATGAATATGCAGTATTGAGAAGTGAATGAAGTATTAAATGATCTCTGGCTATATTTTCAATGTTATCATCCGCACAAGGCATCCTAGAAGTAATAGGAGCCTGAACAATGGAATTTATTTTCACAGTAAAGACATAGTGATGCATGGATCCTATATCCCTCCCTGACATCATTAAGGCTTATTACTCGCTACAACATCAGGGAAATCATCAAAGTTTGGTTTGGGTCATGCCGTGGGTTGGCATTTGGACGATTGAACAATGTTAAATGCAAATGTCACAATTCCCCACTGAGAGTGATTCAATTGATTTGTGTTTCCAGACACCTTTGCAGCACTTGTTTCAAAGGGCAGGTCACCCTCATGCTGCAGCACTTATGAATACAGAGTCTTCTTAATTCCTTTGGGTTTCACTCAAATATCCACATTGGAGGATAAGCAGCATAATTACAACCAGTGGGTGATTTGTTAATTTGTAACAGGGGGGATGGCCCAATGGGAGCACCCCCCTGCCCCAACACCATCAATCAGCACACACGTAAAATGGGGATGACTGGTTAACGAGGAGGATGCATTTTGGTCATTTTGCTAACAAGGGGGATGGGATCCCCCTCAAATCACCTACTGCTTAAATGTAATATTTAGAAGCTGAGTTGCATGTTACTGTACATGTATCTTAGTTTCTCTTCTGCTTCTATTCACTTATAATATCTCAGTATTTCATCACTTGTGATGGTGTGTGTATGTGTTGTGACGGCGGCTTGGGCCCGGCCACCAAGAGACCGGCCCCACACCAAGATGTCAGAGAGCGAGCGACTGGTTTCAGCACCCCCACGCCCTGGACAGCGGCGGCAATGCAGGAACAGGACCTTGGAGAGCGGCCGCTCTCAACGAGGGAATTGGGGCTGCTTGGGGAATGCAGCCAACACAGCTGCGGCCGCTCCCAATCAAGCCAAGAGAGCTTTAAAACTCGCTCAACCCCACTGTTCAAGAGAGTGGTCTTTTCCAGTGTCTGTATATGCTAACGGCTCTGTTTTTCCTTCCCCACCCTCTAGACTCCAGCTGAGGGGAACGTGCCGCCCGGGGACCATGGCCTACCAGCTTAAGGGCTGCCTACCCAGACTGGCCAGAGGGACGCACCCTCTCAGCAGAACCTGTTTTGTTTTTACTGAGAACTGAACTTTCAGTTAGCCTAGCTGGCTGTATACTGTGGCCGTGAGTTTGTGTCCCCCTTGGGTTCTTTGTGTTTTTTTTTTTTTTTGTTTCCCTTTGGGTTTTTCCCTAAGCCTGCATTTGCCTTGTGGCCTAACGTTTCTTTTGTAAGTCCATTTTTGTTAATAACACTGCTTCGGCCGATTTGTGGCCAGTAAAATCTGTTCTCCGTCTGGTACTTCTGCCGCCCACCTACACTGTTAATCCTCTGTCGGTGTCACGGTGTGTTGAACTTAAACTTGTAATTCATCAAACTTATTTGTTTAGATGGACTGTATGGACTCTTCCACAAACATTCTTGTTATGTGAGTCCATTATCCTCCATTATCTTATAACGGCTTGTTGAAAACATACATACCAGTTGTAGTTCCTAAATATGTTTTCATGGTAATATTTCTCCATATAAGAATATCCCATGCTTATGCTTTAGCATAATTAGTCCATGTACATTGTTGAACATTTTTATGTCTATACCACTGTTCAATATTCTGTTCTATAGTTAATATAATAGACACATTACAAACAAATCTGTCCTGTGTGAAACATTCTGACAAGTTATCAAGAAACGTTTCAGCATGTGTGTATTAATGTATGTGTATTGTTCAAAAGAATATATGTGTAGTATATGTCGCAGAATACTTTAACAATAGGTTTGTAAAAAAAAAAAGTTGAAATAAGTGCTTATAGCATTTTCATACAATGTAAGTGCATCATAAGACTCTATACATGCAGCTACAGAGGTGTTACCATGTCCTGCTCTACATCACACCTGTTCATTAACTGCACAATCAACACTTGACCAGAGCTTAAGTTTTGTATCTGGGATATTTAAAACTGCATTTTGAGACCAATCTCTCTACCTCACATTTCCTGCCCTTTACTTCGATAGACACTATGGATGCTTAATTTAAATATACTTTATTTGCACATTTGCTTTTTACCACAGTTTGGACCTCCTCACTATGACTACTCTCACATAAAATGGAATTGGCCAATTTCCCCCAAAAAAATTAATTAAATGTTTTTGATAGCTTAACCTTCCTGTATGTGCAATGCAGAATTGGGTTATTCCAAAGATGTATTTGACACCGCAATATACATTCACCATTTTCTCTATCATGATACCATTCTATGTACTTCATGTCTGTTATTGTTATTGCTGACTCATTCCTTAGCTTCTGGATTTTTGTCATTTTTTACTTAAATGGACTGGAATAATATCTCTCAACAGAGGAAGCGTACCCTTTGAGGACATTTTATGTCTAGATGTGTTTTGTTTCAATGGGGTTTAAATTCTTTCAATCAATATATTTTTAAAGAAAATATACACAATTCTGTCATGAAAACTTACAATACAATAAGCTTCATTGGAAAATCCATACTCAACATAAATATAATAAACCAAATTGACATTAATTACATTATCTGCATGGCACCTTAGAATAACCCTGATTAAAGAGAAGGAACACATTTAAATTAGTTTGTATTACAGTGCATTATGGGTAGGTGACAAAAGCAACAGGTTTACTGGTTTCATTCAGTTTTGTTTATTCATGAACATCTGGGGTAAAATCAGATTAGATGGGTCTAATGGGTTAGTGGATGAAGTGCTAGGAACACCCCCGAATGGATGGCATTTTTAAGTCAATATTAAAACACCTGGTGCCTCTGCAAGGTATTGTCTTGGTCTATTGTATTGTATGGCTTACACACACACACACACACACACACACACACACACACACACACACATATATATGTATATAAATTACCATTCGTACATCCAGTGTGTGCTGGCAAACCACAATGAATGGTGTTGGCAACCTTTGCAGTATGGTTTATGTACGGGCCATTGTTCCTTTTCTTCCAACAGATGTACGTGTGTGTGTGTGTGTGTGTGTGTGTATATATATATTCAATTATTTCACTAGCCACCATACAATACTTGGCTCTGTTCTCATGAGGTGATCAGACTTGCACCCTCACATCCCTAGAGGCAATCTGCTTCTTACTTCAAACAGTCATTGCTGCCATTAGCACGCCAGATTCCATCACTACCTCTGATCACCTGGAGCTCCTTTTTAGGCAATTCGAGGTAGGTCCACCCTTCGAGGGACCGTCAGCTGTGTGATGATGTAGCAGTAGGTGCCAAAAGAAAATAAAGAAACCAAAACAAAAGCCTGCATATGTGCGAATGTGATAATGAGATGCAATGCCCTCATAACATCTCCTAAGTGCATGCAATTTGTCACAGAGCAGGGAAACACTTATATATGCAGGTCATGGTCTGAGGAGGTTAACATTCAGCAATAGAGAGAACTGAGGAGAATGGCAATGGTGATAATGAAAGGTGAGCAGATTAATTCCAAGCCTCTGTTTGAGCACGGAGGATCTTGCACCTTGGAGAGTGCCAAAGGCGTAGCGATAGGGAGGGTAAGATTTAATGAAAGACAGTAGAGCAGGAGGAAGCCAACACTGGCCTCTGATTTCACAGATTGCTGGTCCCAGGCAAAGAGCAATTTCTAACTGGTCATGATGACTTTGTGTCCTGTATCAGGACACATTCATCTATGCGCAGGGATTTCTTCAGTTCAATGTCAGCCCCCACTCTGCACCCTTTTAAGACACCCTGTAACAAAGTAGTGTGTCGAGAGGCCAGGGGGAGGTTAGGGAAGTGCACAGGATGAGCAAAAATTAAGTGCAAAAAAGGTGCCAGGATTTTTTTTTTTACAGTGAGCCAAACTGTCTTACTATACAAAACAAAAAAAACAATGTGAGACAGTTTTAATACACCGACCACGCTCGTATTTTGGTATCTCCCCTCAACACTTGAGATCCCACTGCTTATAAAGCCTGGGTGAGTTCAGCTTTCCTCAACTAAAATTTGACCATTAGGGGGTCGCTAACAGAGCAGACAGGGAAGTGAAATATGGTTAGGCTACAGATGGTTATTGAATTTTACTGTCAATATTGGTCTTAGACAAAGGAGGGAAATGGCACGTTTAACTTTTAAATGTTCACGTGATGAAGCTAGGGTGCGGCTGTTTCACCACACACCCTTTGTGTTACCTTTTTGGCTACAGTGACCATCTGCTCTTGAGTGTACAGATACAGACTGCCATAGGCTTGAAGAATGAATCACTATCACATCATCCCACTCTCCCCTCCTTCAGCTCCTCTTCTGACTGCTCTACTCCTCAAATCTGTAAGGCGTGTGAGAGTCTATAGTCCCAGGCAACTTCAGGGTGGTTAAAAGCTCCTTGGCTTTGCCTCTGCAACTCTCCTCTTTGTGGTTTATTATTGTAGAACTTGATTGTGTTGATTGGTTTATACCTTGCGACATGAAGATGTTGCAGTAAGCAGTTTTCTCACTCAAATAGTCAAGGGCAGGGACAAATTTAGCATACACTATGTTTTTTGATATTTTTCAAGACAATGGATGGATATTTCATATAGCTATGCAAGTGCTTTGTTATAGTAACAGATTTCAAAATTTCAAAGTGATCTCAAAAAGATGGCTGAAAACCTGACAGAACTATAAAAATGACTACATTCCCCTGGGAAAGAGAAGAAAAGGCCACCATCAAATAAAAGTAAAGACACGCATCTGCAAAACCTCTAAGCTCCTCCAAACAAAATTATTCATTTGTGTTTATTGAAAATATAAGTCTCAACAGACATTTTTCCACATTTTGAGATATTTTCTTTTTGTGACAGAACACTGAACAAAGCATAATTCTGAGAATGTAAGGGCCTTAGCAATCATAACAGACAAAAATGACAAAAATTCTTGTGCTCTTTTTAGGTTGGAATGGCTTGAATGCATATGGGTGGTAGAGTAGTTTACAGTTCTGCAATATATACATATGAAACAACATGGATAGGGCAGTGTAATGGGAGTGTTTCAATAAAAACAACCAAGAGTGTATAATTTTCATCCCAGGTAACTGCTTTATTTTTCATGGAAGCCTTAACACACAACAACCTGTTTTGGTGGCATAATTAATGTGATCATATTGACATATGGGGTAAACAAAGCAATTACCCATAACCAAAGCATGTGTTGTGTATTGCATCTCACTCTGGGGTAAATCTTTCTAAAATAAAAGACTAATATATATATATATTATAATAAAAATAGGATGAGCATGCTCTCATTCTTTGTTTTCATTTTTTCCCACCTAAACTCAGCTGAACTGTTCAACCTCCTGCAGCAACCCACTGCAGATGCACCACACATTATAAACTGCCCATGTTGTCAGGGTTTAACAAAGTTGGAGTCTACTTGATTCCTACATCAGCTGGCCCTTGGCTGACCTGGCTGTTATAGAGTGATGAGACCAAGGAAGCCTACTGGCATAATGTCTATCCGTCCCTGGCAAAGCTGGGCCAGTTGTTGCCCTGCCAATGGTCTCGGGCCAAAGCCAGTAACGTTGTTGGTGGACTAGAACACACAGTCACAGAGCTTGTGTTTGGTTCCCAAACAAAAGCCTCACTGCATGAGTCGCCCAGAGGCCCTATTTATTTCAGCTTTAATACTGCTGCTATGAGCCTAAACTGAATCTTTCATTCTGGACAAAATGACATGGCACATATCATTATACACATTGCACTAAAATTATACAATCTGGACATTATCTATTTTGATGATCCAATTTGGGCATTTGACAGTGGCACAAATCAAGGTAAACTAATAAATTTTATTTTTTATGAAGGGAAACATGTTCCATGACAATACCATAAAACTCAATATCAACATATCTAGCATGAGCTATGTGCACCATCTCACCCCTTATATGTGGGTAAGTCAAAAACTATTGCTACCAGGGTTCCAGTTCATACATGCACAGGTTTATCCCAAACAAAATATATTTAAACATGTCTCTGAGATCAGTGGATGGCTGCAGCCAGGTTCTCTCATTAATACACTTGTCTTAGTCTCATTAGGGTGCCTTCAAAAAAAGGATACGGAGGTTTCCCCTTCAGACAGAACATGATTTCAGTCGCTCGCTGATGCCAAAACTGCCGTTTTGACATGGTGTAAATTGAAGAGCGCGGAATTCTTCAGTGGAGGGTTAGAGGTGGAAACACCACCTTCAGAAGTGTAGAGACCTAGATGGAGGATATGTTGACAAACAATAGCTTCACAATTTTAGATATATGTTTAATAAAGGTTTCTATGATTTTGTAGCAATACTCTTTGACTTCCCCACATACATCAGATTTGTAAAGGGAGGGCTCCTGATAGAGCTCTCCATAACTGGGCATTCACTTCTCTTCAGATGCAGCCAAACATGTTTTTTCATAGATATTGAAGGATCTGATTGGCCACAATGAAACTAAACCCCTGCTGTGCCCTTGTGTAATTTATTCCTGGGAAAACAACCTCATGTATGAGTGGCAGGTCATAAAATGTGTAGAGTTCAAGTGGACACCCTTTAATGCGCCTCTGTTTTGAATCAGTGCAAACATCTTGACATTGTGCTTTGATAATGAAAACAGAGACTTCAACCTCCATTTTTAGCATTCATAAACATAGTACAAAAACCAGAAGACATTTTTTAAATTTTTTACATTTAAAGGGCTATGTGAAATTGCCTCTCCCTTATTCAAAAGATTAAAACTGTGTATCTAAGTATATACACAAGTATGTTCCAAGCTTTAAATGATTTCAAGTCTGGAATATTTAATGAGGCATTCATTATGCTCTTGCTCCTTGTTCCACACTCCAAGATCAATGTTTGTTTATTTGTTTGGCTTTGTGAATTATTAATTATGCCACTGAGGTACCTCTTTGAAGTTTCATTTCTCTGGTAATAATTCCAACAACATGAACTATATGGCCAATATTGAACTTCAAGGTTTTCCATCTGAAAATGAAATAATTTGAAGGTCCTCATTGAAAGTACTAATAAATACAGTAAATAATCATGACATATGGGTTAATGACCAATGGAAGATGGCTGATGTAATGGGATGGTTAAGTTTATTTGAACACATTTGAAGTCCTTGAATGCGCAAAAGAAAGATTTCCCATGGTGCTGTGGGTTAAAAATGAAAGGCCCCTAAAGATAGCAGGTCATGTGTCATTCAGAAGTTCAAGAAGCTAATGTGGAAAACAAAATAATTCCTGACCTGAAATAAGGCTTTAATGAATAATACATGATAGGCATGAACACACACAAGGATTGATGCTAGCCCTGCTTTGGAATGCACAGCTGCACAGGGTATGGTAGGGCTACCCAGCAGCAGCAGGACAGGGCTAACATCCCCCTGTCCAGGATGGAGCCAAAGCTCCCAGACTGAACCTGAGAGGAAGAATGGACACCGAGCTTGAAATCAGCAGTGGGGCTGATGTGTTGTTTGGGTGTGAGTAGAGTTCTCAGACATATTCCTATTTGAACTTTTGTGGAAGCTCCTTTTATAAATATGATATTGGACTCAATAAAAGTAATTTAAGGTACTGGTAGTCTTTTAATTGCCACACATTCTAATATCAGTTCACTGTTGCTCTGTAATAGGAGCGAGCTCTTGATTCTTGATCTCTGAGGCAAATACATCAAAATGGCAGCATTACATTTTACACTACATAGTTGTGCTCTGTCAGGTGACTTTGTGAAAAGTATAAAATCAAATACCAAATTTACCGTATCAGAGAAATCTTAGCAAGAAAATGCATAGTGACTATTTATGTACTTGATTCCCTCTCCATTGTGGAGAGAACACGATTGAAAAGCCTCTTGTCCTCTGGTAAAAAATAAATTCTGCTTTGGAGAGCAACTGTCATTTATCACACCCTAATAAAGAAACCAAGGCTGAGATTTCATTTGCTTTTAATATCTGTGCATCGATTCAGCAGTAAAACTTGTCATCATTGTGTTCCATTGATCAACATCAGAAAATGAATTCCTTGTATGTGATGCATTGCTGTTAATCATGGAAAAGGAAATACTGAACTACAAACTGTTGCTTACAATCTAATAATCTCCAGCCTGCATAGAAAGCAGAGAAAATAGAAACTCCTCATGAGGCTGTTTCTTTCCTTTGCAAAGTCATTACTCAACCTGGGTAGTTCCAGTTTTTACCACTCTGGATTCAATTCAAATAACAATGCGAAATCACTTTAAATATTTATAGCCACCTGATGTACACAAAACCTTTCATCCCTGCTAAATGAATATTAAACATTCTGTCTAGTGAGAGGACCCATAAGGTTAAAACACAGAAGGGTCTACAGGAAGGAGGCACATTGATTTCGATACAAATTGGCCAGGGACCTTATCAGAGCAGTAAGCACTGTTTTTACCCTGTGTTTTTCTCCAAGCTCTTTATTTCTGCTGTGAGATGTGGGACCGGCTGCCTTAAGAAGAAGAAACTTCATCCACAAGAGAAGAGGTGACATTCTATTTATTCATTATTTTCAATCCTGGCTGCAGCCCTGTTTCCTTCCAAAGCCTTGCGTTAAGGTAACATTGCCTTGGGTATAATTAAATAGTAGATATTTAGTCTTCTGACACATGTGATTCTGGTGTCTAGTATTCAGATCTGACAGCATACAACTGAAAGCACAATATATATTACTTATTATTTGATAAATTACATGATATTAGTGAGGGTCAGAAGATTGCTGATGTTTATGCTGTAGCCATGGTGACTGAAGGTATTTCAGAGGTGGTTAACAATCCTTCACATGTAACAACCCCATCCATTCATTCTTCTATATACAGAAGATTTATGCAATGCTATCTTGATGGCCATTCAGGGTCAAGATGACCTACATTTGCCATATGGCCTCTATATACAGTCCACAATCTTCCTTCAAGATATATTTTCAAGATAGGCCTTGCAAAGTTTAAAGCTTGCTAAAAATCCATGGAACAAATGGTCAATTGTACCCTTGAGTTCTGTTACCTTTGCTTTAAGCTGCCTAAAGGAACCCAGTTTCTCACTGGTTGTTACATAGTGTAAAAATACATGTGCATGTAACAGGGCTGGCTTTATTTCACCCTTCCGATTCTTTTTCCATGTTCTATTTCCTATTCTATTAACTCAGTAGTAGCCTTTTGCTACCAAAGTAGTTATTAAATAATTACAAACATATAGGTCAAGCTCATAGCAGGGGTATCTGATGATACTACCATAATCTATATTGTGCAAATTTACATTTTCTATTTTTTTAAATGCATGTCAGCATTATTTCTCTTATGTGTTTCCACTGTATGGGAAGCCAGGGGCTCACAGTTTTATTTAAGTCATAATGTTATCTCAAACACATCTTTTAATGTTTTGCTATGAATCATCAGTGAGTTTAAAATATATCAAAAATAACTGGCAGATTTGTCAAAACAAAACAGATGTTTTGGAATAAATTTAAATAAGTAGTGTGACCAAAATTCTCAGAGTGAAGTATGCAATGTTTTCTCATTATAGACAATCAGCACTGTTGATTATTATTTTGCTGCAAGCAAGAAACACAAGGTGACAACATGAGGGCTGAGGTTAATGGAGGAACATTTTTGTCTGTTAGCAGATCTGAAATGGCCTAGCTACCCACACACATACACACACACTTACACACACACAGACAATGGACTGTTATACACAACAGCAAATATGGACTGGTTGTAATCACATTTTCCCATAAATGGTTTGTATGACACTTACCTGTGATGCTGGTGTTAGAGAACGCCCAGCACTGGAGTAGCAGCATGAGGATAAAACAAACCTGTTGTCAGTAAAAGTTTAGCTAGCTAGCGTTCATCATTTCATATGTGCAGTTATATAGTAATGCTATTGTCAAACACTATCATTGTAAACATTTGTAAATAAGAGCACTTGTGTAGACCCCGGGGATGTAAATAGCTTAATTTGTGGTTGTATTAATGATATTGGTGGTGGGTAGCTTAAGGGAATGTTTGCGGGGAGTGTGAGAAGATTTACCATCAAGAGGGCGCAGAAGGGTAGCAGTTTACAGATTGTAATTGTGGCATCCTTTTATGTGTGTTAAACACAATTAGGGGGAAGGAAATAATCTGTAAAAGTGTGGGATTGTGAAGGATTTGAAGTTGTTGGTTAACTTGCCTTTATGTTGTTGATGACCAGCCAGGTCAATGGTCTGTGCCGAATGTTTTTTTTTTTTTTTTTGAGTAAGCTAAATAAAGTAAAATAAATGTATCGGCTTGTGCGGTTCTCAGTTCTTTTGCGATAGTCCTGGAGAGGAGGCTGACACAGATACATTTGCTTTTGTAATGCAGTCGTAATACTTTACTATTCACTTTAAGAATGCAGGGATGCTTTTGATTATGTTGTTCAAGACACAAAGGTTTTAAACCTAACATAAATTCATTATTATATGAACAAATACCCATTACATTTTCATACATTTAATTTATGCATGAAACAAGGTCCGATCTATTACCAGGGGATGTATATCTGCATCATAGTTTTTTGCAGGAAGAGATGAAAGTTTTAACTGATCCTAGATCAGAACTCCTTCTGTGAGACTCTTTATGGATGATGGCTCTCTATTCATTTTTTTTATTATTTTCTTATTCTACTCTGAGAATGTGTGCTTCATTTGAGTTACTGTTGGCAATCATAATAATATTTGATTAGATGATATAATCATAATAATCTGAGGTACTATTAAAATAACAAAGATTATTTTATTTCCTAAATTTGTACCTCCTATTGCAACCATCTGTTTGAACAACATACATATTCCAGTGGAGGGTCAATTTCAGTTTAAATTTGTTTCTGCAGTTGTGCAATGACAGCAATAAGTAGTACATCTGAAATCTGTCCATAACCTGGAATGAGTGTGCTCTCCCTTCTGTTATTGTAGGGCTATTTCCTTATCCTCTATCCACTTGGAAGGCAATCAATTTATTCCCTGTAGACATTCTGCAGAACACACATAATTGCCTTTGCACTATGTCAGTTTGGTGGCTACCCTGTTCTGACTCTGACTCTATCCTACTATCTGACTGCAAGGTGGTTCTCTTTATTGCAATCATACTCCACAGATTTCTGACCTTGGAGAGTGAGACGCCCTGTGCATATCCCCCTATATGCACATTGTTCTCAACCTTTGCAGCGCCTGCTTGAAAAGGAAGGCCTCTCTTGCACTGCAGCAATTGTGAATACAGAATAGGATAGACAGCATTGAGACAAAATGAATATCTGTGAAACTGAGATGTTTCATTATATTCATCAATTCTTTATGAAACATGGAATAGGTTAATCTGTCACCACTTGTGTGTGTGTGTGTGTGTGTGTGTGTGTGAGAGAGAGAGAGAGAGAGAGAGAGAGAGACAGACAGACCGACAGAGAGAAGGGCACATGTGTGGGTACATTGTACCCAAAAATGGGGGTACATTGAGTGAAAACGCATAGGAAAAAATGTAGCATCTCCCACTGAGTGCAGCATACAGGTCCTGGCAACAGTCCTGGGTTTGTAAAATTGGTGGTGGCATTGCTGTAAGCAATGTTTGTACCCATGCCCTGCACCACACTTCTGCACAGCCTCACCTGAACAGGGGAAGAGCACTTTGTTTTCCTCAAGACATTTTTGAGCACTCCAATCTCTGCACTCCTGCTCCTTGGCCTTGTCTGCTTATGGGGCTAGTCTTGCCTCTAGGGTGACATGCTCATTTGTGCTATTCTGTCTATGAGGGGCCTCATGAAAGGGCAGGGTCAAAGCCAGGAAGTATTATAAAACCAGCATGATTTTGTTTCTTATTACAATCATATTACTGACTCAATTGACAACAGAGTTGGTGGGTTGATTAATTCTGGGAATTGGTCTAATAAAGATTCAGACATAATTAGTGCTGAAGAGAGGTAATTCAAAAGCTCTGGTGATGTACTGCTTTTTCTAGAACAATAAAATGTGCACTTCATGAAGCATAACAGAAGATGCTTTAAGTGAAGGGGTCCCTAACCCTGTTCCTTTAGAGCCACATGGGGTGCTGGTTTCCTTTGCTATTTAATACTTAATTGATCCATCACAGCAGTTGATGAAACAGGATGAACTCATCCCCAGGATTCTTGTGTCTGAAATGGTTGCTGATTTTTAGGTGAAACAGAAATCGCCTGACCCTATTGTTCTACAGCAACAGAGTTGGCCCATCTTCAGTATAACCAAAATGTATCTGCAGATGGTGAAATGGGTTGTTGGCTGAGTTCTGTGCCAACGTAGTTTGGTTTGTGGTGTTCAACACCAAACCATGCACAAAAGGTTATAATAAACTCACAAAATTAATCCATTCTTTTCCCCTTCATTTATAATACAAGTGTCTCTCGCACCACCAGTATTTATCTGTGTACATATGTATAACCTGAAACCACAGTTGGAAACTGCTTATATCCATGGCCAATACCAAAGATGCACACCCTGATGTGAGAACAAAACCTGGACCCCTGAGCCATGAAAAAAGTAACATTTTGAGATGAGTCACCTTCTATTCCTTTCTCTATATCTGGATGGGTTTGTTTTTATAGACAACCAAAATCAGTCTTGTTTCATTAACACTAGGATCAAGTCAAATTGCTTCAATGGCCTCCTGAATCAACAGTTCTTAAACTGTATAGAACTGTATGGGAATTTCTGGAGCAGATTTCCAGTTCCTTCATCCCTCAAAGTACTGCATATTTTCCCTGTTTAAGAATGGTACCAATACACAAAAATCATTACTTGTATGACAGTATTCCAAGAGGGACTGGACCTGGTCTGAATGTAAAGGGCTGAATGTATGTTAGCAGTGGGGGGGTGGTAAGAGAAGAGATGGGCATTTCCTTGGCTGACTTAATATGAGTAGCAGTGGCCGTGAACAAGGGCTCAACATATGACAAGAGGAGAGACGTCCGCAGCTGAGCTGAAGGTCCAAGGGGAAGCAGGCAGAAGCCGAGGCACATACGTCTCATTTATAAATCCTAATCCTCATTGCCAACAACAGCAGGCAAATCCCTCCCATAACGGAAGAAGGGCCAATTTCCTCTGTGAAAAAAAGGGGAAAAAATCAATTTACTTCAGGTTATTGGCTAATTTTTTCCATACGGCTACACCCTAGCTAATTGGTTCCTGTGAGGCATTTCATATGGTGGGGAATAACACTGAGTTCAAAGGTCAAATTCAGGACCTAGTGGTAGGTGTGGTACATTTTTATGGTTTCTCCCAGTTATTATTATATTTTCAACATTTTCTTAATAACATATGTAACCTGTCATTTGTTTGTATTCACCACATTAAAATGATGCTATTTCATTATAATCATAACGGTATTTGTTAGCGCTGTTCTTGGAGGTAAACATTCCTGTAATCCTGCAGATTCCTGAGCTGTTTAGCATTTGCCGACTCTGTAGTGGTTGCACAAGAGACTTCCTCATGAATGGCACACCAACAAATAAAATGTGTTTCCACTACCTGACATGGGAATGGAAAGACTAAGCTGTGTCAAAGCTCTCAATATTTACAGTACATTTAGGTATTCAGAAGATGCTCTTTTCCAGAATGATTTATAAAAAGAGTCTGGCTTTCTGCGCTGAACACACAAAACAGTGACCTTGAAGTCTGACTCAGTGTAAAAGATGCTAAATAATAAATTATTAAAATAATTGACATAAATTGATTGCCTGTTGTCAGCTTTGGAAGAAAATCCAGGTGGATGGGTTCTGAAGGGGGTTACCAGAAAGTTACCATTCTGAACATGTGTGGCTGGCATCAGATTTATGCCTCCCTTCTCAGTGATTTGATATTCTTTGGAGTTGTTTGAATAGCTGTTTTATGAAGTTGACACTTGTTTGCTTTCGCATTTTCTTTCATTAAATTATTGACAAGCAGGGTGGGTCAAAGAAGGCTTCATTACTCTACTTCAGGGCAAGCCATTTGCTCTGTTTAGTTGTGCCAGCTCCAGCTTGTCTTCAATTTCTGTAGATGAACACCCACACATTTATCATCATCACGTGCAATGTCTAGTGTCTCACTATACAGATGGAATTCAACCAGGACTGACAAACTCTACCACATCTTTACACTACCCAGGTTAAATGTACAAATCCCAGACAAGGTGACTATTTCTTTGTTGAAAAGTTTGATGTATGTGTCTGTGGTTATCAATCAGTATATAGCTTTACACAGATGGAGCAAGATGGCAGTGGATACCACCTCTGATGATGCACATTGACCAGCAGCCTGTGTGCGTATACCCCATATTATAGTCACACAGGGCTTCTAAAGAGCCCTCCAATATGACAGCGGATCCATAGCCAATCTCTGCTGGGGAGGGAAGGTTGGGGTGGGGTGTGTAAGCAAAGCTTAAGGAGTACGATGAGCGAGTGGGAACCGGAAGGCTTTGACAGCGGCGACCATATGGGCCCAGCAGCACAGGGTCCGGGACATGTCATTCCCGGGGACGGCCACTCAGCAAGATGGAAGGGCCATCTGTGTGCCGTGGCCCCTCCGAGGGGGAGAACCACAGTGGGTCAGGCTACTCAAGCTGTGCTGACAGAAAAGGAGCACACCCTCAAGGGCTTTCTCTTTCCTCATGCTGGTCCTGAAGCTCAGATACTGTCCATAGATTCTCTTTGCCATTCAGTTTACAAAGAATGTTCCTCTATACCAGCAGACCTTCACCATTGTATAGAGTAATAGTGCCACACACACTTTATGTGATAATTGCTCAGTCATGAAGAATATGCTATGGATAGCACAAGTGAAAATGATCTTTCAGTTGTGTGGTTTTTGCCTGAATATAGAAATATATCCATATGTATATATAATAAATGATACAAATTTGGTTGAATTTATGGATTTGGCTGCTGGTCAATATACAATCCAGACAAATTGAATCTTGGCCAACATAAACAGAATTCATTATTTTGTGTTCTAAATAACCTATCCAAATGGTAATCAATTCTCTAATGCAATGTCCAATTAACCATAACATCAAGAATATTTTTTTTGCCCTTATATAAGCAATATAAGGCTAGATTCAAGTCCGAGTTTGCTGGCCAAAATCATTGAAAAATAATTGAAATGATCTTAAATGTACTTGCTTGTTTGTGTCACTGAGCTCAGAGCTTTGAACTTTTTCGATTGAGCCCCACATCATTATAGCATTCACTCTTTACTCTCAATGCAGGATGGCACTGCTTGTATCATAGCAACAAGCACTACAGTATATTCCAAATGTCTAACACAGTATATCCCCAATGTACAGCTGTCAAACATGTATAAACTCAGTTCTAGCTGTCCAAGTTGTTTTTCAAGTAGTGCAATAAGAGGCTATCTCAGGTCAATTGAAACAGCCCTATGCACCCTTCATTATTTATTCATAAACTCTACAGACATAACCTACAGCACATCGCACAGATTGTTTATACATAATGTTAGCTATTAAAAGGGGCCAAGGGCAGCTTCAATGATTCTAGTGGCCCCAAGCGAAAAAACAGACCCCTCCATCCAGTAAATATTGTGTATGAGAAATGTATGCGTGCGCATATGTGTTTGTGCAGTTGGGCATTGCTCAGAACTTATTCCATTGGTAAAACAGCAGTGCATCTGTGCAGAATATTAACCCAAAACTGGGTTTAGCCTTTCAGCCAAACACTGGGCCAAAGGGTCCCATATGCACAGATTTATTGGTCTTTATATTTCTGTATTGGAAATATTTTTGGAGGTATCAGGAGAGTCAGGCTGAGTCAGGCTATCCTGAAGGAACCACAGAGCATATGAACACACCCTTACACTCTCTGCATAAAAATTAAACTGGTGTCATGTATGTTAGCTTGTAATGCGCAAAACTACACATGCTTGACATTTAGTCCGTATTTTATTTTATTTTTTATTTTTTGCATATCAAAATGTGATACCTACATGTTCTGTTTCCACGCAGTGGAAAGTTGAAAAATCAATGTTTCTTATCTCAAGAACAATTCGGTGTAAATTCTTTCATGTGACAAATCTAGTGCCCCAGGACAGATCTGAAGTACATCACTGGGTCTGATTTTGTATCAGAGACACTTCTCCTTCTGGATTTATTATGCCAGATAAGGTTTTGTGTTGTGTTTTCTGCTATTCCACCTACACACACTCAGAGAGCACTGCAGCTCAAGCATGTGCCCCTACAAGTGCATGATTTTTCATACTGTGTTACCCATAGCATTTAAGAGGAAACAGCACAGAACAGAGGAGAGAGGCACCTGTCCTAGAGTGTCCCTCTTCTTTAGCACATAGTCTTCAAGCTTCAGAAGCAGGCCTCATAAAGCAGTGCTTTAAGTGGTCATACCGCCTAAATATCATGGCATCTACAATCAAGGGTACCCAAAACTGCAACCAATTATAAAAAGAGGTGCCATTGGTAAAGTGATTTGTTGCACAGAAGCTTGCTTTCCCCTTAAAGTCAACACAACACATTTCACACCATAGTCAATGAGCATGAGGCAGTCATCTATATTTTATTTTATATTATGACTTCATGTGGAATTGTACTGTATTTTATCTCAGTTAAATAAGGACACGATATTGTTCTGTTTCTAATCTACTTTTTTCAAAATCTTCTGCCACAATATTGCATTATATGAAAGAAGTACATTCACAGTGTGTTTTACCAAACTCATTTTTAATCATCCGGTATTAAAATATCTTTTTCCTCCAAGGAGAGACAATGCTGACCTAATGATAATATGTACTGTAACATATTCATATCACCCTGCTGATTGATCAGTTCTGACTCCATATTGCCCAGGGGACAGATAAGCTGTTTAAAGGGTCTGCCTTGCCCAGTGCTGAATATTAATTAAATTAATTCAACAGATGCCCTTATCCTGGTGACTCAGACAAGACCATCAGAAGCTACAATACAGAATACAAATAACAAATAAGTGAAGGGCATTTTAACTCATTAGAATCACCAACCTCAAGCATTCTCATCACGCAATGTTATCCTAGCTTGTAAGGTATGTTAAATAGTTCTACCCCTTTTGTCAGTCATAATAGTATGAAAAGACTTGCAGTGCTATTTAATGTCCTTAAACAGTAGACATAACGCTAATCAGGTTACAGATATTATACTTTTTATTTATGTTGACAACTAGTAGATGCAGATAAAGCTGGGGCTGTGATTTTGCACACATCTGTCAGATATTTGCTGCTGTCATGTGTAAATACATACTTTTTCATAGCAGCCAAGTCAGGTTTTTTCCTAAAGTAAATACATACTTATTTATATTTTCCAAGCATTAAAGGGTTTTTGTTGTCAACATCTGTTGGCTCCAAAAAATGTCCAGTCAGCCATGAGTGAGGTTCACTTGAACAGCTGGGCAATCATATTTTGTAGTGAATGTATTCTTAATTATTAATTATTGGCTTTTTTCCTAATGTAATGCAGCTTTCTTTACATATTTAAAGCATTTGTAAAAAGGTGTTCATGCTCTCTGTCAACCTTACACATGGAGCTCCACTGGATTTTGTTAATTTGAATCCCATGTGCTAGTAACCAAAAATACTGGTGGTCCTCTATACTGGTCCTGAAGAGCCATAGAACGTGCTGCTATTGTTTTTATATTGGTAAATGTTGGTAAATGTTAATAATCATTACAAGTGTAATGAATATTCCATAAAATGTAAGTGATTTTGCTTGCAAAAGGTTACATAATTGCATATCACAATTGCAATTGCAGTTTACTATTTCAATGTTAATTATAATTAATTGGTTTTTGTATTCCAGTTCATGTGTGTTCATATCCATTGCTGCAATCTGTTAAAGCAGAGCCTGGAAAAGCATGCACTTCAACAGGTAAGGATAGATTATTTTTCATTGTAAAAACTGACCACATAGAGAAGGGCTTGCAAAATATGGTCCCAGAGCCCCCAGCATGGATATTATTCCAATATCAGAAAAAATGTCTCGTTTTTTATGTGGTCCACCATCTCACACAGTTATCTGCTCTGTTTTGACAGATTAAACTCATGGTGCAAATATGAAGAAGGCTGTATTATTACTGAAATTGTTATTATTACTACTTGGAGCATCAATTATTTGAAAACCCAGATCTGTGTGCAATGTCTATTAGGGCAAAGTTCATTTTACAGCAGTTTATGAATAACCATTAATGTGACATAAATGCCACATTCTTCTTGTGTGAAATTGATGCCACGTAGTTCACTGCACAGTTTTGAAATAAACAACACAGTAATTACTCAAGGTATTATCCTATGCCTTGCCTGTTGCAGCACGACCATTAAAATTGAGACCATTGAGTCAGTGGAGGACAGTTTGTCCATTCAGATTTTCAAAATTTAATTTCACTGCTGCATTTCATAAGTGGAAAGTATGGGAAGGCTACAGATATAAGTGATGAGTCCCTGCTGATGCTTTATATTTTTCATGGCATGGCCTTTGAGGGCAGATCAGTACAAATGGTTTATTGCGACTCGGGGCTCTTGGACCAAATTTTGCAAGCCCTTCTCTATGTGGTCAATTTTTACAATGAAGAATAATCTATCCTTACCTGTTGAATAACAGGTCTTCCCATGGCATAGGACTGCCAAATCAGTGATGGTTGAAAAAACAGGTTTTAACCACAAAGCTTGATTCTGCTCTCCACGATTTCCCTCGAGATTAAGATATTTTTCACAACTGCCCTTCCCCCTGCATCACCCTCACCTGACAGCCCAATTAATGACCCCACACTGTGCTCCAGATGAGCAGAGAGCAGATCATTGCCCTCCCTCACCTCACTGCATTTATTCTTTGCTTCTTGATTGTTGCTCCTTGCAAATCAGACTGCAGCACACATGAGCAGGCTCTTTGAATATCACCATAGATACTATTGAGCCAAAAACAGTGCCATAGGGATATCCACGTTTATAATCCAGAAGATACAGAACCGTGGCTTGTGTGCCTTTCCAAGACAATGCACTTGAATTACACCTTAAGTCTAGGAGTTTTGACACAAAGGTTTGACAAGAGGAGGAGGGGGCATTAATGTAATTATTATGGGGAGTAAATTTTACAACATATGTTCAGCTATATATTGTGAATAAATAAAAAAGACAATATGATGAGTAAAAACAAAGACGCCACTCTTCAAATCATGTCATCTCTTCTCATTTTTTAATCTACAAAGCTACAGGGATATATTTGATACTGATTTTATCTTTAATTTTGGTGTTAAGCGAGGACAGAAGGTCTAGCTCCCTTTTAAATAAATTATCAGAAGCAAACAGCTCAACTATTTGTACTTCCATATGAAGACTCCAGATGGTACCTGGTGACTATCAATCAGAGCTGAGACACAGACAAGAGAGATGCTGGATGAATTCTTAAATTACATTTATTATGCATTTGTGGTTTAATATTATTGATGTGAGACGTGTTTCAGCAGGGACTCTCTCATCAACGCTTCAGAAGTCACCTCATTGCACACCAAAAAAAAAAAAAAAAAACATGGATGCAGTATCTGTGCAAGCAGTAACTGTGACCTCCCCAAACCTATCATGTCTAAATAAATACACACAAATAAAAAGACTACTAATCACGCTGCTCACAGAAGTGGAAAGGAATGGAGCAGAGACAATCTTCCAGTTAAAAATGAGATGAGAAGGGGGAAAAAAGGGAACACAGGTTCTTTTGTCATTGGATAGATATCACACTAATTGGATCCCAGAGGTCCCAGGCTTCTTGGATATTGCAGGTTGTGGGTTGAGGCCTGTTAGGCTCTTGATGTCTCTCTACCATTTTCAGGCCCTAGAGGGCTTCTCACCTCCTTTCTGGTGGCAGGAGTTTGCTTGCTGTCTGAATGCTCTCTCTCTCTCTCTCTCTCTCTCTCTCTCTCTCTCTCTCTCTCTCTCTCTCTCTCTCTCTCTCTCTCTCTCTCTCTCTCTCTCTCTCTCTCTCACACACACACACACACACACACACACACACACACACACACACACACACACACACACACACACACACACACACACACACACACACACACACACATTATACATGCTATACACACATTATACATACAAGAGAACAGAAACAAACAGTGAATTTACTAATTCATTATTACTTTCTACAAGCAAGGACTGATACTTGATCAAAAACAAGACTAGGCTATTGCTTTATTCCTTTGATTAATTAATAATAAATCGTGACAGTTTTTTTAATTCTATCACAAAATAAAATGACTAGCTTTATTATTATTGTGGCAAAATATACTTATTTTTATGGTTTCAGAGTCAGAAATTAATTTATGATTAAACATTTGCACAGACAAGTTTCAGACACCGTCTGTCTTTCCAAAGAGGTTAGAACATTCAAATGAGTGAATAACATTAGATGCCAATAAAAATGGAAATTCTGGCAACTTTCTCATTCCAGTTCTTAGTTGACTTTATCCAAGTGTGTAATTCCAGTTGATTATCTGAGTGGTTCATGCTAATGTCCAGTGGATAGTGGGAAATCAGGCTCTCCTGCCACAGATTGCCTTTCAAATGGAGAATTAATTCAAGCATGACTTACTTGCTTGTTTTGACTCTTAAGCAGAGCATTAAGAAAATTTAGACTGTTTCAGGTGTTCACTCACAGAGCTCACTGTTTCCAGAACAGACACCAAGATGATTAAACTAACTCATAATCACTCACACAAATATATCATGTTTAATTTTGTTTCATTGGAGACAATTAGTTTCAGTGGATTTTTTAAAATTAAGATTCAGGGCAGTCCATGCATGGAAGCACAGATCCTCACCAAGGTAGTCATTCTGTGAAATACTGAAAGGGAACCATCACAGCCAGCTCTCATTTAGGTTGATAGGCACTGAGGGGTAGGTACTCTGACCGCCAGGGCAGGTCATCCATAGTAACATGATAGGAGGCTCCTCATTTTTGAAAGCTCAGTCCATCCATTTCCAAAGTGGATTCATGCTTATGATCATTTCTCATTCAGCACCATTCTACACTTCTCTGGTTTTTATCATTTGCATAATTTAATCCATCAGGTCCACTACAGAGATCTACAGTCAGTAAATGGGTAAGGGGTCAATGGTTAACTTTTCATTTTCCTGTTATCTTGCAGAGGAAAGCTAAATTTGGGCATGTGCAGCACATAAAACCTCAAACTGTGATAGTACAACCAATGTAATCAATCAAACAGAGCTGACACAATACATCCAAAAGAAAACAAGTGCTGTATTTTTGTAGCAATGAAAAACACTAAATGGTTCACTGACCTTCTAAACATATCACCTAACGTAGTTTGAGAAAAAAATACATAAATAGATAAAACAGAGGGTGCGGCCAAAATACCATCTGCTGAATAGGCAGGGGACTTCCAGAAGCTTAAAAATGTAATATTTGTTTTGAAGGTCTTGGTGGGGTGGGTGGATATAAGGTGGCAGCAATGTAATTTCATGGTGTCCTCTAGATTTGAATTCTGCTCAATGATGGTCAAATATTTTCTCCTGAGAGAGGGTCAAACTTTGGTTGAATCTGAATATTTATTTTAATTCCACAAATATGTTCTTTAAAATGACACCAGAAACATAGATGTTGACTTTTGAGGTTAGGACAACATTTGAAGGTTTGGTTCTTTATGTAATGAAGACAGGAAAATATAGCATACTGAAATGCTGCCCCCTCACACATGATGAAATGTCCTCAGGTTAATACACAATTGTGATATAGAGTACTTCAGGCATATATAATGTAGTATTCTGTGGTTCACACGTTTATGAAGATGATCCACTTCTAGAGTATGGGATTCCCCAGAGCCCCTGGCTATCTCATCTGAGCCATTATTACATCCACAAGTTTAACTGACACAATCATCCCCCACCCCCTCCATCTCACCTTACAGGGGCTATGATTCTCATCTAAAATGTCTGTCATACATCATAATGAGTTCACCTTACAGCTGCAAGAATTTTTGGTAACAATTTACATTAATTGCACTCTCATTAGGCATTAAATTAGACAGTCATAACGCATTCATAGGCAGTTCATAAGATTACATTAACACTTCAGAAAGCATGCATAATACTTTCCATAAGCATTACATAACACCTTCAAAATGTATTAATAGTGAACCTAAATTAACCTAAAAATTGATCTAAAGGTGGGGGTTACTCATTAGTATGTATATAAGATGCTATGTAATTATATGCACATCATAAAAAAAAAAACAAAAAAAAAAAAAAAAAACTCCTGCCTAGCTGAAGCACTGCATTTGTTGCAATGAAGACATTTATAATTTAATCGTGTTTCTGGACAATGAAACACAACTTTTCTGCCCATCAATTTCAGTACATTTCCATTTTAGAGTGATTAACCTAAAGAAAAAGATCACACAAATTGAAAGAATGTTATTCTGTTTCAACAAAACACCATCATTGATCTTTCTTACACAACCCAGTGGCTGGGTTTCATATTAAGGAGATAATTGTATTTCCTTTAGAATAAGGCTATTTAACTAACCTAATGTTAGAAAAAATGTTGGACATATGTGGGAACAAATGAGAAAAAATGGATAATGTGTAAGTTTTGCTAAAAAATGACTTTCTAATTGCATAACCTTTTAAACATTGAATTTCCACTGGTCAGGCATGTTCTGAAAATAAATGTGTTGGATAACACCAGTCTCACTTATCGATCACCAAGAAACCTCCATCAAGAATGCGCACACACCAATACACACCTGTTTTTTCACAATTTGTCAAAGACCCAATATCACAAATTGCCTCGTGCTACAATAAGTGAACTAATAATCAATCACTCACCATGTCACAGAGATGTAATTGCGTTATTAAATGTGAGGTATACTTGAAGCTCTGAAGGCCAAAATGCTCTACTTGGAGTAAAACCCACAGGAATGTCCCACTACATACAGTTAACAATAATAATACTCTTAGATGGTAATACAACCAATTAAAATCTGAAATTTAGAAATTATGTGTGAAATGTAGTGTATTGTCAATGCATCTGTATTTTTCTATACCATAGACTAATGCCTGCACTGTAATGTGACAACATGTTCATGTGATATTGTGGATTACTGCTTCATTTACTTGAATGACAGAATTTTCTCACGGCTTTGTCAGATAAATATCTTCATGACTAGCAGGAATGATATATTTAGACTTTAGGTGAATGGCAGTTCCATTTGCACTGGCAAACAAGATCTTTTCAAAAATATATTTCAACCTGTGAAATTGTGCTGTTTTTTTATTACAGATTAATAATGAATTCATAAATATGCATCGCATCCCGTTAACGAAATGAAGACATGCATAATTTAAGTGGGTTTCTGGACAATTACACTTTTCTGCCCATCAATTTCAGTAAATTCAGATTTAAAGTCATTACTCACAACAAGAAAGAGCTACTTTCAGTAAGGGGAGGTCTGATCTCTCATTTCAAGGGAAATGTTAGTCTTTGCATTTCTGTAAAGATGATAAGAACAGGACAAGGGAATTATACACTTTCACGCTTGAGAAAAACCTCAAATTCAATATCCATTAAAACCTCAAATTACAAGCAGCATGTCAAGGTCTCTTGAGAAGTTATTCATCAGGTGTCATGTTGAAAGAATGTGTTTGCACGCATGATGTGTGTACATGTTTGTGTGAGTGTGTGTGTGTGTGTGTGTGTGTGTTAGCACACAGTTTCAGTTCTCCCACTGTGGTATTATATTGTGTGACCTGCTTATTAAGCTTTTTGGGGTGTTTTTTGAGTGATTTTTGAAGGTGTTTTAGGGGCGCACTGGTCTTGGATAAAGCACTGGATAAAACAGTCTCTCAGTTTAAATCCGGACTTGAATTCTCATTTGGCCGCCAGAACTGAATTGTTCATAATTCCATAAAAGATGCTCTATGGACGTTGCCAAGCTAGGAATACATCTGGTTCATTATGTGACGCTTGACATCATTCACAAAGGAAATCAAAAATTTTTATGTTTGTATGTGTATGCTCCTGCTTTCATGTTTAACTTGATTTGGTAGACACTGTGTATGTGAAGGAAGAACTCCCAAAAGGCTCCGTCAATTTGTCAATGAAGCAATAAAACATCATGGTGATGATAAGGATACATTTGCTCTCCTCTGTGTTTTATGCCCCCCTTGCTGCTGATTAGCCTAAGCTTTCCTTTGTGTAACCATAAAAGATATTCTGCCTCACACAAAGTAAAAATTGATACAAAGTAAATATTGTCAATAACCAAGTGTTTCATTTTGCATTGAACATCAAGCTGTTAACACTACATAGGAACCAACACAATCCTGGCCACGAGTATAAAAAGCGACCAGATGACACTTTTCAGCCTTGTGAGCTGTGTACATAATAAACTGTACCGCCTGCCACCAGCATTACATATCTGGGAGACTGGTGTTTTTGCCCTTATCTGGTAAAGACTGTGATTTCAGCAATTTGGCAAGTTGTTGGAGTTAATGAGTGAACTGACAGCTATAATATTAGGAAATATCTCTATTTCATCAAATAAAATATTGCATCATCACTAAAACACCATAAGACTGTTTGGGTACAGCAGCATGCAGTTAAAAAACTCTCCAGAAATGCTTCCTTCCTCATCGACTTGAAGATCACGCTGGCCTGTGCAAGCTCCACCCCCTCTTTTACCATTTTAATTGGCTTCATATGACAAGGGCTTTGGCATTACTTTACATGTACCCATTGCTTCTATTGGGAAATCATGCTGGTTTCTTATATGCTTTTGACCCTGAATGGTGGCCCAGTGACCTTAAAGGGTAGTGGAAGATTTTAAATCTTTTCCATAAGAAATCAGGCCCTGGCAGGAAATACCCACAGAGATTCAACACAATTTTCCTGATAGAATACAAGTGCTTACTTTGCATAAATTACATTATGATGGATTCACATGACTATCTGCAATCTCTGATAAATATTCAATTTTAGATGAGCAATGTCAGTGCTTGTCTCCTTCTCATTTCATCTTTTCATGTTTAAAAGGGGTTAACTGTGATGTAAAATTTGCACTAAACAACAAACTAGCACACTAAACCTCAGCATTTCTTATTCAACATGACTCTTCACACACATTATTCAGAACTGTGAACTCGCTGTCTTTCTATTTACCAAGAAAAACATGTACTTGAATACTCTACAAAGTTGATGGGTACAAACTATGAACAATATTATGCAAGATAAAGCTTCTGTCTGACCTTGTTTATCCTACATAGGGAATAAGTGGAGACAGCTAAATGTAGCTTTGTAATGAAACAGCAGCTACTGTACCCTAATAATAGACTTTGAAATGCCTAATTTACCCATATGGACAGTGTCCTCCAAAAGTGAGTGATGATAAGTAGATAAAATAGGGCAAGCATGAGTAATGTGACTGAGAAGAAAACACAGAACAGCTTTTAATTCATCTCTTTTTAGTATATGCAAAAGTGAAAAATGGCATACAAGAACTTGAACGAGCTGCATATGGGAATAAACAATGTTGAACCACACTGTTATTTCAGATAAAACTTGGTAAAACAATATAACATTTCTACTCATTTTCCAAGCAACAACAGAAAGAACAAAAGACAAAAAGCAAGCAGGCAAAACTGAAACAAACACATGCTCCCAATGCACTCAAAGCTATTGTTGTCTAAAGGAAGAATGAAAAAGAAAAGAAAAACATGCACAATTGTAGAAAAGACAGAACAAATCTGTTTGTGGATTCACTATGTAGCAATGGTAGTGAGAAAGCAGGATGATAAGTGTGTGTGCTCATCTCCCGTGTGGAAAAGCAGGACTGGACAAACTATACCTGTTATCAATTTTCCATATTTTTCTTGTTGACCCAAAAGCAGTTTGTCTGGTGACCAGCTGTGAGACAGTTTCACCAAAGACTGGACATTGTGTTCGATTGTTATGGTGGGCTGGGCTTAGGATGGCGGCTGTGGATTGGAGTTGGTGGTTTAGTAGTATCAGGACAAGGCTAGAGCTTTCAAGTTGAAATCTGGGGACTAAAATGATTTGGTTGGACAAAAAGAAAGAGAGAGACTTGTAGAGACCCTGTACTAATGAGATACCAGCTCAGCTCTAACTTTGAGAACGGGGGGGTCAAGCGTGTAGGATCTGGCAGACATCCCTATTTGCCAGATGAGAGGCACTCCCCACCATATGCAAGGTGTTTGGCAGAGGGCCACCTGGGTCCCGGGGGAGGCAGCAATGGGTGGTTGTTGGTTGTGTTGTGGTCCTCCAGGGTGCGTACCGTCAATCCCCAAACAAGAGGAGGTGCAGTTGTCCTGTGATGAGTTCAGCCCAGGTAACGTCAGACCCGATAATGTACCATAGCCCAATCTGCCCTGTGATGACACCATTTGTATGCTGACAGGATGTTGGAGAGCAAAGGCCAGCCATGTTGTCAACATGATCACATCCTGCAGGAATGTGAGATCCTGGCCTTAAGAAGGAGGAACATTTCTTCAGCTGCAATACAACTCCCACAGCAACTCCAGTGAAGTCCCTGGACACACATCACTAGAGCACTCCTACTGACAGCTCCATGTTTACAACAGCCACTGTATTTATGCTTTAAATTAATGAAAAAAAAATCTACACTGAGCCTACTGTCCTTGCATAGATTTGGCATTTTGATGGAGGCAGTGCTTTAAATTGTGTACAATACATGTTTGGAGGAATGTTAGCGGGAATGCGTTTCTCTTTTTTTCTGAACCAAGAAGCAGTTTTTTCAAATGCTGCTTTTTCAGTATTTTGGTTGTAATGCTATTATATGCCTGCAGGGGTTTGACAGATACACAATAATCTGTTACCATCTATTGACAAAACCTGAAACTGGTTTCTTTGGGGTCTTGTAGAGAACAAAAGAACATATTTCTTTACAAAATGTGATGAATCTTTTATTAAGCATACAAGGAACATATGTCCCATATGGTTTACTGAATAAACACATTTTCCAAGGTGGGTGATGCTGGTGGGAGTTTAGAGATGCTAGATTTTCTATAATTGAGTCTCCTGGAGCATTATTAGTCAGAATGCATGCTTCCCTCTCATCATTCCTTATTAAAATCAATTTATTTTACTTTGATGTGAGCAAGGTTTGTAACTGTATGGACCACAGCCACCTTATTTACTTGATTAAATTTGTATGCCTGAATAAATTATGCAACCTCATGTATAATGCAGCAATTACGTAATTATTTTTTAACTGAGTTCATGCAGCATTGAATGACCTTGTTGATTATGATAATACTGAAGACAAACCTCTGGTCTAATGAAAATGATGCTACACATAGAAAAATATACATTCCACATACACAAAGCACATTTACACATGAATCACTAACATTGAGAGGAATTATTCCACAGGTGTTTATATCCATTATACCCATGATGTTTCCTAACATATAGTTGACATGGAGCCTTGGGCTTTTATAAGGGTACCTATGAAAAGTTGTATTGTTAAACATCACATGGTGTGTTCTGTCTTGCATAAGGTTCTCTAGGTGAAAAGAAGTTCCAGTCGTTGGGTTCAGCTGAGGGAGCTTGGAATCATACTATGATGAAAAACATTTCAGCCATTATCCCCAAAAGACATAACATAAAATATACATTTCAATTAGCACTTTAAGCAAGTTACAGAAATGAACAAATTGGGCGTTTTACTTTGAGAGGAATAGAAATGTATATGAAGACTGTGTGCAATGGAACTTTGAATCATTTAGCATTGGTTTTGCTGGGTGTTTTGCAGAACTTGCAGCAAAACACATTTAAATGTGAATGATGCTTCAGAATGTCATTTGAATAAAACATGGTCAACAGACATGTTACATCATCTAAGTGCATAAGAGGATTCTATGAAAAAGATGAACAATAATGTTTTCAGGACATGCCTTGCAAAGAGACAAGCCATTGGAAGATAAGATATACATTACAAGCGTTTCCTGGAGAAAACCTTGGTTATAGATGCATTTTTCTTTTTTGGTACATGTCACAATTGGTAATATATGATGCATCTATATATAGTGCCATGAAAAAATTTGCTCTCTTATCTTGATTTAACCTTTTATTGCAAATTAAATGATTTTAGATAATCAAATAGAATACAATATTAGGCAAGGGAAGCCCAAGTAAACATAAAACATAGTTATACCATAATTATTTAATTAATTCAACAAAGAAAGTCTCCAATTACCAGTACTGCCCCTGTGAAAAAGTAATTCCCCCCTTAGTTTTGAAACAAAGAAATCAACACATTTGTCATTGAAAAATAGATTCAGGTGAATGAACACAGCCAGATTTGATTGAAAGCAGCCCTGTTGACTTTAAAAAGCATATATACTGAACCTTACCATCAAAAAGAAGTAGTCACCTCAAAGTTTCTACAGGCAAAAATTGCCACGATCAAAGGAGTTCCCAGAACAACTGAGGAAAAAAGTTGGAAATGGAGTTGTATTAGTCTGGAAACCATTGCCATGCCATTTTTAAGGCTCTTGGACTTGAGTGAACCACACTGTGCACCATTACCTAAAAATGGAGAAGACTTGGAACAGTGGTGAATCATCGCAGGAGTGGTCAACCTGCCAACATTTCTGCCATGGCATTTTGACACTTCATCCAAGTCTCTAAAGTGCCAAGAAAAACTTGCAAAGAACTGCAGGCCTGTTTATTTTCAGTGAAGGTCAGCGTCCATGGATCTACAATAAGAAAGACCTTGGGAAAAATTGGGCCTCAAGGAAGAGTGGTGAGGCAGGACCCACTGCTGTCCGAGAAAAACATAAAAGCTTGTCTCACATTTACTAGAAAGCACCTGGATGATTCTCAAGTCCATAACCTATATTGAACAGATGAGTCAATGGTGGAAATTTTTAGAGTGCTCCAGTCCTGCTTTGGCTGGCATGAAACAAATACAGCATTCCACAGTAAGAACGTCATACCTACACTGAAACATGGTTGGCAGTGTAATGGTATGGGAATGTTTTACTGCCTCAGGAACTGGAAAATGTGTAATCATTGATGGAAGCATGAATTCTGAGATGTACCTGAAGATTATTAAGGAGAATGCTCGACTACCTGTGCACAGAGCTGCAGCTGAAGCATAATTGAATTATACAGCAGGACCATAATCCTGGGCATACAAGCAAATCCACATCTGAATGGTTGAAAATAAGCAGAATTAATGTGTTGGAGTGGCCAAGTCGAGTCCTCACTTGAACCAAATAAAGATGTAAGACCTGAAAAGAGTAGTTCTTGCTTGAAGAATTAAAGCAGTTCTGCAAAGAAGAGACAGCCAAAATTCCTCCTCAGAGCTGTGAGAGGCTCATATGAAATTATATGAAAAAATTGGTTGCAGTTATTGCCACCATGGGTGGTCCAACCAGATATTAAGTTTAAGGGGGCAATTACTTTCCAATAGGGGCAATATTGGTAATTGAGGACTTTCTTGATCGAATGAATAAAATAATTAGTTTCCCTTGTCTTATATTTTTTGATTATCTAAAACCTTTCAGAGAGAGAAATATGCAATAAAAGAGGAATTTAAGATGGGGGCAAATACTTTTTATGGCACTGTAACATGCACAGTTCCAGTCTTTTACAGCGTGTTGACGCCATTATCTTTCTGATTATGGTTAACTAGATAAACAAGCATAGCTGACTGTGTGCATGTGTGTCGTCATGTCATAGTTCAGTTTTAGATTACAAAATCAATTAGCCACAACTGCCTTTGCCATCAGTTAAGGTGAGGTACCAGCGGAGGTTTCATCTTTCATGATTTTTTTTTCTTAACAATTTTTTTTCTTAACAAAGGGGTCATTTCAAGTGAATGTGAAGAAAAGATCTGTTACCTTGATAAGTGTTAGTAAGCATTTCAAAGTGAGTCCACAAACCAACAAGCTGTCCTGGTAGCACTTGTCTTCAGCATACATAGAGGGCCCTGGATCAGTGCTAGTTTCCACAACCTCAACTTTTAACAGTAGCTGTTCTTTGCTAACAAAACTCAGCTGGATATGTGCATGAATATCTGACAAAATTCAGAGACACAAAAGCTGACCTTTAACTGAGTAAACAATACTCCAGAAAATCTGGTACACAATAAGAGGGTGGGTCAGACTAGGGAAATTCTGAAACTCTGCATTCAGTTTATTGTGTTTTTGGAAAAGCAACAGCTGCTGTATGGAGGACTTGACAAGAGCAAAGAGTCCTCTTACAGAATGATTTATTTTGAGTTACTTGACTTTTTGTCTGACTATGACAGCGATCTGCACTTCTGTCGTTCATCATCAAAGGTTTTCACTAGCATGCAAAATTCAAGATGTGATAACAGATGCCATGAAGGAGAAGGTGATGAAGATGCCTTTTGTAGCTGTTATGGTTGACAAGATGACAGACATTACGAATACTGCTCACATATCATATGTGCTAAGTTGCATTACCAACATTCGAGGAGAAAAGGAGAGATTTTATAAATCTGAATCCAGCACTTTCGTTGGCTGGAGGAGTGTGAATGCACTGCCAAAGCAGTGGTGCCACGTTATAACTGACTGAAAGTTGCTTAACATGAAGTACAAAGAATGTTGTTTCTCAGTAGCTGGCAGGTTATTTTCACTAAAAATCACCTCAATGTATAAAACGTCTAGATGGAACATACCAGCGAAGCCTACCCAGAGGTGCACTGCCATGGTGGAACTTCTCATTTGTATTTTACATCTTTTGTAATATTTTTCATGTGAATAACTGCCATTAGCTTATCTTACCCATTAACTATTAATCTATAAACTACTGTTCAATTTTATTTGGATAAATAGGGTATCTTAAATCAAGTTAATATAGGACATAGGATAAAACAGGACAATTGACTGAATTTAGGACCTCTGTAATTGCAAATTGGGATTTTTCCTATCGTTTACTTCTGAGATGGCAGGACAAGTAGTTAGGATTTTTTTCTGTAATGAGGTCCCTGAGCTGGCTTCTATTTGAAGCTGAAAGATTGTTACAGCTGTTGATGGTTTTACATAAACGTGCAGAAAATACTGTATCTGCAATTACTGACAAATGTGGAATTTAGAAGGAGGGCACATTCTTTTATTTTGGAGAGCAATGCACACATTTCAATAGTTTATCAGATTTACTGTAAGGCCAGTAGAATAATTTGAAACTTGCCAGTCTGAGAATTTAATAAAGAATCAAATAATGGATTGCCTGGAAATGAACTTCCTCTTTTGGGTCACTGACTGATCAAAGCAATAGCCTCCAGATCACTGTGTAAATACATGACATTTAGTAACACTTACAAATAGTAGCGCTTACAAATAGTACATAGATGGTTGTTTGAATGTGGTGTTGCAACAGGACACCATGACTGCGTACTCAAAGCAAGTTGTTGGAAACTGGTACAAGGCAGCACTGATTTGCTTTGGTGTGGTACATCAGAGTTTTAATGCACAAATGTAAGGATTTTTCAGCAAACTGTGTGCTATTATCAGAACAAATGACCTTAAAAAGCCATGTTTTCTGAATGTTGACTACGTTTTTAACATATGTAGACATTTTTTTATAGTTTTGTATTATCTGTTGGTTGATTTGGTGAGATCGTTTTATGTTTTTTTCCTGTGCACTGGTGAAAAAGAGCTATAAGGCCCAAAGCTGTAAGACAACCTGTATGTCTGATACAGCTAATTAATTATGTATTACCTGCTAAATACATATATAAATGGATATAATTACTATCGTATTGCAGTATTATTGTGTTGTTGAACAGAATACAGTTACAAAAGTATGACAAAGACAGGCTGTACTTGCCTTTCATTAGTTTTATCTGTGCTGTTCCGAGCAGTTTTCATGTCCTGATAAAGTAGCACATGGGATACAGTAGCCATACCTAGATATTTCAAGTCAAGTTTGATTTATTTTTCCAGTCATAAGAGATCCCTATGAAAACCCCTAATGAGTTGATATGAAACTGGATCATATTTAAAAGTAGACTTTGAAACAGGATAGAGAAGTAATTGTGGAGTAAGAGTAAGCCTCATTAGTAGAAGTTGCATTTGTTTGTTCATTTTTCCTGTGATTACAAGAGGGGACAGTCTGACATTTGGTGATTTAAATACAGCTGAAAGCAATGAACCAATCGATTTTGTTGACACAGAGGTTCTGCTTCATTTATTTAATGAGTACAAAATGCACACACACACAATCAAATCAAAAGCACACACATAAGGTCAAAATTGAATGTTTGATATCTGGTGTGTTTAGCACTGGCTTCATGTTAAACAGTGCTGCATCTCTCCTCTACAGCTGTGTCAACTTGTCAGAAAATAGATGCTATGACATCTTTGAACAATTTTACAAATGTGAACATTATTGTTACATTTTAGAAGAATCCATTGTTGGAAATTTGTATCAGATTTTAATGACACAAAACATATTTGTCTACTGAGTCATGTTTAATTCAATTTTAATTTGACAGCACTACTCCATATTTATGCATGACCACTGCCTGGAGCACATATCTCCTAGCTGGCCTGTGCTCTGGGTATGAAACTCTAAGGTTTAACCTGCTGTGTCATAGGAAGGATAAGGCAGAATATTGGGATGCCTAAGTTAGACAGAAATAATTTTTATTCTGTATTTTTGAAAAAGTTGTAGAAAGGAAATTAATTCAAGTTAATGTCTTGAACTGGATTTTATATGTAGCTAACTACCTTTGGCTTGGCTCATTCAGGCATTGTTAATATAAAGCAATGCACATGTTCTGTATTTTTAACACATAGAGAAATTGTCTTTGCTTTTAAAGTTTTTCCCTATTTAAGATGCCCCATTATCTTCCAGTAGTGAGAATGCCCAATATTATTCACAAAGAATTTCCAACTGCTCAGTGTTCAGCAGAGCACAAATATGCACACTTGCTATTGAACATGATATTGAAATACATGCTGCTGTTGGTCACAAATAATAATAATAATAGTAATGATAATGATAATAATAATAATCCATGTGGAGACTCACCCTCATGTTTGGGTATGAGCTGTGGAACATGAGGAAGGCCTGTATCAGGCCTCAGTAATGGCTCAAGTGTGGTGACAGCGAAAGATAGCATTGATTTCCTCTGTGGGAGAGGAGCGGCAGCAGGGTCTGGCAGCAGGCAGATACTGGCGACCTGCGGCAGATGGCTGAGAGAGGAGGGCTGGGGAGGGGAAGGGAGGTGCAGTCAGGGACTGGATCCACACATGGACTCACAGAGCACCAGGGAGCAGATAAAGCAATGAGAAGGGCTGATGAGTTGGGAAATTGACCGAAAAAGGTAGCCATCCCTGGATGGAGGGGGATCGTCAGCGGAGACAGGCGAGGCTGGGAGGGTGGCTGTCTCCATCTTATAGAGCGAGTGAATGGTCTGAGCATAGTGACTGACAGTGTGTAGGACGTGTATATTTAGGCCTGAATTCAGACCTGACTTGTGTGCTGCATACATTACTTTTCCATTTAAAATCAGACTTATGAAAGAAAAATAACTTATTTGGCTCCTAACTCAGGCCTGCATTCAGCCCTTAGATGCTAAGTTTATATGTTTTCCATGTTAATGCGGCTCTTACGCTTAAATATTAACTGGAAGACAATTCCTCAGCCTTACAATTAACTATATATTTATTGTATTTCATTAATTCATCATGCACATGCAAGAAAAGGAGTGCACCCATTGTTTTTGCAATTAATATTATCTTTATTAGTATTAGTCATACTGCCTGTGTAAGAGAGATGCAAATTCACACGTCATGTACTAAATCTCTGGCCCATCACATTTACTGTAAGACACTAGACATTCTAGTGTCTTACAGACTAGCAAACTGTGTAGTAACTGATTATGGTAGATTTCAGTAGATAATAAGAATTTGTAGGTAATTGGAAATGAGGACTACTTTATTAAAAAGCTGAAACTATTGTGACTAATAATACAAATTTTTACGAATAAATCACTGATCACAATGATGCAAATACCTGTTATGCACCCGTACATCTTTTTAATGGAATCTGTACTAAGTTATTAAGCACATGTCTGGAATAATGATTTTGCACACCAATTTAAGGAATGCTTTCTTGACTGTTATCCTTATTATTATTTTTAATTGGCTAAAATTATTTTATAGCTATAGTCCTTTGTATAAGCTATTCAATGGTCAGCAATTACTGCAAGCTTAGAGAAAATGGAGATAATTATTTTATTTCTATGCTGGCTTTACATAGCCTCCCCCTTTTCAGCTAACTACAATTTTTCAAGCTAACTTTGAAGGCTATTGCTGTTTAAATTAACTTGTGATTTCTTTACAACAAACAATATCCTAGTGTGACTCATTTTCTTTTATTGCTGTTGAATTAAGGAAAGAAATCAGGTTTGCCATGTTAGTTGTCACCATTGCTTGTATTCACTGAAATACATTCATGAATGTATTGCATCACTAGTGGACTGAACAGAATGGAAATGAATGAATCACTCAGTCAGTGAAAAACATCTTCAGACTAAACTTAGTGACAAAAATGGAGCAGTGAATGAAGTGAGTTGAGGTACTCATCATTAGTCATTCAAAAATGTTTGAAAACTTTTTTTTTAAAAAAGCAAGTAGACAGTTTGCATCATTTACAGCATTGCAAGCTGTAATTAATGTGCTGTATGGTGTATACAATTAAAATACACCAAGGAGACTCTGTTTGTCAGAGTTGAGTAATTTAATTTCATCCAGGGAGCCAAGTTTCAATTCCAATACTTTTAGGGAGGAACCTGATCCAAACTAAGGAGATGTTACATCATAAACCATCTGACATCAACTGTGTCTTTCAGGTTTTCTTTTGGTGTTCTTGTTTTCTTCTTTTCCCAGAAATCTGTGCAGATGGTAATCCAACTAATCATCAAAAGCACACAGCTTGCTTGTTTCCTCTGTGAAATCTTCGCCTTGTATCGAGGGTGAGCTGAGAAAACACTTTTGGCCACTATCCCAGCTCTGCCCATCGCCCCCCACCACACGAATTCCAGGCATGTTTTAATGAGTGTGATGTTCTAACAAGTGAGAATGACAGGTGATGCTGAAATTACACAGGGCCAGCATGTCTAAAGTGAATATAAAATGAATATTGCATTCAAATAGTGGAAACGTCAAAAGGGTGGATTGCAGTGTAAAGAAAAAAAATGGTAAAGACTTTATTTTGACAGCCTGCTTTAATGTGCACAGCAATGTTATACAGGAGATGTGCTCAAATGTGCAAAGAGGAAAAACAAAACTAATATATAATTATTCAGACAAATATACAAACATTAAACATCATTTTTTTATCCATTTAAAAAACGCAGGCAACCGAAAAAGCAAAAATGTAAACTGCTGTAAAAAAATAGCAACCTCAGCCTCCTTGCAGGACTGTGGAAGAATAAAAAGACCAGACTGTGTAGCTATGGTATGCTTGTGCTATAGGCCTTGCACAGGTCAAACCCATCTGTAAGTGTTAATATCCATTTTCATTGCATTAGTTAATCTAATGATTTGTCAATATTTCAAGGGAGGGCAGTTGGCAGTTAGGAAGGAAAAGAGATTGAAGATTGACTTTTAAGATGTTTATTTTTTTTCCTACTCAAGGTGAGGGTGCTATGTAAATGCAAATATCCTTATGATCACATTCAAATACAATTTAGACTATGAGGGGTAATGTCATTCCTGCAGCAGAAATGTTCCACCCTGAGCTTCTGAAGGATCCGTTGCAGCACAGTCTGTTTACATGGCCCTTCTCTTACGGTGTTTCAAGTAAATCAATGGCTGGGGAATCCCACCCTGAGTCACTGAAGAGATCATGGTGACTGTCAGTCACGGTTATGAAACAAACTCATTTCACCAACAGAAAACAGACTAAAGTATACTTCTGTTGAAATGCTTTGAGAAGGTCAGAGTGATTTGGGTTTTCTATTTGTTTATAGATTGATGGAAATCCTTAAAAAGTATGTGCAGAATTCAGTAATCTCAAAACTTTATCTATGACTCACAATCTAGTAGCAGGCATTCCAATTTGTTGTCTTCTCATGTCAAATTATTGAAGATAAACAGGGCTGGGCTAGCTTTGTGCACTGCCCCTGTTATACTGCCACCCTTGTCCACTGCCAGCAGTTCTTTATGAACAAATGTCCTCGCACTGGTAACCAATGTAATTCTGCCCCACTAAATCACCCCCTGCAGTCTGCCATCCGCCAGCCCCCCAACCTATGCAAACAAATAAATAAACATACTACTTTCCCCTTGTTGTAGTGCCAACCAGAAATTGCTCTATTCATATTTGCTATTTTGGTAGAGACACAGAAAAAAAGAAAATGTGGAATAATACAAAGAGCAAAGCAGGGGGAAACAATCAATGTGGTCAATGACAGGGGAGGCATTACAGTGAAACCCACTACCTTACACATATGGAGGCACACTCTTATAGCTACAATATGAGTAATAATATTTTAGTGACTAAAATGCTTTTATACTTGTATTTAGCCTAAACACAATAAATATCAATTATCAGGTTCTAAGAAATGTACAATATGCATTCAGAACGAACTATTACAAGCTGATGTAAGCAACGTGTATTATTATTTGTATGTCCATTATAAACTTGCCCCTGCAGGGTGTCCAGGCAAACAGTCAATGGTGAACAGTCAAGGTTCCAGTGTTTAGAGGGTCATTTGAATTAGTACCTTCATCAAGTTGCCCCCACGCCAAGTTCAACAAGCTCTACATAAAATGCCCTTTCACTTCCCTTTACAGTTAGGCTTGAACTAAAGCCTTCTTAATGAATATATAATTAGTGTTTATGTGATAACATTTAGCATTTAAATTAATCTTATTATTGCCACAGTAATTTCCAGCATGATTTTGATTACCACTTTAATGACAATATCTCCAAGGCTAATGAGAAGGGATTAACATGAGAGGTTTAATGTAATTTTTAAACAAGAAATTTAAAATCAAACTAAGTATGGGTGTGATCAATGACATAGTGGAACCTGCACCCCCACAACGTTATCCAAGTCTTGGTATTTAATGTTGGAATTAATGTTTGTGTAGGATAAGTGCCCTAAATATAAGTTAACTCACAGTAAGAATGCACATCGATTTTATTTTACGAGGAAACAGCTCAGTTTATATGAATCACCATACCAATCATGCAACTTTCCCAAGAATATATGGAGGTATGATTTCAGAATACAGATCAGAACAGGTCAGAAAAACACTTAAGTCATTTTGAATGCGTGTCAGAGCAGACCTTGAAGTAAATATTTCAAGCCTTTAGTTTTTTAAAATTGCATTTTTTTAGTAGCTTTTGGTAAATCCACAAACATCACACACACACACACACACACACACACACACACACACACACACACACACACACACACACACACACACACACACACACACACACACACACACACACCATGTAGTTGGCCCTTCAAAGTTAAATTTTGTCTGTCTGGTCTGACATGCACTCAGCATGAAAAAAAAACCTTCATAGGGGCAATCTTATACAATCCAAAATGCAAAAAAGAATGTAATACAGTAATCAGGTAATATATTACTGGAACTAATAAAATACTAGCTAGCCAGCTATTGGACTACTTAACATTGGAGATTTTTTAATTGAGTTAGTTAACTCAGCAGGTTTCACTGAAATGAGGAATAGATTTGCATGTTTGTGATTGTTAATTGATTTGAAAATCTGTAATTACTAATTTGAAAGGCCTTGTTCAGCCAGAAGAAAATAGCTTTTCATCAGAATGTAGTAAAAAATGGATTAAGTAAGAAAATGGGCAAAACAACTGTAAAAATTCACAAAACACTTCCATTAAAACTACAATGATGCACCCTTGGATGCATTTAATTGAAACTATAACTGTGGTAATTCAGTCAGACATAAAATTTTAAAATGAGGATCAAATCAGGATCTCAGAGTCAATCTTGCTTGGGTCTTTGCACGGATATTTTGGGCCCTTGCAATTCAGAGAAAAGAAAACGACTGTGGGTAATTAGCTCCAAAATCGCCCATTTTCCACACAGTTGCGTGTGAGAGTAGCAGCTGCTGTGGGTCATAACGGACTCAGTCCGACGCACATGCACAAATGTGGAGCTTCCCTTCCGAATGCAACATGCTCCTTCTGCTTAAGAAAAACAGGGAAAACAGCATCGCCAGTGGGCCTTTGAGAGCTTTTAGGTCAGAGAAATAAACACAAACACTGATAATGATCAAGGCGATACAACAACAAGTATCCATGGAGTCTCTTTCTTCTGTTGTCATCACGGTGGTTATCGCAGTTCACCTGCCGTCACAGGGTGGACCAGATTTCCTGAAACCCACTCTGCTTCAGGTCAAACCCCCGATGGCAAAGACAACAAATATCTCACCACAGTACAGCAGAGGAAACCAACTCAGAGACTCACTCAAGCACAAGAGGTAACCAACACCTGACCAATCACATGTGTATAGAATGTGTGCTGAAAACATACTGAAACACATTATCTGGGAATAGTAGAAAAGAAAGCACCTGCTTTTTCCATTTCCTCTGCATGATTGCAGAGATGAAACGTCCTCTGAAAATCAAACAACCTTTAGTTATTGGGATCTATCTCAGGTCTGAAGCTCAAGAACAGGAAAAGAAGACAGGGAAAAAGTGATTGTTTTGTATGAACCAGACATCTGTGTTGGAGCCAAATGTGGTTTTCTTGCTTGCAGCGGAGAATGTGCATCTTAGGTTGCATGAGCTAGGGAAGAACATTCTCAGTTTTCAGAGTCATCATATTCTTCCCTTGGCACATCCCTCTCCCATCATTCCTGTGTGAGAAAAATGTGCTCAGTCCCCCATGGGTTTGAAAGAGCAAGAGAATCTTAGAGGAGGTAACGCCAACTACTGTAGTAATGTATAGAAGCTGGCCAGGAACAGGAACTGAGCAAGGTGGGGGAAAAAAATAGAACACCTGCTGGGCTCTGTCTTTCAATTAGCCCAATATGATTTAAAACTAATTAGGTTAATTAGTCACTAAAATTAGTTAAACCTTTTTTCTGCCAACACTTTGGGCTGCTTTGCGGTTGTTTTAGAACCGGAGGAAGAAATCATTGCCCCACAAATCTGCAGATACCATGTCAAAAGTGTAGTTTAGAAACTTGCCCTTGACCTTCAAATAAAAGATTGTAATCACATGTACTCTTAAACAGTCCAGCAGTGGATAGTACACATGCGATTTTAATGATTCTTCTAGCTTATCTGATGTTCCAAAACATTTTCCCTATCATAACTCATTCATTGCACTTCCCCTTTCACCAACAGCAGAGGGCAGAGTTTACACCACACTTTACCGCTTATGCCTGTACTGTGCCTGTGTCTGCATAGAAACAAGTCAATAAGATATACAACCATGCATACAATGCTTGTTCAGTTTATTATTAAATTATTTATTATTAAAGGGATAGAAAGGGTATTTTATTGAAAACACTGAAGATGCTGTTGCCTCTGCAGGGCCAGGGTCTGTCCATTCTCCTGGTCCATAGACATACCAACACTATGAGCACTGCTTACGACTTCAGCCCTGTGGACTGAAGCAAGAGGACCACCACTGTGCATAGAGAGGTTTCATCACAGGCAAGTATGTAGTATGTGGAGCTTGGCCCCTTCAGAATTTACTCAGGTGCCATGGCAACATGAGATCCTCAAGACCATGTATACAGTTCACATGCAAAAGGAGGATATGTACAAATAATCAAACTGTATATCTGTTGAGAATAGAGGAAATGGCCCTTCTTTAAAATGGTTTATTATGGTCCCAAGTGGTTGGCCTTAAATGTGTATCGTGCAATACACACATAGAATTGTACTTTATGCATATTGCACTCTACTGTGTGCTTCCAAAACAGAATGTCTTTAAACAGTTTTTGCATATTATCTGATCAATGTGAGATTTTTTTTTAAATACTGAAAAATTTCTAGTGCATTTTGCAAAATATACACAAGATCCATAGATTTTAAGATAAAAAAAAAAGCTGGAGAAAAAGGTTTTTGGACTTCCTGATTCTTGAAAGCCCAATGCAATGTTCACTATTATAGTCTTGCATAGACATTCTGTTTGAAGCACTCATTCCCTCTGGCAACTGCTCAGTTAATCTAATGGTGCCTCTATCTGAAGCACGCCTGCAAATGTACGAACTTTCCAACCAGCATTAATTGAGGTGTATGCTGCAAAATATGTCCATTAAACAAATGTACAGACTGCTCATTAGATTTTCAGCACAATTTCACTCTAATCTCACAAAAAAAAAAAAATATATATATACATATATATATATATATATATATATATATATATATATATATATATATATATATATATATATATAAAGTTGCAGGGAAAGTTGAATTTTTTAAATGATTTTTTTTAATTGGTCACTGTTTTCTGAGAAACAGAGTGTCTCATGGTAGTTCCTTTCTTTGTATTCAGGTTTTTGTTTCAACCAATTTCAAAATTATCCATGAAAACATAGATTTTAGTGCCTCCGTGATTTCATTCATCTTTAGACAGAGTTGACAGAAGGGATATTTAATTAATTAAGGTAATCGAAAGTCTCATACATAACTACTACTATATATTACCTTACATAATAGCTTGCAAGTGATGGAATCAAAGCAATCTTTATTTTTCAGGACCGTAGGAATGGGAAAGAAATAATTAATCAACAACAAGAGTACTCAGTCTTATACACATTTTAAGGTATTTGTTGACAGGTCTTCTACTTGAAAGATCTTCAACTGGTTCTATTCCTTATTGACACTTCAAAACCCGTCACTGCTAACTTTGCATTGATCACCCAGAATGATAATGAGCAGTAAAGCTAAAATAAAGCTAAAAGTATGACAATCTTTTAACTTCAGATAATTTGAAATGACCCCTGGTCATACACAAAGTTCACATCCTATCAGAAACGTTTTGAATCAATGTACACAATTTTTATTGTATGAACCTAATTAACCACAATATGCTACTGAGTACAGTTTAATATGAATTCTTATCTTCAGTTATCATTACTATTGACACTGACTGAATTAATGATCCATGTAGAATACAATTGTATGTTTTATTAAGACCAAATTATTGCATTATTATGTTAATTCCATGACAGCATTATCCTGACATTTTATCAATCACTTTCATGCATCTGGAAAAGAGAAAATTAACATAAAACTAGTTTAGTTTTCTAGTTTGGATAATAATGATTCATTTCACTGCATGAGAGTGAAGGTGCTGAAAAACCCAGCCCTCCAGGCATCTTCCTGTCCATTAAGTAATGGGTGCAAATTTGCTTAAATAGAGCATCTGATCTGTACAAGAGTAAGATGAATGTGTGATATCCTGTAAGACAACAGGCCGAAGGCATTTTAAATTCCATTTTGAGAGAATCATGAAGCATATATTGGCACTCAATCCCATGCTTACCCATGTACATATAATGAAAAATCTCAATTGTCCTGAAACTTTATTCACATACCTGTTCATTTTCAGTTAGCACAACTTTTAGTCTTGTTAAAAGATACCTTTTGACTCAAAATAATAAATTGTATTAACTAACTTAAAAATACAAAATTCTATGAAAATTTAAAAAAAAGTTGTTTGCTAATTTATTCTCCAGCATCTGAATTGCATAGCCTCAGAAAAATTACAAGTCCCATGTTTGTGTCAGACTGGCTCCTACAGAAATAATTTAGAACCAATATAGGCATCAGGAGGTGACAAGGACAGCAGAGAAGTCACTTCCAACATGAAAAGTTCTCATTCTGTGCTCTCTTTGATGTTTGATTGATTTCTCTTTTATTTCCTGTTCACATTACATGGGACAATTTATCCTTTGGGAACATTTCACACAAACGTTGCAGAAGTTTTAGATGATTCAAGGTCCCACGATCAAGGGTGTTGGAGAATAGGACAATAAAATTACTTTGCTTAGTCAGCCAAACACCTGGGCTTTTGAAAAATACCCTTACATAGACTGAACCTTTGTTTCCTAAGGACTTGAGGACTTGAGGTGTCATTTTCCTTCGTTTGAGTCCCATCAAATGAAAAGGCCTTTCATCCAAGAGCACCAAGTTAAAACACGAGAGACAATGAATTGGACTGCATCCCGAAGTTGTGTCCTTTTCAAAAAATAGTTAATAGGTGTCCTGGTTGCTTGGGGAGTAGCAAACCCCTTACAATGAATATGCTCTGATCTATTTGTTCTACACATTTCCAGAGGAGGGCATCGTGACCCAAGACTGAAGTTTCCCAGGTACTGCAGGGCTCAAGACCAAAGTTTCCCAGTGAGTACAGATCTGCCCAGGCACCGAGCAGAGTGTTTGATGGGGACACCACAGCTGCTGACCTTCACAGAAATACAACCATTTCCCAGCAATTAGGTGTCGTTGTATCAACACAATTACGCAACTGTTAACAATACCATTTTAATGCCAGCATGAAAAAGCCAGTTGAACTGTCAGAAAGACAAGCAAAGAGTAATTTGAGCTGTAATCCATGAGGTCACAATCAAGGAGGTGAGAGGATCTATACACATGGAGCAGTCTGATAATTAATGCTATTTCCAAATGCAATCAGGGTAAGGGCTGGCTGCATCAATTGTTTGTGTTAGCCAAAAATGTGTGAGTGTGAGGAATATTTGCAAAGGTCTAGGATGGTCCCATGATTAAACAGGATCAAAATCTTGAGCAGCTAAAATCACTTTTATTGCATCATGACTGTGCTTCAGGGTCTGCCTGATCAGCTGGGCCAAAGCAGAATCGGAGCTAAAAATGGAAATCTTTCTTTCTGTACCAAATATGCTGAGACATATCACCTGTGTACAAGTATATTCACATGGTAAAGCACCTTATAGGAAATTCTCTAGACAGTGTTTTTACAGGTGGATTTAACATTTCTCTTGATTACACATTGATTATTTCACTTGTGGTATAAGGGAATCCTAGTAACTGGTTCTCGTGGAACCACGCTTGCATTGATAAGCCGACCGGTTTCACCCCATACATGAATATGTAGTAATGAGTTGATAAAACCCATTATGGACATTTTTGCTGTTTTGCATTATTATTCCTGCACTATTTTTTAAAAGACAGACAGCAGTTATTGTTGATGATAACCTGATAGTAACAAATTACCTATTTCTTATAGAAATGGCTTTAGTATTTAGACATGAGCGCTTACACCCAACCCACATAAGAATACCTTGTGTATGTGTAATAGTTTTCAAATATATCATGTAAGTGTAGGCCACTTGTCTTTACTTCAGGGATGGAATGTAGTTTCATCCTTGTCAAACTTCATTGGTGTGAAAGATATGTTTCCTTTTTTTTTTCTTTCTATAGAAGAGGACATTTTCAAACAGCAGGTTTAGATGCTTGCTATTGACAGGAAGGGTCAAAATATTTGATTTAATCTGGGCCCAGGGCAAGGTAATTATCTTTGTGTTGCCATTGCAATATGGGAAAAAGCACACTTGGTCTCAGGACACATTTAGTACCAACAACAATGGATTAAAAAATGTGAACTCTAAAAAAACACACACATAAAGCCTCAGTACCTACAAGCCCCTTTGCATGAATCTCAAATTAGTAGTGATACTTCTAAAAAAACAAAAACAAAACAAGTATAACACCTGTCTGAAAGTGTCGCGCAGCCTGTCAGCATAGTGTATTGGGCCTTGCTGTGCTAGCACGCTCCATTCTTTGAACTGTTTGGTTGCAACATGTTTGAGTGCTGTAGTGGAATTAATGCTTTCTGGGTTACCTTCATATGGACATCCATCTGACACTTTCAGAAATGTGGGCTATGGCAGAGGTAAAGAATAAGTGAATGGATGACAAATGGGGTTTAAGGCTGTTCAAATGAGACAACTTTTTACCTCCATCTGTGTCACAAAAGGAGTAGTCCTCTAAATTCAGAGCCATTTTTTTTCTCATAATGAACCTAACGAATATTGTTTGAATAGCAATATGCTGTTGTACCCTTAACTGGCTGCATGTGAGGAGCTTCAAAACGGAAAGAAAAAGGAAATGGTAATGATTGAATGAAGAAGTTATAGAATAAAACTTGCATGAATAGATTCCTTTTAAATCTATACTACCACTACTGCTGCTGCTGTTTATAATAATATTATTAATAATAACAATAATCATAATCATCATCATTATAATCATCATCGTCATCATCATCATAAAAATAACAAGAAAAAAAACATTTTACTTCTCATGTCTTATTATGATGCAAAATTTCTGCAGCTCTCTGTTCACCCTCTACAATATTTGCATTTGAGTATCGTACTTATTTTTTTATATCTACTATATGCAGGTAAAGCAATTCAAACATATTTATTTTAATCCATTTACGAATTCCCTGTTTTTAATGCATACTGAATTGGGTGGACTTGCTCTGGCATAAGGAAAATAGTTTAATGCCATGTAAACAGGTATGAAATCTTGGCCTACACCACTTTTAACGCTTTCATGAGTTTTTTGCTGTTGAATGGACAGTTCTCTCAAAATGGATAAAAACTTTTCCACAGCTTATTTAACATGGAAATTTTTGGAGGTAGCATATGCTTATTTCATGAGTATGTCAATGCTGAGATGGTTGATTTAGTGTGTCAGTCATGTCAGTTTTGCTAGACACAGACAGAAGGCCAATTCATTTTGGGGAAGTGGTCGATCACTTCAAACATCATTCCAGAATGCACTGGGAATGCTTTACAAATGTATATGCTCTGAAGTATATTTAGCATTTATTTGTATTGGAGACTATACCTCTGAGCAATGTTTAAGATTCCCTCTTGCTTTCTAGAACTACATAGTAGGTTTGTCCTGTATCATTAGTGGTTAGGCAGCTGGCTCATACAGTGTATTTATTTCTAAGTATCAGTTAGCAGTATACACTAAATATGAGAATACTGTACTAGAGGCTGCTGTGCAGCACTGAATCATTCAAATGCTTCATGAATCTGTTTTATGTATTGAGTGCACCCCCTGGAGCAAGATCAGAAAAGCTGCTGATTGGCTCAGCTCAACCTGCGATGGCACATGAGTGCACTTAAGAAAACACAGAGCTGCTACTCACTGAAGGAGAATGATGCCATGCAGTAATTGACTCTACGTCTGATAATGAAAGACTGAATGATAAGTCTGTAATCTGCTAATTGATCTAACTTAGGAGTCAACAAATGATGTCGCAGCATGGATTGGTTGGTTTATTACTTTTGCTCTTGTGTATACAGCGGTGGCATGTGTATTGTTTTCATGAAAAGAGCTCAAAGGAACATTTATGTTTTTGAGTTGATCTGTTTATCTCTCAATAATACATCACATGTTGGTGTTGTTCATTTTGAAAAAAAAAAATGATGCCCTTTGTTCCATTTAATGTAATTGGTGGTTTCAGAGAAAATCAGAATCTTCAGCAATCTCTGGTGAGCACGTTCTGTTTAAAGTAGCCCAGCATAGCTAAACCATCATAGTCATTAACACAATCTGCTGAAAAGTCTTGCCAGTAAAAATGAAAATATATATGTAAAGCAGGCAATTTAATGAATGTCATGAATATTTTGCCAGCCTTTAACACCACCTTAAGCATAGTGTTTGTATTGAATATATATATATATATATATATATATATATATATATATATATATATAGTCAAAACAGTTTAATGTCAACAGCAATTATCAATTTGTCTCTTATGTTATTTATATGTGAGTCCCTAAAGGAATTACAGTCACAAGTCAAAGCTGAAATGTATTCTCAATTATTATGATGTTTGAATTTCTCCAGGAACCTTTGAAATCATCATGGTTTAATATGCCTTACCCTACTTTACCTTACCACAGTCCTTGAAGACATTTTACCAAAAGTACCTCTGAAAAAGAGTTACTGTATTAAAATAAATACTGATTGTCAAGCTACAGTTAACATCACTATCAGCAAGGCCAGGATGGCAGTTTTGTAGATCTTATGTTAGCGATGTCTCTCATGAATCCAATGCTGGATGCCATCTCCTTGAGTCACAGGGCTCTTACATCAGCCACTCGTGGATGGAATTCTTTACCTGATGCAGATATCGGACTTCAGCCAATCCAAACGGGCTAACATACCCATTTCTCTCGCTCAGTATACAGAGGTGAGAGGGAGCACTCAGCTGCCTGTACTGCAGTATCTGTTTTAATGCACCACTAAGTGAGATTTATTTTATCTTTGCAATCATCACACTCTTTTTATTCTCACACTCTGTCGTGCATGGGGAGCTAAGTGTTTGCGAGTCCGGTGTTTCTCAGCAGTTCAAAAGGCTTCATTTGAATGGAGGGGAAGAGAAAGGAATCACTCTCTAATGGTCTGTAATGGCACCAAACGACAACTTCACAATAGCAGTCCATCTGAAGCTCTGTGTGCTCCCCATGTGAATTATACAATGGCGAAAGGTGTATAAACATATTGATTACCTATTACTTTTTTCTGCATTATGTTCTTTGAGAATATTGAACTCGTGCATAGCTATGATGCTGTGAAATTGTCTAATCATGTGAAATTTATCTGAGTCTCCTCAGCAAGTCCATTCTGTCATTTAAAATGTAGTTTTTATCTACAGAGAAATACAAATAAAATACAGAATAATGAAATATTAAAAGTAGTAGAGGTAAGTCTGGGAGTAACAGATTAAAAAAGCCTTGACATTATTTATTGGCTGACTGTCTTTAATGTTTGGTTGATAGTCAATATTTGGCTGGTTATTTTTGTTTTGAGGAATGGGGCATTTTCATTTTATTCATTGGCTGAATTCTTTCCAGTGAAATGAACACTTCTCAAAAGCAAAAATGCTTCTTAGAACTTTAATTAGGGAAAATAATTTCACAGGCTAGTAAGCCTGTATGTCGAAACATTACTTAGAAAATATCAACTTGAAATTGGCACAGAGGACATGCTGCTAATATTAAACTGTAAATCATTGAATTGACTTTAATATTTGTGCTTAAATAACAGCAAGAGCACAAAGAAGGAAGGATAAATGCACATCCCTGGATGACAAAAACATCAGACAATTCAAATGATATATTTATCTCAGTTCCATTAAGCATGCTTTCAAAGCAAACATGATTTTTTTCTGCATTTAAAAAAAAAATCAGTCACACTTTATATAGTCGAAGTTGCTATCCAGTCTATACTCAGATTTGAATTTGATCATAAATTTACACAGCCAAATGAAATTAGCATCACCAAAGTTTTGCAGTTCCTTTATTCTTGCGTTCAGTGAACGTTTATGTGCATCAGAAAAAATAAACAAATAAGAAATATGTTAACCAAACTATAATTTTCAAAAGTTGCATCAACTTAAATGTTACAGCACGCTCTGGATGAAAAAAATATGGTTGAGATTGCCTTCTTGAACTGATGTCTACTCATCTTAGAGAAACCCAAGGACCCACCCAGAATATATATTCTGCACACAAAGCAGAATATCCGTGCCTATCTGCATTTATTTGTGACAAAAGTGTGTCCTTGAGCCTGATTGCTAAACACTTCAAGCTTGAAGCTGAAGGACAGTTGGCTTGCTCTGAAGATGATAATAGCAGTGTTTTAATGTCACATTAAATCATAATACACCAGAAAATTTTATAAATACATTTGCAGACACTTGTATAGATAGTGTGTGTGTGTGTGTGTGTGTCTGTCTGTCTGTCTGTCTGTCTGTCTGTGGATGGGTATCTGTTTGGGAAACAAACTGGAAAAATGGAAGCAGGTTATAGAGATGGCTTTAATGTCTTCAGTGATTTGGACATAACACTCCTCTTTCATTTGCATTTGTACTATTGCACATATGATTGCACATATGTCCTTGCCATGTCCAATGATCATAATCTACAGAGGGCAATTAAATCATAGAAGTAACCAACAGCCAAACAATGTGCATAAACCTCTCAAAGATTGCCTCAAAATCGATTCCTTCAAAGATTCATCCTGTCAGATTCTGTTTATCTCTCTCTATGCAAAATGGCTTCTTCTGTGTTCATTTTCAGAAGACCTGTTTCCTGTTAGATTTCATTAAGTCTGCAGCAGGAGCTCTGAAGCAGTATTGTCATCATGACCTTTCAAGTCTTATTGTTTCTTTGCTATATCTGCCCCATAGTTGTAATGAGCCTCGCACTCAGATAGCCTGAATCCCTGCTTATTCAACAGTTGTCAGTGAAGAATCCCAATTCAAAGCACTGAGCACCATTAAAACCCTATTTGATTGTCTAAGATGTCTGTTGACCCCTGCCTTTTTATTTTAGTCATACTGTCACTTAAGCACACCATAAAAGCTAATATCTGAAACCACAACAAACAGTTGACGTTTGTCTACAATGCACAACACATTGAACAATTCATGCCTTTCTCCCTCTTATTTTCGCTCTTCTTTTCTTCCCTGCTCTCTTTCTTTGTCGCTTTCATCCATGTCAGTTTTCCCCTATTTCCCCCCCTTCAGTCATTGCCTCTGTAATCCCCCGTTTGTTGCCATAATCATGTTTGTATTTCTGATATAATGGGATGAAAGCTCCTGTCTTGGGGGATTGACACATCAATTGTTACTCTCAAACCTTGTTTCCATCAGTCAAGAGTGTATAAAATGAATTCTTGTCAAAAAAGAATGGATGGTAATATAATAAATAATTTCTAGGCCTGAAAACATGCAATACAATGGACAGTGGAATGTGGGGCTGGAGTTGTTCTTTGTCTTCTGCTATTCTATTGAACTCGTCGGTACTGATGGTTAGAGCTCTTCTGGACTGGTTCTATGGAAGTTTGAACAGCCTCTGTTCAAACAGACTCTTGTTTGGCTTCTTATGAAAAGCATAGGTCCTTGGTTATTGCATTTTGTGGCAGAGGAAGAACACTGCCAATTTAAAGAGTAACTGGACTTGTTCTCAGAAAGTATTACTTTATCATTTGTTTTTAAATTCAGTGCCATGTGTTCTGGAGAAAGCCAATGATGTCCTTAAAAAGTGGATTGAAAAATACATGGTTTCCACAACCAGGCTCTGTCTTCTTAGGGAAAATATAGTTTTGTAAAATTTACACTTTGGCCCCCTAGAGAGCAATTTCTTGATTCTACCAGTCCCATATAATTGTAAACTTGTATTTGCAGCTGCTTGATTAATCTGAATAAGAACATGCAGTTGGGTGGTTTTACTCGGTGAACGACTCAGCAACATAGCTACTGGGGGTGCAGGTAGGGGCAGCTGCACCCAGGTCCTTAACTTAATTTCTGGTTTCTTAAGAGAGAAGTTGAGAAGTTTCATATGAGAAGTTGCTGCTTTATTTGTTAATAGACAACCACTAAAAATGTTTAAAAACACTTAATGGATGAGGAAATATAGCATCAATGCAATAAATAGGATACACATAGTTTCACTTTTAAAATTACTTTAATTGCTTTTATTACATAACTGGCTGTATTAGGCAACAGAAAATTATAATGGCAAACATATCTTAGCTAAATATTATTTGTGACAGCCTAAAATTCCTCTGGTCCAAGGATAGTGCGCTGTGCTGCCTACTGACAGCATTGCGTTCAGGCTTCACTGCACTGAACTTTCAGTTCAGACCAGTTCATGGCCCTCTAGTATTCTGGCTGTCTTGTTCACTGGCTCTTCTGGCTCCTTTTGTTCACTTCTCGTTCATTGGCTCCTTTCGTTTGTTGGCTCCTTTCGTTCATTCACGCTCACTTCTCATTCGCTGGCTCAATCATTAGTCTGCCCTGCTGATGTATATACGGTCATTCTCAGGTGTTTCATTGGCTTTTCAGTAAGCCTATCGGCCTTCACACAAATACTGGCTTGATAAATAGCTATTGGCCACTGTATAAGTCACCAAAATCATTGTAGGCCTATTCATGAGCAAGACAAGGGAGGAGATGGAAGTCTCAGGGCTCAGGAAGAGAGCCAAATGAACACATCTGTGACGGAGAAGACTCGGGTCACTTTGTTCATTTGAAAGATTTGTTTGAAAAGATTTGTTCATTCAAAACTGCCCATCACTAATTTCTTGTATGTTCAGGAGTACGGAAGACCACCTGTAAGAGGAAAAATATGTTTTCACCAGGAGATAGTGGCTAGACCTTTCTGCAGATAGTAAACCGCATGTTCATGCATGCAGTGCCCAAGTACATTTGTTGGTCTTAATTAATAAAGTTAAATGTGAGAATGCATTTCCCACTTGGTAAACATTAAATCTGCCATGGATTACTGCCAATGTTGCTTTAATACACTTGGCTGTACGTATGTTACCACTTTATTTGCACAATGTTATTATCCCCTATGGTATCGTCACATAGATGTTTCATTTTCCCACTGGATGAAAATAGGGTAGTTGATTGAAAGACAGATCACTATCTTATGATTAATTGTAGTCATCCTAGATTTGCTGATACCTAGATTCCTTTGCAGGTTTTACATTACAGTCATTTAGCTGACGCTTTTATCCAAAGCGACTTACAGTTGATTAGACTAACCAAGGGCCAATTGCCCCTGGGAGCAATGTGGGGTTAAGGGCCTTGCTCAAGGGCCCAACAGCAATGGTGTTCTTGCTGTGGCTGGACTGGGACTTGAACCGCCAACCTCAGGGGTCCCAGTTATGTACCTTAGCCACTAGTTGCTATCTACATTGGCCATATGGTTGTATCTTTTGTGCTGAAGGTGATTGATAGCATTCTCATGCAGAATAGGTTCACTCGGCTATAGAAGGTTTACACCTATTTCTATTTATTATTTAAGTAAACATAAAACATGAGATATGCACCATATGTTGTTTCTTCATACCTGTCAATTGTAATTATTTTTTTTTTTGGGAAAACCTGTAGAATTCGGTAAACACTGTGACCCCACTACAAAAAAGAGAAAAGGGCATATAAATAAACATTTTCTTATTTAAACAATTACAGCACAAGTTTAACTGTATAGCTACTAGCTACTATCCTCTGTGTAAACAATGTCATTAAAGTACCTTCTTTGTTCACAGAATGATGCAGGGAATTACTAGCTAGCAAGCTTCTTCCTCAAAAACGTCTGAGCTGCTAGCAAGTGACCACTGCTGCTGCACATACCAAATACGTGATTCTGAAGAGCATATTTTGACATGTATTTATCTTTACCACAGCTGAAGTTTAGCTCTTGCTAATGTTATTAAGAAAATAAAAATTGTCCACTTAAGGAATTTGAACCCTGGTCTGCAGCAAGAAGATTTTTTGTCCCTGATTTGTCCCACTGAAATAATTGAGCAACGTAGGGGCGTTGTTAAATGTTGGATTATATCATTTGTTATACACATTTGTTAAAACATGTTTTCTAATGGTGGTGCTTGGGGTCATCAAGGAAGAATTCAAGTACTGTTTTGTATTATTTGGATGCATCTCACATCCTGTCCTGCATGCAACCCATGGCAGCTGGAATAAACATTTAGATGTGATATTAAAAATATAAACAGTTTTTTTTTTTTTTTTTGAATGTGATGAAATGAAATCATGTGGAGATTCATGTAAGCCATACATAAACACCAATACTTAAATGCCAAGGGAGCATATAGGCAAAATCATAGATTTTTTTAAACATACATGTTTAAATGATCAGCCACTAGGACTATATTCTCCATCAAACTGTTCTGGGAACAGCACCGCAATTAGAATATTACAACATTTACTGTCTCTCCCTGTATATATATATATATATATATATATACAGATACATTAAAATGTCATTTTATTCTTTGGTGGTGGCTTCTACTGTCCTCTCTGAATCACTCATTCTGGATATTTAACTCAAAAGCTCCAGCCCAAAATCATGTGAGCAAATGAAAGGACAGCTAAAAATATGGTTCATATCAATAATGTTGCCATGAATCCATATGTACAAGCAAAACTTGTTGTGGGAGATTTGGGAGTAGCGCTGCAAATCGTGCTTGCTTCTAAATTTTAACTAAATCAAGGTGTTGCAGTGTGCAGCAATCAAAATGATCCAACATTATGATTCATTCTCTTTTTCATTTTCTTGTCAGCTGAGTAAAAAAATGAAAAGATACATGAAAAGATAATTGCATTTGCCCTCCAGTAACATTCTCACTCTGAAATACCTGAAAGAGAATTCTGTTTATTTGCTTTCATATTTATGTATCACTTTGTTAATGTGAACAAAAAATATATCCGAAAGCAAAGGTTAAGGCAATGATGTTGTCAGGCATAGCACGTCAGCTGCCTCTAACTAGTTTGATATTATATATATATTTCAAATTCCTTTCATTTTCTCATCATTCACATGTGGTTTGATATTCAAATTATAGAATTACACAGATAGATTACCCCAAGCCATTAATACAAGTAATTAATATACTGCTAAGACTCACCACTGAAGCATACAAATGTTGAGAATCCAGGCACATTGATGTTTATTCATGGCATTAAAGAATGAGTTCTAATTAGTGCATCAGCAAAAAAAAAAAAAAAAAAAAACATAAAAGTAAATAAGCATACAAATGTATAGCTTAATAAAACAGTGTGATCCCTTCAAAGAATTTCATAATATTTAGCCAGTGGGTTTTTTTTAAGTAATAAGTGACATTCCTGCTTTTGATATAGCTCTTTTTTCATTCATTGCATACAATTTTCTACTGAACACTTTTAAGTAATATATCATTGCTCTGTATACTAGACCAGATAACAAAAGACATCATGTGCTGAGCAGACCCATCAAATATTGGCAATAAAAGCTCAAAATGTAAATTCAACAGTGAAGACGTCTTGTGGTATTGCAGTGGGGGACACATTTTTCTGAAGTGTAAGCTTATTCATAACCATAAAAAGTGTGATGTGTATTATATTAAATGCTACTGAATTATTTTCTCCACCTCATGGTAATCAATCTGTTCCCTGAAGAGAGAGATTCCTGTAAAGATGGTAATAGCCCTCATTTACAGAGTATGAATAGTTGTGCAGTACTTTGAAGTGAATGACACTGAAATTCCACTGCAAAATACAAGATACTGGTAGACTGTGCGTCACGGCACATACCAGCCAGATACTTCACTGGTGGTGGCTCATCACTATTAAATGATTTTACATAAAGGTTTCAGTGCTTTAATGTTAATATGAATGTTAATATTATGTTCACAACAAAACCCAAAATGAAATGTGGTTAAATGTTCAGCATTAGAGTATTCTGTAGATATTAATGACCTCACATGTAAACATGCCCCTCTGACCATCTCTCCTCTTATTTAAGTAAAAAATGCACTGAAGTGCAGGTCTGGATTTGGCCCTCTTGGAGAATATTAAATTCATTCAAAACTGACTTTTTCTTCAAGGGCATGTGTGGTTCTGTTTTAATGTGAAAAGAACATATTGAATCCAAAGGACATGTTTACTTGTTTTAATAAAATATGACCCTGGAAGAAATGATAATGAAACAGAAAGTCAACTTTGTTTACAGTCTTTGGCTTCTTTGAAGTTTCTTAAGTCTTTTTGCCTTACGTTTGTGCGTGTTCTCTCGTGCATGTGCATAGACAAAGTGCTTGGGCCAAAGTAGAATTTATAATTTTATCTATCACAAGTAAAATACAAATATAACTCTCACCATTGCCAAGTTTTGTAATGCTTTTTGCTTTTCTAATATTGATTGCTGTAGAATTGACCAATATGATTTTTCCATGTGTCTGAACATAAAAGATAGTACATTATCTGTCTTGTTCATTTTGTACAGCCTTTTTTGTTTATCTTCATCAGGTGTGCCAATAATTCTGGAGATGACTGTGTGCTTCCATGAACAATGGTAAAATGTGTGATATCATTTCAGAATGGATGTTGTCAATGGATTTCTTATCTTTGTATGCCTTCTAAACTTTTGAAATGTCTGCATGGTCTGAGTTTGTTTCATAAATGTGTTTGGACCATTTCCAACAATGGCTGTTAGAGCATTCAATAATTCTTTAATAAATCCTTAACTGGAAATAGTGGTTGATCATTTAAAACACAGCAAATAATATTCCCTGATATTCTCCTTACTTGATTTGTCAGACACATCCAAACACAAATACACGCACGCACACACACACACACACACACACACACACACACACACACACACACACACACACACACACACACACACACACACACACACACACACACACACACACACACACACACACACAAATTCACATAAATCAGTGACACATGAGTTGACTGGTCATATCGCTGTCTCTCAGCCTCACCCTCAGATATGCCTGCCTCTAAGCACCCTGTGTCCCCAATTCTAAACTCAAATCAACACAAACATATCTTAACTTTCAGTGCCAGTAGGTATAGCTGCTCTTTCTTCACTGATGGTTAAAGAGTGCTTGTTAAAAACAAAACCATCACTACTGATATTTCTCCTTTTGCATTTTAATAATTATGCAGGACCAGGCCAAGGGAATCAAACACACTACTGATATGGGCCAAATACAGAATAATGAAAATTAAACCATTACTTATTCATGAACAATCCCTAAAGTTTTGAATTGGGTGAGCTAATAGATTCAGCCTCCTGTTATATTGGTGAATAAAAAATCAATGTTGTCATGAACACAACTTGAATAAAGAAAGTGAATATTTTCAGATTCATTCTCAATTCCGGTTTTACTCTCCTACCCAATGCACTCAGGTGAAATCATACAGCATGTACATATATGTCAATGGGTGGAATTTAGCAAGCAGGGAAACAGGGATGGGATTCCTATAGGATTATAAAAACAATTAGCATGAGAAATGGCAATTTGGAATATCTAAAGACTGTGCTATTCTAAAAGAAAAATTAAAAGAAGATCTTCACTTAAATGTTTTTAGTCGAGGTCTGGGCTCAGTCCATTTCTGGGAAACCAGCCTAAAGAAAATAAAGGGACAACAAAATTAGGTATGGAAGAAATTCTTTGAGCATGCCAAAGATGATGAAGGAGGTATTTGCTGTGACATTTCCTTTGACTGAGGTTCTGAATGTTAATTTTTTTTTCAGGTTGGGATTCAGATACTTTGTTGTGACTTTTTCCTGTCCTTATTTTGTTTCAAGTCTGTTACCAAACCTGTTAAATGTAATCTGTTAAATGTCCAATGCACAGTTAACAAAGAGGATAAAATTATTAGCTTATTTAGCTGAAATGTAATACTCGATGTCTCTGTGAGAGCTGTTTGAACATACTATAGTGATTTTTTAAATGCAGGTTTTTAGTCATTATTTGTACTACATAACACTAGCGCTGGCATGTGCAGGTTAAAAAATTAAGCTGGCGTCATTTGCCCAAAGACACTTAGCTGAGGTGCCATAAATCTCTCCCTGAAGAGTATCTTGGTTTCCTGTTGAGAGAAGCACTACTGACAGTGCCTCTCACAACCCTGCTGTTCTTCAGATATGATGCAATTGGCAATCCATGGTGCTGTGGTACCAACTGCAATGGTATTAAAGTGAACTGGTATTAAAGCGAAAGGCGATCTGATTGCCTGTAATGAAAAAAAACTCCCCCTGTACTCACAGCTAATTTGTTCTCTTTAAACCAGTCTCTCTCATAATGTCTCTGCAGGTGCATCACCCTCTCTCATCACAGAATTACAGAAATTGAGTTGTGTACCCATTTTCATGTGCCCCAGTCCTGAATTAGCACTAGCAACTTGACATTGTGCCGTGGTAATGAAAATACAGAAAAAAAATCTTTGGAATCTATGCAGCATATCCCTTATAAAAATACATATGCACTGTTCACACATTAGGCCACATTGACATTGAAATGTGTGCCCATGCACACGTTAGTACATATGTGTGTGTTTGCATACCCATGCTCATGCATGTGCACATCTGTGATTATATGTATCTCCTCCTCCCTGTCTTTTCATTTCTGCTGCATTGCTTTAATGGGCTGAATCATCAGAAAGGGGTTTATTTAAAAACGATCCCCTTTCTCCCAGCTCTCATATAATGCTTTTTGTTTCCCATTTCCCTCATGTCCTTTGCCACTGAGAGAGGGCACTTGCTTCCAGGCTGTCCCTGTGTTTCCTTGGCCTGACGCTGCCCTGTGACCACATGCGTGTGAGAGACTGAGACCCCAGCAGATGCTCTTGATGGTCCCAGACACCCACAGTAAGCAGACACAGCGGGGTGCACCAAAAGCTTCAAAAAAATCCACTTGTGTAAGCTTTTGCAATGAATCCGCTCATTGAAAACACACATGCTTTTGACCCAGGTCACACTTTTATCCATCCATCTTAGCGCAAGTGCTGTCCCCACCCTTCCTCCCCCTTCCCCTACTCTCCCCTCCCCTCCCCCTCACTCTGATTTGCAGAATTTCATGCCATTTGGGCAGACATGGGTAGAATTAAGAGGCCTTTATGAATTTCCCAACTTTCACCCATGATCTCCTGCAAGCTTCACCCAATTTATGAGCTATTTGTTACAGTGTGTATTAATTAGGCTCGCTTAACCTGGCAAACCGACTGGAGGGGGAGAGGGGAGGAGGAAATTATCCTTACAAAAAAAGAAGAGACATTGAATCAGAGACCTACAACTACAGCAATTATCTATTTTTTGCTGATATTCTTCAGAGGAATCTCTTGTTTGGCATGATGTGGTGTGGCTACATGTGCAGTTCACAGTGTCTACATGTCAGAGTCTTTCATGTACTACAGCCCCTTTCCCAGAGTCACGGTTGCTGAAAAGAAAAACCCAGCAGAAAGGGCTTTAATTGCCTTCGTCAAGAAAGTAATTATCTCAGGTAATTAAGACCCCTTTGTAGAATGAACAATCAGGAGGCCTCGTTCAGCCCTCGAGCAGCAGAGTTGATCCTGGCTTTAAAGGGATTTAATTGAAAAGGATCGGCCCTGGCTCCTGAAGCAGCACAGTGAGAGGACACACGAGGGGGACGCATGGAACCACCACGCCAACAACCTGGGTTATTTATGATTGAGATGATTTCTGACTGATTATGTCCACACTTCAAATGAATGATCACAAGCAATCAGTGCTGAAAAAACTCAGGGTAATAAATTTTTTTTATGACATTTTAAAGACTGGATAACATGTCTATAATTTATTTTTCTATTCATAATGCACTTAACCACACTCTTCATGCTGGAGCATTCTTTTTTTTTTTTGGTTTAATGGCACTCCTCCCCTTTGCATATAATTATGGTACCTCACAAAAACAAGATGCACTGGTACAAACAGCACTTGCTCGGATGTGGCATTAGCTGACCTGAAATCACAGCTTCGAAAATAACCTGAAAAAATAACAATGTTTGTGGTTAGTGGTTAATTAGAGGTTGCAATATTTTTAGGTAAACTATCACACTCACCATATAAGAGAGAACCATGCAGATTTTTAGTTTGGCAAATGTGTTTTACTGTGTAGGCCATTTTACCTGCATACTCCTCTTTTATATATTCTGTGTAGTATCTCTCTTTGTGAGACAGCAAAACTTCTCTATTGCAAGCCCACCAACTATGCGATACAAATGCCTGCACTTGGACTGAGCTCATTTCTGGTACTAATCCATACTGTAATCATCACTTTCTCTGACAATCTGTTACAGAATATTTTATAACATGTAAAAATAATTGAAATGAGAAATTTATACTTTTGCATATTTGTTCTCATGTTTTCACATTTACCATGCTTTTCCCAAGCAGTTGTCTTAGCATTCTAACCTCAGTGTCGAAATGTAGATAAAAAGTTTGATATAATTCTGGCTTCTTTGTACCCTTCTCAATGGCCAGCTTCCGGAGAACACCATTTTAGTGATTACACTGAAATCACCATAAGCATAATCCTGTGACTGATGCTGCAGAAGGCTGAATCACCACACCATTGGCCATTGTACTGCAGATGGTAAATGATTTAATAAATTACCCCATGAGACCAACATGAAGATTTATTCAACACCACCATTTTTTTAATAAGGTTTTAATGAAGGTATTGGTTTTTACCAAGACCAAAAGGAAAGACTACCAATGAAGTCCACTTTCAGCACCATGCTGGTCTGTGAACGAACCTTCCCTGCCAAGTTCTTGCTAAGCCCAGGTCATCTCAGCTTGAACTTCCAAGCAGAAAAAAGGGGTGAATAGCTGGATGGAGCCATAAAAAACACATTCAGTTTAACCTTGGCAATGTCAAACGGTACATAGGGAAATTGAAAGCCCCAAGTGGTCTATATCCTGCCATGTTGTATCAGTAAATGCACTTGCCCAGAGTACTGAGGCTATCTCTTGAGGAAGGGTAATGTCCTTCATAGCTATTGTTTCCTCTGAACACCACTCTCTTCCCCTCTACAAATAATAGCCAGTGACAAACTTGTGGGCCAGCTCTTGAATAAAACAGAATTTGTTTCAGTTTATGCATTATGTCCAATTTAAACATTATGTTCTAATTACAAGGATATCCCAGGAGTAGTCCATTTACTCTTTAAAACACACCTGGGGCCTGATTTATAAAATATTGTGTATTTTTGTAACTAGTTATCTCGGCCAAAACCTCTGAATTTGTGTGCAAAATAAAAACATTCCTGATTTATCCACAGCATACATTGCACCTACCCCACATCTAATTCATTTAATCTTCATTTGCAACTAATACTATGATTGTAGACATGTGACCACAAAACCCCACTCCATTAACACCTACATTTAACCATATGGTGTTCAGAAAGCCAAAGACGGTCTTACCGCGATGCATATATTTTGTGCCAAACAAAAAAATGCAAAATAATACAATAATTCACAGAATGAAAATTGAATGTATTAGAGTGTGAAATATGGCTAATTGGCTCAACGCCTGAGATTTGAAAAAAGCATCTTGCATGGCAAGAAGTTACAGCAGCTGTTAATGTTGTTGGTTCTGAAAGTGTAACACAATGAGGGAAGGTCTCATGTAAAGGTAAAGGCCAAGCAGAACAGGAGATGCTGTGATAAAACTCCCATTCGTTTTGTTTCTTCTGGATGTTACCCCACAGTAACTTTAGGGAGATTGTTCTGTCAGCAGTTAGGGTGGCACCACACTGGAAAAGTTTAGAAAAGTCTAATGTAATGCAAATGAACTCAATGACATCACATCACGTTATGACACAAAAGTCTGCATGGAGGAAGGCTGCAGAGTGTCATGCCCTCACAAGGATCCCATTGCTCCCCCTTCCCAGAGTATTGAATGGAATCTCCCAAACCCTAATATGGCCTGTTTCCTGTCCCTGGATTTGTTTCACCTGTGTTTTGTTCTATATAAGCCCCCAGTATCTTGTGTTCATTGCAAGGTCTCGATTCTGTTAGTGATCAGTCTGAGCCTGGTTGTATTGTGCAGATTCCAGCTATCAAGTTTGCTTGTTGTCTCTTGTTTCTTAGACATGTGTCCAGATTCCTAGTTCCAAGCCTAGGGTGTTTTGAGTCCCCTAACTTGTGTTGTTTGATTTTATTGTCAAGAAACACTTGGATTCACTTCCAGGGAGTTTGTCTCGTTACACAGAGGTTGTTGGTGTTTCTGATGAGACGCTTTACCAAAATATTTTCCTGGGTTTACAACATGAAATTGGCTTTGAACCACATTCAACCTACCATCTGGGCTTCATAAAGTTTATTATGAGTGAAGTCTTTGCCCTGCATTTAATAGGCTAGTTTTGTAGTAGGCATTACAAAATAGCCAATTAAATAAATACAACTTTAAACAACATATAACATTGGCACATTGATAAATAAATTAATTACATACAAATGTACTTCTCAAGTCATCTGCCTAATATTACCCACTTGATTTAAATAAGCACACCCACCAAACAGCTAACTTGAGGGAGCAATGCAATCTGAATGCCCTGACCTTACATTAAAATAGAAATGCAAATTTTGATGCAATTTGAGACAGTGAAATGAATTCCCATCTAAGGCACTTTTAGTCCTGCATTTAGCATGCATCATTATTCATTCTGAAATGACAAAATAGCAGTGATAGCATTATAATAATAATCTTATGGATTTTATCTCATAGGGCATGCTTTGACAGCACTGTGAAGAATTTCCAAAGCCACTGATTTTAAAATTTATTTTGTCCACCTCAGACAATTTCCCTTACCTTTATTTTACCACAAAGATCAAACTGAGGACCTATTCACATTTACAGTGATGATCTGAGGAATCAAGGTTGGTAAAAAAATTCATGGTAATGTGTAACTAATTGCCTGTAAGAGGGATGATTAGATGGTAATGTTGGCAGTTCAGGATAATGCAGACCCTTGTGTGAAGCTCTTTAAAAAACGATATTTTGCAAGCTTCCAATTCTTCTCACACTGCCATCCACCAGGTTCTTTAACCACAAATGCATCTGCCTTGGGTATAGAAATATTTGCTGCTTTGGAACAGATGATGCTTTCTCAGGCAACACTGAGAATTCTTCAAAGCAAGGGAATTTCCAGTACAGTAACCATAGGCCAGCTCCATATATAGATTTTCTCCATTTTAATATTAAGTAAATATCCCAAAGTAAATAACCTTCCATGCCTAAAGCCAACATGAAAATGAACTCAAAGCAACCAGATTATAAATGTCATGCATCACAGTAAGCAGAGAAGATGCAAGTTCACACCAGTTGATGCAAAAGTGGAATATTGAATAATACTACAGTATGATATTATTAGGATGCAGGTATGAGTTCTTGTTACCCGTGCTATGTCTTATATGACTAGTTAGTCCTACGCCAGTTAAATCAGCCTTATATGGAGACTCCCTATGATACAGCATCGATGCTTTTCTGCGTAGCAGCTGTCACAATGCATCTGTTGTGACACTATCTCCCCTTGGTTACACATGACAACTTTTAATTACTGCTAGTAGTTGATTTTGATCCAACAACTCTGGCTATATATTTGAAGAAAGTCTCATCCAGATACAACCCCTAACAATTAATTCATTTTTATTGCACTGACCACCTCTGCCTCCTCACCAACCTACAACATGTCACCTGAGGCAGTAAATATGCCAGTGACAGGGTAGCATATCCCACCTGTCAGAAAATTCCATAAACAACAAAATTTGACACATTCATATCTACCCATTAATTGAAATTACAATGAGGGCAGAGCAGGACTTGCTCCTTCCATACCTGAGACAGAAAAAAAAATGTATTCACAACAAGAGGAACAGGAATCAAACATACAGAATGTTTTCAGATTTCAACATGTTAAACATTGCTCTTGGAATTTGAATGGACTGCATACCTGATTAAAATTAGTCTCACAGAGGAGCCTGATGTATGAAGGAGGAATATTCATTAAAACATGCACTATTAAGTTTTTTTCCAATGTAAATTTAAAACTGTAAAACCATTTTACACCTGAAAAATGTATTCTATGCTAGTGCTTGAAATGAAATCTGTTTTCATGGTTTGATAAGTATTTCTTTTTTGTTGGGTAAATTATCACCATGGAGAATGCAATTACTTGTATATTACCCTACATCTTTGAGAGCTTATAAAAAGGGGAATTTTATCATTTTGGACCTGCAAGCATAAATAATATTTCAGTTGTGGTAGGAAAGAATGACTTGCAATGAATCTGTAAATGAAAAATAACATATAAGTCCTTCCTGTACATGTTATACTTCCATTAAAAGTGGATACCTTGATGAATGGTAAGGAATTTCTTGGAAGAAACTAATTAATCAGGATGACCAAGGATACCTACTATAAGGAAATAAAACAAAAAAATACATTCTATTGGCATTCATACCCACTGCAAAAGCACAGATGACATATTCATGAATAGGATGTTTGTCACTCACGTTTGTTACCCAAATTTATTTGCAAGCCTACCAAGGCAAAAATGCATTTGGCAAGTCTTGAGGAATTATACTTCTCTTATGGTATTGGCCAGTCAGCCATTACAAACATAACAACATTACTTCGTGGAACCAATCTGCAAGTCTTAATCAGTTAAGATAAAATAAATGTGTGTCTATGATGGTATGAGGCTCCAGAGATGCAGGGCTGACAGACAGACATGAGCAGCAGGGAGATCACCAGGCTGGCCAGCAGTCTCAAGACACAGACACAAGATACAAGCTCAGGTTTATTGCTACTCCTATAAATTAAGGCATGTGTGTGACCATGACAACCATGTACCTGGCACTTTCTGAAAGTCTGACATCTTTGAGGATCCATGTGGTTTGGAAGGTTGACACTGAGAAGGTGAAGCCCTGGGAAGAAGATTTTCTTTCTTTGGATGTATTTGGGGTAAAGTTGAATTGATGGGAAAACTTGTTTTTGAGGCAATTTGGCAGCCAAAAACCTTATTAGTCATGTAAATATTTGTTTATTTTATTTTTTGGTTATTCTGTCATTTCATCAACCCCTTACCAACATTATTATGTTATGATATCTTCACAACCCCAATGAATGACAAATCTTCTGGTTTCTAGCTGTAGCAGCTGCACCACTTGCACTATTCTTCAGTAACTTCAAATAACAACGGAAGACATGAATAACAACCATAATAAGATGGATTTTTAGAAAAACGAACTTCCTAGTTATGTCTTTTCCCCAAAATCATAGTGAGAACATTGCAAATAGGAACAACAGTTGTACAAACCACAGTAGTTTGAATTATGTTGTAAGTGACATGAATCAGCGTTTGGAGTGTTTCACTTTCTCAAAATACTGCGACCTGTTCCAAAACTCAGGTTGTGTCATGAACACTAGACAATGATGATCAAAGAATGTTTGAAGCACATCGCATTGCAACCAATTTATACATTTTAATTTGGGGAAGAACATTTGGTCTTTAAATGTATTGCTCACTGTCTTCATTCTCAAAATGTAGGTATGCAAAACTTGCAGCAATAGCTCAGTAGGTAGAGCAGCTGATGTTCAAAGTTGGGAGGACCCAGTTCAAATCCAGCTATTCTCAAGTTTCAGTTGTTTCATCCTTGAGCAATACATTTAAACAAATTTTATATATTGTAAAAGCACTTTGAGTGGTCAGTAGACCATAAAAGTGTTTTTTAAAACACAGTCCATTTAAAATTAATGAACTTGTTCTGCATGTCATAAGGTTTATTCTGTAAACCCCTCAGACCACATCTTGTCCTGTTATCCTCTCTAGGCCTACAAACATCCTTTATACATACTATATAGGTAAATCCCGCCAAAAACGTTTCTGAAAAAAATTGTCTGGGATTACTATGCCAAAATATTAATGTGTACTTAGAGGTCAATCTATCTAGCTCTCCATCCATCCACATGCTAATGTTCACTGGAACTACGGTTTTCAGAAACATCAGAACTGCAAACTACGGTTCTCCCAACGGAAGTACAATCATAGTTAGACAACAACGGTTTTGGGAAACGCACCCCAGGTCTTGAGTCCTATATTTAGTTGTCCCTTTGACAATGACTTACTACAAAACACAAAAGAAATTGCTGGGTATGTAAAATGTTACATCTGCCAAGGTCAGTACGCATAAAGTCATTCGTGATTCATCCTTTTAGATTAGAATGTCTTTCTGATGTTTTTATCTCAGTTCTAATGACCATTAGCTGTTTCTGGGTAATTTGGATTCATTCTATTTACTGGCTTTTGCTGAAGATAAGTGTATTTTATCTGAATTCAAGGCTGCCTAGTCATAAGATTATAATGCAATTATTTATTTTGTTCTTGGTTGAACAGCAATACCTCCAAAACTTCGAAATTTGTAATGCAGTTAGATATAATATTCACTTTCTAAAGTGCTCTTATCGAGCTGTTTTATTCTCCCTTAATCAGCTTCCAGGCCGTGAATATTTTCATGTTTGAAATTAAATAAAAAGATCTAAAAAATCTATCTGATATACACAGCATCATATGCAAAATATGAAAGGTATTTAATATTATAAATTCTGAAAACAAAGTAACTTATATAACACTGCAATTAACAATTTTCTGACTGTTAATAAATTAATAATAAAATAATTCATATTAATATAATTTAAAAATGAATCTTTTGTGATATTCTAGTATATATTTCTGAAATATAGACACCTACATGCAATCCACTTGCATGATTTTATTGCATGCAAAGGAGAGTAATTCAGGCCAATTCTTAAGCTTTCTGCATTTACTGGAAAATCAACCCCTATCATTACACAATGAATGGGTGGGTTTCCAGAAATCCTCTGGAGGGAGTTTGTTTTTTTTTTTTTTTTTTTTTTTTTTGCTTTAGAACCTCTCAACCGTACTCTTTAATCATAAAATCTGACATTATCGAGGAGCCCACTCCAGAATTGTGTACTGTCCTCTTGTATGAGCTTTAATGTTTTACTTACCTATGAGCATCATTTGATTATATTTTAAGAAATATAGAATCTGAAAACTAAGCTGAGCATTTCAAATCTGCAGTATTCAATGGGTCATTCAAAATTCCATTTCAACGTAATGAAGATATGTATCAGCAGTGACTGGTGTACAGACCTGATCCACATTCTCTGAACTGTATATCAATTAGAAATGAAAACCAAAGTTTCCTTCTACAAGGGACAAGAGAGAACTGAAAAAAAGCTTTCCAGAAAGTGTCTGGAAAATTACAGTTATAAATCGGTGTACACTGTAGCAAGTGGACAAGATAGCCCATAGAAGGGGGGAGTAGTATAGTATTAACTTGTAATATTTCAGTAACAGTATAACATTTTGGGGAGAAGATTATCTTAGATATATGTTGTAAGATAAAACATAAATGTAAGCTGTGCTGTGATTGGAAGTTTTGGCTTTTACCAGTAGAATATCCTCACCAGTCAAGTACTCTTCTGGAATTAACATGTAAAGAGTGTGTCTTTGAGATCCAGAATATTACTCCTGTCTATTTTAACTGATAATTCTGGTCAGGCTTATGAAGTGAAGACTTTCCCATATTTCATTATTGTAGTCATGTAATTACCTTAACACTGTATGGTTTTTTGAATTAAAACCTTTTACCTTGCCATTTATTCCTGAGCACCTTTCCAGTAACAATTGTTTAGACTATACCAGTTATGTGCATGCTGTTACATAGAGTGACTTACAACAAGTGTGTTAAATCTAATTTAATCAAATAAACATAAGACACTATGATAACAAACAAGTCTTCATGCAAATACAGCCTGGATTTTTGTTTATTTATTTATTTCTTCGTTTGGGATCCTCCAAGCGTTAGTGGTCATTCTGTGTCCTGATTCTGAGAATCGTACAACTGCATAAAAATGAGATAAAAATGTACATGTAAGCTTCTGCGCTTTGATCACGATTTTGGCTCAAAAAGTGGGCTCAATGGACTCAATTAATCACTTTAATATTTTGGTAAAATAGTCACCTTTTGCCATTAAAATTCAAAACAAAGCATATCCACATTTTACAATGTCTGTTTGATCCTTGCTTTTACTCTACAATTTACCTATAGAACCACATTTTACCAGTGGAGCAGGTTATTATATAAATGACAGATAAAATTTCATGCTAATATTTAAGCTCTCTCATTAGCATCTCTCATGTATACGACATCATGCACTTTCATTACTGCAGTTACACCATTCTAATCCACACAATGTTGGGATGATTCCACTCCAACCCTTTCCCTGCTGCCTAATCTAAAGGGCAATAAGGGAAACACACACAATCACTCTTATTAAAGTAGTATTACTGCTAAACTGGAAATTATTAGTTTACTCCCAAGAGTAGCCAAGCCTATTATTACATTATGGAAGAGCAATAGCTGGAAATTATAGTTATGTTCCGCAAATATGTTTTACTCTATGACAGGTATATTCATCTATTTAATGCAGAATGTTACCCCTTAAACACACATGTTCAGAGTGACATGATTTTATTTTTTATTCGTTAAGCTAAGTTTTTGTTTGTTATTATGGTGTAGGACATATGGGTATATTTTGGACAAGAGATAAAAATATCAATGTTGAACAAAGTTAAGTGTTTTAAAACACTAAAAATCTTAAGAATTATGTTCGGTTTTATGGGAAAATGTTCTTAAGTCAAATTTGCATAGTTAGGTATCATTGTATACTTATCTCTTTCTCTCTCTCTTTCCCTCTTTCTCTCTCATGCATGTGTCATTCAACAGATACCCTTAGAAGCATGCAGATTCAACTCAGCAGCCTGGTTTGCATCCATTAAACTTGATCTTTGTCTACCAAAAAGTCTGAAGAAACTAAGTTACTGACCTCATTCTCTTTGAGAAGCTTGAATTCAACTCAGCAAATTCAGCAGTAAGGATCTCTACTAGCACTGCCTCAGGGTTGATAGGAGGCATTTGGGTATTCCAAACACAGCCACATAAACTTTAAAGCAATATCAAAAAATAAAAAAATGTTCAGACATAACAGGATGCATCAACCCTATGAATAAATAAGGACTCATGAAATTTAAAACTTACCACATCTTTTCCATTTATTTATTTCATTGCTCTTGGGGTAGCACCTCTACATGTCAACATATAGGTGAAAACATGCACACCAATCGATATGCTGTTCCAGTATCAGTTTATGCATGATGTTTTTTCCAGACCACTGCAATGTTTTGTTTTACCATATCAAAATGCAGACATACCTACTGCTTTTGGATATATACTGTATAAGCAGCCCTTGAAGTAGTTGATGCTTCATTTACCAACATTTATTGAGGCCAAGACCACACTGATTATTATGCGTTGTTGCTGCTGTATGAGAACATATGTATGTTCATATTAAAGATTAAACTTGACAGACAAACACAATCTGCTTTGTAAATCATGTTCATTTTCAAAGAATAATGTGTGCTATATTTATAGATAGAAAATGATACGTTTTTTATTTCCCATTTTTAATCACTCATATGCATCATGTTGCATAAAAAATTTGTGGCCTTTTTCAGGGTCACATTACTCAGTTTTGATTTCCCTGTACTCGCTGAGTTGTTTAGTAAAATGTTGTCATTACAGAACTATGAGCTTCAGAAAAGGGAAAAGCAATGTGGTGTGTACACATACATTCAGCTATGAACACAAAGCATATAAACACACTGAACATTTTTTAAAACCATGAAAATTGAATTAACCATACACTTTTTCTGGAGCAGTTTAATTGGAATATATTCTCTGGGTTTTCTACCACTCTTGAAAAATAAAAAAATGCTCAGGCATGACTCAGCTTTTAAATTCCACTCATGTCGCACCATCCAAAAAGCAGCCATGCCTCATATATTTCAATCCAACATACGCCTCCTAGTTCAAGATGAATGAAGCGCAGGTTGCCATGACAGTTCAGTCACAAAAACCCATGGATTCCATAACAGCACTGATGGGAGACAAATGCTTGAAAGAGAGTTCCAATCGAGGCAGCATTCTGGTTTAATAGCTCCATCGATAGCAGGTCTGGTTGAACAAAACATTGCCTTAGCTTCATTTTATCTGGGCCGCTTCTCTAACCTGAGGGCCAATTGATCTGCTGGGGATAATTTTGCCAAGGTAAGGATGAGGAGAGACACAAACCACAGGAGCGCCTCCAGGCAATTGAGGACTTACAGTTTAACACACACATGGGTCATTATCTCATTATATATATATATATATATATATATATATATATATATAATCATCTCACTGTAATCATCTCACTCATGTATATATATATATATATATATATATATATATATATATATATATATATATATATATATATATATATATATATATATATATATATATTATTTCATTCATTTTTTTCTTTATTTTTCCAAGCATGAGCCACACAACAGCTCACATAATATGTGTGTAGTGTGCATGTGTGTGTGTTTGCGCAAATCATTCCTTTTATTTATATATTTAATTTATAATTAATAGTCATACCTGCTTTTTAATTCTGCCACACTAGTCATGCATTGTTTGTGCAATACATTTAGTTCACAAACTTGCAGGTCCTGGTGCTGAGTCGATCAGAAGAGGCTGTTGGAATACAACGAGATTGATGAGTTTAACCAAGCACAAGTTTTCTCCCACAATGCTGTACCCACTACCTAGAGTGGCCTTAACAAAGTGGACCCCAGCCATAGCTGCTAATAGAGTAACTATGACTCAAAATGTGGCCTTATTCCATGTGCCACCCAAAGGTCATCAAGACAATGGCAGATCAAAAATGAACAATTAAATCAATCTCACAATGGTGTATCTGACACTGAAATTATTTAACAATCAGGACAAAGAGAGATACTGAGAAATACAGATAATACAGTAAATAAAGGATAAGAAGACAGATCAGGAAGAAGATGAGAAATATGGCTAACATGTGCTAGAGTCTAAAATTTAAACGATTAAAAAAAAATCAGTCAAATCAACTAGCTGCTCAGTGCAGTTAATGCAGTGCTGTAATAGGCACATTGCATACGTTGCATGCAGTGAATGTCAATGGTATGCTAGAGTGAGATGATTCATTTGATTCATGTGCATCTTACCAGCCTCCCATAACCAAGTCACAGACCCATAACCTACTGAACAGAAACACCAGCACTTTGATGATGGAGAAAGAGCACTGCGTGTTTGGTAATACTGCAATGTCTCTCTATCGTGGCCTTCCTTAATTCTTCATAGCACTCCTGTCCCACACAGTGAAATGCATCCCCTGCAGCAAGAGAACCAAGGTTATTTTGCCAGCTATTACTGTCTGTATCATCTCAACTCCGTTAACTTTTTGCTCACGCAGAAAAGTGGAAGTAGAAGATTTGTATTGACTTTATATTGTTATGCAGAAAATGAGTCAGAATATAAAAAGAGAGAATAATATCTAGTAAATGAATGTTATTGCTGTCTCAAGAATAGCAAAAAGGCATTCAGCTAAATCTTTTATTTTGAGAATGGGATCAAATTAACAATAATTCCTCATCGCCTTGTGAAGCAGGGAGGAAAAAATCATATAATAACTGTATTGAACTCTTCCATATTCAATCAGATGTCAAATATGAGTCATACTTAAGTCCCTTGAAAGTGTCTATTATAGGACAGTGCCCAATCAACCAGACTTTAACCATCTCTTTAAGGGCATGTGCAATTCAATCAATTGGGCTTTAGACTATGAAAGGTCTATCCATGCTGTGACCATGAATCATGTGCAAGGGTACGTCACTAAGCAAAAACATCACAGAGGGGTAGGGGAAACAAACATGAACCAAAATATTTGTCTGTGAGAAGTAATTTAAATCAGTAAGATTATTTTTAATTGAAACTGATTTAGTGCTTTGTGTATTTTCCTATGCTTAGCATAGGTGAACACAAATGATTCAGCTTTTCAAAAAAAAAAAATCACGGCCAAAACAGATTGCCAAAACTTCAGAACTTCCATGGTAAACATTCTAGCATTTATAATGATCTGCAGTGTGCCATATTTCTACCCTCACTCGGAATGAGTCCACGTAAACAGATGGCAAGACTGTGGATGTTGGGTATTTGTTCCTGTTCCAGAACACTGATGTTCCATAAGGAATGATAACATTGTCTTTCAGTCAGTATGTTGATATAAAACAGGATGGGAACCCCAACACAGGAATGCCTACAAACCATACCCAGAGTAAGCAGCCATTATGAAAGAGGAGCTGCCAGCATTGCAAGACCATCCATCAAAGCACATTCCAATTAGGTATGTCATAAAATGACAATACAACTAAAATGTTTAATATCATTTTACACACAAATAAAGAGTTTGTCTAAATGTGGACTCAATTCATATTTTGGTGTTATCTGTATGTATTTATGTATTCATTTTTTGCTTTTTTTACATGGCTTTACCATGTTTACTTACCTACAATTATATTTTGATGTCGCATTATTTTTCATGCGGCAATAATTTTCAAGTGTTATGATCCACAGATGTACAATATAGAAAATAGCAAGAATCCAGGACCTAACCTCTTTTGCTAAATAGCAAATACCCTTGAAGAAACCAAGGCAGAGATTCAATAAAACACACTCAGGGCTGAATTCAATCAAATTCACTTATTCTTTACTCTCTATTCAATTAAAACTGATTTCTGACAAATTCCAGACAGAATATTTATGTATATAGCATATAGTCTGGTGCTGTCATACATGACCTCTGTTCAAAAACTGGAGGTCCATGTAAAATATAACAGCTTCCCTCTGTTCAGTTCAATAAAGCACACGATTAAAGGCCTCACTGTCCACATGCCATCACCAGAGTCACAGCCTGAATCATGGAACATAAAATTGCCCATGATTCTAGCATGTAAAACTTTATGAGCACATGCATGTTGGCAGGGCTTTATTGCCCAAGTGTGCTCTTTAAAAAACGCAGATGGAAGCAAACCACAGTAATTTACTGCCAGAACATACACAGTGATAAGAAAACCAGCAGTGAAATTGATGGTGACTTAATCTGTATGTCTGATGGGAAAAAAAAAATCTGTCATCTTAAACACAGAAGCTATGTCTACAGAAGGCATTGTGTCAACCAAAACCGCAGTCTTCTCTATGAAGGCAAGTCAGTGCAATGCAGTGCTCATCGTTCACAGGATGTCTGTTGCTTTTTAAACCAAACCTTTTCTAAAAGAGTGTGAGTTCACCAGTCGTCACATGCCTTAACGACAGTTTCTTTCTCTGTTTAATGGATTCTTACTGACACGCTGTTAGAGGGGTCGCCAATGTGACCATAGTAGCTGTATAAATGAGCCCGGTTGAGTCCTGGAGCAGCAGGCATTATCTGCCCAAAGAGCACCATCGGAGTTATACGGGCACAACAGGAGAGGGAGCCAGAACAAAGGGTCACATGGGGTCACTCCCTGATTGGCGAAGTCAGCGATGCCAGCATATGCTGAGGGATATTCAGATGACAAGAAAATATCCTCAGTAACACGTTGTGGCAGTGAAAGACCCGTTGCACCTCTAGAGAGCCTCTGGATTTGTACATTGATATTGTATATCTATAGAGATTGTATATCTATAGAGTACTGTTTTATTAGTAGTATTATATGTAAATAGGTGAATTGGCAGGTAAATAAAGGGAAACAACAACATTAATGTTCAATCATTAGTTATGTTTAATCTTATTCACATCAAAAAAGTTACATCATTTTGAATCAGAGGTTGACTGCCCTCTGAAGAGTGCAACATAATGACATTCTTTGCAAGGTTCCAATCTTCCCCTTGAAAATAATCAACTCACGCAGGCATGGCATTCTTAGAACAGCAAGTGTTTTTATGTGATGGGGGAAAGTATGTGATGAGGGGAAATGTGTTTGCTCCACAGATATGATTTCAGCACAATCCAATGGTGATTTAAGAGGTCAGAAGATTAGATAAAAATGAGACATGCCAGTTTCACTCATAATATTGCATTAGCTGGAGCATTGCTCTCAGAGGGTGAAGCTCCACAAGTCCCAGTGTGGTGAACCCAGAAACTACAAGCAAGAGGACCACAACCTCAGTCAAGCTCTGCAAACTGTATCACTTAACTTTGATCCACACATAGTAGAGAGAACAATTTTGACCAAAAACGTTTGTCTAAACATAGTATTAACACCTCCAATGTGTGGCTCTATTAAATACAGACACATTGAGAGCTGATTGTGATTGGATCTTTCCGACCATCATTGGGGCAACACACTTTTCTTTGTAATACTGCTGAAATATTGATTTGTTTGAATAAAACATGGGAAAATGAAATGTGGAAATGAACATGGACACAAGAGACAGATAAGGGACACTTATACACTGTGTGGATGCACAGAACTGCACTGAAGATCCCACCAATGTGAGCAGATGAGCAGATAATAAAATTCACTATGTAATACCAGGTCTAAATGGAGTGATTAAATTGGAGGGGGAAGGAACACCTTACTGTATGGAGCTACACAAAAATCTGGCAAGAGTGCTTACATTTAGCTAAATATGGAAGCCATCATTCTCTGTGAAATTATTTCTCCTATGAATCTCAAAAGACAGTCAATAGTGCTCAGCTATGGCCTCTTCTGCAGCTATTTCATTTATGCTGAAGACCAAGACAAAAATATTTTTGGTTATTTTATATAATATTTTATGACTGCATTGATGTTATCACCACATTTTATTTGTCAAATCTCAGGGGGATGAAGAAGTAATGAATTTTTAATAACAGTAACACAGAAACCGACAATAATATCAGGCTTAAAACTATAGCAACATCTATGGAGGATTTCAAGGGAGTGATGTACCCACATTGTTGCCATGGAAATACCTACCCCCATGCTAATGAATGCAAAGAGTTTTGTTAAGTATCAGCAGGGCCAGGACACTCAGTGAGCAAGGACTGAGATTTCACCAATTCTAACTGAAAAGTGCTGCCAGTCAAAAGCAGCAAGCCATGTTAGAGTACCGCAATACAATGAGAGGAGCTTTCGGAAAACGGAGAGTGAGTCATTGGATCCTGCTTCGACACTGTTCACAACATACTGAGGCCTCATTTACAGAACCCATCTTACTTCCTGTCATTTTAAATTTTGTCCACAATCCCGTTGCTGATTCATGATCTGGAGCTGTGACGGGACCAGTGGATTACAGATTAGGAATGGCATAAAATCATTTTAGGCAGCACTGTGTGTAAGGTCCTGTCTCCTATCCCCAGGGCAATGGCAGACTCCAGAGAGAGGGCTGGGCACAGCAGCCTTGGGGAAGAGCAGAAATCTGGCCAACAGGGATAGGCGGCTGAGGGACCCGCTGGCCCTAACAGCCAGCACTGTCTGCATTTACGTCATCATGTAACAACATGACATCTATGAGGCACATAGAGGACGCATCGCAGACCATTCTATAAGAAAATAGAGTCCCAGCTCCAATGATGCATTTTCAGCTAAATATTCTGTTTACCAATATTGAAAATGTGCCATCAGAAAATATTGTATAACTATGGAATAAAATATGCTCATCAGACTAAAATTAAATTAATACATTTATATATGTAAAAAATGTACCTTTGATCATAAATTAACTAAAGCTTGTGTAAATCCAACAAAAGTCACAAAAATCCCCTCATACCATCAACAGTAGATTTTCAGATGTTTGAGGATGCCAAACGTATCTGTCCCACAATAGGAAAGGCAATGGATTAACATCAACTAAGTTTTATAATTACAAAAGGATTAGTTAACTTGTTTAACTTCTCTGACAACTTTAAGAAAAGATTTTAAGTTTAAAACACAGAGTATATGCAATCTTCACCTTTCTTGACTCACACATGGATGCACTCAAAAACTGTCTTCTTTTTGGGTGCAAGTGGTCAGAATTGTACTTGTGAAAAAGCAGCTTTGGAGAGCGATTTTGTATAGCTCCTTTCATGCTGGTGAAAAGCTCTGGCAGGTGGTCCAGCCCTCCATCACTGTGTGTAGGAGGAGCACTGGATACAAGGCTGGGGTCTACAATGCTCCTCAGTCTTGCATACAGTATAACCACTTAATACATAACATAAAACATCATTTTTGTTATTGTTTAGGGAATCCTACAATGTTCCCATGACATTTGTGGCACACTCATATAACTTAACCTTTTTTGTGGAGAACACATATCCTAGATAACCAAACAACACAGAGATTAGAAACATATGTCAGTATTAATTTGGGATTCATTTGGGGAAAACAAACAAAATATTAAATGCATGCAATAAAAATGGTATTCATCTTACAAATAAATGTGAAATAAGTAAAAATGTTGACACATAACTGCGCTTTAAAAATGTGAGACATGTACTCCTTAATTGATCATATATAATATAATAACATCAGATATAATAGGCAGCACAACGCATCAATGCATTAGTCAACAGTCATGCTAATCCAGTAATGATTTTTGACTTCCAAAGAATCTTTCTCAAGCATTAGCCAGACTCCCAGGTGACTGACAATAGCAGACCATTTCACTAATTAGTAGCATTAGGGACTGATTTATTATCCAATGTATTCTACAAAACATTGTAATAAGCTACTAATTTAATAATCTACTTGTCTAATGTAGAACTTGCTGCATATATGGAAAGCCAAACGGGGAATACTATGCAGTACAGAGCTGTTTCATAGAGTCATAAATCCTTATAAAGCGACAGATTACAGAATTTGGGAGGTCAGGGCGTTCGCAATTTGAGTTCCTAATGCCTGTAGAGTAGCACACATTTTTTCACTAGATACAGTAGTTCCCCTCCCAAAAGCCAAGAGATGGGAACAGATGCCATCTGAGGGTCATTTTTCAGTATCACTGCAATGCAGGGAACACACGTTTGAGGCCATTATTCTAACTGCATCCCCTTATTTCCCAGCTGTATTATAGTATATTAAAAGCAGGTTTTACCAGCCAGCCTATCATGTCCTGTCTCAGAGCATTTGGCACAGACATAGCTCACATGCTCGTTTCTTGTCCCTTTTGGTAGAGAGGAGTGTACTGGCACGCAAGCTTTCCCCAGTGAATTCTAAATGGGAAAAACATAAATGGGTCTAAAGGTAGGATGAAAGAAAGCATGGCTGTGCGTGACTTTCATTCCTAATGGGTCTGGCAGGATTTTCAGCACAACAGAAAACATGCAAAATAATTGTAATGTGGTCATGTCGTGGACTGCAGAGGAAACATATTTTGCTACTCCAGCCAGTTAAAAAGAAAAGACAACTCAGGTCATTAGAAAAGCTAGCAAGTGAAAGGAATGCAAATGAATCGTTTTTCCTGTTCCTTCAATGTTTCTTTAGTTGTTCTTATTTATGACTGACTGCAGAGTCTATCTGTACTAGTACTGTTGTTTTCTTTTGTGTTTTCCTAGCTGTTTATCCTGACATTGCAGGCCCAGGAAAATAAAAATTTCAAAAGATGAAACCTTCACAGGGGATGGCAAGATCTGCCCACTTTCTAAGTACTCCTCTCATGCTGAAACCTTTTAAAGGTATCTTACCCCAAAGCATTCCTTCGGAAAAGTGGCTGCTGAGCAGGTTGTCTTTTTCAATGCTCAAAGCGATTTGTCATTAAACATTTACACTCTCAATGTCCACAACTGGTAATTATATACAGTATGTAGGTTGCAAAGAAAAGTGGAGAAAAACAATAGGATTGATTCTAACCTACCTCTAGGGTTTTAAAATGCAAGCATTTCACTCGCATATTTAAAAATACATGTGGGAGAATGGGAAAATCATGGAGAATGGAAAGTGCAGCTGACATTTACAGCCAGCAGATCTGAATTTTTGCATTCTGCTAGAACTGCTTCAGTAACCTTTCTCAAGACTTGTTAACGCTTGTACTTATTGAGAAAAAAGAAAGTTCAAAATTCAGAATGCCATGCAATGCACCAAACTTATGAAACATTTTTGTTTGGAGGTCTTTAGTGAATGAGAACTGGAGTTAGTATTCCCAAAAAGCTGCTCAGGCAGCTACCCCCTCAAGATCAAGTCAGATTCCCACGATAGTCTTACATAAGATGCTCCAACATTGAGGCAAATGAACAAATCACAAGGAACTCTCTTTTCACCCAAGGTTTTTCATTTTTTTCCAAATTTGTCTTTGAGACATGAGCACATTAAGAAACAAAGTAAGTTGCCTAAAATGCATAATACATTAATTAGAGTTTCCTTTCCCATAGCTATTCGGCTCATATTAATTTCTACTGGTTGATCTGAACAACATGTCAAGATGAAGAAAATAACCATTTTGATCTCGTAACTATGTCTTTTTTGCAATGGACAAGCACAATATTTCACCCTTTGCAATCAAACAGCTATTATCATGGGACTGCCATAATTATTTTATGAATATACTTTGTAACCAAAACTTTACTTCTCAGGCCAAATTAGCCAGGTACTGTAAATCCATGGTGAAAATATAATAAAGAGAAAGAGAGTGTCCTGAAGCAGAATAACATGACACCATGACAACGCATATAATAACATCATGACAAGTTGTATGTATGTATGTATGTCAAGAGAAAGCAATAGGCAGGCAGATCAACCAGTACAGCTGACAAAAATTAAACTTCCCCTCTTACTATGTTCTTCCATGCTTCTCCCCAAAGCTTGTTTATTCCCCCAGTGGCCTCCTGGTATGGGGCATTAATTTGTTTATTTCTTTATACTGGTATGATGCCAGTGAAAATACCATGTCAGCATGCTGGGCAAAACACATACAAAGATGACTGTGGAGTACACAAGTTTATTACTTTCAGTGTAACTAGCATTTCTTATTCTTCTAAATGGCTTTCAATGCTCCATACATTTTTAAACATTGTGCCACTTTGGAAGAATGCTAATGCCGAGTCCTGCCTCTGATGGACATGCAGCATGATGTGTGAGACACGACAAGCATTTTTCAACCATGTGTGAGTCTTGATTGATGCATATGTATACATAACACACCAGTGTGAACATGTTCTCTCAAAGTGCTGAAAGGGATGCGGATGCAATTAATAACAGCCATGAATGAAAGATTTGTGGAAGGACATGTACCATTCACATAGTTTTCTTGTATTGCTAGTGTCATTCATCTGTCTTTTTGGTTTTGTGCTTACATGCAATGATGTGGCAGAACTAAATGGGCTACCTTCTCCATCATGGTAGCCCATTTAGTAAGACTTTGGAAGAGTATTATATTACAAATGACATTTAAAGAACTAATTTGCAATTGCCAAAGCATGAAAGATTTTTTTGAGTATTTCATACCTGTGAATAAGTAAAATGCTTTCACTAGATTATGGTCTGCAAGGTTCAAAGCTAAAACTGTGTGGATACTTGCAGATCTGTATAACCTCATTGATTAATATAAAATGCTGACTAAATCAATTGGGGTACATATCATTCATCTTGCTTATTTATGAAAGTTATGATGATAATAGAATACCAAAACACATACAGCCAAACCCAACACCAACACCAATAACACATTTGCTTCTTTTGATTTTCTTAGCTACTTGCACCATAGGGAAAGAGTGCGATCAGTGCATCTTCAGGGAACACACATTTTTGATTTCTCTGTGTTTGCACAGGACCCAAAAGTCAGCATGCAATCGGATTGTTACGGCATTGCCTATGGTAACAGAAACATGAACAGGATTGCACATACAGTTTATGAATAACTGCCATTTGTCATCCAATGCACCAGGGGTACAAACAAAATTGAAGGTCTGGGCATGTTCTTTAACCCCACATTGGTTTTTCAGAGGAACTTTTCTCAAGAACAAAAGTTAGAAGAATTTGCAAAAGATTTGTTAATGAGGTCAATTATGTTGAAGTACAAGAAAATAGAATAGAAACCTTTATCATATTAAGTTATAGTACATAATCCTGTATCTTTTTTTACATATTGCATATATCCTCAGATTTACTTTCATCTCCACAAGCAGTTTTGCAATCTAATCTTACAACCTTCCAACAGTTGATAAATGTGCCTCATTTTCCACATATGCTGTCTTTAAAAAAACATAGTGCTGTACCATAAATCCCATACTAGAGATAAATGGTTTCATGAAACCTGAAAGATATATGAGTTTAAAAAGCTTGTCTATCTTCCATGTGCATGTGTTTCACTAAATAACTATCCTACATCTGTCACTGAGGGGGTTAGGGAGGGGGCTCATTCATTGTGTTCAAAAGGCCCAGCTGTAACTTAAGTATTATAAGTATATAAATAGGCACCACTCAAAGAACATTGACCAAACATATTGATATTGCCCTATATCTCTGCATGTGTCTGGGCTCAGATATTAGTCCACTATAAAAGCTGATAGCTTGCATCATTCCTGTTCCCCCTACAAATCCAAGCAGCTCCTAAGCCAGCAATTTCTCTGCTAATGTCAGTTTCGACAAAGATACAGAGAAGGGACGAGGAAGGATTCTGAACTGGAGGCAAGGCTGTGTGCCTGAGGACTGTTAGGTGGTTCATCCTGTAAACGTATTGCTCCATTGTGAGTGAATGCCCCAGCATCATTCAGGAAGGAAGGGATTCTGCTAGTTGGGGCAGCCTATAGCCTAGTGGCTAAGGTACATGACTGCGACCCCTGAGGTTGGCAGTTCAAGCCTAAACATTCATAAGTTAGTGTAGGTATGGGTTTGGAGAGAGCACATGGCAGAAGCATCTGTGACACTGCAGGACCAGGGACACTCCAGCCACAGTTTCCTTGACAGCACCACAGCTGCAGATGAGTGTAACCCCAGTGCCTTTAACTGTCCAATCACATTATATAAATGTAAAAAGGGATGTGAGAAACTGTCTGCAGTGAATGAGTTTTAAAATCACACGTTTCAACCAACCCTCTCTTACCTTGTAATGCTTGTCATAATGCTAAATAGAGGGCGAAGAGGAGAAAGCTTGAAAGGTACTCTTTGGAGTTAAGTCTCAGGCTTATATTCTAACATTTCAGAGTGTTATAGAATGTTGATTCACTGAGCCTGATACAAAATTTTACTTCCTTGAGCTTTACAGTTTTATTGAAAAGACTTTTGTGCCACCATCTCCCAGAAAATCATTTAATGAATAAAAGGAGTTATGGGTCCAGAAGATCTAATCTCAGAAAGTCAGACATTATCTGCAGTGTGGCAGGACTTTTACAATGTCTGTCTGGATTACAAATGCTTCAGTTTGGTGCCTCTTTCATACTGTGTAATCTAATTTTTGTTTGCGGTTGACTGGAACTAAGGTTGAAGTTCTCTGATACAAATGATAAAGTTAACCCACAGAAGAATTGAATACACTGTAAATTCAGCTTCATGATTTTAAGTTGACACTGGTTCATTGGTGATTCCTTGGTGTCCATGTATAAGATTTGGGATATCTTACATAAACAGGTGCTACACAAGTTTTCCACTGCTATCTTTCACTTTCACAACTTGAACATCACTATACGCTTAAGAAATGTAATACTATTTTTTTTTTTGTGACAACCCAGGATATTTACATTTCATGGTCATGAAACACCAATAAAGGGAAAAAGGTGAGTCTCATGGATGAAAGGTGAAACTTGTCAGGTATGACATAAAAACAGGAGAAGGTCCACCCCTGCATTCGAGCGTCTGCAGAGACCTCTCTGTCATAGTGGAACACTGTGAGGGTAAGATATTGACCCTGTGAGAGTGAGGAATTCAGAGGGCCTGCTGTCCACATTGGGCCAACATAATTACCAATGCACGAGAGAAAAAGAGCGTCCATCTGGCTGTACAGCTTTTCATATCATCCCACAAAGCTGACATGTGTTAGTAAGGGAAAACAGCATGAGTATAAGCCTGTCACAAGCAGAACATGTATGCTTCTGACTCCCACAATGGGGGCTCATGGTCCCTCACTGTGGCCTCAAACCAGTATTACACATCTGTGAACAGTATATCCAGGTGGGATTTACAGTAGTACACATAAGCAGGTCCAGTATAGCAGTGGATTGTTCTTACTTAGCGTCCAGTTCTTCTGTCTGTTTGTTGATGTGTTACTATTTTGGCCCCATACCAACTGTTCTGCAAAAGATTGTGATCTTTCTGTTGCCATACAGTAGCAGCCAAAAAAGCAACAGGATGTTTGTTTATTCATTTAATCAGTAAGAGAACAGTTGTTATTTACAATTGTGTCATTCTGTGCAGTCTTTGTAGATAATACAAAAACAAAACATTGATTTTAAATGCAGACATACAAATATACTACTAGGGCAGTCCCTGAATCAGCTGATACATAGAATACATTTTGACTAGGAGTGGATTAACTTGAAAAGACATTTATGAAATAAACTTTGCTTTAGATCATCATGTTGATGTGCCAGGGGCAACAATGAAAATGATTTATTGCAGGATGGGATTATTCAATTTACAGAGTCTTAACAATTTCATAATCTGATTTGAGCTTGCTTTCAGAAATCATTAAAAAGAAAAATTAGACACAGCTTCAGAAAAAAGGCGACACAATAACTACCATCAGAAACCTGGTTTATGTTTTAGGCATTGAATTCCCACTTTCCAAGGATAAAAAACATACAAGAACAGGCCACTCACATACACCTTACATGAGAATAAGCACAGAACAGTGATCAAACAGACAACAAAGTCTGTTTTTTTTCTGCAGAGGCTTAGGTTTTAGGGAAATAAAAAAGCATTCCTCTAGCTGATCCTGAAATCAAAGGTACCTCAATAGGAAAAAGCTTTTGTCCACTTCAGCTTAGCTGATACATTTGGTCACTAAGCTGAATTAACTAAAAAGAGTGTAGTGAATGCTACTGAGTTCCCTGCAGCTACATGCTCTATTTCCAATAAGCAAGGACCTCAAGCATTTATAACGCTGCACATAATACTACATTTTTCTTTGCTATAACTTGTTCCAAGATCTTCTCCCCTTTGTCCTGTGTTAATAAAAACAAATTCCTTACTCCTTTGCTGTCTGCATGGATAGCACAAACTCTCTTGCTATGAATAAAGAAAAAATAAACAGCAAATTTCGGCAAAACAAGAATAATGGAACTGAATATTTTTTTTAAGTACACTATCAACAGTATAGAAAAAAAAAAAAAACATTTTAACAATTAAACAATGACATGGAACCCTCAATAACACCACATGCATTTTCATCAGGATATAATTTTGTGGTTTGTTGAACTAATTTTATTCTATTATTTAAACCCGAAAATAAACAGGATACCACATGCACAATAACTGAAAACAGCACTTGAAGTGAAAAAGTAGTTCCAGAGGTTCCAAAAGAACACCCTTTATCTTACTATTCCCTTTCTGAAAAAGAAATGTACTTAAATAAAATATGTGATCAAGGCAAAGATAGATACTGTAGTACAATTTAATGGAACATTTTAAAGTTTAAAGGAAAATGTGCAATGTATGATTTTCTGATGTTGCAATTCATTCAAGACAATTTTTCAGACTCATCCTGCCCTGGCAGGTGTATGCAGACACATTAATAGAAGACATGGTGAGTTTGATAACATGTAAATTGGTGGAAGTCACTTGATCGGCTGTTCCCCACTGAATCTGTGGAAGAGGGACACTATGGGGCAGGTAAGCTCAGTTTGTGTGGGAAAATGGGAGGTGGTTTGAATAATCATAATAAATTATAATAATAATAACTTATTATGTTTCTGATGACATCATGAACTTCATCATCAATAACCTTTAACTTTTCACAGTCAAATAAATACTATCATTTGACAACAACAGCAACAACAATAATAATAATAATAATAATAATAATAATACAAATAATACATGGCTGTTGTATTTATCATTATTTCTGAGAAAAATAAATACAGACAGTCCAGATAAGGCTGAAAGTTTGAAGTCAAATCCAGGCCATTGTTGCCCATTGACTTTGGCGTAACCCCAGAACTTGACCAATTGCTTGCACTGGGGTTGGAAGGAATAGCAGAGGCGCTACAAAAATACCTAAGGTAGGGGTGTCTTATCTTATTTGAGAAGGGCAAAAGTGCATGCAAGCTTTTGTTGGAGCCCAGCACGAAAATAACACATTCAACTAATCAAGGTCATCAATCAAGACCTTGATTAGAGGAATAGGGTGTTTCAGTGCTGGAACAGCGGAAGAGTCTGCATCCAACTGGATCCCTCTCAGAAAATCCTGGGCAAAACTGACTGTGATCTTCCCTCTTACCCTGTTCAAATTAACAGCGATGCCACAAGCATTGTACAATTCATTTGTCACACTGGTTGTTGCACAGATTCTTTTATGAATCTGACCTCTCTGAAATGTTTGCACAAGGTTGTACATAATTCAAAATTTTCACATATTTAGCTGGAACAGTGGCCATATATGAAAATCTTGCACTTGCACTAACTTGCATATAGGCATGTAAGAGAAACAGAAAAGAAGCTGTCCCCTTATCTTCATTTAAAATGTAGTGCTGCTGAGCTTTTGATGTTTGGTTCTGGGGAACACATAATGTAGCTCTGAGCCAGGAAGAACAATAAATAAATGTTAATCCCAGACATCTAAGCAGAAAAATTATTTTGTTCATGCTAAGTCTTTGTTCATGCTAAGGAAGAAAGAAATTAATATTGTTATTGATGTAAACAGATATCTTTGTTATGGTCAATGGACTGGTACTCTGGGATCTAAGTCTATTTCTGGACACTAAGCATTTGTGGACCTCATGTTTTATTTCATAAAGGAAAGCAGCCATTTCAGAAGATTTAGCAATGCAAATGAGATAAAGTGAATTAGCAATGACATTGAGGGTCAGCAGAGGTGCTGAGGGTCAAAGAGGCAATGCACATAAAGGGGACTGGCGTTGAAGTTTGGGATCGGACTTTACGCTTAACTCAGTTAACACAGGGATCAGGGACTGTGCAAGCATCTATCCTGCTATCCCCACCGACAGATAAATCATATGTCCTTTCATCAGACCGCAGGGAATAAGTGGCTCTCTTCTGCCTCGCCATGCATTGAGAACTGATCGACCGTGCAAACGTTCCGCTGAGATAAAGAGAGAGGGAGAAGGGGATAGAACTGGTTGCTGACACAGGAAAGTGATATTGGAGAAAGAAGAACTAATTCCACTGTCACACTCCTAAAGAGGAGGGTTTAGTCAGACACAGTTCTTTATGGCATGTTTAACCTTCATGCGCCGCTCAATTCAGTGCTTTGTCCCATCTAACGGATTATCACATGCTGAGGACCTGGCTCTGTAACTAATACTCATCTGTGTTTCCACACAAACAAGGCCCAATCTTTTGTCAAATAAAAACACCCCCACCTCCCCAAAAAAAAAGTCAGCATCAAGCAGCAGTAAAACTGTCCAAGGTGATATGGGATACTGCAAAGGTTCAGTCTGTCAGCTGAAGTGTCATTATTGGGCCCCACAATAGAACACCTTTGAAGTGGTACAAACCTGAAGGATTATATCACCAGTATTATTTTGTACACTGCTGCTAAATGACAGCCTATAGAGACATTAAATGGAAAACATCTTTCACACAAGCATTAGCTGCTTTCTCTAAGGACATATTATACAGTATTCCTGCTCATACTGTGTGTGTGTGTGGGGGGGGGTAACAGTCAGATTGCTTTGGCAATATATGATTCTGTCCCTACGTTATGCAGAACGACTGTTAACTCAGTCTAATTACCTGTGAGGTGTTGCTTAACCTCAAGAACACTGTGACGAATTGCAATTGCTTGACCTTGGTGAAGACTCCACCATGTGTTTGATTGGAGGCTGACCTTTCAATCATTTAAAACCAATCAGAGCCCAACCATCACCCCTATCCACCACTCATATTTATTAAAATGTGGGGAAGATGTATTTGAATATGCTTCTGAAATCTCTGATGCACTCTATTAATCAGTCATTCTGCTTTATCCTAGACAGATCATGATAGCAATTGCGATCCATGGTTGCCAGAACACAATTTTATTCATGTCAGTATTCCTTCCAAAAACATAAAGACTGTTTTAGATTCATATTGTTGGAATGCTAATCTACATTTCTCATTCATGAAACGGATTATTTCTATAAGAGATGCATTGGGTTCTGTCAATTTTTTTTTTTCTGCTGGGGAACGATAATATCTTCATAATACTGACCCTGAACTCAACAGAGGGAGGTGCATTTGAAATTAACACAATCAGGACTCTTTACATGGTCCACAGGATATGCACTGCAATCTCTGCCACTAACCTTTTTCAGCATTGTTCTCATCAGCCATATTGCATATGACCTCTTCTCCATGAGATCTGTGGTGACGTTCCATTGTGCTTTTCTAAATCATGGCATACTAGACTTAAATGAAGCCACAGAAACATTACACAAGAGAGGAAAGGGCAAAAAGCTTAGTGCATAGCTAAACAGCCTGTATCATTCTTTTAAAGGTTGTCATTGTAAAGAAAAATTGGTTTTCAAAGGACCTTGCCTGGTAAATTAATACACATTTTAGGGAATAGTTCAGCATAGTATGACACCATTGTTTACATTTCAAAAAAGAAAATGGTACATGTCTGCAAAGGAGCCAAGGACAGCACATAGTCTTGTATTAGAAAACATATATTGGAACATTGATGTGGATGTGCTTTATTTTCTTCAGTTTCTTATTCTAAAGATTATGACATAACAGTTCTATTACATTAAAAAGTTTGTTGTAAATGAATGCATATGACATGCACACACTTCTATGAAATGCTGGATGTGATTTATCAGTTGTTCTCTCATAAGATGCAATACTGATTTGTGTTTGGGGGTCCATATTGGAAGGACGACAAGGCTAATCACGGAACCACTTTGCCATGGCCTTCTCCTTTAGAAGTATTAAAACTATTGTGCTCTTTTCTGGGCGACTGTTTTCATTGCTTTAAAATTGGCTGAATCCAAAAAGAGAAGATGAAGAAAAAGTAAAAATGCTGAGTGTATATTTCAAAGTTAAGAAATATTTGCTAATTAGTCCAAATTAAAGTGACTTTCTTTGAAGGGAAATAAAAGCTACAGACACCAGAAGTTGAATGCAATAGCAATCATTTCGTATCAGTTTTATCATTTTTCCAAAATAAAAGCTTGCCTCAGCATTTTGTTTGTGTTTAAGGATCTCACAAAATATTGGCCAACTACAAAAAATCTAAATTACCTTATAAAGAGTGACACACAGTATATGCATATTTAACATACATTACAAGGTAGTGACACTTGTCTTCCTGTGCCAGCTCTACTGTAGGTCTGAGAGGTCAGTGGTGTTTCACTTTCTCAAGCACAAGGGCGTCAGATCAGAGCATCGATACTGGCTGGGAAACGGTGGCTGCAGTGCTCCCTGCATGGATACTGGCTGGGAAACGGTGGCTGCAGTGCTCCCTGCATGGATACTGGCTGGGAAACGGTGGCTGCAGTGCTCCCTGCATGGATACTGGCTGGGAAACGGTGGCTGCAAACGGTGCTCCCCCTGCATGGATACTGGCTGGGATACTGGCTGGGATACTGGCTGGCTGCAGTGCTCCCTGCATGGATACTGGCTGGGAAACGGTGGCTGCAACTGCATGGATACTGGCTGGGAAACGGTGGCTGGGAAACGGTGGCTGCAGTGCTCCCTGCATGGATACTGGCTGGGAAATGGTGGCTGCAGTGCTCCCTGCATGGATACTGGCTGGGAAACGGTGGCTGCAGTGCTCCCTGCATGGATACTGGCTGGGAAACAGTGGCTGCAGAGCTCCCTGCATGGATATTGGCTAGGAAACTGAGACTTGAGCTGCAGCTTCACAACCAATGTCCATGCAAGGGGAGGGGGTGGGATATTGAAACCATCTAGTACCTAAAATATTTCCCTCAGCTGAACATCTTCCACAGTTTGACAGGGCACATTCAGACAAAGGGGCTGAAGAACAATCCCTACTCAATTCCATCAAGCTGCTGTGCCGCAGAGGTACTCTTCAGAGTTAGTAGAGTAGAACTGCCATGCCGTCGCAGGACCAAAAAAGCTCATTTGGGGGCGATACGGGCATGGGCTGGCATGCGAGCCGTGGCTGGAACAGCGAAATTGGATGAAATTCACCCGGCCAGCAGCATGTTAAACCATGTGTAAAATCCCTGGTATGTGTTTAAAGGAACAGATCCTGCGCTGTGGCCATCTCTCCCTGCCCCTCGGACCTCAGCTGCGGCTGGTCACATTCATTTCCTCACCGCATGAGAGGAGCACATTGTGAGAGACTAATATACAGCAGCAGGTTGAATGACCCCCCCTCCCCCTCACCATCCCAACCCCCCCATAGCCAAGCCACACTCAGTCTCATTTCACATGCAGTTCGCTCAGATGCTCCACCTTGTCTGTTCCACAATAGAGAGGAGCAAATGCTTACTTCCTCCATTTTTTCATGCACTGTTCTGTTTATTATTTTTTTAATTTGCAAATATGTGACACAGACAGACTTTCTGTCATTATCTGTTATTTTGTTTTGTAATTCCACATGATGTTGTGGAAAATGTAATAGGGATCGCTAACCAGTGATCACACATCTAACACATCAGCTTTGTTACATCTGTTTGGCTTGAATATTTTCTGGAAAAGCAAACCTGACTCGCTAAATACAAAGGATCCAATCCCATTTAGACACAAATGGGTTATGTTATCATCCGAGCATACTTTCCCGCTATTATTTTGCCCCGTAGTCTTCATGATTGTGGAAAAAAACTGATTCATTGCTTTCATTCATGACATTAGACTGCTTGACTAATCAGGCAACCTTACTGAGAGGAAACTGAACCATTTGCATATAAAATCTGATACATAGCAATTATACAGATTAACCAGCTCCTCATATGTAGTCAGAATTTACCTAACTCCAAGATAAAGCAACAGCAACTAACAACTTTAAAGATCTGTGTGCGTGTGTGTGTGTGTGTGTGTATACATACGTTTCCACTTTATACTGGGAATATAATAATATTATGATACCTTGTTTCCATTCATTTACCAGCCAAAGTGTATGAACTCAAAGTATGTTTTAAAACAACTAATTCAAGCAGGTGATGTAGCAGAGGGGCTTTTTAAAAACTGTAGAAAGAAAATCATAAATTGAAAATCAAGAGTTTGGAATGTTGGATTAAAAATTAAATTACAATTTAGTGAACTTAAAATAAAGTGTTTGTTATAAAGAACAAGATTCTTAGAAAATGTATTTTGATTTAATTGACTTGAATTTTGAATAATACTTGAAATCGTGGAGAAATACAGAATGCCATCCTTTAACTGGACTAGATTCAAGTCGTGATTCTGAATGGTCAAACAAGACACACCAATGAAGTAGCAATGCATTAATACTCAAATTAGTGTAATACTATATCATGTTCTCAGAAACTGCATTCTGTTAGGACAAATGTAATACAGAATTCAGCTGCTAAGAGTTACAGTCAAGATGGTTTTATTAGCCTCTCTGTTAATTTAGTTTCTATTTCCTCCATCGATACAAATGTCAGTCTAGTTTTTGAGTGTTATCCATTTTCACCTTTCATCTTAACACCATATTGTATCACTGTGGCACAGTAGCAAGTGTGGCCACTGAGCCAGGTGGTGGATGGAAGGAAAACTGACAAGAAATAACACAAATTAGTCAAAGACTTTTTTTTTTTTTTTTTTTTTTTTTTTATTTTTACCCCTCTTAGGGGGAAAACAGCAAAAACAAAGAATAAACAGAAGTCCAACAAGACAGGACAGCCAGGGAAACCAACACAAAACCCAAACAGACTGCTCTCAACCTTGAAGGCTGTGCTGAAATCACTGGCCTGATTGATGGCAAATGCTCACACCTGAGTTGATTAGTAAGCCCCCTACAGGTGAGCCTGTCTGTTAGTGAGGCCATTGCAGTGCAAGTTCCTGAATTCTCTCCAGGCTGAGAGAGGGATAGGAACTGACAGCAATCCCATGGGAGTAGCCAAGGAGTTTGCTCCTCCCTCCACCTCCCCCTGTCCCACTTCACATAAAAACTTAATCTGTAACAGCTTAACAAGATACAGCTATGCTGGCCATTGCTGTAGGGTGCTTCATTCTCCATGCCTACATGCTGTTTATTGAATATGCCACTCAATAGCTGAAGTAATGCCACCTTTGCCATGAGGAAAAATACATAAATCAATCAATAAATGAATAAATAAATAAACAAACACACAGTCTGGTCTCTTGCATCATCTTCTCCTCTTCTTTCCACTGAATAGTACCAAAATGCAACAGAAAAGCTAATTTCTTACAGTGTGTCCAAGAATGTTTTGAGAATTGAGAGGATGCTAGAGGAATCAGCAAACCACTTCAGCGGAAGCCCGCCAAATAAAAACACACCTCCCATGGCTTCCATTGAGCTGGGAGGTCACCATGCTAAATGCTAGAGTCACTGTGCCAGCACCTCACATCAAAGCTGCTAAATACAGATTTAAATATCCTTTTCTTTTTATTGTTTTTTCTACATTATTATTTTTTTTATTCCTTGTTTAATCAGCAAGAAACAAATACTTTGGACAGTCCCTAATGCCATGTTCAATCCTCATAGTTAATAGAAGTAATCTGAGTGAAAATTAAAGATGTGGCATTGTTAATAGTATGTGTGTGTGTGTGTGTATATATATATATATATATATATATGTATATACAAAATATCTATTTTACATACAGCTAACAAAATGGACAAACACTATACCACTTCCAGCCTACTCTCACCCCCTTGTACTGCCCACCAATCACGTTCTGCCCACTGATTGTGTCTTAGCAATATTGTCAGCAGCAGGCTTTAGGCAGGAGAACATTTCTAGTGCTCCACACATCTGTAGCTTTCACCTCTAAGCCAAGTATTTTCACAAGTTATTGACACAGCTATGTTGCCATACTATCTTAACATCAGTTCACAACAATCAGGCAGCTAACTGTAATTATTGGGCACAATCAGTGCAGTTTTACAAGCTAGGCTACAATTAAAGTTGTGCTTTGGTACAATGACATGACAGATAGCTTGTTAATCTGAAAAATACAAAGATGATGTTGTAGAAGAACTTGTATCATTAGCTTATTTGATGGAAAACATTGATGAGACTGCTTGGTAGCTGTACTACACAGAATTGTAATCACTGAAAGTTCAGTGGTAATTGCTTATGTACATAACATTCTGATACCAGCTGATTCCTACTGTGATGTGGCTCAAGGTACTTTGAGGTGGAATTTTGTGTTTAGAATATGATTTCAATACATATAATTCAATTAAATATTTTATTTTAGTTTTAGATGTTTATAAACACTCAGGGAGTTGTTGCTTTGTCAACTTCGGTATCTAGAAAAGAAATTACATTACAAAAGTACTGCAATGAAAACGGGATTTAATCATAGTTAGTGAAATGTACCATCCCATTGTGCATTACTTAGTAATTGTATAAAGACATTCCTCCTGTGTTGTAAAGAATTCTGCATGGGTAATTTAATATTTTTTTAAAAGGAAAGTATTTCAGACTTATTACAGTTTAATGGTCATGCTTCTGCATCAGTGATGATAAAGAGCTGTATATACTGTATAAACATATATTTGTTTTCTTTTTGTCCTTTATATACCACCTTTTGGTGTATGACATGGCAATTGACAAAACAAGGTTGGTGCACATGTGTATTGTCACTGGCGAGACAATTCATCATTAAAATAAATGAAAAGGTGACCTTTTACACTGAGGCCTATTTCTCAAAGAGTGTCCTCCACAAGACCTCAGACAGAGACAAAGAGCAGGATCAACGTTCAGCCACAGTCAGCACCATGTACTCTGGGCTATGGCTGCTGAGCACCAATGGGAAAATGTTATCATTGTGCTGCGGAAGGTACAATGTCTTAAATAAGTTAAATAAGAAAATAAGCAATAGTACTGGTAGCTATCCTTGATAAGGGCATTTGGTGTATAAAGCACTGTATTTAATAAGCCATTATAATGCATCAGAGAAAGATGATGCAAAGGTCAAACTGAAAACAAATTAAATGGAACTGATATGTGTATTAAATGCTACATGAAGGGTGCTTTGACAATGTATCTCTCAAGAACATGTATTTTTTATATTTAAATGAGTAATACTCTGTACCAATTATAAAATGCTGAGATTAATAAAACAGAAAAAGGACTGAAATGATGTGTCATAATGCACACCCTAAAGATACAGCATCCAAAATTTGGCTAATCTGGACATTTTAGTTTGTTTTTTTATCGTGTATGTATAATAATGACAGGTATCAGTCACAATGATCGATTTTAACCATGGGTGCATCTCCATATCCTATCTTCACAAAATTAAATACACTGTTATTTAAGTGAGGACTTGCTTTTGCATCAGTTGGAGCATTGATCATTGTGTCAGTAGGAAAAGTCTTATGTTCATGGCCTTCTACATGAGATTAAACAGTGTGACTACATTCTGGGTGGGAGAAATGACATGAAATCACTGTTCTGAGTCTTTGTGATACTCTGCAGCAAACTCGACAAGATGTAAACAAAACACAACAATGGAAGCTCCCACAGGGCTCTGACCATGAATGGGTTTGCCCCAAGAGCAAGCTGGGCCCATCAACTGAAGCAACACATTAGGCTGCGATCCAAATGGCTTCTTCCCGCCACACGTAGTGTGCCAAGTTTATGTTGGCCAGTGTTTGCCAGATTTTTGTTGATTTTAATTCCTCCAAACAATACATAAGGCGCCCTTGGGCTATCAGGTGTTATCAGTGTATGATATCTCTGTCCAATAACCCGGTCCTGTGGTGTCATGTGACCAGTAAGCCTGCTGTGCAGGTCCTGGTGAGCTACATGATTACTTGGATTTTGCTTTCACTGAATCAGAGACATGAAACCAGATAATAACAAAAACCAGAAGACCCAGTGGTTTTTCAAGATAGCGCTGAAGACTTGTATTGCTGCTTTTATGACTGGTCATAATGCAACTATTTTTGGTAAATAATATGTATGTAAATAATGTAAATTATTTACATACAATTATTTATTGTACTCAATGGAAACCACCAAAACCACCAGTAAAGCAACTTCATACTCTCATATGCCTATGCTAACACTCACTCCAGCTCACAATATTGCACAGTTCCCACAAACATCTCTATAGCTTCCACTAAGATGGTGGACAATTAGAGTCAGATAGAGGGGGAGTATATTGACTGGTTGTGCAGGTTACCTATTCTCCCCTGTGGAAATCCAGTCAGACCACACACAGGCTACTCAGGAGGTGCTTGGGTTTCTCTGACTCAATTGGGTTTCATTAATTCTGCTTTGCTTACACAACAAGGCAGTGCCTCTAGCCTGCTTCAAATTGTGTACAATTGCTGAGGTGAGTTTTTGATTGGAATTTTAGCAGCCAGGCAGAGTGGTGGGGAGTGGGCATGGGAGCCCTTTGATGTTAACTTTGCCTAACATCTGTGACTTGCAATGTTTAGATCTATATAGATTCAGGTAAGGAATTTTACTGTGCGGTACTTCAAGAACAGATTTTTTTTCATAGATTTACTTCAGTGCTTGTTATTCTGTGTTTCTATCCTGAGCACTGAGGTTATACTGGATCATTGTATTGATACTATATATTCTATGCATGAGCAGTTTAAACCATGGTAAGGCCCTATGATTTTGGCCTCTTATTCTGTCATGGCTACCTGTCAGTAAATAAGTCTTATATTTTTCTCACAAATGCTCCTGTCAAATGATTTGGCTGAAATATATCATTATCACACTTCATGTGATATCCAACTGTTAAGTGGACTCTTTGGTTAATCTTTCTTAAGTCTGTTTCTAATACCTATTTAACTAATATACTCCATCAAGGAAATGACTCTAACTCATGCTGTCTTTCTAGTCCTCTAATTTACCCTTTTTTATGTCACTCAGCAACCCTGCACCCCCTCACTCCCCCTTTCCCTTAGTTCAGCCATACTCTCCACAATCTCCACAAACTATATAATTATTCAATGAGTCATTAAAACCTCTTGCTGACAGGCATTTGCTAAAGAGAATTGTGTTCAAGTGTGCTTTATTTAAGACAACAAAATAAAAATTATGTCTCATTCCACACAATAGAATTTATTGCAGACATCACAGATTCCAAATTAAAATAGAAATTAACTCTTTGTGTGGAAATAACATTTTTTGTGGCTAAGGTAGAATCTGAGTACAAAAAAGTTGCACCAGATGTGCTTCTGGCCAGCAAATATAAAGAGTACTATAGAGGTTTTCAACAGCTAGGTGTCCATAGAGGTATCCTAAATCTGAGGTCTTGAAAAGACATTGGAAAATGTTAGCTCTTTTTTTCTGTTAGACATTATATGAGGTCTGAGCCCAAGGGACGGCAACTATGAGCACGATTGATACAGTTATGTTCCTCTCTCTCCAACTGGACACAAAGTGAGTGACGCACTGTCCTGCCTCTAAGACAGTGAGAGAACATCCATTCGTCCCCAAGGACTACATTGAAAAATGTCAGAGAGGTTATTGCGAAAGACTTTCTCTCAAGCTACAGAGATGAGTTAATGAAAACGGAGGACTCAAGGGTCTTATTTTTGCACCACTGGTAATGGTGGAGTATGCAGGTTCTGGCAGTATTGGAGGTTTCCTGTGAACACATGGCTCTGTCTTAAGGTACCATCCAGAATGCTCATTTTGTCTTGGGAAAAACATTTGATATTGCTGTGATCTGTGGGCTGGCAGTAAAATGGGTGCAACATAAAAATCTCATTGGTTGTAAGGCAGTTCCGTTTTTAACAAATTAGTTGCTTTTCCACCTAGGACAACTACCTCTTAGCACTAATGTTACTGTTTTTGTTTGAAATGATAAAAGAGGTTTACAATAATGAATCCCCATCACACAAGATTCTCTCTACACTTGTCTATGTCTTGCATTCCACTTTGTTCTGAGGCTAATTATCCAATAAAAAACTTAACAGAATATGCCCTGCAATCAAGCATTTGTCCGTTTAAAGGCTGGTGTTGGAAATTTGCTTCAGCAACCACTTATAAACACATGTGAATTGCACCAAATACAGCAGTTGTACTGAGCAAGTGCATATTATACTTGTCCCACACAAATAAACTCTTTTTAATTATTATTATTATTTTTTTTAATTATGCAGACTTTAATCCCTTGAATGGCTTTTATATAAACATGCAGGTGGTGGTAAACTCTGCAGTTTATCAGATTTTTCAAGTTAAAGCATGCAGAATATCCTGACAACATTCTGCAGGCAGAAGGTCTACCAACAATCTATCTCTTGCCTTGACCTAAAAAAAAATGTCTTACCTTGACTATGTAAAAATCAGGAGGTGGCAGCTTGCTGCAAACTGGTAGCTCTGAATATGGAGGAAAATACAGCAGATCCTTATGCCCTGCTGACTGTCAGCCCTTGCTTATACCACCAGGTCACATCAGTGCACCATTGCATTGCATGGATGCCTGACACCTCACAGAGAGCTGTCAAGTCTGCCTTTTACAAAGTTACTTGCAGTCTCGTCTGACAGACAACTACATTCACATGGTTTCCACTAAGCATTTTGGGCCGGCATAGCACTAAACTTGTGTATTTGTGAAATGTGTATTCCCTGGGTCCTTGAGTGTCTGTGACTGCACATGTGGATATCTTCTGTCATTCTTGCAGTCTTTCAGGGAGTGCCTCACTGGTAGTCAGGCCGTTTGGGTATAAAGGCACAAAGGCCTTCCATGCCTTCCATCACAGACTCAGTGAGCCTCAGTGGTACTTCAGTAACTGGGTGGCCATTTGTAGCATTAGTTGTGTGGGTTCTCTATGGGTCACCTTACAAATGTGTGCTTTTCACCAATCACATTATAATTGGTTTTTCAACATGACATTTATGCATGTATGTTGTGCCTGTAAAAGCAATACAGGTGAAAATCTGATTTAGCCAAAATGGGACTCATTACTCAGTATGCTTTAGAGGTAACATATTTAGTTAACTCACTCTTTCACAACGTTTCCACTATATGTTGGGATCATAAAACTTTACAGCATTGGCCAAGTCCAATTCACTACCCTCTCTGTTACAGCCAGCACATTTACAATATCATTAAGACAGTGTAAATGGGGCCCAGAGTGTTGCTTTACTTTACAGGGAAACATTCATGGCTTTTTTCATTGACACCAATAGTGAAAAATGGCCCTGTTTCATGCTCTAAACCGGCATTCCAAATGTTGGTGCTTATTCTTTCATACTCATTCCATGTATTTTGCTTTCACATTTAAAATATTCCTCTTCTCAGTGTTGAGATCAGTCTGAATTTATTTTAGCCACTGGTACAAGCAAAGTTACAATATCTGCAGAATTTCATAATGTCAAATCTGAACAAAAGTAAATCCAAGAAATACACTCTTAACTCAGGAAAGTATTTGTTTTCAATTAAAGAAAAAAAAACAATGCTGACACAGTACAAAAATATAAATATATAATATAATTCATGGAGTTTTGTAATGACAGAATGTGTCCGTAGGCCTATTCTTCAATGCCCCATAACAAGCCTTATGCAGAAGAAGAAAAAAAAAATGTGACACCTTTGCTTCATAAAATGACAAAGTCATAGGATAAAAAAATTTATAATCAGAGGAAATGGTTTATATTTATTGTTATCACTATATATGAAAAACTATGATGTAATATATTCAAAATGTACAGTACATGATTGAATTTGTTCCATTCCCATAGGGGATAGGAACTTTATCATGTCTGTGTATTGTAAGCACAGATTTTCAGTCAGCAGGGGGTGCTGTATCATGATATAATTTTATAGTACACTCCCAATGCCTAACACATAACTTAGGCTATGGCCCTGCTAAGAGTTCAGGAGAATGTCAGTATGGGCCCTCTGAGATTGGTTGGGGGCTCAACACAATACAGCTTCACAAGGCACCAGACCCAAAACACCACACTCAGAGAAGAATAGTTTTATCATGACATCTGGGTCTTCCACCTGGACCAAGAAAATGAATGGCAGCCTGGATTTGAATGGACAGTGGTGGACAGGGGCCAAAAAGGGTAATTTGTTTATGCTTCCCTTTGACAGCTCCAGATAAATAATGCAATGGGACAAAAGGAAATTGTTCTCTCTTTCCAGCTTACTACCCTTAACTGATAAGGAGGATGATAGCCAGAGAATGAAATCAAGGGCTCAGGTGGTACAGCATGGCTCTCCAGAAAGCAGTCTTATCTCAGGAAACTGAGAGAGAGGTTGATTTTAAATAAGAAATTATACCTGACTCTCATCCAGACAGGCATGTTTGACACAAAGGTGAACTTTTTTAGGGGGTTATTCTTATCTGCAGTCCTGAAATCCAGGGATGCTGTGTGTTTTTTTCTACCCCTCTGCCCACAGAATACCTTGCATCTGGACCTGTTTTTGAGAGCAGCTATCCATCAAACTGTCCTATCATCTTCATCTTCAAAGTCCTGCCCTTTCTTTTTTTTATTTTTGAAGTGAATCTAAAGAAGGACTCTTTGAAAATCTTTATTAAGATTTTTTTCCTTTTTGCAGGTATAAAGAGTGTAAGGATAAGTTATCACTGACATCTAATCCCATCTACCTCCTTGCACCTCTCCCAGTTGGATAGATTAATAAAGGATGTAATTAAATCACTGCTTCCTGTCTTTTTCAGAAATGCATTTTTTGATGTTCATTGCATTCCCATTTAAATAACCTGGGTATAAAGAATAAAAGAAAATAGTCTCAGAAAAGTGGGATAAACAAATCCTGAACCAATAAAATTAACTCAGTCACTTCATAAAAGATTTTAAAATGATGCACATTAGACAAACATATCCCTTCATTATCTCCTCCCAAGTTTTAATTATAGTCATAGTCATGTCAAATTATCTGTGACAATTTATTTGGGTATCAAAAAGCTGACATAGTTAAGAATACAATTGAGTGAGCAAGGACTGAACTCTGGTAAATTAAGTTTAGAACCCCACACATTTTCATATTTTTTTTGGAGAAATATCAACTTCACTCATTATTTCCAGAGGTGAATGTGTCTGGTGAAGGGATTCTGGAGGTAGGTTACAGAGCAGCTCTTTCTAGTCAAAATCAGTGTAGCAGCAAACATTTACATACCAGCTGACAGGTAAATAGGATTACCATGTTCCCCAAAATCATGTACTCATACCTTTTAATGTTAATATATTAAAGAAATGGAACACACATTTGAAAATTTGCTGAGCAAATTAGTTTTTGTGAAACATTCGTTCTGTCCTTGGTTTAAAATATAAATGCAAGCAATAGAAAAAAGGAAATTGATATCTTGTTAGAGTGAGGTAATTCAACTTGTTGAACTCTAACAAGACTGGGCCAAGGATCCTGTGGCCTTCTGCTGAACTAGTGGCTCTTGCTGCTTGAAGGCTCCAACAACAATAGACTCATTACATGTGCTTAACCAAATGTACACTACCACAGACAGCCACTACAACATACTTATGTGCGAGTAACTGCCTTTGTAAGTTTCATAATGATTCCTTTTTACTTTTACTCTTGAAAGCTTATATTGGTGTGGCAGTGGGAGTGTCCATGTGTATCTACATTTCTAAATGCATGTGCAAATGCACATACAAACTACAATACATTTTCTGAACTGTAACCACCGAGAGAGCCCTGCCTTGAGAAGATGCATCACCCAACTTATACGGAACACAGTGGTAAACTGGGAAAGTTCAGCAGACTTTTCAGCCTTGATCCAAACAAGTGATGGCAGTACTCTGCTCTCGATACTCATTTTGCTGAAATTGGAGGTTGTTTTGGGAGATTTGCCACTGGGGATACTCCAAAGAGACTCTTGCTTTGGTTGCTATTTTAGCTGGGGTGGCAGAGCTCCAGATGACACAGAGAGAGGAGGCTGGGGGGGTGGATGACGCTTGCCCCCTTCAGAAACCCTCTGCTGTGAGTGACTGACTCATTCCAGCATCAGTTATTGGCCACTACGTGAGCGCATCACAGATGGGGACATTTTCAAAGCCTGATGGGTGTATGCCATATTGTGTTATGCATCTAGGAGCGCAGGGAGCCATGCTCAAACTGGAAATGCACTTTTCCACTCTCATTCTTTAGTCTGTTCTTTGAAGGCCAAATAAACTCCTGAATCATTCAACACTTAAGTGCATTTACCACAAAAGTCTTGTGTGGAGAATCTGTTGTTGCAAGTGAAAAATGTACTTAAGCAGCATATAACTTAGGTCTGGATTCAGCCCAGGATCAGTTCTGTTTCAGTTCCATCATTGTTGGTGGAAAGCGCAATGAGACCCTTTTACTTAGGATGCTTCTGGCTGTATCATTGGGATTAGTGCTTATTTCTGGTCTGGCATTGAAGCCTTGGCAGGAAATTGTATGTACCTGTTTTTGAACTGAAGTTGGAACATGAGTGAGAGTTATTCTTCTTCTGCAGGGACACTGAAGAGAATAAATAAGTGTGCTAGAGGGGTTGTGAGGGGAGAGACTCACTGTGGTGAAGCAGTGTACTTTCTGGCCTTGGCTCTTATTTCTATCTATTAGGGGTCTTTTCCTTTGGCTGCTTTGGTTTTTATCTTTATGTATATTGTGTGGTATGTGTAAGGGAGTGTTTCGTGGTTCTGTAATCCTACCTGGTCATGGGAGTTACTATGGAAATTCATGGATTTCTTGTGTGTAAGAATATAGTGCATACACAGCTACCTGGGGTAATTTCCAGCTATGGGGTTAGATTTGAGAATAATTGTTGAAGAAGGAAGAGGGGGAGCACCATATGAATTCTTGGTCTGAATGTGACAGGTTTGTTCGGTTTATGAATTGTAACGCCTAAACAGTCACACTTGAGACAGCTGTCTAACTCTGATACGTTTGGGAGCTGAGGTGAAGAGTAAATTGTGGGGGAGCCTGTGAATCCTGCCACTTCAGACATCTGCATTTTTCATTTGGGTTAAAGAGTGCAATGCTGTTACCAAGTGCAAGTCTATAACTCCAATATGTACAGTAGAAACACTGGTTTACTGTTATGTCACAGTGAACTAAAAGAGCACAGAGGGTTACAATTTGAAATAATTAATTAACATTTGCATCAAATATAAATTTAAAATGTATACTTCATCAGCGCTTGAGTACATTTTCCTGGGTAAAACTAATATATAACCAATATTAAAACAACAACAAGGAGGGTCTTTCGTATGGCATATAACCAAGAATACAACCAATCAATAGCTTGCACATGGTCCACCCATTTAATACAATTTTATCCAATTTCTTTAACACAACAGCAACACAATTTCCTAAGCAGCAAATCCAAAATGCATGTTTATAAAAAAAAACACTTTTCAAATGCTAATCAGTATAACAATTTCACATATTGTAAAACTGCCTTTATCAGTGTGTAAACAAATGTACAAAACAATAACTCGCACCCCTGTTGCATGTTCCTTTGCCATATGGCCTAACCTACACTTTTGACTATTGAAAATTTAATTGCATATTATATAAATAAATAATGTTGCTGTCAATTTATATGTTGCCACACACTAAATTATTAAACTAGAAATGTATTCAGGGGAAGGCTTCCCAATGTTTTTAAGTACGTAAAATGAAACACATCAAAATAAGCATTGTTGAAAACAGTGCACATCCAATCCAATTAGTGAAAATAGGCAGGTGTTACAAATGACAGAAGTGTGACAGAAAGCACACAGTTGGTCAGTAGCATAACGGCTCACTGTCTCTTCTCTATGTTAGACAACAGATTTCCATCTATATTGCTGCTTAGATTGTTCCTCATAATGCCATGAGGGAAGGATCACCCTGTATGTTACATTTACCCTACCCATTTACCGAGGGTTTACCATAAGGTCCTCTCAACCAGCATTATTTGCATTCAAGAAAGACATCTGATCTGAAAGCTGGTGGCCATATACCTTCCATGTGGAGAAAAACACCTTGGTTTGGTTCGGGAAGAGTGCATGAGGGGCAAATCATTTACTGGCTGATGCAGAGCAACATGCCTGTGGATTCTTCTCTCCCCTTCTTCACAGCAACACATACGAAGCCCTATAACCCTTCCGCCTCCAGTTTTTTCCCCTGACTTTTCCTTCCTGCTTCTTGTAGCATCATTTTTGTAGAAGAACCAGTTCACTGGTGACCTAATATACATGCGTGTTTGAGTTATGATCGTTCATTTAAGAATTTGCACCTGTGAGGTAAGGTTAAAAGGATGTGTGATTGTTTGCTTTCAGCTATGAACAAACTAATACATTTAGCTGGACAAAACATGATTGATTTTGTGTCCATGGCAGAGATTTGTATTTACAGTGTTTACTGTTGACTACACACTATAACTAAACTGAACACACAATGAACAAAAGATGAAACTCATGTACAAAATCCTTGATGATTCCAGAAAAATACAAACACATTTTATGCTTTGCACTCTGACTGAAATTCTAATTCCCGATTTTCCAAAAAGCTACAAACAGTTTTTTACATTTGGTACTATCTTCATACATAAAATCTCTTTTGCTCACCTGGAAAGCAAGTGCATTCACAATGCTGCACTGAAAACATCACTTTACTACAATCTCATCAAATCCTTTAACTTTTCACTTATATGTTAGAGCATCATGATTAAAAAACAAGTGGATGGGTGTGTGTGTGTGTGTGTGTGTGTGTGGGGGGGCGGGGGCGGGGGGGGGGTACTGTCTTGCATAGGCATGGAGCAAAAAAGGGACAGGAAAAGGATGGCTTAGAGGAAGACCAAAATACCTCTTTAGAAATCCAGACAACCCAGTCTGAGCCCCACAGTGCATGTTCATGGCTGTCATCCAACACTGAAATCCTCCATCACCATACCACACTCAACCCTTACAAAAGTACTCAGCTGCATTACTTTCTAGACATAACCATTTTAGCTCAACACAAGGGAGAGATCTAGCTGGGCCAGAGTACACTATGCACAGTATGTTGTGATTTAGGACAATATTTCACATACAATTGAGCCAACATTGGTTCAATTGACAGCTTGTAAATGTAAAGTTATACATTTTTCAATCACACACCAGCCATCAGTTATGACTAAAATGTGTCATATGTGAGCTTAACTTCCTTTGTAAGTAATGGGCCACCAACAAAGTAATGCAGATGCAGTGACAGAAAGAACTGCAAAGTGGCTCTTAAAAAGAGTTAAGGGCAACTATTACTGTCAATGCAATAAATCATAGTTTTCTTCAGAGATGCTGGGCACATGGTCCAGAAAAGCATACATCTGCAATTGCTTCAATAACACAAATATTTAAAATGAAATTGGGCAGGTGGCATTTTCAGTGTGTTTCTCTACCATACATGTGCTTTCCAGTGCTGTGATCAATTTTACAGGTAATCACTTTCTTTCCCAATTGAACTGTAAATGTTATAATTGAATCCTCTGTTCCCCTTGAATGTAGAATGGACAGAAGACCACACTCTGCTAGGATAAGCCAGCCCAGTGCAAAAACTGTATGAGGATATATTATTTATAATACTCCAAACTGTAGTTTGACCATAATCAGCCGTGTTCTCAAATGGAACGTCTTCCAAATGACAAGTAAATGTACTTGCTAGTGTACAGCTTGAAAGGAACTCCCAGACTTAAGAAGGCCTGATTGCAATATCTTCGAATGAGCAATTTTCTGTGTTCCTCTGTGTTGAATCATACTGGATACTACCTTACATTCCTTTGTTATGGAGGGTTTGCTGTTATGTAACATGTGATTTCAGTTCTAATTTTACTGTTCTCCTTGGGTAACAGTATTTGAAGCTAATCTCATTCCTCATGAGTGTGTATATGTAGATGGGGCTGCTTCCAATCTTACAAAAAGAAGGAGAAAGAAATGTTGTGGTCAGCATGCCACAGTAAAGGTCTTGGCCAGTATGAGGGAACATACAGCCACATTTTTGTGACTCATACTGTCATTCTGGGGCCTTACAGCATTGCATATCTGCTGTTCTTTCTGAACTCCCTCTATGAGAACCTTGCTCCCATGGATGAGCGTGAAGTGGAGCTAGAGCTGACTACATTTTGGCAGTGTGAAACAGTATCAGTTTCCATCATGTACCTCTAGTGTGGGTCATTTCAAGCCCATCTCTGCTTCATAGACTTGTTCCATCTACCTTAATCCCTCACTGGAGTTTTTACATCATGAATAAATATGGAATGGCCATAATCCTCATGACAAGGCCATGCTTTATAGGCCATGGACCAGGTCTTTATGGATATATGTATTTATATTTGTGTAATGAACTTGAAAAATGCACATGTTTTTTTTTTCCAGATGATGTGTACACTGATGGTTAAGATACTCTCAAGCCTGATACAAACAAATGTGGGTGATGACCAATTCATTGCTCACCACTGAAAACATTTTTCACAGATTTTTTTATGCAAACTGCAATTTAATGTATGAATATTCAGTGATACCAACAGTTTTCAAAAGTCAACAGGATTACTCAACATGCTGTATAAATTGTAATACCATCACAGGCATTGTGTATGTGATATCACTAAATAAACAATTAGAGCCATGGATGAAAACATTGCAAAGTCTGTTGCTAAATAACCAGATACAGATGGTACATTTACTACATTGTTAAAAAGATGAAAAGATAAGCATCTCAAAAGATGACATGCATAATATCGATTCCTGCTTCCAATTGTTATGAGGACAAGAAATGTTTGTAAATAATGTATGAATTGTGTGATCATTTTTCCTGAAATACATGTGATATTGTTTTATTTATGCAGCTTTTAAACATAGGTACGGCTTCACAATTTATGTCAAATAATTCCAGACATGCCTGAGGTGTTCACCCAAGCACTTTAAGTACAAATAGTCTTGGCAATATTTAAACGCATTAATGTGAAAGGTTGATAGTGGCAAGTGTATGAATACCAGGGTATCTAAAGGAACAAGATTGTTACTATACTGCATTGGAAGTTACAGCAGTGGCATTTTACTGGATGGCTTTGGGTAAGATAGTTTTACAGTACTTGTTGCCAAACAAGGCCTAATTCGAGGAAGGAATTAAAGTAATGCACTAATGAATTAAGCTATGAGTGCTTATGTGATAGCTCATTCAATTGTCCTCTGTATCATGCTATTTTCATTTCATTCCACAGCATCACAGTAGTGTCATTCAATTAAAAAGACCTTCCTTTGATGCATTTTTTTGTAGGTGTCTCCACAAAACAGACCATGGATATATTACAGTATATACATACAGATTAGCTCTTTTGCAAGCAAAGGTAGCTTTTAATGTTACATTAATATGTTTGTTAATTCTGCAAAATGGTAAAATTGCATTGTTTAAGTGTAAACTTCAAAAATATTGTCATTTAAATTAGAAGACCTTGAGTTAATGAGATGTGTATTGGATATAAAATGGCCTGCACTTGTCCCATACCATATCTGAAGCATACAAGAGTCCCTTGTGTGCTCAGTGAATGTACGCAGTTGTTGTTAAATACAGTTGCAAAAAAACAATAGGACAAGATGCAGATTTTCAGCTTATTAACTAGGCCCTACAATACTCATTCAAGTGTGCTGGTTTTCTTGAGCCCTTTAATTGAACTTTTAAAAGTACCATTTGTTAACAGCAATGTGAAAGTAGGAGAAATGTTTACCTCTGTTGATTGGAGCCATGCTATATTCATTCCAGGATTCTACTGGCCCCTTGTTTTACTCACAGAGGGCACAATGGGGTACAAATTCACATCTCTGGTTTGAAAGAGAGCATGTGAGGGTCAGTGAGGAAACAGAAATTGTCATATTTTAACACGTACAATGCAATTATCAATAAGGAAAAAAAAAGAAACCAAAAAAATGTGCCATTTTCACCTGAAATAGAATGGATTTTCTTGACATTGTCATTTTAATAATTGTAAATGAAATGTTAAGTAATCACACTAATGTATGAACGGTTTCAAGTTTTCTGAGTCATGTTGTTGAAAGTTGTGTTTGGTGTTTCAAACTTGTGTTTGGCACAAAAATCTACAAAAAAGTGCATTATGCTTTAATCAATGTTTGGCTCCAGTTGGAACGCAATAATATTAAAGATAAAGTACAGAATTGATACTATTTTTCAGTGTTACTTTCATCAAACAACAGCCGAGCGAGGTATCCAATTCTAAAGCAGCTGTATCACACTTTGTACCTCAATAAAAAGATAGTAAAGACTAATGCAGGTTCATCGTATGTCTGAAAACAAAATCTGAAATGAGAGGATATAAGATAAATTAAAAATTGCAGCAGGCTGAAATGCAACGGATGCCTTTCTTTTAGTTCATACCATTTCTCAGCTGCGTGAGACTCCGGCTGCTGTCCTTTCAGAACCCCTTCTGCATTTACAAACACATTTATTGCGCACCTCCAATGGTTAAAACCCCAGAAACTATGTGACCAGGTGGAGATTTGAGTGAAAACAGTCCCGCCGTGCTAAACAGCACTGCTTTTGTATCAAATTAGAGGACAACAAAACACAAACTGAATTTGGGAGTTCGCCAATCCCTGCTCTTAAACCCTCAAATCCAATATTTGAGCTTTTCCACACCGATCCTTTCGCCAGCGGTCTTCGGTTTTGTAAGACACGACTGCTAGAATATTTGCAGGCGTTCGCTATTGGTTAATCGTCTTCATCTGTCAAACAGTGTAGGCGGGACTCGACTCGCCGTAGCTCCCGAGAAGCAAGAGGGGCTAAAGCTGCACTTTTCTGTAGGAAGAGCATCCCTCTCTAGCACTTATAGTTACCTTGTCTCAGCGACGGGATCCAGGAGAACTGTGGGACTTGACTGCAGGAAACACAGCCGTTCACGCGCGAGGAGCCTATATAAATTGCACGCCTCACCTGGATAAACCCGCCTTCATACGGAGAGAAAAGGAGAAGAAAGCCAGTCGAGTGTCGCAGCACAGCAGGCTGAAGAAGCGAGAAGAATATGATTCTCAAGCAGCATTTGCTCTTTGCCCTTTACAGCTTCTGTGGGATCGTTCTTAAAGGTAAGCGCGGTTAAAAGTTTTAAGCGTAAAGTACACTGTACCACTTTATTGGCACAGGGCAACAGTCTGAACAATTGGTGAATCGCAAGCATTCCTGGCACGTATCAAATGGCGTGGTTGCAGTTTTATCTCGCGCACTGACTGTAAAGCCCGTAATGTGTTGGAATGAGGTTTTTCCATGTTTACATGATTGTTCAAGCTGTTTTTTCAGTTTGCTAGATTTAGTCTCTGCCATGCCTTCACACAAAGAGGGGACAGCACAGCGAACATGTGAACTCATTTTATGACGTACTAGACATGTATGTATGATAGTATGTGTACATATTTATAACTATTAATTACAACTCCTTGCTACGCTGTTGTAAATAATTTACAATAGGAACAAGTTTGAGACCGATTCCCTCTATTGAACTTTGCAAAATGGAGGAAAGATAGTGATAAAGACATTGCATTCAATACAATGAAAAAGCACGTCACTACCAAACAAACAGTCATCGGTATTGTTAAAACACATGCGTAAAACGCTTCAGTAGGAACTTCGGTAACTGTGATATATTGGCTCGCGGATGATCTGTGGAATACAGTTTGTTCATTTTAAAACAGTGTTAGGTAAACGGTACTGGACGTGTTTTGTGCTTAAATCGCTGGCACATTAACATGATGCACAAAGCGCTTAGGAAAATGTATTTTGCCCGCTAACCGTCATATTGTCAGTGCATTTAGGGATCATTAGACATGACACATTGCATATGAAATATGACGACTGCGTAAAATATTTTTTATTATGTCTGCTTTTAATTTGTTATTGTTGGTGTTACTTTGTAAATATTATGTTTTTCGTTGCTGAATCCAATATGTCATAGAATACATCTATTGTGGGATGGCTTCCAACGTCTAATCTACAGTTATGCATTTATTATTTCAACTTTATTTGACAAGGTATTGTGTTGGAAAATGAAAAAAAAAGTATGTTTTAGTACCGATATGTTTGAAATAGTATTAGACAGTGGTGTCGAAATGTGATTTTAGTGAATAAAAGGGAGAATGAAGGGAGACTCGTACTATATTTTTTGCTGTACCAGTGTGTATTCTGCACTGACGATTGTATGGCATTTGCGGCAGTCTGCATCTTGGTGTCGTGGTAGTATCAGCTTTTCTGTACATGACGCACGCAACCGTTCCTCTGTCTTAGTAATGTTATAAACTGTAAAATACATTTGACTTTTAATAGTTGCCGTTTAGTTTATAGTTAAAATAGTACATATTTCAGTGTTTGCTGTGCTATTAATTTACTCGATGTTTATCAAACGTAATGCAGCAATATGCAGACAATTAATATGAGGATTCAAGTGCTAATGTAGTTATTTCAGTTTCAATCTAAGGTACTCTGTTTCGCTGCGCATGGTGGTGCAAGCGCTTTACTCTTCTGATTTAAACTGCCATACTGTAAACACGATCGGTGTTGCAAGGTCAGTATGAGGCATACACGTCTGTGACAAGAATACATTGCAAGTACTGCGTCCAACTATGCATCGAATGGTACCCATTAAACACTACATTTATAGAGAGAAAGAGACTGAGAGGGATGTATAGATGCCGTGAAAATCAACATGTCGGTTGTTATAACTACATAATATACACATGTATGTGGTTTGTGTGTGTGTGTGTGTGTGTGTGTGTGTGTGTGTGTGTGTGTGTGTGTGTGTGTGTGTGTGTGTGTGTGTGTGTGATGTCTTGTAGCTCATTGGAAAGATGAAGATAATGATGACAAGTCCCCCTGGGCTCCAGCATTCATCTTGACAACATATTTAATAGATTTAACAACATAATTTGCCCACAAATTAAGACACACCATGAAGGCCAACTAAAGTAACATGTCACAAAAATGTATTCCAAGACCCAAAACACATGATTATGAGAGGCTAATGTCGTGCACCACATCCCCTCTCTATATATTATTTATTTACTCTGGAGCCGCCCTATTGTGGGTTAGCTTACATAGCCTGCTCTTTTGCATGTCAGCTAAATATTAAGTGCAGTGATGCAGTTTAGGTTTGTTCTGTTGCTTCGGTTCAGCAGCAGTGCACCTTGTGTATATAACCAGTAAACTTTGAGTTACAAGCCTTGTTTCTTAATCACTATGAACACTGCCACCCTGCACACATCCTCAGGAGGTGTGCCCACCACTTGCTTCTGTGAAGGGTGTGGCGGAAAATGTATAATGGTGCTTCGATGTTACATCATGTCTGCCATGTGAACTGCAACTACAGTCTATCACCTGCTTGTCTGTCTGTCTGTCTGTCTGTTTGCCTAAGTGGTTCTGGTGCATTGAAAGAAATTTATATTTTGGTTTTCTTTTTTTTGGCAAACATAAGATCAAAGCATTTTACCATGTGCTGTTAGAATCTGTAATGATTTGACAATTACAAGGTGAATAGTGTTCTTTTGCTTGTGGTTTACATCACAGAACAGGCTTAATAGTTCATGCTCAAAACAATTTAATAGTATTGCAAATCCAAAATCTTAGAAATAAAAAGGTTATTTTTGTTTAGATAAAGGTCATGCAATTGGAATTCATCACCTTGGGTCAGACAGCTCTTCCGAGGCAAAAGTCAAACAGTTTTGACCTTTTTCTTCACTGGTGTTTCTGCAAATACAACTGTCCCAACAGAAGCGTTCAGATACCAAACACCATTCAGCATGAGGTGCTGTGATAGATTATGGGTCTGTGTGCATGGGGCCCCTAACCAGTGTTATGTTGTGATTTCCATTTTGATCATCATTGCAAAAAATGTACGTGGTTAATAATCAGAGTTCATTAGCAGCATTTCTCAAGGCAACTCTTTTAATGACTTGGCTGTGATGCCAAGATTGAAGTAATATATTGATTTCTTTGTGCCCTCCCCTGGCAGTAGATGAGACTGTCTGAGAAAGTGTAAGTTCTGTAGAGTCCTGGCTGGCACGAATAGCACTGTCACACAGCGCACCAGCAAAACAAGTGCTAATCTTGACATTGCGTCAGAGATGGGGAAAGGGATGACGCTCTCAGAATACCAACAATGTCTGCATTAAAGTACACACATAATGGAATACTTGATGTCCTTGCTTATCACCATCCACAAATGATGAGATTAAGTACTGACACTTGTCTCTGTTTAGCATCCAAGAGGCAAATAATCCTTCTATTTTCCTCTCATGTCTCTTATTGACTTTAATTTAGAGTGCCAAGGAGAGCTGTCAGAGAGTTTGCTTACCCAAAGTTTACCCTCATTACCAAGCAAGAAGCTTTGGATGCTTCAGAGGACTCAGCTCTTCTGCACTGATTCATTTTGAACATTTTAAATCTTTTTCTTTATGTCCTAATCACATCCTCATGTGTCTCTGGCCTGTCTGCATGGTAGAAGGAGCCAGATTGATTCATCAACATGCAAGGTCCTTTTAATGTCTATCCTTTCTTCATTTAGTCGCTTGGGCAGGGGGACCCATACTTGTCTGGTGCTTCGGTCTAGCAGAAAGGTCATGGTGTAGCCACAGTCAAAATGAATCACCTCACTGATTCTTTTTCTCTGACCCCTTTACTGAATTATGTGCTTATTATTTATTATTTATATGTACTGACATCTGGGAGCTTATACAGTGCCCTGTCGTTGACCCTTGTATGTCATTGCTGGATAGAGCCATTTTAGGTGATGTCTTGTACCACACATTTTAAAATTTTCTTTCTTGGTTAGTTTGTGCTATCAGGGTTCATTTATGAGGATTACCAGGATTCAGTATGAAGGATTCTTTATGGTTGATCGACTCCAGTTAAGCCATTTGGAAATATAAGACATGTGTATAACTCTCGCAAGCATGGTGCTCCTAAAGCAACCTGTAGTATAAATGTATAGTGGTGTGGTTTCACATGCTGGTGTATTATTTTCTGTGTTAATTTTGCGTTCCCAGTCCCTTGTGCATTTTTATCTCTTTCATTTTACCTGGTGTTGATTGTAGGGTGTCAGGCTAACACATTTGTATGTGACAGTTCATTTACAGCAGTCATAGTCGTCTCAAATAGCATGCACATGATTTAGGAAAGAGTTAGATGGGTTCGTCTGGAAGGCTGCTCATTCTTCACACGGTGGGGTAGGAATTTAAAACTGACATTTCAGAAATTGCTCTAAGCTGGTTGGTCATGCAGAAGGGAAAAGGCAAAAGGTGACTATTATAGGATACAGCTATACTTTTATTATTATTGAACACAGTGGATTTGTTTATTTGTGGGCAAGCCATGCTGCATGTGTACTAGTCAGTTTAATTACCTTGCCAAATGTGTTAGACCTTGGCCAGTTCTACATTTGAATAACCTCATGTCTTGGTTATATAAAATTCATCGCCCTTCCAGCTTCATAGGTGGACATGCCCACAGTTCAGTTCTTTTGGGAGTGCATTTAAAGTTGACAGCTTGAGGATGAAGCCATTACGTAAACACTGTGTAGGAACCCAATGCGTGGTATCTCACTAGCATCTGTGGGGCGATGCAGGGTTGCATGAGTAACTGTTGTGCTTCACAGCATGTGCAGAGATGTATTATAAGCAGTGGGAGGACCACTGTGGGCGTACAGGATGCATATGCGTGCATTCTCCTAACGGGTGCTCCCATGTCTCAAGTGGATCACATGAACAGCTGAAGAGAATAATGTCCGCTGCTTCTTTTTTAAATTATTATCATTTTGCCGTGTGCAACACTGAGAACGTCCTCTTATTGCATGGATTTAGGCCAGGGTCATTGTGTAACTCGTTTTTTGTAAAATCATTTGCAGACATGTTGTCCTTGTTGATCTAAAATTAAACCCCCGCCCCTGCCTGCTTCGTTCTTGATACTTTGAGGTGTGAAACCTGGGCACAGAAATGCGTAAATGTGGGATAAATGGGGCCCATGGGAGAGAGCGAGCATTTCGGCTTAGCGGGCACGTTGTGGGGCCTGGCAGGACCGGCGACTGCTCGGTTCCTGTCAGTGGCTTTCCCCAAGGGAATGCCACCCACCTGCTTGAGTAATCCCACAGAGCCATGGACAAGGGCAGGGTAAGCGGAACATTCTGGAATCAAGAACTCTCCAACATACTCTCCTGTTCCACAAGACAGCTCTCCATGGCTGTCGCTCTTTGTAAAAGCATATACCAGTGATCTAGCAAAAGGCATGGGGTGACTGAAGGAGCCCCCCGTCCACCATGATCATATCAGCATCTCCTCAGGTGAGTCTGACAGCACACACTAATGTGCTAAGACAAGTGAGAAGTGAGGGATTAGTTGCCATTTTTGCTGACCGTGATACAGTTTTGTTTGTCGTTAATTTCTCAAGAAATACCAACAGAGCTGCCTGGCTGGTCTCTCATCTGCCTCCTCCTACTCTCTCATCCTCCCCACTTTTGTGCTTTTTTCTCTCAAATTAGTAACTATACAAAACTACATCCTGTGTCAATTTTTATCAGCGGAAAGGTTCAAGAAATTATTCTTAGATTTTCAATTGGTAATGGATGGAGAAGCTCTGCATGACTCAGGAATCTTTTTTTTTTTCTTTTTTTGCTCAGTGATCTCACTTGAACAATATATTCATAGAGGCTTCAGTTCACTTCTCTACTGACAGCAGCTCTGACCCTGAGAACATTCCCCTCATGCCCCTGCAGACAGATCCCCACTGCGATCGGTGCGATTTCCTGTGATCAAAGCCACACTTTTGTCTCTCAGGTGTTTGAAAAAAGTTCAAACAACAAGAGGGTAAAGAAAGTCCCAGAAACATTTTTTTTTTGAGAGTAAGTTGTAAAACTTCTGTGAGTTGTCCTACCTACCCTCACCCCCCCAATTCAGTATACTGCTGCAATTCTGAGTAAACTCTCTCCTTAATTTAATTTAAATTAGGTTTGCGTTTGAGCATGAGCACAGCCACCATGTGACACAGTGTCATTCATTCAAGAAGCATTGGCAATCACTGCTGTGGAAACAACAGCAGTAATTGACTGTAACATGAAATTACCAGAAAATGTAAATAAAACATCTTTTATGGTTCTGAAAGGGCAGACTTTTTTATGAGCTCATATTATGATAAGGCAATATAATCTGATTAGCTGTTGCTTGCCATATTCACTGTCTTAATCCTAAATTGTGGCGATTTTACAGTGGCTGATTTTTAAAATTAAGAGGGATAGTTTGAAATTGGATGATTGGACTTCTTGGGCATCTCAGAACAATACTTTTCATACAATGCAAGAATTGTTCTTTTTTTGCACAATCACCAGAGACTGTAAATAAATACACACACACACACACACACACACACACACACACACATAATAGTGAAAACTCCATTTTCTTTTAAACTCCAAATTCGTTGCCTTTGATGACAGTCTCTGATATTGTTATGGGACCTTGTGTCTCTCAATGAGAGGAATACATTCAGCCAAAGCAAAACCCAACAGATAAAGCAGGAGGCATAGAGATACTATATTAGATTTTATTTCCTAAAGGACGTTGATTCTCTGACAGGGTGGGATGAATAACAACTTGTTTCAAAGTAAATGTTGCAGACCTAAGAGACTGTAGTACTCCAAGTATCACGGTCAGTCCAAGGGTTCTTTCATTGTTGTCTTTTTATTTAGGGAAATTATTCATTTGTGCTTATTTTCCCTTGTGTGAAAAGTCATCCTCGCAAACAGTGATACCTGCTGTTGAGCTTGGGTGGTGTTTGGAAATTAAAAGGCATTGACAGGTGCATTGCATAGGGTAGCCCAATGTCAGTGTCCGCCCCCTGCTGCACTGGATGTGTTAGGTGATGGGAGTGTGAAGGCAAACAAGAAAATTGATTGACAGTCTGACTCCATCTGCTCTTTTGCAATTTGCAGCCAGTCATGGAGATTTCTTCTCTTCAGCTATACATGTTTGTGTTTCATCATGCTCTGGTTTGGTGAACATACTGTAGAGGGAGGTCACTTCTGGGGAATCACATGATTGGGATATAAATGATGAATGTCACTGGTTTACATTCATCAATGAATGCCATTGGTTCGCACAATAATACATATTTTGGTGTTTGGAGCAGCGATGTTATGCCCCTACTTATTGGCAATATCTGTCAAGTTTAAAATAGTGGAGTAGTGCAATTGTGTTCTTGATATCTGGTCACATGTGCATCTTTTCACCCTCTTATTTGCTGCCTTGTAAAGTGTGTTGGGGGGGTGGGATGGGTTGCTGGGACCATCTGCCATGTGTGTGACAGAATTTCACACCTGTGACAAGAATAAACAATCAATTAATCACAGACATAAGGCAATGTGCACATGCCAGTACCCACACACACACACACACACACACACACACGCACACACACACACGCACACACACACACACACACATGCACACACACACACAGTCATTGTGCTGATTGAGAAGGATTCACATACCTGTAACGTTTGCTTTTTTAATACCTACCTCCTTTCCCATTTAATTTAACTATACAATGAGGCCCAATGCGGACCTTCCTCACACTCTCCGGACAAAGCTGCCACGCGTGTGAGTCCTTGGATTTGGTTCAGAAATCTACAGAATACTTTAAAAATGCTGATATATGTGTCGTTAAATTTGAATTAACTATTAAAGACATGCACAAGGAAAGGAAAGATATGGCTTACTAGAAGAAATTATGGTACCTGACCAGAATGAAGACCTACCTAGAGGGAAGCAAAATTGAATTAATTTCTATTTGGAGACCAAGATAGAAAGAGCTAGATTAAGATGAGACTTAATTTTAAATGTAATATTTTGAAATATAATTTATAATATTAATTAACATCAAATAAAAAGTTCCTTTGATTGTGATTTTAAAAGTGGGTACTGGTTTAATTTATGTTTCTTATTGCTGGTGTATATCATACATACATAGGAGTCCAATGTGAAGCTTTGCCGAATGATTCACAAACCCCCTTTAAAACTGTGTGTCTTGTATGGAAGCAAATCATTACTATTACTATCAACAATAATTAAGAACAGAAATAATAGTAACAATATTCATCATTGCCTGTCTGTAAAACCCAAGGTCACGCTACATCTGCAGTGGAGAAATAAATGAAATATGGCAAAGAAAACAAGGAAAACTGCAAGACATCGTTACACATCAGGCATCAAACAAACTCCATAATACTGTAGACTGAATGAATGTCATGATCTAGAAGGGTGTACCCCAGATTAGACACAGCACAGGTAAAAGCCCTGATATCAAAAGTGGGCAGTCAAGTGAAAGAAACAACTACTATTCCAGTTGAGGAAGAGCAGAATGAAAGAGGAGGGGAGTGTGGTTTAAGAAGGTCAGCAAAGTAGCTTTGGGCATGATGATTTCAGGCAGTTAGGAGATATGGAGGATTTAACTCTTCTCAGAGAATGGACTGAATCCTGCTGTATGCACAGGCTCTGAAGGCAATATGGAGAATCTCCTTGAGTTCAGGGATTAAAGGAGTATAAACACACTCTCTCTTAACCTCACTTTCTGTGTTCAAAGGGAAAAGCAACTGGCTTTGTCAGACTGTTGTTAATTCCTTTTCCTCAAAGTAAAATGGCCATTTAAAGTAGCTCTGTGCAGCTCCCTGGGAACGGGGAAGACGGATTTGATGTCCATAGCCCCGTTGGCCTTGGTCGTGGTATCAAGTGCCACGTTTTACTGCACAAGCATTTGTGCATTTCCAGCAGTTGTGCATCATTAATAATATCAGAATTATTCTTCCTCCATTTTCAATTCAACCTGCCACCTGCTGCTGGCACCAGATATAAATGCCTGCAATGAAATGTATGGGTTTGCTGACTGAAATATGTCTCTCTTTCCATGAAGGTAGCAGTGGGAGGTAACTGACTGTGCCAACCTCACAAGTTCAAACCTGCAAACATATGCTGAATGCTGGGAGATTTTTACATCACTTGAGATTCATGTCTAATGGCATTTCAGGTTGTAAAGCATAAGTGAAAAATATAAAAGGTGATACAAATGGCTCACAGAGTGAGTCAATTAAAGTATAGTTGATTGCATAATACCATCCTCGCAGGTACAGATCTGTCAGACTAGATTTAATGTAATAAGGTTTAAAAAAACTTGGAATGTATGTGTCACATTAAAAAAAAAAAAAAAAAACAGACAACAAACTAACACAAAGAACTGCTGTGAATAAAAACCATTATAGCGCATGCTCATATGAAATGTATCCATTTTTTCTCTCTACTTTCTGTGTCTGTTTCGTCATTGACGGAAATGTTTAGTGTCTCATGCTGGAGGACAGATAGGCCACCTGAAACCTGGCCATCACAGATCAGGGCTCCAGACTGTAACCATTTAGTGGCATTTTGCCACTGTTTTTGGAGTTAATGTGACTAAATGTTATATCTAGGAGCACCAGTGCGACATGCAAATATGTGTTTGTGGTTTTTGTTTATTTGTAAAAAATCATCATCATGTGGAACAACATGGAACGAGAATTACTGTGTGTGTCTGAGAGATAGCGAGAGGGCGAGCGAGCTAACGCAAGGCTCCTGTCTTTAAACAATACTGGATGGGGACATTTGTTTGCACGGGATGCCATCTACCTGTGTGTGTCCAGTCCGGTCCGGTTAGTGCTCTCCCTACATTTCAGACTTGGGTGACAAGGAAACGGACAATCAACTCCTTTTTTAAAGGGAGGGGAATGAGAAGCATATTACATTACAGTCATTTAGCTGATGCTTTTATACAAGCGACTTACAGTTTAGTTTTGATTCGGCTAACCAGGGGCCAATCCCCCCTGGGAGCAATGTGGGGTTTAAGGGCCTTGCTCAAGGGCCCAACAGCAATGGTGTTCTTTCTGTGGCTGTGAATGTCCTTGTTTACTTGTTTCGTTTTTTTGTTGTATTTTTGGTGCTGTAATGACTGACCAGATACCTTAAGTTTACATCAGTTAATTTATTATTTGGTGTCTTTATTTAAAAAAGGCAATATTTAATTTAATGATTTCTTCTCTGAAGGAACTACCTCACTTTGTGACTTTTTCATTTAAATAAAACGGCCCTTTGTTATTTCTGTAAATTGTCAATTTATTATCACATCCTTTATCATAAATACAGTTAAAAGGAAAAAAAAAACATGTATGTGTTGTGTTGCATGTCGATTTAGGTGGTGCTCCTAAATTTTGTGGCGGTGCTCCTAAATGTTTCAGTTAGGAGCACTAGTGCTACCAGTGGAAAGTGGAAAGTTAGTCTGGAGCCCTGCAGATGGACAGCCAGTCCAGCTAAGATCTGTGTGTCTGAGCTTGTGAGGTCCAGCATTGAGAATTAAGCTGTGTTGCTACCTGTAGATAACCGAAGTGCATTTCTGGCATATTGAATGAGGTCATAAGACCTTGGAGTTTTTGAAACATCTGCTCGCTCTCCTATTTATTTGTACTGAATTTGATTATTGGCTTCCGGTGTCCATCTATCCCACATAATTCCCACAACAGAGTTCTTTCTGTTTGCATTTTTAGCATTATCTGGTTTTGATTGGAGCAGCACGAGTGGACATCAGCACATTGGTTCACCGCTCTCTCCTCTCTTCAGTGGAGCACTGCTTGTGAGAGACATTTCTGGAATCAGATAAGGATTATGTGTCTTTGCACGATCGCCACTGCAAGAAATGGACACTCGAGCAGAACAATTTGTAAGAGAATTTGTAAGCGATGAGCCTTTGCCACGTGCTGGTTCAGAATGCATAGTGAATGGTAATGCGGGGTTACGTCCGAGTGCTCCGGACGTAACCGTTGTGTCACAGGCAGGAAGCAGGCGAGAGGATGCCCAAGTGCCATCTGTCTCATGCCACCACATTACAAACCCATTATAAACAATGCATGAAGGAAACGGCCTTTACTTATTGATTGGTTCAGGGAACTTGAAAGTGTGTCATTTAAAACAGGAGGCAAAGCCTGCTTTCTCACTGTCCATTTTAATGTTCTGTGGGGGAGTGGCAAAGCTATTATATTGAATTGAGCAGCCTCTTTCCTGAAAGCAGAATACACTAAGTTAAATAAATATATTTGATGTGTTTATATATGTATGTTTAATTTCTTCCAGTTTTTCTAATTAAGCAGAACTTATTGGTGCTCTGTTAATGGTGTTTCAGCTATGTTGATTACTCCCACTGGTTTTTTCTTTTAAGAATTCAGGTGGGTTTTGCAGAAACATATTCAATTTTTAATGACGTGGCTTCACAAGCAGCATCTAGTGTTACAGCAAGGCTGGCATGACTGTTACATTTTAAATGTCTTCCAATTACTGTAAAATGTACTCTGCCACTGGAAAGGATTTTGCTTTTCTGAATCTGCAAAACAGTTGGCCTTGCTGTATTCCCGCTAAATGAAATACCATGGTGTCAAACTGCAGTGACAATTATACAGCCCACTTTATCCTAGTGTTAATGTTGTAGCCATTGTTGTACATGTTTGGCTGGATATATGTGCCATTTACTGCTCTCTTTTTGTCATTGTTAAAATGACAACAGTCCATGTAAATTTTTTTATCTGTTTAAGATATGAAAGTGGAGCCGAATATTCTCGACAGAAGCAGCTCCCATTACACGGCAGATCATAAACTTGTGGGCGGTCCAATTCTATCACCAACTTTGGAGTTAGCTGGGAATTCAATTAAACTTTTCTTTTACTTACATTAAAGGATCCCCTGGCCAAGTGTCACTCGTAAACGTTTCCCATAGGTGGTGTAGATACCAAAAAAAGTAGCTTTTTGTCTGGATTGATTTGTTGCCGTCCTCATTTATTTCTCTGCTCTAATTTTCAGTTTGTAGCCATATAGGATCTTAATTACTTTTCTCCCCTGCCTCTCCCGAATTTGAAATGACTGATCTGTGCATTTAGAGCAGGGCTCACTGGTGTGTCTGCTGGGCAGAGATTGAAGAGCTTTGAATGCCAGGAAGGTAAGCGGTTTTAATTTGGGGGGAAAAAACGTAAATGTATTCACTCTGGTCAGACTGTCTCACCCTTGAGCTCATGCAGTTTAGCAATCTGAATTAAAGAGCACGGCACCATGCTAATGCAAGCTTGTGAAACAAGCAGCCAACATAGAGCTCTCCTACCTTCATTCATTCACCTGGACTTGTACTCTTTCAAAACCCAAGGACTCTTTTTCTGGTCAGATAGTATTGTGTGGCTGCAAACTACCATTGCATGTGTATAATACAAGGCTAAAGCAACTGCCACTAGCATCATACTCACAGGACATGAAACCTGTCCTTCACAGGTTAAAAAGCTTTTTCAGAAGTGTAGTCAGACATCACAGACATTATCTATCCAGTCTTGCTGTCTTTCATATTGGAAAAGAAATGTTGCCTTTCAGTGCTGTTAATCCTAATAATGACAATGTCCTCGTTTTTCTTCCATTGCAGCAATGAATATGTCTATGGCCTTGTGGTTGGGGTTAGGCAGTGTTTCAAATACATGCATTTGACATGAGCATTTTTATGTGTGCATTTCATATATCAACACAGAGATAGCACACACACACACACACACACACACACACACACACACACACACACACACACACACACACACACACACACACACACACACACACATACAGGGTTGTAATATCTGTTTTGCATGGTATATACCCCTGTGTCACCTGCATAGTAACCTATGAATCCATAATTGCTGTAGGGGGAAGGAAGGTAAACAAAATATTTTCATCAAAATGGTGGAGGCATAGGTTTTTGTGCAGGTGGCACAAAAAAAAATTAAAAAAAACATACAAAATTGAAAACATAAAAATAAAGCATGAAAATAATAACCATACCAAAAAAGTAAACAAGCCGTATTACATATGAAATGGACACCTGCAAATACATGTAACTGATATACTGTCTACCCCGGCTTGTGATCTCATGTTCTTTGGCGACCACTCAGCTAACATCCAGAACCGCAACAGTATGAATCCAGGATGAGTGTGTACCACTGTCTCAATAAGCCCTTGCAGTCCTGGGGTGCCTTCTGGCAAGGGATAGGCGTTGGCTGGAATTCCTGCCCATCTGTTGTATAAAAGCGTCCCCATTAGATTCACTTCAGGAGCGAATATATTTACTAAGGGAAAAGCCTGACACAAACACATGTGGTTTGCAGAACAACAGTGAAAATAATGAAGAGGTAATAACAATAATAGTGATGATGATTACCAGAGTAATGATCTCTACACAGGAGAGTATGTGTTTTTTTCTGGTCCTCTGAGGATTCAAGTGAGTTAATTGGCTGTTTATGGAGACCCTTACATTGTCTTTATATGCTGATTATCATCTATTTATTCCTGATTTAACTGGAAAGATAAGAAACTTGATCTGTCCTCTGAGAGGTTTGAGAATATGGAGTAGTGCTGGCAGTTTTGTTGCATTATGGTTAGGCTATCAGCTCAGGGCTGTACTGTTTCTGGTGTCATCTCCCTCTTGGGGCTGTTTGTCATTGGAGTCCTTTGAAGAAGATGTGATCAGATTCAGAAATCCGTCCAGGTTTTAAAAGGCCACTCCTGAGTGTACAGTACTGTCTACATTCCTAACACTCTGCACTATCGAAGTGCAGATGTTATTTTTTATTTTGCACTACTGGTTAGGGGGTTAATTTTGACAATGGCTGAACTTTCCTGACTGTTTCCTCCTGTTTACTAACAAAAGGTCCCTTTTTAAGTGAAGGCTGATGAAAAATGTTTAATCCAACCATATGTTTAACACAGCATTTGTGAGCTGTCTGCACATAGTAACTGAGAGTGTAGTGGGGCACATTAAGCTTTATTATTAATAAAAACCAGCACAGAGGAATAGGAAGCTGAATGGTTCTGGGTGACAGCTGGAGCCAGATGAGCCAGTGGCGTGTGAGGACCCGGGCTGTTTCATGTGCGCGGCAGTCTCCAAAGGCCATCCTCCGAGACTCAATATGTGGCTCAGAACAGAGCTGTGGGTTCATTTCATCCCCCCACAGTCTGCCATGACCTTTAAAAGCCTGTTCCTGGCCCTCAGCGCAGGGTGAGTGGGCCTGGCTTGGGCTAAGGATGGGGGCTGTTTCATTATCCAGCGCCCTCCCCTTTCAGTTCTGTCCGAGGAGTCTCGTTTGGATCCGGCCAATGAACCTCTCCCTTTCGCAGCCTACATTGACTTGAGCGGTATATTCTTGCCTCTTTATTCCTGTTACAGGCCCATAGCCATGTGGTAAGCAGAGCCTCCCAATCATTCCCAAACATCAAAATACAAAGAAAAGAAAAACGGAAAGTAGAACTGAGGATGATTGTGAATTTGTTTTCCTCAAGCTGCTCATTTTGCTCCTGCAGTGCAGCCTGTGTAACAGCGGCTCTGGAACTGTGGTGGTCACTGAGGTGCCATTTCCATACCTCCCTCTCCATTGAATCAGAGGAATCTAACTGTAGAACGCCTCTGCACTAAACCTAGCTCACAGCTGGGTTCCTAACAGAAATAAAATGTGGAACAAAAGAGGATTAATCAAACCAGTAGGGGTGAGGGGTTGGAAGAGCATTGGGCCTGTCGAAATTCAGACATGGAGTTTCACACACTGCACATCAGGTGAAAAACGCAGAGGGCTTCTCCCTCTCTGTCTCTGCTGTGGGCGTGCTTGCCAAAGTGGGCCTTAACTGCTGCTGCTTGTGCCAGGAAAGGCCCCGGCCAGCCACTGACACTTGGCATTTATGGTTCACTGATGAAAAGCTCAGCTCAAATGGTTTCATTAAACTGGCATTTCTTGATCAAAATGAAGCTATGTTATCAATGCTGAATCCAGGATTTTTTTTTCTCAGTACAATAGTTGACCTGGAAATAACCAGCTTTCAGAGTGAGTGGGTATGATTATTGTTTCGTATGAGCACAGAGCTTAACTCGATCAAATTTACTTTCATTCCAAATACACACGTGGCCTTTTGTGGGAATTATGACCATTATGAAATTAGAAATGGTACAGTCATTCAACAAAAAAGGAAAGAGTGAAAATCATTTTTTGGCTGCTGCAAGGCTGAGGATGTGTAGTAGTCCCCTCTGGTGAAGTGACGTTCAATGACTTACAAAATGAATGTACAGTTACCTCCATCATGTTTTGGACAAATGCACATTTTCCCTGATATGGTTCTTCTTTCATATACTGAAGAGAAACCAAGCAGGAGCTGAAGATGGCTGCAGTTCAGCCCTGGCAGAGCATCACCGGAGAAGTTACTCAGTGCCTGGTGATGTCTGTGAGTCACAGACTTCAAGCAGTCAATGCAAGATAAGGATATGCAACAAAGTACTAACGGTGATTACAAATACATGATTGAGTCCATAAGGTGTCCCATACGTTATGGAGTCGTGAAATGGGTCGAGGGCTATGTATAAAAATGCTATAATGTCTATGTCTACCTTTTAAAAGCAGCTGACAATCTATTCTTTAACCACATGTGAATTGTTTGATTCTCAGCATCTCCAGTTACTTAAAATGTATTAATTATTACACTGATAGTGGAAATAGACATTTTCAACTGTTTAACTATTTTTTATAGAAATTTGCTGATTTGTGAAGCTCAACAACTTTTTTGTTGCACATCATTGCTGTGTTTTCTGGTCTTTCTCATAATGATGGCTGAGTAAGGGAATTTGGCCTGTGTGTCACCTCATATTTACATACCAGTGAAACAGGAAGTCATGGCTGACCATTTAAGTGTTCCTAATATCTCAGATGAACTTTAAAACATAAGATATGAATGGGAATATACTTTAGTTAGATTTTACTCAAAGAATTTCTAGGGTTACCAATAATTGTGGCACACATATTTTTGGGGAACATATGTATATCGTTGTCCGATTTAGTTTCCCCTTTCAATCATTTTATTTGAAATAAAGGTTAGATTTTTGTAAATATTTTTTTAACTGCCCATTTTACTCATGTTTACCAGGGGTGACAATATCTGTGGAGTGCACTGTATGTGAATGAGTGGGACTGTGGCTGATCTATAACAGATTTGTGCATTTGTGTGAAAAGAGATCAAACCTGATTGGTATTATGCTCCTCAAAAGCATAATTAAAAGATGAAACACAAAAATGAAGGGCCACTTCACACACAGCATGCATTTCCTAGATTAAGGAGCTGCTAAAACACATTTTATGAGCTGTTTAATCTAACCCTTTGCATTGGAAGGATGTATACTTGTGGTTCATGTGATTACCCCCTGTGATTGTTCTGGACCACCGAGACGGAAATAATATTTATATTACATAATGATGTAATGATATTTCCCAGAATCCATTTGGGATGTAATTTGATTCATGATTCTTGTCTGCCTTATCATATGGCTTAAAATCAACAGAGCGTCTTGAATTTGCTAAACAGGTAAATGATCAATTCAAGTTCTGGCACAAAGCTAGAATGTTATTATAGCAAACAAACTTCAGTTAAGGACACATTATGCAGCAAGCAGCATTTTGAAATCATGCCAGTCAGTTGCAGTATCCCACCATCTGTATATGAAGCTGTGTTCAATTAATTTGATTTGAGAATTTTAAATAGTTTTCTGTCTTAACTATTTGGGGGGATCTGATTAATGTCAATACCTACATGCACTTGGGCCAGAATGATGAGGACAGACTAATTATATTCATACATACACATAGTACTGTGACTGCTTGTGAATAGCAGACTGATTTCTCTATCTGCACCATTGTTTTCATTATTCTGATGAGCTCATAATGCTACACTATTTTTCAGTGCTATGCTGCTGCATAGTAGACTGTCTCATTCTTTGTAAAGGGAAACTATATTCTAAGTGAGTTACAGATGTATATGAAGTAGTGGGGCTTAAATCTGACAATATGTAACATTTGAAATTGCTAACCATATGCATTTCTCACCATTATTTGCACCCTTTAAATTTCCATGCAACCCTCAGACATTCAGTCTTGCATTTTTGAAGTAAGATTTGCTGTAACACCATGTTTTTTTAAACTAATGAGACATAAGACACATTTCGTTTCTTTCTCAACTTTAAGCAAGTCGGTCTCTTACTTTTGGAAACTCTCAAATCATTTAATTACCTACAAGTTAGATATGTTGAGTCCTTTGAAGTGAAAAAAGAAATGTAAAGAGTAAGACAGGAAAAGCAGATTTGAGCTGAGGCATTTAGTAACACTTTTTCAAATTAATTTTGTCTCTTAAAAGTTTCCAGAGTGTGTATATGGGTATCAGGGGCACTTTGATACAAGGGGAGGGGAATGAAAGTGAAAGTGCTGAAACTTCATGGCCTTATGAAGACTGATCAGCAGTTTGTACAGGACTTGCATACAGATTTCAGGAACTAGAACACCCAGAGCCTGTGAGCATGTAAGGCAGAAAAGAGAGGTGGGGGGGAGACAGAGACAGGGAGACAGAGAATGTTTTGAGTTCTGTCGCAACTATATTGGGATTCATGACAAACCATTTAATACCAGATCAAATAAATAAATAAAGAGGAAATACAGCCCGAGACGCTGACTTGGTGCCCAAAGGAGGAGAGGCCAGGATAGAAGAGCAGAGAAAATGACCTTCTGCCTCACTTTAACACAATTTCAAACAAATGAATGGTAACTGAAGAGCTCTTTGAAAAAAATGAGGACATTGATTCCTACAAACATACAAACAAGTGACTAATTTTACTGGGTTAAGGGCACGCAGACCCAGTACCTTCAAGGCCTGTGTATACATCTTAAATGCTGGATTTTGCTTCTATGATTGACAAAAATGTGAAAACACACATATTTATTAAAGGCTGAGCATTTCAGTGTTGTTGTCCAAAACTTTATTTTATGAAAACTTAGCAATTTGGTTGTGTTTTTGTGAACCAGTGTAATTTTATGGAACCTCCAGATTTCATACTTCTTCAGATTAATAAAAATATTTCTATGTAAATTCAGGTGGAATGTGCTTTTTAATAGACTTTAATGGGCAGCATTTTGGTCTGAAGGTGAGGGGTTACACTGTTTTTACTGGTGAAATGAAATTGCAGAGTAGTTTTCATGACATTTCTCTGCAGTGCATTACAATACTCAGAAATGCAATAATATTGTATCATGGATTATGTGTCAACACAGTATTGTGAAATGAGTGAAGTGAGTCCCCTGGCAATTCTCACCACAGAAGAAATAAGAGTGAGGAAGAAGGAGAGAAATGCAGCTTCAGGAGCTCATTGGCAAATGAAATGGGAGAGGAGCTGCAAATGCAAGGGTGATAAAAAAATTAATAAATAAATAAAGTGGAAATGCTGTTAGTCACAGATGAGCGCTGTCATCCGGCTGGGAAGCGGATGGAGAATTCCCTTGTTGCGGTAATAAATGGGACCTTCCATTAATTTAGGCCTGGCTGTCTTATTCCCGAGTTATGAACCCTGCATGCCTGGTAATCAACCCTTATGTTCATGCAAAACAGATCTCTTCATTCCACAGATTACTTCCTTTTTCTCAGTCTCCTCAGGTCTCTGAGTCCGCTGCTTGCTTGGCTCTTGGGGATGGGTGAAGGGTGGAAGGCCACACTCGCAACAAACTGCTCCTTGGCCTAGAAGACCCCTAAATTATGCCATATGACTTTACCTCACAGCATTACAACTGATGTTTTCATTATACTCAGGGAAATGGTGGCTTTACATTACAGCCATGAAAGGATTACACAACCAGCCTCGGGGTGTTTGAAGTCGAAGGAAACACTCGATTCAATTATGAGCCTTTTTTTAAGAGTGCATGTATATCTGAAGGGGGAGGTGGTATGAGTATTGGCTTGTGAAGGCACATTTTACAAAACACAATTATTGTCTTTGGTCCTTTTGATGTGGTGCTGCTTGATGGCAGTGGACAGCTGCCGCTGTGTTTTGTATTCACGCTGGCACAGTAGCATTGAATGATTTCGCATATTGGCGACACAGAATCACCTCTCTATAGAGTTGTTATGCCCGGTGTGCAAGTATCCAGATAAGCTCTGAGTAATTATTCCTAGACTCAGAGATAGCTGTTTGCTCTGCAGTGCATATGTATATAAAACATGCAAGAGTAGAGAAATTCTCTTCTGAATAGCACATGACAAGAGGATAACCGCCATTGTCTGTTTATATAATGTAGAAGTTAATATGAGTAATAGATGCTAGTCGAATCTTCATTTGGTGGATGGTGTTAATAAGAACATCTTGCCCTCCTCTGTCAGGATGGAGGATGAAATGGGGATGAAAATCCCAGGAGGTCTTTGTAGAAGTGGAAATGCCCTAAGTGTTTTCTAGAATCTCATTATATGAAATATCCCTGATTGACCACTGCAATCAATTTAAAATGAAATGTTCAGTATGTTTGGTGGTTTAAATTGGTCTCCAGCAGAACTAAAAGCTTTTCTTTGTCCTTAAATAATTGAAAATGCAAAATGAATGCAACAGACCAGAATAGGAAGTTTTGAAAGTGTACTCATCTTAGCTTTTTTTCAATTATTTTTCTGCATGATTTTTTCCCAAGCAGTAAAACCAGTTTATTTCCCCCATTATCATCCCCTTATGGTTGTAGGAGGGAATAGAGTGATTTATGGTCATCCCCCGAAACATGCATTTCATCACATTTTTATACTGTTTATTTAAGCTAATGGTATAGATTGTAATTATAGCTTATTAGGGTTTTTTGTGCCATGCCTTTTGAACCCTATTGGAAACATGTTTTCCAAATAAAATGTGACTCTAGAAGCACGTTTTAATATGACAGTAATACATTTCAATAATAAATGGCTTGTTGAAAACATGCTAGCTAAGTTCATTTGTCATTAAAGCATAAGGTTAATACAGGTGATAATCCAGGTTATGTTAAAAAATATGGTGCTTTCCAACTCAAGGTAGGACGTTGTGAGCACTTTAGGAAAACTTCAGCCACATTTCATGGAAATGATATGCCATCTACAATGCCACATTTTGACACAGAAGCAAGAAACTGGTCTTCATCTCATATGAAAACATTAATCAACCAGCCTATTTCATTAATTGTTTGGGAGCCCTAAAATAAATCAAATACAAAATATATAATTGGCCTCGAAAATGATTTGTGGATAGTATATTTCAGTTAACTGGTTCTCAGAAAGTATTTTTTTCCGTGTATAGTACTTGCTGGGCATTCAAGGTGTTTGGAGTGGATGAATCTGATACCAAAGCTAGTCATGTCATTTAGTCATTATATTGGTCTGCAAAGAGCGCAGGGTGCATTTTATTATTATTGGCTCAAAAAATTTTGAGTCCAAGAATGCCACATAGTTCCCAGATTTCCCAAAATGAGACAATCAATCTTTGGCATTACAGATATTCCCTGAACGCTCTCTTTTGTTAATTGGGTTTTCAGTTTGTTATATTGTCCCACAGCACTATTTTGTCCCTCTTGCCTGCGGCGCAAACACCCGCCCCCTCAACAGCATCACAGATTTTGCTCCTTGGTATGCGTGTGTGTGTGTGTGTGTGTGTCTGTGAGTTTCTCTCTCTTTGTCTTAATGTGTGTGAGTGCATGCTTGTGTGCGTGCGTGTGGACGTATTCATTCAGGCAAGTTACTGCAATTGACAATTACTGTTCTGACAACTGCAATAACATGCTTCATAATAGATGTCCTCTTTACCCCCAATTAATTTGTGTCCTGTACTTTTGGTGAAAAACTGACCAAAACTGGAAAATTTCACCCAAACAAAACCAAGAACATTTTTGGAAAAGTGGTAATTAATTATCTTGCTGAATTCTTTCTTTTGGCACCAAGCACATCCTCTATATTTTAGCAGTGCACAGTTTTAGTGTACAGTTAGCTTTGTTCACTTCAGAATTTATAAGCTGTTGCACCTTTCTGGGGGGGATGTTTCCCACAATCCTCCCACATTCCCTCCAGAAGTCCTGGTCCCAGTGTGTTTGTTGCCAGGGTGACAGTGCCTGTGTGTGCCGGATTGCATTGTGATGCCCCCATGCGTGCATAAACAGAGGCCCTGAGCTCCTCCATGAACTGTGCGATTATGTGGCTCTAAAACCCCAGTTACAGGTCGCGCTTGGCCCATATTATTTATCCGCTGTGTTCCCGCTGCCGCCTCCCTTCCCCCCTTGCTGCCTTTAAGTGACAGCCTAAGTCTTGAGCTGGCCAGTGTGGAAGTGCATATTTAGAAAACTTTCTGCCAGTACAAAAAGAGCAAAGCCAGACCTGTTCCTCTTATAGTTAGAGAAGAGAAACCATTTGTGTGGGCAGAAAAGCAGTGAGCACTGCACACAGATTTCAGCGTTATCCTACCCTCCCCCACTCAATGAAAAAAGAGAAAAATACATTCAATGCCTATTCCCAGTGACTACATAAAGCTATGAGGTGTGTTTTTTGGGATGATTTAATTACCAAAAGCTGGGCAAATTTTAGAGTGTGACTGACACTCGCACTTTTCATAATTAGCCATGTCCAATTAGCAGAACAAAATTAGGATGTGATGGTCCCTAACTGTCAGACCACAGAGTTACCACTTTCTGTCATGCAGTGAAGTCACACAGTTGCCACATCAGAAATAAATACAGATTTTATGAAAATGTAATAAATATGATAATTTATTGTCTTTGCGTTGGACATGTTGGTAGAAAATATGGTGCATACAAGAGACTTCTTGTGAACTGTTTGATAGTGTGAGGTTTTATCTGAAGGTCATTGTTTTTGGGTTTTTCTTTAATATGATAGGCGTTTTGAGGCAGTGGGATATTCTGATAATAATATAGGGTCAATCTTCTTAGATAACATCACATTAATGACTCACGCTAACTTCACTGATGTTGTGCACCAATTCAGTAGGGTGTAAATGAATGCACCATCACAGTAATGTAATACGCTCAGCAATGTAAATGTATGTTCTTCATTGTTGTGACTTACTAAAGTGATTCTTCACAGGACACTTATGCTTATCATATTCTGAATTATTAATCATTGCTTAAATAGGCGTAATAGGACTGTTATCAGTCAAGTAAATCAGTTATGAATTACACCACTTTAATGGACCCACACTGATTGATGGAAAGGAGGTAGTGGAAGTGTGCAGGCATTCTTGAGTTAGTGTGTGTGCATGTATGTGTGTGCTCTGAAAGATGTGTAGTGTGGGGGAGGGTGCGATAACACATCCTTAGGGAGCAGAACAACCGTAGACAGCAGAGATTCAATGCTCATTCTGGTAAAATATAGAACACTCGTTTCTAGCTGGTGGCCTGGATTCCATCATCATTTGTCCTTAACCTTACCTCTAAACATTGTGTTTATTGTTTGTTCAACCAGTTTGGTGAGTTCAGCCATTACCAAAATCAGCTGTGAATGCCAAATTGTGTTTATGAATAAAGTAAATTCACATTGCACATTTATTTGTAAGTCAAATTTAAGTGGCAGCAAGTGGAACAGTGCTCCAAGTACTGCTTTTATTGTGGGGAAAAAAGGATTTTTTCCTTGATTCATTTAGTTCATCTTTCTCTTCCGTGCTCAGACTTTGAAATGGGCAGTTTTTCATTTCACAATGGTGGAACTGCTTAGAAAAAGAAGGGGGAACAATGGCACGCATATTGTAACGTTTGGGTTCGGTGCAGGATCGACAGACATTTGTAATGCTTTCCTGGGCCACATCGAACGTTTTTTTAATGAGCAACCAAAATCCCATTTGAACAGCTCATTAGCAATCTCCTTATGTATACAGATTAACATTATTTTTCCCCTCTTTCTGAGTTGGTAGAGCAACGAGGCAACCAGGGATCATTATGAGATGAGTGCCTGCCTGACCGCATCAGTCATTCCCAGCCCTTTCACCATGCCCTGCCCGCTGTGCCCTTGGGTAGCTGCTAATGTGCTGTACAGAATAAGCAAAGAGGTGATTGGTCGGGGATTGGGCTGGTGACTTCTGGTCACATGTTAATTTAGGTATAATTTTGGTATAAATTCCGACTTACGTCATAAACCGGCTTACGACAAGTTGTAGGAACGGAACTTGTTCGTAAGTCGAGGTCCCCTTGTAGTTATAACTAGTAGTAAAGACACATGTCTTAAGTGGTAAAACAGTATTAGTAGATGTATGCAGCATGAAAGTATACTAATGGTTTAATTTATTGGGAGTTAAAATATTTTTCACCATCAGGGGAATGTCAAAAACTTGAAGCATAAACAAATTGTCATGTCTTTCCGTATCCAGAGTTTATCACAGATTTGTGTGAGAAACAGCTGCTGGAACACTGCTGACTCATCGTTTCTCATTAGCTATTGGCAGTCCTTCTTATTGCAAAATTCAGTACTTGTCTCGATTCTTGTGAAAAATTCAACCCTTCCAGAAAAGCGTTACTACTTACTTACAAGAACAGTTGTCTTTGCTTTTCGAGACCTTTAATCTTCAGTCAATGATAATAAAATAATAAAATAAACAAGACAGTATAATTGTAATAGTTATTAATAGGGAAAAAAATTGTGCTTTAAACACTGCACACTTTATATATCAGAGAGTCTTAATAAAATTTTCAAACCCTAGCGATGTCTGTGTAAAAACTGACATTGCTATCTTGAAAATGAACATTTACAAAAAAACACCATGGAACCTCAGTAATCTGGAACTCAGGAAGCCAGACCACCCTGGCGCTAATGTTAATGTTATACTAACGCTCTGCAGTGATTTTGCTGTCATTTGCTCATCTTTTATCCATGCTTTTGTAAATGCATAGGGGTGTGGTAATTAATGTTGTAGACTCAAACCATGTCCCTGGGAATTGTTTTTGAGCCGGCTCAGTGTTTGTCCACTCAATAGCACTGGTGGTGCTGCCAGGCTAACATCGAAGTGCGTAAATTATATGTGACTGTGTCCGATCTTCTTTCACAGCCAGGTTACAATCAACTGACCTTAATGAATCCAGCCTCTCTGCGCGATCTTTATTCCTGTCTGAGACGCCCACATGCACCAGGACACTTTTAATCAGCTTCCATCCTCTTTCCCCAAAGTGTGAGTCATGGCTCTGCAAATTGAGCTGATTCTCTTTCACACTTGCCAGCCTGTGTGGTAACCATAAAAGCCTATCCTCAAGTGCCCATGTATGCAGACTGTGTTGCTGTTTTTATATGGAAATAGTGTTGACACTCTCATCCCGTTTGGAAAAAATCAAATAATAAAAATCAAAAGTAATAAAAATCGCAATATATCATGGCATAATGATTGTTATTTGCTTTGTAAGGAGAAAGGAAACAGATTAAATGAATGCTTTAATGAGTTTTAAAACCAATCTTTCATCAGCTGCACTGAACCCTTTGACACTAACCCAAGTAAATCCCCCTCTCTCCATTAAAACTATATGAGTGAATGCACCGCTGTTAACAACAGTGGTGGTGATTTCCCACAGAAGGATTAGCATAATGCTACAGGAGAGCGGCGCTAACAAGCCAGTAAATAAACACAGAGCTACACAGGGGCTGAGTAGAGGGGGAAAATGAGGGAGATGACAAAGTGAAGAAGTGTAGGCGAGTGTGGCTTTCTCACCTTGCAAGTGGAAGCAGACAAACTCCTCCCTAAAGAACTGTGGGCCCAGAACTAGGATAAAGCACAAATAACAATCTTGTGCTACCTTGCAGCTGTACATAGGAAAAAAGAAAAAAGAACAAAGAATTGGATACTGGAATTTCAGCCATTCATGGACAGAAATAAAATAAATAAATGCTACATTTTTACAACTTTTTTGATAATGAAGACATTCATAGCTTCCATTTCACTGTCATATATGTATTGTTTAATGTTCAAGGTCTGTGACAGTTACTATTAGCACATTGCACAAATGGTCAGAAATACAATTTGTCCACTTAATTTCACATTGCTTCTATGATGCAAAGCATAAAGCCATCCATTTTTTGGTCTTAATGAGGACAGGCTTTTTCTGTGTTTTTCTGCCTTCTACATTCAGGCAACCAGCTGCTTTTGAGTTTTATGCAGCGCTAGAAAGGAAGACATCTGAGAACTGAGAGTGAGCAGTCCCATTGAGAGAATGAGCCACCATTGTAAATAAAATGGTGATTTGAACCAGTCATTATGTTTTGTCCTGAAAAGCAAACAATTTTCATTTGTTCAAACAAGTATAGATTTGACTGCTAATTCGGCAATTTGGTTTTATTTGGTAGTAAATTCCAATTCTAGTGTGGAGAAATAGCTTTTCTGTAACATTTTAGACCTGGATTTTTAGCCTAAATGACTAAATTTATAATTAAATAAACTGCATGAGCCATGCTTGATCAGTTAAAATACACAATGACAAAAAATATTACTTCAGACATTATAGTTAAATTAAATATATAATTTGTTCACCCTGTTACTTAATATTGGAACAACATGTTTGCCTCTCACTCACACACACAGATACACACAGGCATATACATTCACACCTAAACCACCACCTTGCTAGCACATTACATCGTAGTGAGCAGTTAGATGTTTTCCAGTTTGGGTTACATACAAAGGGGCTTTCTACTTTGACAATGTATGGTGGCAGAGTGGGTGGAGCAGGAAAACTGCTGGATGTGGTTTTAAAAAATTTGATATAACCAGAGATCCACAGTGGAGGTCATTTTTCATGTCATTTTTCCCATTGTGGATCTTCAAAAAAAAAAAAAAAAAAAAGCCAAAGCTTGCAGCTAATCGTCACTCTTCTTGTTTTATAATTATATCTAATTCCTCCATCCCTAGCTAACAAAATGATCCAGTAGATGTGATTGTTTGTAGAAGTCCTTAATTGTAAACCACCTAGGCAATTACATTTACAATTTGTTTTGTCGATTATCATCTGGGAACATTGAAAAATGCAAAATAATAACAATAAAAAAAAAAGTATGCCCAAAAGTCTGTGTTCAGTCACTTATAATGGTTTTGTAAAACCATTTGTAAAAACATCTGTAAATCTCCCACAATTTTATGTAAAAAAGACCTGTGTCTCTTTTTGTTTTTATGTGTCTAGTAGCTCTGTTGTTAAAGGCAGGTCATATGTTATGGTTTAACATATGGCTTTCATTGACACCAAGGGAAGCATGTGTCAGAGAATATTACATCTGAAATGCAGCTTTCAGTTTATTTCTTTATTTTTTAAAGACTGCCAGAACTTCCACCACTTATCCCATGGGGTATAATTCGGTGAGTATCACTTAAAAGTTGAAATTTTGTTTTCATTTTATAAGAGCATGTTTTCACTTGGGTGCAGTTTAATTGGCTTCGCTTTTCTTTTATTGATGAAGTTTCAGGACTTGGGAATTGCATTGTACTCTGCACAGCTAAATGGAGGAGCAGAAGCAAGAGCGTTTTTCACTTTGTTGATGTGGATATTTGCTTGTTTCCTTTGAGTTTGTTTAGCCATAGAACCCTAATGCACAAAGCTTTCCCTCTCTCTCTGTCTCTCTCTCGCTCCTCTGAGCCTCTTTCAGGTGAGCCCATCACTCCCACATTTGCTTTTCAGGCTATTGGGGGGGGGAGCTGTAAAATAGCTGTGTCTTCATTGGCCTATCTGAGGAAATTGTCTGTGCTGGCGAGACCTTCACTCAGCTGTAATTTACTTGTTTTTGGTCTCTGTATTGTTTTCACTCCGCCTATATCCCGAATGCTCCTCCATGGCAGCACCATTCTGCTCACTGACAGTTCAGAGAAAGCTGAATTAAACACTAACCAAAAGCTGCATTTCTTTTTTTTTTCCTCATTGATATTGTGAGAATACAGAGGTCAAGAGAAGCCCACAGTTTGACCCTCCTTGCCGTTTTTGCCTAACATGAATCCAAAGGTAAACATGGCGCAGAGCCTATTTGGATCTCTTTGGTGACACCAGGAAAAGCCTTTTCTTTGCCTTCATGGAGATTCTGGCTTCCTTTTTAACTATACATTCACTTTCTTTAAGACTCAGATTTATATCAGTTGGAGACAGGACTTCCTGTGCAGCACAAAAGTTGTTGCTGGAAAATTAAGGCATTGCCTGTGACAGAATACATTAATTTAAGTAATGAGTGGGCGTTGAATGGGATATGTCTCACAAAAAAGGTTTTCCATTACAGCCAAGGTTTTCTGTGAAGTCAAACTCTAATTAGTTTCTGAAATATTTTATTGCCTTATTTCTTATATGTGTCCTTTGATGGTTTTCTTAATGGCCCTGTATGAGTGTATCTTGTAAACACATTGATTAAGATGCTGGCGCTATGGTGAACACAGTGTATTCATGTGACTGATGGGCCCTGAAAATGAATCAGTCTTGTAAAATCAGTGCACTCATTGACAACCAATTGAAAAGTTGGCCTTGCTGTGTGTTGCTCCAGGCTCATTAACTGCTCCTTGCCTTCAGTGGAGCAATTTCTGCCATGTACAGCCTCTAAAAACAAACGATAGAGTAAAACAAGGGGAAAGTGGAGACGCCATTTTCAGTCTGGGCCAGTACTGTGGCAAAAAGCGTGCTGCTAGTTTGGCCAGATTTAGGCAGACAGAAGCACAAAATGCATCCATCTATGCCTGTGCATTTGCACATGTGCACACACACACACACACACACACACACACACACACACACACACACACACACACACACACACACACACACACACACACACACACACACACACAAGTATGCGTGGTTACTCACACACACAAAATTCAAACGTTGAATTCTCAGATGAAAATATTCATAAGAATATGTTCTGAATAATAATGGTGAGAATCTGAATAAAATAATAAAATTATTGAACATTTGGGACCATTCCAGATGGGATTTAGTCCACTTAGAAATACATTTTATGAGGATAAAGCTTTTAATAGTCCTGGTCTCTGACAAGCACTCGACTCGTCACCCTGATGAGATGCTGGAGATGACCCTGAGGAGCCATATTGTGCTGGAATGACAGCTTTGCTGTCAAAATAAAGCCAGTCATATGCAGCTACTGAGCACTGCTTCTCAGTGAGTCACAACTGGCAGCTTTGTCAGTTTGTGTCTTACTATAATGACAGATTGATTATATTATTCCATATTTCAGAATATTTTTGAATTTCTACTGAATAATGTTTTATCCAGATTACACAGCTTATCATTTTCTCTGATATATTAACCTTCAGTATGCATTGGTCCTAACAGCCATCAATACAGATTGTGTAGTATCCTACAGTAAATACAAAAGTTTCCCTTTAGTTTATTGATGCTTACATATTACAGATTACAGTTAATATGATGTTAGCTAAACATTTAACATATGAGCACCATAATGAGAATGTCTTATGCAACTTAAATGTGTGAACAATGTGTTAGTGTGCATATGCTTGAATGGACCACAGTTTACATAATCTTAGCAATACATAAATATACTTTACTACATGTATATATTGTTTTTAACACATAAATATAATTGAAATGTTTTAATGTATTGATTGGATGTAGTCATCTGTCTTTATGACAGTGTATGGTGGGTGTATTATGGGAATGCATACATTATTATGTTGTGTGCCGTGAGCTCCAGAAGCTTGGTTCTAGAAGGAAATCATTCTCACATGAAATATCAGTGTACCTTTAGACTTTAGTTTAGACTCCTGGCCTGATGAAATCCTCTCTGCTTTGCTTGTGTTTGAGCAAGCATCTCATTAATTTCTAGTTACTACCAGAATATGCAGTTTGAGTCAGGGGTGTTGATTTATACCAGTTATAAATATAATTTTCCATAAATGTCTGAAAAGTATTATCATCTGACACAGTAGGCCATAGCAATGAGATGCCAGAATTGATATACTGGATTTCATATAGTTTATTTACAGATTTCAACCAGTATGCATTATTTATTTGGGTTTTCCAATATAGATTGATATTCCAGTTTATATTCTAGCTGTGGCTCCATACTGTTCTCATTTCCTGTCTTTCTTTTCCTCCCACACCTCATTTTTTTTTAATAAATTTAATTTAAATGAAATGCTTAACTGCCAGTAATATGGCAACAGCTTATGATTCCAGGTAAATGTTTTAACTTTTAGACCATTTCAGAAGGTTAAAAGGTAACATTTGGTCTTCAACAAATTTTGATGCTGCATGATGCAAATCTTCAGTCACAAGTCTTCAGGTCCTCTTCTTAGGGGTTAGTGATCACAGATGGAAGTACGTTTTATGGTTAACTGACAGTTGAGGGAGTCTATTGTAGTATTTACTACCAATGTTGTGGTAATGTTGTGAGAGTGTTATAAGAATATTACTTAATAATTTGGAACAAGTATTAAAAAGATGCACCACCAACTACTTTAAGAATATGAGTACAAAGTTTGTCAGAGATAGTTATGATAAAGTGTTAGTGTGCTAATCAGTGAAAATTTAATTTAGGTGTTTGGGCTCCTGATTTTATTTATTTATTTATTTTTTCTCTGATACGCCAGAGCTACCGCCAAAAGGCCGCCCGTGGATAGGCCCAGCGAGGGTCCAGCAGTGTTTTAATGTCACTGCCAGGGAGGAGCAGATGGCTGAGCAGGGCCCAGAGAGAACCTCCCTTAAAAAGCATCTGTTAACTGCCTTTGTACAGCCACACAATGGTAGCCATGGGAGAGCCATTACCGTCCGATAGATCTGCCTTCATGTCTCTCCCCTGTCTTTGTTCCACATGCCCCGACCCTCAGATAAAAGGTCACTCGATATATACTATATCATCCCATGCCATTTTATCAAGGGAGGGGTCTGGGGAGAGAAACAGGAGCACATCAGGCGGTTTTTTCAGAAGATTCCCCACCCCACCCTGCTCTCTACTTTTTTCCACTAGGGAGTAAGATAGGGGATAAACTTGAGAAGAGTACAAAGACAGGGGGGGTGGGGTGGGGGGCGGGCGCAGCAGAAAAGATGTGTCAGAGTGAGAAAATAGCGGGAAAAGAATTTGTTCTCAGAAACACATTAGGGACTTTAGTCCTTACAAGTAATATGGCATTAGGGGCCACTTTGACAACAAATTCCTTCATTGCATCTGCCTTTTGTGATGCTAGTTTGACTGTGAGAGTCAGCTTTGGTGTGAATTGTGTGAGAAATATGGAATTCCTCTTTTCATGTAAATGAAAGAGAGGAACACCTTTTTCATTTGCAAAGCAAACCTACATATATATTTATCAAAGCCTTTAAAGCATGCAAAAATACAGTAACTCTCACAGGATTCCATAAACATGTAGCCCTACCTTTGATTCCCGATTAAATATTATTTCTACAGAGTTCGTTTTTTTATTCATAAAAAACAACTTTGTCTGTCAGCGCAGGGATCAAAATGAGTACAAGAAATTGGGTTTGTATTTGAAATCGTAATCAATGTAAGTAATTGTGAATTGAATTGAAAAAGTAAGAACTGCATTGTATTTAGAGTCCATGTTTAAGGATAAATGCATGGCCAATTTATACTAAAGAAAGTACAAAATTGGCTCCTATTATACTGTCCATGGCACCAGGATTCCACTACTTGTTGGACTTCTTGGTTCGTAAATGTTGGTGTGAAAAGTGACTCCTTTCCACAAGAGCATTTTGAATGTCATTAATTTCCCTAACCTCCCGATTTAATACCCATGTTCAATCAATATGTTGTTATCAATTTTTATTTCCCTTTTGCAAACACAGTTTAGTTAGTTCACCGATCACAGATACCAGGGCTTACAGTGTGTTTTTATGACGAACAAACTATCAACTATACAATACTTACATTTAATTTTAATAAAGACACATATTGATTGAACCCAGACGAGCTTCCACATGACACATGTATATCGAGGTGTGTTTCCTGTCAGGAGTCCCATTTGTAAGTGATAGTGGGGTGGGTATTTGACAACAGCAGGATGGGATACGGGCGTTCAGGTCATGGCCAGAGGAGGACAGCAATCCTCTTGGGACGTTGACGAGGGAATCCTGGTCGGCTGAGGCGGGGGCAGGGTTGCCACGGCGACAGCAGCAGTATATCCAACGTGACCTCGCAGTGAGATGAAGTGTGGCGTGTCGCGTGCAGAGCTGGAGAGCAAAGGTGCGCAGCTGCAGAAACGTGAGGTCGTCGATGAGGCCATGTTGAGAGCCCTCACGTCCATCTCGCTGGGGCTTCATTTCTGAAAATGTATTACTGAGTGGAAGAAAGAAAGATTCTGGTTTGTGATTTTTTTTTTGGTGGAGAGAAAAACAGGATGTTCCCCAGGGAGGCCTGTGCCTAGAGACGAGCCGTGGTGGCCATGTACTCAGAGGACATGGGGCAGCACGTGGAATGGAACAGCATCTTATTCAGGCTGCATTCTCAGCAGTACCCCTGTGCCCCAGCACTGCTAAATCTGCAAAGAGACCCCATCTCACCCTCACCACACACATATACACACATCTTATACCAGTGTGGATGCTTAATGGTGGAAGAGACATTACAGGATGTGGTGCTGGACTGTAAGTACAGTCTCTGAAACAGGGGAGACGATGGAATTTGTGGTGGTGCTGAGAAAGAGTAAAGAATGCATTGGTTTTCCTGATCTTACTCTGCCCCATGCACTCCGAACCACAGCTTATAACTACAACTCATAGACTCATCAGCTCCCCTCCCTCCAAAATAACCACAGCTCTCTCCCCTACCACTGCCCCCCAAAAAAGAAAAATAAATTCAACTGATGCCCCTCCTAAAAGAACCATGCATGGGCCCTCCCATCCGTCTCACTAACAACTAGTGTTAATATGTAGAGAAATATGGCTTTCATGCCCTGCCACACTATCAGTCATGGTTAATATTGGGAAATAGACTGTAAGCTTTTAAAATGCTTCTTAAATGCCATGGTGATGGTGATGTTGAATATAGGGAAATGCTAAAATAGTCTACCATATAGGTTTATTAGATGCAGTCTTAATAAAATGAAGTACACACACATTTATGCACACATGTTCACACCTTTAAATTAATTTAGTCCTGAATAGCAATTTAATCTTGCTTCAGATCAAGTCTACAGCCACATGGAGTGTGGTTACTCCGACTGGTTGCATGTTGTTTAGAAATATTCAAATATGCTCTTGCATTGTAGGAAATCTATGGGCTTCCTGTCAAACTCTGCTGTGACTTATTTTTAAAAAAAATCCTGCCCTTGCCATGGCAACTCCAGCATCTCAAATATTCTTAGCAGCCCTGAAATATACCAAGAGTTGAATCTTTCTTCTGAAAGTAACAGTGAGATACATTTTAATGGAACTAGCAGAAGCGGTTAGGTGGAAAATGCTCCCATTTTCCTTCCTTGCTCCACCGCAACATGGACCAATGCGAGGGTGCTTCATTAGAGAGGGGAATTGACTGAGAAGCCAGTAACTCTGTAAGTAATGCATCCTAATGGTATTTGATCTTTCTACAGCAATCAAGCTAAAAGCACGGGAGGGAAACGTATGGGAAATTCTGCAGGAGCATCAAAGGGGATTAATCGGGCCTCGGATAATCCTGCGCTGCCCTAATGTCTGTGAAGAGAGCCCATTAGAAGGAGTTGAATCTTAAATGCCTTTGTTGTGTACAGCAATGCTGCCACTCTAAACACAATTCCTCATTGAGATGAACAGCAGCTTCTGCACATTCGCTACACAAAAAAATGAAGCTTTCTTTTTCTCGACTGAACGTGGAAGAAAGTAATGTTATGAGACAAGATGACAAGGCTGCGTTTTTCCATGGTGTACTGTGGTCTGAAACAGGGAGAGCAATGGGCAACAGTGCAGATTGCGATGTTACTGCAGCATGCTGTAAAGTCATCGGTTCAAATCCGGTTTTGAGCAAGCTTCGGGCAAGATGTTTTATGCCAATTGGGCCTGTTAAAAAAAAAAACCAGCTGCATGAATTTGTTATGGGATGTGTAAGATGTGGCCTTAAGCATATAAATGATGTGAGAAAGGCTCTGATCATACTGTGATCCAGTGTCTAGTGGGCGATGATATGGTATGAATTGACATTTGGTAGCCCTTGAGAATCAATTAGTATCTTTCCACTAAAAAGGAAAAGAAAAGATGATCTGAGCGTGAGCTTTATCGTTTTTGGTTTTTATTTCCATTTTTTATGATAAGATATCCCCCACATGTCCATTTATCTTTTAATGAAAAAAGGCACTTTTTGAAAATAGTTATGGCTTGTCCAGGCCAATTCCCATCAAGATTAAAGAAGAAGGAGGAAGGTGAGTCTAGGTGAGGGAGGAAGGCTTTACAAGCATCAAAGTTTTAGTGGGGTGGAAGAACACAGCAGAGTACAGTTCACCTATTTTAGTCTTGGAGCAGAAGGTAGTGAAAGCTTACATAACTTGTGCTGTCATCCTCAGTACTAACTTCTGAGTGGCTACATCTGCATGCGACAGCCTCCCACCCAAGAAAATAGACACAGCAGACAACACAGTCTCTAAACGTTCATAAGTTCACATTCACTTACTCTCATTCTTTTGCCTCCCATCTTCACACTGCAGTATTGCTAATTAAATTGTAACAAGAAGAGACAGAGCGGGAGGTGAGGCCAAGGGTGTGACCCTTTTAACCTCTGAATGGGCTTACCTCAGGATGATGCATCTGCCTGTGCAATGCTGCTGCCACATTTTAGTAGCTCTCCCCAGAGTAAGGCTGAACTGCCATCTCAGTCTGGATCATTTGTCTGACAGTGGCCCATATTAAAACCAATAGGTCATTTGCAATTCTGTCCATAATCCTGGCAAGGAGGTCAGGTTCTAAAATGTTTGAACTCCATGGTAGGCTTCTTTTCACGCTGATTCCTCCATCATAGTCTTCCCCTCATACCCCTTCCCTCCACCGTTCTTGGATGGCCCAAACATTTCTGTCCAGCCCTGCCTGCAACCACCAGCTTCGTGTAAAATGACAGGACTTCATTCCCCTCCGTGCATAAATAATTCAGTGTTTTGCATTGACTAACTGACGCATTCTTAAGGCTGTGGGTTCACTTTGCAGTGCTTTGCATGTTAATACTGTCAGACCTCGGCATGCTATGGACACACTCACTCTGTTAGGGAAAGAGATGTTTCAAAGTCATTTCAGCTCCCTGCACTTAATTGTGCAATTGAAACATTTTTTTCCATTCCCCCATGCACACTTGAATTAATTCCTTTGTAAATATCTTCTGTGTTTGGTTTTCAGTCCATTGAAGTTCAAGCTTTCATTGGCTGCAGTGTTCCTTTGTAGACATGTTTTTGTTTGTCTGTTTCCTGTTGCATAGTCAGATAAATGGGAAAGGAATGTTAAAATGCTAATGCCTTTAATCTAGGGGTATACGTGTATGTAAATGTGTGTGTGTGTGTGTGTGTGTGTGTGTGTGTGTGTGTGTGTGTGTGTGTGTATGTGTGTTTGTGTGTGTGTATGCGTGTGTGTATCTGTGTGTGTTTGAATGGGTGAGATCTGTCATGGATGGGCCACAAACTTACTTGATTTACAATTAGGTTTTCTAAATTAGAATCATCCATTTTGTAATATAATCTACATACATGCTTGTGGAATATATCATCCAGTGTGGTCAGTTTATAAATATTGTGGATTGGGCATAATGCAGAGTGCATATTAATGATCGGATCATCTCTATTTTATTTAGTTATGCATGAACTATTATAACACTTATTCTAAATTCTTAAAATTTAGTCACTTTTTGTTTATTATCACTTGCTGTTAGTGGGATCCATATCACATCGACTCATTCTTGAGTTATCTCCAAGTGTGTTTTACATTTGTAATGAAAAAACATGATCATACAATAATTTACTTGGACATTTCTTTAATTTACTCAGGTATAAGTAAATAGTTCTATTTTTTAGTTTTTTTCAGTAACCTTTATGTTGAAATGTCAGCATAATCTAACAAACTGCTCATGCTGTGAACACTGCAAGCACATTCCTTCAGGATGAAGCCTTGCATGTCCTGTGCTAATCTCTCGCTCTCTCCACTTTTATTTTTGTAATGACTTTTCTCTTACCACCTCTCTAACTCAGACTGCAGAAGATGTGTGTGGAAAAAGTAAGAAGCAGAGCCGCAAAGAGCCAGCCACCAACTTTGACTTAACTAGAACTGAGTGGCTCCTTAATGATTTATCTGCCAATTTCACCCCTAAATGCCTGGCGAAAAAGATTAAAGAGCCTATGTAATGATGAGTTAATTAGTTATCACATTTAATAATTACCTGAACATGCGTGCCTGAAGCCATAGATCGAATCTGTTTGTTGGTAGGTTATCTCTGCTCTCTTTACATATAAAATAGAAGTCTTTAGGAGCTCCTCAGGTCAGGCTGACAAGACCAGTCAGCCAGTGTATTTAAAGCCTTTTGTTTCCTCCATTCCTCTTTTTCCCTGAACACCACTGCACATTAGTGCTTGCGTGTCACTGTTCACGCTTGGGCTCGTATGTGAGTGTGTTCTTATATTTAAGTATGTAGTACAATGAGGGTATGGGTGTGTGTGTGTGTGGGGTCTTGTCACTCTGGCGTGCCCCGGTATTGCTGGGTTTTCCCTGGGGGGGGGTTGAGTGACGCAGTGGGGCGGGGGTCTCTTTGATGCTTGCCAGACAGCATCTGATCATGACTCTGTAAAGGGATTAGGAGTGATGGTTTTGTCTATTTATTGTGCGAAACCCTCGGGAAAGAGCGGTAGTCTGTCGGGCAGAGAGAGATGGAGATGGCGGGTGGGTGTGAGACTGTTTTCCACCGCGACAGCGGGTTTTTTCGCCCATGGGTAACCCAGCACTGGGCCTCACAGAAAGAATGGGAAGGCCCATAAGCTGATCTACGTTCTGAATCAGCTGCCAACCAGAATCTGTCTGCTCAGGAAGCAAAAGAAGAAGCTGCTATACTGTTTCTATACTATGTTCTGTATGTTCTACCTCCAAACACAGTCAGTTACACACACACACATACACACACACACACACACACACAAAGGCTAATACATTAGAGTTGTAAGCATGAATTTTGAATTTGAATATAATTTGAATATCATTCAAATGGAAAAAATAGTGTTCAAAACAGCTGTGTGTTTTCATTTACATGCTTTCAAACTGTTTTACCTGTTAAACCTGACCTCTGCCTTTTGCCAGAATTTAATTTCTGTCATAAATTTCTTCCTCTGTATGAGCTGATTATTAGCTGAGTTTTAAAATGACCCAGGCAACAGTAAAATCATCATGGCAAAAACCTCTGAACCAACCGTCACTGAGATTATCTGTCCTGAACATCAAAGTAGTGATGCTTAGGAAGTCTTTGGACTCCATGCAGCTCATGGAAAGACTCAACAGACTCCACAGTTTCTTTCATAATTTACAGAATGAATCATAGATATGACACAACCAAATTTTTGACAATGCAGACCATACCATTAACCTTTGTTGGTATAAGTTATTGTGTACTTTATTGATTGACATGTATATTTATACATATTTTTTACCTTTACAAAGTCTATTGATATTTGCAGATAAATATTTATGTGTATTGAAGGGAAAGGAAGCTGGTTTTATAATGACTTACTCTGTTAAGAAATGGTTCACATTTTACAAAACTTGTGTACCACATACTCTGAACAAAAAGCCTGAACAAAAATGTTGTTTAAATAGATGGTACACCATAATTGCTTCTTATTTATTTCTTTATTTCCATTGTCTGTCCCTTGTGGACAAAACACATATAACAATTCTGAGCCAAATGGTGAGTGGAAGGAACACCAACAAAATGTTAAACAAAACTGGGAGGAGTTGCTTATATTAAGGAGAAAAGCTTGTCACTTGTAGCTTAATTATTCATCTCAAATGACTACAGTAATTTTCTTGTACTTTCCATGTGTTATTTCTCAGAAACTGTGTTAGTGCATTTTGGTGGAGAGTATCCATAAGCGAGGGAAATGTGTGCTTCTCTTTGCTAAGCCTTTGGTGGTCTACGAATAATGGTCAACACCCACATCTAAGAACATTTTTCTTTGTATGATAATATTGTTTCTGTTTATGTCTGACATCTGTCTTTAGAACAGTAATTGTAGTTACTATGTTCAACTTGATTTTTATATATACTGAACATGTGATAATATAATTTCACATTATATATCCTTTGACTGTACATGGAAATTGATTTTAATTTTTAAAAATGGCTGTGCAGTCCTACTGAGACCAATTCTCTATGAACAGAACAAATATAATTTTCACATGTTCATGCCAGTACCCACTAATTGGCATTACTTTGATCATGAAGACATAGAAAATATAAATCACATGATGACATATCACAGATATTAGGTTAAAATAAAACCACTATATTGTACTTGCTATTTATGTTGCTGCTACTTTGCCTGTGGTTCCCTTGAAAAATACATTTCTACCCAAGGGACTTTCTGGTCCAGTAAAGGTTAATAATACATAATGAAGTTACATAATGTCACTGATGCACCAGTGAAGGTGAAGACCCCTACTGTAGCACACCTTCACATGCCCAATGACATTGATTAATGTTGCTATCCTGTATGCCCATCCAAATTCTTTCCCTAGGCTTATGTTTTTTAGTTAACTATGTTGTGGATGTCAATGAGGTTGTCTGAATGCCCCACTAAAATAAAAAAAAGAAAGTGTGTGTTATATGTGTATTTTATCCTGTACGGTAAAACACCCCTTGAAAATCAGACATTAAAGAATGTCTTTATTAAGAGTCTGACACAGAAGTGTCATCCTTTCATCCTGATCATTGTGCTTTGGAGCTCAGTGTCTGCTGGTCAGTGTGTGCCCACTTTCCTGATAGACAGGCTCTGTGGCTTCCCTCAATAACAAAGGCTTTTCTGATAGGAGGCAAGTCGCTGAGATTGACAACGTCACGCTCAAATGTAGGTCGTCTTTTCAATTTTAGTCCCTGCTATGGACTGTATGTGTGTGTGTGTGTGTGTGTGTGTGTGTGTGTGTGTGTGTGTGTGTGTGTGCGTGTGTGCATGTGCGTGTATGTGTTGGGGGGGGGGGGTGGGTTGACATATTCACAGGCTCCCATGTGCTAATAGTGAACTGCACAAGATTCAGTGAGCGACTCCAACATAACTGCTGCAAGAGTCAAAGCTATAGTATATGTACACTGTCAAACATTTTCATCACTTATTAAACTGCTGACTGTCAGAATGAGGAAATATTGTGCTGGTCATAAGGAATTCAGTACATGTACCATGTAGTCTTATTTTAGACTCTGTTGCATGTTTCAATAGCTTATATCATTTAAAAAATGCATGGATGAGATAAAATTTTAGAAAATGAGAATGTATTTCAGTTCCAGGACTGCTGCCTATAAGCCAGGCATAAATCCATGCAGACAAAAACATTCTCAGGCGCTGAAGCCCTGGGGTTAAATTACAAACTAGACTGAGAGACAGTGTAGATGCTCTATATTTAGGGGGAACATTTTCACATCGGTGACAGAGCTGAAAGATCCCAAGGCAAATGGTGCTGTTTGAAGTAACCAAACCATTCTAGCTACAAACGACTGAATGACTTGAGTGAAGTAATTAGTCTACTGCACAGCTCTGCTGTTCAGACCAGTTTATCCTCACTTGTCTTTACTATATGGTGATGACACCATTATATTTTAAAAAGCATTTGGGTAATTATTGCAGAATTTCTGTCAAAAGTGATATGTACATTGGCTCATGCTGAAATTTATGTGAGCAATGTTATGTTGTGCTGGATGATAAAAAAGTACTGTTATGAATGCACTCCCTACTGTAAGCAGCAAAAGGAAATAACATACTGATCTAATCAATTTGCAGACATCATGTGGATTCAATCTTCAACCCTTGCCCCTCTCCACACACACATTTGATGTATAGTTGGAGAATGCACACCTACACATACACATATACATTTTCTATTCACACTCATGAACACAGACACACATCCACATGTGGCAACACAGAAACACAAGTATAAATGTTCTGATGAATGTATGTGTATCTATGCCTATATGTGTGTTTTAGCATGTGTGTGCTTTTGAACATCACAATTAGGTCTGATATCTAAACCTCCCTGTGACTCAAAATGACATTTGGCTCTGTTTCAGTTCTGACTGCACCCACTGTAGATCTGAATGTGCACTGCAGTAAGTTAAACATTAGATCAACTGGTTAAATTGAGACTGGGCAAACCTCAAAACATTCATTAGTTCATAAGTCGTCTGTTTTTCCATCTTCAAAAGCAATACTTGCAATTTATATATTGAGATGATAGAAGTGGGATGTCATGTATCAAAGGTACACATACTTTTAAGAGAATAATCCTAACATTTTTCCAAGGTTCTAAGGCTTGTATTTTGTCTGTTGTGACTTTTAAAGTGCTCTCACAGAAGGTTCATCCATCAGTTTCCATCAGCTGCTGGGAATTTGTTCTTGTGCTTTTCTGTTAAATAAGAAGACACTTCAGTAGCACATCACAATAATGTAAAAGCCTGCCTGTCTTGGATGGATGGCTGACATGGTGAGTTTTGATTGTAAGGACATAGCCCAAGTTTTGCTGTCCCTGTACCCTCATCATGGCTTGCCCTTTCGTCTTCACTATCAACAGAATCAAGGCTAACATTGTCAGCAGTTCTTTAAACCAAGACGCAGACTTCCTCGCCAAACTTAATATCTGGCCCAAAATGTAACCCTGGCCTGTACCCATACCACAAGGAGAGATGTCCCTGTTCCTATCTTGCTGAATAGAAGTGTTCTGTTTTCTTCAAAGAGAAAATGCATCCAAATGGAAATGTTTTTAATCAGAAACCTGGGTGCTGTTGAGCAAAAAAAAAAATGGAGTAATTATGATTATTTTTGTTGTAAAAATGAGACTGTATTAGCTGCTTTGGGGGAGATGGGGGTTGTTGAGCCTCAAGTCTCTTGTTTTGTCTGTTGTGCGTTTCTTTACCCATTTCTCTCATAAAGCTGTGACGAACGGCTGCGAATGGCATAGGTGCGGTTGGCTCCGGTCGTGTTTAAAAGACGCCGGTGCATTTCCTTGTTTATTGCTGGCCTTCCACAGAGCTCCCTTTCCTCCAGCTGGCAGTTAATTATAACAAATGCGCTGACTGAAACACCTTTGCAGTCATGCAAGAAATCATGGCATTGTTCACGCCTCACCGTGTCCGCTGGCCTCTGGGAGTCTTTGATCCAGTAACATGCTATCCTCTCTCTGTTTTTATTCATGCATTCAGATTTTGGGTGCTTTTATTGGTGCTTTGGGATTTCTACTGTGTCCATGTAAATTGACTTATTTCTTCTGTTTGTACATGTATCATAAAATAACTATGGCCTGTAGAGTACTAATCAGTGTGCAAAGAGGGGTTTTGTTTCTGAAACAAGAAGACAGTCTTCTGTAACAATGACTCAGTGGCTAAATTCCACTTCAACATAACAGAGCCGATTTGATTTTGTTTAAACAAAGCTGAAGATATGTTTGTCATGATTGTACTTAAGTATTCCTGTTTATCTGTGTGAAAGATGCTCTTCGTTTGTTGTTCATGCATTTGTCCTCTGAAGGGGGAAACACTTTTAATCTGAGAACAGTATCTGATCATATGTCCATTTTGATAGGGGAAGATTTTCCTGCAGGTCCCGTTTTATGTATGAGTATTTACTCTTGCTTGATAATTTATATTTGCATTATGAGTTTTAGGCATTAAAAGATGTATCTTACATGGTGAGCTGTTTGAAATGCAGTAAGAAACAGTAGGAAGATGCACCATGTCCTGTGAAATGCAATTCAACAAACTACAGGGTCGAGTACTGGTATGTGATGGCATAATCCCTGTCAAAAGCTTACACAAGAATCTTGATGGTATAACTCATTGGTTTCATCACTGTACGCAAATGGTGAGATGGTTTTTTTTTTAATAAAATGATAGAAATTGACTTTGTTGTGGTCAGATTATTTAATTATTTTATGCACTCCCATCGACTGCCTTAAGCTCTTACTTTTGTTCGTACATGCTGGGGATACCAATGAGATTGCTTGCCTTCTTGCCGTTTTGACTTGCAAATACCTCTAATCGCTTGGCACTAAGAGCACAACACTTGAGTTGGCGATATCTGAGAGTGTGGTGGAGGAGCAGGGCCTCTCCACATTTAGTACCTGCCGATCTGACTCACTCTTAGCCTCTGCAGATGAACGTCACACACCCACCCGTGCTGTACAGGATCCGCTTTTTGCCGCTGGAGAAGATCTGTCCTCTGTGTGCTCTGTGGGCTCTGATACTGTAGCATAAGTTTGGGAACTTGATTGACTTCGGCCTCTTTGAGCCTTTTCTATTTCAATTTTTTAAATGTAGGAACTAGGGAAAGCACTTTTTTGTAGATCAATGCTGGAATATATCAAAACTGTTCAAACTTGTAAAAAGCTCTGTTGTTAAGAGGTTTTGGTGTAAATGTTGAAGAATAGCATTGAACTTTTGCGCCATCCTTCTATTTTAGATGAGGATTTGAAAAGGACAGAAATGAGGTGCCATGTGTGGTTCCTTAAAACAGTACTAGAAATGGCAGACCTTTTAGCATTTATTCTGAACAAATGTTCAGTGTAGGTGCAGATGTGATAGAACTATTTGCATGCTACAGAAAAAAGTGACAAACAAGCCAGCTAACACAAAAGGTTCCCAAGTCAGGGAAGATTTCCATTACTTTCCCATTAGGTTGTGAGATTATTCCAAACTATTGAATCTAATTTAGTCATTAACAAAATTATGCAGGGTGTACCTTACATTTTTAATAAGGTTCAGACTGAAAGTATTTTAATAGATTTTGTTTAATATCAACAGAACACTCCTTTATTCCCTGTGTGGTTCCATTTGACAAACCAGGAAGTGCCAAGAGAGCCTTAATGGATTTTATAAGTCCCTGGCCCTGGTGGGAAAGAGTATTTACAGGCTCTTTTCTTCCAGCCAGGCTCTTAACCATCTGATGGAGTCATCATGCCTTGATTGTACCAATTTAGCTTCCATTCCCTCTTCCCAGATTCTTGGTTGCTTAACAAGAGTAACAATGTGTACTGCATTGCAGCCAGTAGGAGCTTGAGCTTTCCTTGGACATTTTCCATAATGAACATCACCTTTTCCTAATCTGTAAATCATTGATCACTGCCAAGAAAACCTGATGATGTGTGGTGAGAATGACCCATAATTGTCAGGCTAGAGATTGCCCTGAAGACAGCTAATCCATTTTCAAGGTGAATTTTCAAAGTGAACGGTGCAGGATTTTCCTCATGTCCATAGGACTTTTAATGCACTGCTCTCATTTTACCATAATAATATGACAGAAAAACAACATTTTCAAAATCATGTCAACAAAGCAAACAAACACCTAAACAGCATGTAACATATTATAACTGTGAATTGAAAGTTAATGTGAAAATTACGTTTTTGAAATGGTTTTAAATCTTGTCATGCAGAGGCCAGCCTAATATTTTCTGGAAGGCCAGTTTGCAAGGGTCATGGCCCACACAGTGAAACCTTATGTCAGCTTCAGTCTTTAAACATGTAAACAATGTTGTTATTATGTAACCAATAAGGAATAGCTGGACATGGTGAGATTTGCATGTGATAGAGGTTTAGAATTATTTTCAGCCAGAAGACTAGGATGGCCTTCAGATATGTGGCAGTGTTAAGAATCACATCTAGTGTCATATATTAATGATTGTGACTATTTTTTTTTTTGTTTCATCCATGGGTGCATCATTACTTTGAATTTTACTAGTGGTGGCTCGTAGTTGAAATTAGCGGTGAGGTGTAGGCATATGAGACATTTCATTCACTCATGCACCGTTGGGAAAAAAGCAACACTGCATTGGAGCTACCCTGATGAGAACCCTACCCTGTTTCAATTCAGCATTCTTTATCTCTGTCTCTGTAGTGTCTGTTACACCTGTTTTGCCTACCAATGTGGCACAGATAATGAATTTACATAAAAAGGTTAAGCATTTAAATAATTTCCTGGTGGTTTAAAACAGGCCATGGTAACTCTATACCATGACTGCATCAGTCACCCAAATTTGGTGTAGGGAAGCCAAGAAACCACGGCTGAGTAATCTCTTAATTCTGGGGAACCAGGTGTGAATACTGGAACATGCTTCCTAGAAAAACCAAGTTCATCTCTTTTCCAATGGGAGAAACCACCAGTTGCAAAGCATCTCATATTAGCTTCAAAACTGTATGGAGCTCAAATGACTTTATAGGCACTTGCATTTTATGTAATTCAGGTACAAAAGCAGAACGGACAATTTTTTACACTCCTCTACAATCTTTTGAAGCATGAAGCATCAATAAATTACATATCATCTGCACTGCATTCATTGGGACTACATGGGCATTAATGAAACCAATTGTACTGTGTGTGTGTGTGTGTGTGTGTGTGTGTGTGTGTATCTGTATGTATGTGCGCACATATATCTGTGTCTGTGTGTGCATGTGTTTGTTTTATTTTATTTTACTGTTTATGCATCTACTTATATCTTACCAAGTACAGTATTTGATTGTATAATAAAGGTTGCAGTCAATTATAGTGAGGCACTTCCCATAAAATACTCCCCATTATGTCTGTCAAAGCACACGCTGCTTGGGGACAATTATACCTGAATTTAAGCAACATAATTATGAATTTGGTTGTCAGAACCAAGGAGGTAGCTACCTAGTATGAGAAAAAAAATAGATCAAAAGTGTATAATGTTTTTTGTTTGTTGTCAGTCGACTCTGTACACATTCATGTTTGGTGCATATGTTTTATCTGATGTCATCCTACCTTAAAAACAGTTTCTTCAGGGTTGGGACATAAGAATTACTGCGGTTCTATTAAGTAGCTAGAAATACCATTGGGACAACTATATAGCCTGAACATTCAAAATACTGCAGCTATGCTGACAACCACAATCCAATTTATGTGTCAACTAATATACATTTTCATATCTTGCTGAGCACTAGCACAGATTTCAAATTATGTAATGACTGTGTGACTGAATTGCTAATTGTTTAGCCTTAACAGCTGACTGCATACAGACAGAAATGGGAAGGTAATTTTGTAGTAAGGAAGGTAGATTTATACAGCAAAGGCTGCAGCTGAAAAATCTATGGTGTCAGTGAAAGTCAGCCAACCTATACAGTTACTTACTAACCAAACAGCTGCATAGCTTCATCTTTGTCTTCTTACAGCTGTACAAAAATATGTACTAATTTATATGCATTTTTCACACTTACATGTATGAACTATTCTTATGTGTATACTATTATGTGTATGAACTAATCAGAATGATTTAGCTCTGCTTTAAGTATGCAGTATGCAGTAGAGAACTCAAACACTGCCTCTCTGTAGATCACTGCTCTAGTAGCTGGCCTTAAAGTCAGTCACAAGATGAGCCATTTATGCATTCAGTAAATGCTACTTCCAGAGAAGGAAAAGCATTTTGAGCATCTGAAATAAAAATCACTTTTTTAAGGTCAGCCAAGTCAATCTGTGGCAGAGGGAAATGTGTCCATGTTAAATTAAGGTAACATGCACTCCTAAAACCATTTGGTGCGCAGGAGTGTGTTCAGCAATGCAACCCAGATATCAGAGTACAAGCTTCACTAACAGGATATGTCTATTCAACGGTCAGTAGCTATTCTATATCAGGATCCTGTATCAGATTGTCCTGTCCTATGGTTTATCTGTGCTCCTTACACTGGTCAGCTAACAGCTGAAATGATGTGACAATATGGGCGGTACTTCTGACAGTGGTGTTAGGTGTTTGGGTGTGGTTTGGTCTGCCAGATCTGCCTCCAGTTAGCAGCTGCTACAGGTCCCATGGGGTCACAGTGTGCCACCTGTCTGGGGCCATATGGACCATCCACTGCAAACCCAGCCTTTATTGATTGAGATCAACAAATTATCTTAAGGCATAGCAAAGCCAAGAGACCAAATTTACCAGTTTTGCCGAGTTCCAATCTGAGCATTCAGCCATTCACTTCACTCTGCAGACAATCTAAAGATGTAGACAACTGGGAGATAACAATAGCATTATTGCAGATACATATTAATCTAAAGTATACGCTGGCATCGTGGAGCCTATAGAGAAACCAGAGATTCAGCCAATCCATCTTTTCTATTCTCTCTGCACCCTACCCAGGTGCTTGTTAGGAGCAGGCTGAATATTGAATGAATATTCATAACTTGTAAAAAAATGTAACCTTTGTGGTTGTATATGATCCCTAACTTGATGATGTTTCCTCAGAGTCTGTCATCCATCCTTTTGAATGTACAGATTCATTGTTCTCCTAGTGTTCTTTGAGTTTGACTCAGCATGGCATCTGGTTATCACCACAGTGTTGCACCTCTCCCTCTGGCTTCTGGAAAAACATACTCTCCTTCTGTCTCTGCTGAGGCCTGTTGTGCTCAAATGTCTGTCATGGAAGGGTAAAAAAAATGAGCAAGCACGTGACTCATTCACTAAAATCGGCTTGTCACAGCGTGCCCCTGTTTTGATTTCTAACATCCCATGAAAAGAGATGGATTTCCCTCACTGAGCTACCCAGTTTGCATAAAGAGCTGCCATGACAAACACAGCGAGAGTGCTGTAAGGAAGCATGCAGCTATCAATGGTACTTATTAATTTGCATTGTCTCATTTTATCAATATTTCCACCGTTATCTCCCTCATTTCTATTTAGTTTCAAGCTCATAAATACTCTGGCTTTGTGTTAATATTGAAAAAGGTTTTATATTTTTTTTCAAAGCTGTGGGCTCTAATGTGTACCGAGATCCCTTCCACTCCACTGAAACTCGTAATGACCTAATAGGGTGGCAGTTTTCTTTGTGTTTGAAATTGACCTTGTTAGGAAAATGACTTTGATCTGTTCATTTCTGTCTCAACATATCACTTCCCTCTGCCATGGGTCCCTTAGAAATATCACATATCATAACATGCTGATTTGTCCTGAAACTATGTGGCATTGTAATGAAATCTTTTGAAAATGTAATTCCTGACAGTCATATTTGAGGGTTAGGTAGAACATTGTATTTTGGGATTTGTTTAAGTGTTTGACAGCCTGATGTAAATCAGGTTACAATACCACAAAGGATACAAATTAGCTTGTGGTTCTTTTTAAGTGAGCTTTTAAATACCTGTAGATTTGTGCTTTACAAAATGTATAAGAATAACTTGTTTTTGAATGATGCATAGAAGTGAAATTTTAAATGTCTTCTGCTCTGTTGTCTTACAAGTCTATGCAGTTTTTCAATTTTGAAGAATGAGTCATGAGGATTTGTGAGTAATAAAGCCTTTTTGTATATGGGATTAGAGTTATTCAATCAAATACAGCAAGTATGAAAATACATTATCACTCTCATTAATGCCATTGATAGAAAGAGGTATAGATGTGGAAATTTGCTGAAATTATTTGTTTAGGTTTGCAAAGAATTGCTATAGCCTATAACAGTAGGCTTTTTCCATGATACCTCTCTATGTTCTGTTGTAGAGCAGCAGCAGTGATGGTAACCAGTTTATTGAATTTGACAGCAAAATCCATGCCTGTTATTGGAAGCTGTGTAACAGACACTGTTGGAGCCAGGGAAACGCAGATCTGTGTTTTAGAGGTTAATGATCAGCATGAACATATGTCATAATCAAAAGTGTGCCCTGACTCTCCCAGGTACCCCAGGATTTCAAGGGAATGAGTGAAGTGGAACCGGGCTGTAAAGCACAAAGGGTGGTAATTATTCTGTAATGGTTAATACTAATCTACAGTGATTTCTTAAGAAACAGTCACATGTGTACTTAAAGTAAAAGGAGAGCATTGTAGGGGAAGGAAGTAAAAAATAGCCTAAAAGTGGAATGCATGGTACTTGGATGTAGTGCATTCTCGGTGTTGTCCCAGTACATCGACTAATTGTCTGGTGTAGCAAACATCACAGGGTATTTACTAATAATTGGTAATTTTCTCTGGAGCCATAACCTACAATATACAGTAATTAAGAGAACAGTCATAGACAACAGTGCCCTTAAAGTAGTAGGAACAACACTGAGCAGGAATAAAATAAAAAAAAAATATTTTGCAACTGACAAGCAGCCACCAGGATGCAGTGCATTCTCTGTATTGTCCCAGTGCATCGATGCATTGTCTGCTGTAGCACACACCACAGACTGATAACAAAAGCGTCAGTGGCGTAATGCGGGTGTAAAGCCTGTTGTCTTTGTCTCTGAAACGGGCAAATTTATGACTTGTGACAGCTGAAGGACAACACAAGCTTGTAAAGCCTCCTGATATGTTTAGAAGCATGCCGGGCTTGTGACTGAAGCTTAATGACACCTGGTCCTGGATGAAATATCAGCCAGACTAATATTATGGCCAGTTTTACTGCTCTCTGTTTATAGCGTTGTCTCAGGTCCATGTGCCTTCCAATCAAAACGTCTGTCAAAAGTGAAGTACATGCTGCTACACTAACAGTTGGGAGGTGATGGATAACAAAAAGTTAAATAACTGCTTTCTCTAAAACAGTATCAATGGTATTCTAAACTGCTTTCCCTAAAACAGTTTGCATTAATTTAACTGTTAAAAGTGCTCTCTGCTCTGAAATAAGTTGTCTCAACCCCAAGGACAGCAGTGGTTCCTCAAACATGGTATATTCATATAAAATATTTCAATTATTTATGCTAAAAGAAGTTGGTCCTATGTTGATGGGAAGGATAGTGACATGTTTGTCAGCTGACCTACTTTATCTTTGATTGTGTATTAAAATTGTATGATCGAGGCTGAAATTGGTGATGAATGATTCATATGGCATTCAGACCGGACAGACGGACAGACAATGGGCAGTGCATGACTTCCTCTATGGTACATTAATGTGCTGATTGATTCTTTAATTGATCCTATTTCAGTTTGAGAATGAACACTTTAATATGTGTGTCTTACACAGTAAAACATCTTAACTAAACCCGGCTCCTTTGAATCAAGTTGTAGACAAAAGTGAACATGCTGTGAAACAAAAATTTGCTCATCTTCCGTGAATCAGGAAGAGCCATTGCTATGGGCAAGGGACTTACGCTGTTCAGTGAGGGATCAATTTATTTATTTTATATTTTTTTGTGAAGCTCAGATATCTCTCTTTATGAAAGGGACTTCCAAAACTGAAAAAAAAACAGGACAAAATGTTGGTTTTCGGCCATTTGAATATGACGTTGACATGTGAAATGACAGATTCCTCTTTTAGAACTAGCAGCAGCATTGTAATGCTGTAGAATTCTAAGCTCTTGCCTGTTATTTTGCTGCTTAACATGTGTCCCTTAATCATCAATGAGATGTACTTATTGCAGTGAACTGTACGTACTTCTGTATGTACAGCAGGCATAATTCATAAATATCAAAGCTAATTGACTGAATAGATATATGTTATGCTGACAGATTAAATTAGTATTTCCTGATGGCAAATCACAGAAAACATATAGGTTCATTAATTTTTGGCCCTTACATTTTTAGAACTCTTGCAGGTCAAATACAAATCACTAAACTGAGGAACATTTACATGAAGCTACATTTAGTAGTTGAGCAGAAGCCCCTATTCACAGGGATTAAGAAATGCAAAGAAAAAAAAACGGTTAGAAAAGAGCAGTAACATTGTGTATTTATTAGTGTCATAACGGGAAGCTAGTATGCTATTGCATGAAGTAATAGCCTAACATTGCCATTGCTGAATGAGAATCAGTTTAACTATAGATGTTGCTACAGTGTATTACATTGTAATTATTCCTTAAGTGTGTTCATTATGTCTTAGACTTTAGGAAAGGGAGGAGTCAGAGACAGGTTGAAGCAGACCCTCCTCACTGTGCTGACATTTCCCATTTCCTGTGACATACGTTCTCACTTAGCTTCAAGCTAACATCAAGGCTACAATTTTGCTGTATCTCTTTAATGAGCAGCCCTCATCTTCCACTGTAGGGCTGATATGGAGAGGAAATGTGATATGCAATTAATATATGGATTATTGTGATGGTGATATCAGATGTTATAATTAATGTATTTACTCAATTTAAATTATTTTTAAGTATACTTAAAACCTGAATTAATGACATGGCATGTTTCCAGTTCTTCCTGGGTAAAGAAACGGCACTCCCAACTTAATGACCAGTAAATCTTATTGCATATCATTTCTGATCACATGTAAAACTGAAATACTGCCACACAACCAGGCTGACTGCCTTGCTATGACCCTCATCAGAAGAGATTCTTTGGCTAACACTGGATTCAGTGCTCTCTGCGCATCTTACACATGACGTCATCGTTGTGCATGCATCTACATCAATAACTAATTGTGCATGCTCAACTATTTACCGCTCTCTATGTTTCCATGCAGTTGTTGGTTTATTAAATTAAAATTATTAAATTATCGCTAATGCAATATATTGTGCAGCCCTAATCCACTGCATGTCCTAATTCCCTTTCTGTTCCTACAAACATTGGTCTTCCATATTCACACAGACCCTTGACCAGTTGGACAACATACAGTTCATTATTTCTCACAGGATTGTGGGAGATGTATTTGAACCCTGGTATGGTATAATCCTTGTTAGGCTTCTGAAAATTTGAGAACTTGGCTGCCTTCTGACTTATGTGAGGAGTGACTGGCAGGGCAGGCAAGGCTGTCTCGCTTATGTCTGTCCGTTGGGAGTTAAATGCACAAGCAATTGCTATTCCATACACAGTATGACCTTACAGCGAAACAAATTGAGTAGCTTGATTGATTTGCCTTTGATTGCTTTTGCTTCCATTGGACACCAATAAGAGTCTCTATGGGAAATGGTGTTCTTTCCAATGCAGCTGATTTTTGGTAACAACACAAATCGGTACACATTTTCATTAAAACAAAAAGACATAGGCCAGGTCAAATGGATGGAGTTGGGTAGGGCTCAGGATTTAGCTTCTAGTGACAACGCAACTATCTTGACTGCACAAGCGCCAGCATCAGCTCTGTGCATTATTGTTTTTTTTTTTTCTGGGAAAAGTTAATTATTGTGTGACCTTACTCTCATAAAACTTCCACTGCACCTTGTTACATAACCTGTTGCAGAGGTAATTAGCTGACACTTGTGCATGGTAATAAGGGCTCAGATTTAGATAAATGTTAAACATATGTACTACATCCTGTTTTCCATGTTCAGTGTTAATGCAGCGTGCACACCTTTCATACCCAATCTCTACTGCTGCTGATAACTCAGGCTTTCAGTCTGTTTGAAACTGAACTCACATACATACAGTCCTATAACATGACCTGTGCATTCTTTTATTTGACTCTTCTCATTCTCCAGTCACAAAATACTTCTGCTGGTTATGTATTTGTAGCTGCATGGTGAAGTGCTCCTTTATTTGTGCCATTCATAACATTGAAAAGACAGATGTGATATAATTCATGATAGGCCATGGAAAGTGAGCTTTAAAATTAAGTTTTAGGAGAATGTTTTTGTGTTCTCCATATGTCCTTGGTCTGGCAAGGAGACAAATAATGTAGTCCTAAGACACAATCCTCATAGAAGGTAGCCTCCTGTTAGCCTCTAGCTCCCTCCCTTCCATCCCACCCCCACTAGTGTCAGAGTTTACTTAAAGAGAATGTCATTTGGGTTTTTGGATGGTTGAAAAAGCAGAAATGATGTGTGAGGGATCGGATCCTTTTGACCTTGCTGAAGGAGCTCTGATTTATTTCATCTCTCATTGATTTTTCACAAGATACTTCTTTTTTCTCTTTGTTCAAAAATGGTTTCATCTCTACTTCACAAAACACACAAACATAATTTATATTCATCTATACTTCAGACATTAGACATTAAAACAATACAGATAACTTGATCATATGCTCAATCCTAATAAATGCGTCCATGTATGATGTATGTATAAAAAGGTACTTAAATTAAACATGTTTATCAATGTGCCATGACTAAAAACCAAGGCCAATATTTGACTTGTATGTTAATTGCAAACAAAAAAGCTAAAACTATTGTTTGATAAACATTTCTCTATAATCAACATAATATACCAATAATACATGTGTTATTTTTAAAAGCATCTGAGTCATGCATGTTCACTCCCTGCCTCACTCACTCTAAATAGATGTAAGCCTACATAAATTCTTCAAGGACAAATCCCATTCTGAGCAAGCCTTCCTGTTGCGGGTGACCTCAGGAGAGCGTAGATCCTGCTCGATGTGCCCTCGTCTGTCACCCCGCCATCAGCCACAGATCAAGCGCTTAAGGAAACGGGGCCAATTTGCTGGCCCCTGCCTGCAAAGGTGGACACAGACAACACAATCCACCCAGTTCAAACAACCTGATCTTCAAATTAGAGTTCCATTAAAAAAAAAAAGTTTCTGCCAAGGAGACAGCTGCCTGTTACCAGGTTACAGGCACTTGAAAGGAAACTTTGTGGAGGCTTTGACTGAGGATGAAATGATGGCAGTCTTGGAAGATGTCTTTTGGGATGGCAAGGGCCAGACAGATGAGAAACTGTCGATAGGCCAGTCTTGGATTAAATGATCTAAATAATAGACATGTAAGTGAAATATCACAGTCTGATAAAATTATGTGTCAGACATGTTCATAAAACCTGGTATTACTTAGTTTAATTAACATTTTTTGTTTCTGCAACAGAGTGTGTTTAATTATCCCTGTGCTTTGAAAGCTTCACAATGACCACTTCAAGTGTAGTTATGTAATAGCACACAGAAACTCATTATTTTCTTAATTTAGCTATTAGCACAATACTGGTTATGTAATCATGTGGATCCATTCATGGTGGAGGGACTAATTGCAAACTCAAGATGGTTTTGCTCTGGTTTTGCTATTCTTCTTGCTTTTCTTTCACAAATCCTTTTCATTCAGCCGCATGCAACGGCAGGCTTGGTGAAATCAGCACATATTCTCATTGGAGGCTTTAAGTACTTTTTACTGATCCTCCAATAAAGGCACCCAGGGATGTTTCTTTGTAATGACAAACCTCACCTGTGAGAATGACCACCTCTGATACTGCACAATAGTCTTCCATGTACTGTAATTTGATAGAGCATATTTTAGCTCATCCATTTTAGATCCATACTCACATGCTAGAAACAAATAAGCTTGTGACAGATATGAAAAGGAAATATCTAATGGAAAACAGCCATTAGATAGTTCCTTTTCATATCTGTCACAAGCTTATGTGTTTCTAGCTTATGAGTATGGATCTAAATCTTTCTGTAATATTCTTCTCCTGCTGGCCCATATGGGACTGAGGATAGGGTCACTAATACTTTTATGAGCAAAATGCTGGTTGAATTTTATTCTGAGGTTAAAGTGCAGGAGTATGAACCTGAGCATGATTTTAAATCACTGTAGTATGTTTCATTCTGTGGATGAACAGACAAATAAATAAATATGGAAGAATGATATCACAATACAATCATTTATCTTGTACAGAGTGGCTTACAGTAAGAACAGGGATGAAAAAACAATTCTGGATTACAACATGATACCTAATGTACAGAATGTTCAAATTTGATATTTTTTATTTGTGTGAAAACTTTCAGATTCGTACATAATCTTTCCACCTGAAGTTAGTGTAGATTGTTGTTGTCTTAAAATTCAGACATTTGTGTTGTAACCTCATTTTAGGTCATCCTGACAAAATTGTACTGACAATTTAAAGAAAAGTGCTGGTGCTCCTATACTGAAGAATTATATAATTAGCATTTTGATTTAACAAGTTCAAAGACGAGTAATTCCCCCAACTGTCTTTGTGAGAGTGTTTCTACATTTAATGTATTAAATTGTAATGATCAGCTCTATTGTGTTTCCACGCTTTCCTCTTGCTCAGGATGTAAGCGCCAACAAGCTTAACAGCTGATGCCTGATATTAAGAAATTCAGAAATCCTGACTGTGCAGGTTCAACAGCAGGTCAATGTCTGTATTGTGTTGGGAGCAGAGATGTGCATTATGGATAATTAGTCCCTCATTAATGACAAGGTTGCTAAATATAATATAATATAATATAATATAATATAATAAAATAATAATTGGAAACCCCTTTTTACCCCCAAGCATTGCACTGATTTCATGCAGAAAGGCCCCCCTACTGTTACCATGATGCTTCACCAGCTGTTGCCTGGGGTGTGTCCCTCAAGAGATGCATGCTGTCAACTGCAGTGGGTGTGAGCATTTCTCACCAATCCTTAGGCATAAACATGCCACGAGCTGACACAGGGAAGGAAAAAGAACACATTCTCCCTCATGCTTGTAATTCACTTTGCTTTAAACTAGGGCACCTGCAATACTCTGCCCATAGAATTGGCAGAGAACAGCCTGTCAGATCAAAATGTCAGTCTTTTATTCCGTATCATTCATGAATTCATGATTGGAGCTTGAAAACGCCCACAGTTCCCTGTCAATCTGCCTCAGATTCTGCTGGCTTCTCATTTGCATGTTGTTTGCCATTATAATGAGTTTAAATTAACTTTGAATTAAATCCTGAATATTTTCACTCTGAGGCAGGCTGTACATTTATTTATTCATGTGTCTATATATATATATATATATATATATATATATATATAATTTTATAATATATTAATTTTTTTATATATATATAATTTTTTTCTCTCTCTCTCTCATGCTGGTCCTAAATTTATTCTCAGGTTTTTAAGTGGAACATCCTGTATAATGAGCTTGTGTCTGTCTAAAGCATGGACTTCTATTAAATTGGTAGTTAAGAAATAACACCACCTGAAGAAGATTGGCTTGCATTTCCCTCATTGATGTCTGGCTATAAATTCCAATCAGTGTCATAAGAAATGTTTTCCTGTGCAGTTCATTTAGGTAAAAACATTCTCATATGGCTATTCCAACTACTCCATAGGCCTTTCATCTCCACATGGTGGCCAGGAATTAGGATTGTAGTCAATGTTTAGAATAAAAGATTGGTGGTGGCTCAGTGCTTATATTGGCTTTGCAGCTAGAAGGACACAGGCTTGATTCCCACCATGGTTGGGGTCTTTCTTTCTGGAGTTTGCATGTCATCTTACAGCCATACTACAGTAGTTTAGGAGTATGAATCTCTTAATCTGTACCATAGTGAGGTCACATTTCCTTATCTTGTGGGCTGCTCCCCTCAAACTGCACCAAGTATATTTTGTGTCTTTTCTTTTCTCTGAACCTTAGCAATTGCTGATTCTCAACAGAACTTCATTGTCAGTTTATACATTTAGCTGTTTCCCTTCGGCAGGTTCTATTCCTTGCTCTGACAAGCTCAACAATGGCCACCTTTTGTTTTTTACTTTAGAGCATGAATCGGGCTACTCTGTTCTCTCAGTGTGGAACAAAGACTATGGCAATATACCACACAATGTCTACTTTCAATCCATAGTGTTTGTCTGACTAATGCACTAATCTCTGCCCTGACTTTGTCAGGAAACTGTATGCACAGCTAATTTTAGTATTTTGTTTCCAGGATATCCAACCTGTAATTCCAAAAATATGTACCTCTGTGTTGTTGACCTACAATAGAGAAATGTATTCTGGTGCTAATTTTTGAACAATAGTTGAACAATAGATTTTAAGAATCGTCGCCCACAATCCACAACACGATAGACGTGTTTGCTAATTTGCACCTAAGCAAGCTAAATATACTACCTGGTCATAGTAAACTTTTCCATTACATTACATTAGAGGCATTTTGCACACATTCTTATCCAGAGCTACGTCAAGTGCATTAGGTCAGGAACGAGAGTGCTAAAGTCCTAGAGTGGAGTAGGAGTTCCAAGTGGCAGAAGGGACAGCCTGGACTTAGACCCTGGGAACAACCCGTTGAGGAACAGCAAAAAGAAAACATCAGTAATGACAGCAACAACAACAATCAGAAAAACAGAAAATAAGTTTACTGCTAGAAGGACAGTGGAAAATTATAACTGTAGGAGCTAGGGGAAGAAGGGGAGATGTGAATTCTGAAGAGGTGAGTCTTCAGTCCCCGTTTGAATGTGGGCTGAATCTGCTGTTCTGAATCTGCTGTTCTGACCTCCATGGGCATTGTATAGCCTTGTTAATAACATTTTTATATTTCTTAATAATTTCCATCATGTGATGGCCATTATTTTGCAACATCAACATGATTCAGTACTTTTATCAACATTTCTGTTCTTTGGAACCGGTCATTTGACTGAATTACCAAGTAATGATAAATGATTCTCTTATCCTACGGTATTTGGCATAGAAGATTTTGTATAATCATCAAACCCATTTTTGCAGCTGTCAAACATGTATTTATGATTTGGTCAACTGTTGATGTTTTTTTTGTTGTTTTTTTTTTTCATGAGAGATAACAGGTTGCCTGGGTCAAATTGTATTCTTGACCCTTGCCCCAACCCTGCCCATGCTCTCTGTGGTGAGAATCTCCCAAAGCATGCACACAACCCTGACAATGACCCCATCCATGACTGTGGCCACTGGTCCTCTGCTCAGCTGCCTGCTCCATGTTTTTGCACTCTGTTGCTGTTTCACACATTCATATCCATTTTTACAGACATTATGTTCAACGAGACATAGTCTTTGAAGCATAAAAAACACTTTTTTGCATTGCAGCCCTGTTAAAATTTAAGTGCTTTGAAAATAACGTTCAGTGTGACCTTTTGCAATGTCAGAAAGCTTTAACTAGCACAGAGAAAAAATGTTAATGCGTTGTGTTGGAAATCATGATGTAAGTGTGGAGGTGTGGATGTGTGTATGTGAGTGTGTGTGTGTGTGTGTGTGTGTGTGTACATGTACATGCATCTCTGTGCTCGCATGTGTATGATCCTCTTTGTACTTGGATTGGATGCCTGTGGCTCTGAGTTTAATTCAGTCATGCAGTGGTGTGCAGAGCACAGCTCTGATGACTAAGGCTGCCTCTTTTGTTTTGCTGTGGGGTAGACATCGGGGTAATCTAAGGCAAGCTGAGAGTTGCTTGAAGGCTTGAGGAGAATTGCATTTCCCAAACTGTACTCGTATATTAACCCCCACCCCCACTCACCACCCCCGGAATCATCCTTCAGCTTCATTAGTTTCAGTGTCGTAGTTAAAAAAAAAAAAATATTCATTGATATTTAAACAAAGGAAATGAAGAGCTGCGCTTCCTCCTCCCCTTGGTTCACCGGGGAAACAGACAAAAACAATTACCAGACAGACAGCACACACTCCAGCACACTCCAGCAGGTCTAAAAACAGAAAGATGCCCGCATGCTGCTGCGTAATTGCGCCTGTGTACGCCATCTCTCTACCACCCTCTCTTCCACCCACCTGCCTATGTTACTCTCTCTCTGGTCATCGGCTTTTGTCTCATTTCTTTCTATTTTCCTCACCCTCACTAGATTTTCCATGTGTTCTGGCTTAACTGAACAATTCTTAATACACAGCTATCTGTCAACTGAATGTGTCAGAGGTGTCCTCTTAAGGAGATTAAATGAAGAGGGATTCTCATTTATGTCTGGAGTATCAGATGGGGAGATTTTTGCTCTCGATGAACTGCTTGCAAGTAAGTCATAGAATATGTACAACAGGGGAGCCAAGCCTAAGCCCATTCACTGTTCTGTCCTTCCCCACCATGTCATGTGGCCAGCAGGAATGACATTTTTACTCAACTTCTTTGGAGTTCCTTGCTTCATTACGTAATATTTCCCATCTGTAATTAGTTTCTTTTGCTATGATTGTATTCTGGTCTTTAGTTTTTCATCTTTTTTGGAATGTCTGTGTCTGACTACTCTATGCGACTCAATTGGCAAGTGGCCATTGTTCTGGAGGAACCATGGTCTCTTTTCCCTAACCTCCCACCCCCATGGAGTCAATGTGAGAATCATTGCTGATGAGAATTCCAAACTTAACTGTGAAATGTGGGGAAAAGTCTATTTTTGTATAGCTTAATCACATGGCCAAACACTTTTTCAGTGCTTTTCAGAGTGGCATGCTTTTTGCTGGAAACCTTCTATCCCCAAAGTCATGATGTCCCTCTGTTTGTAGGTGGTTATAAAAATGAGTATAGAGAAGCATATAAACATTCACCCCAGTATGTACACACATGAACAACGCCTACAGCACATACTGCAATATATGCCTCTAGAGGCTAAGTAAAAAATATTGTAGCTGGTTATGTATTTGTTAAACCAACTGGAGCAAAGCAATCCTGATCAAAATTCAAATCCCAGTGACACATTATTTCAAACTATTAGTGAAGCGCAGGCAGCCTGCCAATGGCACCACATTGGTATGTGTAGGAGATAAGCCAGAGCTGGGGGATCCGCCATCATCACTCAAGTCTCCTATTTGGGAGCATTTCAGCTTCCCAGTTGACTATAATAACAGCCCCTTCCCACACAAATGTCGTTACATTGCCGGATTACGTTTAACGGGATTTCTGGGTCCCATAGCCTATGTCAACCATTATTTTAACGTCACTTACAATTCCACATGTCACTCTCAATCTTGGAAACAAGACGGGATGTCAAGCAAGCTAATATGTTACCTGCTATATGTCTGCTTCTAGCTTGACAGCCAGCTAAAGAGCAAATTATTTATCATTGCATGTGTACACTTATTCTACACTATATTTGTCTGGAGCGTGATACATGTGCATGCTGTCTGAATGTAATCTTGCTTCCACCTTAGACGTCTGTTACGTAAAATGAAATAATAGATGTTAGGTTGGTAATATTTTTTTAAAATTAATTGGATTATTTCAATCTATACCCTTGTTAAACTAAGTAGCCAAGGTTGTCAGATGATTTACACCCGCTAATTTTAGCTTGTTAACGCAGCTAGCAAGCTTGGCTAGGTAGCATCTCTATTGTGCTTTAGCAGCCCTCTGACAGTGTGACTAGGATAACAAGAGCCAGAGGCAGTACTTCATACTGATGTGGACATTGGCATTTCAAACAACTTGCAGACTGCCTTTTTACTTTGAAAGAAAACCCACAGAAGTACGCAGTGTTGGAGTCACATTTTGCATTGGTTTCACACTCACCCATAAACACAAACAAGAGTAGCCACAGCAGCCTGCCTTCAAATGACAAAAGAGCCTGCTACGCAGCACCTTGCAAATTCCAAATCCAAGAAGTAAAATTCACATCAAAATATAGAAGAGATTGTATTTGAACAAATTACATATATTATCTATTGACTGGCATGAAAGTAGAAAGCTTTTTCAAACCTTCTGTTCAAATATTTTCTTTATCTCTTGAGTAGTCAGAAAGTTTGCTGTCCATGGTTCTGAAACAAACCTTTATTTTACAGCTTTTGTGTAATTACCCTGCATTTATTCTTCTAAGAAAAACCAAAACATATGGTTTCAGAAAAAGGAATTTTAGTTATAAAACATCCAGTCACCTGTTACTCTGTATCTATGTTACGTTATATCTAAATATAATGCTGATGCACTGGAAAGCAGTTTCTTAACTGTTAGTTTAGTTAGACATTCAATGTGTGTGCATATAGCTTGGGAGTCTCATTCTATTTTCTTTTTAATTGTATATAATTATTTTGCTTTCTAGCTGGATTGTCAATTAACTAATGAAATTGATGGGTGATGCTCCCAAACTGGATTCCTTAGCAACAGTCCCACTGACACATTGCTCATCCATCGATTTTAATGCCAGCTTCTTGCATCAGAGTTTGAAATTTAAATGGTGTAATGAGAATCATTCTTCTGTTTGTACCAAATTTCGGTGACTGGTGTTCTCTGACTTCCAGGTCTTTATATCTGCTTTGGGTTTTTTGTTACTTTTATGACTGTACTGTGTGCGTGTGTGTGTGTGTGTGTGTGTGTGTGTGCGTGCGTGCGTGTGTGTGTATGTATAAGGATCAGTGCCACTTTGTAAGATACAAAATTATAGCAGGAAACCTTCAAGTTGTCAATAGGATACCAATAGAGTGCCTGTGTGTGTCATATGAAATTGATTCCATTATCCATGTGTCTGAATAGGTCCTGCAGTCGATACATCATTTTCACCCCCTGTCTCACTGTTGTTGCCGATTACATTGGCTGTGATGAAAAATGAATAATCAATAACACTAGGTGTTGAAACATTCTCGTTTCAACCAAATAGTGCATGTGGACATAGCCTCAGCCGTTTGGAGCACAGCACTCTGTTCTCTCCCTGGATTGAGTTTAGAGATCAATTTATCTCCCTAATTAATCAACCCCCTTGTGCCTCAGCCAGTTGTGTTCAATTCCATTAAATCATAGGTGCTGTTGAGTTATAAGGTTGGGGCTGTGAAAATGATCAGCAGCATCACATGCTTGTGTGTCTACTTCTTTTGCTGAAAGCAGTCTAATCTGTACCTGGCAATTATGCCTGTGATTCTGGGTGAAATAAGACTGTCATTTTTGAAGAGTAGAATGTCCCTTGGGAAAAACATGAATTTTCTATGAATGTGCTTTTTGTGCTTTTCACATGTGCATTATAAACATACCACACATTACTACATGTTTTCCACATATTGTCACATGTGCATGCCATATGTACATCATGTGATCAAACATTCACTCTTCTCCTCACAGGTATATTGAATGCTTCTCATGAGAAATTATTGCAGTTTTTCCATAAGGGAAATATACCCTTTCAGCTGAATGATGGATCTGGTAGTGGATATTCCCTGATTTATTTTCTGTATTATATTTCTGCAAACCCTTCTATCTCCTTTAAGAAGCAATTTTTTCTGGCAGTTTACTGAGTAACCCACTTTTTACCCTTCCAACTGTCTGACATTATTTTCCTCAGGTCTTGGCAGCAAGGCAATTGTTTAATGATTCTGCCTAATTTATCAGCATACTAAAATTCCTTATCAGAGACTTTAACTTTATCCACACCAGCATAGGCAAAATTGTGCTGCATGGAGTGCTTTAACCAGTGCTCCAAGTGATTAGTAAAGGCAATTGTGTTGTTGTCGTCTGCTAGAACCGAATGACAAGGCTTGTCAGTGCAAAAAGGTGTGCTGTGGGCCATGTTTTCCAAGCCTGGAAACTATAAAACCTTTTTTTAAGGGTGGTGCTCCATCATAAGTCTCCAACATCAGCTTGCATTGATGAAAAAGACACAAGGAGACAGTCTCCTGTTGCGATCTTGGCACCCCGCAGACAAGGGCCTCTCAATGATTGTCACCTGTGACTGTCATCTCTCTTAGCTTAGCAGAGGTACAGTAGAGGGCATCGACAACTCGTTCAAAGCTGTCCTCTTCCCATGTTATGTCAAACTGTAGCTCGCCAGATCCCTGTCTGTCTTTAATCCAGTATGATGCTGCCTCACTCTGATACCACAATGCAGCCCAGATGGCATTCCCCCTGTTTGTCTAGATAATTCCAGTACATGAAATCATGCAAAATTGATCTCTTTTTTGGTATTGATTGAACTAGATACAAAGGCACTGAACAAATAAGGCTCAATGAGTCTTAAAACTCCAAGCTTAATGAGTGGGTGTGCAGCTTTCCCCTGCCATTAACAACTGCAATAACATGCTGACTTATCATTTCCTTTGGCAACCAGCCTATAAAAGAGCAGTGCCTTGAACATTCCCCTGAAGTGTAAATCTGACCCAGTAACTTTTTTAATGTGACGTGCTAAGCACCAAGCTGTTTAACTGAAATGTATTCAAGTCAATTAGAAAAACAGCCTCTGCTTATAAGTACAATATATTCTACTATGTTATATGTCTGATGTATCCACAGAACTTAAGTTACTCCCACATCTCATATTGTTACCTCTAACTGTATCTTTACATCTTGTCAAATAAGTCCTGAAAATGGCTGCAATGTTAATACTTTTTGGATTTAAACTTAATTTAATGACCAACAAATGATCCGCCAGCATCAAGCTTTGCTTACAAATATCTGTATAGAGACAAGTGAATTAAAATATAACTATGAGAACATGCAGGTATATCAGGGCTGTAAGCACACATTTGGATGTTGGAGGGAAAGGAAGAAGGTTTTTAATAAACAATTCAATTAATTAAACTTTGTTTATGGTAGTCGGGAACGTCTGTATTCCTTCTTTCATGTACTTTTGACTAACAATGTAAAGGGAGGGCCTTTGACTGACATCTTCATAAATGTGCTGACTCACTGTCAGAGTGCACTGATTCATTCCTTTTTATTTTAATTGGCTAAATGTGACGAGTCCAATCACATTGTCCCTACACTTCCAACTTTTGTAATATTGAGCTTGAAAGCAATTTTCTTCTCACTTGATGAATGCTGATACCAAAATCAAAATGAAAAAAATACCTGTATAGCTATGGCTCAAACTTATTCAACTGAGCTATAGAATGTGTCAGATTGGTTTAGAGACCTTACAAGACACATTTTTCATATTTCTTTTTAGGGACATCTCAAGTTATTTTTCTCTTGGGTTTTCATTAGTCAGAGGGCATTGTGCAAGTATAAAATGTGTTCACAAACCTCTGCGCAGTATTCTGCAATGGATATGGTAATGCATTCCCTTCTCCGTTTATTAATGTCTAATGTATGAAGTGACACTATGGTTAAAACATATAATTCAATAGAACACAACATCTTTTCAGTGAGATTCCAACTATCATATCTGCAACCACATCATTTATGCAAGAATGCACTTAAGGGAAGATACACAAAGTAATTTAAAATGAAATTCAAACATATTTTTAAGGGTATTTTATTTTAATAGATTTGATAATTGGAACATTAGGGATACAGAAATGATCTACAAAAAAAACTGAATAGTGAATCACTTCTACACTCAAGAATCCAAAGCTTATCCAATGTAGAAAATGTAATGCTTTTTCATTAAATAAATGTATGCTCTCTCTTCTCTGTGTCAGCTGAAAATGATAAACATAGTTTTCTGTAGTGGGTTTTTGTGTCAGGAGATTCCTCAAATGTCCCAGTCTGGTTCAGTAACCTGCAGCACAAAGCCATAATTTTGTTGGCAGCCTAACTTTCTAGGGAGCAGCATTTGTAGCCAAACAAAAGCGTTCTCAGACACTAAAGTGAGAAACAGTGGACTGGACCCAAGTTATTTACCTTCTTTCTGCCTGAGGGATTTTAGGTCACTGCCCAGGTACAGTCAGTGTCTCATCAGCCAGGGTTTTTTTTTTTTTATTTTGGAAGCAGTGTCTTCTGGGTATTTAAGGGTCACAGTCATTTTCTTGAGAGTGCTATAGCCTCAGAAGTGTCAGCTGTGGGACAATGACTTGGTGCAGTGTTATCTCAGGTGATCAAGCCCCGATCATTAACAGCCTTCACAAGTGGGGCAAAGGTAAAATTTGAGCCAGGAAAAAGAAGAAAGTGAAAATGTAATTTTCTTGTACTGAAGATGCCACTCACGTCACCTCTCCTGTGCCTGACCTTGAGGCACCTTGCAGGTAATCGTTTTGGTGTGTGAGGTGGAAATAAAGGAGAAAGAGCTAAAAAGAGTGAAATAAAAATAGAGAGGGAGGAAGAGAGAGAGAGAGAAAGAGAGAGAGAGAGAGAAGGGGAAGACAAGAACCACAATACAATAGTATAATTTAATTCCAGTGGAGAGTATTGGAAATCCTGAGGAACACAGAAGTGGTGCCCAACCTTGTGTGCATGTGTGCATGGTAGGGTAAGATATAATGAGTTAAAGATATAAAGGGGTTGAGAGGGAGGGACAGAGAGTACAAAAAGGGAGGGAGGATGAGATATGTACCTTCTGATGAAACTTTGAGTGTAAAATAATCTTTTTTGAGCAAGTATACTTTATTCACTATGTAACATTATTCATAGCAAAGTCCAATGTTGAAAGTACAGATACTTTCCCTATACAAACCTTGAGTTAGGAATGCTTCACTATCTGTTCCAGAAACAATGTGGATGGCTGTAAGTGAAGCTGTTTGATTATGGCATGTTAAAGGGAGAACATGTGTACCAACATGTATTTTACACATGAAATTTAGTGGAGGATCCAGTTGTTTGATTTGCACTGCTCCTGCGTGTCACCTGTCCTCGCGGTGGGGAACTGTGTTGAGTACTACTTGGGAGTTGAACTTGTGACCTGAGGATTACAGGTTTGAATTTCATGAGTGGCAGTGCTCTTGCGCCCTTGGGCGAAGCTTTTCCCAGATGCACTTCAGTATACCTGTACATGATACCACGGCCTATAAAAGTGTTAAAACTCAAGATGCTGTGAGTGAAAATATTGCTGAAGATGCTGCTGTGGACAGCGATACAGAAAGTAGGAGGAACAATTCCTTCAAATTCAAAAATATTATCTTTGGGAGGCTCTTGTTTATATATTTGATTTGATGCAGGCTGTGGCCTCATGAGTGTTGCTTTTGGGAGCTCAGACAGGCACTGATGATAACTATATTTCTATCCTTGGACTATATACCCATACCATTTCCCCCTGTATCCTGAATAATATCTAAGTATGTACTGTGTTCTGCTGTTGTATTTTAATTTAGTGCATGACACATCTATGTAATCTGTTTAGCAGATGTTGTCTTGTTGTTCATGACTTCCTTTGAATTAGAATAAAAGGAAGATAAAAATAGCTACATGAAAATAAAGCCATTGTCATTGTATGATCTAGATTTATGTCCATCTCGTTGTTGATGCTATTCTCGAGAGGATGTGCAGCAAGTCCCCTGGCTTGTGTTATTGTGCTGGAGTATAGGTGAGTGAATAGTGAAGCTTTTTTGAAAGAATACAGTGGTTCTGCATTTGGGTGGAATCTTGTGGCCGCTATCCCCTGAATCTATGGGGGTGGTCCATCTTAGGTCTGATTGCATAGCTCAATTCAGGAGAGAAAAAAATGGTGGGGAAAAAAAAAAAAAAAACTGTCAACCGCTGAGCATCTCACAAGTCACACTCGTTTGAAGTTGCACATAAGGCACGCTAGCAAACATAATGATCATCTCAACATTTTAATCCTTTGAAAAGGAGTCATCCTTTTGGTTTGGGATTAAAATGGATTTATTCACCAATGGCAGATTCAATAGTGTGTGAAAAAGAATGTTCGCACACCTTAAAATTCAGACCAGGTGCTACAGAATAACAAAATGTGCTGCAGAAGAAGGAGAACACCCACACACTGGTATACTTGCAGTTCCCACCACCATTTATTCTCTATGTGAAATTCAGTTCAATAGTTCAATGATTCAATTGAGTGATTCAATAGCATGGAAAACACATTTCTTTTGCTGACCCTAATCAAAAATGTTTTGTTGAAATATCAACTCAGATCAGATTTGGTATTCAAAAAGGCAGTAGAAAACGATGCTTATTTCTTTTTCCAAGGGAATTAGAAATGAAGCCATCCGAGTCCAGCTCCATCTGATTTGCATGCATTTAATGGCTGTATATCACTCCTTACCCTCCATCCCTTAAGTGAGTAAGTGTAAAACATCTAACAGCATCATTTGCACAGGTGTGCTTATTATGGAAAATAAATGTGCAGCCAATCTGTCTTGTGAGGACTGGTCTACGAGGAATGGCAGAAAGACTCTTCTGCGGAAGAAGGATTGTGAGGTTCAGCTGTCTCCTGGTTGAGATACATTGATTCTATCATTTCACAAATCCACAAGGCTGGGCTTCTCTTTCACCACGGCCAGTCCCGACAACATACCGGGACAAATGCTACGCGCATGTGTGACCCAGCTAGCTGGTGTCTTTACTGACATTTATAACATTTCCCTTTCTCTGTGTGTAGTTCCCTCCTGCTTCAAGTCACCCACTATTATTCCAGTACTCAAGAAGAACAAGGCAGCATGCTTAAATGCCTGGAGACCTGTTGCTTTCACCTCCATCATAAACCAATGCTTTGAGCAGCAAGTGAGCAATCTCATCAACAGCATGCTGACCCCCACCTTGGACCTGTCACAGTTCCCCACAAGAGATCCACTGATGACACCATGGCCACAGCTCCACATACTGCCCTCACCCAATGGGAGTCAAGAGACACCTATGTGAGAATGCTGTTTGTTGATTACAGCTGAGCATTCAACACCATAACAACAAGCTTAGCGATCTTGACCTGCACCCCACCCTGTGTGGCGGGATCCTTGACTAAAACCAAAGAGCTGATCATGGACTATAGGAAGCAGGAAGGAGGACATCAACACACTCACATCAGCATAAATGGGGTTGCCATGGAGAGGGTCAGCAGTTTCAAGTTCCTCGGTTTCCACATCACCGAGGATCTAATGTGAACAGAACACACCAGCCATGTGGTGAAGAAGTCACAACAGCGCCTGTTTCATCTCTGGCAGCTGAAGAAGTATGGAATGGGTCCCCAGATCCTCAGCGCCTTCAGCAGAGAGCATCTTGACTGGCTGAATCACTGCCTGGTACGGGAACTGCACTGCCCTCAATCGCAGAGCTCTGCAGAGGATGGTGCAGTCTGCCCAGCATGCACTTGGTGGTGAGCTTCCTGAACCCCAGGCCATCTATGACAGGCAGTGTATCAGGAAGGCCAAGAGGATTATTGGGGACCCCAGCCACCTGAACCACAAACCATTCCAGCTACTACCATCTGGCAAACTGTACCGTAGCTTCAAATCAAGAGCTACCAAACTTAAACCTTTTTCCCCCAGGCCACCAGACTTCACAACAAGAAATAATGACAGGTCTAGGGCTGCACCTTATTGAACATCCGATCAGTCACTGCTGCACTTTACTCTATGCCTCACTGTCTGCTCTGTTATACCGTACTGTACATTTGTATATACTTTTTTGTATTTATGTATGTAGATACCTGCATATTTTTTGTATATGATTTTGTATATTTAATATTATATTTGTTTATTTCCTCTCTGCAAAGCCACAGAGCCTGCAAGTTTTTTACTCAAATACCGTCAAAAGTATGATTTTGTGACAAAAAATCTTGAATCTTGAATCACAGAGGAAATGCATGTGAGCATTTTGATTAGGATTAGCTCTAGGACAATGACAAAATTTGCTGGATTGGATACCTGGAATGTTTTGCATTACATCTACATTCGTTTTAAAAATGTATAAAAGACATGTTTAAAAAAGCAATTTCAGTCATTTTATCTGCCACACAACAAAATATTCAAAATATTTTGTTTTATCCTATGTTAACTAATTTTTGCCAAAAATGTTAGGTAGAGCCCTATCATTTGGAAGCCCTTTAATTTAGACTCTGATTATTGTGACAAATAGCCCTCGCTTCCTTCCACAATGCAGATGCAACACCTGTCACATATTGCCAGTGCCATTGAGGGAAAAAAAAACAGTTAAGTTAACACATGATCAATTCACACATTTTGCAGGTGCCCATCTGGCTAAGAGAGAGTGCTAGAGAGCAAAGAGACTTGAGTATTATAACTTGGCTTAACTCCTATTCTTTCTTGATGCAGTTAAGCCAGTTATTACCTTGGCAATGTGGACTTTCAGCCATAGCTGCTCATGGCACTGCTGGAACTCAAACGCTCAGGTGTGGGACTCACAGCCACACTAAAATGCTTTTAGTTCATGAGCCAAACAAATGCTGTCAAACTGGGGGTAGGTCACACCCAGATTTTTGTGATCTGAAGATATTTCTGAAGAATATATACATATGATGAAGAAACAGAGGAGATGGGAGGGCTGATGAAGGAAGCAGTCATAAAAGCCTTCAGTACATGAACGGTTCTGCTGCTGATTATAGGCACAGGGAGATATGGATAGAATGCTGCAGGCATTCAGCTTGGTTTGCTTTTCTTTTGTCAGGTGTGTTATTGAAATAACTTTTATTTTAATATTTTTCATTTCTATATGATTGGTGTTCTTCCAGAAGCTGTGCATGTTTTTGGAGGCCTGCAGTAAATCTTTGGCCTTCAGAGACCCAAAACTGTTGTACTGTTCACAGTACTGTGTGACAGTCTCTCTGACAACCTACTACTTTACTTGATTGTCTGTAGGTAAATCTGAGACATTTTTTTCCACAAATACCTCTGCCGGGTGGAGATTGGGAAACTCACCCTAAAGGTGCCATATTAGAAGTGTATGATGGTTTCACACACTGCAGTTTCCCTGGAGATTGTAATATCTGAATAACCCTTTTGAGCACAGACTCATGGTAAATTTTTTTGTGAATATGGATTTTTCCAGTAAAAAATCTAGCACAGCATTTTTGGTCCTGTTTGGGCATCTGGTTAAGGGCTAATGAATTAAACAGTAAGTGCACACAGCCGTCAGGAACATGCCTGGAGTGGTGGAAACCAGCTCCGTGATTTCAGCCTTTTTTTAGCGTTGGTCCGTACCTTTGTCTCATTCACAGCTTTCAGTTTCCATTGCATTTACGGTCCTGTGGACAGAGGTAATTGCTTTTGAAGTTAATGTTTAAACATGCAACAGGCGTACCGTGGCGGGGTACGTGATTTATGCCATGGCTAATTCCAAAGGATGGGCCCTTGTTTCCCCCACCATCACATGCTCTCACTTACAGACCAAGCAGATCTGTAACAGAGGCACAAGCTAATAGTGCACAACAGCAACAGCAACACCACGACTAATGCTAATGGGTGGCATTGTACCTGACCACAGGATGTGACTGTCTGCACAGAGGCATTGTTAATGTAAGAAATGACCCCTACCAAGTTTGGAAGAACTCATCAATCAAGTTTACATTGATTCCTCTTTTATAAATAGTGAATGTGTCTCGAAAGGTTTGTTAAAGTAAGCTCAGTTCAGCAATGTTTTGTTGGAGAACTTTGTACTCTTGAATGGAAGTACCTACAATAGTAAGACTTACAATGATTTTGAATTATGTCCATGATTAAAGGCACAGTGATGGAAATTCAGATTTTTTAACACATTATTTTGGATTTTGCTTTAATGCAAGATTCAATAACTAATTATTCAATTTTTGGTAAATCATGATTCTAGCCACTGTGTTTTCAGAGATTCTCAGTATCGACTGAGTTTAAAATGTTTTCCTTCTTTCCACCCACTGTTGAACTCTTTCCATGTGTCTGTACACCCTAGAAATAACACGGCAAGATTAAGCAAGCAATTAGCTGCAACTTTCCCATGCATGTAATTTCATATATATGTACACGTTTCTCATGACTGCAATACAAGGCCATATGATTGTACAGTGTCACTAGGTTCCCAGGCCTAGAATACAAGCCCATATTATCATTGTTCAACCACAGCTATATAGTGAATAGTGCTCGCACTGGATTACACACTGAAGCAAGGGAGTATTCTTGGAGTATTGAGCTGTTGTCGAGGGAAACATAATCTGTCTGTGATTCTTATTTTAGCTCCTTTACAGAAACTCCTTTGAGGAGCCGCAGCCCGCAGAACAACACTATGGGTTCTGTGGAAGACGGATTTATCACTTGTGAACTCCTTGTAATTTCTCACAATGCCCATAACAACCCAGCTGTAACAGAGTCCAGACAGTGAAGATAACTGGCAGTGACATCATGAGGCGACCTTAAAGGTTTAATTTAACACCAAGAAAGTAAAAAAAGAAATCAAGGCAAAACTCAATAAAGAAAAACAAAACACCCTGATGGATGGATATGGGAAGAACCATCGAAGAGACCAGCATCATGCTTGTGACTCCTAGATTGCCCTTGAGTTCACTTTTTGTTTGCCGGCCAAAACCAGGCAGTAAATTTGGCACTGTTAATGGACTCAGCTGTGAAGTGTAGCAAATGCAGTTCATTTCCGTTGGTGGCTTTGTGTTGTAATGAATGGAAGTGGAGATTAGGCTTGAGAAGAGGAGAAAGAAAACTTATGTACACACTCTCTCATGAAAAGAAAAATCAGGATCTTAAATGAGAATTTTATATGACAGTATTCCCTGGACAAATTTGTAACCTGATCATTGATGTATCAAACCTATATATCATATGTCTCACATTTAAAGACAGCATGAAGCAATTTTTTTAACATGGGCATCTTAAATACATGTGGTGTGTGCTGCTTAGGTATAGGTAGTAAATATCAATCATGATGCATGAATAGGTATATATCTGATGTCCAATGTATAGTGGTCAAAGGCGTCAAAGACAGATGTATTTCAGTTTGCTTTACTTGTTCTGTGGTCCCATGCTGTTTCTAAGCACTCGTGAGGCCTTGTATTTTGTTGCCACTTTGATTTTATGATGTAGTCAATCTCACAGTCTGGACATCGCCGGAGGGAGCTGCGGTCTAGCCTGTCTTGCCCAACCATTTCAATGCTTTTATGGAGGCCTGTGGTGAGGTCTATGACATTGTAGGACCGTCTTTGGTTTTAAAGGCATTCCTGTAGCAGGAAATGAGGTGAAACTGGAGCCTGGCTTAGATTCAATTATCAGCCTATGCAACATCAGCAGTCAGAATTGCTTTGTCGCTCTCTCTCTTTTGTGCTGTCTCTATCTCTCTCTCTTTCTTGCTGATGAAATGAAATCAAATTAATACTAAAAACAGAATATATTACATGGACTTTCATCATCATTATCATCATCATCTTCATCATCTTCTCTCTCCCTCTGTCTCAGTCTCTTTCATTTTATTCTCTCTATTATCCACACATATACACACAAAGACATACATATACAAACACACATGTATTGTTATGAAAAAATACAGGTCTGCTAAGGCTGGGGATGTATTGCTGCACAGACTGACAAGTATTTTCATTTCAGCGAATTGGATTGCAAAAACACAAATTGTTTTGATTAGCCTTCCAAATATTGTACGAGAGCTTAGCTATCAAATAAGGCAAAAATAAGGCAAACAGCAGTCTCTGGTTCAGTTCATTTCTTTGAATAAGGTGTATGATTGAATTTGAGGCAAAAAAGAACCCTGAATCTAATAAATCATTCATCGCACCCTCACCCCCGCTCTAAGTCCAATGTTGGTGTGATTTTGCACAGATCGGCATGTGAAAGGCAAACGGACACATAGCCACAGGGCCTGCTTCTCGTACCCCCTCCACAGGACGCGATTAGATTAATTAAAGGGCATCGTCAGGAAGGATGCATGTCACAGCAGGATTTGTCATAAGCTGAAACATTTTTAATTTGGTCATTGATTTCAGGCAGCCCGCTGTCACCCCACTCTCGTTCCATCGGCATGCGTCACAGTAACTCTTACCTTCTTTTTTAATCTAGGCGATCCAACCAGTGGAACTGATTTAATACTTCCAGACAGATGTTGCACACATACCTGTGCCCTGAGTCCTCTCCTTCCCTCTCCAGTTTTAATGCTACACTCGTAATGCATGGCGCGACAGTAGACTGCCCCGTTTATTCAAGGTCAGTTTTTGGAAGAATAAACTTTTCGCTCAGCGCTCTCCCCTTCTTTTCCCCCTCCACCTCACTCATAAGTAGTTCATGACTTTATTAAATTAAAAGAGAGAGAGGGAACGAGAGATGCAGTGGTACTTCTGGTGAGCTGAAGGCATATAAAGCAAAAAAGGGAATAAAAAAGGAGGGGGGTTGAGAGAAAGGCGTAAAATGAATGTGTGAGAGTTGGATTGGGACACGGCCAGGAGTACCTCGATGAACGGTTTCAGTGACGGGGCATGGAACCCATTATTCTCTCCGCGCCTCCGGGACACATCATTACACCTTGTGGCGTGCGGGCCGTTGTCTTTTATCAGCTTGTCTCCGGATGTTGCTCAGAGCACAGGGAGATTGATAGGGGTGGCGGAGAGAGGCTTGGTAGAGGCTGTGCAACCATCTCTTCTCCTTGATAGCTTGCACGTGGGTCGGCCCTTTGAAGTGTCCACTACTTTGAGTCAGCCACACCCAGTCAAAACCAGAACCCTCAACTGGAACAATCCACTGACAAGAGCAGGCTGTGGCATGGGGAAGGGGGTGGATACAGGTAGTGAAAGGGACTGGAGCTGGGTGTACATCACCATCATCCTAAAATTTAATTATCTACAATGCTTACATGATGATGATTTCATGACTTTTAATATGAATATTAATTGATTCGGGTTGTGTCAGATGTTATTCCACATTGATTTCATCATTGATTAAAACATATAATTTTGGTGGCATCTGTTTGTTATTTGTTTCTGAAAATATCCTATAATGCACTGTTCCTTTATGTACAGATTTGTACTGTACAAGAGCTCCCTATGCCTATTTAAGTGATCCTCTTTCATCTTTTCATTCATTTTAAAATGTAAACTTTTTTGACTTTATATGTTTCAAGGTTTCTAAAGTCATTAAAAATTAGCAGAGGAAGGATAAAGGACAAAGCATTTTTGCCAATGCCTATCCACCATAACATATCACATTACATTTCTTTAAAAGCTTGGTCATGTTTGTTAACAAGCTTGTTTGATCTTGGATGGGACCTTGACCAAAGTGACACAGACTGGCTGAATCTGCACAGCCTTCTTGCACTGTTGTCTTTTCCCAGATTGTGGCCGACCGTGTTTCAGAAGACCTGCTCAGCAAAAGCCCTCAGGGACGGAAAATAATTACGGAGCGACAGCACTGTATCACACGGGATAGATTTGTCGGCTCTAAAATTAATTTAAAGAATGCCAGACTGATAAAGATAATAATTACCGCTATCCGTGTACAGATGCTTGCATCACCTATGCGTCCGCCTGACCTTATTTACTCCGATGCTGCCAGGACTGGTCCCAACTGCGCAGGCCTTGCAGCGCTGATTGCCTCTCTGGTTCCACTGTTACCATCAGGAAATTAAGCATTTATTCCATTTCTCTCTGAAGCTATGGACAGGAGTGTGGGCATACTCAGCCATGGATTCTGAAACAGCCAATGTGTAGGTGGTGCTTTTCCTTGTTATTTCACTCCTTCCTGATAATTTGAAGAGGTTGATTACACAGTTAATTTACCTCACCTGGTTTCTTTGCTTTGAATCAGTTGCTAATTGTATGGTGAAAACAAAAGCTAGCATTGGCTGTGGCCTTACCTTTGACCAGCATTTAGCAACCTGGTTTCAGAGAATGGAAGTAGTGTCCTTAAATTGCAGATCCATCATCTATGAAGACACTAAAGCTGAGTAAAAAAAATATAGCAAACCTCACAGACTTAAAAGTCATGCCTAAATGTAAAACTTGAGTCTATTCATTATTCATATTTTTTGTATGGAATTCAAACCCCAAATTTTAGCAAGATCAACAGATATAAATTTATAACGGCTGTGAAAGTTGGTCTCATTCTGTTGCATGCATAATTTAAGAAAATGTGGTTTTAAAGAGATACAGCTATAATGCTGTCTACCTTATAAAACCAGAGAACTATCACTTTGTCGGCCCTGCATTTCAGCATCAGCCTCCATCAGACAGGACCCAGGGCTTTGCTCCTGAGTGGAGTGCTGCTGTCATTTCCTGACTGGCCCTGGCCCTCCCTCTGTGGGCGGGGCTGAGAGGAGGGGGGAGGGAAGAGACTCTCATATCTGCATGAGATGCCAGCATCTTCTCTACCTCTGCAAAGGATCTCTGTTCACTGCCACTCCAGAGACTTTTTTACATGGTATTTTTTAACATCAGCTCTCCCTCTTTTCTCTCTGTGAGAGACTGTGTGTGTGCATGTGTGTGTGTGTGTATGTGAGGTAGAGAGAGAGAAAGAGAGAGAGAGAACTTTGAATTTTAAAATCTCCTTCATTACAATATAATCAAAAACATTTTACAAGATGAAAAGACATAGAACCTGTGGTGTAAAAAAAAAAAAAACATCTACAAAGTATCTTATCTGATAAATATTCTGGAAATTACAAAATTTCATCAATGAGTGTGCACAATACTCCCTTGCTACACCATATTCTTTCAAAAGTTTCTACATCTTGCATGAGTTTGTAAAAGCGAAAATCTATCAAGACCTTTATTGAACCAAAGTAGAAAATACAAGCAATACATCGTCCCCAGAAGTCTGCTCAATCTTATTCCTCCGACTTACATAGATGGCCATTTTGGTTTGAGCCAAAATAAAATTCAACAATTGACATTCAAACCGCCTGCATTGAACATATCTAAAACCAAGGATAAAAATATCCATGGAAAACTCTCCCAAACAGTTAAACAAATGCCCTACAGTAAGAAAAAGAGGTCTCAATCTTTGGCAAAACATAAAAGCATTAAACAGTTTCCCTCTGGGAATAAAATGGACAGTATTCTTCAACATCTGCATTCAAAACAGAAATAAAAGCATTTACAGCAACAACGCCAAATGAAAGCCTCCATTGGAGGTCGCCTCCCTTTTTAGTTAACGGTGGCTCATATAGTGCTCTCCACTCTGGTCTAGAGCCCTGTCCCAAAGTGAGCACAGTGCACCAGGGTGTGTCAACTTACTTGTCCAGAGAGAGAGAGAGAGAAAGAGAGAGAATGAGATGGATATGCAGATATATACACTCACATTCAGCTTGTAGATTAGGACTAATGTTTAGCTTGTAAAAACAAATCTAATTTAGAAATCAAATAAAAACATACATAATCTTAACATGGCTTTTTAACTCTATTTCTCTTGCTTCCTTTCATTATCTTTCTCTTTTAGCTTTATTTAAATAGATCTTGAGCTCATATAATTAAATCAGAAAATGATAAAAATGAGACAATAGCCTGTACATTTCAGTAGCCTGTACATCTCTCTCATTTGACACTCACACGTTTGATGAATATGCATATTGAGGTGTTTAATGACAGTTTTTGTTGTTACTTTAAATTCTCTCAGAAATCCACAGATTATCAGAACTTGAGTGCTGGAAATATTAGTTTCAGTTACAGTAGGTACCGGTAATTCTTAATCACCAAGCCTTTCAGACCACTTCCTCATCTCGGATTCTGTAGTTGCAAAACAGCATACCATACTCGTATTCCCTTTTACTCCTCAGAGGGCAGGGGCAATGTATTCTGTCAGTGTCAACAATACATGGCCCAAACACAGGTGAAGCTTTCAGTCAGGGCTTTCCTCTATTCCCACAACATCAAAGCCCACCTTGTCTTTGAAGCTCCGGGAACCTTGTTCTCTGTGTTATTATTTGAGGAATTTCAGGGGTGAAAGTAACTGCTTCAAATTGAAAGCAAGACAAAGATTTGTTTTCACTCTGGAGAACATCAAAAAATGATTTTGGGGTGGGAAGGGATGTGTGGGGGAGGGTTTTATAATTTTATTTCTCAGGGAGATTGCTCAGTTAGGCTGGCTGAGGCTGCCATCCCAAGTCAGCGGGATTCACTGTGGAGATGACATTTGACGTGTGCGTGCAGAGCTGGCATACAGAGCTATATCTCACAGGGGCAAACGTAGTAATATGCTTTAATGCAACATGTTGGCAAAGAACAAGCTTAACACTATGTCCATGCATATATACCTCACTGATCTTCATTCTGGTTTTCAGGAGTCTCTTAATCATTTTACTCAGTATATCTGAAACTAATAAAACTGAGGAAATTCTTATTCCACATTAAAAGTGTTCCTGCTATTTGAGTAATTGCACTGTTGTCACTGGAACAACTGCAGTTGCTTTCTGATAATTACCTTCTTTTTTTACCATCACCATGGTAACCATTTTACCCATTGCTGACTGCATAGGAGATGTAAATACATCAGTTGCAGTGAGAGATTTGTGTGCATGTGATTCCATTCCCTCAATGCATTCCTGATTACATATATCAAATACTATTCAAATAAAAGAAAAATGTGTCAGAAATCACACTGTGCCAGCAGCAGGACATTCCCACACTTGTCGCGGGTAAGGGGTTTTCCTGATTCACCTTTTCAAACAATGTCTGAATTAATTAAAAACATACAATACCTGAAAAATGAGCTGGTGGACAGGAGAGAAGGCGTGATCTAAACAAAGTGGCCTGCCTATTTAAAAGGGGTTCCAGTCTGGTTTTAGTGCTAACATCATGGCTTCCAGACAAAGCATCCATCCTGAATGGCTGTGAGTTTTGCAGGGTTTAGCTGTGGAAGAATTGTGATTTTTAGGAGTGTGTCATGAATACTGATGGATTTTAACCTAATAGGGATAAAAAAACACCAAAACACACTGCACTCAAAGTGCAATTATTGACTTTAAAGTTCTTTTATTGTTTTTATTGGGTGTTCATATAAATTGCTGACTTTTACTCTTAAAATTGTTCCATTCTGCATTTCTGTTTTGGAAATTTTGGCTTCTCTCAAAGCTCATAAATCAGAAACAGGGATAGAATACATCCCAGGCAGAGAGCGAGAAAAAATGGCATCCAAGAACAGGGCAGTCAAGCAAGCACGCCTCATCTGATCGCCAGCAGGAGATCCATTAACATGAAGGTCCATCCTTCATGCACGCAAACAGCAAAGAAGCACACTCGAATACAGCTGAGCTGTGTCTTTTTATTCAGACACACACTCATGCATATACACAGTCACACATACAAAAATTCACCCACTACACACACTCACACACACACACACACACACACATGCACACATCACTCACACACACATTTATGCACATGTACTTACACTTAGGTACACGCAAACACACACATACACACGCAAATGCACCTATTACACATACACACACATACACACACAACCTTCATATACACATACACCAAACACACATGAAAACACATATATAAACATGGGTGCACACACAGCTGTACTCAGCACACATGCACATACAAACACACAAAGTGGTAATTCATTTCCCAGGTGTCTGTAGAGATTATTGAAGTTTGTGAAGGTGTTTGTGGAGACTGCAGCCACAATGAAGGAATAATTGACCTTGAGATAAAGGCAGGGCAAAATAGAGCTTCTTTTCTCTGGCTCAACAGTATGAAAAGGTAATGAGTCCAAGTGGGGCTTCAAATGTATGGAAACAGCTTGGACATACTCTGTGTACTCCAAGAGCCGGCCACTCTGCTGAAGCCTTCAACACATTAGAGAAATGGACAACCGCTTTTCATTAGTAAGCACATTAACTTCTCAGTTCAGTTAACCTTGAATCTGTCTACTTATGCAAACAAACATTTTGTCAGTAAGTGAACGAGGAGGTTTGTTATTAGGCCCTAACTATGAATGATAAAGTGTCCAGTGCCAGCTAGGCTCTTTCAATCACGCAGCTAAGTGTATTGACACACCTAAATGAATAATCTCAACGCTGCTAATATGGTAATGGCTGTGTGTACTTGTCAGCGGGTTACCAGATCAGCTGACAGAGGTCGTTGTTAAACACACAGGAAGTCCCATTTTTCCCTTGTTAGCATGAGGAAATATATAGAGATGGTGCCGTGTTCCCCATACTGTAGTAATGACCGGCCACGTTGAGCTAATATTACAGGCTCATCTGTCATGCAGCCACCTGCTAAAATGCCCATTCATTGTAGTGTGAAAAAAAAAACTGAACTGAAAATCTGTTACTCCACTACTACATCTCAGAGTACCTCAGTAGCAATCCCTCATTCTCTGAAGGAAATGTAGTCTGTGCTCTTTAGTGTCCTGAGTTAGATTCAGTTGAAACTGTTCTATTTATGTGTATTGCATATAATAGAGTGTCTGTGGGGGAATCACAAAAGCTGATAAGTGTGGCAATGTGTCTCACAGCAGGATGGTGAGCAGGCCTTTGTGTGGTATGGGGCCCTGCCTGAAACCCTGTCCTAAATCCCTCCCTTCTAATCAAACTTGCACACCGAAGTTCCTCAGCTGGTCTCTAAGTGCCAGCTGTTTAGATTGCACCTGAGTCATTGCACTAAAACCTTTAAACAAATTAGCATGCTATTGCCCAAACCTTTTACTGCTGTTTGCCTCATGAAAGGACATTTCTTCATCATGCTGTGTATATAGACATGCACATAATGTACACTTACATAAGTGAGGACTCATTGAGGAAAAAAAAAACAATCAGTCATTTATATGTAACACATCTATGAATCACCCTTTTTGTCACTACTGAATGAGCAGCATTTGTATGTTATAAGATGCCATGTGACCTTTCCACTTCATGAGAATAAAATAGCCTTTCACTTTTCAATAATAAACATAGAATGTCATGTTTTCTAGCATATTGAAATACATAAATAGACAAACAAAACAATATGTAATTTTGAACAATGTAACAGCCAGATGTTCAATTTTACTCCTGAACAAAACTCAAGAAAATAAAACCCCCAAAATCTTCTAATTTAATGTAGCGTGAAATGCCTATTTCATTAAACAAAAGTGCCACGCATGTGCCAGCGGCACAAACATCCGCTGCCACACAACAAAATAACTGCTCTTTGAAGGCCCTTTCAGAATGAAGCTGTTGGAGGAAAAAAAAGTTTCACTCTAAGAAATAACAAGAACAAAAGTGGAAATGCAATTTTCATCAAATCAATAAACAAACCATATTTTACCCTGTGTGCACTTATGTTTGTTGGAAAGGGACTGTATGTGCTTAAATGCTAAATCAAATCAAGAACATGCTTTTGCTCTGTGTGATGCTGTAATTAGCTGTTAATGTTATGATCCCTTAATTCATTGAATATTTCTCCTTGTCTTCTCTTTTATAGGTGAGTAAAAGAACAGTATGTCTGTTGCATGCCGACCCTTGTGAGTATGCTCTCAATTAATGTACATTTATCTCAGTTCCATTGCAATATACCTGATTGGGATTGGTGCATAAAACACTAATTGACATTTCTGTCCTGTAATGCATGTGATATACTTTTGTCTTTTGTTATGCCATTTATCATACTGCCAAGATTCAAGAAATTGGGTGACCTGCTATCAGTCCATCAGTCCATAGTTTTGTTTTACTTTGAGGAATTAATGTAAGCAAGTCCTTAGTTCTTCCAAGTTCTGCATCTTTGAAACTCACAATGCTGTGTGAGCATGCTTCAATGCTCTGTTCAGAATAGAAAATGCATTGTGGTGTGGTTATATTGAGTCTGTCTGTCAGGAGTCAAAACCAATATGTTGTATTCTGTTTGATTCAAGTGAGGTGAAGTGTTTTTTTTTTCAAGCTATATGTGACATATTTGACAGTGACATACTTTCTCAAAAAGGTAGATAAAAAGCTCTTGAATTTGGGTTTGGGAGTGGTAACTTGACGGCATAGGGAAACTTGGTCAACCTATTTAAATATTGCCTTATATAGCCTTTCCTTGACTCGGGCCTTTACTGCAATAACCACTGTAAGAAAGCCTAACCCAATGCTTCATCTCAAGACAAGGCTGCTTTATCGGCCTTCACCACAATACAGTAACAGCTTTATACGATAAGCTTCTGTAAAGAAGTCATACAGTCTAGCTATATGCATAGCTTTTTAAACAATGCTAAGACTATTATCAATGCAGTATTGCATTTTATTAAAGATAAAGAAATAATGAATAATGGAAATTGCATTACATATTGCAAAACTGTATGAATCACCAGATTATACTGTGTTGAAAGTTTGAAAAATATGCTACCATTAAAATATGTGTATGCATTAAGCAATCTTTAAAACGGTGTCAATGTAAATCAGGATGGTAATCATTTCAAGTGAATTTAGTGTGAAAGTGCCTTTGAAAACATGGCCGCTATAAGTGCAGTTCCTGTGCTTTTTCTCCTAATCCTCAAAAGAGCATAGCACTGTCACTGTCATCGATTTGTTTTGCTAGTGCCCTCAGACCATGTCACATGGGTGGTACCTGTGTGATCATTGGACACAAGTTGAGAACGGACGAGGCAGACTACATCTTGTTGCCTTACTGTACAGAGCTAGTGTGCTTCGTCTCTCTGTCTCTGTTTTTCTCTCTCTCACACACTGTTGTCTGTCCCTGTTTTGCTCATTTGCCTTCAAGTGGCAGGCTGATGGACAATGTGCAGGGAGCAAGAGTATGAGAGAGGGAGAGAGAGGATGAAAGAAAGAGAGAAAGATAGCTAGAGAGTGAGAGAGGGCAGCGGAGTGTGGCTTCCCTCACCCCTGTCACTTTGATAGAGTGAATATGTTGAGAAAGATAATGGGAACTTTATATTCGGCGAGGACTGGAATAAAGAGAGCGCTCCCACACATTCATCAGCATTGATTACTGTAGGCCCTGTGGCCTGGAAACACCTCACAAAGAGCCTGCTGACTCCACTGCTGCAGGACCAGGGGAGAACTGTTTGGAAATAAAATGAGCCGTTAAAAGAAGGCAAAGCCTTTTAAGATACAGAGGAAGGGAATATGACATGAATAAATATGGCTATACATTATTTCATGCTGTGCAAATTCAGGAGTAATTTTTTTTGTTTTGTCAGGATTTGATTTGCTATTTTGCACCTCAGAGATCATCTCTGCTGAAGTTTTCTTGTGAGTGAACCCCCTCCCCCCCCCCCTCCCCTTGCCCATGCACAAAAAAAACAAAAACACACACACACACACACACACACACACACACACACACACACACACACACACACACACACACACACACACACACACACACACACACACACACACTTCCAGAACACAACACTGTTTTTCTGTTGTGTGAACCAGAGGGAGAACCCATTAATAGGCAGCTTGTGTGCCATTGCAGTTATTGAGCTTGTGTGTATCGGTGCATTATTTGATTGGATTACTCTGTTTTGAGTTGGTGATTCTCGCCTGTTCTGTTCATGGTCATTTATTGTGGCAATGGATCAGGGGCAACAGTTTGGCAGCGATGAAAACAAACCCAGTGGCAGAGCGTTGTTGGAAACACTGAAACTGATAATCACATAGATAAAATGAATTGTGCTCTGCTCTGGGGGTTGGAGTAAATAATTCTGCTTTTTTGAGAAGGGTAACCTAAGGTCCTGCAATGTGATTGAGACAATAATGAGAGTTTGGAACAGATAAACCTTATCAGCTTGTGCTTTATTGGTGTGGCAACTTCCTAGACTCCCCCAGCTCCTTCTGTATTACCCCCCCCCACAAACAACCCAGCATATGTGTGTGTGTGTGTGTGTTTGTTTGTATGTGTATTTTACACTGTCATAGCAACTCAGTTCTTGTCTTGCTACTGTGTTGACTATATGATGAACATATAACTGCAGTAGAGGTTTTTTTAGGTAACCTGACCTGATGGAGTTGAGCTCAAAGTGTTTGAGCTGAACTGAATTTCTTCTGGCAATATCAGGGCTGCTTAAATAGTGTGCATATGCAAGCATGAATTCAGTCAACATTTCTGCTTGCCATGACTACCAATTAATATCACTGGAGTCAAACTTATTGTTTATTCTTCACAAAAATAGCTCGGAAAGTTAAGCAATCACCAAAAGTAACTCCTCAAACTGTAGAGATGAAAAACAGCAACTTTTGCTTGTCAAAGGGCTAACAGAGTTTGGCTGAGGACAAACAGATTGATTGAATTCCAGCCATTTAAATTTTAGCAAAATCCATTGCAGACATGACAGTGGTGAAATATGATGTTTACAGATGTTTTTGCAGCACAGGGAGAGATGTGGTCAGCCAACCCTAGTTTTAGTTGGAGGCACAACAACAGGAAGAGTAGAGGAGTAACCATTTTAGGCCATGGATTTTTGGTCCTGTAGATGAACGTTTTATGGAATGTAGCAGTCTGACCAGTTTTCAGTGTGGTAATTTTAAAACACATTGGCTTCCTGTCTTGCTGACCCTTTCTCATTTGCACATTGGTCCAGGTTCAGCAGGAAGTCTGCAAAAACAGTACAATGCAGCTCTGCATTGTACTATTGGCCACAAGAGAATTGCTGCACTCATGAATCTGGCAGATTGGTGTGAGAAAGAAGCAGCAGACTTGAAAAAATGGTTGACCTTGAGGGATTTAAAGAAAGACAGTAGCATTTTTGTCTCAACTGCTAATGAAACAGAGCAGTCAGAGTTGAAATTAGCACTCACATTAACAGTGAACGAAGAGTAAGGGTGGCTCAGATTTTTTTACCACCATCCCACTTGACAACTCACCAGTTATCCCCGGTATATAGTTATTTGAGGGTACGGATTACAGGTACATACCCCATCAATAGTTTTTTTTTTTTGCCTTTGTTTTTGGAGGGGGTGGTGTGGTGGGCAGAACATTTGGCTGGCTTGCACTTGTTGGTGGAGAAAAGTGCATTACTTCAGGTGTTCAGGATGGGCAGAACATTTGTTTCGCAGTTTGATTAGATTGCATTAGCTGTACCGTTTTAGTTTCTACTTAGCCTTAGTTTTTGGCTACCTTAGGGTTATTCAATTGATTACAATTATTGCTTATGTTTTTCTTTTTCCCTCAACAGGTCATCATCCTGGCACTGGAGGACTTTATAAAATCTTGTTCCCTAAGAAATGCACTTTGTGTTGTAGGACTGCAGATAATGATAATTGATTACACACCCGCATTCCTGTGGAGGACTGTGGAGGACTGCAGATGATAACGAGGCTGTTGATTGCCAAGTGCCTGAATAATTACAGTGGTCGGGCTGTTCTTTATGGTTGTTTTGTTATTACAACTGTTATGTTGGCAATTACACAAGCCATTTTCAATTGGCTAGTTTCAATTCATTTTAAGCCACAAGTAGCAAGTTTAATCTGAGATGAGTTCTTATACTTACCCATGCTCAATATTGAAGCCATAAATTGTGGACCCTTTATGTTTTGTCTTGCACACATTATTACAGTGTGTTTTTTTGATATTTGACTTATATAACTGGATTTGACCACACTCAAGGTTACAGCAGCTGTTTACCATCTTGGAAGGAAACCTGCAGGCTTTTGCAGGCAAACCCTGTCCCTGGTCTAACCACTGCATGCATATTGTGCTACATTATAGACAGTTAAAAACCATAATACATTAAAAAAATGGTCCTTTTGTATAGTTCAATTGTCCCCATTTAGCCCACAGTCTCTGTTGAAAGCATGCTTTGTGAGGTGGCCCAGTTTGCTGTAGAATGCTTAGAACCACTGCAGGGTCCTCTAGGAAATTGTCCTGTCCTACAGCACATGTTACGTAAGAGCCAAGTTCAGAGAATGAAAAGTGTCAAAATGAGAATTTTCCTGTTTTTTTTTCTGTTAAAAGCTCAGGTTTCTCTGGTCCACTCTTGGGTCAGCTTCTCTGAAATGTAGGCCCTCTTTTGAGATGCGTGGGCTATTTTCATGCCTGGAGCTGTCGGCTGTGTGAAACGGAGTGCGGTTTTCTGTGTTTGTGTGTATGTGAGGTGTATGCATGGTGCTGGCTCACCACCGTCTCAGCTCACTGGAGGCTGTAGCTTTAAATCCCCGGACTTGGCTGAGGACGCAGTTCGGGCAGCAACACTGCCCAGCCAAGCACAGAGTGGGAATTACAGGGGACGGGTCGACCCCGCCTGACCGGGGAGAAGATGAAAGCGCTTGCCCTTGTGGCTTCATTAGGCCTAGGGAGCCGTGATAGATGACAGGACAGAGGGGGCAACAACGCAGACCCATCCTCACCCACCACTGACCACCCACTCCAGGGACAGCCTGTAACCGTGGTGACTTTACCGTCCCAAACAAGTAAAATGGCTACAAGGGCATTTTTTTTTTAGGTTCATTTTCAAGATTCAATTCAGTGTATGTACTGAAACAATGGAGAGGTCTGTAACTTCATCACTGAAGGGATGGAGTTAAATGCATTTTGTTCCTGAAATAACAACCCAGGAAGTGTAGTGATGTCATTGAGCTTGGTCATGTGTTGTGGGCTGCTTGTTTGACCTCAAAGCAGTATGGTAAGCATGTTTTAATGCTGGCCCATCTGCTCAAAATTAAGCAGGGTTCATACGTCTGATTCAGCTTCTGCTTTTGGTTGGTCCTTTTTTAATGTGGTTAATTTTTTAAATAAAACTGAAATAAAAGGGTCTGTCAGTCTGGAGAACACAAATAAGTACAACTTTCTCTTGGTGTAGTTAAACCCAAACTCTGTTCAAAGTAATATGTCCCCCTAAGACAGGCATTAACAGCTGGTGTGAAATAGCAAGCAGGCACTGAAGTTCGGGAAAAAACAGCTACTTAGCTTTCTAGCTGGCGACCAGCACATCATTGAATGGTAACCCGAGAACAGAGATCACTTTCAATGGTTATTAGGAATGTATGTTGCTGTTGAATTTTATGTGCTTGGGAAAAAAAAAAAAAAAAACATTTCAGAAGTACTGTTGAGCATTTCTGCTTTGATTTGGGAATCAAAGGGAATACAAGTCACTTGAGTGTGTTGAAGCCTGTCTGACCCCTACATAACACACCCCAAGTGAGTCTAGCAAAAAATTGGTAGTCTCACTGAAAAGTCTCCATCAGCTTAAGCCCAATTCTAGCCCTGATAATGGGGATTCTGCATTTCTATGAGGTGAAAATATCCTGCATCTTTTTTAAGGTACAGCATTTTATTTTTCTCTACCTACCAGAGGGGAACCGTTAGGGCTCTCTAGGCCCTCAGAGAGGGCCTAAGATATTCTAAAAAGTAATATTTAAAAATTCATCAGTTGTAATTTTATTTTATCAGTTAATTGTTTTTTTGTTAATAATTTGACAATCAACATCTAAACAAAATGTTTCTGAGGAAGTAAACCCTTCAAACCTGCTTATTCATTTTGTGTTGGAATGTGAAGGGTTAATTGGAAGAAACCCCTTTGTCTCCCATCAGAATTTTTCTACCTCTGCAGTTGTTGGGAAGAAAATGCTCTGCTTTCAGCTTTGTGATTGGTTGTCCAGCTATAAATTTACAGAGGGCCGAGCAATAGTAATTCAATTAGAGACTAATTTAAAATGACAGTAAAATTGAGCAATCATATCTTCCCTCTAAATGGGTGGGCTTTATTAACGCTAACTTTATGTAAAGTTTTGCCTGCTTTGGGATACCCAAATCACAAGCTAGAGGAGGGAGAAAAACACTGATAAACTAGCTAGCTAGCCTGTTGGTTCATGGTGGAAGCTGCGAGTACGTTACCGCTAGTGAGAAGGCTTTTTTTGCGCATTTATTATCCATGCCGTTTTCAAGATTAACGTTTAATGAAAAGCCGGAGTTGCATAATGACTGTTTTCAAAAATAAACTGTAATATTTAAGAGGCCACTGTGCCAATATAATAATATTACTTATTAAGAATATTGCTTGTTTGTGGTGGTGGGTTCCAAAATGCCATGCTATTCACTGTCCATGGTTCTTAAGTGTCTGTTTCTAATGGTTGCTTGACTGTGTGTGCACTGTCATGATGTGTAGGCTTACATGGAATTTTGTTGGTTTTATGTGGTAGGAGGGGGTGGCTGTCATGCATTTTTCACCTCAGCCCATTGTCACCATATTATGCTGAATTGCACATACAGCTTGTGTGATGATGCGGATAATTTGTAAGGGGGATTTGTATTTTGCTTAAGAAATTAGCCGTTTTTTGTTTTGGTGATAACTCTCAGTCTCCATGCTGTTTGCTCGCTGCATTGCTAAGGCTGGACTAGCATCTTAATTTTTGTTACAGAGCTGGAATTATTAAAGGTACCTATTGCAGCACTACAAGAGAGGACACAGTTATCTAGGCTGGCGCTTTTTTCCCGATGAGGGAAGGGGGGGTGAGAGGGCCAAGGTTTGAGAGTCACGGTTCACTACTGCTACCTACCCCTCTTGTTGACCAATATCCCTTATAAAAGTTTGCCTTCAGTTGTAGAAAATGTTTGATTCAAGAAAATGTATTAATTATATCTGTGATCATTCTGTTCAATGATGATAAAGATATCCAAGTTATATGGAGGTTGAACTTCTCATGGTCTGACTTCTTCATGCTAGAGTAAGCAATTGGCCCATATTTCAATGTGTAGCTATGCCTTCATCTCTTTTCTCATCCAATCTCAGCATCTGTCCTTATAGTCACTTTGTTGCCAAAGGGCCTTAGGGAATGAAATCTCAGCAGCTCTTGCTGCACACACAGCTCTCTGTGTAGAATTACATAGGTCACTGACAATCACATTGACAGTGCCCTGTCTCTGGAACAAGGGAATTAACTTGAACTAATTACTTCTGAGAATGACTGGAGAAGATGAGGAGTCTCTCTGATTCCTCCACTCTTGTAGTCTCCAGGTAATAGTGAGAATGTGTTTATATGGGATTGTCAGCCTTAGAACTCCAGAGTTTACATAACAAACAAGATATATTAATAAACTCACAGGGCTGTTCCTTTCAACCCATTTTGCTAAATTTCAGATTTAGATGTAATTTGCAACACGCAAATGTGTATGCACACAAATGCATGCACATACACAAACACACACATACATGCAGGTGCACACCTTAATACATACAGACCAAGACATGCATGCACACCTCTCCTTCTCTGCCTTGACTTTCACCTCCTTGACCTCTGTGATAAATTAAAAGGAGAGTGACATAATGTCAGGCCGGCAGGAGCTGTGTCTGCCTGGCGCATGTAGAGCAGGCTGTGCTCCATCTTCCCCATCAAGTCACCCAATCAATCGCTGTCGTTTATGAATCGCTGCTGTGTCAGAATATGCAGGATTTATGCTGACCTTTGGAGTCTTTCTCCTCACCGTCTGGCATCACAAGTGGAAACCATTGAAATTCTCAATTTACACAGAATTGTTTATGTTGCAGTTATTAATGGACAGCACCGAGACAAATATAATTATGTTTAAACTGATAAGCATTCATGCCCCGGTTTGCGGAAAACACAGAGGAATACTCTCCAGTCAAGGCAGATGTCAGGCGTCTGACAGCTCAGCGAGCCGATTGGCTGGGAGCAGGAGAGGACTTTAGAGTCGTCTGTCACCTTCTGCTGTTTACTGTCACAGGGTCTCGGAGTCTATCATTGTAGGAAACATTACACTCCAAAGTAATAACTCAACCATTTGTTCACATGTATACACACACACACACACACACACACACACAGTGGAAGCAGCACACACAAACTGATACACATGCAAAAACATAAACACATGCATTCAGAGAGATACCCATCAATATATGCACACCAAGACATTCATTGACACATATACACACACACACCCACACACCGTACAGACAGAAGAGATAGAGGGAGGCATGAGCGAAAGAGGGTGTAGAGGGGAGAGAGGCAGAGAGAGACTCATGATTTCTCCTCGCAGTTATTTCCGCTCTGCTCTGCTGTGGCTGCCTACCTTAAGGGCTGTTCTGAGTTTATGAGTCAGGCTGGTTGCCTCCCCTCCACTCTGTGCTCTGAATAAATGTCTTTTCCATCATCTCCTGGGTAAACATCCTTGTGCATCCCCAGCCCCTCTGCAGGCCTGTGCCAGGTGTCATGTACAGTAATAAAACACATTAGACAGAGGGAAAGCTCCCCTGCTTGGCCTTGCTGCATCTCCTTGGGCGGTACGAGGAGCAGCCGAAATGAAAATGAACATAAACCTTTTAATGGAATATGTGTTTTACGTATAGGTAACTCTACACAAGTAACCCACAATGAAAAAGGACTTTTGATGACTGTCAAACATGAAACGTTATATTCCATTGTCGATTTCATCGCAGATATTTATTTATTTATTTATTGATTGATTTGTTAATTAGCTTATTTCTGTAGGTTTTGATTAGAAAAAAAAAACATATTTGGAAGTGTTCCTCTTTCAATACTATTGGACCCAGGTTGCCTTAGCAGGCTGCATAGCAGACAATATGCAAACGAGCCACTTAATATGAACATTCCTTACACCACATGCCTGTGTGCACATGCCCATTCAGTTCAGATTAAAGCTTATTCTAATATAATTAGAGTAATTATTCAGGACATGGAGAATGTAGGACAGTGTGACCTCTTTTTGTGCTGTCTGGAATGCTCTTGCTGCTGTTCTGGAGGCTAGAAAAGATTGGAAAATGTGCCAGTGAAAAAGAGAGGGAGAGGAATATTCCTAGATGGAATTGCTTGAAGTAGTTAATTACACATGCTGTTATAAACTTATTGTTCCTTAAATAATATACTGTAAGTCTTCCACAGGGATGAGGAGATCATTAATTGTGTTTGTTTTCCGCCACATCAGTAATATTATCCATGGGAGATGTCACAGTGTCTTCCTGATTTATTTGCCAAATGCTTTGTTTCTTCTGTAATAATAACCACATGCAAGGGGGCACATACGTGCACACACACACACACACACACACACACACACACACACACACACACACACACACACACACACACACACACACACACACACACTCACACGCATACATATCATACACACACACACCAACACCCACGCACACACATACATACCATACACACACACACACACACACACACACACTTATTTACACCCATAAATGTGCATAACTGACACACAATCACACATACTCAACCATACATGCACACACTCTTCACCATGCTGCCTAAGTTCCCTGGAAAATTCCCCATGTCTCCCCTTAGATCTTTTATGCAATAAAATCAACAGCGACAGAAACAACTGCATATATGGAAAAAGTGACACAAACAAAGTCCCTTGCCTTTGTACTGCTGTGGTTGTTCCAATGGTTGTAACCACAGGCCACAGTCATAAACTGCTGTGCTTCAGGGTAGAGCTCACTATATGCCAAGCCACGCACCATCGCCTCATTTCAGAGCACCCACTGAGAGTCAGACTATGGCCTCACATTAACCATGTGCAGAACTACCCAAGTAATATCAAACTTCAACCTCAACTACGAAGACAGGTTTAGAGAGCATTCACAGATATGTCGCTGATTATTCATTTTCTATTTGCGAGTAAAAGATATTTATTTGGTATTAGAATACGTACAGATGTTGCACTTAAAAGCACAAATGGAAATATGTTGGGCATAGTGGCTAATGGCAGAGAACTGCGGTCTGTTATGTAAAAAGAAGGTTCTGCCAAGAATAACTCCTCTGTCGCTCCATTAGAACATTCCAGGCCACATGGCAGATGTAAGCTGTTGGCCTCAAAGGAAATTTGATGAAGAGCACTGTACTGGAATTGGTGTTTTCAAGCACTCACCAAGCATACACAATTTTCAGTTCAAATATTTGGATCACAATGTCTTGTTTTTTTTTTTCTCTCTCCCTCTTTTTTAAACATGTCCCATATGTCAAATATGGTTCACTGTGGTTTGACTGAACCCGCCCCACCTCCATCACACCCAAACAAACTCTGATACTTTGATACAGCCTAAAAGATAAGGTGCGTGCTGCAAATGTTCTGAAGCACCTCCACTCTTTGAGGATGCATTCCAGCTTTTTAGGATGCATGCTAAGCAGCCATGCGGCATCTAGACGTGTCAGTCAAATTCAGCCAGCAACCTAATGAATTGCTGACAAAGTAAAACTGGCAGTCTGTTTTTCTCTTCATTCTCCCCTCTTTCTGTAAGCTGTTAAACAGCCACGTCTCTGTATACCTGCAGGACACACAAAGACTAATGTTGTGGAGATAGAGAACGTGTGAATAGTGGGCACAAAACTGTGCGTCTTCCCTGATGAAAGAAGAATGATAAAAAGGCCACCCCTCTCAGAGAAAAACAAAATCAAATATCAAGAGTTATTAATGTTTGAACTTATCCTTCTTATTTTTTGCTTTCCTGTTGATCTGCATGCAGTGATGAAGATTAATTACCACAGGCTTGAATGTGAATCTGTGAAAGAACAAGCTTGTGTGTGACGGCCTGTCACTTTGCTGAGCGCTGGTCCAGCAGCAGGTGCTGGAACAAAGCCCGACAGCTAACGCAGCAGCGTTACTCTTCCCACAATAAGTCTTCAAAGTTTGGGACATGCTCGATCGCCATTGAGACTAAGAGCCCGACCCAGCTCCAGCGGTCTGCTGGAGCAGCCATGATCACTTCCATAACCAGATGTGACCAGAGCTGCTGACTGAAATTGTTGTACCAAGCCCAGCCCGGTCATTGGTCATTTTGGTCACCACCATAGCCGGCTGTCTTTTAGTTTAGCACTCCGTGTTTTATTTCTGATCCGTGTTGATCTCTGGTAACCATATAGAGGATAACTAAAATAGACACCTGGGCCTTCATTACAGTTTTGTGAGTAGGGCACCCCTATTTAGTCTCGCTGGAGGCTTTACATTTTACTGCTGTTTATTTTTGCAGGGAGAGAGACTTGGAGAGGTACCTTGACAGCTGGGAAGATCGCTCTGTGCTGCCAGTGGAATATTGCATTCTTAAGATGGCTCCGGTCTTCTCTGCATTTCTCTGCTTTAAAGACACATTCCTGGCAGTGCGTGCAGGCAGCTAATACAGAGTACTTTGCACATAATGCTCTTTGTCATTTTCTAACAATCATCATATTCATTGAAAGAAATATTATATTCAGACCAGTTCCATGTTCATTTTTGAGTATACTATAGACAATGTTATTATGGTTCAACTGCTTGAGAAAAAAAAAAAAATCTTTGTTAGGAGAATGGTCACTACATGGAGCTCTACAACTCCTTCAAAAGGTTCAGGTCCCAGTTTGTATTCACATACGAGTGTCAGCTGAATAATGTGAGATAATGTTCTATATTATTTCAAAGTTCTCATGTGCAACAGAAAATGGTGGAAAAGGAAAAATAGACTTACATGGACTGCCTTACAGTAATATGGAGATATCATATGTCTTTTGGTTCATTGATTGTTATACAATACCTTCCTCTCTCTACATTTTACCCATTGTATTGGAGTGCTAGGATTTTTAATAAAATCTTTCAGTCAGTCTAACAAAGAGTGAAAGGAGAAATAGACATGACTGGGAACTCAGTGTGTGTGTGTGTGTGTGTGTGTGTGTGTGTGTGTGTGTGTGTGTGTGTGTGTGTGTGTGTGTGTGTGGAGTTGGTGGGAGAGGCCTGTATCTGAGTATTTGTTTGTTCATGTCTGTACAGTAATTAGGGATGAACTGGATTCTAGCCAGCCAGCTTGAAAATCAGCACAAAATTAATAACCCTAATAAGATAAGGGCTAGGGAGAAGGTTATTATTGCTAATCAGATGGGTGAATTATTTCATTAAGTTTCCATTATTGAACTAAATTGACCAACACTATCATGCAGTATAGGAAGAAGAGCTATAGGAAAATGATTACAGTATGAGGGGAAGCCATGGAGGGGAAGGGTCAAGGATTTATATGACATTTTCATTGACATGAGACTCCTGTAATGAAAAAGTGTCTGATCTTCTCTGATATTCCTGTTTATGTTCCTAATCATGTTATCTCTGAAGTAAACAATGAAGTTGGACAAGGGAATGTACTTGGAGTATATTCTTGACTGAAAGATGGGGACACTTACCCTGGCAGGACAGATATGCAGGTGAGTTTGAGAAGCCTGTGCTTTAAGGTACAGGCTTCCTGTGGTCCCCCTAAGGGATGCTTTTGTGTGGCTGTGGATCAATAATCCACTAACAGCCAGGCGGGACCAAGCACTGTCTCTTGGTCTCTAACCTTGTTTTCTGGCTGTATTGAAGGGCCCTGTTGTCTTTTTCCATCCATGCTGGCCACACACAGCCCTACCTCCAGTGTTTATTTGTGACCCTGTTGGTGTTAGTCAGAGGGAAATGTTTTATTTGTGTGTGTGTGTGTGTGTGTGTGTGTGTGTGTGTGTGTGTGTGTGGGTGGGTTTAAATCTGAGCAAGGCAATAGATGGTTATTTTATTTTGCAGATTATAATGTGTTATTAGGCAAATTGAAGCTCAAGGCAAGAGTACTTGTTCGGAGGCTGTGAAGAACAGAGAAATGAAAGAGGATAAATACACAGTGTGAAAGCAGAAATGAAAGAGACAAATAGAAAAAGCACTCTTCGTCCATCTAATGAGGGTCCCTGGTGTTGGCCAGCTGGGCAAGACTTGTGAGAACTGTCTGGGCTTGAGGGGACCTAGAGACCGCAGGGAGCTTGTTTGAAATCGAATCACTTCATTACCAGAATGTGAGAACTGATGGAGGTTGGAATTGTTCTGCGTTTTTACTATGGACAGTCAGAATGGCAATCCGAGTTGCTCTGTAGCCCTGTGTCTCAGAATGAGTGCCTGAGAGCTCTCATTTTTGGTCCAGCACTTCTTATCTGAAGTGGATACAGACAGAGACTGAATGCCTCCTTCTTTGAGGCCGCTGGAATGGAAAATGTGAGCAGGATATGAGCTGGCCTGCTTCATTCAAGGATGTTCTCAGAAATGCATAAAAGAAAACAAAAAATGGCTCAGGTTGTTTAGTATGATATAGCCCCACACAATATTCACTTTCCATCTCATTACAAGCTCAGACCATGTGTCTCTACATCCAAATCTCTCTGTCTTCTTCTTGACACTACACCAGAGCCTTCAACACTACAACTTGTGAGATTGTATTGTCTGCTACAGCATTCACACCATTACCTCAACCACACCCTTTATATTTCAGCCTACCTACTTCCTATGCATCTGCTTTCAGGCTCTACTCCATTACTATACAAAACTACCTTTCTGTTTTCCCCATGCACCTCAGTTTGGCTCCTCTACACCTGCACTTCCACCCATAAACGTTACCCATTGACACTTCAGGTAAATCCCAGTGCACTTTTGGGGTGATCTGTACAGTTTAATTCTGACCATTCACACTTGAACTACACCAATCTACACAAACATCCCAACCCTCTCAACCTTAACTGCACCCATCACTGTCTTTCCATTTCAAAATCTACTAATAATATGACTTTTCATGTTATCTCAATCTATAACACTGACCTGCACCTTCTAAAACCTAACTACACCCATCTTTTCCTCAAACAGGACAACTCTTATCAAACCCTGTACTCCCAGTCTATATACATTAAACATCCCCTGTAACACTTTCACTATCCCTCGTCCTTGGATCCCTGTGTGGTAACATACATGGTAATCATACAGTGCATTGCTTTCGATCATTCAGGTGTTCAAAATGATGCTGAGATGGCACTTCCCAATGAAATGCCAGTTCAATTCTAGAACAACAGCACCACTGCACCACTTGCTGAAAAATTCAGGGTCCTTAATCTGTTTTGAAAAGAAATAGGTGATTTTATTAAAGATGGATTGTGTCAATAATATTTTTTTTATTTCATATGCTGTTGGTATGCCCCTAGTTTGTCTGGAATATGACATATTGACATCATTTACATGTGCTGACTCACGCATACACGAGTACACATGCAAGCGTGAGTCAGCACATGTAAATGCAAGAGCATGTTTTTTTTATGTATTATCATGGCTGCAAGAGATAGCACATCCTTTCTCATTGAGGGAAATGTAGAGGTCATTGCTGCCATAATGTAAAGGGAGTAGTGACCTTTGAAAGAATGACACATATAAAGGCCGAGCTGGCCTTTTCTATTTTTTCTCCCACTTTAGCTCCATTGACATATGTCTGCTGTCTTTTACAACTGATAATGCAACCATATGTGACTTCTTATTCTGAGTGACATTGTTGTGACAGTGGTGAAGGTTCTTCGCACCTCTAAATCTCTTTCCACGTGGAACAGATTGCGTCTGGTTGCCCTGGTGCACACCTGCAGTGAGTTCAATGTTCTTCCCTCTACGGGTGGAACCCCCCGAGGTCTGCCTCATGTTAATCTTTGTCAAAATCTTTATTATTCTGCAGCGGAGTCAGTGAACTGAGATCCTGTACGCGGTTCCTAACATTGGCTCCTCGACTCTGGCTCAGGGGTTTTTGATTTCAGCCATGTGTCAAATTACAGGCCAGGAGCTTAAAACTGCCATCAAGGAGGAGGGCATGCGACCAGAGGCTTTGTTCCCTGTGACTGCTATTCCTGGGATATCGGACAAGGATGTGAGTCGCTGACCTTGAAAGGCGAGAAGGAAATGTGATCCGTGCTCCACTTCTTTTCTTTTGTGCTTCATTTTTTGCGGGATTCTGAAGACCAGGCGATCAAATCAAAGAAGAAATCATTAGCAAAATGACAACAGAGCAGTCTTTGTAGCATGAAGGATGCAATTAACCTTTCAGAACTCGAGAGCCAAGGTGTTGCGCCTTGAGCAAACAACCTTAAAGTTTGTCTCAGATCTGAAGTGGAAACGTGAGGAGTTATGAAGACCTGCTTTTCTCTTGTTAGAAAAAAAAAATCGTATTCCATTGCTTTAAGAGAGGACCTCCTCCTATGAACTGAGGAATCTCATGCAAGAGTAATCTTCCAGGTTGCCCATTGATCTCCTGTAATGATTGCTGCCCACCTGTATCTGTACTCTGAGCAGACTGTATTACATGTGCTTCAAGCGTGTAGAGGTTTTTTTAGGCCAAGAGGACAGGAATAATGTGTCCTTCACAGAAAAGTGAATTCCCAGTCATCTCAGTTCAGTGTAAACACATCAGGGCTTGTCTGACTGCTGGGAGGTCAGGCTGAAATGTTGAAAGCAAAGAGGTGGGAGCGTAAGGAAGGGATGAATGGGTGGAGGTGGTCAGGCTTCCCCATCTTGCATCCTTACATTGCCTGGATGGATAAATCTCAAACTGCAAATGAGACGAATAATACTCATCTGAGTTAGTCTGCTCTGTGTCTGGGGCAAATTGGATCTGTCAGCGGCCTTTTTTGCCCTCTCTCTCAACACAGATTTATTAACATTCCACAGGTGAATCAATATTCATTCCACTGTAAAAGCTCTTTTTTTCTTTTTTTTTAACATAATGCATGAATCTCTCAACTGTAAAATGAAAAATAATGGCACTGAATTTTTTTGTACCTTGTTTTGGGTTATTTCTTTGTTCATGTGTGTGCCTATCTATGTGTGTGTAGGCATGTGCCAGTGTGTATGTACCAATATGTGTGTGCAGGTGTGTCTGAGCATGTTGTGTGTGCCATTATTATTGAGACATGCCATCAGGTATCAATGATCAAAGGCAGTGATCATCAGTTGAAAGGCAGTGGCTGATGGCAGAATGATTTTAGAGGCTATTTAAACATGGCAAAAATCAGTCTGTTTTTGTTGTCGTCTGTAACAGAATGCAGCAGATCCATAGTCAACTAAGAGACTGCAGAGTGGGTGTGCCTTTTACAATGACACATGTGATTGGAATGCTAATAACTGAAGGAGAAAGTCACCCATAATGTAGCAACAAATGTGTTTGAGCATTATGGATTTCTGTGCAGTTTATGCAGATTAATGTTTGTTTCTGTTGAACAGTAAAGGGCTTCATAACTCAATTCATTAATTTAACAGTTCATTGTAAATGTAGACATACAAACACTCAGTCTGCCAGGTCATTGGATTTAAATCGGCTTCTGGAGCTAAACACATACGGGATGTAATGTTATAAACTCATACATTTTGGGTTCCACTGAATTGTGAAAAGATCATGATGCAGATAAATACTATCACCTTTTAAACAATAATCTTTGGCATGACTGTCTGAACTGCAGAGTATGATTTCTTCAGTTACAAATATAAAGAACATTTCCAGGTAGGCTGTTGACAGTGGCAGACAATTTTCCAGAGTGGAAACAGTCCAGCTTGAGAGAGGAAATGTACTACCATGCATTTGTTCTACCTGTGCACTAAAACAGGTGATTGCATTGATTAACTTTTACTTTCTAAAGTCAGGGCTTTCCATTGCTGAGGTGTTCAAAATGATGCTGAGATGTCACTTCCAAATGAAGTGGCAGTGTAATTCTAGGGCAGCAGCATGGAAATCTACACCACTTGTTTTTAAAAGAAGTATGTGATTTTATTAAAGATTGATTGTGTCATCATTTATATTATTTATTTCACATGCTGTTGGTACACCCCTAGTTTGTATGGAATATTAAATATTTGACATCACACAACCCTACACACTACCCACAAACCACCCCCAAACACACACACACACACACACACACACACACACACACACACACACACACATACACACAACACACTTCAATCCTCCCACACCACTTTCCACCACACCACAGTAATGGGATAGATGATTTCAGGCGTTGGTGATCTCTGTGGATTGTGCTACCTTAGATTGTGACTGTGTGTCTGTGTGTGTGTGTCCTTGCACATGTGTGTGTGTGTGTGTGTGTGTGTTTGTATGTGTGTGTGCTTGCACATGTGTGTGTGTGTGTGTGTGTGTGTGTGTGTGTGTGTGTGTGTGTGTGTGTGTGTGTGTGTGTGTGTGTGTGTGTGTATGTGTTTGTGTGTGTGTGTGCTTGTGTGTATGCGTGTATGCGTGTGTGTGTGTGTGTGTGTGGGTAAGAGGTCAGTTTTGCTGGGGAAATGCTAGAGCAGCTCACCAGCTCTTTATCTCGGCAGCAGTAGGGAGCTGAATGTAAATGAAGGGAGAGCCAGAGGGAAGTGAACTGTGCAGAGCGGGAGCAAAACAAATGATATTTGTGCTCTGCTTGTCGACCGGTTGCATTTCTGCACCTTAGAAACTCAATTGTTGTTATTTTTTTTTTAAATCCTCATGCGTCTGAAGGGCTGTTTTCTATCTCTCACCTAAGATTACCTGCACCTCTTTACAGTGTTCTTGTTTGCTGGTGGGGCATGTGGAAGTGTGCTCTCTGCCCGTCTCCGTGGACTTCTCCACCCAGGCGACAGAGCTCATCCCAGACACTGTAAAAATAGCCCAGGCCTAACCTATGTGACTCTCATGCTCAATTACCAGTGACTGCAGCCGTGGCTTGGTTTGATAAGTGATAAACTCAACTCCAAGACATATTTCTTTCTCTCTCTCATTCATTCACCTCCATTGGGGCTTTCATCCAGGATCGATGATCAAGAAAAATTGTTCACCTCTGACCCATCTCACACCAGTCAGCTTAGCAAGAGGGCATTTGGCGATGGTACATATGACACTGGGTATCAGCTCACATCCGTGATCTGAAGTTTGGTGCTGATATTTCAGTTGTGGCTGCTGAACTTCTCTCCTGGGCTTTACTTTCGTGTTACTTCCTACTTGCACACACAGGATCACAGCTCAAGAGCAACCCAGAGATGGGTAAGCTCCAATTTATCATCAATGTAACAAAGAGACAATTGAGAAATGAGAAAAGCTGTTTCATTGATACAGTACATTACATTTGCCAACTTTTAGCTTTGTTCTGAGCACATTTTATTACTGAGAGAGCCATGACATGTTGACAGAACATAACTGATAATATACAGTTTGTGCATCAAATTCAAAAATGAGAAAAATTAAGATTTTTTTACCAAATCACTGTGTGCAAACAAATTCCTTAAAATGCAGTAAAGGTCATACTTTCATTGAAATCCCTCCTTTTGAGGCATTGTTTAAGTTACAGCTCCTGTTTCCCCCAGTCAGGAAAAATTATGCAGGTCACGGAGCACTGACCAGCGCTGTAGCCTCTTGGAAGATCACTCCCATGCCTCCCACCCACCAATGCCAGCTCCAGTGTCTTTCCTAGGCCACAATCAGGGACCCGATCCTGCAGAGAGTTCATTGGTGCATTAGCCACTCACAGCCCAACCCCACTGTCCTGCAACCCCCCATTACCCTGCCAGGGGAGCTGCCATTACAGGCTATTACGGTCCCCGCCCTGATTGACGGAGCCGCCAGGGCGAGAGTGACAGGTCAGGGATAAGCAGGCGGGAGAGAGAGAGAGGAGCACTCGTTGATAACAGCTGTGAGCCTGGCCTTGGGGAATTTGGGATGAGGGCAGGGGGTTGGGAGGGGAAATGTTTGTCTGACTGGTTATCATTTCCAGCAGTCAGACTCTGACGAGGATCGGACCCTGTGCCGTGGCCGTTGGAGAAGACACATCAACTGTCAAACAGCATGGTTTCAACGAGCTGAACTAGAGCAGGAAATTGACTCAAATATCTCCCCCTCATCTTTCATCTTCACCCCTGCCCCACTTGTGTCCAGGTAGTGGTTGTTAAGTTGCCTGTTTATTTGTCAGAATAAGTGGCAATCTTTCCCCAGATATACCCTTTCTCTTGGTTGCTGCTTAATTTTGTGGTTTATTAATGTAAGGAAGGTGTTAATTTATGAGGGAAAGAAAGTTAGGTGACACATATGTGTGTTTTATTGCAGTTATTTCAGTTGTGATGTGTCCCCTGCATGTTGCTACTTAGTAATTGATTTACACTCGTACCACGTTGGAATCCACTTTTTGTCTAGGGCAACACAGGGTATCGGACCTAAAGGGAACTGAAACAATGAAACACAGACTTCTACGCACACACCAATAGGCAGTTATCAAACAGATGAAGCAGTTGCGGACAACAGAGTGCAGGGCTTTACCAGGATTCAAGTCCCCAACCTAAGATATGAATGCAGTTGATCTAGAAAGTCGGTGACTTGTTGCGGCCTAGGCTAACACCCAGTGGCCTGCTATGGAGTCTGGCTGCACTCAGTGTGATCTAGGCTTGCAGTCAGTGGTCTTCCATGGTGTCTGGTTGCATACAGCCTAGGCTTACACTCTAATGGACTACCATGGTGTCTGACTGCACTCACAATCTAAGGGACTTGCTGCAACCTAGGCTTACACCCAGTGGCCTGCTATGGTGTCTGGGTGCATACAGCCTAAGCTTACATCCATCGGCCTGCTGTGGTGTCTGGCTACACTCAGAGGTTACTAGGCCTAGATCAGCTTGAGTTGAGATCCTAGGGAGCATACCCACCTCAGTATGCAGATGTCTTGTGACAATTGTTACAAGTGGAACAGGATCTTATGCAGGACCTGGGGCCCTGTATCGGGGACAAACCTCTGGAAAGCCTCCGTGTCTCAGCATAACCTTACTGGATGTCACTGGTTCACACACCTAGATGAAATAGGAAACCGCCATGGAGCTGTGGATTCGAGACATGAATGCAACAGACTGGAAAGGGAAACATCATTGTGAACAGAAAATGTGACAATGTTTATTGCAGAGCATACAATTAATAAGCACCATAGCATCAAGATGTTATGCACAGAAATATCAACAAGACAAGGATAAGGATAAACAGTAAAATATGAACCCCCATTGTTCTGGAAATGACTGTTGGTGCCAGGAGCTTGTTAAGCAATGCTCCCCGAATGTATCACTGAGCTTCCCTTAAATGCCTTCCTGAGAAACCCCTCCCACTTCCCAATGCCCTTCAGTCATCCAATAAGATTCTGCAAGATCCACTCTACAACCCTCTTTTCCTGTTAGCCTGTCATCATTAGACCCCCCCTACAGGTGCAATAGGAATTGAGGGACAATTACTCTTTCACCCCCCATCCTGAATGGATGGGAGAGTCAACAAAATGATAGTTGTTAGTAACTTTTATGGCAGATGTGCCCATATCACCTGCTCTCCCTCATTACCCATGATGAAGTCCCTGTAAGGGTACTCTCAGGGCTACATACATTTGCGCTCATTTACTGATGTATACCCATATAGACATACATATGTGGGTAGAACATGTAACACATTTCCATAACCATCAGTGACATCAGTATCCATATTCATTCTTCTACACTGAAAACAGCAGCCCATATCATCTGCATGCCCCCAGTCTTTCCCAGTGTTTATTGTTTTACAGCATTGAAGTGGCTGCAGGGCTTTATGGCTCCACTGCAAAGTCCTCTCCATTGGTGTGTCCACCTGGGCTTTATGGGCCTTAATGGAGAATCCTCTTGTGGCCACGATGAGGTCTCCTAGAGTCCCGGGTTCCCGTCCATGCACAGAGTGGGAGTAAATTTATTCCTTACATTAATTTCTTTCCAAAAAATATCCCTTTGCTTAGTAGCACTGTAAACCTTAAAAAATACACCATACCAAGTACAGATTGATTGGGTTAAGATGGTGGCCAGAGTTTATAATCTTATCTCCCAAAATTATCTGCACAAATGCTTGTGCAGGGTGAAGACCCGGTTTTCCAGGAAGAGAACACTATTTAAAGTATCACTTGATGCCATGCATTTATTCAGAGTACTCTCCTTAGATTCTGTGAATAAAGAGGTGTAGTCTGCCTATTGATTTGTGCCCTGATAATTCAGCACACATAGCGTCACACATCCATCGAGAATGGAAAGAGATTCGTTTGCACATGCTTTTTTTGGCAGAATCCATTTTAATTTCAATGCAAGATAACGATCTTGCCTCAGCAAAATATGATCAATAAAGACTTGCACTTGGGGAATTATGATAGATTATGGCCAAGGTTGTATGAGCGCCTGTGTGTGTGTGTGTGTGTGTGTGTGTGTGTGTGTGTGTGTGTGTGTGTGTGGGCATATGTGTGGGTGCAAATGTGCAAGTGTGTGTTGCCATACCCATATTGAACTCTGATGGGACAATCAGCGTGCTCCTCTCCATGACAATTCCAGAGGTGCAAGATGTGCAGAAACGAATGCCTCGCTTTTATGTTCTAATGAACCATTTTCACGTCTCAGCAGCAAGATAGATGCAGTACCTGCACCTGCTTGATCACATTAGTTTGAGTCAATGCTTTCTACAACTGCTGTAAGAGAATTTTAAGTCTTTTAAGCACCTAAGGCATGGATTTGTCATACATTTTTATTGCTTATTTCAGCTTGGGAGATGCATTATTGTGATTCATTTGTTGAGCAGACCCCCTTATTGATATGCATGTATGTTATATTTCATGAGCCATGGGACACAGGAGGCCGAGGAAACGCCCACTCTCTCAGTGCATCACTAATCTAAATGGTGGTGTGTGGATAGATTTGTTACCTATCATTAGGTGGGCTTGTCATTACTTTATGCTCTCGTGCTCATCCAGCTTGTGAGAAATGTATGTATGCATTTGTGTGTGTGTGCATGTGTGTACATATGTGTGTGTGTGTTTGTGTGTATTTTTTTTTTGTGTGTGTGTGTGTGTGTGTGTGTGTGTGTGTGTGTGTGTGTGTGTGTGTGTGTGTTGATGCCGCATGTGGAAACATGGCCAAATAAGTCTGCAGTCTTTGGGCTGGTCCACAGATAAACAGATGGTGAAGAGCTGCAGCACAATGTCCTGCCATGTTCTCTTCCTGTCCACCTCGTAATGGAGGAATAAACTGGACCAAATGGCCACATAACCCCGCCCCCTGCCTCGTAATGAAGCTTACCTTTGACCTCGCTGCTCCAGCTCTTATTGGCAGCATCAGTGGTCTCCGGCTCTGAGGCGTGCAGTAACGGATCTGTGATCAGCGAAGCGCGCGAGCTCGACCTCATGGCAGGCTGCTCTCCCCAGATAGACGCATTAGTGTCTTCGGCGATGGCTAATGGTGCTTATCATTAGAGACAGAGCCTGGCTGGGCTGTCTGGCACTCCGGGCCAGTGTTCCTCTCTGCCGGGGGCTCTGTCGATGAGCATTCACGTACACATTCCTCTGCTCACGCAATTTCCATATTCAAGCTTGGTAATTTGCACATTACCATACATTTACCTAACCTCCTACCAACCCCCACTCCTCTTCAGTATCACCTTCCAAGAAAGCCCACTTCTGATTGCTGGGGTCTCTCCTGGTCTTCTGAAAGTATTTAAGACTGCTGTCATTGTAAGTATTCGCTCTGGATCATCACTTTTTGATTTATATATCTGAATGGTTGTTGTTCTCTTGGCAAACACTTGAAGGCAAACTGAATGATGCTTGTCTCCTCATTGAAGATCTCTTTCACACAGACCTTGCCTTCAGGTCTGAAGTGTCATTTCACTGCAAATTTGCTTACATGTGTTTCTGCCACCAGACTGGCATTGACTATTTACTGCATATTTGCAAACAGGTTTCAGTGTATATTACCCTGGCTGTAGCCTCTGGTGTTGATAAGGGTCAGGGTATTTCTGAGACTCGGTGAATACTGACTGGTTTTAATTACCATTTTAAGCTCTGCAGTCATCTGAGTGAAATGAAGTGAAAACAAACAAAACAAGTAATCAAAGGCTGCGTATTGTGCATGCATTGTACTGTATATGCTATTTTCCTAGCCATTTGTTGGGGCTGTAATAAGAAAACATGAAGAAACAAAGAAGCATGGAAAATTTGATTAAAATGGGCTATATTCACAGAACCATAAGAACAAAAAGTGTTTTTTTGTAAATACATTTATGTAAAAGAAAATAAAAAAGATACTTTTCATCAAAGCATTTTCTTCCCTAGAGTTAACTAAGTATTTCAGTCCCACAGTAGGACTGCTATTGGTCATGGAATTATAATTAGGACATTAAATGTCTAAATTGTAAGAGAAATAAATAAAATGTTCTCTAGAAAATAGTTAGATCTTAAGAACATTTTGAGGAATAACACCTGACAACCTGAATATTTTTTGCTGAATTTACATCTTACATCTTTACAGTACAGTTTATTTGTATGAAAATATAAGAAAAGTATGTTGTACAGCAATGTTAGAGAAATTGCACTGGCCATATGTAGCTTTGCCTGTTGTTTTATGAAGCATGAATAACAGTGCTATTTTGCATTTATGCCATGTGGCGTAGTGAATGCTATTAATGTGTTGTATTCTACTTAAAAATGTTTCATATTTAGTATAAATAGCATATACAGGGGATCATCGACCTACGAACGAGTTCCGTTCCTACGACCTGTCACAAGTCGATTTTCGACGTAAGTCGGAATTTATACCTAAATTATATCTAAGTTAACACCTTAAGTCACTCACACTGTGCACACAACACATGAAGGACATATAAAATACAGTTATTAAATGAAACAGTAATTAAAAAAGAGATAAACATTTCTTATCTTTATTTCTGTGGTCGTATTGACGAACCAAACCGCTTAGGTCGAAACTAGGTTTTTTAAATAATTTATGGGAGTACGTCGTAACCACGAAACGTCGTAACTTGAGACCGTCGTAACCTGAGGACCCCCTGTATGCTATATTAAATACACATAGCATGTGTACTAAAATTAGGGCCAGATACATGTCACATCAGTGGGTATTGCTGAAATCTGAACTGGCTAAACTGCCTAAACCCTTGTTGAACACTCAAACACCCAATTGCATAGTCTTATTAATTATTAGCGTAAATGAATGCAGGTGACAGTGTGCCAGAGCTGGAGGATGTGTCATCATTCAGACTTTAAATATTCAGGCTCAGGCACTTAATAATTTCTCAAAATTTAATCAAGAAAGACCAGAAACATATGCACCAATGCCAGACCATGGATGTTTGGCCCTGCCCAAAACCACCATTTAAGATTTGCATGTTCAAACACCACCAAATTTTAAAACATCCCAACATATGCACTGCACCACAGAATCAGGGCTCTGTCTGCCAATGCTCTTGGGTAGCAACAGTAACGAATCAAACTAGGCTTGTGATATCTATTTTTTTCATACCATCATACCCAAAACATTAAACAGGGGTGCATGGTATTTTGACGGTGTTTCAAAAGCAAGAATGTTCCAGGGGTTGGGGGAGGGTGCTGTTGTTTGCACCAGCTTTAAAAAGCCTGTGTTATTTTTACTTGCATATAAAAAAACAGTACAAATGCAAAAGTTTGTGATACGTTGAAAGCATGTCACCAGTAACATCACAAGAATGTCCTAGTTTGTCTCTGTTCTAAGTTGAGTGGGTAGTTTAATTCCACATTTTTTTTAAAACCTAGCATTCTCAAGAAAAGTTTATGTAGTTGTAGATGAACGAATGACAACGACAGTTGGTTTCCTGAAAAATTTAGGTAGCCATAGATGAATGAATAGCAATGATGGTTTGTTACCTAGCCACATAACGAGTTAACAAAGGCAGTGTTTGTATTTTCATGATTTGTAAAGTTAAAATAAGGTCAGGCTAGCAAGGTAGTTTATTAAGTGGATTTTCATTTTTTTAGTGCAGCTCTAGCGGTGCGGGTCACAAACTATTATACATCGCCTCAAACAGCTATTTCAGTCAAACAGAAAAACAGCTATGCCACTTTCATAGAAGAAATAAACGTCATTTTAGGACCGCATCAAAAACCATATTATCATGTTTTCAAAATACCCTGATATACCCTGTCACTTTACCCTGAACCTTAAATTAAGCTTTTCCTCCTTTTGATCCATCACTGCGGTGCAAAGAGCAAGTAACAGTAAGGTGGGAAGAGGCAGATGAGCCAGAAGGGAAGTGTGTTACTTCCATTCTTTTTTTTTTTATAGCCATCTTACTTCATTGTAAGCATTTCGTATTTTTGATTTCAGAAAACGTCAAGACATCACATGCCTTTGTCCAAAAATCGTGCTCTTTATTCACTCATTCTCTCATTGTCCATTAGGAACAGCCATCTAATACATTGGGTGACTTTTTAATTTCATTAAGGATTGTGGAACCCATTAGCATCAACGTGACTGATGTACAAGATGGACTTGTACAAAAAAAAGAAATCAGCAAAATCATTTCTGCTGATTTAGAGCTGTGTCACTTGCATTTACTTGAAGCGATGGCTGAATTATATATTTTGCTTTTGATAATAAGAAAGTCACTTGATCTCTTTGCTTTTGTTGTGCTATTTTCAGATTAGATATGGATTTTGAATGTTGATTTGTACATGGTTCTTTGGTCTCATTGGTCTGAAGCAGTGATGCATGCGTATGCACTTTTTAGGGTTTTTGATTTTCAAAAGGTTGGCACCTCTACTGCTGTAAAATGAGCACTTATGTGGAATTGTAAGTATAAGAGCAAAAGATAAAAGAGAATCATAGCAAAAGAGAGACAGTATGGTACAGTGGTTAAATCAAATGCACTTATGATAAAAATGCCGAAGCTTTCTTTCCTTGGGAGAAGTTTCCTCAGGGTTTTCACATAACTGCACCCTCTACCCTCTACCTTCTACATGTGGCCAAAATGGACAGCATATGGGTTGAAAAAAGTTCATAGCTGTGGCTGTAATAAAGTAGTATGGTCACCCTACCTGATTATTATGCATTATAGTAATATATATTACAATACATACTAATACTAGATTGTCTGATTTTGTGCATCTGCATCTATTTTTGACACTAAGGGTCCATCCTAAAGCCAGGATTAGGGTGGCATTAGCGGTAGCTCTGACACATTGCTGCTTTGCTAGTTTCAGACAGATACAGTTGTCTTTTTTCCCTTAAGCACACAATTTCTAAAAATAGCAAATTAACTCCCATGTATTTGGATGGGCTGTAATTCAAATGACACATGGCCATTGCTGTTTTGATTCAGCACAAAGCTAATGAGCCTCTGCTGACCAAATACTCATCTGCAGTCATGTTGCAGTTGTTGTATGATGATTTCAATGAAGTTTCTTAGGTACACACCATAGACATTTATAAATTGATTTAAGGGTAATTCCACAATTGTTTGTTACTGTCTATGCAAGAATGCAATGCACTTGTATCACACCTAAATATTTTTAAATTGTGGCTCTAATTGTTATATCCTCAACAAAAATCTAATGTTAGTTTAAAGGGAACTTCTCATTTCCGGTCCTACCACATATTAATAGGGTCAGGACTGAGCAGAGGGACAGAGGTGGGAAAAGGATTTGACATATGGAATTGAACCTTAGAAATTATGAAATATAATGTCATTTCAGTTGCATGATAAATGGATACGTGTGGTTATGTGATGCATGCATGCCATTGTTTTTGTGTATGCATCTGTATTTGCATGTATGGGTGTGTGCGTGCATGCGTGTGTGTGCATGCTTCAGTGGTCACTGTGAATTATGTATAATGGACATATTAGCATATTTCTCAGTGCATTAATTCTACATCTCAGCTGTACTTTCTAACTCACAGGCAATTTCCTGTATCTCTCTATCCTTCAGTCCTTGAGCTCTGGGAATCATTAAAAAAATAAATAAATGAAAATAAATCCATCAACTAATGTGCAAGCCAATCTTAATTTAATTTTCATACATCAGCGTGCCATTTCTCTGCAATTGATATACACATATATTTATTAATTTAAATTATGAATGAATCTAAATTATGAAATAATCTGTATTCATATTTACATTCAAATGCCTACAAGAACCACAACAACAACAATAATAATAATAATAACAATAATAATAATAATAATAATAATAATAAGTATTATTATTATTATTATTATTATTATTATTATTATTATTATTATTATTATTATTATAATGACTAGTAGTACCAGTGTTATTATCAGTAGTAGTAGAATGCAGTACATAGAATGTGGTACAGTAATTTTCTCAATTACTTTCCCATTTCTTCATCGAGTATTCCTTTCCATTGTATTTGTAAATTTAGAAACAAATGATGTATTGATTCCAGTGATTTCATTGATGGATTTCTCTCAGTTCAGGAGACTGTACAAAACATCAAAGTGTTTTATATTCAGCAATGCTTTTGAAATAAATGTCAATACATGGTGTCAGAGATGTCTATCCCTCTCTCCAGACAAAACCTTTTGATTTGAGCTAGGACAGGAAGGAAAATTAAAATGTGCACAGCTGTCAAACTGTGTGAATTTGCAATGCACAATTATGTTCTTTATTAAACATAATGTTGCCACTCTTTCTCAGAGTTACAGTTCCAAAAAGTTTTATTTCAGCTTTGACAGAAAAATGGGGGTGTGAATTTATTGATGATCCCGGAGTAGTCTGTGCTGTGCAAATTGTGACAGTGTGCCTTCATTTATAATGGAGCTCCAGATCCTGCTGCTGCAGTATGCACTCTTCACCATTTTGTCAGGCTTGTCAGGGGAGGAGAGGCAATATCTGTCAGAAATATGCATCGTCTGCTAGGAGATACTCACCTTCTCTGTGCACTTTCGTACCTTTCCCAAAGCAGTATGTAATTGGAGGATAAAGAGCGCCTTATTGAGTTAGGGGGTGGATGAAAAATGCTTTTTGTTCCGCGGATATCATCTCTGGAGAGGAATGCCGTCGTGTCGTGTTATGGACAGCGTTACCACGCCTTGGACAGTTAATGAGGCCATAGTTGTCGGTAACCTACAAAACCAAGGCAGTGGGTATAGCCTTTGACTCTTAGCAACAACAGCAGTTAATTGCGTAGCAGAGGTATATAAATTACAAAAACAATCTGATTTCCTTGCAGTGTAACAAAACAGTCAAAGCTCATAGATTTATCAGCTGTGCACAATGCAGTCCCCCTGCTGAGGTCCACACCCTGTAAACCCACTCAGGAGCGTCCTTCTTCAAATGAATGAGCAGAAGCATTGTGGTGCTGTCAGCACACTGAGGCCTTATGGGAAGGCCGGTTCATCCAAGGCCCCGGTCTTTGCCGTGGCAGGAGCAACAGATAAACACAGTTAGAGGGGTGTCAGAGGGTACACCGCTCTCCTTCAGATGCACACACCCTACGGTGCTGAGCTGAACTCACAACCTGACAGCAGGCCAAAGATAAGGCAGGGAAGATAATTAAAGTGCCAGCTCTTTGTTCAGAGGAACTGAGAGACACCAGATTTTTTTTTTTTTTTTGTGCTGGAAAACATCTTGCTTGTTTCGGAAATTATGCATTCAGATCACAGCCAAGAGCAATTCATTCTGTTTCTCCAAATCAATATAAATATCATGTTGGTACTATATCTGTTGCTAAAATAACAGTTTTATGCAATATCTAGAATTTGGCAAGATTACTTAAACAGTCAATCTGACTGTGTATTTCAGGTCAGACGTAGGGCTGGAAAAGGGCTTGGTGACTTGGATGTCTGAGGCAGAACGTTGAGAGCTGAACCATGCGAGTCAGTCGTGTCAGGCATGCACTGCACAGCGACAGCCATTTGAGTAACTCTACCTCTGAGGTCCTCCGTCTGGGAATTCATGATGTACCCAAAGCAAGAGCTAATTACCACATGTCAGCTTCCAGAAGATAAATGAAATGGCACAGCTTCCAGAGTTGATTTACTTTCCTAATTTATATTAATCTTAATGTATAAGATGTATTTACAAATATGACACAGCAGCGAAATAAATAATTATGCTGTAAATAATTTGTTTTCCCAGTGGAGACACCATGCTAAGACTTATTTGTGAGTTTATTGCTTTTTTATTTTCTTTTGCATTTTCAAATCAATTCCATGAAGCTCAGTGCTCTCAAAGACACTCCATGCTGGTAATGTAATTTGTTCTCTAATTACCTGCGGTGGCTATGCATTCTTTGTCAGCAGTAAAGCTAAGCTCATTTTAAAAGTTGTGAGACAAACCATTTTTTGCTGTTTGTTCTGGCAAAAGCTCAGGTCTGAGGATCTGGTGCTTTGAGTAGAAAGTAGATTAAAAAAATTAATTTCTTTCTTCAGATTTTTTCCACAGCTTCTTTGATAATTAAACATTGCATGTTGATAACAAGATGTTTATCATCTCCTCAGCTGAGGTTAAAGAGATTCTGATGATTAATGAATGCACAGATTGCTAAATTAATCAGTTGCTCATTTCAATTCCTTTGCCTATAGTTAAGCTTATTCATTACATTACTGTCACCTCAGTAAGATTTTACTTTATAGACCTGTTTTAGATGTACAACTTTTACCTCTTGATTAAGTATAACTTAATAGCAGTTGACATCTGTGGGTATTTCTGAGTGAGGAATTATTAGAAATAATAATTGTTATCTAAAATGTTATTTAAATAAAATAGTGTATTCAGGTGTTTAAGTTGTAGTAAGATTGGATTTGGTTTTTTAAATGTATTAAATTAAAAATTTAATTCAACTCAGTCTTGCACAGATGTTCTCGAGTTCAAAGCTTAAAGACATAGAGGTATTTATGGAGTTTTATTTGATTTATTTGTGCATGTTCTAAAATGTACTGCAAGAATAATGGTGAAGACAAATTCATTTAAAAATGCAAGTTCCTAAACCACACCAAATCAACAAGCAACCATATATACAGTATCTCACAAAAGTGAGTACACCCCTCACATTTCTGCAAATATTTAATTTTATCTTTTCATGGGACAACACTTAAGAAATACACTTACATACAATGTAATGTAGTCAGTGTACAACTTGTATAACAGTGTAAATTTACTGTCCCTTAAAATAACTCAACACACAGCCATTAATGTCCAAGCCGCTGGCAACAAAAGTGAGTACGCCCCTTAGTGAAAATGTCCAAATTGGGCCCAAAGTGTCAATATTTTGTGTGGCCACCATTATTTTCCAGCACTGCCTTAACCCTCTTGGGCATGGAGTTCACCAGAGCTTCACAGGTTGCCACTGGAATCCTCTTCCACACCTCTATGACAACATCACAGAGCTGGTGGATGTTAGAGACCTTGTGCTCCTCCACCTTCCGTTTGAGGATGCCCACAGATGCTCAATAGGGTTTAGGACTGGAGACATGCTTGGCCAGTCCATCACCTTTACCCTCAGCTTCTTTAGCAAGGCAGTGGTCGTCTTGGAGGTGTGTTTGGGGTCGTTATGTTGGAATACCGCCCTGCGGCCCAGTTTCAGAAGGGAGGGGGTCATGCTCTGCTTCAGTATGTCACAGTACATGTTGGCATTCATGGTTCCCTCAATGAACTGTAGCTCCCCGGTGCCGGCAGCACTCATGCAGCCCCAGACCATGACACTCCCACCAAAATGCTTGACTGTATGTAGGCAAGACTCACTTGTCTTTGTACTCCTCACTTGGTTGCCGCCACACACGCTTGACACAATCTGAACCAAATAAGTTTATCTTGGTCTCATCAGACCACAGGACATGGGTCCAGTAATCCATGTCCTTAGTCTGCTTGTCTTTAGCAAACTGTTTGCAGGCTTTCTTGTGCATCATCTTTAGCAGAGGCTTCCTTCTGGGACGACAGCCATGAAGACCAATTTGATACAGAGTGCGGAGTATGGTCTGAGCACTGACAGGCTGATCCCCCCACCCCTTCAACCTCTGCAGCAATGCTGGCAGCGCTCATACGTCTATTTTCCAAAGACAACCTCTGGATGCTAAGCACGTGCATGGTCTTTGGTCGACCATGGCGAGGCCTGTTCTGAGTGGAACCTGTCCTGTTAAACCGCTGTATGGTCTTGGCCACCGTGCTGCAGCTCAGTTTCAGGGTGTTGGCAATCTTCTTATAGCCTAGGCCATCTTTATGTAGAACAACAATTCTTTTTTTCAGATCCTCAGAGTTCTTTGCCATGAGGTACCATGTTGAACTTCCAGTGACCAGTATGAGAGAGCGTGAGAGCGATTTAACCAAATTTAACACATCTGCTCCCCATTCACACCTGAGACCTTGTGACACTAACGAGTCACATGACACCAGGGAAGGAAAATGGCTAATTGGGCCCAATTCAGATATCAGTCAGTTAAATGCTTCTTTTGCTCCCAAAAGGACCCATGTGCGGGGCAAGAAATGATTAGCCTCTTGGTGATTAGTGGTAGTAGGCAGTTGGGAAGAGTGCAGAGTCGATGAGTGGCCCTCAGCTGGGAATTCCTACCTTTGCATGGCTACCCACTTCCTAGGTGAGTGGGAAAAACAAGGCCCAGAGACATTGACTTTGACAGCAGGGAAACCCAGAGACATGGGGTCTGTTTATCCTTTGCAGTGAAGATGACTGGTAAAGTTGAACTAATGCTATTATTTAGAACCCCTGGCACACATGAGGCAGACATTGTCATTGCGCAACTTTGACTTAGCAGAGACAGGTTCTCCCTAAAGTTACACCTGAGCCGCATGCCCCCATGCTTACATGCTCCCATTCTCTGTAAAGCGGAGCACCTGGTCAATGTGGTTGATAATTGCCATACATTCCTGACAGTTTCACCATCATGAAACATTGATAGCATAAATGCAAGTTAGCTGATGCTCCTCAAAGAAGGCTGAATTCAAAAACTGTCTTTTTGCATATTGGAATTACTGGGAATCAAGAGTACCAGGAGCTGGTGTTGTGATGACCTGTCCAGACACTGAAATGGGAAAGGGAAGCTTTGTAAATTCAATTAGTAAGGTGAACCAATGAATAAAACATATAGTTCCACTTAAGACGAGCAGAGCTCTGGTGAGCAGGCAGAATGCCGGCCCCAGGGAATCACTCCAGAAACCCTTCCATGGGTGCCGATTTTGAGCATTCCTTCCTGTGTCTGTCCCTACCAATTAGCCAAGGGACAGACCAGCTCATTTTGTCATGTAGCAAATTGCCTAAAGACTACCAAACTTAATTCCATCCCCATTAGAGGTGACACCCAACCTTTCTTAGAGTTTGTCTCTGCACTGCTCAGCACTTTGTTGGAGATGAAGCTTGTCATGCACATCTTTCCTGGCTCAGCAGATGAAATGAAATATAGCACTTTTGTCAAAACTTATTGAGACAAATCTATGTCAGCTTTGGCCGATGTAGGTAGTGGGCAGCCAACACTAAAAAGGATATTAAATCAAGAGGTTGACACAAGGTTTGATCACAAATATGAAATCTATGGCTAATGGCAAAAGTTACTGGGTGGATAGAACTGACCACTTTAATTATTGTAATAGAGAGAAGTAGAGAGAGACAGAGCTGACTCATTGGACCACAGCGGTTTGTGATAGATTGGTTTTAGTTGTTAGGGTAATATTAAGTTTGTTGTATGTTTAGTTAATATACTAAAATTGTATAATGACATTAATAAACCCCATTGATGGAGGCTTCTTAGTCTGAAAGCCAGAACACAGCTGGGCCCTCATGTGCCTCATACACACCTCTGGGGTAATTCATCTTAAAGTGCAGGAAGCCTGTGAGGCAATCACAGCAGACACTCCCGCCTGCTTCAGGAGCTCTGATCAACAGCTTTAAATCTCTCTGTCAAGGAGCATGATGGGAGCCCATCAATCCTCCGCTGTGGCATTGAAATGGGATATCGTCACATCGCAGGCAAAACAAAATAAATCAACACAGCATAATGGCCACATGGGAAACTGGCCACCTCTCTCCAGAGCCTGTCCAGTGAGCTCCAGTCAACAATGTGGATTCTGATATCCGCTGTGAAGAAAACATCATACAAAGTGTTGTGAGGTAAAAAAAAGAACAGGATAAAAAGGAAAAGAGAAAGAGACTAAATCCATAACAGTACATTATCTTTTGATAAAGAAACTACAGGATGCCATGGAATAACATCTTAAAGGTAAGACTGAAATGAAGGTCTACCTTAGAATTTCTTAGGACTTTTCAAGTATTTCTGTAAAGCAAACTCTCTGTCAGCTGTCACCTACTGGTGGTTAACGTTCAAGTTTTCTTTCAATACTGAAGTGATTGGCCATGTATGCCAACAAATGTATACTTACTTGCACAGTGCTCTTCTACTCATTTTGTCGTTGGGCAGCTTGACAGGAAAGTTGAGACGTTTTGCACTTTGCTTGCAGGTACAACCATAGCTATTTGTATTTGCTCTGTCATTGGAAGGTGTTAAATGTTAAATGTTGATTGCTCTAAACTCAGTGAGTATTCATAAGCTGGCCCCAGTAATGGCTGTTGGCAGTATGTATGGTTGCTGTAATAATTTTACCTCGTCTGTATTGAGTTTACTTTTACATTTCCTCTGGAGAACCGGCTCAGAACTCTTGCCATAGCTCTGTGAGAAGGTTACAGTGGATATAAATGGGTGCTGGAGGCCCCCTTCCCTCAGGAGCCCCACTGTGAGTGTGCACTTCGTCTTCACGGGAGCAAAAAGAAGCATCTAAAAGGAGCCGTGTGCACTGCACTGTTGGAACGGCTTCTTAAAATCTGCTTAATTTCATGTCTCTCCTTCTCTGTTTCACTCTCTCTCTCTCTCTCTCTCTTTCTCTCTCTCTCTCCTTCCGTTGCACTGAGATTACGGGCTTGTTTCATTCGGGGAGCAGCATCTCGCGGACGCTGTTGGAGGTCTGTCTGTGATGTTTGGGCCGTTATTTAGGAGTGCCACACATCTGAGGGTGTCTCTTGCTGGGTGCCTGTGTTCATGTTCTCTGAATAATCAGGGATCCCTCTTTTAGAAAGTTAGCTTGAGTCCCCTCTATAGGCCATTTTTTTGTGTCAACACAAATGCCATACTGCTTTAAACATTTAACCCTGCAGTTTATCATTTAACATCTTGTGTATAATTGCACACAGCCATGCTTAACACCAGCACAACAGTAACAAATAAAAAGAAGTCATAAGAGAGTGTGATGTTTTATACATCTATGCGACTGTTGTATTCCAAATGGTGGAGATAATATTTCAAGCAGTACTGTGCAAGGAAGTAAGCAGCAGCACCACAGCCTGTGTGACCCCACAGATATGGCATTATACTTGGACTATCAACACATGCTGAATGGAATGTTTTATCCACATTCAATTTTAGTGGAAAAAAAATGATTAATTCTCTTACCAATGGTTTTGTAAGAGGTTATTGTTTTGCGATTGCATTAGCAAAGTTGTATAAAGCATCATCATTCCAGAAAAAAAAATGAAGTGTTTGTGCAGGAAAGTAATCGTGGAAATGGGTCTATTGAACAATGCAACTCTGGCACTGTAGTATGGAAACAGAAGGTCTGACCTTTGAGATGCAAACTTGAAGCTACAGAGCACTGTTGTCCTGGCTTATGCTCAGAAAGTGTGCTGAAGTTAAACATTCTGAATATATGAATACTGAATATATGATCTGAATTATGCATGCATTCATTTTTCTAAATACCCCATTAATAATAATCAGTTCTAATCTGATGGGTGTTTGGAATCAAATGCAATACAGCAGTAGTTAGTTTTGCAATGTTGAAGGTAACAGCTATGCATACAGAGATGATGGTGCAGTAACATTTTCTTTTTCAAATATCAGTTCAACATCTGAAAATTATGTGGACCCAACCTTGGAAAAACATGTTAAAAGAACTTAACATTTTAGAGTTCTGTCACAGCTGTGATAGATATGTTGAAAAGACCCAAAAATCGAATTCTCCATTTAAACATTTTTGCTGTTTTGTGGGGGTAATCTGAAATAAAATGTAAGTTGTTCTATTATATTCATTGGCTTATGTTTAATACTGTAAAGACAAGTTGAGGAGTTGTATAATTCGATCTGCTCCAGCAAAGCGTAGGGACATGGAAATGAAGCCGCTGTTTATTTGTGTTTGTTCCATTTTCGGCTGTGGAGATGTAATTTGTTAGGGCCTATAAAACCATTCAAAATAAAATTTCCTATATACATTTTTTCTGCCAGAGAAAAGTAGAGCTATGCTTAAACCTAAATGATATTCCTTTCCTTAAACTTGAATTGTTTTTGATTAAATAATTCCCCCCTACGCATATTTCTGGTTTTGAATTAAATATGCAAACTCAAGATTACTCTTTTTTCAGCTTGTATTCTGGGGCACAGACATTCATTTCTGTTTCTGCACTAAAAAAGTAAACACATTCAAAATTATCAGAGATGCTGTCTGTAAGATGATAGTCATTAATATCAATTTATTCATGAATACTCATCTTTCATTCTGGTCCCATCTAATCAAGCTGTCATCGGAAAAAATCAAGACCCTGCAGAGAAAATCTATTAAGAATCAATTTGTTATGGAGCGCAGATTGCCCCATGATTTTGACGCATTTTGAGTTTGTCAGAAGTTGGAGGATCTCACAGACTCACCTTCACAGGCTTGGAAAGACTAATTTAGATTGTCAAGGGCAGGGAGCCATGCTGAGAGACACAGCCATCCACCTGTGTGTGCATGGGATGCTAGTGAGAGGGAGTGAAAGAGAGAGACAGAGAGAGTGGGGAGAAAGTGAAAGGAAGATTGAGAGATTGGGAGACAGGAGGGCAGATGGGAACCATCAATTGACCAGCAACTCAGGTTTCATTTCTTCAAGTGATGATGGAAACTGACAGTATCTTCCTTTTTGCCCATGCTCTCATTGAGATACAGCCTTTCCACGATCTGCTGGAAGGACAGTGAACAGGCAGATATGCCCCAGATCACGCGATGTCTTCTCTTCACCATTGCAGTATTTTACTGTTCACTTTGCAGCCAGAGTGCTCAGTGTTTATAAACGAGGCCAGGAGCATATCTGATAATCACGCTAATATGCAGATGACATCAGGAACTCTCATTAACTTTTATCTACTTACAAATAAATGCAAGCACTTTTCTTTATGCACAGTTTGAGCAACTTCAGCCGTTTCAACATTTAAGTAAAAACTCAGGAAAAAATGATTCTTCGCATTTTTTTATTTGTTGGTCAAGTCTATGGAGTAATGGTATATTCATTCTCTTGTAATACTGCTTTATCTACAGTAAGCATTTCTGACCTTTCATGTTTCAGTCCTCCATCTAGTTATGAAACATCCAGCTTCATTGATTGGATAGGTAGCCCCTGTTATGACCATAAATCTAACACTAGTCTGGGGTTGCACAGCATAAAATCCACAGATCCCATTAAATAACTAAAGTGAGGCTGAAGACATCAGATTACAAGGGTGTTGCATTTAAAGAATTAACTTCTATTTGAGATTGCTGATGCTTTCTGAAGTCTTGCTTCCGGATGAAGTCATTTTCAACAATGCAAGTTGCTATCACTCATGCTACATTTGACCCAATTACAAAATCCAATCGATCATGAACAAATGCTCTTCATTATTTTGTCTGAAATATGGCTGGCTCCTCTTATCAATAAGAGTATTAACTTGCACAGTGAGCACAGGCCTTTGTGTGAACATTGTTCCACTTGAATAGACATCTTTACCTTATTTATCTGGCTTTATTTATTTGGCAGACCTCTGCTCTGTTTGACTCTGTTTTCCTGCTAATACTCTGACTCCTTGTGGTTATTATCCAGCTAATGTGGACCATGTTCTTTAAATGTACCTATTGCACTAATCCACTGCAATCCCGTGTATTTTGCGCCTCTGGAAGTTTGGACAGAATGTTTTGACCCGTAAGCGTAATTAATTAAACATTCTTTTATTTTTACCACTGTTGTTGAGATAAGATGAGAGAGAACACTCGAAGAATTGAGAAAGCAAGTCTGCCTCTAATAACAGTGGTTAAAGCAAGACTAATATGTCCCATTGAGGCAGTTTACTCTGACTTCAGTAATGTTTTGCAGTGTGTAACAAAGCACATTTAGAGAACTGCTGTGAGTTACAGGGATGACCTGGGTTTTAGGTGCATACTGATTTTCAGTCCCTGTTATGGAACACTGCGTTAATGTTAGAGTACTACATGAGCCTCATCACTGTATAACCAGGCTACCTGACCTGAAATGATTTTTTAAAAAGTCTCCCATGGCTGGCTTTCTACAGAGATAAGATCTCCAGCAGTTTAAAGAAGACACTATCAATAAAATGAAGGTGGAGCTTTAGATCTTTATCAGTTGAATTGAAAGGAACACAGATCCAGGTGGTGGCTTGGTAACTGATTACAGCTTTCTGTAGCATTTATGTGAAATGTGGAAATGTGAAAATTGTTCCATGTGCATGTTCCAGTCTCCATAAAGATGTCATTAAGGAGTTACCAGTTATCTCATCATTATGGAGTTATCGATGCACAGTTATGCATGGGGGTCAGCACTGTCACTGTCATTTCCAGTGCAGTGGCCCTTGCAAGAGAGAAAAAGAGGAAAAGGTAGAGCCATGTCAAGTTGTCCTCAAAAAGCAGGCATGTGTAGCTGAATATGATGGATGGACTCTTGCTGAAGTGTGTACCTGAAAGAGAGAGAGTGAAACAGAGAGCAAAAGAGAGAGGGAGAGACAGAGAATCTTATGAGGAACAGCAGACAGATGTAGCCTATTGCTGTATGCACACGCTAAACTATATAGGACAATGATTTATTTACGATTATATGACTAGGAGACCCACTACTTGATGCAGCTGATGGTTCGCTCCACCTACGGTGCAATTAAGAGGAGAGCCACATCACACTCAGAAAAATGCCAGACTCACGCAGACCTAGCAGGGATGCAGTGTGCAGGCCGAGGAAAGTGAGGAAACACAGTAATTATACATGCTCCTCTGAGACATTCTCTTAATAAATTAATAAAACCAAAAGCCATACGATTCAGAGCTCAATATTTTACAGAACGTCAGCATTTTGTTGTAAGTTGAAGTATGTGCGCTGGAGCTCTGGCAAGAAATGTAGTAACAAGGCATCGTGGGAGAAAATGAAATATGGTAACCTTTAACCAGAGGAAGAAGGCATACATTCAGAGCAGAAAACAGAGGTACAAATATACACTCTCCATTGGAGGGGTTCCAGATGGTCCGGGACCTGTGCCTTTGGGCAGAACCAATCAAAGGGGCCTGCTGAAAAACACAGAATAAACACAAGTAATCACAATCCACAAGGCAGTGACATATATTCTATTTGTATATATTCAAATTGAAGCTGAGACCATCTGTTCCCATTTGCAGTAAGGGCAGCAAAAACTCAACCTTCAGTGAGAGTTGGACCTGGTGGTGGAACTGGCCAAATTACCTTTCTCAGGGGTTGTTAGTATGTTGTTACCATGTTTTATCCACACATGTTTTTCAATGGAAGGGAGTTTTACCAGCCAAGGGGAAAACATGACTGCAGCTGTCCCTGTGCCACTAAAATGATGAAAACAAGATTTTAAGACACATTTTACATAGCACCAGACTCTGCACAGCCTGTCAGGTTTGATTTTTTATGAAAGTCACATATGCCAGTAAAATACATGTATGTGCATAACATCATATATGAGAGTGAAGTAGCAGCCCCTAGGCACAATAATAAACCCAAACACAACAAGCAGGGAAGCATTTGTCACCTCGTACATTTGAACTGTATCAGAAAATGTACAAAACAGTTACATAGAGATGAGCCTCTCTGTAGACATATGATGTTTCTGTGGCAGAAGGAAGGAGAATAGTATATGTTTAAGTAGGTGCAAGAAGAATACCACGCAGGGAGACGTTCTCACTGCTGGATGAATAAAATGCTTATTTTCTGATGAATAACAACAAGAACATTTGTTGGGGAGATAACTTCTTCCTGTCACTGCAGGTGAGACAGGAGGTTTACACAGGGAACTGTTTTTATGTTGGTAACAGAGCTCAGTGGTGATATATCTTTTTTTCTTGCCAATGTCAAACGTCTGAGCTAATTATTGTCTCAAAGTCTCTCAGCTCTCCATTTCTTTTATCACCACTGCTTTCCAGGAGTGTTCAGATGACTGGTGAATTAGTGCATTGAAGTAGTGCACTTCAGAAAGTGTCCATTTGAGCACAAAAGGCAAGGTCTTAGGGAAGTGTTCCTCTCCTCTCTGCTTGAAAAGAGTCCGTTTGGTGGTGTTGGAGCGGTCACACAGTGATCGATTGCAAATCACATTAGGGGTAAGAAGTCATGAAATGAAGTGCTTGCAAGACTAATGGAAAAGCAATTTTATTCGCCAAAGAGGGAATTATTTTGTTTCAGACCCTCACTTACAAGCCCTGTCTGAAATGTGGGCTGGGGAGTGTTGATATCATTAAGCTTTTAAACTGGACCTCTTTTATTCCCAAAGAGGGAGGAGCAATTCAAACGCCCCTGCCAGTTGATGATACAGATAAGATAGGAGGGAAGGCCAGGCTCCTGTGAACATCTAACATCAGTCAACTGCAGCGTCTCCTCAACTATCTGATAATTAACCCGGGGCTGGCTGACACTGTGCGCCCATATGGCAGAAACTGTGATACTGTATCATTGACACGGTGCACTTTGGAAGGACAGCATACAGGGAGTATCTTTTACCCTGTTAAGGCCAGGGGTTGAGCTCACTCACCTATCTGAAATCATCTTATTTATTTGCATAGCAGGATTCCTCATCCGACATTCTTCATTTATGATATTGGCCTGTTACTGAAGCAGTTCAGGACAATTAACCCTCTCTCCTAGGGTTTGAATTTGCAATCCCTTAGAAAAGCTGCCAGGTTATAAAAAACTGTGCAGCCAAAGCTCAGTGGTATTGAATCCCTGAGGTGCAGTGTACTTACTGTTTATTATTTATCACTTAAAAAGGCTCTGGGGAAATGTTGCATCTCGTACATTTGGCTTGGCACGGTGGTATTAACAATGCGACTCTCACCTTGAGTGTGTTAAAGGAAGGTAATAACATTCCCATTATATCATCCTGCATTGAGGCGATCATTCGAGCCGCTGGCTGAGCACACGTATCAGTCTTAATCAGTAAACAGCTGCGTTAAGTCTTCAAAGCCCGCCACCCCCGGATCGCCGGTCAGACGTGAAAAATGACTGTGAAATTTAAATGTGACCTTTCTCCTTGAAAGCGACAAGGGGCTGGCTATCGAGAAGCCTTCATTTATTAATAAACTAGAGCTCTTAGGGCCAGGAAATGATTATTGAAATTAATTCTCTTTTAATTCATTATGAAACGAGTTTATCGGTTTATATTAAGGGAGGGTGGGGGGAGATGTGACGGGTTCTTAATTAGAAGGGGCAGGGGCCTCTGTCATACAGTTATGCTGAAGTGAAGTGATTAAAATAATTCTTGATATTGTCTATGTTTTTTTTTCTTTTGTTTCAACAGTAATCATGTTCCTTACCTCAGTGCAAGAAAAGAACAGAAATGGCATGTAAAATGAACATATATTGTACTGAATTAGGGATAACCCTTACTCTATTTTCTTTCTCTCTTCTAGGTAAGACCTTTCCTGTATCCTGGAGGGTGAATGACAGTATGTAGCCTCTCTTCCTAAAATGAAAGTCCTGGTACACAACAGTATGCAGAATCGATAGTAAAACTCAGAATTCATGAGTTACAGTCAAATTACTGACTTGTCATAATGTTTTGAAGCCTTCACAGTATTAAAGTTCTTGCTTAGAAAACGTATGTGATGTAGCCTGAATAATTAATGGATATGTTATGCCTTTCAATCCCTATTTTGGACTACTTTCAACAGGACATTCAATGAAACTCAGTTGTCCAAATAGTGTAGAGAGCGTCTCCAGTTAACATTACACCAGACCAGGAGCCTGTCTGAAATCTTGCCTGGCACAGATGGTAGAGCTCCTCACTCAAAGAACAGTAAAACAGTCCTGGTATCAATCCATCAGTCTTTTATTACTACTGTAGGAAGTGTTATATGGCAATGTACATTTCCATGTTACCGTCACGCTCAGGGTATGAAAGTTATCTGTGAAAGTGTGGTAAAGACAAATCAAGCTCATGCCAGGATATTGGCTAAACAGAAAACTCTTTGTTGATTTTTTTCACACTAAAGAGGGTGACTAATGTCTCAGCGCAATTTTTTTTGTCAGGGAGAGGACTTTTTTTCTGTTCTCTAAGGCTTTGTAATCTGCACCAGCCAGAATAATTACTAAAACCACTGGCCAAAGCTGCATTTGTAAGTACATAAACAAACTGTTCTGCACTGACCTTGGTCCTAAATGTTAATAAAGTTTTCCCTGGGACTTGCTCTCTAATGTTGAGTCATGTTGCCTACCTACTGCAGTGGTTTGCACACATTTCAACAGGCTTTCAGAGACAAATGAGACTAAATGAAATGAGACCAAGCCAATGCACTTTCTCCTGGCCATGGCAAAACAGTTTACATTATCTTCCCTAACTAAAGGTCCTCCCATACTTATCTTGTTTTTGTACTTCTGTAGCTCTGTTATGAGTTGGGAGTTATTATGATGGTAATGTCTTCGTCCTTGCCTCACATTTCCAGCTCTCACTGGCTCAGATTTATAACTGACACATGCACACTGACAACATTATGATGTTCTAGATGGCCAGGGATGTTCTCCAACCTTTATCTAGCTTTTCCATACACAGATGTACAATAATGTAACTTTGGCATATATGTAACATCTTATCTTCTGTTATAGAGGCATACCTGTAGCATGCTTCTCTGAGGAAGAAAAACTGTCTTAGACTGAAAATGTAACTATTAAATGTAAAACTGTCATGCTGGCACCCAGGGGTTCAAAGTAAAGTGCAGGTTTTCAAAAAGTCCTTTAGTGGTAGAACACTTTAAATAGCAAAGGACATAGAACAAATAAACTAAATACAATGAATACATCTCCACACTGAAAAACAAAGGAATACTAGGAATACTTTCACAAATTTATTTCCATTTTATTGTTAAAATTTGTTTTCATGACAAATGAACAAAAATACTGATTAAAACATTATATTGCAAAAGCAGTGCTGGCTGCAGGCTAATATAATATCTTTTTAATAATATCTTTTTAAGAGTAATAAAATCTAGTTAAATTGCTTTAAAAAGTATAAAACATGCTTGCTAATACACTTAATTAAAATTAAACCTAATAGAGTTAATTAGAATGCAACAGCTTAAGCTAATATACTTAATTAGAATTTAGACAACCTGAATTGTCTAAATAGTAAAATTAAGCTATGTACTATATTAAAGCAGGTAGGTCTTTATTACAACAATTAAATACATGAATAATGGAATCAATCTTTGGTTCAAAATAAAAAAATACAGTTTATAATTCAGTTTTGCATACATGGCTATCAAAGCAAGGGGAAACATATTTTAGACATAAAATATTGTGCAGGAATGCAAATGATACACACATAAAAACAATTTGAATATCATGTCATTTGAAAATTTCTAAAAATGTGCATGTCTATCAGATATCACTGCCACTCTTACAATAACGTAGAGTCTGTATGCCATACTAAAAAAGCAATGCTATGACTAACCGATTACAATTTCAAAAACAATACTCTAAGGAAAAGTAAAACGTGTTAGCAGCATTTACTTAAAAAACCTTATTAATATGTAACTGAAGTAAAATGCTGATAACTTGAAATGGGCATAAAACATACTTCTAACAATTTTTATGTAAATAACTGATGAATTAAGAGCAAGACTTCTGCATGTGACTGGCAATACACGCACTCTCTCTCTCTCTCTCTCTCTCTCTCTCTCTCTCTCTCTCTGTCTGTCTGTCTATCTCACAAATAGTGCAAAATGGTGCTAATGAAATAAAAGTCCATATAAAAATGACAATACAGCTTGATTTTTTCACTCTTGATTTTAGCAATGTGCAGTTTGAATAAACATGAGCATGCTGTTGCTTTGATTCAGACTGGGTTTTTTTTAATCCACCAGGGGGGTGTAGTCATTATTGCAGGTGTATAGGTACTATGTATGTGTGTATGTGAGAGGGTGTTGTTTGTATTCAAGCTTACTGTGGCATTAGGCCATTGTGGTGTGTATAAATAACATAATTATATGCAGGATTCCCACTCATTTTAAAGTCAAAACTGTTTTCAAGGCCTCTCTTGACCCTGAAGCAGTCAGAGAATCAGGAGCATGAAATGGAAATTCTGCCAGAAAGAGCGCATCAAACACCATGCATTTGACATAAAAAAGAATAATAATTTGAAATAGCATAATTTTTCTGGGATCAAAAGACTGAGTGTCTCCCAAGTTGGTTAATGACTTATCTTGAAGAAAAAACAGCACTGTAAAAAGCCCTGTGTTACTTAATGCATAATTCACTAACATTTTAATGTACAGTACAGTGCTCATGCTGAAACCACCCTGTGAAAAAAGCACCAGTAATTATGTGAGGATGTGCAGGCCTTGTCTGACTGCTCCTACTGGTGTGGGTGCATTGTGTTAAGTAGGGAGAATGCTATTACATCCTAAGCATGGTCTATTACCAGTCCAGAGTTGTTCCTAGATGTAGTCTTTCCAATGGCAGGGGGTTATTTTTTGTTGGTTTATGTTGTAAAAAATACATAAATAGAAGAATAAATGGATGAATGATAATGAGGCATACTCACTTTAGGTTTAATGTTAAAAGCAGCAAGCTATTTCACCCAAGGAACCACTTCAGGTGTATTCACTGTGTAAACAGTTGCTTTGATTACTCAATTATGTGCTGAATAACAGCAAAAACCACAAGACTCTGAGACTCTCCAAAATCACTATCCTCAGTTCACTCTTTCCCATGAGTGGGTCAGTCTAATAGAATTGTGACTACCTCTGCAGCACTACAAGCTATTGTTTTTTTGTTGAAAGTGTGTGTGAATATGTAATTCACAGTGATTAAAAGTATATCTCCAAGAAGGAAAAAACAAACAGAGAAAAGCAGTGAAACACACTGGGAATCCAAGTGTTTAAAAAAAGTCAAAGCAATCCATGTTCTTTCAAGAACAAACTGTGGTTCTGTGACATTATTAGAGTGGAAACGTTGGATTGCAGTTTATTGATATGACGTGCATTTTCCCTTGTGTTCTTTATTAATTTATTCATTTATTTATTTATTGCAAACATGAGAGCCATTTGTTCTAACAGATGCTTGTTTTGGGGCTGAGGCCAAAATGTGGACAGACTGTCTGGAGAGCCACGCAACAATATGCATTTAAACTATCACCAATTTGACAAACAAAACCTCACAGTCCCAACATCAGCACAGGTTTATCCTAGCCCATGCATGGTACTGCAACTCTGCACACATCCCTGGTAACCGTGCCTGTTGACAGCAGTTAACTGTGCTTGGTAACTGTTGACAGCAATGTCCAGGGAGAGCAACAGGGGCTTACACACTGTTGTTCCAATATTGAACAGCTGCGGTCTCTCCACCAGCTAAACTCAATAATGGGGGCGATGCTGCTTCCGTGGGTCGTCAGTTGGAGAACACAGCTCCTGCTAGAGCAAAAAATCAGAGCAAAGAAAACTTTAAGTTTTTTAGATGCTGGAGAGAAAATGTTCTCACCCACAATAGAGAGAACAGCAAAAGAAACAATGCTGTTTTTACTCAGGAAACATTAATGACATATCGTATGCATATCAAGTAGCATTGGCAGTGAACGGTGAATGGACACATACTGTTTTTGAGTCAGTGGATACATTTGGTCTTATAATGTGCAACATAGGCAATGTAATAGATCTACCATTTATCATCAAAAGTGTGGAAAATACATCTGTTTGGTATAAATCTATTTTGAATAAAGTTTCAACAAAATATTTTAAATATTTACCAATACTTATAAGTGCAACCACAACAGACAGAATTGTTTTCTGTGCTAATTTACACATATTATTCTGAGGACAATAACATTGCCACACCCTTTGAGCCATACAATATCATTGCACCATGACATATTTTTGGTTTGTCTAGTCTGAAATTTCTAATGTGTTATTGCTTTTTCTTAATTACTGTCTTAAAGACTGTCCCCAGTAATGTGTGGGCAATCAGAGACAGACCAAAAGACACTTGTTAGGGTCCTATTCACCACCCATAGCCACAGTTCTCACATCATTGTGGTTAAATGTCTGGAAATGATGACAATATTATCTAATTAGCCAAGTAATGGCATGAGTGCAGTTTCTTGAACAAGGACTGGAAAGTAGGCTTTTAGAGCTCTTTATGGGGGATCCAAGGTCTGCTGAGCAAAGACAACTGAGACTTTAGAACAATCAGCACAATAGTGTTACTAAAAAAATACAAATTATCAAGATCATTTCAAAAGCTAATGACAGTATTTATGCAGAAACACACACACACACACACACACACACACACACACACACACACACACATACATTGCATCGCATGTGTCTGACCTTGTTTTAGTCTGACTCAAATTTATAAATGTACTTACTCCAGGGAGGTGCAGATGATGGTTCAGGTTAGATGGCGTTGATTCAATTAATGCATTATTTAACTGACACACTGCCAGAGTATTGTCTGGCTTAAACCAACACCAGTTACAGTACCATTTTTTAACAAACCATTTTTGGTTTAATAGCATAGCACATAGACATAAGTTGTTGTTCTGATACCATTGTGTTTCTATCAGCCTAATTGGGGCAACAGTTTTTACATGCTTGAATGGCAAATAACGGCAAGAATAACCACAGGGTAACAGCAGTTTTGACAGCTCTGAAACAAATCCTTGGTATCCAACACATCAGTACTGAACCAGTGTGGAATGGGCACTTTTTACAGGAGAGATACAATCTGTGTTTGCCTTTGAATGTGGCACCTCATTGGGTGGTTGTGATCGTACCCTCACACTGGTCCCCTCATTGTCAGGGATCTAAGGCCTCCCTGGCACCATCTAGGACTGGATATCAGAGGGCGCCGCTGTAAACAAGACCTCTTTGTTTTCCCATTCAGTGCTTCATCTGTTCCCCAAGGAAATTAATGCATATCTTTAATTAATCTCTGTTAATAAATAACCATCCTTTACATACAAAGCATATGACGCTTTGAAAATCATGAGGTGGGTTGAGGGGGTGGTTGTGTCATTGTTTCAGGAAGGGCAGCATTGAAGCAGAGTTTCTTTGTCTGGCTAGGTGTGTTTAGAATATTGTATTCACAGATAGGGAGATTGGTCAATCCAATCTCCACTGAATATGGGGTGCTAATGATAATTTTCTATCACCGTGACAGAAGGTCATTTTTAAAAATATAAAACAATCTCCAATATGATTTTGGTTTGATATGTTATGACACCCAGATCATTTACTTATTCTTTATTTTTGTTCCACTGCTGTATTATGTTTTTAATCCATAGGGCCCCTCTTGTATGCAGGTCCTCCTGCCTGGCCCATGAAGGTGAATACACAGGACACCCCCAACCCCCACCCCTTAGGTGTGAAATTCTAGAGTGGCACTCACTTGTTTAGGAGCCCTTCAAACATAATCCATCAGGGCCAATATCTACAGGTTGCGTTTGCCCTCATTATTTCAGCCTTATTTACTCACCTTTCGTTGGAGTGAATAATGAGGAGGATCTTCTCCATGCAGATGGGTCGCTGTAAGTGATAAGCCATTCTGACATACTCGTAGCACCCACGGTGCAGCTGGCAGCCCCTCTGAAAGCTGCTGTGCATAGACAGGCACAGCCACAGCCGTGCATGTGTGATTGGACACTGCCAGAACACTGCTGTTGGGCCAGCACAGTACCACAGTCATCTTAGACATGAGCTGCTGTTTGGTTTGCTTTTTGCATGCAGGTGAAATGAAGGTACATGGCTGAAGGGAAAGTGGGATGATGTTCTGGGTGTTGATTCAGTCACAGCTCATTTCCAAATCCCTGGTGAGTGGAACTGTGCCAAAATGTTCTCTGGCCTTCTCTGTAATACAATAGTGGTCATTGCCAGGTTTAGCCGTTTATGGAGACCACCAGAATAGAAATCAATACTCCAGGCAATATTTTGACCCAATCAAGTGGTTCTTCTTTAGTTTTTATTATATATTCATTTTTTCATCATCCTGAAACAGAGCAGTGCAATTTTGAATGGATTCCCCCCCTATCTCTCTCCCACCTTGAAAGATAAGTGCCAAGTGGCATTCTCGGCAGGACAAGTGGTTAATTACTCGATAAAAATATCACACGGAAAGTAGTAATTATGTCACATTTCCAGATAATGACTCTTCAGGTTTCCAGCGAAGTAATGAAATTGGATCCATGGTATAATTCGATGTGACACGCATTCGAGAGTGCAGTCCCTGCCCTGACCTTGGAGTGCACTTGCTGAGACGCAAGCAGGGAGCAGGGGAGAGGGAGAGAGAAGAGATCGTCGTGGAGACAGGACCGTGACCGTGGCTCAGCAGACGGCACAGTGCAATTGTGCTGATCCCTGCGAGCGACTGTAAACAGAGAGATGACACAGGGCTGCCTCTTAGGTCCTCTGCTTTCCATACTTGGTGCAACATTTCTGCTTTGAAAAGAATCAGATTCCTGTGGGCTCCTCTCTGTTTCTCTCATTTCTCTTAAGAGAAACCTTAAGAGAATTGGTACCAATGGAACATAGAGGCCATTGAAATAAGTGCTCTTCCTTGTATAGAGGCTGTCATATAGTGGTGTGTTTTGCCAATGCAGTCTGTATTAGAGTGCATTTAAAGTACTTTGCCAAGGCTATAATTATCTCCGCCAGAGTCAAAAAGGTACCGACACCTCAGGGCCCTCCACATGAAAACATGCACAGTGCAGTGAGGGATGATGTGAAGGAATAAGAATGCAGATATGGATATTGCTAAGGAGGCACTCACACCTTCAAACTGTCGCTCTGGCCACCAAAAATACAAGTGATTTCCATATCAGTTAACTGGCTTCTTGAAAGACATATCCATCCTTTTGCAAAATATTTTCTCCCCATTAAAACAGTTTTGAAAGCAAATATTACAATATGTGTATGTGTGCGCGCATGTGTGTATATTGCTTGATGCTCTTTTGTAGTGGTTTACTGTGATTGGGTGCATATCACAGCTCATGTATGATGGTCTGTTCTAGAGGCTAGTCGATTATAGAGTAAGAAGATATGTGTTTGTGTTAGTGTATAGAGAGATTTAGTAAAGTGGGCTTTTTATATGTGGTTTTTTCCCCCAATCGTCAGATCTAACAGCTGTCTAGTGGGGATTTTCCTTTAAGGGCGGGTAAAATTGCTGAAAAATGCAAGACTTCAAAAGAGACAAAAATGGCTTTTTAATGGAGATTGGTATTTTATAATGCAGTATTTTCTAGACAGCATAATTGCTTTCAGATGCTAGATTTATTTGTTCTGGTTTTCTATTCACTGTGTCTTTGAGCTTGAAAATCAATCAGACCAACACTGAAACAAACAAGGAGGGGTCATGTAGTACTGCAGAAAAATGTTCAAGTGACAGTAAATTTTCAAAACTTTTCCACTTACATTTCCTTTCTTGAGATTTATGTGTAAAGAAATTGAGAATTTTGAACTGCATTGCTGTTCCTACACCCAGGAACAGTTGCCATTTCTGTTGTTATTTACCATGCAAACATTTGTGTTTTTGTATCTTGAACGTTCTATATATTGGGATTAATTTGGCACAGTCAAGATATAGTGAGGCAGCCATGTTTCACAATACAGAACATGTATAAGGGGAAAATAATATATGAATGGATTTAAACCACCCAGTCTCTTTCCCACTGTGCTATGCTGATTGTGCTCAGTCAATTGACTGACTGAAGCACAAAGGCAAATTGACACACATGTTAGGCAGTGACATCTTTTAAAGGCCTGGTTAAGCCACAGTCTCCTTCCCACTGTGCTATGCTGGTTGTCTTCAGTCAATAGACTGACTGTAGCACAAAGGCACATTGAATTGACACACATGTTATGCAGTGGGGTCTTTTAAAGGCTTGGTAAACCCAGACAACCCCACATCCACTGCAAATGCCAAAGCATGCAGTTAGATTGTGCTAACAGGACGTGAGAAAATAGATTTCCACAAATGGTGGGAACCCTGCCTCCTCTGCACGGCCTGACTCCACTCCCATGTCCCTGGTGAACCCTGTCAGTTTCGTCTGTATCCAGGCTATCCTCTGGATGGAATTGGCAGTGATATAAAAGGATAACTTATAAGTTCTTCGATTAGGTTTCAACAAGGGTTTTACTTTTTTCTCTCACTCCCCAGCCCTGGTTTAATGAAATACGACCGCATCTTATGATCATTCGCTTTAGGCGCCTAATGCTCCCCGCTCATGGAAGGAAATGCATTCCTCACGCAGCTTCAGTAGCCACAGTTATGTCCAAATTAATTTCCGTCAAAATGGAAACATCACCGATTCAGAGAAGCTGCTATCGTTTTTATTTGTAAAATGTGTGCAAATCTGCTGTATGAAATTATTCTTCTAGCAAAGGGTCTAGAGACTCCATTAGCTACTTTTCTTGCAGTGGAATGGGATTCTTAATTACCACCACTGATGTTTGTGTCCTGAAAAGCCATCTGCTTCCTAACCATGGGGACCATGGAGGACATATGCGTCTGAATGCGATACTTCGGACCGCACACTGCGAAACAAGTTACACAACTTTCAATCCTCAGTGCAGTCTTACTATTTTGTAGAGATATCGAGACAAGCAAAAAAATACAGAGATTATGCTCTTCGATAAACCAAAACTTATTTCTTGATTCATTTTCTTCATTTTAGGAAATATTGTTATTAGTTAGGGATGTGTTCGGTTAGTGAGTTTGGAATAAGCGGCATAAGGTAAAGCCTAATGTTCAATAATCAGAATTGCTCACTAGGCTGACTATGGTTGACATTCCACATTTGTCTTTAACTTAATCTCAGAATTAAAAGCGAGTGTTCACTTTTATCTCCACTGACAGAGTTTGACAAGTTCAGCAACCATGTTTCTTGTAGAGAAAAAGCGTAAAACTCTTTTATAACTTTGTTTACTTTAAGTAAAAGTTAAGGATGAATGTTGTTTGAATCCCAGCTTATGTCTCTGATTAGAAGCTAAATGAATTTCCTCATAAAATATTCACTGATGCTGCTGTGTCTGTACTAAATTCAAAAGCTGCAATGCAAGCTGTTAAGTGGGTAGCAAGTACCGATTGCTACAGAGGTATTTACATCCATTCCCAGTTTTGAAAAAGGCTTGGTCCTTCACTAAAAGCTGATGAAGATCATTTGAATTCAGCTAGGCTTACACTTGTACATCAGGGTACACACACCAATATCTGTTTTCCAGGTCCAAACAGGGACAATATGATTCCAATTATTGTTTTTTCTGTTTCTGAATATTTCACATTGGCAGAGGGCAGCAGGAAACATATTTTCATTTCATTTACCACCTAATTAAAACAGAAAATGAGAAATTATACATCTTTCCACCTGTCTCCATAAAATGAAATGCATAACCTATGGAATTACTTTGTCAACTAAAACAGAATGAATTTGTCAAAGGCGGAATGGCTCATCAAGTTGAACAACTCCCCGGTCTGTTGACTCAGCAACAAAGCACCACATTACAAATGGAAGAAAACAAAACACTGCAAGGAAGAAATGTACCCAAATCTATACTTGTATTTAATTTATATGCACGTACTAACACACATGCACACACAAACACAATTGAGGGGAGGTATGTTTATTGAGATGACAGGGGTTGGGTTTTAGCTTCTGAAGGTGAGGACTGTAGTGTAATCATGCTACCTTTGTTTTTACTGCAGTCTTGGCACAGCAGTGGAATTGTGTTATCTTTTTGCTCACTTCAATATTGTATACCAAGTAGTAAACTTGGTTTCTGTGATTTGTGCATGTAATGTGTGCCGCCTCCTCCCAGCACACATGCATTTGTAGGCGTTTGTTTTAGACAAGAGATTCAGCATTCTTCTGCTTCCTCCACACAGAAATCGAATTTCGGGGACGCAGGTTCTCCTGTCTCTTTTTATTCTGATTTTAAAAATGATAATGTCACATATGAGGAGATTACATTTGACACACATTTGTTATCATAATCATCACTGATTTGCTCATCCAGAATAATTTAAATGCTGACATTTTGCACATCATATCCATTTAAGCAGAGTATTTCTTGGAATAATACATGCAAATTTCTGCACTCAAGCACACATTGGTAGTGATCTTAAGTCTAAAGCTCTAACCACTGTACACAATGGCTGCATATTCTGTATTAAACAAACACACAAACAAGGACAGATGCATACACACACACATACACACACTCATACACATATACACACACACAGGAACACAGAGCCTTCCAAATGCTTCATTTTATGCCAAATTAGTTTCGAGAAAAGTGGGAAGAGAAATGTAGGAAGATTGGGGGGAGATATGTAGGTATGTACATGAAAGCCTTTCAATGTACAGCATGTTGTATAAAAAAATAACCTGCTTGTCCATCTTTAATAACTTGGAACAGAGAAATGGCTATTAGACACTGCAAGTACAGTCTACTACAGTGTAGCCTATTTTTTACATTCTGGTATTTAGTTTTTTTATTTCAGTATATCTCAATACATTTAGTTTCCTTAAGGCTGTACTGTGCTATTTGTGTGTGTGTGTGTGTGTGTGTGTGTGTGTGTGTGTGTGTGTGTGTGTGTGTGTGTGTGTGTGTGTTGTTTGTGTGTTTGTGTGTGTGTGTGTGTGTGTGTATATATATATATATATATGTGTGTGTGTGTGTGTGTGTGTGTGTGTGTGTGTGTGTGTGTGTGTGTGTGTGTGTGTGTGTGTGTGTGTGTGTGTGTGTGATGATGCTGGATTTAACAAACTGACCACAGAGGAAGCTTTAATTTCCCTCTGATTGCAGTCAAATCTCATATACTGTATTACACTTCAAGTGACAGCATGTGTTATGACCTAATGAGGGCTTTCATTCATTCCCAGACTAAATGTGTCTGCAGCAAAATGGCTTGTCACACAAACACAAGTGGGAAACCATCATATAGAGGCAGCAGGCACTTCTAATCTGGTCTCACTGATGCTATATCTTTACAATTTGCAATTTGATGACAGCTGACTGATACCATGTTAATTTGAAACCTTGTCTTTCCACCAAACATTGATGTTTCTTGCATGATACAAATGGAATGTCTGTGTCCAGTGCCATTTCAATTATGCCTGACAGCCAAATTTGAAGGGGCAAAATATTTTGTCAAATTCAAAAGATATGAAAGAAAATTGGGGAGGGGGGGTTTGTGGAAATCCGCCGACATCCTTGCCTGAGAAGCAATTTACTTTGATTGACAGTGACTAGGTATATCATAATAAGGAACTGATGGTGTTAACTTGCAAGTGGCTAACCCCGTAATTGATTGAGTTCTCACCGTCTATGAGGGCTGACATCCGTCCCATGTATCACCGAGATCTTCAATTAGCCAGCATGAACTCCCCAGTGACATAGGGCCCCTGAAGGAAGTCATTCTTTTTTGTCTCTGAAAAGCTTAGGCTTGAGATGGACTGAAAAGAAACACGGGCATTTTGAGCAAATCGTCTTCTAATTCCTCAGAGAGAGAAAGCAATTCCTCACTGCACATGTATATATTCACATAATTGTTGTCTGATAAATGAAAAGATGTCTGTATCTAGTTCCCTCTCTCAGAATCATTCCTGTGAGTGGAATATCCTCACAAAGCCGAAGTATGTCAAGTCATGTCTAATTCTTCACATCCATCATGATTTGATTCAGAGTGGAACTTTTTTCCATTCAGTGAATTACATATTGAATAGATAATATTGTAAGCCTCAATCTTTTGAGACTGGTGGAATGTTTCTTCAGCAGTATTTCAAAATGTCACAATCTATGAAAGGAATTATTTGTATTTCACCCAAGGGAGGAAATAATTACCTGTGTTTACACAGGTCTGATACAGGCATCGTTCTTTTGAAAGTGGACATTTTTAAGGCTGTATTATTGACTGTATTATTGGTGGGACAGCAGAGTCTAAATGAGGCAAACCAAGAAAAATACCAAGTAGTACCTCTACTTACTAACTAGGTAAGTTTATCACGGTTTGTAGCTACCTAATTTTAACTTGGATATACAGCAACATACATATATCAATACCTAAACTAGTTTGTCAGTCATCATCATTTTAATAAAGTTTTGTGACATTTAAACATTTATGGCAGAGTCTCAGTTACATGTTCAAATCAAAGGTAGAGAAAAAACTGAGACAATCAGATTTGAGTCTAGTGCATCCACCTACACTGCCTTATTCTTATTCATTACTCTAAGTTCCAAAAGAAATTCTCAACTACCACTATAACACCCTTTTCCAGTTTTGAATGCCATAAATATAAAGCAGGCCACACAGGAACCTCCTCCAATTATAAGGATGTGGGATTTTTTTTTTTTTTTTTTTTTGTATTGCTGATGCTGCAGCCAGAAATTGCTCATGCAGTTCAGACTGTTGGAGTAGGCAGTGATGACGCAGATTTGAGTCAGAGGTTTAAAACCCACCTGAGATTTCATTGATTTCACTACCTCAAAGATAACCTTTTGGGAAGGGGAAGGGCAAAAATCCCACCTTTGGCTCCATGAATGGAACTTAAGCTAAGCATTTCACTCTGTGAGCAGCTGAAACAAGGAAGCATCTCTCTCAATTGTGCCATCTGCTATTGACCAAGGCCTTTATTGCATTAAGGCTTAAATGGATCCTGCTCCTGTCTAGACTGCAATTTTAGGCTTTTCTCCCTGTAATGGAAAACTGCTTCCCTTTTATCACAACAACTTGCTCCCAGATAAAATAAGGCCCAAGCACAGACAATAGGTTCCCATTGAGTCCAAGCCTGCTGTTTTACCCTTGGTTTTGGGTGCGGTCTCTCAGTCGTGCTATTGTGATCATGATGCTGACTTAATCCACCCCACAAACTGTATGATCAGGTGCAACTGGGAGGGTATGACATGAAAATTATGATGGAGAGCTTCAGTTATGAAGTGCAGAAGTTTTGGACCTTCCCTGCCAGTTTGGTGCATTTTTGGCTGCTAATTTCTGGCGTCGTTCCTGAAAACTGATTCTGAAAACATAATTAGTTTTAAACAATCCCTCGATTGCTGGCTGTCCTCTTGATTGATGAAGCAGGTATTGCACTTCCACATCACCTGGTCATTCTGCTTATAAGTCACATTTTCACACAATCTATCTTGAAATGCATTTAAAGGAAAGCAGATGAGTTGGTCACGCAATCAATCACAGGCTTTTGTCTGCTTCTTTTGTACCACTAGCTCTTAGTGGATGTCATCCTCAGTAAATTCAGTGCATGTGGCAGTCTGAATGCAGACACCACGAGCAATCATTGTGTTATCAAAAGAAGGGCACATTTCTAATCTGAGGAGGGAAAAGCAACCAATGTTCTCAAACACTTCCAACATCTTTGCTAACATATATTTATTATGTTCTCTCTCTACAAAAACAGTAGAATATACCAAGTAATTGTAGAAAATAAGGCAGACATGTGGCAAGTGAGGACTGTTTTTTGCTCCATTATGTTTCAGGCATTGTGCAATAATGCATACAGAGCTCAACCTGGAACCAGCCAGCCAGTGGATACATGACCTTTCAGCCCTTGAGCAAGACACTTACCCAGAATTACTTCCATTAACTTTCTAGTCATATAAATTGACAATATGCAAAATGTGAGCACGGCAATTTCCCCCAGAAAACTGTGTTTGCTAAGCAAATAAAGGTTAATGTAACCAGCCCTGGCTGGTTTATTGACAAAACTGTTAGTCTGGCTCGAGGCAAAGCCTGATCATCTCCACAGGTGACTTGAAGGTAGGAAGAAGCTGCTTTAAGAGTCAGAAATTTCTCCCTTTTTCACCCATATCCCAGATAGGCACTGCATTTGGAGAATTGAGAGAGGATTCAACTCAGCTCTGACAAAGAACATTAACGGAGCGACTTTCTAATTATAGACAATAGCCTCAGTGTATGAATAAAATAAAATGTTTCATCTGATTAGACAATCTGTCAGTGCTACAGAAAGCATCATTCACGGTGACCCAGTTTATTAGGCATTACATTAGACTGAAAATGGCCAGAAAATGTATGTGTGCTTCTGTGTGAGTGTTCTTGTGTGTGTGTGTGAGTGTGCGTGTGTGCGCTTCCTGGCATTTTCTGCCAGAATGTAAATGACTTAATTAGAGCCTGACCGATACTGGATTTTTTGGGCCAATGCCGATATTACGAAGTAAAAAAATCAGATATTGATATATCTGCTGATATTCTTTGTATATTTTGCACACATTTTTGCAATGATCCCTCAGATGTGGTTATCAAACATTTGTGACAAAGATATGTAATGGAGGCAGGATATTTTACAGTTTAACAATAAACTTTACTATCCAAAATGAGTCTGACATCAGTGCACTGAACAGTAAACTTCACCTCACTTGTTACAAACAACTATGAATAAAAACAAAACAAATAGAATAAAACATGTATAACTTGAATTAAAAAATAAGCGTAAAATTCTGACCAAACCAACAGGGGCAGGTGTATGCACAGCTTTTCAACATTGTAGACATCTTAAAAAAACAAATAATAATACATAGTAATATAATAAAATAAAGCAATCCTGATTGTGCATGCATTTCTGTATTACCACTGCTGTCCATGGTCCTACTGGCACCACATGTTGTAGAGTGAAGACACAGTAGATACTGTGACTGTCTGTAGTTCATAGGAGTGTGATGATGAAAATTCACAGTGTGATCCTTTTACACAGTACAAAGGTGATGATACACAGCACTTCACAATACAGTCTCCTAATAAATGTAAAAAATGATACAATGATACAATTTAAAATATTCAATTCAATGAAAATGCACAAATGTAATTGTCCTTATAGTTATATTTGTTGGGGTTTTCACACTATTTGGGTATGTTATAATTTACCAATCAATTATTTAATTTTTTTGTCATGCTAACATCATGGCATATCATTTTATCAGCTGAGTCTTGAACTGAGTGACATTAAGACTCACAGGAAAACATGATGCCTGTTTTCCAATATTTGTGAATCTGCGACAACTTATTAATTTGTTGTAAAGAATAGTATATGTTTCTGTACAAATGCTTCTCTTTTAATGTCACAATGATGCTGTCATGCAAATGCATCTTTTGCTATGGTCTTTTTTCTTCTTTTTTCCATTGGATTATAGACGTTTGCACAAAAGCATGTGTTTTCATTTGCATTTTCATTTGCATTCTGAACCTCCATAGTCCACACATTCTAGTGATTCTTAAACATGTTTACCTAGAGGTATTTTCCCTTGACATATCACATATGTGCTCACTCTGCTGAGAAATGCATTTTGAAAAAAAAGCACATTGTACATGAAAACTGATCTAATACATTGATTTACCAGTTGACCTGAAACAATGTAAAGAGAGGGTGCACACATTGTTCACATTGTATGTATCTTCAGGACTATAAATAAGAAAGCATTCAGTGCTTCGTTTTTTGAACTTTTAATCCGATAGTTTATAACACATCTAATATTTTAAATTATATATAATATATTTTACATTTTTTATGGCTGCACTCAACCTCTCTCACAAGAACATTAATTCATAGCCAGGATCAGAAATGAAGAGAGAAATAGGATTCCATTCTGCAGATAATTGAAACTGCTCAACGTGATTGATGTCTTGAAGCAGTCAATGTTTGAGAGGGAGTATGGAGAAAGGTACAGTAGAAGTACCGCGTTCTCCCAGATGACTTTGTCTGACCTCCAAGTATTCTGTTCCATTAAAAATTAACGATCTGTGGCTAATTGGACCAGCCATTTACTAATCACATTATATCTATATGTCACTGCAGAAATATCTCAAGACTTGAAAGGTTTGTCATGTAAAAGGTCAGTAAACAAATGTGGCCCTGATGGAGAAATTCCATTATTTATCACCTCCTTGAGTTTTATTTGTATCATTAGTATGACTGTTACAATTCTTGTATCATTTATTCATCTTCCTTGAGACAAGCCACCTGTGACCTAGTGTCAGGTCACTCTCAAGCCTAAATCTCATATGTAAATGTGAAGATAGGGGTTTGTGCCTAATTCAAAGACTGCCTTCTTTTATTTTTGTCTTATGGTGTTGCCTACCTGTGCAGGTATGTGATTGCTTTTGCATGTGACATAAAAGCCAGTGCAGCCTCTGATACCCATGCCTACACATGCCTTTGTGAGTTACGCGTGAGGTCAAATAAGGTTACTTCTGTTGAAGAGCAGTGTTACAGCTGGTAGACTGGTGATAACGTGTTTCATTACAATTTCACAAATGAAAATGCATTTAGTGTTGTGGTATGTGTGGGTTGGTGACTCAAAGGGAATGCACACAGTGGCTAATGCCAGTTAGCGCAGTGGGTTTTCTGAGCGCTGCTGTCGGAGATGTATGATTGCGTGAGATGTGAGGTGTTTACCTGGTGAGGTCTGCCAAACTGACATCACATGGAGGCAGCTCTCCTGTGTGTCGGTTAAGGGGTTTCGTATGGTGAAAAATGGATGATCGTAGCCTGAGATAAATGATTGTAGAGATCTTACCATCTGTAGTTTTAGCTGTCTGGAGAAGGCCTCCGACTACCTTATCAGTTGGAAGCTGTGCAGAAACAACCAAACAGAATCCAGTTGTCCCCAGAAACCAGAAACAAGCAATAACAGTGGGGACTGACCTCTGGTTGTGAATGTCAGTGGATTAATGGAGTTGTGGAAATTGAGTGTGTTATTTGGAGCTCTGAATTGAGGATGGGCCATGTGTATACTTCAGATGTACAGGGCAGGGATGGGATATTCCCCAGCTCTCCTCCACTGGTTTATACGAGTATCTTATTTTAAACTCCACACACTCACAGTTGGATTTTCATACACAATATACACAGTCTCCAGAAAAAAAAACAGGGCATCAAGTATCATTCATACAGGATTTCCTAAAATGTTTGCTACTGTAATAAAAATATTTTTACAGTCAGTCTAAGGCATTTAAGAGAGAGAGACAAAAATACAGTAATACAGTCTTAGGGCAATCCTGTGGCAGGGCACTGCTTTCAGGCCCATGGTCATGTAATGGAAAATTCAATGCCTCACCCCCCCAAAAATAACCTCTACCAAAAAAAGGAAAAATATCTGTTTCCATGATTATGGCCATTGTACTTGCATGGGTACAGTTTAGCGCAACATCTGTTCCATTTACAGCTTACGTTGGTTAGGTGAACTGCAGATGACCTGGTCAGAACAGAAAAATGAAAACATATCCCTGCAATTCTGGTGCTTCACTGAAATTGACTCTACATGGGTGCATCACTGAAATTGGTTTCACATTTATGCCTTCCTTGGACCATAGGAAAGACATGTTTATTTCAGTTTCTGTTTTTTTTGTAATTTAACCAAGATATGCATTTCTTCATATGTGCATGTAAGGCCTGTTAAAATAATTCTGGAAAAAAACTAAGAATTAAGAAGTTTTTGTTCTGTCATTGGATTGTCTACTGGTAAAGGTCAAATTTAGTACTTGGTAGACATTAGCACCTAGTAAATAATGTGGTGTGCTTGTTTGTTAACAACTGCTAACAAATTCTATAATCTTTCCCTTGTGCCAGTGCAGCCTGTAGCATCTCTGAGAGGTGTTAACAGACCACACACAGCGTGTTTTTTCTCTTTTATCACCGTAGAGTGCTTTCCTGGAAATGAGAAAATGTGCAACAATATATGATGTTGAAGTGATCAAAACTTACTTATTACAGTTTCATATCTGGATTCCGTGATTCTGGAAAGGTTTTCATTCCAACAGGGACTCCTTCCCTCCCTCTTTGCCTTTCCACTCATCAGTGAAGAGGCCGAGTAATGGCAGTCTTCAGGGTGTTGTGGATTTACTGTAAAGGGCCTGTGAAGTCCCGAGAGATGAGCTGGGACTGAGCTAATGAGTCTCCCCCACTGCTAGGGATAAGAGATGAGCTCCCCCCTGAATCGCTGGCATCTCTCAACTACCAGTGAGGGTCAGCTCCTCCTGTGAAAGCAGGTAACCCCTGGAGCTCAGACGGCAGCTCGTTCCTGAGACTCTCTCATCAATAATTTGAAAGAAATGTGTCAAAACACAACAGATTTAAGATTTTTTTCAGGTGTGAGAATCCATGTCTCTCCACCAGGACTGCTATATAAACGCAGAGTAGGGTTATGCCTGTTCTCATTGGTTTTTGTCTCTGCACTATGGCACCGTCAGGGGCAAGACAACCAGTGTTGGGTGGGATCTGGGTTTCATGTATAATATTTTCTGTCCTTTTTGTTGGGTAAGGCAGACTTGAACCAGAAACCCTGGTTTATGTGCAGGATCATGCATCTCAGACAATTGCTTTGTTCTCTGAAAAACTTGTGTTGAGATTTTCGATGCTAGGGCATTGTTCCCTTTCAGTCGGATCCACGGCAGATGGATTTTGTCCGTCTGAAGTAGGTTCCTTCTCTGTGACACTCTGAATCCCTTCCGCATCAGAGGGACGGTGTTTGTTATTGACACTCTTATGCACCCAGTGTTTGTTTTCTGTCTGTCAAATCCCCACATTGCCCCTGCTGCTGGAACACAGAGGATTACGGCAAAACATTGTTATGCAGGACCGACTTGTCAACAACTTACTTCTTAATGAATTAGGCAAATGAAAAGAGATAGCTCGGCTGCCACATTTCATTTGCAATCATCCTACTGATGCTTGGATGTAATCAGATTTGGTTGTTGTGTTTGTGGCAGCATGTGTGGAAGTCGTTCTAGATTCAACCCTCTGCTCCCCCCCCAATTAAAGATAGAAACCCAATCACACAGTATCCCAAGCATTCTGTTGGTTCATCACTGTTGACTGAGGATGGAAAGATGCAAAGCGCTGTGGTATTTTTGAAGGACAGTAAATGTGTTTTTCTTCTCATTAAAAACCTAAATGTCTGTGCGTATGCTGTTTACCGTCTTACTGTGTGTGCTGCCAGCTTGTTCGCCTGGTGAATGATGTCTGTGTGGGCATGTTATTGGCCGTTTAACTCTTATTACATAATCTCATTTCCAGACAGGCCTGTTTTATCCAGCATATGCCTTTTCCACTGCTGATACCTTTATTGATCAAATACCTAAAAGTGCTACAGCGTGTGTCATTTTAGATGGCTGACCACTTTGTATGGTGTTCTTTTTACATTTTGAATGTCTCAATTGACCTTAGACCTGTGTAACAGAAATATACTTGACTGTTAATTAAATAAAGACGTAGATTTATAATTCTAAAATATAGTACTGAATGTATGACTGTAATGTATGAAGGTTAAAAGTGGCTATAGCAGTGAGATAAACCATGCACACTGTGATCCGTATTTCAGTTTGAGTGATTTTGCTGAGTAAAAGGAGAGATCATTATGCACACATTGTGCTTCTTTATACCTTTGTCCAGGACTGACAGAGCCACTAAGCACATAGATGTCACCAGGCCACCTGTCTGAGAATGTCTCATAGAGATAATAATATATTGCAAATACAAGGTTAATATGGTGGGCACAGTTGATGATAAGGAGAAAAATTATATTAGAGATGACAGCCAATGAGGGATGGCCTATGTGAGACAGACCAAGCCTCAGACTGGCCACTTGATCCCCAATGAGTTCTGCTTCTCCTTAACAGCAGCACAGTGAGGAACCATGTGGAACATGCAGGGGACATGTCTGAGATTGGATGCCAAAATTTCATGTATGAGACAATGTTATGGCAGTTGATGTTGTACTGTAGGCTTATGTAATTACTGCTGTTGTTCTGTTAGTCTGATTACTTGCCATCATACTAATTTTCAGCTCATCATTTTGTTTACATCTTTATTCATCTCTGTGGATGGGTATCTGTTGAATGCCTAAATGTGAAAGATGTAACTAGTAATGTATGACTGTGTGTGTTAAAAAAATAAACAAGAATTTACTATTTAAACTAGTTAAACTGGAACATGAGGTTGTGTTTTAACTGAATTTCAAGTTCAAATGTATCACATAATATTTATTGCTGACATAGTCACAGGTTCCATGCGTATTTCTACATTGCATCATACATTTAGACATGACCTACATGCAAAGCAGCAGTTTAATTTAAAAAGTAATATTTTTATATATAATGTGTATCACACACAAGAAACTGAAAGTGATATATGAATATGTACTTGGTTCATTGTGTATTGAATCTTGGCTTATGGACTATGTGTGTTTATTCATGCAGAATAAAACCCTCCCTGGATGTCTGAGGAGCAATTAGAAAAGAAAACAACCCTGTTTAACTCTTAACCCTGCCTGATTTGGGTCACTGTCTAGGTCTTGGCTGTTAGTGCTTTGAAAAAGCCTTTGAAAGCATTTTGATTCTTCTGTGGGATCTTACATTTATATATTTCATAGCATGTTCAAAAGATTCTGTAAATAGATGAGGCTTCTCAGCTTGTCATGCCAAGATAGGCCCTGTTTTATTGGACAGCTTACTGTATAAAACAAGTATTTTCACTTTCTAATTGAGAATCTATTGCACTCATATAGGTTATGCTGATATTTATCTGCAATTCTGAGAAAAAGAGGAACCGCTATAGCTTAAGTGGCACAATAATATTGCCATGACAGCGTGCTTTGAAAAGGCTACAGGCCACACTGGTGTGAACTTGATCTGGGTGGAATACAATTCAGTAGAAGATGGATGACCTCAAGATTCATGCTCGGAAGGTTGGAAAATGATATGAAAACAGAACTGCTTTAGGAGGAAGGATTTGTTTTACACAATGTGAATCACTTTGTAATGCAGTGCCTGTTTCAGGCTCTCATACAGAACTGTCCTGCAAATGAAACAGTATATATCAACTGCGTGCCCAGCAGCACTGCATCAGCGGGTCTCAGGATCCCAACATGCACCTCACAGACGCCTGAAAACTGTCACCGGAGCGAGCCAGTGAAAAGTATGATGAATTAACAACTGCTAATACTGTATGTGTGTATACACATTTGGCTGAGGATATGAACAGAGACCAGGGTGTCTTCTCTTTACCTTTATTTTCTAAAGGGAGAGAGAAAATGTTAGAGTGACTCATATTAGTGTTAATGGCTTTAAAGGGTTGATTGTTTTGCTTGAGTGATGCAGTGACTTTAAGGACATTATTGGTTTTAATTGCTAAATGGAGATAGGCAGCAACAATGATAACATTTTAGTTCATTTGGACCCATTGGAAATGGTCTTGAAAACAGAGCACTCTCTTTTTTATATATGTGAGGCAATTAAGAATGTTACCAAGCAACCACAGTCATACAGTCACAATGGTATACAGTGGGTGGAAGCGGGGAATAAGATGGAGAAAAGGAAAGAGCCTTTTTAAAGCTATAGAATCATTTGCATTTATTGGAGAATCTCAAACATGATATGAATTATACTCGACTGGTGAAGCACTGCTCCAGCATATCAGGCCTGTGGTGTTACAACTCTCCCTTTTCTGGGTGAATATTTCTTCTTACTCTCCTACCCTGAAAATAATTACCCAGCATGGCAGCACAGGAAGCTGCAGTTAGACAGGTGATATCCCCCAGCCTTCACAACACCCACATTTTGCATACAAGTTTACTTTCCTTGCAGAGAGTGACTGTACAGACATTGTACAAATAGAAGGGGTGGGTGGGAAAAAGCACTAACTGAGAGATGGCTGCTCTGAGCAAAGGCAGCCAGTGTTTTCATACTCTTACAATTAGGGTCGCAAATACAGCCTTCTGACAAGGAAAAGTGAAGGTCAGCCATCTGTCTAGACAGCTTTTCTTTGCCTTATTTTCTTTGCATTTTGTTGGTTTTGTATAGCGTTTGAGGAGAGCTATTCTGTTCCATATACCATCAGAACTGGCAACACGGCTCAGTGTGGCAATAAATCACCCTGGAGACAGAACTTTATTTGCATTCAAGTACTGTCAGCTTTTGAAGTTATAGATGTGGAATTGAATTTTTTTTTCATCTTCCTCCCTGCTCCCTTTCTCTCAGCCATGCAGGTAATGATCTCAGAGTTCAATGAGGTATGCACCTTGTTTGCTTTGTAGGGCCAACGTAGATGTGGTTTGGATATTCCATGCTTCAGCCTCAGCAGAGCCCGCCTTGCTAAAGCAGGCCTGAGAGCTAACCCACAGCCCTTGGGATAATGGCACAGTGAACAAAAAAAAAACAAAAAACAGCAGATTAAAGGCACCTCCACTCAATTTATTTTTGTTTACAACCTGGAAAGAAATCAACCCTGTGTGATAATTTGGAGTGACTGAGGGGAACTTTTCGCCCATCCTCCCAGCCCCCTCTCCATCCAGATTAAAATTCACTCCAGGCTTCAAATTCAGTTCTGCGCCACTAAAGAAGAAGTGGTGGAATTTTCCAGCAGCATGGGAGAGAAGAGGGGCCACCAGGGTGGCCTGCCTGTAATGTACTGTAGGTGACCTCTCAGGGAGTGCGGGTCATGTGGCAGGGCTGCTACTGGCCCGTTCCTTGCGGTGCAGGTATTTGTCATGTCAGAGAGACGGGCGCAGCGCCCGCGGCAGGCTGCCTCCTGGGGCCCCGTGTGTGCTGGCCCTGCTCCGAGGCTCTTTCATCATGCCTGACCCCTCTCGTTGCTGGAGGAGAGAGGAGAAAGGAGTGCTCAATAAGACGCCCACAGGGCAGCGAGGGCTGCGTCCTTGCCTCTCTGGAGCAGTGGCCTTGTTTATTTAACCCCAGCCTGTGTGATGTGTCTGCAGGAGAGACAATGCACTATCCTAAAGGTACTGAAGGAGAAATAAATGCTCACAAACACATACACACACACCGCACATTCAAAATGATGTATGCATGCACATACATATTTATACACCTGCTGCATTTATGCAAGCATGCATGAAAACAAACATGCAGACAGTAAGCTCAAATTCTTCAGTTCCCAATAAACAATAAAACACAGATTGCCCTGTTAATTTGAATCATGACTCGGTAATGTGCTCACATACTGTAGACTGAAACTCACTTATTGTGGTACATTGTAAGTTTGTATTCTCTGCTGCAATTTGAATACAAGGCAGTGCTCGTTAGGGAAATGAGGCGCACAGGTCGAGCTCTAATCATGGCCAAGAAGCCAGTGCCTGCTTCCCAACTCATGTATCATGCGGCACCCCAACAACCTTTGTCAATTTTTTTCTTTTATTCCACTTACTGTATTTTTTATGTAAATTTGTTTCATTGTTCGTATAGCATAGCCTACACTACATGTTGCTCCAACACAATATCAGGGGTTTATTTTGCCCAAAGGTATGTATGGTTATCCTTAAATAAAATCAGGAATAATTTCAGCTGTGCCAACAATGAATGTTTATATCAGCTTCAAAGTACAAAGCATATGTAGTGAAACTTTGTATTACTACCATTGTATTCAGTTAATATATAAATACATTTTTTACAAAAAAGGTGAAAATGAAAATACATATTGTGTATGGAAACAATGTATTAATCACATTCCTTGTGTTCTGCATTCATAATTTACATGGTTGAAATGAATCACACTGTTGTGAGGAAAATCAGTATGCAGGTAGTGCTTGTATAATAGTCACATAAACCTGTAAGATGCTCCATCTCATAAGGAAGACATTTCAGTTAGATGCACTCTGTCTATTGTAGCTATATATCACGCCTATTAAAGTAAAACAGCTGAGAGTTATGTAGCATGCAAACCACACCCCTTGTCACTGGTGAATGAGTCTTCTTGAATCCTGTGATCCTTAGCAAAACACCATGACCTGTTCAACGCAGTTACTAGTAATGAGTAGTCCACTCACAGTGAGGTGAAGCCTTGGTCTACCATCATCTTGTGGTCTTTTGTCTTACTACTGTCCCCAGTCCCCCCTCCCCTGTATGCAAAATAACTCTTAACAGAGAGCCATCAACACATGCGTGAGTATCCACTCAGCTGCAGCTGCGCCGACCAGCCTCTGGCTCTGACCCGCTGCTAACATTTTTTCTTCGTCACCGCCAAATTCCTGCCACTTCCCAGCTTGTTTGGCTCTGTCTCTCTTGATTGGGGTGGCTGGCAAGAGAACCACTGTCTATCCGTGCTCCCAGAAGCTAAAACGGGGGCCTTTCAGTGCGCCGAGCAGTCCTGAACGCTACCCCATCCGTCTCCCTCACTGTCATTGGCTCAGACAGCAATTTAAAAAGGATGTCCATGCTGACACCACAACTGCTGCTGCCTGCAGATGCACCCTGCCAATCAGCAGGAAAGGCTGTGAATTGTTTTGAAATCAGGTGTATTAGATAGCTTTCGGGTGGGGTGCAGTGGAGATTATTAGTTGGTAGCAGAAGTAGACATATTTCCACATCTTGGTGTCTGTCATCGTAAGGCACCCGTTCTCTGTTTATTTGGTTCATGTTTCCTTCAATAAGTTAACTGCAGCTACCATTTGTACCAACTTTGTGAGCATGATATTGGAATTGTTTGACTATTGTTTGAATAATTGACAGGCATAGTGGGAACCTAGTGACTGAATATTCTTGGAACTGACTCACCTGTAGTCTTGTACCAACATTCTGAACTTCTGGCAGGTAGATGACACAATCAAATGAGGGAAATTGCAGAGGAAAGTTGTAGAAAAGTTCTGCAGCCACATTGTGATTTGGCTTCTGGAATCTGGTGGCACAGGCAGGGAGAGCAGGAAGATCTGTAGTTGTCCAGACCCAAAAGAACCAAGACCAGAACCTGGAGCTGGATCTGAGAAGGATAAGAGGTGATAAAGGGGCAGATTCTGCACTCCCAACTAATGGCTACTATGTAGGAGAGGAAGGAATGTTGGTATCAATGTTGGGTACCCTTTGTCTTCTTGCAGTGAAAGTTTACAACTTTTCCTGTGGCATCAAGAGCAAGGGAGAGATCAGAGTGAGGAGGGAATAAAAAGGATGCCAGTCCGTTAGGCTGAGTATCAGTCAGTCATCCTTTCCAAGATATCATTCAACCAAGATACCATGCATGCTGAGAATGAATGAGAGACCAAATAAAAGAAAGGAAAAAAGGTATATAAAATACATAGAAAAAATCTTCAGACTTACCACAGATTATTTCTCCTTGAATAGTCACATCTCTTTGTCATAGACAGCAGACATGCTTGACTCCAACATGATTGTTCTGTAAAGAAAGTTAAACTATTTTCAGATTAGTCCACCAACAAGCTTTTGTTGGCACCCTGCTGAAGGTAATATCCAATAAAATGCTTTTTGAAAAAGAGCTCTAAAATCTAAAAGCCAAAAATAAGGATCTGAAAATGAGAGGAGTGACAGCTGTTATTTCATAACCTAGAAAAGGCAAGGGAAAATGTCTTGTATGAATAGAGCGGCCTTTGAAAAGGAGAAATCTGCTTTATGATATAATGTATTATTATTATGCAGTTCACAGTTGAGGGGCATTTCTGAATCTGTAAAAGAGAATTTTGCCTCAAAATTCCAGTGACTAATGAGATTCTCTCTTAACTTGTTTTGCAATTAAAAAAGGTTCTGAACTTTAATCAATTAAACTGAGATAGAATCAGGTGGAGTGTGGAGAGATTTTTATTCACTTGTTCTGGTAGGAGAGTATGCAGATGATGGTTTGTTGTGGAGCAGGCTTCAGTATAATTGTAGCGTCACCCAACGGGGAAACACAGAACCGAACACTAACTAGCAGCTTACGGTCCCTGCTGACACCAGGTGTGCTAAATCACTCTTTCAAATGATTGTTTGAATATTCAGGGTGAAAACTCTGTTTACACACGGTCAAATTTAAAACAGTCTTCAGTATTCAGCACATTTCTTCCAGTGATTTCTTTTATTGTATCTAATCTTTTCAAGTCTAATCTTAAAGTCAAAAGATCCCTCTATGAAAACAAATGTAGCCCCAAAAATGAAAGGATTTATGCATTTTTTGTTTGTTTGTTTTTGAATTCATTGTTAAAAGAAGGCCACTGATGTGAGACAGATAGTTTTGTCAATGTGAACTCCATGTGAACTGCACTAACAGAAGGGAATTACTGTGTGTGTGTGCGTGTGTGTGTGCGCGTGTGTATATATGTGAGAGCGTTTGTGTGTTTTCTTGCACAGTGTTAATCATCAGTCATTTGTCATCATACAGAGAGCTGTGCAAGCAAACTATACCTCCAATTTTGATTGAAACAAATCGCCAATCTGCAGTGAGCACTCCAGGGTTTTTGATTACAGTCATTTCACAACCCAAATGGTGGGTATCACAGTCATACTGAGTTGAAGAAGTTTGTTACTGTTGACCGTGTACAGTAATAACAGGTTGTTTCCAAGAGACCGTTTACATGTGAGTGATGTGAAAGGGGATGGAAGCTGTCGCTGTCTGTCCTGAAGTGGTTTCTCACCCAGGTATACACTCATATATTTGCTTCTCAGGAATCCAAAAAATGATATAATAATAACTATGGACATGGACTGTTACCCTTTTCCACTGACTCTGAGCTCCACTTAGACATGATGCTATTTACAAATAACCATCGCAGCATTCACATTCTGACTCCCCTGTGTGATATTTCTACAGCCCCTGAGGGGGTATGGGTGTGGAAGTTCTGCCTCAGTACCACAGGGGGTAGGCAAAGGTTATGCATGCAGACTGAAGATGCACTGCACATGCAGGGTTTACGCAGACTGCAGATGCACTGCACAAACAGAATTTATGCAGACTACAGATGCACTGCACAAGCAGGGCTAATGAGGACTGCAGATGCACTGCACATACAGGGTCTACGCAGACTGCAGACACCATGTAAAGGCCACTAAATTGACTGTAAATGAATGATTGATTTTTTGTGTATTAAATTTTGTTTGACAACATGAGGAAAAATAGTGGTGATTATGTAGAAAAATGTTAACAATGTAGGTTATTTGTTTGTTTTTTTTTCTTATTATTTTTTCAGTTCACTTCATTGTAATGTGTGAAGACACTTCACCTAAACCTTTAACCCCAGTGTCTATGGTGGTAACGAGACAGGCTTTATACCCAGTGTCTATGGTGGTGATGGGACAGGCTTGGTCATAAATGATTAGGTGGCTTCAAAAGTGAGGGAGACAAATGCCAACATTGCTCTCTGCAGTGTCAAGCAGAATTTCTGCACTGTGAGCCATGGTGGTGAGTACAGATAGAAATGCACTGTCTGCAACTCACATTTCTGTTCAAGATTTTATATAATTAATCTATTATAGTAATCTTGAATCCTAGACCTCCTACATACTAGATACATCTCACCAGTTTCAAGTATAGCAGTGATAATGTTAATAATAGCATCAGTAGGTATCAGTGGATTTGTACTGTAAAAGAGAAGCATTTAAAAAGCCATGTTTTTTGCTTACTTATGTGACTCTATTTACTGGGTGCCATTGCCGAAATTATTTCTGACATGAAAGCCACCCCAAACACTCTTGGTACCAAGAGGCAAGAGCCAGACAGCCCTGGCGAGAAGACCCGCAGGGAAGAGCCAAGAGTCTCTGAGCACAAACGTGGGAAGCGTATGTATTAGGCTTTTGCATAAAGTCGCTTTGACACCCTCTCTCCTGTCATCTCTCAAATCAGCCAATTGGAATCATGGGGGGCCTGTGCCAGGCCTCCGATGAAAGAGGCAGTTATTAAACATTCACAAAAAATGCTGCAAGCACATTTTTCCCCCTGCGGATATGTTTCATTTTTTTTTTAAATGCTTTAAGTTCAAGATATCATTATTATCAGTGATAACAAGAAGATCAAATCAAATGTGTATGTAAGCAAAGCGATGATAGGGTCCATCTGTGTTTTTTGTGTTTTCTGTTTTTGTCTTATCAAAGCAGATGGCGTGTGATGTCCATCCATTTTTATTAGATTGGCTTGTTTATATTTTTTGTGTTTTTTTTTTCCTGTCCTTCGGAAAAGGACATGAACTATATTGTGGTACCTGGCTTTGTGCTTTAACACAGTTTGGAATTACAACTAAAATAGAATTTTCTCCTGCACTACTTTGCAGTATCTGCAGGTAATACCTTAAATCTGATTGGTCAAGACCAAGTAGTCCCCATTCTCTAGACGTCCTTTATATGCAGTGCTCTCAGAAATTAGATGTGAATCTTTAGTCAAGTTTTAAAGTAAAAACATAGCTCAGCTTTGATATTAGGTGGCTGCAATTACAAATTGCCCAAATAGTTTACTAACACGTGACAACTACATCTACAGATTAACACATGGAATCGAGGCAGACGATCTTCTCCCCATTAGTCCTGAAGCAACAACGCAGGAATGCATCGCAAGTACCATGCCACGCTACATAGAAAACAACATAAAAACAGCTGTGTTTCTGTCAGTTGGAGAATATTCTGAAAAGCTGATTTCACTAGATAACATTTGAGATAGTATTGGAGCAGACAGGTAGAGTTTGCAGAGTGTATAGATGGAGCATATGAGGAGTGGTGATGGTTATCTGCGGGAGTTGGATGTGTGCCGTGTGCTCCTCATCATTATTCAGGTCACGTGCACTTGCAAACTCTTTTTCAGATTCTATTGTGTACAGTGCATGGTTCACCTTCTCTCAGACCTAGTCTATTAGTGTAAATTAGCCATGTCTTTAGAGCAAACCTGGAATTCTCATGGTATTTGTGTTGATTGTGCAGGAAGTGAACAATAAAAAAGTGGGTCTGGGTCTAGGAACAGGCGAGGACCATGGAAAGTAGAACAGCCATTCATTCTGATTTCCTGGACTCCTCCATTAAGTGCAGCGGAAACGATGGCCAATAATATAGCCCCGCAGATGATGGAATGGCTTTTTTAGTGCGCTGTTAAAAGGGAGGGCAGAAAAGGCAGTGCAGCTGCAGTTTAACTTGATCGGATAGGGTGGTTATTGTTATTGCCACGGATGCCTCAGTATCTGGGAGCTTATCACGGCAGAATGATCTGTGTAGTCACAGTTCTGTGAATTTTATGGACCCACATTCAGTTTGCTCTTGCAAAGAAGGGTACACTAATAACACTAAAACTGACCAATGGGATTTTAGTGGTCTGGTACATTGTTTAAGACCCATTTTACCTGCTAAGGAACAGTGCAGCAATGTATATTGGCATTGATTATAGTCTGTAGAGATTTGTTCATGCTATACCATGTTAGCACATTAAAGTAATGGGCTATGGGTCCACACAACAATGGTAGTTTCCTGAAGTGAATGTGATATTTGCCTAAGGTGCATTAACCATACATGATTTCCAAAGAACTGATAAAATAGTACCTATTGTATGGGATATGCCTTATGATTAAGAGACTATGGGAATAGTCTCGGTTTGTGCAGGCAGAAGCTGTGTGAGCATTCTGGGTTACAACCTGGGGGAACTTTTTTATGTCTCATCTGAGCTATGGCCTGATGTACAGGTCAGTGCCCAATCACTGTGCTGGGGCTTTGTATTTTCTCTGGTCCAAAAAGAAGATTGTCCCTAATGGCCTACCAACACCTCTTCCAACAGCTGTTTAGTTTTCCCAGGTGGTCTCCCATTTAGCTATTAGCCAAGCCTTCACATTCTTAAATTTATCAGTTTGACATGAAGAGCCTTCAGGGTGGAAGAGCTGTTGGTCTCAGGGGAGGTCAATAAGCTCATTAAGACCAGTGTTTTACAGCATCCCCCTTCCCTCAGAAAAAAGGGTAACACTGTACATATGGCCTAAGTGCAGGCATGCATGCTAGTGTCCATAACAAAACTCCAATTTCAGAGTCTCTTGAAGAGTTTTTGTGAGGTTCTGGGAGGAACTTTGCATGACTGTGTCTTTGGGCTGCAGGGAGGGTAGATCTGTCTCTGTGGGCTGTCTGAGTTATTTTAGGGATTACAAGGCCAATAAAGTGTTCCTGCAGTGCGTTAGAGGCTCGCTCTGCCGATGCAGCTTCAGGTTACAGCCTGGGCATGCCTCTCTCTGCTGATGGGCTATCCAGGCAAGGCAGTGTTTTTGGAGAGATTGTGCTCATACATGCGGGTTTAACTGCATACAGCCATCTGCAACTTAACCGAGAACTGCTCAGTGAACTGAATGTAGGCATATGAATGTTTTAGACCTTCAGGTAATGGCTGTCAGATCTCTCCAATGCTGAAACTCTTCAGCTCCCTCATGCTGCAATTGTGAAGGGAAAATCACACTTTTTTCAGCAGAGTGTGTTCTGCTGGTTAATCCTATATGTGTCAATTGTAATAATTATGTCTTCTGTTATGGAAGTATGATACTATACCATCTGTCATGAATAAACTTTTTTTTTGGAATTTTAAAGCATTTCAACATATTTTTGTAGATAAGGCCATGTGGAATATCGGAAGCCACCTTTGCTGTGTTGTTTCTAGTTCAAAACTTTGAAGTCGTGCCATAATCTCTCCTTTTATCTCGGTTTTTCACTTTCCCTTTCGTCATCATGGGCACAAAACGTTCCAAAAAATGCTTGACTTTGTATGCATTTGTAGCGTTTAGTAAAGGAATGTTACATATCTGTAGCTTAGGCTCACCTAATTCTTCAAACCATACACACTAGTCACAGAGACACGATTGGTGATTTGGTGTACATTTTTATAACTGTGTATAAGTGTAAGTATAATACCATGACTGGAAAACCCACAGTTGGCGAGGCATTACTATATAGCTGTTACATTGAAATTAAATGTAACATCTATATAGTAATACCTCGCATGTAAAAATGAGTTCTCTAGCAGAACATGCATGATATGTACCTCCGTTTGCATTCTAATTACAGTTATAAGGGTGCATAATGTAAAACAGGACCAGGTTTTGTGCAGGACTCTGACACTGCTCCATTTAAGCTGCTGACTAAAAGCTCTGATAGCTGTTCCTTAATGTGTAACAGCAGGTAATAATGACCCTGCTTTTGCCCCTTGTGTGGCTGAGATGTGTTTGTGGCAGCCCTGGGTCTTGATTCAGTTGCTGTCTGGATATCTCTGCATCTTCACTCTGGCCGTTCCAAGGTTCAGACAGGGGTTGACATGCAGAGCAAACCGCCCAACTCCAACCCCCCACCCCCGCCTGCCCTCCATCTCCCCGGAAGGAGGAGGAGACGTGGCTAAATCCACACCTGAGATCCCCTGGAAAACATCCCTAACCCTCCCCTCATCCCCAACACTGCCATGTTCCTGTCACTCCGGATGTCAGCAAAGCAGACAGTCAACAGCGCCTGAGGAATCCAGGGCCCTGCTAGGGGCCAGCTTGTTTATTTAAAGGAGCGGGGCCGTCAGGAGAGGGCAATGCCGCCTGCCACACGCTCCCGCTTGTCTCCTTCTATAAAGAACAGATGCCTGAGACAACACTCACAGACCTCTGAAGAAAAGATTCTCTCTCTCACTCTTTCTTTTGGACTCTGTTTATGTCTTGCTACCCCTCTTTTCCTCTCTTCCTCTATCTCACTCTCTGCTGAATATTCTTATCTCATACTCTTTCTCCATCTTTCTCTTTTGTCTCTCTCCTCTTTATTCCTTTTTCTTCATGGGAGATCTCTCAATTGGGTCGAATAAGAGTACTCTACCTTGAGACGTACCATCCAATTACAAAACACAGAGAAGAGGTTGACAGATGCTGTGTCCCATAGCCACCATCCTGTTAAAAGACAAGACTGCTTGTCCAGACGTTGAAGGACCAGTGCAAACTAGCACATTATCAGTGCATTTGCTGGTGTTATGAGTTGATTGTAGCAATGAAATGAAGTATAGATCAACTTATCAACTAATCAAAATATATAGCTTACACAGAGCTGTATTTTTTATTGTATATTTGTAATTGTCACAGAGAGAGTCTAGCTGAGTATCATGTGTTATGATATGATTCCATGATTCCAGTTGATACCTGCAGTAAAAGACATGCCTAAGCACACATCCCTGAGATACCCTGCCCAACCGAGGAGAAAGAGAATGCCACTGGGAAAGTATGCAATGCATGCTGGGATGTCCTCTTGTCACCATTCCCTGTGGGTTAATCAGCGCAGTGCGAAGAGAATCAGCCCTTGGCCTGTCGGCCACCCGCTGCTCCCACCGGCAGATGATAGAGTTATAATGCCAAGGCGAGCTGCAGGGGACAGGAGAGGGATGCCGGACTCCAGCAGAGCCAAACAACACCACCGAGTGAAAAGGCAGCCCGCGACACGCCAAGAGCATGCTGCACTGGAGGAAAGGTCTCACTCTCCCTCTCAGACTCACCGGGTCGCCCGGGTCCTGAATTAGACACTTCATCTGGGCTTTAGAAGCAGGGTCAGAATTATCAAATGTGTGATCATCAACGCCAACCTCGGGGCCATATTTCTCATGTTGTCGTTCCTCTTTTTTTAATCATTATTAATGCAGAACTGTCGCTAATGGGTAGAGGAATTAAACATGAGTGGATGAAAGGTGACACATTTAATATAAAGGCCTGCTGTTGAGTCAAATTGATCCAGCCATGGCCTGGCATTAAGAGAGATGGGAAGGAGGGTGAAAGGTCAGGAATGGGGTTTTGAAAAGGCCACGTCCGGCAGCTAGACTAAAGAGCGGAGGTTCCCTAGCATCACTCTCCCAGTGCCCACCATAGGGCCAGAGGGACACCGACAGGCTGATAACTTGATTATCTGTCACCAGTGGTTTACAGGGGTGTCCTGCTAACCCATCTAAAATGTCACAGGGAATTTCCAGAGGGAACGGTGACAGGCAAAACAGGGAGAAGTACTCCACCTCCTTGTGTTTCTGACTCAAGCGTGACAAACTGTGACGAATTACCTGGTCATGCCTGCTTCAACCTGATTATTCATGTTTCCACATAAAATAGCGGCAGGATCATGCCAAGGCTAACAGTTCCAAGTTCAAGATAAGGGATAGAAGCATCATTGGTTTCAGCTCACACCAGGTTCCACCCAGATATATTGTCAAGCTGAAAAAAATGGGATTTTTAACATTTTTTTTTTTTAAAGGACATAATTTTTAATTAAGAACGCAAAAGTGTGCAAAGCATGTTTAATGTATTATTTTCCGTAGTGTCACATCTTCATAAATCGTTAATAAACATTTGTGCTGGCATTTTAGACCTGAGGTTTAACCTGAAGTTAATGTGTTATGTCACATTTGTATCTAAGATGTGACATGTTATAATTTATAAAGCATACATTCTGCTTATTAAAAAGATTATGCTGTAAATATCCTATAAATATTTGGTGCTACATGCAACTAAAGAGATACCACATGCTACATGAAGATCAGGAGAATTCACATTATGTGACCAAACAGTTTTTCATTTAAGTATCTATTTGGAAGTTATCCAAAAAATGATCCATCTCACAAGCCTCAAACAATTCTGATTGGATGGCTGGTACTGAATACAGAAGCTTCTGTATCTTCTTTGTCCCTCTAAGCCACCTTTTCTTGGCATGCCTCAGGAGTTAGCCCTGCTCTGGCCCAAAAACTGATAGTAGAGAATCTAGGGTTAAGTCTCGTGATGCCATGGCCCTACTCCTATTTGCCCTTCTTACTTAACAGATTAACACACTAATGGTCTCATGCTCAGATGTTGTAAGTTTTGGCTGGCATGGGTGTCCCAGTTTCAGGTCATGAAAGAACCCACACAGTTTACTGGAGGTGAGACAGAGGCGGAGGGAGACATCAACTCAGACAGCCTTTTTTTTCCTCGTCTGGGTTTTGAGGGGCGGGGCTGGGGGTGGGGGTGGGGGTGGGGGTGGGGGATACATTGAGATTTGGGTCGGCGCTTGCCGTACAGCTCCCATCACTTTTAATCTAATCCCCGTCTATGACAAGGCAGCATATGATGATCATTTCGAAGCCTGTCGGCTTCACTCCGATTGGCTCAGCAGACCAACTAATGCAGAAGTGTGGTTTGTTACCCTCGTCCTATACCATGGCAGGGACTGCCTGTGACCTAATAATTTCTTCTTAGTGGAGGCAGGGGATTTGATGCTGGTTGGAGAAGCGGAGTGACTCTCATTGCAGGGCCCTTGTCATCCATTGATCTTCATGTGCAGGGTTCATTTAGCACGCGGACGGGTGATTCCTTCATCTGTAAATAATGAGATTCTCTCTCTCTAGTGCTGTACTGCTGGGTTTGAATTCAAATAACCAAAATGCAAATGATGAAGAAATATATCATCATATAAATGTATGCACATGGGAGTAGACAAAATAATTGAAACACCAAACAATCTATAAATATTTATTAACTAATAAGGACTTGGGCTGCACTTTGTCTTCAGAGCAGCCTCGGTCCTTCTTGGAATATCGTTATACAAGTTACAGTGTCTCTAATAGGATATTAGACTCATAAAGAAGAAATACCAACGAAACCTAGAGAGAAGGATATTTCTTATTCTATAGTTCAGAAACTTGTAATAATGTTGCATGTTGTTTTAGTGGTTTATTATTTATAGATTAGGGAGGCCTTGGCAATATTTGTTGTATCTTGTTGTTCATAAAAAAACTGTTCATTGACAAATTCATCACCATGTTTAACCATCACCATTAATACTGTTTGTAATAATAATTATAATAATACACCTATATTGTTCTGTGGTCATTCTTTTCAGACAGAAAGACAGAACTCACCAGGATTTCCAGCCCTGTAGCTCTGCTGCATGATTGTTTTGTACCTTTGAAGAGTAAACACAATGAAACAGCTTAAGCTGTCCTCAGGTGACAGTATGACTCAGCAGTACCAAGAAGAGCCCGGTGGCATGGTAACTGTTGTTGTTGTTGTTGTTGTTGTAGTTGATGATGTTGTTTTGTTTTGTTGTAATTTTTTCTTCTCACTTTTTGATTGGGTGGTGGTAACTCTTCATTTAGTGCATCTCTTGACCATGGGCCTAGTTAGCTACAGTCTGCACAGGGGAAGATGCTGTTGAACTGAGCGGAAGTATTTCTGGTGTCTCCTCTCATATGGTGTGTGACTCATTATAATCTACACCTGGCAGAAGGTTCTCTGCAGGTAAAGGATTCAAGAGTGATTTTCCCAGCTGGAAATGGAGAACAGCAATAGAACTTTGTTGTTGTTATTTTGTTTTTTTCCTCTCTCACTCTAAGGAGAGAGATGGATGAATGATGCCTTTGTAAGAACGCCAGTGTAGAATAAAAACAAATATGTTTATGAGACAAAGGTGTGCTTTGTTGAGTGGGGCACTGTTCCCAAATCAACGAGAGACTGATGGAAATGTTAAATGTAAACCCTTTTTTTTCACAGAAGGACACATGGAATTTGATAGATTTGTTGGTATGCTTTTAGTTTATCAAATCAATTGAAATATAAATTGAAATGAGGAAGCTTGAAGTACAACAGTTTAGTATCTGTATGGTTCCTATTGTTTTGGTGTTCATCATAGCTTTTGTCGAGGCATCAAGCATTTAGATTTTTCAAAGTTATATAAAAATCTAAGAATTATTATAATATATATATATATATATATATATATATATATATATATATATATATATATATATATATATATAATATATTATATTCTTATATATATAATATTATTAGTTCTTATAATAAGAATTTAAGCTAGCTAATGTCCGACACACAACAATGAACAGATCTATCTGATGCTTTTTCTTTGAAGTTAAGCAAAACCACAAATAAGCTAAAATAAAGACTTGCGGCTTGTTTGCCGGTTCAGTTGGCATAAGTTGTAACAACACGATAGGTTCACTTAACGAACACAATATGTTCACTTAAGATCGATGTTACTAGGTAGTTGACCATTTAAATAATATTTATTAATGTGCTGCAAAATGTGCCATGGCTAAAAATTGAGTGCTTCGGCCATGGCTGTAATTAATGGGACACCCAATGGCAGGATTCAATGTGACACTTTCTCTCCTCAGCCTGAAGCTTTGCGCTTGGATGTGATAGAAGGGAAAATGTTGACGGATAACATTTTCATAACATGTTAGTTAATTAATCATTAATTCTGATATGCGGAATAAACGTAATACTTCCAAAAAATACTTCCGCTCAGTTCTGATAAACAAAAATGCTAAATGTATACCGAAGCCATGATTTTGCCCAATTGAGAGCAACTTAATTTCATTCTCAATTGTCTACTACATGACACAACTGTGACTTACCTCTGTGACTAGCTGGTGAAGACTGCTTGATAAGTTTGTACCGTTGACACTGAGCAATCACAGATCAGCCCGTTTGGTCAGCATCTTCAGTTGTCAATTCAAATGACTGCAAGCAATGGCTGAACAAAGTCATTTGAAATTGTAAATCAGTGATAGTTACACTGACAGTTATTGTTTCTTTTCAATGGACTAAATAAACCTAAACAGTCTACAGTAACCCTGGTCTGGACTGTTGCCTTTGGGTGGCCCAGAGGATTACCGCATACATTTATAATTTGTTAATCTCTGCGCTAAAGCAGAATAACATCACCACAAGGCCCTGTTTCTTCAATCTGAGAACCAAGGGTAAGGATGATTGTTTCAGCCTCCTTATCTTCTTGTTTAGTGTTATTCATGTCATTTCCTTTTCAGTGTCAAAGTGGGTTCTGACGTTGCACTCAGCGGAGATGTTTTCAGGTCCCCTGAAACCTCTGGGTTGTGATCATACAGAACACCAGGGATTCTAAAGCATACATGCTGAGAAATGGCCTAGGGGCTGAGCCAGGGTTTGTTTTTATCTATCATCACATCACCTTTACTTCACATAAGATTCCCTTTAAACTGGCAGTTAACTGAGTTAGCCCAAGCACATCTCTCAGCATCTGCAGTGTCTGTTTGTGTCAGTTAATGCCTTTTTTACCAGAAAGAATCTGCAAGGGTTTGACAAAGCCTGCAAGTGCCGCATGTGCACAATCATATCTGTGGTCAGCGTGAAGATTGGAAAAGAAATATAAACTCTCTTCTGTCGGCTACAGTGTTGAAGATTCTCCAGCTTCAAAGTAATAAGGCAGTGACATCTCCCCTCTCCCTCACAAGAGCAATTTCTTTACCCCCCCACCCCACACCCACTCCTCAAAACCTTGTCTGTGGCTGTAACAAAAGCATGGAGCATAGTCTTCAGAGTTATTATATGTGAGCATTCTGACACCCAGCTCTACTTTCCTTTCAGAAAGAGGCCTCTTGGTAAGCCACTGCTGTGTTGTGAACGTTCAGAGCATTGCTTGCACGCACAGCCAACCCTGTCAGGACAAACTGCAGAATCTTTGGGGAACAAGTCTGATGTTAGTTCCCCTCTTGTCTTTTTGAGTGACAGCAGGCCACGCTCATGTTTGTAGCTTATTTTTATTCTTTTCCTCATATTGCATCCCCCCTCCTTCTCTCCTCCTCTCTTCACTACCCTCTCCTACCAAAGAATAAGAAGGAGACGGAGGAAAACAGGCTGATGCTCTCTGAGTAGCACTCAGGCCATAAATAAATTCAGTAGCTGCGTGAGCCATGCTCCATTTGCAATTCCACAAGGACGTGTTGATGTTCTCTTGGCCTGCGGGCAGAATGGAGGGGAAAATAAATAAATAAGTAAATAACAAGAAAAGGCCGGAAAATCTTGGTCCTCTGAGGGGTTGTTTTCAGAGGGAGTTACACAGTCCGGGGCATCGGCCGGGTGGTTCTTTACAACCTCCACTGGCACGGTGACCCCATGGCAGTTGAGGGGGCTGTCTGTTCGGTCAAGGGGTGGTCATGATTCCTGGGCTGATGTGCTGTTGCGGTTGACACAGTTGGCCAGGTCTCTCAGAAAGTAGGGAGAAGTAAAACATGCTCTGATACTCAACGTGCATAGCTTGATATATCGGAGTGCTATGAACTATGTATGTGTGTATGCTCATATGCCTGTGTGAACACAGTTGAAAGTGTGTGTGCAAGAGTGATTGTATACATGCATGCTATGTCAATGGGTATGCATATGTGCATGATGCATGTAAATTATTGTGCGTGCATGGTTACATAAAGCTGGAATGCAAGGTCAGGTTTTTTTCTGTGATCCTCTTCATCTAATAAGGATCTGAGAGCTGTAGAGCCTAGGAAACTGAATGAAATCTTTTAGTTAATGCGCTGGGTGCTAGTGCACTGGCTAAAAGGACTTCAGCTGTGGGTGGCAGGGGGAAAGGAGGGGGTAAGTTTTAAGATTCTGCCCATCACAGTGACCAAATGCACAGAATCTCGAAAGGCGGCATTGACCTTTCTGTCTGCCTAACCTTTGGCGCAGTCCCGCAAACACTCTCACTCGCTTGCATCCTGAGATCCAAACAAGAGCGGATCGATAAGCCCAAGCCTCCCATGTTAGCCAGTCTTGATGTGAGGCAGAGAGAACTGCGTGAACAAAATTTAAATCCCAACAACTTTCTTCTGGAGGAGGCTGGGCGCAGGGGTAGGGGGGGCACACCTCGTTAGGAAAGCGAGCACTGCCTCACTGAGCTGGCGGCATCATGCACCTCTTTTCCCCTTAAACTCACAGTGTTCAATATAAGAGTAGAAACAGTACCATGTCCAGAATATTTTACCTGGGGTCTAAGGTGAGGCTTGGACCTCAGATGAGAAATATACACACAAAATACGTCCTTTCTGTTCATGTGTTTATATAATTGAGTGTACATTTATATAAATATAAAACATATATAATGCCCATTCTGTTCACTTTTTTGTATAACTGTAAATGAGTGTGTATGTGTGTGTGTGTGTGTGTGTGTGTGTGTGTGTGTGTGTGTGTGTGTGTGTGTGTGTATGTATCATCAAGTTTTGTCATCTTAGTGTGAAAGAATGAAGGGCAACTTGTCCATTGCTCGATGTGTCTGATTAGCATAGTGGCCGAAGCTCGTAAACCTCTCATGCTACGTTATATATTTAAAAAAGAGAAAGAGAAATTCCATTAAGCTCAATGACCCTGTTGCCGTGGGATTTTCTGCTGCAGCAGGAGTCCACTTGGACCTGACCTCTCACTCGCTGCTGCTAAAATACGGTTATGGTAATGAGCTGGAGTTGTATCTCACCACAGCAGACATGTCCCTTTGTGTTTATTGGCCGTGCCCGGGGGGCAAAGCAGTAAAACGTGGTAAAACACGCACACGTATTCAGATAAGGGCGGATAATTACATTAATAGCAAATATCTGCATATGATTAATCACTCAGGGTATATGCCTCTGTGCTTGTATGTATGTGTGTGTGTGTGTATATGTGTTGTAAAAATCAATTTTTGTTGTTTTTGTTGTACCGGTCTTTTGAATGAGATGGTAATCTTTAATTATGCTGATATCATGTTAGTGCACTTTGCTGAATACATGGAATGTTAATGGACAACCTAGAGGCTGGTCACATGTGCACAAACTGCCTTGTTAACCTTAGAAACACTTTGCATGTGTGTATGCTATTCTACCTCTAGTCACACATGCAAGAGTTAGAACTCAGGCAGCGGGAGAGCATGCAATTGAATATACTGACAGTACCCTGTGCTGTTCTCATTATTCTGCTTCACCACATTTGTTTACACTCATCCTTGCACATGCTACCTAGAAGTGTGTTTTAGTGTGTGTGTGTGTGTGTGTATGTGTTTGTGTTCACACATGTAATGTGTGTGTGCAGATGCCTGAATGTGCGATGTGTGTGTGGGTGTGTGTGTAGTGAAGATGATGTTAGGGTGGAGGACAATGGTTAGTGTAATGTAGACATTGTCACATCACAGGTAGAAGAGGAGTTAAAATTCTATGAAAAGGTCATGTTTTTAAACAAAGATAATAGGATTTATCTCACTACAATCTTTTTGTTGTAAATGTCAGTGATTTGCATGGTAGCTTGCTGAAATTTTGAATTAAATAATGATATGCATGGTATATAAAATGTACTAGTGTGCACCAACTGATACATATACAGGTTAAGTCAAGTGCAAAGGCTGGCTTAAGATAATAAAACCATGGAACAAGCACAGTATACTGTTCCTCTGTGAAGGCAACTTCCTACCCCTGTAATTATTCAGATTATTTATTTGCTTAGGGAACCTACTCATCCAGTTTTCCCTAAATAGCTTGCACTTTACACACAATCAATTTATACAGATGGCTATTTAATGAATATTTGTGCATTCAAGTTTAGCACATTTTTAATGTACGACAGCAGTATCTCTTGGGATTTGAACCCTTGCAGTCACAAGGACTTTAAACACCTAAAGGAAGTGGTCTTTTAAAATGATTTAGTGTTTTAGCCTCTGTTATCCTGCTCCCCGTAACATAGGTATTCTACATGCTGGTTAGTGATGCAGCTGGACGGTCAGACACGGTCAGTAAATGAGAACTTGGGCAAATTTTTTCTTTGGGAAACCTTATCAATTTTTCATTCATATGAAAGGACATGATGTACAGATGATGCTTTTGCCCTTTTTATATATTGTACTTCTTTCACTTAAAATAATTGTTATGTAAAATAAAAAGGGCTTGAACTGATTGATTTTCCCTACTAAAAAAACACTGGGCGTTGAATGTGTCAACCTCCTGCTGAGGGAATGATAGATGGATCAGAAACAAGAAAGAAAACAAACAGGCATACAAAAATGCTAAGTCCGATCATAACTCAGACATGATGTACATCATACATTTCTCTTTATTTCATAATTAGGTGTGCGCTGCTGTATTCACCGGAATATACTTCTGAATAGTTAATGTTGACACCAAGAATATTTATACAGTCAGTGTTGATATTCCTTAGGAAAGTTAAAGTGTTGTAGATGGGTCGACTTAGTTGGACATAGTCTTGGTCAGTAAATTCTGAATTTACTCTTTGTGTGTGGAAAATGTTATCCATTCTTCATTCATAAGCAAGTTTGTTTGTATATTTTTTGTCTGGTTATCATGTTTTAGTCAATATCAACCCTTATTTTTAAAAACTTGATAAGCACCGATGACTCCCACTTCCACTAAAAATGTAAGCTGCATGTGATATGTGCTATTTTCATGTATTATTGCAATCAGTTGGAGTAATTGTTATGTCAAATAAAAGAACCTAAAAAATTTATTCTTTCAAAAAAACTTGGCATTGAATGTGTCAACCTCCTGCTCAGAGAGTGATAGATGAATCACAGAAAAGAAAGACGTTAAACACATGGAAAGAAATGCACAGAACTTCCCAAAAGAGACATGAAATTTATTTTTCCTTAGGTCGCAAATGGGATGGTAGTTGGTATATGCCCATATGTGTGTTTACTAATGTTAAAGTTAGATTTTTTTCCAGATCTAAACAGTCAGTTTTATGATATCCCTCAGCAATGTAAATTTGTTTAACTCCAGATCTCCAAATGATGACCTCTTCATGTTGCAGTTAGAAAGAGAAGTAGTAAAACTGGAATATGGGTTTATATGCTTGTCTATAAATGTATAAATATGAATTCATACCACATGAAAATATATGTAAGGGGTGCACATCTTTTCTCTTCTCCATGATCAAGGGGTTGAAGGGGTTCTCCATGATCAGTTGGCTCCTAAACCACTAGTTAGCCTTGCTAGACAAAGTACACAAAGTCAGTGTTAGATACAAGCACCTTGCCATACAGACACCATTGTTTTTAATTCATGGCAAATGCTGTGCTCTGCACCTTCATTATCATGTGCATGTTAGTGAATTTCAGTGTCTCATAGTCTTTTCTCCTCTTTCCACAGGTAAGCATGATGTTTCTGGCTGGCTTAGAGAAGTACTCTGCTGATATATTGGAGTGGGGTTGGGTAGTCGTTGTCCAGGTGACCAGCTGAAAAGGTAACAGGAGGGTAACACAGCACCTCTGAAAGGTTTAAAATGCATCACATAACAGAACAGGCCACACTCCCCCTACCTGGCTGATTTTGAAATGAGTCATTTCTGCAGCGCTGCATATTGTGTTAGGAAACACATTAAAAAAGCATCTGGCAACCCTGTTTTTTTTTTTTTTTTTTTCGGCGGGCAGTAATGCTGGCCGGACTGCCTCCCAGTTCCTGTCTCACATGCAAGGATCTTTTAATAAAATAATAACTCAGACTTCCTGAGATGCTTAATATGTCTCTGTTCTCCCATAGAGGAATATAAGCAGATGCTTTCACTCAAGCTCCAGTGCCCATCCTGAAGCCAATCCAGTGTGTTTCACAAAGTAATGGCGGTAGAACAGGCAGGAGAAGCATGAAGGCTCCTTTGCTACTCATCCTCAGCCTTCAATGAAAATAGTGAACATGCTTGTTCTTGTGACAGCCTCTGAAAGTCCTGCCTCCCAGTGCAGCGGGCAGCTCTATTTATTTGCTGGGCATTAGTGCATTCTCTGTTAGGCTCTAATTGGCCATTACTGTATATGTGCCTTCTTCAGTGGACATAAATGCAGATCAATACTGCTCCTAGAAGACTAGAAGAAAAGTAAGGGGTAAACCTGTCATGAGATTATTTTTGTTTCGTGTGTGTGTGTGTGTGTATATGCTTACGACTATGAGTGTGTGTGTCAGTGTGGGTGTCTGTGTAAAACCCTTGTCAGTGACTGCAGGCTGTCCGAACTCAGTCCCCACCCCCAACACCCTTATCATCGAGAAATGTGGAGTGTACTTTGACAGACTGAGGCGATGGCCCACTCCCTGACATCTACAGTGATGTCATTTCTCCACTAGAGGGTGTAATGGCCAGCAAAGGAGTCACAGCCAAAAAGGCATTCATTTTCATATTTAATTTATGGGCTCGATAATAAAAAGTTATACAAATTGTGTTGTGCATATATTGTTGTGGATGTCTCCTTACGCCTTCTTCATCAGTTAGCAGTAGAATAAACCAGAACAAGCAAGGAAAAGCAAATGAGGCTTGTCTAGGCAGGAAACTCAAGTCAGAGTCTACATCAGCTGACAGCCAGCCGGGTCTGCTGTTGTCCTGCATAGCATTAGCTGATTTTATGCCAATCAGACTATGATGACAAGACTTGCCCAGTATTCCGCTGCTGTTTTAAATGCCAGCTGTATCTGTCTATCCTCAGTATCAGTAATACAAATGCTACAACTGCTATTTCATAAGGCTGACTTCTGTAAGTGTTTTGTTTTCATGGCCACTATAGCATTCACCTGCATGGTTTAGCTTTACTGTCATTAGGGCGACTTGAGTTTGCTCTCTGTCTGTCATTTAATTTGGTGATGTAATTGTTAGACCTCTTCAGTAGGGAGCACAATGAAAACTACAGCCTTCTGCCGAAATTAATGTAATGAAGCTTACACGTCAATAAACATTAAAACCTAATACATGAATTCTCCCAACTGCAATTTTAAATAGTAAAACTGTAAATATATTAAAAATCCCCAGGGAGGAGGGTGCGGAGGTATGGGTAGCATGTGGGATAACTTTGTTAAGCACTTAGAGATCCTGAGATGATGAGCATTATGTAAGTGGAACCCATTATCAATATCATTATTTTTACTACATAGTACTGAGCAAGGCATTTTTCTTCATATGTGCTACTTTATGAAACAATATTCAGGAATTGATTACAAAAAGCATACAGTAAATACTAAAAGTGGTACAGGGTGCAAGGTACCCTTACATAAATAATTTCATGCCATTATGTTATGTGAAGTTAGGAAATACGCTTTATTGGAACTGGCGTAGACTGCAATGCTTTCCCATTATGCAAATGGTTGACACCCCAGGTCTAACAAGCTGGGGTTGCCAATTAAGCACTCTGGTCAATAAAGTGATATGTAACTCAGTAACACCTTCTCTACGAGCCATTAATAAATCCTGCACCCTTTGCGCTCTTGGACTTTAACCTGCTATCGATCGTTTTCTTGTTCTGATTTACAAAATGATGTTAAAAAGCAAAATGCATCAGTACAAAGGAAATAAGCAAAGTAATTAGAGTATTAATCACAGTCAACAGTTTGGTGAGCTTAATTTTGAATTTCATAAACTCAGTCAGTGATTATTACACAGTCATGGTATGTGTTTTCTGGATACTGTGTATCTAATTTAAATCCAGTTTTCTGAATGGATTACTATGATGTCTCATGTGCTCATTTACTAGTCGGTCAGCTCATACTCCCTGGCGTTGTCCTTGTCTTGCCCTGATTGGCTCATGTTACCATGTTTTCCCTGGAACAGATGTGCCTCTGTAGTGGCACAGGTACTGGAGCAATTGGCATTATGGGTCGGAGAACAAATTAAAGCTTGTAAATTTTGCAGAACTTCATTAGAATAATGATATATAATCAGCAGGCTCTTCCAATGACTGTTGGTGATACAGGAGCTCTGTGCTCCCAGCAGAAAGACGGATGGTGTTTATCTAGGACTGAAATAAAGCACTTTGTCCGTGAAGATCTGTACACTTTAAATGTCACAGACTGTGTTGTTTGTGCCACAGAAGTAGATAGTTAGAAACTGATGGGCAGGATGAGTAGACACATAGCCTTTTATAATTTTTCTGTTATTAATTTTAGTCTAGTCAAACAGGCTAATTGGACAAGGGAATTCAAGATTTCTATATGCTGCACATAATGATAATGTCAGCAGTATTATCTCTATTTCCAGTCATACTGCCCAACAATGGATTTAGACCATCTTTGGCAGCAAGTCTTCTGTTCTAAGATATTTTCATGATATTAACATGACATGTTTAGAATAGTGTAATAAAGGGTTGCAACATGTGCAACCATTGGTGATATCCATGTAATAATAATAATAATAATAAAAACTCACTCTGCATCATCGTCTACTGTTTTTGCAATGTGTTACAAGTTACTCCTATGCTAAATAAGCTGTAATATGTTTTGATATGGAAAAGTTATATATTGTATATAAATCTTACTTTAGCCATGACTTTGTAATTCCACTAGGTGGGTCCAACTTTATTATTTCCCATTTTGTTATGGGCTGACCCCTCTTCACTGACAATTTTTTGTTCCACTGCTGAGCGGTTGCAGCGCTGTTGAATTAAGGAAGCCATTTGGCAGTTGCATTCATTTTTCATTAGCCTTCCAGAGCTTAAAATAAAATATGACTGGAATGACATTAACAGTTTTTGTTTTGTTTTGTTTTTTTTTTTACTACTTTGAAAATAACAAGTCACCTTTAAAGGGCAATCATAGATTTTATTTTAGAATTTTCATGTTCTACTGTCACAACAGATGAGATTGTTCTTCAGCAAATCATCTTGAGTCTATTACACCCTACCTCCCCCAATCACACCATCATTTCACCGTTCTTCTATTTCTGTACTCCTGCTCTCCTTTGACAGATAATGTTAGCTCTGAAATTATATCACAGCAGGGGTCTGGATTGTTCATTATTCTAAATACAGGAGTCTTTTTTTCCACCTAATCTAGTTCAACAGGTTAATCTGAATATTTAAAACTCAAAGGTATAAATATGTAAATGCATGTTTATGGAGGTCATAAAAAAGTTTATGAAACAACAATGCAGGTAACAAAGTGGAAAACACCATCGCAGGCTATGTCCCAGAATACCCTATGTGTCTTCTGATGGGTAACGCTTGAATGAAATGATTGAGAGGACTAATGCCTCATGGTCAGGGAGCACCCAATACATATGCCATAAAATGTGTCCCACATCATTGTGCAACAACCTGAACTCCTCAGTGCTGTAACATTGTTTATTGGTAGTTTATTGGTTTTTCCTTATTTGTGCGAATAGCGCTCAACAGAGTGCACTAATAGGCACTAGGACATTCCATACACTACTCTTAGAAAACAAACTCAGCTGTCATAAATGTAAGATTTGTTTGATTGGAATGTTTTTTATTTGTGAGGATGGGGAAGGTACATACAAGAAAATTGTATAGATAGTGTTTGGTTTTTTAAAAGAGATACATGTTGATGAAGTAAATTAGTGTTGTGTGGAAGTAAGGGCCTTAGCCTGGGCCTAATGTTTTTCCAGCTCAAACTTGTTTTCCATAGCACAGATACACAAACAAAATGTAATGCAATGCACCAATTTCTGTTCTTAGAACAGGTAGTTCATTCTAATTTCCCTGTTAGATTTGTTTTTCTGTATCTTTTTGAGCTTTGACCACATATTTTGTGTTTGGCCCTCTGCTTTCCTCTGGCTGGATGCTTAAGTTAATTAGTTGGCAAGGGAGAATTTGCAGGATAGAGAAAACACAGATACTTAAACTAGGTACAGATAAAAAATCTCTTACCCTGCATAAACTGGACTAACACTGCTTGTTTGTCCAATCAGGCAAAATTTCAAGATCATTCAGTCATCACTATTTTATCAACTTAATTCTGACTGTTTTCTGCACCTTTCCTAGTTTTCATTATTTATTAAATATTATTTGTTTTCTCTTCACCTACGCAGCAGATATACTGAGAGAGCATGTTCTGTTTTCCCCACTCCCATTGGATTTTCTCTGTAGCATGTTAGGTTGCTAACTGGAATTGAAAGATTTCTGTTTAGGTTATACAATCCTAAGAGGATCCAGAGAAGTTTTGACACACAAGGATGGGTAAAAGAGAGATAACTTTGAGCAAGTTAGTGGGGTTGAATTAGGCCTTAGGATGGAGATGCCGTGAGCTCCTGCATGCAACATATAGAGCTGGACATCACAGGACCTCTGAGTCATCTTGTCTCCCTGACAACATGCTGGACTATTTTCTCCAATGTGTTTGTCTTTATTTGCTTTTTTCCAGGTTTCAGCTTGATCTCTTTTAAGGGGTAATTTTTTTTTTTTTTTTTTTTATTGTCTTGGTTGGACCTTTTTGCAATAAATTTTGACAAAGATTGAGTACAATGAAGCTTTATCATTTTCAGAGGTAGAGCAGGATAATTGAAAGTGTCTTTCACCAAAATTTTCTTTACTCCTACACTGCTGCTTTGTTCCTACAGCATTGACTTGGTCATGTTGCTGGAAATTTCTTTAGTCCTCTGGTGGACCTTTGTTCTCTCCTTCAAGGCCCCCAATGTCTTTAAAATTGTGGTAATAGTGTTTAGTATGAACAGAAAGCTGACTGAGAGTGTAATTGACTTAGTACTAGAATTGTACTATGAATAGTCCTTGAATTGTGAGTGGATTGATTCTGGAATTGTTTTTGTCATTTACACTTGGAATGCCTTGCTTGGAATGAGATGAAGTCTGGAAGTTAAACATGGATTAACACTGACATTTACTGTGGTATTCACACAGGGAAGGGAACTAATTTAAACTGACTCCTGCTTTAACACTATAATTGACAATGGGACTGACAATGAAACTGACACTGGGGATGAAACCATGAAATGAAGAAACAGAGCGAGGCCAGGTTGGATATCTGTGTTGCTGTTTTCCTTTCTCTCTCAGAGGAGAGGAAATCTCTAGCTTTCCTCTTCTCCTCCCGTAAACAAGCGCCGTGTCCTCATCAGCTGGGAGCATCACTTTCCGAGACAAAATAAACGTGCTAAATGAGGTGCCCTGTTTCGCAAGGTGAGCGAGAGAGAGGAAAGGCCTCTCTCAGCCTCCCTCTCTCCTCCTTCCAGCTCGCTCACACCTGCACACTGGCATGCTGAGAACAGCACTGGCAGTAGGGGGTGGGGTGAAAGGAGGAAATACGTGGCAGGGTTAAGATAATAGACCTGGAGTAAGTTTGACCATTTGCACAGCGATCCTTTGAGTTTTTCTCAACCTGTGCATTAGATATGTGCTTCACCTCTAGGCTGAACACTAGCTTCTTGTCCCCTGGCTCAATGGTGAATAATCGGATACGGTTATTTCTGGAAGATTTAACTAGCTTTAACCCGAGAAATGCAAAGATATCCCAGATAATTTCATATGTCCAATTTTGCTGGTAGAATACAATTACATGCCTGCAAAAACAATTACTGGTATAAAAAATTATCTGGAGAAATATTAGAGATCTCACTCCAGAATCTCACTCAACAGGCCACTTTTCTGTTGTTTCTCACATAAACCATGTGTTTGCTCACTCTACTACTCCACACAATGGGTCAGGATCTCTTGTTTAACTATTGTTGCTTTCATGACCCATGTAATGGGGCCATGGAAAATGTCAGATTTTTGGGGTCAGTGGAGGGGTGTCTTCACATGTAGTCCTGTGGGGTCAGTGCTGCAAACATGTCCACACTCACATGGCCTCACCTCCCCTCTTCATCTTTGACCAGCAGCCTCTTTGTGGTTACTCCCCTCCAGGTACACATCTCACTGGGGATTCCTCAGATCCATAAATAAAACATTCTACATGCAGCATGAAGGAGGCGAGACAGTGGTCAGGCAGTGTGTTGCAATGTTTGTTTTACGGGGAGGGAGGTGGGGGAAGCTTAGCTAAAACAAAGTCTCCACACAAACAGGTGCGCTTCATGTTTCCAGATGGAATTTCATCTGAACCTTCTCGTCTGCAGAGGGAAGCCTGTTGTTTTGTCTCTCCCTTTTCTTTCTTTTTAAATATTCGCCAACGATCTCTTGCTTAGTCACGCTCTGGTGTGCCTTGGCTATCTGCAGCTGTCACGACAACCTGCAGGGCTCCGAGGCGAAACAAAACCGTCGGGACATCTCCCGGTGAAACAATGCCAGGAGTATCTTTCCCGGAGATCTCTCTGCTGACAGATTCACTGCTCTGAACTGCTCAGCATGGGCATTATATTACCTGAGGAGAGAAAAAAGCCTCCCTGTCATATCGCCAGAGTACACAAAGAGGAGATGGATGGACTGTTTAATTAATTAATCATGGGACACAGAAACAAAACCATTTAAAGTGTGGAATTGAGTTGGTTGGTGCAGAGCAGTTCTTCCTTCTTGTGCCTGGTAGTAAAAAAAGGAAAGAGAAGCCAAATATGCAGGAGTGAGGCAGCAGAGCCTGAAAATGTTTGTTTTTATTTTTTGACATTTTTTGAAACCCCTTTATGCACAAACTGTACATTCTACTTACATACATCCAGCAAAATGCATTTTAAAATGTACAATCTGATAAGCACACGGTTGGAGAACACTGAGCAGCAAGCTATTTTAATTCCAAGGTTATCCCATTCTATTAAATATAGAAAATGTACATCTTGTGGGTAAATGCAACAGGGTCAATTGAGACATCACACTGAAGCACTCTGGGTATTTTGCTTCTGACATGTCCCACTGCTCTGGTTCTTGTCTCGTCATGATGAAAACGCCTTTATTAAGTACTATAACTTCACAGGATGTAGGACAAATCTTTCGGGGCCACAGAAACCTTAAGCAGTTGGCTCAGTGTCTCATTAATGTTGTAATAGCTAGGGGATTTTAATATTTCTTAACTTTATTTGGAATAAGTGTAACATTCCATTGCCACCAATTTAGCATTTCTAAACATTTAACATTTCCCTTAGAAGCAAAAAAACTGATATAAGAATGAAATGTCATTACATGATGTCAATGTCAATATTTTTAAACATGTATACAGTTTTTGATTAATCAAATTGTTAGTTTCAACTTAAAATACAGTTTGAACCAAAATGGATATGTCCAAAGTGCTGGTGACCACAAAGAGAAATGCATAAAGCTGGAAAATGTGTTCCTGACTTTTGCATAGAATAAAATCTCTGCTATTTAGAACCTGAAGAATGTATTCAACTGAAGAAAACATATATTGTAATGAACAGAGAATCCAACATGAAGTGCAGAAATAGAAAATGTCTGTTCAGTGTATATACATATGCATTTAATTACAGCAAGTCGGTAGCAGTTTGTTTGTCTCACAGTCAAGGTTAGATATTTGCCGATGCTCTCCATCTTGTGAATCATTAGTATTGCAAAAGTACAAAAAGTATAAAGTTTCAAAGTCAAAAGAACTTTAACTACTGAAGTACACATACTTTGAACACTTTTCCATGTATTAAAAATAGGAAGTAGAGGCAGGAGCAAGTATGCAAGCATGAGAAGATTCATGGGCCTATCATTTTCTGATCCCTTTGCATCAGTCAACCTAACTGCAGTACAGATCAGCAGCCCCCAAACCGTTTCTAATTCACATGATGTATCCCTAATAAGTGGATGATGTTGTCTGTCATAAATCCACCTAGGTGGAAGGAAGTGTCTAGTTTGTCCTTAGCACTGGTAGTCATATACCCAAAGACGCTGACTCAATCAACATTTACCCTTAAACTTAGTTAAGGAAATGGAAATTTAGACTTGTATTAATTTCAAAGTCAAGCTTAAGAACAATTGCTCACTAAATTCACACTGAAGAGTAAGTAAAGGTCTCCAGTCTTAAACAAGAAGCATTTAAGCACTTGATTTAAAACTCTAAACATCTAATTTGACTAATCATCTAATCATGGACTTTAATGATGACCTTGATTATTCGTGTCAGTGCTGATTGAGAACAAAAGACTGCAGACGCTCTGGCTCCTCTCAGATCAAGCTGGACAACCCTTTCTTAGAGAAAAATCTGCAGCATAGGTCTTTAAGGTCCACTGTTGTATTGAGTTTTGTCTATGTTTCAGGAGTGAGGTGATTAATTCTAGCTCCTCTGTGCTAAATAGTCCTCAAACCTTGATTCCAAAATTGGCTGCTGAATGAACTGAAATCACGAAAACCCACAGCTCTCCCGGATGGGAGTTTGAGATCCCTGATCTGAAGGTATTTGTGGAAAATGAGTTGTTCAAAGCTTGCCATCTTTTCAGTGTGGAATCCAATTTGACACTAAAGGAGCCAGGACTGGGATCTGAACAAATTCTCATCTATTTTCCATTCAGCACACAGTAGTCAGGAAGAAGGGCTACCTGCCAATGCTGAAATGTCAGCTTCAGGTTCCTTCTACAGAAGATATCTAATAAAAAGCATTGGCTGTTTTATCAGTTTAGGAGTTTAAAAAGTGACTGGTGATGGGGGTAACATGGTCACACCTAACCACAACTAAACATGTGCTGAACATTTTCTGTGGAGTCTCTCCTGTTGCCCCCAAGCATTGGAAACGTTTATTCAGGGTCTTAGAGTAGCTTGATGAGAGAGAATATATAAAAATACATTGGCAAATACTCATTTGCATTATGGAACAACCCTACACCTAACTGCCCAACACGCCCACCCCTCCCAAATCCCTCGGCACATGCTAATGTAAAAGGCATGTACTTCATCTAGAATTGTTTGAACGCCACAGCGTTGTGGGAGCTTGGCCATAATTGACGAGGGATATCCTCTCCCTTTTCTGCTTAGAAGGAATGAGACTCATTTAAGCAGTTTTTAAACCACTGATATGACTGAATGAGAACTCAACGGCTTCAAAATCCAGATTTATCCAGAATGGGTTACATTTTCATTGTGGAGGAAGATGTAATTTACAGAATGACTTTAACAGTAGGCACGCTAGTGTATTTTTGATGTTATATTTGAAATATATTTCTGTAATCTGTACAGGCTGCAGTGCATCACATCATAAAAGCGCTACTGGCTGTGCAGGGAAACTGTAAATGCCACAGCATTTTATGACCTGTAAGCAATATGTTTTCCTTTAGATCATACAAAGAAAATGTTTCCTTTTCACATTTTTTTCTGTTCTTTCATGCAATACAATGGAATACCATAGATATACTAAATAATTCCATGGCATTTATTGAGCTGTGGAGGTAAAATGGCTCATTTTTTTTCAAAAGGAATTTTTTTAGATACTGGATAAGTGTTGACATCTTATTTGTGACATAGAAAGATACAGAAAGGGAGCAGCTGACTGAGGCTGTTGAGCGTTTTCACCTTTTATCAAATGGCAAGGAGAGTCAAGCACTGTGATTTGGCTCTTCCTTCTGGAGGTTTCCATATACACCTTGCATGTGACTAGGATTCCAAGGCAGAATTAGACAGGACACATAGAGGAACACCTTTGACCCGACTACTTGCGGTATTCTGACGCCAGTGGGAAGTAGGAGACAGTGGGAAGACGAGGAATGCATGAATAACATATGCAGCCTGAACAAGAGGGCTATTCTGATGTCAGTGGCAAGATAGTGCCACAACTGACAAAGTCCTCCTTCATTGTGTGTGAGTGTGTGCATGCATGTGCTTGAGTTTGCATACATGTTGAAGGACAATGGTGGACAAGACCCACAGCAGTGACCCTGCAGCCTACAGCGCTCAGCATGTCCCCTCAGTGACCACAACAGTCTGGCACTGCCTACATCCAAATTACATGGGTGATGTAAACAGCAACCCTTGAACAAGAGATATGATTGCATTTTTTTGTGTGTCTGTACTCATATGTTTACTGTTTATATTTGTGAGAGCATGTTTATACTTCTGTGTGTGATTTATGTATGTAAATGTATGTGTATGGATGTATTTGAGTATGTGAGTGTAAGTGTGTGTGTGGGATGAGGTGTCAGTGTGTGCATTTGCATACATGTATATTATAACTGACTGCAGCCAGTGTTGTGGTTGAACACACTGGGAGCTTAACTGAATTTCAGGCCTTCCTTAGCGTTTACTGAACTAAACTGCGTTAATAGCACACCATGCTGTGACGATCTGGTATGGGTGGGCAGGAGGTTTTGACCGCACTAGGAGCTTTCCGCTGCTTTAAAATAGAGAGGCTCTGAAACGCTTTAATCATCTATTAATTGTGGTAATTATAAGTATGGCTTAATGACAGGGAGAGCAAGAGTTTATAAAATGAACATAAGTGTGCCCCAAGCAGAGCCGTCGCCCCTGGCAATGAGTGAAACCCAAATGTCTACAAACAAGTGATAGTGATTGAAAAATTACACCGCTTTGTTATCTCAGGAGCGCATGGGGCTTCCACTAGATAATCACTGCCATTTAAACAGGTGGAAATGTTGTAGCCAACATTTTGTTGTAGCCAACATTTTTTTCAGCAAGCATTAAACAATTTTTTTCCCCCCAAGACAAAAAGAAACAAATGTATTGATAAGTCAAACTAAGTGTTGATTGAAGGCTGCGCTATGTCATGTGAAATGCAACTGTGTGTTAAAATACGCATTGCTAGCCACTGTCTGAGAGATATATTACTGCTGCATGCAATGCTAAGCCTCTTCTTTTGCTTAGTTATTCTGTGCATATATACTAGCAAGTAATTGTTTAAAAGTGACTGAAAAATTGCACTGCTATTTTTATTGCAGGGGGTGGAGGTATTCGGCTTTCTTTAGATAATGACTAGTATTCTCATAGATGAAAAGGCTAATCTAGTAAATTGCACTCTGTTCTTCTGAACAGTGAGTGCAGGCCATCTTTGCTCTTTGAGTATATATGGGATCATACATTTTGCTTAGTTAAAGGCAGTCTGTGTAAATGACTGCTTGTAATTACATAGCATATATCCTGGGTCTCTGAGTCTTAAAAACTGTCCCAAGCATAGCTGTAGAATAAAGTTTGTGGACTGGAAAAAAGAGTGAACAACTGGCAATATGTTAAATATGTAAAACATGACTTATGCATGTGATACTAGTGGAGCGATTTCCATCACACTTGGTTAACCCAAATCAAATTTAAGTGATAGTGCTGTTTCCAGACAGTGCATGGAGCTGTTCTTAACATTAATGTAAGAGTGCTTTATCCAAACAGCTGTCTCTTACATGCAGGTTACAGGTTACAGTCTGATTAATGCTTGGACAGAGATATAAAATCACTTGGAGATATGTATTCATACTTTGTTATTTTTTCTAATGGTAAACTATGCAGTGTTGAAAAAGATTTCAATGTAAAACTGAAATAAAAAACCATGCTGCTGCAAGAATTTCAGCAGCCATCTTTTGAATGGTTACCATTCATACCCTGAAAGAAGAAAAAACATGTCTTCCCCACACAACATAAATTCACGGGTGTGATATGGTAATCAGATTTGTCTGGTTATGCTGACCCACTTTATCTGTTGTGCACATGTATTAATTTATCTTGCAGAATTAGCATATGCTACCATGCATATTTTAAGCAGGCCTATATTTTTGCTCTGGTATCTATACAGTACACAGTCTATGAGGCCAGGAATTCTTCACTTTCATCTCCATGAGAGAGAACGAGTGAGTGTAAGGCCTGAAGAAAAGCTATACATCCGTTAATATCTGTCAGATGAGACTAATTTTCTAAATACCTTTTGGTTGCTGTTTTTGTAATTATGAACATGACAATAATTTAGATAATAATTTTAAAAAATAAAGCTCTTGAGCTTTATTAGAGAGTGTTAGTGACATATTAGAGGCCAGGTAATGGCTGGGATTCAATTAACTTTACCCTAAACTTTCATGACTGCAACAACTGAATAAGTCCTCTGTGCTTATTCTCTAAAACAGTGGTCGCCAACCAGTCAATTGCAGTGGACTTGACATGGAAATCATCACCATGCAAAGGGATATTGAACTGAATGTTTGGCCAAAGGACAAAGCCTTTTGGGGGAATGTAAGCAGAGACAAGTACACTCTTCTGACAACATGTGCACTGAAAGTAAAAGCCTACTTTGGTTCTATATACCTGTGTGAGATGGCTTTTTCCCAAATGAAAATAATCAAGAAAAAGTATCGCACACAGCTCACAGATGCCCATATGACAGACTGTGTAAGACTGGCAATTTCAAATTATGACCCAGACTTCATTGCACTCACAGATGCTGTGCAAGCACACATATCACACTTAGAATAACTATGTATATGTATGTGCGTGTTTGTATTTATATATGCATGTGTTGAAGATGTTGAGTGGATGTAGATTTCAAAAGTAGATCTTGGACCAAAATGTTTGGGGACCACTGCTCTAAAAGAATAGTTTGTAGAGTTAGTTTGCTGATTTCTGAGCTCACCAAACTGTCAGTAAAGATAAATAGGAAGGCTTGTATTTAATTGTGAGCCATACTTAAGGACAAATATTGATTGAATCCTGGCCATGTCTAGAAGTCTGAGACATAATAGTCCATCTTATATGACTGACTATTATTTTATCACATTTGTCAAAGAAATCTGTAGAAATGCCAGTTTTTTATAGAACAAGAGTAACAAGAATCTATGGAAGTAGAAACTATCAGCTAAATGGTTACAGCATTTTGAGATACATTTCTCCTTAATTGTAAACTAGTGTCTTTTTTTTTTCAAAAACATATCCTTATGAGTTCAGCAGTCATCAAAATTGAGTCATCATTCTAAACAAAAAAAGCTGTCACATTCTGTCAGCCAGTGTTGAGGACACATGTTTAATGGAACTCAAGCCACAATCACTGACCAGAATTCAATCATCCCTCATTTATGTTGAATTTGTCATTCACTTTCATTTTACATAATTTTGTTTGTTGGCAAACTAGCCGTACCGGTTTATTTGAAGGAAGGAAAAAGAAATGCAGCATGTATAATCACAAGTTAAAGTTCTGTGATCTGTCCATTGTGGCTGGCTCAGTCTTGTGACCAATGAGAAAGAGGCAGTTATCTGGCGCTGCAAGGTGTACAAACAGCTGGGCTGCACATCCAGGCTTTGCCATGACACAGCAGATGTCTCTCCCCTGGCCTGCACTGAGGCCATACGCAACACTGCACAGATGGAGAGAGCTGCAAATGGCTTCTGGTAGATGACTATGGCCTGAATTCTATAACTTTTACTCTTCATTTTGACTCACAATAAACATACTTTTTTTTCTTTTTTCTTGGTTCCAAAATTTACTTCCCAACCTGTATTAGTGAAATCAAAGCAAAAAAATAATAATTTATTCCTCAGAGTTTCAGAAATATTTTTTTTTTTAGCATCCTATATTCTGTTCTGAGTGTGAATAGCTAGCCATTGGTTATAAGCTACAGCACTGATGAATACAATGCTAAGCCTAGTACCATTTAATAACAAACACATGTGTAACAATATAAAATGTGCTCACTTAATGTCTGTGGTACTTGTACTTGTCTGATAGCCTACTCATAATTAACTTGAGAGAGATGTGGTAGGGGAGAAATAGACTGTAGAGAAAGAAATAGAGACAAAATGAAAAGTGTTTATCAGACATAATAAATAATGTGGAGCCACCATCTACACGCTTCATTAGATTATCACAAGGCAATGTTCCCTCTGAACTTCGTGAGTCGGTACAAAACAAATCGGTTGCATTGTTCAATTGTTCAAGCATTTTACACAATTCCTTAAATTTGTGTGTCATGGAAATTCAATAATTATTTTTACAGCGTATGGGCCCTATTTTCGCTAGCAGGTGTAATGTGCTACGACTGATTTAAAACTCACCATGACAGCAACAACACATGCAAAGTTGTTTTCGGCAACACGCCAGCAGTGCAACAGAAAAAATGTGGAAGCATTTTGCATGAAGCATGTCTGGGAGTGTTCTTTGAAAACAAATGGGAGTTCCATGCAAATCTTGGGGCGAAATGCCTGTATTGCCATTTTCATCCAGCATGAAAACCTTGCACTTAGGAGGACTCAAAAGCAGGTCTATTCAGAGTGCAAAACTTGAAGGTAGCCAAATAAATTGTAGTATATTGACATGGCTAGCAGGTGTCATACCATGACTTTGGGGATATTACTAAAAGGCAATAATGGTCAAAATACCATAATGACACAAATAATTGAATTCCCCATGATCTACGTTAACAGAACTGAGGAAGACAGAAAAATGTGATACCAATGCTCTTTAAATTTATATTCTTTTAATGCATGCTATCATGATGGATGCGGACTAATATCTTGGCTGAATTTAACATCTATGTTTTTCTGTTGATCCCAATAGCATGGAAGACATAATTGCAAGGAGAAGAGAGCATTACCACCAGTGACACTCCTTCCTTAATATGACTGACCCTATGTTCACACATAAGTGGAATTTCCACTCCGCATTCCGAAGTGAGAGCGCAGAGCGTAGAACAAAGTCACACCTGTCAAAAATTGGTGCTCACTGATTGGGACCATTTTACAGCAGACATGTAACTCACTAGTGATACATTATTACATATGGCCAATAAATATAGTTATCTATCAAATAATTATCATCAATATATTTAGCTAGCTCACTAAGATAGGCCCCCATGACCATAACAGACAATAACAAGCAAGTTAGCTAGCACTACTTAGCTAGTTAGGCCTATATTTTATAAGTCATAACTATTGAAACAATAAAATACATAACTATCAGTGCTTATGGTTTGATTTTGATTTAAAATCATACAATCATACGAATGAATGAGTCTGCCTTTTTTAAGGCGGAGGTCCAATGGGAGGAAGTCCCCGGAGTATGGGTAGCTCCCTCTGAATGATTGCAAAGCCCGCTTGCTGCACTTGCAGGAAGGGGAGATCAGCTGTTCCCACCCTTCCTCAGTTTTGCCAGCAGAGGAAAGCTTTGTCTTCCCTCTCAAGTAACTGAATTTTATTGTTATTTGTTGGATTCTACCAGGTAAGTCACATTCAGTTGGAGATGTGATGTTGGTTAATGTAACTGAGTGAAATATGTCATGGTAGCTACAGTGGTTACTGTATATTCTTTTTTATGTGTCATGCGGTTTGACGTTACTTAATATAAAACAGGTTTATCAACAGTATTTAATGATGTATTGTATCACTGAGCATACATATATAAACAAAGAGAATGAACCAGTGCCTCTCCTCTGGTGTGAAATTTACATTCCTCTGCCTTAGCTCATCCATGTTCTCTTGCGAGCACCGGGTGCACGTGATTTTATTGTAACACTCATTATGATTGGCTGAAACATGCAACTTCATGCCAATGCTTCTTCTTGCTTAGTTAATTTCAAAATTAACACAGGACCACTTATAACCCTAACACCTCAGAGTGGCCTGCGTTCCTTGTTAATATATTAATGTTTTCCAGATTTACAGTAGTTAGCATGGTGGTTGTTCATATCAGGGATGGGTGACATTTCATGTTTTTAGTGACTCACTTATTTGAACCAATCATGATTTTCTACTATGAAGAGCTTAGCATTTTCAGTGGTTACTTCAAGACATGACAGACAACATGTGACAAATCTATCCGTTGTGAAATTTGCAGAAAGTCACTCTCCCATCTCTTGTTTACCTTAATCCAGGGTGCTGAATATTCACTTTACTAAAGAGTTCCTTAAAGAAACCCACCATTCCTTTTCTTAATTGATCCTCTACTGCCTGCTCTGGCATATCAAGCATACAGCATATCCAACTCTGAGACAGTAAAGCATAATGATTATCTGTGATAGTTGTTCCTGCTTCTACAAAGCAATGCTATCCATGCCAGTATGACAAGAAATCTGGAAAAAAATTGTATGCCTGTACATGAAAGAACTGAAAATTCACAGATGAAAATAAAGTTGCTGCTTTAAAGTCAATCCTGTCTTTAAATTTCCTGGAGTTTGATGCTGTTATGTTCCTTCTCATTTCTGGGGTGATTTTGAGAAAATTCAAAAACTTACTTGATTGAAGGAGGTAGACATTTTAGAAGCAAGATTTTACCAAAAGAAGTAGACACACAAAGACATAAGGGTGAAAGAACAGCCAAATAGCATCACATGGCATTTATTCATGTGTTCCGGGTTCCCAGAGTGAATGTCACATCGATTTAAGGCACAGTCAAATTGATGAGATAGAATGCTATTGAAGAGAGCCTGTCATTTACAGGGGAAAAAGTGGCAACTCACTTGAGTGGTGGAGGAAAAACCATGTTTGTAAAAAAAAAAATGTGTGTTTTCAAAGGAAAAAAGAGCAATTTTTCTCCATTTCCCACAGTCTTTGGTTCCCAGTGAGACAGTGTTAGCACAGCTGGGAACATCCGTGTGAAGAAAAGTACCTCCCTCGCTCAGGAAACTGCACAGAAGCTCTGTGTTCCTCTGCTACAATCTGCTATGCTGTAATGGTGTAAGCACTGTAGTCGCAGAGTTTAAACTTTTATGCCCTCTAAAACTTATATACCCAGATGGAAATCATATTTATTGCTGTGGAACGTGTTTGTGAACTACACATTTAAAGTGAATTACATTGCTGTTTGAATTGTAAATGTTTAAGTACTGTGGTTGATCTGAATCATTTTACAGTAAGTCTTTTAACTAAAATGTGTCCTGGATAGCTCTTTGAATAAATTTGATATTATCGTTGATTTATATTGTTAAACCTCATTGTTCAATGACTTAAACAGAAGTCACCATAGGCTGGCTTGATTTTAAAGGTACTGCTATCAGATGTCAATAGCAACAATACAGTTCTGAAGTTTTGTCTTATATTTAAAGCTGTTTATCTGGAAAGATAATTACTTATAATCAATTATTTTAAAAAAGTAGTCAAAACATGGTGATCACAGAAAACCATGATTGTAGCTGTGGTGGCAACAAAGCTGACAGACTCTTCCCTGTTGAACAGCTTGATGCCAGAGCTCACTTTTTTGCCTTTTTTTTTATCTGGTTCAAGCAAGTCTGCTTTTGTTAGAAAAAATGCATAATGAATACCACAGAGATTCATTTTTTCATAAACAGACATGTCAATGTAATAACTGGGAAACAGGTTAAAGTACTTGTTCAAATACCAACGCTTTAGACAAAGCCACTGAAGGTAGGCATTCACTGCTTGTTCTCATGGAATTTCAAATCTACCTGTAGGACGCAGTGTTTGCATTAGAGAATTGCACAGAAATATCTGTCAAGGGGATTTTACATGCGAAGAGATATCTCAGCCACCCTTAATCAAAAGGAGGCAATTTTAGCTTTTTGTGGTTTTTCACCTCTGTTATTTTCAGCACAAGAAGATATGTATATGGGAGAGAGATTAGAATGCATGTTTAGGGATCCCTCAATTGGATGAACCACACATTTAAACAAGGATTAACCCAAAATGGCCATCAACATTAAAATGGTGTAGCTTGAGCTGGGTACATGTAAGATTTACAATCCCCAGTGTGCACCTGATTTCTCATTCTTATGTTTACAGAAATCCAGATTGTTTCCTTTTGAAGAGGAGTATGAAGCAAGTAAAAAAAAAGAAGTACTTCTTTAACAAATCTAAAATCCTTAAAAGCCTGGGCCTGGTTATGTCTCTGATGGGTTATTTCTCTCTCCCCGGTCCCATTGGTTGTGTTGTTTTCGGCTCATGTGGTACTATGGTGTTATGGTGCACCACAGTATACCATGTCTCAAAGCAAAAGGCCGTTCTGCTCTGCACAATGCCACACACCGGAAAACACACAGCACTGATCTCACTGATCTTTGACAGAGAAGTGAAAGTTAAGGGGAAAATTTCAAGAAAAGGTTTTCCTGATTTATCGTGTGGGAAGTTGGAGCCTTACCACACATGATGATGAGTGGTAACACTCTAAATGTACAATCTATGTTTTCCCAACTGATGCTGGATTCCTGTATTGTTATCACGGCCATTATTTCTGTGACCTTGGGAATGGTTTCCTTGCCCTCAAGCCTCTTCATCTACTGAAGTCTCAACAGTGCATTGACTTCATTTCACAACAAAGTGTAATATAAAAGGGTCACCTTTGCTTGCCGGGAGAATCGTTTGCTGAATTACAATTTGGTAATTCAATGTGAATATATGGAACTGATAAAAAAAATAAACTTTTCTCTTTATTTCACCCCCACCCCTCCCACTTTCCTCCCAAAACATGTGCAGATCTGTTTTGTAGCTTAAAATGGGTTTCTGGGAAGTAATTTTACACTGCATGCTCCTAGTTTATCTCTGTGGGTAGGGAGGCAGAACAGTTTCACTCGCAAATTGAAAGTCAGTGTGTAACATTCATGGCAAATACAATGAATCTGATTTACTTTAAATATACTGTCCCTCCATCCCTCCACTGTAGAGTGAAATTGAAAGCATAAAGAACATAAATGTATTTTACATTATATACATCTCATGCCAGTTGATCAACATGATTCAACGATTTGATTTGGTGTTTGTTTTGTTTGATTCTTTTTTTCTGGTATTGTCTTAAAGTGTCCATGATTACAGTTGTGAGTTAATTAGTGTTTGTGTAGCTGTTTCAGAAAGCATGGGGATGTTAAATTGCAGACTGTAGGAGTGAGTAGTGCTATGAATACCCAATCAGCTTTGCCTGCTTCCCTTTGCCGTTGTGCTTTGGTGCAGCAGCGTAAGTGCACAGAACACAAGATCACATTTTTATGATGGCTTTGCACTTTGTGCTTGAACATTATTCATGTGATATACCCAGAAATCCAAAATGTATTCATCAGAAAACAGCGATTACCTGAATGTGAGCCCAGGAAACACCATAATTACAATGAATGTGTTAGTACTATTGAGACATTATACTATTTGGGGGACAACCAAAGCTGGTTCATTTAAAATTGGCTGTTTTTTTATGAGGCAGATGATTGGTTAAAATATCTAGCTATATGAATAAACCACAATTATCCAGCTTCCTAGTTTCTAGTTGTTTTATTATCAAAAAAAAAAAAAACATTAAGCTGAAACAAATGATACTATTAAAAGTTTATGTGTATGGATTTGAGATTCACTCCCAAACTGGCCAATGAGGTATGACAGGATACAGAGGTGGGAAGACTGAGAAACATATAAATTAGTAATGGTTCAGATTTAAATTCCATCATTTTCCGAGTGTTCAAATTGGCTACGACCAGATTTGTGAAATTCTATTTGTGAAGGGGGGAAAACCCTTTGTAAGTCAAAGTTAAGGACAAATTTTTATTGAATCTGGGCCTCAAACACCATGGAAGTCAATTAGGGCAGACGGTAAGAAGAACATGAAAGTGTCCTTGAATTCAAAGTTGCTCTTTTCCACTTGTTTTAATTGTGAGTAAAATGCAACTGATCCACAGCAGAATGGACATCATATTCTGAGTACAGTGTTATCTTGGAAGGATAATTTAATTGAGTGATTAAAATGAGATGAAAATGCAGTATAACACAGAGAAACCATCTGAATAGCATGGATTGTTCAAGGTCCTCCTTTTGTTCAGTGTTCTACTCATCAGGCAATGACCTCCATTGTCATAGAAAGTGTAGGCCAGCCTATACTTTAAGAACTAACTTCTACCAACCACCATAAATAATTTGTGGAAAAAAACTTTTTCATTATTTTTGCATGGATTTTCTGTAATTCCATGAAGCAAAAGTTAATAAATATTCTCTTAATTTCATCCTGCTGCCCAAGCTTTCATTGTGTGAGGAACTATATTCACATTAAAAAGTATTTCCATTGCAGAAGGAGTTCAAACATACAAATCATTCTGTTTTGATCAAAAGGCAGACTTGTTATTTTAATTATTTTAATTGCCTCCTTATTTTTAAATGGAGTTTGTTAAAACAAAGTTCGGGAGAATCATTCTCAGACAACACCCTATAATCAATTCCGGTCTCCACCGAAAGTATATAAACACCACGTACCTAGCTCCCATCGTGCTTTGCATTTCTGGCATGTTCAGTTTCCTGTTTCTGCCCGACTTCTGCACTGGCTGAATTCCGAATCGCTTCCAGCGCCATGGAATTGCTGCTTCACGCTTCCGATGACGACTTCTCCCCCGTCCCTGATTCCGGCTCCTCGGCTTCTCCTCCCCGAGACGCCCGAGACCCGGCCACGGCGGCCCCTGCCCGAGGTCGTCCCCCGATCCGTCGCCGGACCCTGCGCACCGACCGCGGAGTCTATTTTCCTGCGAACTTGAGGAAAGCAGAGCTGTTTCGCCTGTACTCAGACTCTCTGCGACCTGGGGTCCTGACAGTCCCTGCTCAAGCTCAGCGCGGAGTCGATGACGTCACCCTACCTCCTGGCGACCTCCGCTGGACCCTCGGGCTGTCCTCGGCTGCGCCTGTCGCCGACTCCTTCCCGCGGCTGCTCAGTCCGGCCCCGTCTCCTTCACCTGCCTCCTGCTGCTAGCGACGGAGCAGCCCCATCTCGGCGCCCTCTCAGCGCTCCGGCTGCCCTCGTGCCCCCCCTCCCTCTGCCCGAGTCCCCCCCGGAGTCGGTTGGCCCCAGCCGGTGCCCGCCGCGCCGCCTGTCCTTCCACTGCACGCTCCTAGGGACTCGGCACCGTATCTCCCTCCCTGCTCCCGCGTCCTCCGGAGTCGGCGGGCTTCCCCGGCACTCCGTGTCGCCGGGCGGTAGCGCCGCCATTGCACGCTCCTAGGGATCCGGCACAGCTCCCCTTCCCCTCCCTCTGCCCGGAGTCCCCGGAGGTCGGTTGGCCCCAGCCGGTGCCCGCCGCGCCGCCTGTCCTTCCACTGCACGCTCCTAGGGACTCGGCACCGTATCTCTCCTCCCTGCTCCCCGTCCCAGCTCGCTAGCGCCGCCATTGCGCTCCCCTCCCCTTCCCCCACTCCCTCTGCCCGAGTCGGGCCGGGCTTCCCGCGCACTGCCGCTCCTAGGACTCGGCACCGTAGCTCTCCCAGCTCGCTCCGGCGTCCCCTCCGGAGTCGGCGGGCTTCCCCCGTCGCCGGGCGGTAGCGCCGCCATTGCACGCTCCTAGGGATCCGGCACAGCGCCCCCCTCCCTCATCCCTCCCAGCTCAGCTTCCTTCGTCTCTTCACCTGCAACACCCTCACTGCTCTACAGCATTCTGTCCGGCCTTGCTTCCATGCTCCAGGTCTTCCGCGACCTCGGCGTCCCGCTGGCAGCAGGGACAACGTTCGGTCCTTCCACCTTTCTAGAGTTTTTTGGGCATTATTCTCGACACAAAAGAACTCCGGTCCTCTCTCCCTAAAGAAAGATAGACCGGATTAGCGAAGCATTGCACGGCCACTTGTCTAACCCCCGCTGCACAAAAAAGAGACCTTTTATCGCTTCTCGGTCATTTAAATTTCGCAATGCGTGTCATTCCCCACGGTAGATTATTCATATCGTACTCGCTCTCCTAATCCATTCGGATAATTTAGCCACTGTCCACATAATCTATAAAGGTCGCCACGCTCTAACGCCACCATGCCACTCACCTGGGCATCCGCTTGTAATCAGTTCATCATCCGCGCCGCTCACGTCCCGGGTCATTACAACGAAATTGCTGTCTGTCTTTCTCGCTTCTGATTTCAGAAATTCTACGCCTTGGCTCCAGAAGCAGACACCAACCCGGTTCCAGTTCCTCCCTACTCACAGCTAACGTTCCCGTGAATCACCCCCTTCATCACCTGCACCTGCGCTCCCTCGATGCAATCCTTTAAGCCTCATCACCACGCACACTTCAGTCTTACTACACCGCCTGGAACTGCTTAAGTCATTCCATGCTCATCACAACCACCAATTCCCGTCATTCAGCTTGGTCACATACTCCTCTTACATAACTTTCGCCCACTCTCATCTCCGAATCAAAACCTCCACCATCAGGGTATACCTAAAGCGGTATACAATTTTTTCACAAACTCCTTTTCGGTTCCAATTGCCCTCACATACACAACCCTCAAATCCAACTCCTCTTGAAAGGGTTCCAAAGGCTAGACCTCGCGTACAAACTTCCAGAAATCCCATGACGCTTCCCCATACTCACACGCTGCATAGATTTCCTCCGATCCGGCTACTCCGACCCACATACAGACATCAACCTCGCAACCTTATTCACGCTTGCATTTTTCGGATTCTTACGCTGCTCCGAATTCACCTCTGCATCCACCTACTTCAACCCCAGTATACATCCCTGTTTATCCGATCTCACTGTAATCAGCCAGGAGATCATCCAATATTTTCTCAAGTTCATTAAAACCGATCAATCCGGCAAGGGATGTTTTATCCATTATTTCAAACTCGACTCACCGTTAGCCAATCTTACATCCGACTCAACACTTCAGACTTACATTCCGCCCACGTCGCACTCGTCCAATAACGTTTTCTTTTCTTTTCAGTCCCACCATCTACATCTTCCTGGCTGGCAGTCTTTGGGGTCCTCTTCTCTTACCAGAATATCTGCACTCCTCTCCCCTTAGGACTCCAAGCCCAAAACCAGTGTACAAGCACTACACCTCACCACTTAAAGCATTTCAATTTAATTCCTCCCATTGTCTGAGAATGTTTCTAGTGAAATGGAGTTTGTTAAAACAAAGTTCGGGAGAATCATTCTCAGACAACACCCTATAATCAATTCCGGTCTCCACCGAAAGTATATAAACACCACGTACCTAGCTCCCATCGTGCTTTGCATTTCTGGCATCCCACCTCCTCCCCATCACCTCCTTTCCTAATTATGTGTTTTCTTATAGGGGGGTCCTCTTCTCTTACCAGAATATCTGCACTCCTCTCCCCCTTAGGACTCCAAGCCCAAAACCAGTGTACAAGCACTACACCTCACCACTTAAAGCATTTCAATTTAATTCCTCCCATTGTCTGAGAATGTTTCTAGTGAAATTGGATATCTGTGATAATCCGGTGAATATTTCTTTCATGGTCTCAATGTTGGCATATGAAAAATTAGGCTAATGGAACTTCCAAACTGGGAGCTAAGAAATATGCCAGATACTCCTCTGTTCACGGCAGAAGGTCAGATGTTGCATAGTGACCATATTGTAGGAAGTTTCTCGCAACTAATCAAACATTGGCCTTGGCTCTTCCTCTCCCAAGCAATACTCTAGAATTACATTCTATAAATAAACTGGCTGCAATAAACCTGCTCCTATGGTTCCCTTTAGTGCTATAGTACAGTGGAGAGGAGCTGCATTTCAGATGGAATTGAAAGATCTTGGAGGATTATGAGAGCTGTTACTGTTTGTTATATTCTTTTAGTGTGAATTAGCCCGGTTTTGCATGGAAGCAATGAGATTTGAAGCACTGTTGTGAATGTGCCTCAATAATTAAAAAGAGATTTTTGGCCTTAATCATGACTTAATAGTCAGAAACCATGACCAATCATGTTTTATTAAGTTTGCGCCAAGTGGAAAGTCATTTGATGGATATTTTAAAATATAGAAAAATACTTCTATAAATGCTTGTGAACCAAAAAGAATTGCCTCCATTGGTGCCCCATTGGTGTATTGATGATGTGAGTGCTGTTATTGTAGAAGGTTGCTCACCAACTTGAACTGTCATGAGAGGTCATTCCTCATAGTGGTATTTATTTAAATTTAAATTTAGATAAAAATTTAGATAAATTAGTGATTAATTTATCTGCTCATTTTAGATTTACTTATTTATTGAGGATGTACTTCTTATTTTCATCCATGAGAACAGTCACAGGCTCATATAATACTGAGAGACAGAAACTTAAGAAACTTCCCCAACAAAATGGCTGTCACAATCCACAATTTAATTAATTCAAAAATATCTGTATCTGATAAAATAAGTAGCATATATTCTGTGCACTGAGAATAGAACATCTGGCACTGTCAAAAAATATTTACCACACACAGAAAGTATAGTGTGATGAGCTCGCATGAATGGAGATTTTGTGAATCAAATTTCGTGAATCAAAAATCAAAATCAAAGAAAATGAAGAGAGGTTCACACATGAAGTGTGACACCAAATAATACCAAGATGACAGAATGGGGACTGTTTTCCCATTTATTTTGTTATTTGTTTCCCTAGATGTGTTAATCAGCTGAATGGACTGCACAGATTCCATTTCAGAGAGCAGTGTAAAACTGTTGTAGCAGTGCATCACAGGCATTATCATGAGTTTGCTGCTCTCTTTATTGATTGTCAGAAACAGTGCATTATTTCACTGCAAAAATGCAAATCTTAACAGAGATAATAAACTTAACTTCAGACATGTCATTCAGAAAACTCTTGTTTTTTGTGGTTTTAATTATAATTTTCTTTCATACCATTTTACAGCCAAGCTTGTTTTTCTGAATTCAGAAGTGTATTCCTTGATTTAAGGAAAGTAATTAAGATTTATATGTCAAGTATTTTTTTTTTCCGAATGGCCGTTTGTTGCTTGTTTTGCATTTTTCTCAAATCATATTTATTTTTATTTATTTGCTTTTTATTTGCACTGTTGCAGCTATTCGACGGTCAGAAACAGCAGGACTAATGCTTAATCTGGTTAACAGCCTTATTTGCATGCAAGTCTCCTTTTTTCAAAAGCATTGATCCGGTTATTGTCATGTGACTTTTGGTGGCAATTACCAAAACAGAATTACAAAAATCAATTAAGAAGATGAGTCCCATCTGACAAAAATTAAGGGGTATTTAGAGAAACACAGTGTCATGTACCTAAAGACTAATGTGTCTTTCCTGTACACTCCCTCTCTCTCTTGCTATAACCCTAAAATAGTAATATAATATAATAGCTATAATATAATAGTGTAATAGCTAAAATAGTAACCCTTCCTCCCCAGTCTTTCTTTGTTTCTTATTTTTTGTCCACTACAACATGCAGGTTATCATTTGTATAATACCAGTATAGCTAGTGAAAATGACAAAGGAAGATGTAAGTTGGTGAAAGGCATATGCAGGTCAAGTAAAAGTTTGAAGCACAGGTGAACCAGCACTCCAATTCTCACCAGGCCTCCCCGGGGGCTGTAGACCCAAGCTGTGAACGCCTGATTAAACTAAGGTAAATGAGTTCATTAGAAGCACCATCCCTGGGAGACATATTACTTTGAGTCAGAGTAAATCAGCGAGGCTAATTTAGCTCCCTGTAAGATGGAGCAGCAAAAGGCGGATGGTGATGGGGAGGCATTATGCCACACTCGAACACTGATGGAAAATCAATAGAATTTGGAAATAAAGGGACAGAATCTATGTTCTTACCCATAGGTGAGTGAGGACCACTAATGTTCCAGTAGGACTCATATGTGGAAGTGTCTTCATATACAAAACTAATGAAGAAGCTGATGACCATAGGGTTACATACCGCACAAATAATGTGGGCTGTTAGAACGTCATTAAGACTACACGGCTGCATTGATAAGATTGTTCAATACTTGGCATGAAAAATTATACTGAAATAATGTGACCACTAATAAAATGTGTGTCACCATTGGGCATCCTCTACTGATTATGTAAGCGTATTAAAAATAAACAAGAAAAAGTTCTGATGAATCAGTGGTGGACCACATTTTGTGTTGCTGCTCTATGTATCTGAGTCTGTGTGTGTCTGGCTGTTTCCCCAGCAAATGGGCCTCCTCCTTCCTTTCCATCTGTTGTCCCTGGCTGGTCCCTTGAGCCTCAGCATGTGTTTGGGGGCAGCCAAATGGCCCGTGCGGCCACCTGACTGCAGGCAACGAAAAAACACGCCCCATTGTTGGTCAGAGCAGTGTCACCTAATGAAAAGGATCATAGAAATGTTGAAAAATGGAATGAGAGCCGGTGAATAAGCCAGTCTGCAGTGGAGGAAAGCCAAAAAAGAATCAGTTCGAGGGTGAGCTTTGATAATACTTTTGTTTTCTGCAACAAACCATTTTAGGGAACATTAAGTGAAATAATAAATTGTGCAGTTTTGCTGTATCGTTAAAGATGTAAAAATAATGACATTTTGGTTAACTGATAAATAAGCCAACTAACAATGGTGGATGGTATCATTGTCAGTGGATTTTCATTGTCAGTAATCATCAAGAAAAAAATGTGGACAGCAGTTTCAATTACAGAACAGCTCATCTACTTTAACAATTCTGTCACTCCTTCTCCACTCATCCACACCACCAAAATTCCTCCTGCTAGGTCAGTCTTCTAAGTTTGAAGTCTGATCTACAGCTCCTGTCAAGAGGGTGAAAGGTATATGTGGGTAGAGTGCATACAAGGTGCATAGACTGGAATAGATACCATTGCAGGTGTCTGTCATCATGTAATTGAAAATACACAAGCAACTGCACTTTAATTGGTAACACTTGCTTAAAACAAAATGGAAAATTGTCATAAATGCATGACCCCATCTCAGACGGTGATGGAGATTTTATTTTGGATTTTCATAATCTTTGGTATGATGGTATGGCGACAGCCTTGTGTATCATCCCTGACCTTCTTAACTCTTCCTCATAGGAATCATAGCTCTTATCAGCTTTGCAGTTTGTCTGCTTAGAAGTAATCTCTCCTGTTTTGAAGCCAGTGGCATGACTGCTCTGTTCTGGAAGGCTTGAAGCTTGAGCTAAAACATTTGGTAATGCTGGTAGTAAGCTGCCTCTCTTTCCCTCTTTGTCCTCCAGTGTCATGACTTCCTCACAACTTCAGGTGGTCTCTAATCAGCTGCAAGTCCATGTGTTTCAGTGGCACATTGTGTCCCCATGGATTGCTGGAATACAAATCAGACAGACAAAATGTATAACATTGAAAGATCATGGATATTTGGACATTGCATTGGTAAATATTTCCTTGCAGCAGTCCATTAAAACATAAACATCAATGAATAATCGGTTGATGTGCAACTAAGATGACTGTGATAATAACAGTATTTCTTGTAGTGCACTACCTGGCTTTTGACATGTCACTGGCATTCTCTTTGTGGCCAATATGTCAGTAAGATTCTCTTTGAAGGCTTCCTTTTCCAGAATCATTAACTTAATTATTGTAATAATGACCTTGGTAATTATATAATTTAAAAAAACAATAAATTACTAAATTGTAATGAGAAAATACATCTCATCTGACAGATATTAGCTGATATATAGCTGTCATGCAGAGGTACGCCTCCCAATCCCCACTTCCCCCACCCCACACACACACACACACACACACACACACACTTCTCTCTCTCTCCCTCCCTCTATGCCTCTTGTCTCTTGACAGTTTCCCCAGCACTGAATAGAAAAACTGTGTTGGAAAGCCAGCAGGAATCTGATTCTCTCTCTACCAAGGCTGCAAGGTAGAGGTTAAAACAGATTGTAAGCATGTTACCCGCCACAGCAAATCGGATTACCTGGGATTGGAATACTACAACCAATCTGATTTCAAAATCCAATTGACTGGCAGATGGTTGCTGAATTCGATTTCTCTGCTATCGGACTCGAACAAGATTTAGATTGTTGTGCAAATTCACCGACGAATGACGTCAAGGTCGTTGCTAAATAGGCATGCTTGGGTGTTTTTGTTCAGTCATAAAATTGCTAACCGATTCCTCCAAGAGGTTTTGGTTTACATACCATACCTGATGAGTCGTTTTAGCTTTTATAGCTGCAGGCATGAAATCTATACACTAGTCTGTAGAGAACCTTCATCACAGTTAAGTTTTGTGTTATTAAGGTATGGAGAACACATTCTCTGAGACAGAGAGGAAGAGTTGAAAAGATGAAGAATAAAGGGAAGAAAAGAAGAAAAAGTGATGCTGCACTTATCTTTTTTATCCCCTTTTGTAGGTATGCATGAGGCTTGATTGTGCAGTAATGTGCCGCAAGCTTTAATTAGGTACAAAATTGGAGGAATCGGTTGTAAATTCAATCTAAGAAAATTGCATTAATTAGAATCTGTTTCTACTATAATTGAATGTCTTAGAAGGTGGATTAAAAGAAGTGTTGCAAGAGTTTCCACTATAGATAAAGTGGGACCCTTCCCCTTATGCCTTTAAAGCCCCAGGGGGCACCCATGTGAGCAAGAGCACAGAGCTTGTAATGGAGGTACACTGTTTTTTTCAGTGCCTGTAAAATATTCCATTCTCTTTTCCCCTCGCTCTAGCTTTAAGCCTTTTGGGCTTTGATTTCCATTTCCAGGAAGAAATCTTGACTGCTGTAGGCCTGTTCTCTGAGTTTTTTTTCTTCCTTGTTCTAAAACTTTGTATTGGTGGGTGGTTTGTGTAACAGTTGCCCTTGGTAACTTTATTTTAACTTTTGTTGAATAACACCAAATAAATGTAAGATCCTTTTAAAAATGTGCATTTGTCATGTAGCTAATGATTATACCATGGGGAAGATGGAGGAGAAGATGGAGGGTTTTACTTCACTGAATGGGTTATGAAGATAACCCAGCCAACTGTCTTGATCTGATTTACAAAGCTCTACGAATCAGTTCTATCCTCTGTTGAGCTATCTCTATGGTTGACATTGAAAATTAAGTGTAAAGAAATGAAGTACATCGTTTTATTTAGGAATCAGCTGAATTGGTTAAAATGCTGTGGCACATCCCAGGCTTTGAGTTATGAGCTAAGGGGAACACACTGCAGAATACTGGTGAAAAAATGGGCAGCATAGGAGTTTATAAACACATGTAATACTGTCAGTACTCCCACGATGCATTGGATTAGTGGGCCTCCTAAGGTAAGACGATGCAAGGGGCCTGATAATTATTGCAATGAATTCAATTCCATTTTTGATTGTATTCTACATTGTCTGTCAGTTGTGTCTGTATGTCATGCCATAATAATTAACATGGACATGGTTATTGAGATTATCTTGAAAACAATTGTACCCAAGCAAATCCAATTTAGAAATGACAAGCTCTATTTGCTTTGTCTGGGTTGATATGTAGCACAGCCCACTGTGTCTGTTGGTCTGCTGCGGGCAATGGTATCAGCTCATAGAGTTATGACAAGGTTTTGATTGGTCCTTGCATGAAGGCCAAAGAGCTGTTTTGCACTGGTCTACCCCCGGCTCTTGTGTGTGGTTGCAGGTCTGACACCAGCTGAGACCATTCTAGGTAACAGACACACAGGTAATGTGATAAAGGCTTGAATATACACAGGAAGAGAACATGTAAAGTGGCTCTTGCCATCATAATGATCTGAGGGGAGAGGGTAAAACCTTGTTACTGCGGTACTTGTGCAAATAGCTGTGTACAATGTATGCATGATGGTAGGGTGTTAAATGAGAAATGCTCATTTCACCTCTATGTGTGTGTGTGTGTGTGTGTGTGTGTGTGTGTGTGTGTGTGTGTGTGTGTGTGTGTGTGTGTGTGTGTGTGTGTGTGTGTGTGATCCCCCAACACCCTTCCCCCCTACTCCCTACATTCAATAATAGATAGGAACAATCTGATTTGTTTCAGAGTCAGAATGCAGCCTCAGATTTGAAACTGATGCTCTCATCTGACAAACAGCCCTGAATTACTACTTTCAGTGAGACCTCACTGTCAGCTGCTAAATTGATGTGACTGTGTTTGCACAGCAGACGCTTGGAGAGGGAATGGTTTGGTGCTCCTGATAGAACAGCAACACATGCAGAGTGCAGACAAAAGAATTGAAATACCAACAATGTATGAATATCAATTAACTTTTAGAGGGTAGGCCTCCAGAGCAGCCTCTGTCCTTCTTGGAATGTTGTTATGCACATTTTGAATGGTTTGTAGTAGAATATTGAACCATACCTCAAGACAGAAAGCTTCTCGTTCTTTGAGAACTGAAGGATAGGGATGGGAATTGAGAACCAGTTCCAGTTGAGAACCAGGTCCAAATTGTCAGATCCATTGACTTGTATGCCTTCGAAGTTATCAATTCTTTTTATTGATGCTGGCATCGATGCCCAGTGTCTTGGGGTCGAGGGTTGCATTCGGTTTTTTGAAAGCTGGCACTTCACATAATCTCATGGCCTCAATAAACTAGCGCATCCTCACATTTTTTTTGTGCTTGCCATTGTTCGTCATCCAGGCTTCGAACCGCTGTAAGATTTGCTGCCTGATTCGTACGTTGAGCGCTATTTTCATCATCGCCGCTCTTGTTACATCTTTCCTGATCTTTAGCCATGAGCAATACATAAGATTCTCTTACCCCCTTTCCACCAACGAGTTCTGTTTTGACTCTGGAAGTGTAACTTGTGAGGATTTTCCCCTAGTCTCCACACGACAACGTTTATTTATACTTAAGACAATGCACTTTTTTCGGTTTCAATATTGTACTTGAAAAACTTCCATGCTGGGCTCTACCATTTCCAACCAACCATTGTAAACCCTCTTTTGGAATAGCCATTCAATGGAACTAATCCATCCCGATATAAATGGCTGTAATGATTCATTAAACAGCAACATATACAGGTTGGTGTATCTAAAGTCATGCAGGTCTGAGTTTCTCTTGTCTTAGAGGATGTAGTTTATTAACAATGAAAACTAAAAATATTTTATCTATTTAATTTCAATTTCTTAGATAGTATTGTTAGTTTTGTTTCGTTTACGTTTTTCATTCTTGTTTTATTCGTTATTTTATTTTAGTCCACAAAAATGTTTTTCATCTGATTTTTTGTCTTAAGTTTTAGATTTAATATATGATAATAACCTTGGTCTGTGCTGCTGGAAACTTGTAAATGGAGTATTGTAATTTATTCAAATATTATTAGGCATACATGCCTATTTTTCTAAAGAAGAATTGTTTATTTTATCAGTCAGTTTCATATTTGTTCTCCACATGCTTCTTTAAGAAAAGGAGCATTGTAATTTCTTTTAACATGTTCAAATGTTAATAGGCAGACATTCTACACTGTTTTCAGATTCAGAGATAATAAAACAGCTTTGTGGATGCTGAAAACCTGTGTAGGCCCACTGTTTTTCCACACATAAAATTGATCAGGAATCAATAAGGGAACTGATAAAGAATTGGACCGATAAGCAGGATCAATAACGACATTAGTATCAATAAAATCTTAACAATTCCCATCCCTAATGAATGAGGTGTGAATCTGTTCCACCTAATTCTAATCTAATCCTGATGATTTGAACACTTTTGATTTGTAATAGCCATTCCTCTTGACTAATGCAGTGTCTCCTTGTTTGACATATTTTCAACACTGTCCCCTAGGATTCATAATTCTGTGACTTCTATAATGTAGACACCAGCTGTTTGACCTTTTTCAAAATCTTACAGATGGAATCAAAGTGTTTACTTTCTCTTTCATATACATACATGAAATATTGGTGATTAGTATTGACATTAATATAAAACACAGATGTACTTATTTTTAATTGCAATTTAGTTACTCAAAATAACTTTTGTTGTTTCTATTATGTTGTCTACTGCATATATACATCTGGCCAATTCTGCTAAAATATGTAACCAGATTAGGAAAAAAAGAAATTGCACGGTCTAGGTTAGGTCTGTTTTGTTGCATTTTAATGCCCTGCATCGGGGTGACATTTTGCATTTTGTTTTCTTAATTCACTTTGATTGCTCTCTTGTAATGGCCTTGGAGTAATCTCATGGGGAAGATGGATTTGAAGTACTGCATCTTCTATCCCGTGAAAATGTTGTTTTGATTGCTATTAATGTGCCATGTCTTTGGCGAAATGCAATTTGAAATGTAATATCCTCAAACTCCACTCCAATGGAAGGATGTTAATAGAATAGAGAGATTAAGTGGCTATAATAGAAAAGTAGCCCTTTAGTCAATATAATTAAAAAGAACATGTTTGATCACACAGAACTTATTTCGCCACGGGCTATTAAAGTTGGCAAAATCAAAATGTGTTTGTATTTAACGCAGTTTAGATATTGGAAAGCTATCATAAATCTTAGCCTGGTTTTGTTTCATTTTCTTTAATCTTTTAATAAAACCTGGGCTCCACTCCTCTTGGCCAGACATTTGTCTTTGTTTGTTTATTGTTTTGCGGCTGTTGATTTAGTCTGTAATTTGTTATGTTTATGTACGGAGTTCATTGAGGTTCTATTGCAATTGAATTAACGGCAGTACTGAAGAACCAATTATAGAGCGTTTGATGCAGTTTTACTTTGAGAAATAATGTTTGCTTTAAAGCTGAAAGCCTGATGTTTAAACCTCAGGCTTCTTATGAGAAATACTAATACAGTGGGAAGGTACAGAGAAGTTCCAAAATTGACTGTATATTTACACCAACTTTTATAAATGATTATATATATGTGTGTGTGTGTGTGTGTGTGTGTGTGTGTGTGTGTGTGTGTGTGTGTGTGTGTGTGTGTGTGTGTGTGCATGTGCATGCATGTGTGTGTATTTATCAGCATTTATAAAAAGTTAGTTGGAGTCTTCCTTAATTAAAAAACTGGTTTGGGCAGCAAAAGATCATGAGACCAGTCAGGTGGTGGGGGGGAATTGCAGGTGGCCATTTATTGATGATTAATGAATGTGTGTGTGTGTGTGTGTGTGTGTGTGTGTGTGTGTGTGTGTGTGTGTGTGTGTGTGTGTGTGTGTGTGTGTGTGTGTGTGTGTGTGTGTGTGTGTGTGCACGTGTGTATGTGTGATTGAGGAGAGGTTATGTGTACATGGTCAACTTTTTAAGCTGTGCTAGCAAGCCTCAGGACTACATGACACTGCCCGTACATGACAAGAACTTTCCAGTTCTAGCCATGCCTTTGCACAATGCATCCCTCATTACAACAATATTGAACATGCACGGCATGACTCATAGTTCAGTAATCATTAAACGTGGTCATTTGAAAAGCTTAAATAATTACATCTCTGGAAATGAGTAATTTGGAATCCATTCAGCTGCTCAGATGCCTGCAGACTTGGCTGTTTTAATTTATTTCAATTTTCAAAGCTGTCATTTATTCATTATTTTTACTGGTGATAACAATACTTTAGAAATCAGTGAAACGTCTGGGATGCAGTGCATGAAAGAGTGTTCAAATTAGCTTTCCATTACGAAATTGTTAGTTCTCTGCCTAATTGTGTAGGAAAGAAGTGATCATGGATCCTGATTTGTCCGTGTTAAGGCTAGTGAAAATACGAAAGAAATCAGTCACTTAAATTTTGTGACACACAATTACTTTTAATTCATGCAGGATCACTTGATTGCTGCAATTTAGAAGAGGACGGATAGAGACAGTTAAAACAACTGATCCTCAACACATTATGTTGTAAATTCACTGTTTATTCAGGATGTTAGACACACTTGATATTATGTTGGCAAATCACACTGTAATTAAGAAAGTGAGTTCTGTATAATTGCTAGCTACTCCACAATATCAAATGTGACTGTTTTACAAGAGGATATTGCTAGCTTTTCAAATAATCTGGTTTAGGGTTTGGTTAGATTTAGGTAGATGAGTCTTTGGGGTTATGTTTTTTATATTCAGAGTTATGATGATTCAAATAAAGCATGATCAAATCTCTAATTAAAAACAAATACCAACCTCACATTTCGTATTATACAAATCCATAAGATATGACCAGATATGAGAATGTTAAGAAGTCAAGTTGGGGACTGATTGCTGTAAAAATGTTTGTTTCCACTGTTAGCTTTGAAAGAGGGTACATGGGAAAAATAATGTTAAAGACTGAGGCTACTCTGACATTGTGTATATTTCTGCAGGAAACCACACACTCTGTCCTGTATAGGTGTTAATATTCCCCATGCTAACCCCTAACTAAGCTGTACAGTCTACGTTGCAACCCTGTAAATCACAAGCTCATTGCATGCCGACAATGTACTAAGTTTTACTTACAGAGTAGTCACAATGTAACTATTAATTAATTATGCTAGTAAACAAACTGTTCTATGTGCAGTATTATGCATTGATATGATATGAAGAATTGTTTATTGGTTGTATGTTGACAGTATTATTAAGGATATGTCTGAGGATAACACCACTTTTGCCACAGGGTTGAAAAAGGGTCAAACCTCAGTTATTGCATTTGTATATATGTTGTGGCTCCATGAAATACTGTGTGAGTTTGTGATGCTACAGCATGCTGAATAGGCGCCTTGAGACTCATGATTGATGGTGCACCAGAATGATGCAGCCAACTGAATTACCTAAACCCTCTCTCACCGCATTTACTGATTTCAAGTATGCCGTTTCCCTTCCTCCCTGTTTCTCTCTACTTCCTGAATGCAAAATTTAGTAGACGGTTGAACCTTTTGTATTGCTAATACCTTGTCACTGGCTACATTGTTTACTTATTTTCTACTGTGTATACCCTGAACTCATTCTGATATCAGTGTGCAGCCCTGAGCATTTTATTTTCTGATCCCGGATGTCACTGAGGATTTACATGCAAATACTTATACGTTTTACTACAAGAATATAACGTTTCACCCATAAAGTAGTTAAATCACTCTACAGAGAGTCACTGCCTACTGCTTTCTGTCAGAAACATTTTACCGTATTTATGTCATAAATTACATTAAAAGTATGTAGGCATTAATGCAGGAATATGTTCCGTCTTTTCTGTGCTCTTCAAATGTGGTCATGCTGTAAAGATTTGCATAAACATATGTAGTGGATGTGCACGGTGAGATGAATATGTCACATTTCAGGGTTTTATGCCTTGGGATGTCACGGAGAATGTGCATATTGTAATGGGAATGTCTTCCTTATTTCAGCACTTTTCTCAGTTTGAGTTACTTATTTTAACCATGAATCATAAAAATAACAGTTTTGATGCCAAAGGTATTATAAGATGATTTAATGTTAGTCGTTAAAAAATTGGTTCAAAGCAAATTTTCCTTAGATTGAATGTGTTTTAAACATTAAATTCCCCCTGTAAAGGTTTATTAATGAGTAGTGCGAGCTCTGCTGAGTTCCATGTCAGGCAATGCTTACACTTCATTCTGTACACTGTACTCTTCTCAGATCTCTGCACACTGTCATCCACACTCTACACTTTACCAGTGCCACAGTTGTGTAAATGTTGTGTGGTTTGGACATACCATGATTGAATCTGGGTAACTGTGTTGTCACTTAAACATTGTGAGTGTCAAACTCCTTTCACAAGATTGGTATGGTCAGGTACCCTTCCCACAAATTCAGATTACAAACCTTTTTCTGGTACATTTACCCTCTGTTTTTGACAACTGGAAGGAGTGCAGATTGATATTTTTAACATCTTTATTGTGGTTTTGAAGCCTATAGCCTGCATCACATTTAGCTGTAACTATATGTTGCAGAGGTCAGGGGAATCAATGGCCACCCATATTTTAGAGGACCCTAAGGCTGAGATGATAGATCCCACAATCTCAACATTGCCGGTGGGCCGGCAGGTGCACCACCCCACAGGACGCAGTTTTCTCCTGTTCTGGGCAAGGCCAGAACCCATTTGGCCCGAGGTCTGTTGCCACTGAAACCAACATTGGCACCTGCTCCTGGCTGTAGCAGGAACATGGGCAAGAGCAGTCCAGGTTCAAAGAGTCATGGGAGATCTCAGTGAGGTGACATGGAGCCAGCCAAACTGAGATCTGCACTGCTGACCTGGGCCTTTGGCTGGAGCTGTCTGCCTGGCCTGCCAGCAGAGCAGTGGCCTTTGCTGAGATAAGAGGATTCATAGCCCCTGAGGCCTGGAAAATGGCAAAGGAAATGAGGAGCTGTTGCTTTCCTACTCTGTGTCATGTGCCACTGTAATTTCCCACCAGCCCTAGATACGAAAGGGATACATATCAGTGGAGATAACTGTGAATATGCCATTACATGGTATGTTAAACTGAATATTCGAGATGAGCTTAGCCTCTGTTGCTTTCTGTAAATTAGCAATGTAAGATGGCAGTCTTTAAATCATTCAGTTCATTCAGTTTCTCGTCACAGAGCTTTTGTATCCATGTGTGCCAAGACATCGATTCAATACTTGTAAATTGTAAGGAGTGACATCTGTACACCAGAGGAGTATTTGAGGAATATAAGTTCTAGTAAATAATGCAAACGATAAGACAGAGAATGACTGCAAAACTAATAGTTATTTCTGGCATTCAAGTCTCTTGTAAATACAAAACTGAAAAAAGGTATAACTGTGCTGTCATGACATATTTTTGGGTGACACTGTGGTTGATCATGCAGTGAAATAATATTAAAATCCGCACACATATACATGTAGCATTACATGCCAGACTGAGTTAAACATATTGTAGCTTATTTTATTTATTTGTTTAACCAACTGCAGCAATGTGTACCTGATGAAAATTTGAATCCTAAGAGCACGTCACTTTGAACTCTGCAAAACACAAGCCAATTTTTCTGCAGTAGCGGGCACTGCAGAAAAGCCTCAACTGGCTGCTCCTCCATCATCACTCATGTCTCCTGTTTGGGAACATTTCAGCTTCCCAGTTTGCTGTAATAACAGCTCCTTAATTTTACCAGGATTTCTCCAACAGCTAGTCTTGTCTCAGTTATTAAGTGTAGTATCACTGCCACATGTCACCTCCAATCCAGCACATGAGAGGAAAAAATAAAACTTTAGCAAACCAGACAGCCAGTCACAGTGTTTTTTCTTCACACATGACAGCTGTTGAACAGGTTAATGTAATTACCAGATAAAATAAACACATTACTAACTCATCACTGTATGCATGGACTTCATCTACTCTTCATTTCTCTGACACACACACACACGCACACACACACACAGTCAAAATGTAAATCTTTCTAACTGTAGTATATGTTTATGATTGAAAAATAATTGTATTTCTTTGAATATTTTCCCATTATGGCTTGCTAACGGTTGTTTTGTTAATTGTGTGATCACAAGAAAAAAAAATGGTGAATAAATAATCAGCCTTATTTGTTTGGATAGCTAACATAAGCTGCTTTGAATGGATGTATATTGTTAATATTATGCTTATCTGCTGTTCTAAAAACCAAACTGGGTCTTTTGTGAGGTTGGCGTTACCATCTCCCAAGTCTTTATACAGCCCACTTTAGCAGAGGGGGCTCTGGATGGATTGTGTGCCTGGATCTTCATTGATTACATGGAAGAAGTTGTGAGAAGGGGAGTCAAAGTTAAAGCAGCACTGAAGTTGCACTGTGTTCAATGATTTCCAATTACTCAGACGGGGCTATGCCAGGGCCAGAAATGAGCCTGGTTAGAGGTGCCTTCAGACCCGGCCCTGGGAGCTGCCACAGTAAACAGGCTCTGCAGCAGGTGCTGTGCGGCAGTCAGTAAAATGCGGTGCATTACAGAGTGAGACAGCCCTCCATTACGAGCTGATGTGAGAGGCCTGGGAAGTGCAGAGCAAATTGGCAAGAGACCTTAAGTGACAGACACTGAGGTATTTTAAACTCCTCCATTTCAGCTGTAGTCAGCTACACTATTCATATGTATTCAATTTGGCTGTGTTTATTCTTTTATAGTTTTTCCCCCAAAAGATATTTCTTTCCAAGTTTGCTGCAACTAAACTGATATTGATTAACAGTATGATGCCCAGGATGATGAGTAGCAGACAGCTTCCACTATAGATTGTATATACATGTTTGATAGCTCCAGACTGTGGGTATTTATATCCTCAGTTTAAAAGCATATATTGTTCAAATGTTTGATGTTAAAAAGCAATGGATGAAACAAATAATGATAATACTGTAATCCAATGAATAAGATCAATCCTTTCAAGTGATGCAGGCAAATATCTGTATGGAAATCTGTAGAAAAAAAATCTGTAGCCTAATTCTCTGGTATTTTCTGATGTATTTACAATATGATTAAGCATATTATTTTGACTAAAGCTTATTATTTGGAGGCTTTGCATATATGAGGGTAAGTAAAAAATTATTGCCACTAGGGTTCCAGTTCATACATCCACAGGTTTATTCCAAACAAAATGTTTTTAAACATGTCTCTGAGATCAGTGGATGGCTGCATTTCTTTCATTATTACACTTGTCTTGTAAGGGTGCCTTCAAAAAACAGGATACTTTTTGTGCCATGGAAAAAACTATTTTGAGGTCAGGGTTAACATCACATTTTTAACCCAATTCAAGTGAAAATCTTTTCACGGGGACCTATTATGAAGAAGTTTTAAGAAAATTGAAAACTGCATTGGTGAGAAGAAGGCCGGGAAAGTTGCACTGAGGATTTTTTTTTCCATCACAACGATGCACATGCTCAGTCTTCGAGGGAAGCAAGGGCTGTCCTATGAGAATCTTTTTGGGAAACTTTACCCCATCCACCCTACAGCCCTGATCTTGCCCCTCCAGGCTTCTTTTTGTTCCCACAACTCAAAGAACATTTAAAAGGAACACGATTTGTGTCCCTTGATGATGCCAAAACTGTCGTTTTGACATGGTGTAAATTGAAGAGCGCGGAATTCTTCAGGGGAGGGTTCGAGATGGAAACACCACCTTCAGAAGTGCATAGACCTAGATGGAGGATATGTTGAGAAACAATAGCCTCACATTTTGATATTTTTGTTTAATAAAGTTTTCTATGAGTTTGTAGCAATACTTTTTGACTTACCCTCATATAACTAAATGCACATAATTTTATTGATCCAGATTAAAGGAATTAAAGAAGTTTTTTTTTTTGGATTGAAACACACAAAGCTTCAATTTGGTTCCCATTTGTTATTTGTTGCTTGGCTAGCCACGCCATTAAAGCAATGGCTAGTAAAACAATGAAAAAAGTCTTTTAATGAATGTGGCAAGATTCAAGTTGATAGCACAGGCATAAGAGATTTCTGTTTATTGTAATGCTGTCTTTTATTCTCCCTCTTTTTTGCTTTAGTCTTTGTTTTAATTGTCCCTTCTTTGTATATGAAGTTGAAGGCAGCTATGTGCAGAATGGTAATTTAGTTGAGGATAAATCCTACTGTGGCCCACATAAGCTGTTTCTTCAGATTTCTCTGGGGTGATTTAAAGGCCAGACAAGGAAAAAGAAAAGGACAGAGTGGGGGAATGGGGAGGAGAAAAGCAAATCTTCTGCACTCTGGGTATGTAAATAATTGAAATAGTATTCGTTTAGCTGGATTACACTTGAAAACAAATGGACTTAAACATCTGACTGCTATTAAAAGCCTCATCCTGACTAAATTATTTAATAAGAGGTTGCAGGGAGATTTCACATCTCCTTTGATTATTTTATTATTTATTATTAAAATTATTATTTTATTTGTCAGTTTATGAACGAACAGGCTTTAAGAGCATTGGAATAATCTGCAGAACCTACAGACAGACATTGAGAATAATGTGCCTGACTTGGTCTGGAAGAGAGAGTTTTATTCATGTAAGACAGCTGATAGTAAGCCTACTCCTCTTGTGACAGTTCAGAGTTGGCGAGGGACCAGACAGTTATGATAGCAGACACAAAGGCACATTTGGCTTTTCACTGACTGGGCCATGATTTCAAAGCCAAGTTGTCGACCTTGAGCACTGGCTTGGGATGTTGAGAAGGATAAAAGTCACCAGGGACTGTACCTCGATAGGCCATTGTTGTCCAGCAGCTAGTGGCTGGCAGTATGTTAGTGGGCAGGGGGAGGGAGAGCAGCTCTGTCTGTTTGGATCCCCTCCAGCTGTCGTTGTAGTGGCACAGGCTGCTGGGGGGAGCGTACCTGTCGCACAGCGCCGTGCACCGTTCTGGCCACTCTTCGGGCTCAAGGGCCAGGTTGCGCGCAGAGGCCAGTGAGGACCAATCTGGATGTAGGATGATGTCAGCAACCCCATCCTCTCAGCACAGGCTTAACTCACGATGATACTTGCCCCTCCCCTTCCCCCCGTACACTTTTTTAATGTTCCTCTCCTCTGTCATAAGCATGATGACCTCTTGCTTTTCTTTTTTCCTCATTTTGTTTCCATTCATGTATTTCATTTTGGAGGCAAGGAAGGACGTAGGGACCTAGGCCTGGGGGGTAGCATGGAGGCTCACCAAGTGAAAGATGAGCTGGAGGCCTGCGACCGGAGATATCAGCACAGATCTTTGGGGGGATGGAGGTGGGGGGGCAGATTAGAAATGATGGATGAACTCTGTTTGTGTTGCTATCTCGGCTATCTCTGCCAGAGCATTAGAAGCCTCAGTATAATAAGTACAATGTAAACGCATGCACTTTGCACAGCTGAAGTCACGGCTCCTCTCCAGAACCCAATGAATTCGCCTCAACCCCACCGCACCAGCAGAATTTGTGTTTTGTTGATTGTGCTGTTGAATTTGTACTGTTATATTGTTGAAGCACATGTAAACTTAGCTTCAAAGTGTCTTTTTTTGCGATAATTGGTCTGTGAATATCATACAATATGCATCCATGAAAACCAGTTTTGCAGAGGGAAAACATTCTGTCAACTGACTGAGTAGTTGAAATGCAATAACATTGCGTAGGATCATTTAAATAAAGTGAAAGAAGAAAAATGCAGGTACACTGCTAATGTTCCACTGTCACATGATCCCCGGCAAAAGAGAGGGTTCGTTTTTTTTTAATTATTATTATTTTATTTTTGTTTTATTCTTATTGTACAACGCTACTCAGCCTCATTGCTCTTATAAAGAAAAAGTTCTGTGAGAGAAATTATGCATTCGTTCAGCTGATACAGATTGTCAGTTTAGACAGCTATAGACAGAAATCAGCTTTTATCACTGAAAAGATGCATCCTGCAGGTTCCCTAATGGCTTTTTTTCTTGTTTCTGTCCAGACTGTTGAAATTGAAGGTTAAACAGTGGTAGGAGTGAATGTGACAGAAGCGTAGGTGTTTTACAATAAATCAAAAAGTGATTTTGTGCCCGGAACACATGATAATTAAATCAGTGAATAATATAAGAACCTTTCCTGTCATTGTCTTATGGGAGTGTGGAGATAAAGGTATGCATATGTACATTGAATGTGGATGAGAGAGTTGTGGATAAAAACAGGAACAATGAAAGGGATGGGTCTGCCACATGCTCATCTCACGTTTTATTTAGTGGACTCTGTTCTTGGAATCTGTACGCTGAATCAGAAGTGCTAATTGTCATTCTCTTTCCTGTCATCTATATTTTTCTATTGTTTGTATAGCATGGCTAGTTTTGTCATATGCTGCTTGACAATTTACCTATAGAAATATGCTATTTTAAAAATTTGATTTAAATTGATCAATCGATAATTGTGATTTATTTATGCAACCCTGGTATTATATAGTATTAATGTATTATACGAGTGTGAGTCTGATGGAAACCCACCTGAATACTGTTGTGTGGGTTTCTGACTGATCATTGACCCCTTAAAGGTAAAAAGAGTGTCCTTTATCAACAACTGAAACTGTTAACCTGTACCTACAGAGGACAAAATGTTCCATATATTTTGGATATTAAATCGTGTGTTTTGTAGGGAATGCACTTTTTAGGAAACTTGATGGGAATACATTTATTAGCAATTATATTGGCCTTTGTTTTAGGAAGGGGAATAACGTGGGTACAGTTTTACATCCATTGTCAGGTTATTAACGGAATGTACTCACCACTCTTGAAACCATCAATCTTTAATGTAAAAATCTTTCATCTCTACAAGAAGCATGGTTATAAATGCCTTTTCCGGTAGATAGCCGATTCTCCTGTTCCCGTTTGTCTTTGCACCGTTTTGCCATGGTTACAGAATGAATTATTTCTCATTTGATTTGAGCCAGTTGTGATTTCCCCAGTAATGACAGTTTTTAATAGCATATCCATATCGGATGACTGTCATAGTGCTTCAAATATGGAACTTTCATGGTTGAAATTGTCTGTTGTCAGAAGTCTAATTTTGAGATAGTTCTTAACATTTTTCCATACCGTTTTAAGGAGCCTTGGAACAGTATGGAGAAGGGATGGTTCAAGGCAAGGAGATCCTTCTTTGCTTACATAAATACCCTCTTTTTTTAACAAAAAGTTTTTGACCAACCCTGAAGCACATGCAGATTTGCAGTATGCCATACTACAGGGGTCATGGCCATGCTGGGATAGAGTGCTCTTGGCAAGAGCGATGGAATCGGTTACTGAGATTTAGTGCCTTCAGACAGCCTGGATATCCATAGGGAGGTGGCCAAGGACAAAGGTCAAGGCAAACGAGTGTCTGTAAATATCTGTAATGGTCTCCAATGAGTAGGTCACTGAGAAAATCTATATGTCAGTCTGCCCAACACCTTCGTTTACTGATCTCGTCATTGGGCTGGAGTAATGAATGGCTTTCATGTGCACCAAGGACTTATGCTTGATGCTTTTAAAAGTACAGTCTTAGAATACTCATAAAATTATATTTTATTGTCTTTTTGGAAATCATTTGAAAATATAAACAACGTAGACAAATCTTGTCTTGCAATGTGTAACTGGCACATGTAACACAATTGGCATTTACTTAATTTTCGAATAAGCTGACCTAAAGCTCACAAACTGTCTTCATGCTAACCTCATTTTTTGTTTATTTAATTGTACCTTTCTTATATATGGTTTCAAAAAGGGGTCTATTCAGATCTGCCCTCAGCGTGACTTCAGCTCTTAATAATCAATAATAATAATAATAATAATCAGGTCGAGTAAAACTAACTCTAGGACAAAGTTATTATTCACCTTAGATATTCAGCACATTATAAAATATGATATCAACCAATGTTTATCATTCAACAATAAACCACGCTGTAAAAATGTATGCCAGTTAATTAAACCATCGTTGTTTATCAAACCTCAGTGATTTTATTTACTTCATTCACCTAAAATCTAATGAAACGTTTTGCTAACCTAAAGTAAGAAGCTGAGGTGACACTCAGTTTAATTAAGGAAGGTGACACAAAACAGAAATCAACGGGGTTACGCAAGTTGTTCAGTTAACACCGGTGACTTTGCAGTGCAAATATACATTGCTTCCCTGTACCATTGCTGAAACTGCTGTCTCCAGCAGCAGGCGTTCAGTACGATAAACAGGTGGTTTACCGTGCATTTATCAAATTACAGGAGAGGCAGTTTATTTCACATGAGAACCTAGCCGTGTTCTTTCCATCTTGACCAATTTTAAAGACGGTCAGGAGTGTTACGCTGACATCCGTGTTTTACCTTATCCACGTTGCCCACTGCCACGCTCTGATTCACCAAGCAGGTGATCTTGACAGGACAGAGTGCATACACAAAATGGGTCGTTGCTGGTTCGAAAGAAATGAATGTATATAATCTTTCAGCACGATTGTTTGTTTATTGGATAGATTGACTGAACGGACCGAGAGGCTGATAACAGGTACAATATGAGAAGCCGGTACTGTGATCACCTTACATTAGATATCCAGCATTGCAATTTGTGATAAGTCATGTTCGTTGGTGCGCCTGCTACTTCACAGAAGTGCATATTCAATTTTTAATTGTATTGCCCATGAGAAGTACAACTAGTTTCTGGCCTTGACAAGTCATTTATAAGTATAATCAGATCAATGAAACAATGATAACAATTAAATCCAATTGTATTAAATATACAAAAAAAAAAGGTATATATAACTATGCAGAAGAACCCTGAGCGCCCAAAAATCAGAATTCCCCCCTAAGTATGCAGTGGTCTTATAAGTGGCCTGGTAGTTTGGTCTGTGGTCACATTAAAGCACTGTAGCATGCAGGGGTTATCACATAGCCTGCTTCCCCAGGGTCAGAGGAGCAATCACTTTGCTTTCCCCTTTGTAAATGAGGCATTTATTCAGTACATTCTGTACTCTGCGAATAAATAACTGCCCCTTTGATAAGAGAGTAATACACAGGGGTGTATTATGGGTCTGAAATTGACCAAGGAATGACAGACTCCCAGTTCTCACTGTAATAGGTGATTGGCTGTGTGAGGAACCAAAGGTATTGTTCCACCATATTTTTTCTAAACTATTGTGGCTTTTTTTATTTTTAAAGGGGAAGTCCCGCCAAAAAACACTGCTTAATATTTAAAGTGATGGTCCTCACCTTAAGAATAATGTATTGCTGGGATTTATAATATAAGTCTTTTGCGCACAGAAAGGAAATATACAGTTCCCGTTCCCAGACAGTTATGTAACTCAGGTTGAACGCCTCCCCTTTCCCTTGTAGAGAATGCATTTGGAATTTATTTAATGGTGCACTTTAGATGACATTAAAAAAGACTCCCACCCTAGAGTTGTGACATAACTGTTATGACTGTGACCTGAGAAATATACAAAACAATGACTTGCTGTGATTCATGCCAGTGTTCTCCAATTCAAAATGTTTATCCATTCATTAAAATGCTAATTAAAAGACATCACCACCTCAGATGTTCTTTTGTTGATGAAGACTAGTTTTGTCTACGCTCAGAGCTTGGATGGTTCAGATCACTACAGATTTGAAGACACTCTTACCATACCATCTTTTATGTGGGGTTTCCACTCACCTAATAGCACAGCTTAAGGGCTATTGTGTGAAATGCTGATGTGTAATGTTTGCAGATTTTTCCCTGATCGATGCAGTATGGTGTGTTGAAGCTGGCACAGCTTACAGATGGGTCTGAACAGATTGTCAAATTGCCATTTCTTTAGCAAGCACACTACCATGCCTTCGCTCAGGAAAAGATTTATTTTCTCATACTGTGTGTGCAGGCTGAAAATAGCAATGTGATTAGAGAGATACAGATTATGATCCTAATGGTTTCATGACATGCATTTCATGTGCGCAGTGGTGGAGGTCTGAAAATCATGATCTGTGAAAAGCATGTAGAATACAGTAAATTATAATACATTCATTATTGAGCATGACATTGTTCATTCTCAATGAAATGCTCAATTGTTGAGCATGTTTATTTACTCAGATGTTTATTTTAGATTCACCATTTCAGTTTCATTAATTTAACTATGAAACAAGCCCAAACAAGCCTGGTTGAACTGGACTGGGGATATAGCTAAGATAGCCCAGTGAGAGTAAGTGGTACTGGACCCTCTCTCATTTAGATTGAACCAGGCTTGAACCTGGTTTCATCTTCCCACCTGTTTTCTGGGCAAGGCATGCTGGGATTGGTAGGCACTGTGCTTCCACAGAACATTTAGTATTTGGTTTGGTTAGTGATTTCAAGATTCTCAGAGTAATCAGACAATTCTCAGAGTAAGTTGCGGACTTTAATTTTGACAGAATTAGGGCTATCTTAGGGCTGCCAGCTGCTGGAAGAACTGTTAGCTGTGTGTGTGTGTGTGCGTCCGTGTGTGCGTCCGTGTCTGTGTGTGTGTGCATGTGAGTGTGTATGTGTGTGCTTTTGTATGTGTGTGTGTTTGTGTGTGGGCGGGCATGGTTGTTATTGAAGAGTTTGGGTTGCAGATGGCTGCAGAATTGATGAACCAAGCAACTCTCCCCTCATTCAGAGATACAGTTTCCTGAAATGATTCCCACTGCTTTCATCTGTTTTCAGTGTGAAAAAAGGGGTCTCACACATTTGAAAATTCTCACGTAGGACACCTCCTTCTGGGCACGACGCACTGTCACCTGAATGCCAGAAGCATGGATCTCTCCTCCAGGTCTGCCAGCGGTAATAACAGCTTGCCAGCTAGTGTGGCTCATTACGGCATTGGTGCTTTTACAGATTCCCAGTGCCTGGAGACACTCAATTTACACAGCGACATGTGACAATGTGCTGCTGTCGTCCCACTATTCACAGATCAACATACCTTCATCAGACACATGGAGATTGACACATCTTTGAAATGAGCAATGAAACTTTTTTCAAACTCCTTTTCTTTCTCTTTCTTTCTCCCTCTCTCTCTTATTTTCTTTTTTTTTTTTTTCCTATAACACCCACATCCTGTTTTGTGAAGCAGGGAGCAGGCTGTGTTGCTAATGCCCCTGTCTCAGATTGTCAGTTAGGATTATATTGGCTGGTGATGGAGCTTCGTCAGAGCCTGCAGGGTCAGTATTAGACTGTGTAATACAGAGAGTCATGGGTCCACAGGGAGAGACGCAGGCCCACAGGGAGACTTTACCTTTCGAGACTGCTGTTCCAGGGAGGCTGGCAGGGGAGACCGCAGCTGCAGTGGGCAAGGCTGGTGGGTCCTTTTGAATATGTCAAGGCTCATTCATGGGGCTACAGGTTTAGCCATGCCACAAAGGGCTCTGTGCATTTTTCATCAGGAGCTGAATCAGTGCTGCTTTGCTGTCTTGCCCTTGAGCAAGGTCATAGCTCAATTTCAAACCTTCCTGCGCAGCATTAGAAACAGGCGTTGTGATTTTGACGTTTTTGTAGTTTGCTGTATGGCTGTGCTTTTTTATCCTTGTTTTGTAAGGGGGGTTTGGAGGACGGGTTGATGGTCAGTGATTCCTGCCCATGTAGTTCCCATCTGCATGCACCTGAAGAGGCAACATCCAATTATTCTTCCCAGAGGTGTCGCGGCCCTGCGGATGCCTGCCACTCCTGTATTGTGCTGCTCTGCGGCATTCCAGCTCCTCTCTGTGGGGCTCGGCTGCATCGTCCACACATTCCCATAATAGTCACCCGGGACCCCATGCTGAGACTATGCCAATTAAATTAGGTAGCAGAAGTACTCTCCTGCGTCTCCCCCCCCTTCTTCCCCCCCACCGCATCCTATTTACAGGGGGATGTGGGGGTTGGAGTCCCCAAAGACCCCTCCACTTCTTTGCGCTCGGCTGTGTGCTGTAATTGCGTTTAGGACACGCCGTTGACAGAATATGTGAGAAAATGTGAGGCGGATGAATAAATACATGAATCAATAAACAGGGCAAGATCTTCAGTAAGTCCGACTGCATTACCCACCGAGCAGCTCTAGGGAGAGTGCGAGGGAGAGTGGTGGGAGCCGCCCCTTCCTCTGTCTGAACAAGGTCATGTCTTCCATAAAGTTAATAAGACCGTTAAATCTGAAGGTGCATCAGAGGAGGTATAAAAAGACATAACCCGATTCGGGGGCCAGATAAAGTATTTAAATATTCATGGCCGACCTGAAACGAAATATGCTGTTATAACTAAGGATGCTGGGATATTAACAGCACTTTTTTTTGCTCTAGGCTTAATTTAGCCCGAGGATGTTCACTTCAGAGGCCTGCAAATATTACACTACGCATATTGTATTACTAATGCTATTGGGAGTTTCATATGCATGGTATTATTACCTCTGTGTAGTAACATTCTGCTATATTAAAAGCACCCATCTATAGAAGGTGACATGATCCCTCACTGGGCTTCACTATTCAGCCTCTATTCTACTCCTCCCTGCTGAGGAAAACCTCAGAATAATGTAAGTATTTATATTATAAATGATTTCTTGCTGCAAAAAATCAATATACCCTAAAATAGAAGTTCTGTGGCTCTAATTACTTTTTGCTCAGCCCCTAGCTTCCCACAGTTTAAGCACACAAGTTTTGAGGGAGGCGTTTGTGATGTGTGTGGCCCCGTAGCACTGTTGCTTGATTTGAGAGTAATTAAAAATATAACAAAAGTGATTACTACGGAAAATAAAGTAAGCGGGTAATTTGATTCAGGAGAGCAGGGAGGCGTGGTGACACTTAATAAGTTTAAACTCTCACATTAATTACTTTAAGCTGTTAATGAACAGCTTTTCCCCACCCCATCATGATCTTCAACTTCTAATAATTGCCGTTTTAGAAAATGTTACAATATTGCTAAAGTGCCTCGGACTGTGGTGCGCCAGCAGTTCAAGCTCCCAAATCTTGGTTGAAAATTATACAATTGTATTTGTATATTTCTTACTATAATTGAAGGTAATTTGCCTGAAATAATTTTCACATGAATTTCTTTCTATTTCTTTCTTTTTTTAATTGGAACAGTGTCCATGATCAGGCATTTCATTTGGCGTTGTTTTATGTCACATTTCTGCTGTGGAGAATGTGAGGAGAACAACACATGTCTTAGGCTTGCTGTCTGTCTTAAAATTTCAGTTTCTGCCAAAGATTGCTCTCTGGTGAGGTGAGAAATAGAATGTGTGACCGGGTTAATTAAAATTTAAAGAAAAAAATATTAATGACCTGAACTGTCCAAAGGTGGAAACATATGGCGCCGCCACGGCGGGCCTCTCCCTCTTGATCAGTACATGTGAGGAGAAAAGGAGATGCCCTCCTTCTCCTGCTTTGATGATGTCACCTGGTCGGCCATCCAGGTGCTGGAATAACATTAGACTGGCTGGACAGGTGGCTCTATGAGAGAGGACAGTTTCAAGCCACCATAATGAGAGAGAGGCCAACTGCTCCTCCATCTGCCACTGTGAGAAGTGCTGTGGACCATTAAATCACATCTCAAAGTTTTATTGGTGAAGTCTATCCTCTCTCTCTCTCTCTCTCTCTCTCTCTCTCTCTCTCTCTCTCTCTCTCTATCTATCTATCTCCCTCTCTCACATGAATGAGAGATTGACAATTGTGATGTCTCAAAAATACACGTCTGTGATGTCTGTGACATACACCACCTGTTTGTTTATAGACTTCGAGCTGGGCCTCCATTGCATTGCAATAGATGTTGTTCTCTGAAGTTCTTATGATCAGATGAACCGATTACTAAATTAAGCTACGGCCAGTAAAACAAAATGCTGTTCCAAGCCTTGCCTTTATTCAATGCCTACACAATTCCCTCTTTTATTTTGTAAAACAAGTCAGGTTACAATTGACATTCACAGGGTGAATGCAGCAGCGCATGGACTTTGCCTCCTTGCCCTTGCGAGTGCACAGCTTGCAGGCAAATTCGCTTCCCTGCTCCGAGAAAGACCTCTACGGATTTCTCCCTGCTCATTGTTTAATATACGTGCCCCTATTGGCAGAGCTGCCTGACAGGATGACGTGACTGACATGGAATGGCTGGCCGCAAAATGATAAGGTGCGACTCGGAATGATCTGTAATGAGCGGGTTATTTGCCAGCCTGTATTTTTGTTTGCTGGTAACAGACAGAGGGGAGCAGTGAAGCAGCGCGGAGCTGGCTCAGCTCTGGAGCCCTGTTTCAGGTTCAGGGCTTTTCACCATCAGCTGTCCGCCTCTGGCTGCCATTTGACTGGGCAGCAAGAGGATACTGAGTTTTGCTGTGATGCTTGGTTTAGCCCAGAGAAAGGTGCTGCCTGAAACCTTAAATATGAGGCTGTTCTGCAGCTGGCTTTGGTGAAATGGATCATGAGAACAGGAGGAAAAACTGGATTTATATTGGTAAATAGGATTATTTATAGAGTAAGCTTTAAATATACCTATGCTTTATTATTCACATTCTTGTTATTGTTTGTCTTCTTCTTCTTTCTGTTATTATTATTATTATTATTATTATTATTGTTGTTGTTGTTGTTGTTGTTGTTGTTGTTGTTGTTTTGTTTCTGTGAGTAGGCAGTTATAGTGAGTGAAACATTACATTTCAGTGCAACAATTAATCAAAGCCGATCTGCTGCTGCTTCAGGTCTGTATTTAAACAGGACCAGCGACAAATATGTTGATGTATGCAAGTATTTAACACATTACACCAAAAGTGGTGTAGCATGGGAAGGAAATTTGAATGAATACCTTATTATGATAAATAGTGCTAGTCATGTCTCAGCTATAGAAAATCATGTCAGGTTAATGTTATTACATCAAGATGTATCATCATTGTAATAGGCTGCACAGATTACTTAACCTTGTGAATCTCTAGTCCTTTCTATTGATTCCAGAGCACAGACACAGACAAAGGGAGAGAAGTAAATTGGGTTGCCAGTGCTGCCAGCTAGGGCGAATTAGTTGCCAGATCATACGGCGTTATTCAGAAAAACCGTGATCATAATAATGAGATTAATTAAAACAGGGAACTGCACAAAACTGACATCTGATATATGTTTAATTGGTTGTGCTACAGAGAATGGAAATGTAGGAAATAGGAATGTGAGGAGGCAACAGGGGGAGACATTTTGGAATGACGTTCACAGGCTGATCCCTCAGCTTTCTGCTCTAGGGGGTTTGCAACACTTGTGCTGAACTGGAAATTGAGTTATTGACGTCCATGTCAGTGGGTTTACACTGGTGTTCTCCTCTGCCTGAGAGGGTCCAGCTGTAGCTGTAGTTTCTGAAGCAAACCAGAGCAGGATGACCCCACAGAGGAACCCTGTGTTAGGGAGGCCTGCCGGTTTTACAAAAAAAAGAGTCTTTCATAGAAAGGCTTACACTTGTATAACGTAATTTATGAACAGGTTGTCACACCACACTTCAAAATGGTCATATTCAAGAGGGAATAAAAAAAAAACACTTGTGGGGAGAATCCAAATGGAAATAATGTGGGAAAATCTGAAAATGATTTTCCTGTGCACTTAAAAGGCAATCAAGCTGAACACCTGTAAAATGGTGGGAAGTTGAGAAGAACCGAGCATAAACACTTTGGTCAAAACAGGCAGGCACTTTTAAGGGTGACAGGATGTCTCCTGTGGCAGCCAGATCTACTAATTTTTAGCAAAGGTTTCACAGGACACAAAAGCTTCTGACATCTCTCTAGCATGTAGGGTTGTAAGCATGTGACTGCTTGCCTGTCTTCTGGGTGTTCCCTGTCTAAAGCATCACCAGGCTGTGGGCTGCCTGGCTCTCAGCGTTCTGTCTCTTTCAGTAACATACAAGGAGGTATTGGCAGTGCAGGAAAGACACACAGGCATGCGTCTCAGATCTTAATGCACAGGCAAGGCGGGTCATATCTGTACAGATACATTTCTTCAAGTTAAGAATGGCAGAAAAGACTTGAATGAATGAATTCTTCACATTCATTCATGAAACACTTTACTGAGACATGATCAGAGAAGCATAAAGTCAAAATGTGACAAGTTTCCAAACCCTGCAGGCACCTGGCTGGCCAAGAGAGGCCACTAAAGAGCAATGAGACTGAAGGGTTATTTTTTTTAGGAAAGTTTTTAAAGGCCTTTAATGGAGGACTTTCAAGAACCCACCCAATCTCCACACATGTTCCTCATCCCTCCCCAACACACCCCTTTCAAATATCAACTACACCCCTTACTTCTTCTTTTTTCTAATGGGTCACTGAATCTGACCGTCCTGCCTGATTCCCGATAATTGTAGCAAAGTGAAAAATCAATGTGAGCTGTAAAGGCCTCCAAAACAGTGGTAAATCAATTGAGCCCAGGGCTGTTCCCCTGTGCATTTACATCATCCACGGTACAGTATACAGTTCCTCAATTATTTCCCATGACTGCACAATAATTTATGTCTGTTGACTTCCACCCTGACTACAGAGCATGGCCAAATAGGTCAGCAGGGACGAAAGGCCAAAAGGTGGAGATGGTAGTTAACTCTCAGTAAATGAGAGCAAGATGGCTTCCCATTAGTCAAAAGAGCATAGCTTTTGAGTCTACTGAATTGCCACCATGAAAATGTTTTCTTGTTATTTTGCAGTTTGATTTTGTTTTTGATCACATAACAATATTTGTATTATATTTTATATTCCAACTTTATGCTGGTTTACCAGAGGGTGATTGATCTTTTCTGTGGGAATCTGTATAGCCTCATAGTTCTGTACATTTTTTGTGCATATTTTGGTTGAATTGATGAGAGAGCGGTACCAGTGCCACCATATTGAGGTATGAGTCACAGAGCCATCCCCCACTCTCATGCACCTGCATGTGTGCACATGGGGTCAGCTAAAAGGTTCTAGGCATCTGCCACTACATGTCACTCAAATGCTGGGAACGCTAATGGATTTGAGCAGTTATCATAACACAATTGCTATGTTAAAGGCTTCAGGCAGTTTGCTTCAGGTTGTGAGCTAAATGGATTTAACACTTCATATGCATTTCCCATGCATGTTCCATGTGTTGTGTAGGTTCGGCTTTAAATCCTTGCCTTGTATTATGTTGTTAGAATGATATATGTTTGAGCATGTTTTGAAATTTTGATGTACACATTACATCTAATATAATGCTTTTTATTGATATATGCAATTGATCTTTTCTCTGATTATTATCTTTTATATGTGGAAATTGACAATCATTCATTTTCAGTGCATTCTAGTCCACAGAGTAAATGAGGTAGCATGTCAGCTGGCTATAAATAGCTGGGACGTCAGCATTTCAGACTGAACAACATCAGAATTTTAGACTGAACAAGGCAGTGGTCATTTCTCTTCTACGACTGCGTATTTTGTTAGACCCACACTCTCCTACTGCTCTCTTTAATGTATTTCTCATTGTATTCTTAAATCTTGTTTTAACATATTTTGAGTGAAGGTTGCATTCCCAGGAAATACCATGTCCTTCCACCCCTCTTAATACAGTAACCTAGTGCTATAATATGGTGGACTGTTGTTTCTATATTGTCTGCAGTCCTTGGCTTGGACAGATTAATGGGTTATTGTTAAAAGCAAAAATTAACATTTCAGACATTACTGAAAGAATGAGTGAAAATGTGTTTATGAAAATGGGTTTATGAAATAAATGATGTGACACAAATTTAATCATGGATTCACATTCACAAGAAGAACATTTATATCATGCTATTCCCTGGACCAACTCTTCTATGGAAAATATTTGCCTGAATCAAAAACAAAATGCAGTTTGATTTAGAATTTAATTAATTGGTCAGCGTTTTCCTCACAAGCAATGTTTGCATGGTAGAAAGCATTGCATGAAATAAACATGAACATTTTCAATTCATTGTGTTAAGTAAAAATAATTGGACTCATTTATCAATATTTTTGTAAAACTGTGTAAATTTTGAACAAATTCCAAATAAAGTAATTTGTTCAAATTAGAACAATTACGTGTTTAGGATCCTCTACAATAACTTACCCTCGTCTGCTTCTTCCACTCTGCAGTCCCTTTCCTTTTCATAGGCAAACTCTAATGTCATTTTACCTTGTATAAAAATAATAACAACAATTGTAATATTTAGTTTTATCTTTCAAAGACAGGAGAAAATAAGATTGCAAATTCCAACACAGTAAATTGCCCAATCAGCTGGCTATATTAGTCCAATAACATAAGAACGTATGTTTATAAATAAGAACATAACAAGAACGTAAATGTATTATGGCAGTCTTATTTCTGCGCTACTTTGGAGACGTGTTGTCTGCTTAAGTTGTCTTACAGCTGCTAGAGCAAGCAATGAACACCTTAGCAATGGTTTCTGCTCCTTATTCATTGCAAATGTCGTTCACATGTTTCATGGAATTCATGTAAAATTCCAAATAATTAGTTTGATCAATCAGGATTACACAAATGAAGCATCACCTGTTTTAATGTTGAATCAAATAGTGATTTTATATAACAATTTTAACCTTTACAATATTACTATATCACTACAAAATAATTTGTTTCTAATTTTTAATCTTACAAAAGATGAGTGAATGGAATAAGAAAAGCAAAAACATGAAAAGCACGCTTTACAGCTGTGTTTTTCCATTTACGCACAGAATATGAACAGTTTTGAGCTCTCGTGAAATCTCAATCTTCGGATCCTATGAACAAATTGATATACGAAAACTTTGATAAATCCCACCTTTTTTCATAAATGCATTCACGAATGATTTATGATCAAATTTGTTCTGCTCACATTTGATAAATGAGGCCCAATGACTGAATCTAGATCATTGTCTGAAATGAATCTACATTGAATACAAGAAAGACCAATATGAGAATTTTTTTTTTGTAAAGTAATATAGGGAAGGTGATTTTGTGGTTCTCTAAAATGAACCTGCTTTTTGGCTTTACTTGGCCCGACAGTCACTGAAAACTGTTTTTGAAATATTATCTAGAATGTTTTGAAATACAACATAACTCACAAAGCCATCAGAGTTGTGGCTTGAATACCTGCCCCATATTTAAATATTTTTTTTTTCCAAAACAGTATGCCTCAGTAATAATTATGATCATTACTTGTGAAATATTTGGAAGATTTAAGAAATGAACTTAAAAGTCACCATACCAAAGATTTACAGAAAAATGTATTACACTGAAATAGCTTCCCTTCCAAAAAACTGATCAATAGGAAGACTGTTGAGACCCATTTACTACAGTCCTACAGAAGCACTAATTGAAAGATTTGAGGTAATATAACTGAATTGGACTGTCCTTTGAAAGAAAGCACTGAAAGCTAATGTATCATTTTAAAAGGGGGATAAAAGTGTCAAGTGCCACAATGTAGTCATGCTTTACAAGCTGTTAACCTTTGGGAGTTTAAAAAAAGAGGAACGTCATGGATTAATGGGGTCAGATGAGAGTTAAAAAGTGAGATTGGCTGTTCTTTATTTGTTATTCGTGCAATTTTGATGTTTTTCTTGTGTTAAATAAATAAGAGATATTTAACAAAAATGACCTCAATTACTTTGACTTTCAATAATTTAAGTGGTTCCGGCCACTGTATCAGAGTGCAGTCTCTTTTTGTGCTGTCAACCAATGTCCCGCGCTGTTTTAATCAGAGCAGTTTGTAAAATGGACAGTTTCAGTGAGATCATCTGAATATCTGCTGCAGCTCCCACTCATAAATATCCAAGTACAGACCTAAAGGCATGCACTCCTGTTCTGTGGGATCAAATATGACAACATCATTATGATGCAGTAGAACACTATTTGTCAGAAAACAATGTAATTAGTTCAATAAAAAAAGATCAAGGTACTTTGCAAAGAGGATATCACCACCCATAATAGAGTTGTGCTTGCTGACCCCAGGTATGCATGTGTCACTGCAAAGTGTGGCCTTATGTTCAGAAATCAGCCAGAGTGGCATGTCCTTTTATCCTGAGAAATGGAATAAATAGACAGGGAGATCGCCATGGTGAAGCACCTGCTCTGTAAAGCAGGACCTTGGTCTCTAGTGTCAGACCAAGGTGGAGGCTTTTGTTATTTCAGCCAGGGATCACTGAACAAGATACAGGCCACTGATTCCTACCGTCTTCAGAAAGCACTGTGTAAGTTATATCTCAGCTAATTGTTAAGTGATGTGATTCAGTGATGGGGAGGCAGGGAGAAAATGGTCCAGCATGGGCACGAGTGTAACTCATTTGGCACCACCTTTGTTTTTGACAACGGTGTCACATGATTGATTCTCAACCCCATTGCAATAAATTGCAACGATGCTTCCATCTTCCCTTCCTGACTTCAGTGTAATTCCACAGTGACGATATAGAAAAAAATAAAAAATAAAAAAATATGATACTTTTATACACCATGGTGAGGTTTACTGTGAGTGCGAGACAAATTGAAAATATTTCAGTGGTTTTATGTTGACAGGCCTTCCGATGCTTATTAATTTGTCTGGAGTTCAGGTGACACATGAATACAAATTGTTTGGACTGAAACCATCTGTCACTGAAGGGATTCTGTTTCTCATCATGTTTCTGGAGCTGAACCAGTCAATCACACAAAACTGTTTACAACTATATGGTAATGCAAAAAAAAAAAAAAAAAACAAATAAAAAAAACATCCCAGGTCATATTTTTCTTTTAAAAAATATCTCTTGAACAGTTGTGTCATTAGCCTGTGGCCTACAAAGCCCCTCCTATGGGATATGTTTCTCCAGAGTGAAGAAAGAAACATTGCTTTGCGAGTCCAAAGTCCATCAACAGTATCTGTAAGAAACAAGATTGCCTTAAGCTTTTCCCAGGCACAGCTATAGTTGATGTGGGCTTTCCTTGTGCAGCAAGGTTTGGCGCTTTCCCCCGAAGGTCCTCACACCTTAAATTTCAAAACAGATGGCAGTAACCTGCCTTTCTGCGGCAGCTTACTGTAAACCTCTGGAAGTTCCCCGATCCAAGTGGATTCCATCACTAGGCTGCATTAGTCTTACTTCTTACAAAGTGAATGTGGCTGCGCAGATAAGAAATGAGGACATGTTGTTCCCCACAAATCTATGTGGTGTGTGTGCACAGAGGGAGCACTGCTGGTTTTCTTCTGTTCTCCAAAGGGATGACACACACCACGAATGGTTTGGATCTTTGAAGGGCATAAAAGAAAAAAAAAAATCATTTCTCTTTCCTCTTTCATCGGCGGCACTTAGATTCCAGCATCCAAAAGAGCACCTTTTGTGTTTTGAGCATGATATAATCCACAGCTGCCACGGAACAGTGGTAACCGGTGTGTTAGTGAAAGGGCAAGTCACACATAAAGTGGCCTGTCGCCTTTTTTCCTCTTCTAATGACCTTCGAAATGTCAATTAGAATGTCCCGACTGTCTTCAGTCCCTGTGATCCCACCACATGAGTTCCTTTTTAACTGCGCTGGGAGATGTGGTAGGCAAGGGGCTTCCTGGCACTGAAGGTCCATGCCAAATCAAGAGGAGGGAGCGTGACCTTCCGTCTCATTCAGTTACTCCTCCAACCCGGGCACCCACACTTCTCTGTTTCCATGAGTGGTCTATCGAATCTACAGCTCATTTTAATCTGAGGCAAACTGGGTTTTATTTCATCAGGCAGAATGTTTTATAGTCAGAACCTCTCCGCATGCAGTACAGAGAGCAGAGACAATCTCCTTGTCCTTTCCATTACCCACCATCAAAAAAAGCCAAGTAAATTATGCAAATCATATTCACCCACCGGACCAGCTGTGAGGCAGGCATCATGGTAAATGCCCAGAGCACAATCTGAATGCAGCAAAAACCCACAAGCACACCAAAGGCTATCAGCATCCAACAAAAGTATGAAAAAGAATGATAGTTTATGTTATTCTCATTCATAAGCTTAACAACAATACAGAATAATCTCCCAGTCTAAAGCATTCTGTGTTTGCTCTCATCTCATGGACACTTGTTTGATGCAAAAAATATTCTGTATGCATCAATAAATGAATCCATTTGATATGATTGAAATATTGTTTTTCTTTTCTTCACAATTTTAACAAGCGAGTTATGTAAATGAGCCTGTAAAAATACTAAGAAAAACTTGAGAAAAAGCAGAGCTTGGTCCTGTCTCCAGCTTCTTACAATTCTGCAACATGTCTTAAATATTTATACAGTGCCAATGTGGTTGCATGAAAGGTTCCAATTAATATTAACAAATGGAATATTGTCTTGTCTAATAGCTTGCATAATAGTAACAAAGAGAGTGTTACTATTATTTCCATTCTAAAACAATGGAGTAAACCCAAAGCGAACAGTGAACAGCTGTATTGGTATGCATCTTATAATGGTTTATTTGCCTGGTTTTGTTTCCGTTATGTGGTTGGGCTGTACTAATTTGCATAATGAAACAGGTGAAAGTGTGAGAGTGCAAAGCCAATTGCTTGTTTTTGTGTGTTCAGCTCTTTTCCATGAAAAAAGCTTTCCTGCTTATTAGTTAGAAACGTCTAGAAGGTGATAAGCCTAAACCTTAGAATATTTACAAATTAAAGCCAAGGAAAAGTCATCCATCAGTGTTTTGTTCTTTATTTGTACATTATGCTCCTGCCGCAGCCTATGTGTCAGTGACGTAAGAACTTTTGCTTTTTTTTGTTTGTTTCTTTTTTTATTTGCTCTCTTTAGAAACAAGGTCTCTGAACAGTCTTCCAGCTGCAGTTTTGGAAGTGGTTATTTATTTTACTACTAACCTTTATTTATTTTGTTCATCAACAACTCATTTTCAGAATAATATTTTTCATTTGTGATTGCAAAATACATTTAAAGCAGAGCAAAATAAATTTCTCCAGAAACTTTTGAAATTTACCATTGTCTCCACTGGTACTCAACCCCAGCCCACAAGCCCCAAGACTCAAAGCACATAGGTATGCCCCCATTTACATGAAAATTTAGAGGATAGCAACTGCAATAATGCATTCCGACATCAATAACAATAATTCAAATTTGAATATAACCATAATTAGAATTTTCCTGCTTCTTGCTTTCGATAATTGCATGTTTTACCAGACACCCCCACACCCCCACCCCAAAAAAAAAAAAAAGACAAAAAACCTCAGACTATTGGGCATCTAATCCATGCTGGGGCTTTTCCTCAGATCTGCCACTGCAGTTATGGACATAAGCCTGTTACAGTCTGTGATTAACATCTCTTGTCTGGAAATTGATTTGATTCTTCTTTTAAAAGAAAATCTAAAATTTATTTTGATTAGGAAACTATTTTTTTTTCGAATGATTTTTTAATTCATTTGGATTGCTGTTGAGCTCATCGAGGTGTGATTGTGAAGAACATAATTGCAAACACCTTCTTAAGTGAGAGTAAAATGTAATAAAGTGTTCAAGTTATTGACATCAGGTCAGGGTCGAGAGGAAATGTAAGGATACAGTGTACAGCCAAAGTTGCAACACATGCCTCAGGAGTCAGGCCTTAGACTGTCTTGTATACTGAACTGGACTGCGAAGCAGAAAAAAAATAGTAAAAAAAAACAACTTTGTTCCCTATTGTGAGTCCTCCACCTTGACGGTTCACCTGAGGTAAGCGGCAATGTCATGCCTGCCAGTGAAGTCCATATTATATGCAGGCTTCATTATATATCATAAAGCTGGTGTACTCTAAACCAAGGACTGTGGCAACAAGGGGAACAGTGACACCAGCATCACCATGCAGGGGTGTGACTGCGACCGCCAGCCTATTCACTTGTCCAGATTTTCAGGAATAATCTTGTTGGAGGTGTAAAAAGGGGAGAATTAGAGAACTGTGTTGGAGAAGTGTGAAATACATTTTTCAACAAAGCGTAACAGGATCGGGGATTATGTGCAGTACCCAGGTGGGATCTTTATCCCTGCCGTCCCACGGGCCAACCTGAGCCCAGCTGTGCCTTTGTGTGACTGCTGGAAATAATTGTACATTTCCTTGTACCTCCATGGGTGCCTTCTGCTGACTCAGGGTCCCATGCAAAATGGCTGTAAGTCACTCAGCTAAAGCTTATGTAAAGTGCATTACATCCCGTATGACTCATTCACCTGCTGTGACTAAAGAGTAGTCTTTGCTTTTCTACCACTTTTACTCTCTAATTCAGTCTCTCTCCTCTCTTTTTTCCCTTTTCCATCTTTCAGTTCAAGTGCTCTCTTGTTTTTTTTCCTCTCTCTATCCCCCTCTCCACCAATAACATTTTCAGTTATTCCCATCTCATTTGCCACAGCACTAGATTAATTTGCCAACTGCTTATGTGCCACGGTGAGTTGTGTGTTCTCCATTACAGCTGAGCATTACAGCAAAACAGCAATGTCTTTAGCAGCATAATTGCCTGAGATAACTCAGCATGATGTAATGGTGGGAAGAGAGTCTCCTCTGAAGATGGTAGGATGAAATGCATTTGTAGATATTCTGATGACAGAACGATCTTGAATTAGTGGTTAACACCACGTTTTTAGGGCTTACTGGGTCATGTCATCACCATCATATCCTTTTGACTGATTGTGAGAAGACCACTGAAACCAAAATTATGGGTCGGCACTCTGTGCCACAAAAACTGTGTTTTTTTCCCTCCCCTACATAAACCATAAAGTAATCGCAGGACTTTGGACAGCAGCGGATATAATCTGCCACTCTTGAATGAATACAGTAGTTCCTAGCAAAGCCTTTATTTTATGATGGGTTCAGACTTAAAGGTAAATGTTAGCTACAGAATGTTGGTTGTAGGAATTGTGGTCATGATAGAGCATCCGGCAAGAATGCAGAGATGTTGTTTCCCAATACAATATTTATTCAACAGAGTTTGAGTTGCATACATTCAATGTGTGTGGTTCTATAAGAAAAACAAAATATATAACAACAAAAAATATAATATAATAGCAAATTAAAGGTTACATTACTGGTTTTAATCATTAGACCTATTGAGTTACTCTACAGAACATACCTAAATTAAGACATAATACAATGCAGTTTTCCTGTGCACTCATAAAGGCATAAATAGATTACGCATGGCTTGGATGCATATCTAACAGTCTCACCATTGGTAAAGCCACAGCGAGACAGGGGTTTTTACATTCTACCATTACGTTTCCCTTTCACACAAACGTGTGTAAGTCAGTCACGGTATAACATAACACTAACCAGTGTACCCCAACATTTGCCTAATATTAGTAACAGTAAGGTCCATTTATTCAGTACAAATTGAGACATGAGAGCACTCGGATTAACTTTTCTGCTAATTATCAGAACTATTTACAACTTCTCATGCACAACAGAATGATCTCACTTACTTGTAGTTGCACGCACATAGTTCTTGAACGTAAGAACAGTCTGCAGCTATCACTGAGAAATTTGTCCCTTGTAATTTTCAGAGAATCAAGCAAAACTAGCTAAGAAGGGGCAGCGACAGCTGCAGCTGAGTGGGATTTTCTTGGAACTGAAATCTGTGCTGTTGATTGGCTGCGATATACATCAGTTAAGGAAGTTCTGAGAGGTGGGGTGATTAAGATGGTGGTGACAGTCCTTCGTCACACTTTATATTTATATTGTTGAACAGGGTGTATTATAAACACATCCTTGACTGCCTGTCATCTCCAGAACATGGTAAATTTTGTGTAAAGTCAGTGCGGCATTCACCCTGTGGTCCAAAGGTGGCCTTCTCTCAGTGTTCAGACTAAAGTCAATTTCAGTTTTCCAGCTCTTGAAGTCCATTTGCAGTCTGAGCTGCTTTTTTTGAAATTTTGAGGGTTAGAAACTGCGGTCGTTCAATGCCCAGACAACGCCAGGCCTTCCCTCCTGTTCGACCTGTAAGTCAGATCGAATAAAATACACTATTGAATCTTGGCAAAGAATGGTTCTACTTTCATTTCCAAAGACCATAAAGCACATGCATCTGTCTTCCAGGTTAGTTTTAGAAAAGCTTTCTGGTCGATACTGTTTCAGACGCGGTGGTATTGATCTTCACAGCCGAGAGAGTCATTTTGGATGTACCTGCTAGTTGTTACCAGGGGAAATCATTTCCTTTGTTAACTAATGTGTGCTTTCCAGCTTTCAACTTTTCCATTTTTCTACACCCACTAAGTAATAATTATAATCATGTTGTCTTCACCATTATCATCGTCACTGCCATATTTGTATTCCACATTCCAGAGGTCCCAGAAAGAAAATTTAGAACACAATGTGACAGACCATGTCCTCTTGGAAAACTTTCAGAGCAATCATCAGGATGTTGTTTTTTTGTTATCAACTTTTATTTTTATATATATATCATGTAATTAATTTTTTCAATTTATTGGTAAAATTACTTACATGACATACAGAGTTCCATAACTTGCACTATATACATATCGCCAGAGCTTTACCAGTTGAATTCCTTAAATAATGTTACAAATAGTGTTAACAAAGAGAGGGAGGGGAAAAAAGAAAAAAAAGGGGGGGACATAAATATATGAAATTCCTTATGCTAGTTTAGATAAGTACATTTGTGTGTTTGTGTGTAGATATGACTGTTATTCTTGATGAGTCTGTGAAATCTGTTGAATCCTGTGAAAATCAGCTTTTTATATAAGAGTCTAAGATCTAAGGAAGTATCATAGTTGAACAGAAATAAGGTGATAAGTTTTGGAATTGGGAGTCCTAGGACCTTTCCAAAGAATGACGAAAACTGAGACCAGAGTTGTGACACCCCCGGACATTCCCAGAATATATGTATATATGTTCCTATTGATTTCTCCATACATTTAGTACATTCTGGACTGATCACTAACTTCATTTTGAATCTCCTATATGGGGACATATATAGTTTATGAATACATTTGTCATGTATTAGTTGATGTGCAGGATTTTTTGATGTTATGGAAATATTGGACCAGATGATGTCCCAGGATGTTGTTTTTAATGAATATTATGTTCAACAAACTGTTACTGGAAATGTATGCAGGGAAGCACAAACCCACACACGCCACCTACACATACACGTACACATACACATGCACTCACACACATATATGTTGGTGCTATTGGGTATTTTTAAATATATGATCAGTTATATGAGTAATAATCCATAGAATTCATTACTTCAGGCTGTAAAAAAATGAACACATTTAAATGACAAAGGGATTTTCAAAACATACACACAATGGGCCTCATTTATCAAACGTGAGCCGAACGAATATGATCGTAAATCGTTCGTAAATGCATTTACGCAAAAAATGTGGGATTTATCAAAGTTTTCGTATATCAGTTTGTTCGTAGGATCCGAACAAATTTTTATTTTTATTATTTTATTCTGTTTCCATTAACAAAACTTAATTCGCTGCTTCAGAACGGTTTTTTTGTTCTGCCTTTTCTCTGCCATCTCTTTACATTGCCAGCAATGTGATTTCAAGCTCTGTATATGGTATTTCAGGGGCGTGGATTTATGCTAATCGAAAATTTTGTGAACGCGCTTGTCATTTACGATTGATTGGTATTTATCAACATACGCACAAAATACGAACAAATGCTGTGTTTACGCATGTTTGATAAATCCAGCGGTATTTGTTAGTTCGTAGACGTTGACACATAAATTTACACACACTTTTACGAAAATATTGATGAATGAGGCCCAATGTCCAGATTTGATAGAAATAACCTCCAGCAATTAGTCTGAATGATTAAATTGGTGTTAAGCTCTCCTCTCCTCAGGAAACATCAGGAACTAGCTCCACGTATGGTCACACGCCACATATCATTCTTGTTTCGTTCTATCCACCACTTCCCCTTGATTCTTGGATAGCATTTTTACTCATTCACCTTGAATATAATTTTCCTGTTGTATTATTTCTGTGGGTCTGTGGCCACCACAGTTCTTATTAGTTCTTATTGGGTATGTCCTTGTAGGGTGCTGGTCACTGGAAACTGAGGTTAGATAGATTTCCTCTGTTTGTGTAAGGCATATATGTATGCAGTGATTCAATACACATACTGTGTTGTGCTATCCAGTCAATGATAGTGAATGTCCATCTAATGCCCATGCTGTAAGCTGCTTTTATGGAGAGCTGATTCAAATCCTTTGGTGTCTTTGGTTACATGGTTTGTTCTTAAGTTAGATTGTGAGTTACCCTTTGATTAAAGGCACAAATCCTTTTGCCAAACGCCTTTGTTGTTGTTGTTGTTGTTGTTTTGTAGTTAATCTGTCACACACTTCCAGTAAAAAGGTATTGTAACGTCTGTCTTGATTTTTCTCTTCAGGCCAAAATACAGTGTGGGCTGTAAAAAACAGCATTTAATATCAAATGCATTTCACCAGAGAGTAGCCTGATAAAAGAACTCCTGTGACGATCAACTCGTTTGGTTAAAGTCTTTAATTTGGTCAGTGATGATTCATCACAACTTAATGGATTCTGAAATATGGGTCTTTGTTCAAAGTTTTCACTCACTTTGATTACTTGTACAGTTTCTTAACAGTTTGCAAATGAATAGGAAATGCATAATCTTATGACTATGCAAATGGGGAACAATGGCTTTAAATCCACTGGTACCAAATAACAAAACCTTTTTGAAAAACATAGAATGTTCTGAATAAGGTGTGTACTTATCTTCATAGTTGTGAGTCAATGGCCAAAATGTCTCTCTACTTTACTAAGATCTTAATTGCAGAGGGAGATAAATTGCCTCCTGAGCCCATGTTCTCCTCAACTTAAAGCCGGAATATTCACAATGTAGACTTACAGCCCACTGCCACTGGGTTGTAAGATGAAAATGTAATGATTTGAGGAAGCAGTCAGAAAATGAGAATTGTGTTTTAAATTTTGAATTGGATCCCTTTGGAGTGTGCCCATGAGACAGGCACCCAAATGATGTTTGGCTGTGAGACTGTGTTGATATTCTTCATTTAAATTATTTTTAAAAAGTCATGGCAGACCATCTTGTGCCATATGTCACTTGTTATAACAAATGTTGTAATGTAAATATGTAATGTAATTGAAGATCTAGAGGACACTGCAATTTTACCCATATCTCCACATTTACCTTTGCTTAGGAGCACCGTGGATACCGGCTCTAACAACACAATGTCCCAAACGACACACTGCTTCGGGCGGTGGAAGTGAATAATGCAAACATGTCAGTAGAAGTCATGATTTTCAGCTGTTGAAAGAATGTTGTGTGCCCTTGACAGTGTCATCATCATTGAAATAGACAAAATGAATGCAAGATTCGTAACTACTGAGCCAGGGGTCACAGAGCATTGAGGTCTTAGATGTATGTGGAGAAGCTGAACATGGTGTTGACTCACTGTGGGCTCATGGAGAAAGGCCTCACAGAGAAATGCCCCCCTCCCCAAATCCCAATCCCAGTTCATTTCACTGAAAAAAATTAAACATGCAAAATATTTGTGCCATCACACTTGCAGGTCGTTTTTGGGTCTTGACTAGCCATTAAAATTGCGTACTGAAAAAGTGCATGTTTCATCCACAACAGTCAATGCAGTGTAGTAAAAGTAATTTTCTGCACCTTCACTTTGTGTATACTACATGTTTGTAAACGTAAAGTATTAATTATGCATTCATTTCAAAAGCGTGATGCAATAGAGTGTACAGTGTAGAAGGACGGCTATGCAATATTCCCTGCACAAAGGAGGTTTTTCATGTGTGTGTCTCCACATCAGTGCATCTATGCATGAAATGTTAATATTGATATGTTTTCACTGTGTAAAGGTAGTTAACTTATCCACTGGCCTGAATGAACTGAGATCCAGATGTGAACTGCACGCAGGATCTCACAGGTTGCTGTTCTTCGCTAATCTGTTGTTCTTCTTGTCACTTTCTAGTAGGTGTATACCAATTGATTGGCTTAACATTGGAATTGGCCCAAGATGGGCTTAATTTCACTCAGTGGTGAACAAAACCTGTTTTATTTCCCACTACAACAGTTTTCTCTACCTTGTGTATTATACCAACCTCTTGTTAGCCTGCAAATGATCACAGTTGTAAACATTGCTTTTATTCAAATTTTATATGCATTTGTAACAGTGCAGACATTTTATTTCAGGGGTTACCTGGTTACTCACTATGCTTAATATGCTAATTAGTGCAATAGCCTGCTGTAAACTGAATGCAATTTCAATACAGAAGTACTGAGTCACTTTATTTTACCCGAATACTGAAGTGTCAAAATTTGATAGCAGAATCGTTCCTCCTGTGCAAGCTAATTTACGTAAGACCTATATGGCTGCACATTTTGAATTTGAAATAAACAAAATCAAAATATCAAAATCGTCCATGAGGAAATATTGCTAATTGGAATGGACCTATAAATTCTGTAACAGTTCACACCCAGTTTCCTGACAGGTTTTATATTTTAGTAAAATAGGTCCTACTGGCTCCTTGACATGATGCCTGCAAGTGGATGTAGTAGAATGAGTCCTCGTCTGATTAGTTCATTGCCTGTTTTTCCCTGTCCAAATGATCATATCCACCTGAATCCTTAATTACAGAAGTAGCCTCAGCAACTCACAAAAGACATTTTGTGCCTCATTATGTTTGTACGCAGAAGACAGGGCTGACAATTAGTTTGTCACTTTGCAGTAATTGTTCAGGCTCGTGGTGCTTAAAAAGTAATCTCCTGAAAAATGCACTACTATCATTTCATTCTCACATTAGCCAGTGGCCTAGGGAGTGTACAGTATCTAAAAATGGCAACATATTGCATTGTAAACTGGTAGCACAAAAATGTACCTTTATGGGAAACCAACTTTCCCAGACATTTTTTGCTGATGCAGACAGCATATTGACACTTTTTCCAGTAACTTCCTAACAAGGGGGAAGAGGACTATTATATGGCAGTAATAATAATGCAGTCATTGTGCCACAATATATTCAATCTTTTAATGATTATATGTATATATTCAATGCCCTTTTCCTCATGTACTTCCCATCAATCAGTCACACATACTGTATATGAAGAGGGCTCTTTTCTCTGCGCCTTCTCTCCATATTCAGGATTTATGATACTCTCCATAATGAAGAATGTATGAAGGTGTCAGGCTATTGTCTCTTGTGACAGGAAGACTGCCATGAAGGATGCAATATCATAATGATTGGTATTATCATGGCTATTGAAAGCCAGCGCTCCTGGGTTTGAGTGAATGGCACATGGGTGCCAACTGCCTCTGGGCCCTCCACTGCTTCACTGGGGCCATTGTGTCTAATCTTCAGTAGGGTGCTTTCTCATGCAAATGGAGCTTGTTTAGAGGGAGAGCAAAAATGCCATCATCACCAATGATGTAGGTGTGTGATTAAAACCTCACAAGGAAGTGACGTGTTTAGCCACAGCATCTATTCACACTGTCTCCAGGCCTTGTCCTCAGGGCTAATCCACCGTACTTATTTCGGCTCTCTGAAATGACGTCTCTGGAGGTCTGAAGAGGTTCTCTTGCCTGTGTCAGCTTCAGTGCACTCCCTTACGTATGCAAACAGATAAACAAACACTGCTGTCCTTCATGATGCTAAAAAATGACAGCTCTGAGTGACACAACAGCCATTTGCCACCCCCTCACCTCCCCCCAACCCTTTGCGCGTGCACTCGTGCATCCATAATTTTATTCATGAAAATGGAGTCACAGTCAGACTATGACTTGGGGAATGAGTCGAGCTTAAAATACTCATCAAAGTTTGTGTGTCACGAATGTGTGCTATAAAATCTTCCATGGAGAAATTGGTAGAAGGTTTCATAACAAACTCCATTGTCGAGGTTATGCTGACCCATGCATGTCCTCTAGAGTGACATAAATCCGTGGTAAAAAGCTCTGCTTGTCAATATCGGCAGCTCAGTTTTCGTGGCAGGAAGCTCAGGGAGTTTCAGTCGGCGGGGCGGACACTAACAGATGGCCGGAGCCGCTTCCCCAGGTATTAATGCTTAATTATCTGTGTCCAATTTGCACCTTAATATGGTGATAATAAAGAGTGGAGGTGCGGGAACCAGAAGGCGCGGGGAAAACTGGGTCGAAAATGATTGAAACATCAACAGAACCGCCGAGATCCCATCTGTGGGGACATCAGGTTGCATCGACGTGCTCCTGTGACCATGTCCACACCCCCTTCCCACACACCCCTTGGGGCGGGGCCCACTATCATTGTTTTTGTTGTTGTTTTTTTTCTTTTTTTGTTGAATAATGCAGCTAGGTCAAATTTAATTTGATTAGCAGTGAGGAATAAAACTGTTATCACCTTGCTTCTCGTGAACAATCTTGCCATTGGCACTTAAAAAGACAAAACGGGATGCATGACTCTCAGCACATTATAGTATTAGTAAGATTGGTGGCTGGAGTCAGCATATCAGATCATATGCAAAGCAATGATGCTTGTGTTTTATTTTTATTATATCAAATGTAGGGCTTAAAGAAGAGATTAATTACCACCCGCACAGCGATATTGCCATGAATATAAACTGATCACACCTGACAGCTTTGATAGCTTTGAAATTCATATTTTCTAACAGAGGAAGTTCTACTTTGAATCATAAACCAAGAACACTTCACGGAAAATTTTGTTTTGCACACCTTGGCAGTAAAAGGCAAGATCTCTTATCTTCCAATTGCGTCTTCTTCGTTTACACTTTTATTGGGCCAATGAGTGCCATATATGTTAGATTGCATATTGCTATATAGATTTAGGAGCAACTTCACATAAAGAAGGTAGCAGAAGTGTGAAGACCTGGGCACTCTGAAGCTTAATTTGAAGCAAAATTAATATTAAGATGGCCTTTGGTCTGAAAATTCAAATCTTTTTGGATTCAGGAGACTTGAGGGGATTAAGTTAAACTGTAAATTTAGGTTAGATTAATTATCAGAAGTATGTCGCCATTACATGTGCTCATCCACTCACTACAACTTACTTAAATAGCTCAGCAAGTGTGTGATACAGGTTTAAGTATGTGAAAGGGACTGAAGGTGAATGCTCAGTCAGTCCGTTTCCATGTCATATAATAAACATATGAACATGCCGTATTTACAGAAGCCAGGGTTTTTATAGTTCTGTGACATTATCTACCAATCATGTACCGGTCTCTGTGGTCTGATACTCTGCATGGCCATTGAAATGTTGCTTGGATTGCACAGATTTGAGATACACTATACTGATGTACATATAAATATATACAGATACAATATACTGATATAAAGTACAGCTACAGAGATACAGATACATGATACGTAATATTCAAGAAAGGCAGTATGTATTCACATACAATACAGTGTCTGTCCACAAATGAGCACATATTTAAGGTCAACATGTTATTAGAAAGCTAATTTTATGCTGGTATAGAACTAGTTAGAATTCAGGCACAGAAACAAATATTTATAAAGACAAGAGTGCTACCACCGTGAAAAAGTTGAAGCCCCTCATTATCAGTGTTCCATTGTTGTTCAAACTAGCTTCCTCATATATGAACAGTTGTTAAATTGAGGGTATTCACATTTGCATATACTTCTCCGTTGCAATGCATCAACAACTCAACATCTAGCATTTTTAAAGTGGATCCTTTCCCAGAACCCACATTCAGCATGATATTTGGCCCTGGACAGATGGATCTGTGCTCTTCACATGCCGTATGAATCATATGTATGGGCACGCAGTGTACACCCCAATACCACAAATGCCAAGTGGCGGTCTGTTCATAAAGGGACGTAATGAACGTTTCCGCACAGTAGTTTTCCTCTTTGTCCATCTCGCCCTCATCCCCACGAGGGGGTCTTGAATCCGAGGATGTTATTTCCTCTGACAGAGTCACCTCGGGTCTGGAATAAAGCCTGGAATGCCAGTGGAATAAAAGGCATGCAGAGTGACTACAGAAAACAGAAACTAAATAGGTCCCATCTGTGTCCCAGCCCTAGAAATGCAGTCAGGTGTAGCACAATTTTGTGATGAGTGCTGCATTTTTATTTTCCATGTGTAGAAAATATTTTACACAATTTTTTTTCACTCAAATGTCCTCTTTAATGTCAGGATGTGGTTTGTGCTTATTTTCAACCACTCAAATAGGTAATACATACCATATATAGCCAAATATATTTTATTAAATTAGCACAGATAAGAAGGGTAGTTAAGTGAATAATATATTATTGGTAGTGTAACATAATTAATCATGTATTCCATTCATTTGACAGCAGGAGCATATTTGTAATTAATCAGGAAAAACACATGTATTCTCTCTTTAATAGTTTTTTTAATCTTATTTCATTTTTTTTCTCATTTGAATGCTGAAACACATTTGTGGGCCCATTCCATGGCTTTAAATCTTGCAGGGTAGGTGTATCCACCAAGATGCATACAGCTGATCTGTTTTTCCCTGGTCTGCAGTCTGCCAAAATGACTGTCCAGCCATTGATCAGAAGACTCAAACTGGGAGTCGGTTTTGTTGACGCTAGGAATGACCTGCCATCTTCACCCTCACTCCTTAGCATTGCTATGGCGAGCAAAGTGTAGCACCAAAGGGCTACCAACAGTTAGAATAGCCATAACCACAAATACGTGTTTGCCTTTTTTCTTTATAACACATCCAAAAAGCCTCAGGTAAAATTTTATAAATACCTATCTGGCCTTCTCTTTATTGCAACATGTCTTGACACAGTTAAGAGCTGTTGCAGTCTATATATCAGTCACAAAATGCAATGTGCACATGATTCATATCTATTTCATGGAGATGGACAGACCATCAATATGTGAGACTGATTAAGCTCAGCTGGTGCTCAGCAGCATAGTGCTCGCAACTGGAGAACCAGTCATGTGACTTAGTCACAGAGAGATATCCCAGGTGGCACACTGCCGTCAGACCCCTGGGCAAAGCTCTGTCACCTGGATCTCTCCAGTGAACGTCACAGCTGTGTAAATGGGCAATGTTTAAAAAAATTAGTTATATAAGTCGCCCCTCGGATAACCGCTTCCACTAAGTGCATAAATAATGTATGCAGTCCGAAAAGGAACCCATCCAGCACGGCATGCAGGGGGTCAGAGACCTGGCTCTCCTACTCCCTCTTGCCCAGGGACAGCCATTATCCTCCGCTTCCGCATGAAACCTTCATTAAGAAAAAGAGAAGGAGAACCAAGTTAAGTAGAAAGACTCTAGCGTGTGATTCTTCTCTTTCTCTGTCTGCCCTTATCTCCGAGCCTGCGCTCCCCCAGCCTTTTGTCCTGCTGCGGCAGCCTGGTCTCCACAGATTGGCCAGAATGCCTCATTAGGGGGAAATCTCGAGAAAGGCAGTTAAAAAATGAAATAAAGGAAGAAAGAAAAAGGAAAATAAAAAGAAAGACTACCCTATCTTTGCCAATCGGCTGGCTGTCAAGGGAAGGCCTCCCTCAGGAGTCATCAAGCTTCAGATCCTTCACAGAAGTCTTTGTAAAGGAAAAAAAAAAACAGCCTTAGAATGAAACAAATGTTTTATAAGAAATATTGACAGAATAGCAATACTCCAGACTTCATGATGCTTGACACATAATCCCTGATCTGTTTGTTTGAGATGGCATGTGCTCTGCAGAGAAGGATGGAACAGCTCCCAGTGTTCCTCAGGTGACACAATGTATTTGATAAACATTTTCCTTTATTGTTTTATCACACACCTACTAAAAACATGCTGTAAAAATCTAAAATTTGAAAACCATTATTGTTATCATTTTATAGTAACAGCAAATTCATTTCAAATTCTTTTTTTTCATTCCAAATTGTATTTATCAGTCTTACTATTGGATTGAATGTCTTCTGGACAGGTCACAACAGGATGCTATTTTGCCAAATCCTCTTGTGAAATAACCTGTCCCAAAGGTATTTTGCACAAGGGAGCTTGTTTGTTCTCACTGGAAATAAATGAAAACAGGGAAAGGCTTTCTTTTTCTCTACCCTATTGCTGAAAAATTATAAAATAACAAGTGGTAGTGATTAGGGTGATTTCTTGAATTTAACACTTTGTCTCTATAACCGATTTAATATTCTGTGTCAATCTATCAACAGGGAACAGCGAGCTCCACACTATGCATTTGAATTTCAGGAGGTGGGTATATGTGTGTATGGGGGTGGGGGGTCAGGTCCAGTGAAATACTGCCTTGCTCACACTGTCTATCATTCCTTCCAATATCTGTTTGACTTTTCCTGTTGAGAAGATTCATGATTTCTATAGCGATGTGAGGCAGGCTGGAAATTGAAAGGTGTAGCAGAGACCCGGGGGATTTTATTTTAATGTCTTAAATGGCGATATTTTACGGATTGCCTTATGGATGACACACACCAGCACAGTGGGGCTTTGCCATGGATCACAAGCGGTATGGACCGCTAACCTTAGATGGATATCCTGAAAGAGGGGGCTGTGTTAGATCCAACCCCTACAGTTTTGATGAGCTGGCCCTTAGTGACTCTAAAACAATACCTCATATATTCAAGGGTGAATGGGATGGGATGAAAATGAAATCCACGCTCTAGCTTTAATGTCAAGATGCTCTTACAAAAATGCTTCCTGGAGCTGACCTTTTACTGGTCTACTTTCAGGCTGTAATGTATGCGCTGCAACTTGCTGTTAGAGGCCCAGGATACTTGGTGGGAGTGGGGTTTTAATAAGCAATTGTAATATCATCAGGCTTAGAGGAGACAGATCTGGGTTCAAACTGTGTGTGAGGCCAGCTCTTGGACCAACAACAGAGTCCTGGATGAATCTGATTATGAGCAGTTTTCTCTGCGTCTAGGGGTGGCTCAATAAGTAAAAGAGCCTGTTTGTGGTACAGCTTTGGATCCCTCAGCAGGGTGCTGGAGTGCCAGCCATACCATTACCGGCTATTGCCAGCAGAGCTGTGCTGTCATTGATCAGAAGATTTGCACTGGGAAGGTTTGCCTTGGTGTGGCACATGGAAGAACATGAGTTCAGCCTGATATAAGCCAACTCAGTGTCATTGCGCTGTGGCTACCCCCTCTCTCCTGTCCATTATATAAACTGCAAATAATTTAAATATGTGTTGTTATCACATGTACAGACATGTGATGAGGCTTAAGGAACAGTAATTCAATTTAGGTGAGGAAAGAGGGGTCATATATACACACACAAACACACACACTCACAGAGAGAGAGAGAGAGAGAGAGAGAGACAGCCCACTACTTACGATGGGGTTACATTCCGATCTGATAAACCCATCGTAAGTGGAAAATATTGTATGTCCAAAATGCATGTAATTTAATTTATTGAATACCGAACTGTAAGTGACGCCAAAGCCCACAGTATGTAAGTCAATCCAATTTTGCAATAATGAACAAAGTACTGACACCATTTTCCAAATCAACTATTGTGCAGAGCATTCAATATAGATTCAATAACAGATTTCTTAGATTTTACCTTTTTTTCTATTTTCTTATAAACAAACAACAAACAGCTGCAGGCAAAGCCATGATTCCTAATGATCTTGTCAAGATCTGAGCTTTTTGATTATTTTGTGAGCATGAGTATTATGTGCCAAGGCTTATTTATCACCTTCAGGATTATACATATAATGATCAACATCAAATGAAAAACATGCATGACTGCTGCTGTCATAATGGGAAAGACAAGGAAGGTTTAGAAGAGATCTAATAAAGTTTATGTAAACAGGAATTCTCATCTAAGTACACTTGATTAGATTAACATGCATTAAACTGTTCATCTGGTGACAGTTGTTCTGCACTGTCTAGGGATCTTGATCATTCTGCAGCAATTACCAAGCAAAAAATATTGGCTAAATAAATGCTAAACACTTTTAATTGGTTGCATATGTTGTATCAACAGAGCTGATGGAATGTCACACTGACAATACTCACATAAATTTCAATATTTATCCAATAAAAATGAGTTCCTGGTAGTTCTCTTGTGACTTTAATGAGAGTCTAGAGAGTTACTTTAGAAATATTCAGTACCTAAGGCACAAAAAACCGAGCAGAGAACAGATTTATACCAGAGCAAATAGAAAGACAGAAATGGCTTACATTGCACCCGATGCAGGCTATCAGTTGGAAGTGGACATGTCGGTATTGAGGTCACATTACAGTTTCTCAGCATCACTCATGTCAGATAGAGATGTGGCCCTTATTAAAATGTGTCAAACCCATCACCTAGCTCTGTGATGTTTGTCACAGTCAGGAATGACCAACAACTGGTCAGAATTCTCCCTTTCCTTTCTTTCTTCCCAGATCTCTGTTACAGAATGTTCATAAACCTTGCTGGTGAAAAATGGTCACACCTTCATAAAGGATTTTTTTCCAACTAGGACACAAATGTGGGGTTGGAACAGTGATGTTCCTTCCAAAAAAAAATCCATGTGAAAAATATGGTACTAGCCTGTTCAACCTAAAGGTGACACATGAACACATGTGACCTGACACATCCTTTTTGTTTTCACATTTCAGAACTTCAGCTCACATATGAGGAAAGGGAATTTTACATGTAGAAGTGCATTTCCACATGTGGAAATATGAATTTTGCACATGTTTTTTGTAAGTATGAACATGGCTGTTAGTACTGAAAATACAAATTTTCCATGCAAAGACATTTTCAGGGCTTCCTCCAGTATGTCGCATTTGTTTCACGCGGCTCATAGCACTATGAAGGGCGGAGGTGGAGGGAGGCAGGGATATGGGTGTGAAGGGGGAGGGGGAGGTGGAGCATTTCAAATGCAATGTTTATTGTAGACAGCTGCGACATGAGGTGATATATACTACATTACATTTTCATGGAAATCTGCACTCACATCAAGTGTTTGTGACATTCTGCTGGATGAATATATATATATATATATATATAAACACTTATTTTCTTTGAAAAGGTAAAACCAGTCTCCACCATCCTTTCACATGTTCCAGAAGGTTATATGTATGTATGTATGTACACATATCTGTAGGATGTGTTTCAACCTCAGAGTAAATTATCGTTGTTTTTCAAGCTCCATCACAGGTGAACACACTGTGTGCTGCATATTCTCACTCAAGTAAGCGAGTGGTCATAGATTTCTTTAGTGGATGAAAAGGCGACAGGGAGCGGTTGACGATTTAACATATAAAAGAAAGAAAGAAACGACGCCAGATTTCTGTCAGGGCATGGTAATAAAACTGGAGGGCCCAGGTGTGCCATCGCCTTTGAGGGGATACAAGCACAACAATGGTGTGAGTTTGCTGCATGTGCCAGCCATGTGACTACAATGCAGTGTCTCAATACAGTATTGTAAGAGACAGCATGTAAGACACATTTAAACTACTATAACTCACCTCTGTTTCATTAGAAGTGCTTTCTAAAATTATCCTTCATCCTGTAAACCAGTAGTGTTATTAATTTCTGTGAAGGATTAATTAGCTTTCATTCATTTTAAAAGTATGGTAATGGTTGGATTGGTTTAGATCTGTAGTACTCCATGCTGCAGCACATACAGTCTTTTCACAAAGTCAGCTTCAATCCCTGTTTATTTCTGCTCAGCTGTTACTGTCCTTTGCATTTGTGTCTGTAGCGTTTGCAGATTGCATGAGCTGTGTGTTCAGTGTAACTACTGTATTATCCTGGATATGTGACCTCTAAATAAGTGTGACCTCAAAATAATGCCCAAGTTATATTGCATTTTACTATGCTCCTACTTTACTTTGAACAGCCAGTAATCCGTTTTATATGACACTTTATGTTGCTTTTCTGCTAACAAGTCATTCCAAATACTATTTTATCTGAGCAAACCTATTAAGTAACTGTGTCATTTGTTCTGAAACTTCAGGTTACTGTCAAACAACAATCAATTAAATAAGCATGCAATGCCAACAGAGTTTTAGTGAACCTCATTTTCAATGTGTCTGAATATCGCCCTCTATGGAGTAATCTGGGAAATTACATGATATGGGTGAATGATAAAAGACCATAATTCATCTCAAGCATTTTTTCTCTCCTATTTCTGTTGCTCTCATCAAGAGTGCAGTCAACTCAGAACCTTTGCCGTGTAGATTGCTGGTAATTGTATGTGGTTGGGATTGTTTGCAAATTGTACACGTAACCAGAACATGCATTTAACAGTCTTTAGTGGGATTAACAGGGGACTGCAACATAAAGCTTTATGCAGCCATCCAGCAAGCAGTGAAAGGACATTGGAGATTATTGGAAAATATTGATATTAATAATGAGCCTTATTGTCCTATTGTCAAAGTTATGTATTAGGATCATCATGTAAAGACTGACGTTGTCATCTGCCTCAGACATCATTTGTTGTGCGTTCTGTGAAAGGGCAGACCACTTTATTCAATTTCACTTGTTGCCTGGTTACTGTAGCGCACTTAGATAAGAATCCAAAGCGGACATAATTCTAGGATTCACCACAGACTGATAAAGAGTCGTCTTTTACAATTTAACACATCACAGACTTGTTAGGAATGATGTGTAACATGCCACTCTTGATATGACAATTAGGATGCACACTTGATATCTTCTGTTTTGTATGCGTTTGTTTTTTTTTCTTCCCCAGAGTTCCATTTGATGTTGCTCTGTATCTCTGTAGTGACCAGTTCTTTTGAAAATGTCCCAGGGGCGGACAAATGACTTGCCAGTCGTTCCTCTGTGCTGTCAAGCTTGTTTCAGCCAAAGCTATGGCTGCTGTAGGAGGCAATGCAAGCAGCGTGCAGGTCAGCTAACTTTAATCCAGACATGGAAGGAAGGGGGCCAGGGGTTGAGTCAAGGTGTCCACCCATGGTCGATCCCTCCCTGGGGTGGCCTCTTCTCTGGAACATCAGATCCCCTAGATCAATCTCTCTACAGCCACACAGATCACAGATCACCAGGATGAAAGAGGGGATTAAAAGGGTTACATTTCAGAAGGTCAGTAAAGTCCTGGGCCCTTGGGGGAGCGATTTTCGTAACTGGGAGAGCCGACAGCCCTCCCTGCCACTCCCCCGTTTGCTGCATGAGGAGATGGCCACAGTTTCTACTGGGAGGCATTGACAGGCATCAGAGTGTATCAGATCCTCTACCAGGATTCTCAGTCCATCAAACCAGTCTGGTCTGTGTGTGTGTGTGTGTGTGTGTGTGTGTGTGTGTGTGTGTGTGTGCGAGTGAATATATATATATATATGATGTGTGTTTCACTGAACATATTTTATGTTTATATTTTTTTGTATTTATGTGGTGTTTTTTTTTTTTTTTTTTTTACCTTGGACTACCATAACAAACTGTTGCTTAATGATGCTGCTTAGGTACTTTCTGGGCTAGAAATGTGGTCTCCTCAAGTCTGTCAATATGATTCGCATCCAGGTAGTTGCACTTACACTATTCTGCATTGTAAGTCAGTTTGATAAGTGCATCGGCTAAATGAATGTGAGAGACGTGCATGTGAGAGAGTGAGCATGTGTTTGTGTAAATATTTGTATTTTTGTGTTTCAGCGCGACTAAATATGAATGAGAGAGCATAGCATAGCAGTTATGTTGTTCTTGTTATGTTGCTCTTGCCAGCAATTCCATCTATAAGCAATTGTTTTGTCATATGACATTCAGCATTCATCAACACTCTGTCACAGCTATTGGAATTTCCCATTCCATGCTACTCTGAAAGTTCAAGACAGTAACCATGAGGGCTAGCATTTTGTTCTTGTAAATTCTATAGACATGCTACAGATTTTTCTATAAACTGAGATATTGTACATTTTAAACCTAGGTACCTACTGTGCTTGCTTTCTTTTACATGCCTGTATACCCATGATGGTGTTATTGATGCCCTAAAATATAAAATTGATCTTCTAATACATATAGTTTGTTTTGTATGGCTTCGTTTACCATCTAACCTGTGTTCTATGTTTTACAAGATCTTCACAAGAATTTGTAAGAGGGAGACATTCACAAGAGACATTTCTTTCCTTTTAATTAGCCTTTATAGTGTTTTTTTCTCTCTGCAAAAACATTTTTGTTTCTTTACATGTCAAACTGTCAGAGTTCTTTTTTTTTCGCACAGAAGGATTCTGTAGCTTTGACATATTTACTCCTTCTCAAGGCCCCACGGCACGTTCCACCTTTCAACTGCAGTAATATCAAAGGCCCCATAGAAGAAAGAAATCAATGAAAGCATCACGTATTCTGTCCTGGCTGTTCGGGTTATCATAACTAGGTGCCTCATGGGCAACTACAAGATCTTTTCAACACCTATTGGAGCCATGCAATGTTCCTCTCTTCTGTGGAAACTTTCTCAAATTTGTTCTTGTTAATTGCTTGAGGCTGATTGCTTTTATTCCTTGTTGAGGAAATTAATGAGAAGTACCAACACAGACACATAGTCTATAATTTAATCAAAAAGACTGTAATAATCCTTGCATAGTTTGACCTGGGGACGGTCAGGAAATATGAGTTATACATCATTGGTAATGTAGATTTGTCACAAAAGCAGTTTGTTTGTATGTGAAAGGCAGTTCACTGTTTCAGATGTTCTACTGGGTAAAATTTGATGGATGAGGTGATGGGTTGAGGTGACAGGTGGCCCGCTCCCTTGGGTGGCAGTGGAGAAGATCAGAGAGAGTAAGATCTTAATCCGAGTATTAACTTTAAGAAGGCGTCCCATCGGCTTTCATCTGTCCCAGTCACATCACATCACACCAGCCCACACAGGCATCCCATTGAATGGGTTAAACATTTACCATTCCCACAAGGGAAATGGAGTGGGGACTTACGGAGCTGCCATGGCAAAGAAAACCAAATGTATTGAGCAGCCCCGCAGCTCCACGAGTGCACCTGAGCACACAATCCAGGCTTCTGAGCCCTGATCTAGCTGCTCCCCACCACGACCGCCTCACGATGCCACCTCCAAACGTTTCTGTATCTGCGGCAGCTGTGCCTGGAGGACAACAGGGAATATTGATCACTGTGATTGCAAAGAATTATACAACAGCAAGGCCTTGTTAGCATACATTACCACCAGTGGGAGAGAGAGAGAGAGCTTTCCTGCTAAGCCTTCACCACTATCACAGCTCTGCCCTCCTTTATTGGGAGCAGACTTCTGCTAACTAAAATCTGTTTCCTGTTTTTTTTTATCTCTCTCATCAAGGGTAAGCAATACCTGTGTTGAATATTAATATATTTACCCAGCACATGATGCAGTATTTATGGTGACATTTCCTTCTATCTGGGTGCTATTTATTGATGAACACCATCCGCAGGTCTGTGTTGAGCCCAGCTTTAGCACATTCTGTCCATCTACTCATTCAGCCTCTTCTGGCTTTATGCCTTCTGTTTCGGAAAAACTAACCCTCATCATATTATTTATTTTATTTTGTATTCCTGTACTTCACACTGTTTGCATCTGAAGTATGGAATGCCACATTAAATTGTCATATTACCATTGTAAGTCACAAAAATAGGAAATTAACAATTTGACTCCTTCTTTTGCCACTGAAGCGTTGATGTAATGACTTCCTAAAGCAATTTCACCTGCGCTGAATGCACCATTCAGACTCGGCTTTGTGAAGAGGTTCTATTTCAGAGCAGATGAACATTTCTGATGTAGAGGTTCTGGTTTTCAACTAAAGCTGCCACAGAAAAAAAGTTCATTTAAAAATGGAAAAAAACACAATATGGTTAAAGAGTACATAAATCAAGCTAAAGAGAAAGCAACTGGCAATTGTAAATAGATCAAGGACAAGTTCCGCAGATACCATTGTACTGATACTATTTTCTGGTCTGTGCACCCAAAATGAATGCTGGGGGAATGGATAAGAGCAGAATGAGAACATAAGAATACATAATGGTGAGAACACGACGTTCAGACCTCTGTGACATGGCCTCACAAGCAGTCATACGCATTAACAACAAAGTAAAATTGTAATGCAATAGAAAGAGTAATGGGTAAAACCATAGTTATTTAATAAAGTATATTATTTGTATATGCTTTACAATAATTTGCTAAGAACAATGCACCTTATTTATCAATGTTTTCATAAAACCCCTTTGAAACTCAAAGATTGTCTCCCAAGCCCCTCAACACATTAAAAATGTGTAGCTACTGTACACCCATAGAAAGAAAACAAGAGCCGAAATTTGCAATATCTTGAGCTAGGAAATGCAGTGTAAACACCATCTATTTATTATAGCTTTCTCTGCTCTGATTCATAGCTACTGTATCTCACTGTGATTATTACAAAGTAAATCTGATGCATACATGACCGAATAGCTTATACACTTTGATGCATGAGTGGATGGGCAAGATCTTTACCGTTTTCCCAACTTTAACTCAGCCAAACTGTTCAGTCTCAGGAAGAGGATGCTGTGACATGTGTTACCTCCAATTCACATAATGACCAGCCACACCATGCAGTGTAGACGCACCACCAATGCCATGCTGCCTTTGTCATTGGAAGATGAAAAAGTAATTTGTATCCTCAGTTTGTCCATCAGCGGACCAGGAGTGGCTGTTAGGGAACAATGGGAGTAACAAACTTAACCTGCTAAACCCCATCATTTCCCAGGGAGGCCAAGCCAGCTAGTGCTTCACTGGTATGGATTGCTGTCCATAGCCAGTAATGGTGTGGCTGGGACTGGAGTCTCAGATGCAGGGCTCACACTTGCTTGCCAGTGTCTTTACTGTGTGAGCCACCCAGCGACCCAAGGCAAGGTATTTTAATGACAGGAAAAAAAGTGTGCATTGCTTTTCTTGAATGTCACATGAAGATCAAATGTATGTAATTTAGGATCACAGCTAGCTGTGCAAATGTGGCCCTGTTTGCTGTAAATACACTTTATATTTTTTGGGGGAAAAGAGATGTGCAATATTGACAGTTGACTACTGATGATGCAAGCTTATTTCAAAATTTAAAAAAATGGATATGTATATATATTCTTTTTTTTCCCACAACACATACAAATTACCCGTGTTCCTATCAAGCTCAAAGTCTTATTGAAATAATCATATTAATGAACCCAATCATAATGGGCTTACCGTAGCTAAGGCTCCTGTTTTTTTTTTTTGGAAAAGATTTTCTGCATCTTGGTTAATCTTCAGGTATTGCCGTAGTGCAACAGCTTCCCCCACACTACTGCCGTTCAGGAGTCTAAACAACCCTCTGTTCTCAGCCACCAGCTTTAAAAGCAGCCTCTGATTTTGGATTAGACCCTGAGCAGGAGGTGTTTATCTCCGCAATAAGGAAGCATGTGGTAAAAGGTGACAAGGACTGAAAAGTGAAGCTGCAGAAAAAAAGAAAAACAACACTGAATCCAGACAGAGCTGATATGTCATACTGACTGCCTGAGGCTTACCCCAAGATACGTGTATGTGTGTGTGTGTGTGTGTGCATGCATGCGCATGTGTGTACATTGGTGTATTTATCTTATTTATTCTCCTTAATGTTGTCATTGTAAAGTGCTGGAGGCCATGCCCCTTGATCACAGCTCAAACCACATCAATAATGCTAACTGGCTGAACCCCCCTGTTTTGCTCATGTGCACAGCCCTGTGTCACTTCATGAATTGCTAGAAAATGCTGTCTGAAAAACTCCCACTTGTCCCATGGTGAAAGTAAGCGGCTGTTTGGTTAATTTTTCCCCTGTGATTTTGTCGCAGTTCCTATCACTCGGGCAGAAGAAGATTTTTTTTTTTTTTTAAAAAGGTGCTCCAATATACACAGCGATTCATCCTTAGTCATAAAAGAGGATAAATATGCCAGTGCAAAATAATAAAAAGACACTGATTGTATACTGATAGCAAATAAACTGCAATAAAATAAGTCTTAGGTATTCCTGGTTTTCTAAGTAACTAAGTAACTTCATATTAACTATAGTAACTTCATATTAACTATTAATTCACCTTTATGAAATAACATCTACCAAAGTAGTGGGCAGTATCCCATTATAGTAAGTGTGCCCACCCCCTTTACCCTTCAGGGGTTACTACAAATAACAATAATAATTCTGGATTGGAATAATAGAATAATACGGAATAATAATTTGTATACTTATAGCTCAGCTTTTTAACACAAAGACTATTTGCTCAGGCTGTAATGGAAAATGGCAACACTAAATCCATCTGGACATTTACAAAAGTGGTCCTGAGGCACAGTTAGTGTCGTAACCCTTAGAGGGAGCTCATTTATTGAACAGCCTACAGTGTGCAGAATGCCATCCTGTTCTGAGGATCATGGATGACTGTCTGTCAGTCAGGCTAACAGCCTTAGAGAACAGCAAGGTCTATCCAGCACCCAGCCCACTACTTCAGGCCATAAACACACCTCCTAGTGTCACAGATGGGTTTTGGGTTTGGGGTCCTGTACAGCCCCCCACTTGCCCTGAGGAAACTGCAGAGAGAGAGACTGAGCTAATTGCAGGTCAGGAGCGGAGCTGGTGCCTCTAGACAGGAGGGAGAGCATTAACATTCTCTGCTGCTGTGCCTCACATTAGCGCTATCCTCAAGGGCCACCGCTTGGAATCACAGCAGCACACCAGCAGCAGGACAGCATGATGGGCTGGGCTGCATTCAGTATTAAAACAGGGAAACCACACAGCCTCACCACCTCAGTTCAGCTCAGGAACATTCTGACCATCTCATATTTACATATTTTCAGGGATTAGATTCAATGCCCTTTACAAACATAGAGGATGGAATGAAGTTTAGTTTCACAGGTTGCAAATTTTTTGAACAACAGCTTGCATTCCCAAAGTCCTAACACACTTATTTGTGGTAAATCATTGGGAGATTTTAATTTGGAAGTATCGATCTTTATTTTTTCCTTTCCCTGCCATTCTTTACAATGATGGTAAACAAATGGAGTGGAAAAACAAACAGCACAAGTAGCTTTCCCATAGGAATCTCTGTGATTCTTCACGCACTGTGGTCTGTGAAAGTGATGAATCTATTGGTATGCCTACGGTGTGCCAGCAAACCTTCGCAGCTCACAGCAAGGAGAATCTTATCAGAGGCCGACTTTGTCCACACTATTAGATTTAGGAAGCGGAGAGGGTGTCAGAGATTAATAACTTCCATGCATGATGAAAGGAGCAGGGGAAAAAGTTTCAGGAGTGTCCAAAAGAATTATTTTTTGTTGTACTGTTGGCGGCAGCATATCTATTCACTGGCTGCTGTATGCACCATCTACTTTAGTAGACAGGTGCTTTATTGGAGAAGATAATGGCGGTTTTTGTACAGGAAAGAGGCAAAATTACCTTATCCTTTGCCAGTTTATTCCTGGCAGCAGTTATAGACTGGAAAAAGGAAAAGCTTAAGAACTTTGCAGCCCATTATTTGCTGATGATGGAGCAATGGTGTTGCTCTGTTGGGAAGGGAAGTAACAAGAAAATAAAAATGAAAATCCAGACATTCTGTGTCATTCTAAAAGACTGCCTTGTGTCCCAGAAATTGCCTTCTTTGTAGAAGTGTGTTACAGTGCTTCCTCATATGTGACCTTTATTGTACATGGTACAGGCATATATCAATACTATCCAACTGCAAGATTCTCAGTTACTTATCATGCTTCACAAATGTGAATAGATGCTACGCTTTTTGTTTGGCTCTGAAAATAGTCTGACTAATTGCTGCATTACAAGGGAAAATTTGCCTCACATCCAATCAATAATGATTCAAGGGGTAATAACGGAAGTGAGGATTTACGATGGTTAGGCCAGGGAATGAAAAGGCACCACAAAAGCAATTTTGCACAGTTTTTTTTTCAGTCTATCATCAAACCATTATTTAACAGGGATATGTCTGTGAAAAAAAACTGCCTCCTCTAAACAGGTTACAAAGGTGGGAAAGAGATGATTCCCTTTGTTATCTGACCAATTAGAAGACATGCATTTTTGCTAATTACCTGTTTTTATTTTGAAGAAAGATATCAATATTATTGTAGTGAGATAAATGTCAGCAAATAGCAGGTATTAAAATGCTCTTTGTGTGACAATTTTTTTAAAAAAAGTTAGCTTTTCAATGTTACTTTTTCAAGACATACTGATGATTAAATATACTTAATAAATATATTGATCCTTATACACTTATTGCAAAACTAGCAGTAAAGGGTTGTATAGAAAATGTATGGAAAGGGTTTGTTTACTTTTGTGTCAAAATGTCACATCAGTCAAACTCTAGCAGTTAAAAGTGGCAGCCATGGCAACAGACTCTTGATGTGAGAAAGAAATAGAGAAGGAGAGGCTTCCATGACTGAAAGGAAAAACCCGAGCTGCTGGTCTTGCTGCTTCTGTGTCATTTTCATGTCAACGTTGTCTAATCCTGTTGTTCTCTTTTATTTCTCTCCCCTGGCCTCTCCCACCCTCTGCTACCTGATTCCATGATCCCAGCAACGGCAACGAAAAAAGCTAGAGGTGAGTTGTGCATTCTGTTGTTCTGGGGAGAGTGATCAGTGGTGGGAATCTATTGCCAGGAGACAGCATACACTGTTATCCCCTGTCAGATGAGGGAAGCTTAGACATGAAGCTACTGTGTCTTGTGAAATACACACCAGGAAAGACTGATGGGCAGACTCATACCACTGCTACTGCTTCTTCTTCTTCTTCTTCTCCTTCTTTTTGTCTTGTGATCATGCCACTGTTTTAGAAAAACTGGTCCCCATTAAAAATCGGTTGCCAGGCGATTCCCAAAATGTCAGAGCAATGCTCCCCAGGACATAAAGTTTGTCCAGCTTCCTTCATTCTCCTTACATGTTACCTGGACTGTTTTCTTGTGACCTTCACAGAAGTTGTACAGAGCAATATAACATTCTTAAAATGATTCAAGTGAAAATCTGACCTAAATGTTCTAGGAACGTTCTGTGTTACCTGGGTCTCTACCAAAGAAAATAGAAGGTGGCTTCCTAATTTCAATGACACCAAACATCCAGATTAAGGGCCATCTCAATAACACTGCTTTATTACAGTTTTCAATTGATTATTCATTTCTGTCTATATTGATGTAATTACTGACTTTTTTTAGGGTCAGTGATATAAATCTTGCTTTTCCATACAAATTAATTTGGCTGAATTTGCTTGGTTATTTTGTTAGTCAATAGTCGGTGGTTTCTGTATTCTGGTGTTTATATGAGGAACAGTGGAAAAAATCTCATATAAAAGCTCTACCTCATGTGAAAACTCATGTATTCTTCATATTCATTGAACACTATTTCATTTGTATAACAGCATTACAAGAATGACTGAGGCTGTTCTGTAGGCAGTGGACAGCTGAACTCATTATTACTTCAGTATTACCTCATCATTAGTTCATTCATATATTGTCTGGTGGTTTCAATTTTATGTCCACACCCTTTTTATTGACTTACTTACAACAAATCTACCAGTACATTTACAGTACAGTACATTTAACACAATTAAGCGGTTAAGCAGCTGTGTCAGACAAACACAACCAAGCTCAGGCAACGGTATCTGGACCTATCATGAGGGATGTTAAATAATACACATTTTTTATAGTATTCTCTATTTTTTTCTCTATGTCATACATCCACATACTGTAAACACGTTGTTAGCTCCTGGTGAATCCCTTGGGGGCACTAGCCACTGCTTGTGTGCATTTTCACAGTTATGTGCAAAATCCCACCCTTTCTTTTTGTGCTGCATGTGAAAGGCAGTGGAAAGCCATGTAGTGCTGCAGTGAATGCATGAAGGTTATCCATCCATCAACATTACACGCACCCCACCTTACCCCCACTCTCATCATGGCTCCACTTAAAGTCATAAATCTTGACTCTGCTGTGTTTTGACAGGGGAATGATAAAACAACGAAATGCTAATATACATGAATGAGCTGCATCTGGCTTTTTCCAGAATGTCAATCTAATTACAAGAAAGAAACGGAAATGTCATTTAATAAGTTACTGATTGAAGGGAGGATAAGGTGTTCATATTTATTCACTCCTAAGAGCAAAGGCATTCTCAGTGCCTTCATGCTATGAGGATGAGGGCTACTCCCTCAGCTTAACATAAGAAAGGGAACGGCTGTTGCTTCATTGACACGTTTTCCATTTTTATAAGTTTCTCGTTTGTGACAAAGCCATTTCTCAGCAAGTCAGCATTCAGGGAGATAAACCATAATAAAATGTCTGTTATTTATTTACAGGGAGACTTTATGAAATAGCAGTGAGAGAATATGCGGTACCTTTAATACATTAACTAATATTTCCTCCTCACAAGTGTTTTTGGAGAGGTGCAAATCAGTATTTAGTGAAGATTGCTACTCTTTCTCAGAATATTCATTTGTTGTTGTTGTTTTTCCCCCTCTAAATCCAATTCTTTCATACCTCCGTCTGAGCAATAAAGATACGCGAGGCACGGTGTGTGAGTGACACCGGATCTGCTCCAGCTCTGCGTTTGAGGAGCTCGACTGCAGGAGTGCGTGGGCCCTATCTGCTCGAAATAATAAAATGCGCACAGTTTGTGTGCTTGACAGTGGGGAGAGGAGCAGAACTTTGATCTCACTGTTCCAGATTGTAATGCAGTGCTGGAGGCTGCTCACCCACTCCTGGAGGCAGACTGAGCCCCAGGGAACAGCCATGTTGCTGCAGCAATGGTGTGAGACGGTAAGAAGGAGCTTTCACCATTGCCGGCCACTAGTCACATCACATTTCCAAGCATGCCACTCTCACCTGACAGGATGTATCTGACTTGTATTTGTTTTTTTGGATTTCACCAATTACACATGTTAAGAAATGCAATACAATCTTTAGGAAGGGAATGGCTAAAGACAGGAGTAGACCTGTTTATGTCTCTGTGGTACTGGCCCATGAGGGAGTTCATTGACCACAGCTACCAGTATATGAAAGGTCTTACCAGCAGTTGTCCTCTTGAAGACTGGAGAAGCGTGACTACAGTAAAGGAACATACATAAAATGGCCTAAACTCTGGATCCTTGGTTCATCTGTTGTTATCCCTCAGGGGATCCTCTTCAAAAAAATTTTGCACTTTTAAAGCATTACAGTGCAGTGAGTTCGCACCTCTCCCTGGGGTGATCTATGTCATGCACAGCTGAACTTGGTCTCAGAGGGTCCGTGCTTCTATCTGGGCTCTCAAACTGCTGCTCGGACGTGACCGGGAGCAAAGCACTTTGGTTTGGGTCGGGTATATACGGAAAACAGTGCTGTGGTCCAATACCCTTTCACCATTTACCAAGGAAGCCCATGACACAGCACAGACCCACTTCATAAACAATGTGCAGACAGCAACGACTGCCTATCTGTCGTCATCCTTTTCCACCTGATGGTTTTCATATGAGCATATAGGAAATCCATTTTTCTGGTAATGGGAAAAAAGATGTCCTGTAGATCATAGAGCCAAGCAGTTGTCTCTGCTTCTTGTTGGCCATCTAATGAAATTATCGCCACTGTGTACCAGGCCCTGAATTTATGTTGATCATCACCAAGATAAAAGCTGCTCTTTTACTCAAGCAAAGCCAGGAAAAACACGTGTTTATCATTCTGTCATTGTATCATCGATTCCCTTCAAAAGCCAGGCTGCATCCAGGATATTTGACAAGCGTTTTCATTCCCTTGTTCCGTGAGCTAATACAAAATATATGAAGTTTTGAATGCGCATTCAGATGTGCAAAGAGGATATGTACACAAGTACAGATGGTTATGAGAAAGAAGGAAAAGCACAATCTTTAGAACACTCAAGATGACATCTATAAACAAAGAGCCACCTTGAGACTGACTTGAAAATACAATTCATTTTGAAATGGGCACCTTTATAAAAAGGCCTGTCAAAAAAGACATTCAGGAAAGCGTGAAAGCTTATTTACGTAAATACATAATAAGCCAAAAATGTACAGTTTTGATATGAACACTTCTTATTATAACTACCATAAGGGTTCGCGTTCCATGATGAAAGAATACCTTTTTTTTTGTCCAGCGCCACATTCAGGGCAGTTATTAACTTTTTTTTTTTTACCGGGGGCAAAGTGAGGAAACAAACATTTGTGAACCTGGAACAAAAGTGGTGTTAAAATAAAGAGGCAAGGATGGAAAAGACTACCATGCTTGCTCTGACTGGATGTCACTCTGCTGTGACATGGGGGGAAAACTTTCTGTTTTATGGGTTAAAAACTTAATTTCACTCACATTCCTATTTGTATAAGTTGATCTTGATGATATTTCAAGTGCATGTGTGGGACATTCTCTGCTGTTTGTAAGGGATGGGTTTGCTCAAGAATTCCAAATTAACTTCAACTCCCATCCTCAATCTGCCTCTCCCCAACTCAATAAGGAAGAGAATAGCTGAGAAGGAAAATTGAAAAATGTTCTTTTCCTGATGTTTAAATGCTCTACTCCCTCAGCACATCTTGGCAGATGTGCATGACAAGCTGTAGAAACTAATTGGAGACATTATTGTATTTTGACAGTATAGCTTCAGTTGATTGGTGAGAACAGCCTGCTTTCATAGTATTTAAATGTAAACCTCACCTTGAATATAGCCCACATACATACACTGTACCATCCCTACCATTGCTGTTTTGTTTGTGCCCGGATTTTCCCTTTCAAAGCAAAAGGAAAAACGAAAACAGGAGAAGAATGTCTGATCATTACTCTCCTGCACTGGTAACCCCTTGTTCTGCTGAGTGGGCCTGTGGTCCAGCCCAAGGTATAATTTACTGCCAGGTGGCCCACAGTGTCTCCTGTAAGAAGGAAGGAAAAGCGTTCTTGCCTTGGCGCCCTGCAGTCCAGCACTTACAGCAATATAGGGCTGTAATTTAGCCAGGAAAGGATGTATTAACCCCACAGTTCCCCTCACCTTGTTAGCCTGCTTCAGCGTTAAGTTTCCTGTACCAACTCAATTTTTCCATCTTACCATACTGGTTTCATTTTGAGCTCATTATTTTTTGTGCTTGGCTATAAATCAGACTCAATTATTTTTCTCCTCTCTTCTGTTCAGTCATAGATTACATTCACAACAATTTTTCCTAGAAAGTGGTAGGAGTGTATGCTCTTCCCAACCAAGTGTTCTTTGTCTGATATTTGAAGCCATTCAAATATAAGCATAGTGATTAGCTGTGAAAAAAGGGTTAAAACTTGAAACTTATATAGTCTAAAAATTCTATTTTCATCAAAGCACAGTATTTTTCTGCAAAAAATGGTGGGTCATTTGAAATCAGTGCAGTTTTCAGCTTTGAAAGTTCCAATTTATAAAATTCTCCCTTTGAGAGAACCATCTCCAGAGTTCAAGCATAGATTTTCACATGAGATTCATATGAGATATTGAATAGTAATTGTTAATATTTGGTATAGTGATATTAATAGAAGTAGTACTTAATATACCTTACATACATAATATACCTTTCCTTAACGTTGCTATGTTATTAAATATATTAAAATATGACTGACTGCTGATGAACAAACTTAGATATTGAGATATTGCTAACATAGTAATATAAATCTGTATCAGATTTGTCTTTTAGAAATAAGTTAAATATACATCTGATACTCCATAACATGAAAGATTAGACAAATTACTTGAAAGATGACAGAGGAAATTCTGGCGGCTGTAGCTTATATCCTTGTGACATGCTTCCCATTCACCAGAGTAGGTCGCTATTATAACTAGTATCGCTGCAGTCACATATTCTTATTGAGGTGATTCAAATTTAAACAATCAGTCCACTTTCAGAAAGATATAGAGACTTTCCCAGGCTAAGGTGACTCATAAGCTTATTCCAATATCTGTGATAAACACATCTTGCAGGCAGAATGCCAACCTGCCAAAGGGGCCATTACACCCAGTATATCCTTTTAATGCTGAGTGCCAATGCATATAGGAAGAGGGCTCCATTTTTAAAGGCTAGGATATGACTAGAATAGGGCTTGAGCTCAGTGCAGACAGTTCAATCCCCAGCTAGCGGTTTTTGGTCAATTTCTGGAACATTGGGAAGTTTACAGTGTGCATTCCTAGCATTGACATTTGTACTGTATCCCTGAAGGTCATCTGTAAAGCATACAAAGCAGCACAGGAATGACAGTAGAACATTAGGCAAAGTAGGCAAAGTATGATATGTTTGATACTAGAAGGTGGTCATGGGAAGTAAGGATTAGAAATTATTGAACCAATTAAAGGCGATGTAGAATCAATGGGCCTCATTTATCAAACGTGAGCCGAACGAATTTGATTGTAAATCGTTCGTAAATGCATTTACGCAAAAAATGTGGGATTTATCAAAGTTTTCGTATATCAGTTTGTTCGTAGGATCCAAAGAAATTTCACGAGTGCTCTAAAATGTTCGTATTGCGTGCGTAAATGGAAAAACACGGCTGTAAAGCTTGTTTTTTGTGTTGTTGCTTTTATTTTTTTCCATTCACTCATTTTTTATTTGATTAAAAATGAGTAGCAAATTATTTGGCAGTAATATCGTAACATTATAACTGTTCAAAGTGTTATATAAAATCACTATTGGATTCAACATTAAAACAGGTCATTCGGCTTCATTTGTGTAATACTGATTAATAAAATTAATTAGTTTGCTTGCCGAAGGCGCAAACTACTGTTCTTCTATAGAATCTTTACTTCTTCTTCTTCTTAATATTATTATTCCTGGTTCTTCCGGACGTATCTCCCCCAACAGTTTTTTAAGGTAGACATACCGAACTTGGCGTGAATATACTGGTCAGGTTGCTTGTGTTTTTCTGAGCTATAGATTCATAATTTTTAAACTGCAAATCTTAAAAAAAACTCCTCCATTGACTTCACATTGGTGGAATGTTGAGCGTGTTAATGTGGCTAAAGTTACTAAGCAGCAATTATAACTGCCGCTGCAATTTTAAAGTAGTTGAAAAAAATATCCAAAGAATACAGCATGCTTGCCGGTTAGCTACCTTAAGGGACTTGACATTTTGAAATAACTTTCTGGATATAATGACACTGCAATGCTGGTCAGGTATAATGATCTTCAATGGCAATTTCAGGTTTTGAACAGAAAGTTCTGCTGTTCTTTGACTGCTTCTAGTACTCTTGCTGCTACTATGTTGGTTCTTAGTTCTTAGTACAATCGTTGTCGTTATTTTTATACAAGGTAAAATGACGTTAGAGAGGGACTGCAGAGTGGAGGGAAAGGCAAGGGAGGGCACACTATTATGGAGGATCCTAATTACGTAATAGTTCTAATTTGAACGAATTATTTAACTAGGGATTCGTTCCAATTTGATTTAGGGAAAACATGACGGTCCCAACGATGTGTTGCATGTGACATTACCACTTTGGCCAACCATGCCCCCTCGCGGGCCCGGGGTGCAGCTGCCCCCCAGGATTTATGGCAACGATAAGGCTGGTATACAAAAATTTACCTTCAGAATTGGAGAGTGATTGATCCAAGACCAGGGAAAATCAGATCCCGGTCACCCTCCACGGTAATTCCAGCTAACGACGTCTCTCCAATAATTCGCCTCCAGTTTCATGTCGAACCATTTTCCTTTAACCTGTTGTAGTTTACGGCGGAACTTTTGACACCGAATTTACTGCAACAGTTATTTCTTGCCAGGCTTTGGTCTTCCCCGGCCCCGACACTAAACTACTTACACTTCTGAACAAAGTATTTTTTTTTATTCCGTTTCCATTAACAAAACTTAATTTGCTGCTTCAGAACAGTTTTTTTTTCTTCTGCCTTTTCTCTGCCATCTCTTTACATTGCCAGCAATGGGATTTCAAGCTCCTTATATGGTATTTTAGGGGCGTGGATTTATGCTAATCGAAAATTTGGTGTACGCGCTTGTCATTTACGATGGATTGGTATTTATCAACATACGCACGAAATACGAACAAATGCTGTGTTTACGCATGTTTGATAAATCCGGCGGAATTTGTTAGTTCGTAGCCATTGCACATACATTTACACACAGTTTTACGAAAATATTGATGAATGAGGCCCAATATGTGAAAATATACAAAGGAAATTAATCCAGTGGAACACCATAATTTTGTATGTTTTCTTGGCTTCTCCAGGTCTTAAAAGATGGCTGAATCTGTCCAAAACAATAAATGTGTATTTTGGGGGATGTTGTCATAAAATATTATCTCACAGCTAAGAGAGAATTCAATCCAAAGTATCACACAGTGTTTATAGGGATGTTTTGTGTAAGCTGAGACCACATGGCCTGTTTCCCTGTGGTTATTTCTCTGTATTATCATGATTTGACAGTAGTTTTATGGCTAGCTATGGACATAAAACAACAATATAGGTCACTATAAGTGAAAACATCATTCAGTATTCTTCATCCTGGTGCTTTCACATGTGTTATATTTGTTAGCTTTGGAGAGCAAATATATTCTTAATTTGTGCTGTATAAAATGATTTTTTTTATTGTCACTTGCACAGTTGTACAATGTTGTTTTTAAAGTGCAGTATGGTGTATATGACTGCAAAAGAGCATCCTGCAGCAGTAATCCCTGCGATGTTGTCCCAGTATTTAAAGAGGCTTTGCAGACTGAGAATGGACAAAATCTGACCTGATCTTGTACATTTTCCTGGGATTTGTAAGATTATAGAAAAATCTGATTTGCCATCTTGTGTGAATGCCGAGTTTAGGTTCCTTGCACAAGATGAGCCTGAAAAGCTATATCAGAAAAGTACACAACTGTGGGCAGGACTGCTTTATAGTCCTTTAGAATAGCCAGTCCTGTAGGGAGCTAGGAGTTAGTTGTGTTAAAGTCTTAAGAGATGCAGACCTGTGCAGAACAGAATGCTACTAAATGTATCTACTTCCCAGAACGTAAATATCAGGGATGCCTTTCACAAATCAGGAGGCTGTTACACAAAAGACATACATTGTCATTTCATTCTTGCATTGCAAATTGTCAGAATGCATTGCATAGAATTTTGTTAGCCTACCATTCCCATTTAACTAGCCTTCATGTTTATATGGATAAGAATTTATAAGGGGTGTTCAACATTCTACTATAAATAAACATAACTTGGAGGCCTTTTTGGCACATGTTGCAATGAACTGAAACAATATTTCAGTCATTTCCTTTGAAATATGTGGCCTATATATGTTGATAGTTGATGTATTTTAATCAGTAGTGCTCTGTTAATTCCCTAAAATGGACTATAGGACCTATTTTTCGATATTCATATATTTTAAGTTACTAATTTATTGCACTTGTTACAAAATGTGACAGAGATGAAAAACATTGTCCGTTGCATTCTCGCTCAAATTACATGCATTGCTTTCTAAGATGCATAGCTGGAAAATCTGCATGTTCTTTGCACCTACTTCCAGAAAAGACAGAAAAAATAATAGCATATGAAAAATTTCAGCTTGCATATCAGAGTATCTATGAAAGACGTCACTGGTTGTGTCCTTGGCTTAATGGGGAATACTTTAAAGCAGGGCTTCTTGTATGCACGGCTCTCATTGATTATCAATTATGCTATTGAAAGCATGTGTTTACATTATTCTGTAATTTTGTCCTTAAACTGATTTAAGCAGCAAGCTTACGAATTCCATCGCTCATCTTTAAATTACTTATTTTCCACAAGAGGCTTAGTATCAGTGACCATGTCAGCATTTGTTGTGATTTTGCCTGTCATGTCAGTCAAGTTGAATGAGTAACCCCTTTTTGTGGCACTTTAGAATACTACAGACTAGCTCAGCAAACTGCACTGTAAATGAAAGTAACAATTTTTGACAACTGATCTGCCTGATTAGAAATCATTCTCTGTACCTTGCATATCTGTTTCTTTCTGACATAGTTACTTTAGAGACTGAATTTCTCTTAAGTGTCTTATTCTGACACAGCTCTTTACTCCAGGGGAATTGTCACTATAATCAAAGGTTGAGGGATTCAAACACTCCAGGTTTAAGGTTATGATAATCTTTGGGCTATGGCCAATAAATCATTCAATAAAAAATCAATTAAACATTATATAAGATGTAAGGCTGGAATTTAGGAAAGGAGACTGCCAGCTCCTTCATGCTCTAGAACTGCATTGCACTGTGAGAACTCTGTTGCTTTGCTAACTGACAGGGCATTTTTTTATGGTGTGATGACCACTGCATGTTTCTCTCTTTGCTTATGGTTGAAAAACCTATCTCAACTGCAATCATCTCCATGTGGTCATGTCATTTCTCCGGAATTCCTTATTAACTTTAGTACAATACGAATTACTTTAGAGTATATCAAGCATAAACCAAACTGAACAGCATCAGCTTTAATTTGTGCAATATTAATATAAAATAAGCAATCTTCTTTGTATTTTCATTAATATTCTTTCTTTTTAATCTGAAACATTCATAACTTATCCCCACTTAAAACAAAATACAGTATAAAAATTTTTTTAACAAAAAGTTGATTTGTATTAACAAATCATGCAGTATGTACAAAACTTTTTTTGCTGGTGCTAAAGTTGAAGAAAGCATTTCATTAGTTAGGGTAGTTTATATGCTCCAATCATAAGTCATGCCACTGAAACTGTATGTGAAAAACTTTTAACGTGCCCAAGGCTTTGATAAATCTGGTCTAAGAAATGCTTATTTGTAAGGATTACTTTGATTTTGTTGTGAGTCCATTTAAACCAACAAAGCAAAGCTGAAATCAGAAATTATTGTGCAGCATTGGGTGCAACGGTGACCTTGTGGAAATATTGCTGTCGTTTTCATTTTTTAACAATAAAAGTGCACATCAGGTTTATGTAACTCCGTACTACTTCACTGTGATTGTCTGTCCTTCACCTTGCAGCTGTATAATTTCATAGCCAACATTTTATACTCAGGTACACGTTGTATGAAAGAGACACTTGTCGTTGCCCATGCAAAGAAACTGAAGTATTTATGTGGTGTGAGTTTATTCCTTCATAAAAGGATGATCTGTTTGTCCTTGCCTTTGCATGGGCGAGTGAGAACTCTGTTTTCAGCTCTGTCTGAGAGTGAGAAATGAGCGGCCTTTTGGCTCAGTCACAGGAGTTTGAAGAGGTTTACTCAAGTAGTTACAAATCTAGCTCTCCGAAACCCTGGTGTCCCGTGCTGGAAGCTCTGAAAGAATGAGAGCACATGTACTTTGTGTTCCCCAAGTCTGAATTAGAGGCAAAATAATCCAAGCCACCTGTACACTATCCTGAATAATTCATAGAGCTTTATCCGTGGGAAGCAGCCAGTGTACTTAGAGATCCTCCACACCTGCATTCCGCTGGTGAGGGACAGAAATCTGGGCACGCTGCCGTTCAGCCCGGAAAACACTCACCCATCACAGTGGAGCTGCCAGTGGCCATACCATTTTTACAGAGTTGCCGTGATCACGAAACCCAAATTATCCCTGTCCCATTGGTCACCGCATGTAAAATCTCTCAATAATTAAAACTTCAAGTCCAGGATGTTGGTTTACGGCAGCAGAACAGCTGTGGTCTGATCTAATTGTGCAAATGAGAATGGAATTGCCGGGGCCCATGTTTGTTGTTTTGTAATTAATTAGATTTCTGAAATTAGAAATTACAGTTTGTCTTGAAGTATTCACGGCCTGTGCAATGTGGGGTAATGGGAACCTTTTCCTGGTTTAATTGAATTTGTTCTCAGCATGGATTCATGTAAATTTCACACACTCCTTGATTTCTTTTTTTTTTTTTTGGCTTTACTCAGAACTTCAGAAAAAGCAATGATGAGAAAACAGAAGAACATTAAAGTTCACTCTTCAAAATTACATAGTAAATCATATCTCATTGACCCCGTTATGTCAAAATATAATTTCCTTTATGGCTAAATAGACTAATAATCTGGAGTGCTGCAACACATGGGCAACACCAGAGAGGGGGCAAACTTCAGCTTTTCATACTCTTGCCTGGAGTGACTTTGACTCCTATCTCATGCACTTATGATTGGAGTTGATTAGGTGTGAAATTCTGAGGCTGTCAGGGGGAATTAAACTGTCATCCAGAACACAAGCTTGGCTCACACCACCATCAGAGGAGAGAGGCGAGGCTAGGTCACCTCACATTTGGGGAGTGGAACTTGTCAAAAAATTGATGTTTTTTCACAACATTGAGAGTTGCTAAAAAGGTTTTTAAACAGCCATGTGAAATAAGGATGGGCATGCTAAAACAGAGTAGCTGACAAAGTATCGATAAGTCATACTGCACAGAAAACTTCTCTAACTGTGATAGAAAAACCAGTGTAGAGTGCAATAGAGAACTTACCACAAAGGGCTACATGTAATGAGGTATACTTTATGAGGAAGAGCTTTTTTTAGAGACATTGACCCTTTGATTCTCCCACAGTGAGTTCTGCTACCAAAGACAGAATTGAGATTAGTCAGCTCCACTGTAGATATTTTTTTCATGATGAAAGAAAATGCTGTTCTCTGATCTGGTTTCCTATTTTCTTCAGAACCACTATCTGTAAAGAACATATATTTTTGTCTTTACTGTTTATATTAATAGTGGTGACTGTAGTTATATAACATGTTTCATCCAAAGATCTCAAAGATATTTATCCTTAAGGAGAGTAATTCAGCTCACCTCCCACCAATGTGCACAATCCAGCATTCTGGGATGATGTACAACAGCCAGTCAGGTGCAGTGAAGTGTCAAGGACCCTCAGCTAGCTTGTAGTGGGATGACTAATGAAAAAAATCTAAATATACTGTGATGGGTTAGGTGTCTGACGCATGCATATACGTTCTGTTTCACTTAGGCTTGCTTTACAATGTGATAACACAACACACAGAACCTTCCCTTCCACAGGGATGAAGGTATGACTTCATCATACCTTCATGGAGTAAGAGGAGGCATCAAAGTTGTTTTGGAGAGGAGCTGATGAGTTTTCAGAAGCATAGCTTTTTCTGATGTGTCATGGCAGCAGTGCTCAAGATCTTGTTTAGAGGTCTTTTGTCAGTTTTTACCATTCTGGGTAGCACAGAAACAGGCTGAAGTTTGAATCCAGGTTCATGGCATTTCCTGGTTCACAGCAATGTCAGTTGAATTGTGCTTTTAGCATACTGTGTCTCTAGTTCTGGAAACACAGGTTGTATTTATGTTTTTTGTATTTATGCTCTGTATATTTTGTTAATGTATTTTACATGATCTGTGTGTTACCATAATGGACAATTTTCAAAGTGTCATCATGTATAATGGTTATTTTATGATCTACATAGGTTATCAAAATTAAAACCTACAATATGCTGAAAGAAACAGAAAGGGGTGAGGGCAGTACTACTTATGCCATCTTGTTTATTTGTTCTGTAAAGGCAAAAAGGACCTGAAAGAGGCCCTGAGGGCTTGGGTGATGAGATAATGCCACACAGCTGCTGTGGGAGCCAACATATCCAAATTAGGCTGGCCTTTGCATGAATAAAACTGACCTGAAGTCCACTGTAACTTCATATACCACCAGAAATCCTTCCCAACTCCCAAGTGGGAAGGCTAAGCTCTGAAACAGGCCCCCCAGACCTAAATACAGCCCACATAACACGCTAACCCCTTCCATTAGAACAGCTCTCCTGTTGAGGGACCTCACTCGAGAAACTGTGAAACCAGCTGCTTCAAAAGCAGACGCACAGGCCAAGCTGCCCCTCAATATCGTGGTGAGTTGGTTCATTAAAGAATGCGACAGGGGAGCCGTCCTTGGTGGCTGGCAACCGGTGAAAGAGGTTGTCACCTGCCACCTTCCCTGCTGGTGAATGGGGGCTGAACTGCAGACGAATCGCTCTTGACCAGAAGTCAAGATGGCCGAAGGGAAACAGAAACAGATGGGACATTTTGTTCAAGTACCACCTGTTTAGTAACTCGGTGCCTGGCACGGGATTGGGCTAAAACATCTGCCCCCTTGACAGCCGGCAGTGTAGTGCCCCCTGTGTCTGTCCATGACTATTTCTGTCTGGAGTCATGTAGCTCTGCTGCGTCAGGGGCCAGATTCAGATGTAGCAAAGAGGATAGCAAAGTGCAAAAGCTATACCTACCCAGGTATCTGTGTAATTTGACCATCAAGATCATTAATTCACTGTGTTACAGTGATATTTTTCCTCTTTAGTTGCTTGCACCAGGCTTGTACCGCTTGCTTCTTCCTTGTTTTCTTGTTCTTTGTTACACTCATATTCAATATTGTAAGACAATGTTGTTTCACTTACATTTTTTGCTGCTGACCTTAAACTGATTTGATTTAACATGACTTTAATTTGGGCCCTAACTATAAACACATTTTTGTTGTACCAGTCTGGGTATGCCTTCTGGAACCAGATAACACTCAAACCAAACCGAGGGGCTATGACTGAAACTGATCTGGTATTTCAACTGTCTTGTTTTACAGACACTGTGCCCTCTCAAGAGAATGAATGTGTTCTGTATTTGTTTCATGCAATTATAGGCAACTAGTCCGGTCCAAGTTAAGCTTGAGAGTTGGAAGCATCATTATGTATCCTCTTTTGAATCTGGAAATAAATTCAGTAGCAAGTGCTTTCTTTTTCTTCTCAAATGTTTGCATTCAGTGTTGGCTTCAGCTGAGCTGTTTGCACTGGGCGTGCTGCCTTATCCTCAAAGGGAGAGTGCATTTCCTCATTGGTGATGGGAGGAAGATGCATGTTATGTACATTTCAAATTGCTACACAAAGTACATGTAGATTGGATCTGTTTAAACCAACAGGTAGTAGTCTATGTAATCCCAGTGTTGATATAATCTTAACTCCAGCCTATCTGGAACTTTGAACTTTGTGCATGGCAGTCCTGATATGTTTTATTCAGAAAATGACTGTATCAGTTGTGGAGATTGTTTTTTTATGGGGGTGGGTTTACTCCCAAATTTTGTTTTTGTTTCCCCCAAATTTAGATCATTTGGATGTACAGTTTACTAATAAATGTATCTTTATTGTCATCAGGTTTGGTCAAATGAAAAATCAATATTGTGTGCATTTTAAAATTTCCTGCTCAGTGTTCACCAGCGGGAAGTGATATACTCATTTTTAGATGTTGTTTTTACCTTTCCTTTCCTTCCTTTACCAGTCCTAGGGCAGGCGTGTTTCCCACTTTTAGTTTCTTTTGTTCCATTTACTATACCTTTGATAAACTTTGTTAAATTTTTGCTGAAAATGTATCTCTGGATTGCTACAGCAATGACACCTGTGACAGGAATTGCTGAAAATTCCTCCCTGTCTATGGTGACCTATATCTCAATCACATTTCTTGGAGGACTTCTTGGCAATTTCAAATTAAAGGAAGAAATCCAGACTGGTGTCAGCCAATGGCTGAATAGTGTACACAGTTCACTTGCTAACCAACATTGTTAACAAGTTGTAGGCCGTTTTGCTTGACTGGAGTCGATCTGCCTTCCAATGACAGGCTTACGCTCTGTGTCTTTTATTGTAGCCACCTTGGAGAAGGTTTGGGAATGGATGTATTAAAGGATCTTATTTTCCTTTCAAAATCTGCAGACCAGGTTATGTTAACCCAAGTGTTTTACATTATACAGTGCAAGCTCTACCATTCATCTTTAAGAGGCTGTCCCATTGATCTCTTTCACATTAAATGCAAACCAGAAAACAAAGAAGCAAGAGCAGAATGCGGGTGGCTGCCTGTTTGAAATATAAATTAAATGGCATTTGTGAAATTGGATCTCCTGTTGACCACGGGTATCTCACCGTTCTCTATCATAAGAAATGTCAAGCATCATTAAGAATGCATGTGGAGGCCATCAAAGTCTTTAGAGATTAAAATGGCTTTGGGGCCGCAATAGCTGTGGGAGTGTGTGGAGACCCATGGGCATCGCTGATGGCCCATTACATCTACATCTAAATTTTTCTGAACATTATCAAGAGACATACTGTAGTAGCCTGATGTCATGTGTTTTCTGGTAACAGCTACAGAAAATCTATCTCTCTGGAGAAGGGTGTAATGAAGTGTTTTGTTTTTGAAACTGAGAGAGAAAGTCTTTAAAGTCTATTTCAAATTGTGAAATAATTAACATTCTACAAATGCATTTGTGTTTCTGAATATATGTATGTGTGGGTCGGTGTTCTCATTTGGAGTTACCATGCCACCATGCATAGTGACCAGTCAAAGAAGTGACTGCATTCTCCAGGTCTGTCAGTGTCGAAAAACAGGGGTTTACATACATTTCTCTCAAATATGATACAGAGAAGAAACTGTTGCCCACAGCATGAAGCCCCTTCCCAAAGGATGCATTTCAATGAGGTTTGGTTGGCCGAGAGGGACGAGTGTAAGGAGTTACTTCACTGCTCAATTAATCGCACACCAGAATACGTCAGTCCTAATAAAACCCTCAGACTGCACCACAGTCTCATGGGTGCCTTTCTCTGATGAAAAAAACAAAGGCCAATGCAAATGAAATCCACCAATAACCCTGTTACAGGGAGAGAAATCAGGGAGACCTGGTTTGTTAAAAAAGCAACAGCACAAAAACAATTACTTAATAAGAGAATGCAATCGATGGCACACAAGAACCACTGAGAGTTTGTGTTTGCTTTACGTTGACAAATGGCAGAAACACATAAGTCTCATTTCAGTGTGTAGATATACTGTGGTCGCTCTTTCTAGGCATTGTTATTACTCTCATTATGATTGTTATATATCTCACGTAATCTGGGTTTGGGATCATTTATAAGGTTACACCAGTTGGACAATATTGTATCAGGTCATGAAGGGAACATAGAGTGGTATTGGTTATAGTAGGAACCACTAAACTGATTTTCCAAGCTGGATGTTCAGCCTGGTCATGAGATTGTCTTTCACTGGTGTTGTTCACTGTATAGTTAATAGTGCAGGATATAGACACTGGCTCATGGGTGTGTGCATTGAAGGAGCTGCTCCCCTTCCCTCAGTCTGAAGAAAATAATGTTGGGGGATAAAAGTTGGTGAAATCACAAATAATCATTTATGAGCATAGCCTGACTATGAGAGATCACAATTGTTTTCTGGGGGGATTAAATCAAAGCAGTCAGTACTTCCTCAGCACTAAACCCCTCAAATTGTTATGTTTACCATACTAGGAATGATTTACACAGGATATGGTACTGTGTTTATCTGGTCAAGATGGAAATGATATATGCTATTATATGAAGTGTTGCAAGATGACTTGAGACATGAATGCTTTTGGTATGGATTAGTTTTTTTTTTTAAGTAAGCCCCTTTATAGATTCACCTTGCATTGCCCTGCATCTCAGCAGAAAACATTGGCGTTCTCCAGGTCTGTCCTCTAAGGTTATTAAATCCACTCATGGAGGTGAGGCCGGAAATGAAGCTGACAGTCTCTGCTCACCAGCGGTTAGTCGGGCTCTAATGAAAAGCAAACAACAGGTGCCGAGCTACAAATCACCCAGCGATTCAGTGTGGTGTGATCCTTAATGGCGCGTTCATCAGTTCGTTTTGTCATAACTGATTACTTTGGAATGGGGAAGCAGGTTTTGACCGATGGGCCATCCAGGTGCTTGGAGAACAGGCTCTCGCAGTCTGTCCGAGAGTCTCATTACGCTCTCCACCCACAGCCATGCGGGCCTCACTTCTTCCATGCCCTTCATATGGCCCCAAAGCCCCTGTGTCTTCCGCAATGAACATCAGGGTGAATCGTGAGCATCTCACTGATGGGGAACGTCGTTCAGGGGGCACCATCACTCAGAAGGATAGAGGTTGATAGAACAGAGGGAATTATGCATGACTAACTGGCGACATGCTTGCATTGCCTTTGATTTGCTTTTTATGGGAACATAGCAAGCAATCAGTTTAGCACGTTTGAATTGTGGGATAATAGTCTGGCTCTGGTGTGCCAATCGGTGCACCGAGAGAAACTGGATGCTTTTTTGTCCTTGGAGGACTCAAGGTCATACTGGGGCCTGGGATAAGATCGGGTCCTCCACTGGAAGTCTTTTCGTGTAATTATGTTTTCTCTTTCAATCTCTGAGATGGTGGCATGGCACACAGAAACCAGTTTTTACCTGTGCTTGACTGCAGTTCATTTTTTTTAGCATCATGGCTCCTTCCAGTACCCTTAATTTTACACTCATCTCAGAGGACAGAATCCATACCTTTCCTCCAGCTTACATCTCTTTCCACTTTAGCAGGTTTTCCTGCCATCATTCTTAAATTATATTCTGCTGTTACAGTGATGCTCTTTCCTACTGATAGCAGTGTTGTTCCAGAGATTTCAACTTGTTTAATAATTAAATATAAATGATTTTTTTCCATAATGATTTGAGAACTTTAACATTATCTTTCTCATGCATATCATTGTCAAATTACCAAAGAAAAGTCAAGCTCATAAATCATTGGTATGGACAGATCTGTGGGTTGCAGTTAAAGAATCCAACTGTTTGAGTAAGCAAAGCCGGTGAAAAATCTGGCAAGACATGCTTCATGCAAAAATCATCATGAATTATGCATGCCCCTTTCCCAGAGTAATGCAGATCCATTTTTCTGTTTTTTTTCCCTCATTTTTAACACACACTGCTAACCACGGGAGACCTTAATCAAGACTGTAATGACCTCGGCTTCTCCCCTCACCTGGATCCTCAGGTTCCACTGAGCAGGGCCTCATTCAATCGCTTTAAATACAGCAGACGGGGAAGACAGGTGCTTCTTGCCTGGGCTGAGTGTTTGTTATCTGTTGTTTTACCCATCCAATCACACCAAGTGCTGTCTATTCATTTGTTTCCTCTGATTTCAAGATTGCATTCTGTTATTTCAATACGAGTTTACAGATGGCATATGATTTAGGGAGAGATGTGCTTGTCAGTATTCAAATGCCTAGTAAATGGAAATCTACACTGGTCACATCAGTTTTTTTTTTAATAGTTAGACTGATCTCATTAAAGGCAGGATGTGGACAGGGACAGTGTACACAAAGGTGTGCATGTGTGTGTGCCTGTAAGCTCATTTTATGAGATTCATTGCTGGAGGGTGCAAAGGGACAGTGAGGCTTCGTTGGAGGAGGCACAGCTCTGATGAGACCTGACCACATGCTTGATTGGAAACGACTGATTGAGAAAAGGAAAGTCATTCCTGCAGCAGTGAAGGAGTTATGCTGAAACTTACATGTAGAAACATATAGTTTAATTTTTTCACAATCTCCATTTGTGCAGCTGCTTATTTACTGAAGCAATTCGAGCCAAGTACCTTCATCAAAGTTAGAACAACAGTGCCCTTCTTGAGAACCAAACCTACAATCTCTGGGCTTAGATCAATAACCATAATGCTATATCGCTGATATTATAAAGTTATGCACTAAAGCATGCAGTTAGTGTGTGTGCTTGTGCTTGTACCGTTAAGAGAAACACATTAACAATTTTAGCCAGATATAACACACTGAGGAACATAGATGGAGAAAGACTTGGAAATCTCCAGGAGGGCCTAGCAAGTCCTCTCATTAGCTTTGTGAGGATGTATTTTATAGTATTTCAGGAGCAGTTAATATTGGCTCTGTAATGAGACACTGTTTTGTCAGAGTTATCTTACCTTTTAATAACAAATGACATCTTATTTTAATGCTTTCTTCTCCACTGAGATCAGTGCAGTGTATTTACACTTGTTAGCCTTGATATTAAGGCATTATCATACTTTCAACTATTTGAATTTCCATTTAAATGCATGGATTATGTTTTTTACTCCTTAGAATGGATTCTGTTTGAACGTATTTTCAGGAAATGGTATTTCACTTTTCATTGTAATGAGGTTTGTATATAGAGCCACTTAAGAGAATGTAATGTTTTCCTGGAAATGACTGGATATGTGGGGCAGTTAAATAATTGAGTGATCACGCATATAAAATTGAGTTGTGCATACTGAAGAGCACTTTACTCTTGCAAACACCCCTTCAAGCCCAGAGCTTTCATTGATCAATTCCAGTGATTTAAAGATACAGATGTATGATTCTGCAGGTCAATGCACATTTAAGGTGCAAGGATGATTAAAGGACAGTGAGACAAGCCATTGAAACAAATTCAGTGTGTACCCAGTTAACAAATGGCGTGAATCATGTAGAACTCAGGTAATGCATTTATCCTTTCCCGTGGATACAATCAATGAATTAAAATAGTGCATGCTTACACTATAATCTGGCAATTTCATAACATATTACAATATCTAAATAGGAATGTATGTATTGATAAGCTTTCAGAAGGTCTATTATTGGGTATTTAATGCAATGCAGTACCATTTCAGGATATTGGTGTAGATAAAAACATTATAAACTTTCTACTCTAATGCAATATTGCAGTATTTAAAAAATGCAATGTATTGTGCTTCTGTTAATGGTGCTTTGTGATACAAAGAAGGAAAAATGATATGATTGGAAACAAATGTGATATGGTAATTGCATGCCATGTAATCACTATTTTCATTTACAGTGTTTAATTTAACAGTGTTGTGCTGATTGCATTTCATAATGACTGCATTGCCACTCTGTACTCATTTAAAGGATTAACCATGTTGAAAAGGTCTCTCTTAATTGCGTGTGTAGTTTCATTGCAACCGGTCAGTCTTAAAGCGATAAACATTGATTTCAGCAAGTGCTGGAAAAAATATGAATTTTCAAGAGATTGCTTAGCTCAAAAGCAGTGCATTAAAATAGACAGGGATTGAATTAGAAAGGAATTAGTGGGCCATTAAAAAGTCAATTTAAATAAATTAAATGGTAATTTCAATATTTTGAATAAGGGGAGGTGGAACTACAGGGTTGTACTGATAAATCCAGGCTCTGCTATTTCATGAGTGGGCTTTACCTAGTCCATGTGGGATATTGCATTTAGTAAAGGTGTAGATAGTTCTGGTATCTGTCCTTATTTTAAAGCTGTTGATTTACAGCTTGTTCAGTCAGAATATAGCACAGCACAGACTTTATGCTAATATGCATGTGGAAATGTGGTATACCTGCACAGCTTTGCACAGTTGTGTCTAAATGTAGTTAGACAGCATAACGTATTCTAATATTGCAGTGTTTTGAGTCTGGAATGTTTTATGGCTGTGATGAACACACAGGGACTTTGTGGCGCAGAAATTAAACAGCCAGTTGCACCACACTGAGCTTGCCTCCACATGGTCATTAAACATGAATCCTAATCCAGATCAATATGGCGAGAGCCAATGAGACTAGCGCATTTTCAAGAAAAAACATAACATTCTTATAAGTAAAGCTTATTCAGTCCCAATAATAATGACAGATAACAAAAGAGGTTTTTTTCCATAATAAATTATGGGTTGGATGACTGAATCCATCTCATCTTTAATTACAGACTCATGATTTGACATGTTGAATCCCTAAGACTACTGCAACCCTCTGTAGATGTTCACATTAAACATTAAACTAAATTTCTACTGAAAACACTAAACCATCATATTGGGTGGGAACTTTTTTACCAAACTTTACATCTTGAATTTAGTGTGGGAAGTTGCAACACTGACCATTAGGGTAAAGTCTGTCCAGTGACAGAGTTCAGGTTTGGAACAGGCATGACAGGGCACAGTGTCCCTGATACTGCTGATGTGTTGGCAAATAACATTTACCATCAGATATCAGTGGTACAAGGTAATCACCAGACCTGATGTTTTGTCATTCTTTCACCTTTCATAGTCCAGAGAGCGGTGCTGTCCATGCTGTAGAGATACACTTCGAAGTATTTTTTTTTTTTTTTTTTTTTAATTTTGTGTAATTGGTTTACATTAGAAGGATCCAAATTCCATTGAAAATCTCTCTACTTATTATGAAAGCCTGACTGACCTCAAGTTTACAATTAAAAACTACCTAGGTAAGAAGTATCAAAGCAAAAATCAAGAAAGTTCAAACAGTACAGATAGAATATACAGTGACTTTGTGTCCCTTGAGACAGGCAATATACAATTTGTGTCACAATTGCAGTGTGAAAAATGGCTGGTTTCCACATTAATTTGAAAAGTCGCTTTCTGCTGTGTTTGAGTGTGTGGTTAAGTTCGCTGTTTTGGGGGACTCATAGCTCATAGTGGCTGGTAAGAAGAAAATTGAAAAAAGAGGAAAATCATATTGAGTTTCACTGAACCTTATCAGCTCTAATCTTGGAATACTCAGTGTTGATTAGCATTGAGTAGCCTGCGATTATAACTTAATCAGGCTGAGCAAAGCCTGCTACATTTTAAGAAATAGTTAAGAGATTCTGCTTTAAGAATAAAACATCAAAGCCTTGTGAAAATAAAACCATGTACCAAAAATTGTTCTCAATGGCTTGAAATGTCTCTGTATTGGATTTTATTTCATTGTTATTTCACTAAGTCCCAATGCATCTTCCTATAGCAATACTGTCACTATGGGACACCATTTTATATTTTTGTTAGGTGTCGCAGTTTCCTGTTACTCAGGTAAGATAGGGTCAGTACATCTGCATGGCCTTGCTCAGAGAAACAAGCGTAGTGTCTCATCTAGTGCTGCTAAAGATGTTGAGCAATGGATTCCTGGATTTCCCCAGCTGTTTTATCACATTGACTGTTAGCAGTGCTCACTGTGTTTGATACTATTGGAGCACACATGATCTGTGGTAGATTTAATTTTCCCACTTTTTAACACTACACTGTCAATTTCTTTTTGAGGAATGCTCTTTCCACTGACTGATCAGAAACCAGCTCCTCCCCCTTGTTCCTCTGCCATCCACTGCCACACTGATGGCTGGCACTGCACTTAGTGTCAGTGGCATTGGCATTTTCACAGACATGAAGTGGCATTATGCACAGACATGAAAAAATAAAAAATAACACAACACTTTTTTCCTTATGAAAAAAGCAACAAAATATTTCCCAATCTAGATCATTATCAATTGCAAATCCCTTACACCTGTTTGCCATTAGTGGCACATTTCCATTGTCTCAAAAGGCAGTTTGGTTGGCATCCAGGTCCCTCTTTGCATACCCATCCATGGCATTCATGTAATGGAGTCGCCAAAGGCTTGATGCAGCTGGACTCGGCACTCCACTGCAGCTGGTGAAATGGCACTTCATCGTGATGGAGAGGCATGCATGACAAGTCATGAGGAGTCAGCATGGCAGTTTTTCCCTCTCTTCCCCTTTTATCTGAAACGTGCCCCATGGGGTCATTAAATCAGACTAATGGTCACCCACTGTGTGACTAAAATATCACACCAAACACTTGCAAACATGTGCTTTCCTTTTTTGAGGCTGTTTCTTTCCCAGAAGATGTATTCCACCTGGTCCAGCTCAACTCTCATAACAGTCACTGCCACACATAATTCAAAAATGATAATCTTCTGTATCTACAGCACTGTACATTTCCTAAATGCTTTATATTAAATATAATGTGAAGCCTGCATGATTATCTACACATAGCAGTAAAACCTACTTCTGGTGTGACAAATGCAATTTCACAAATACATATGTAAAAAATCAAAATAAGTATTTCCTAGACTGTTAGTATTTTCTGGTATATTTCCTAGTTAGTGTGCTGGTAAAGAAGCTCAACCTGCCAGCAGTTGTGTGCATTACATTAGAGGTCTGTTCCCTTTCCTGCACAGTTAAAAGACCTTCCTCTGTTTCCGTGGTACATGAGAGCAAACAGAACTGTAGAACTCTTGGTGTTGGCATGGTTACTCTATTTGACTGTGGAAAACCATTGAATCTTTTGTTCTAAAACAGGAAGTGTAGGAATCAAAGTTTCTTTAAAGGAGTCAGCTACCGTACCCTTTCCCCAAGCCAGGTTACCCTTATGGCTTAGCAGCACAGAACATACAGTTTATTTGCACCAGAAAAGTCACCTTTTCCCTTTCCTCCCCAACTGATTAATTTTAGTCAACTCAATTTGCTTCTTTTGGGTCTGTGGGCATTGGAGACTGGTTTGTCATTTACTGTTTAAAAAGATGAAATTGTCATACGATGTTATTGCAGACGTCCAACCCATTTGTGTCATCGCTGCATGTACATCAGCTTCCTCTTTAATTTTTTGCAAAACTCAGTAACAGACAAACAACAACATTGAATAATGGACATACTGTTTTTTCTGTTGCCTTGGAGACATTACTTTGTTTAAATTTCTCAACAATTTGTTGTGGCCCAGCAATTATGTTTATCATTTAAGGGTCAACGGGCCTGTCACCACACAACATGTTAGTCTTTCTTCTCAATACATATTCATAAGGTGTCAAATCTGAATTAATGTTGAGCGAGCTGGGTGCTGCTATCACCTGTTGCCTTCACATTGCAGAAAAGTAGAGTCACCAGCCAGTCGCAGTGGCTGGGGGCGATGGGTGGCCCTTAACCCCTCATTAGCTTCTACTGGCCCCGGCCACACTACCTGGCTGTCAGGCTCCCTGCAGTGAAGCCTGCTTATCAAACCCCCAGCCTGTGGCAGTGCAGCTGCCCTCAAGCCCTGTGTGACCTCTGCAGAGTGGAGGACATTGGCTAATCCTGTGTGCCCACCCTGTGTGCTCCCTCAGGGGGGAAGACCGATAACATCTCACAGGCCCTTACCAAGAGACGATCGATGCACCTGCAGGAGTCTGCGTGCGCATGTGTATATGTGCATGTGTATGTGTGTGTGTGTGTGTCTGTATGGCGAGCGGACATATGTAGGTGTGTGTGCTTAAGTACATTGTGGGAATTTGAGTTATTTGAATTCTTTCTGGACCACACAGTATTCCCAAGCCTGTGGCCATGCACAAACACACTGACTCTATTGACTCAATCTCAAAGGCATTGCGCACAAACACACAAGTACATGACACGCATTCACACTCTCATACACACAGAATGTTGCACCATCAGAACTGAAGGAGCAAGGAGAGAGGCAATACAACTGCTGTTGTGCATTTCCTTTTGCAGTCCTATTACAGCGACTATATTTACAGACCTGTACTCCAGTCTTGCTTTGAGTAAGCAAAATGCCTGGTAACCCCTCCACCCCCCCCACCCCCAACTACCACCATGGCACACACGCACGCACACACACACACACACACACACACACACACACACACACACACACACACACACACACACACACACACCATCTTTATTAGCTACAGCATGTTTGGCAGAGTCTCGAAGGCAGTATTGGTTTTGGAGTCTTTTTTTCCCTGTGAGGCCATGTGAAGTCAGGTTTCATTGAATAAAATGCAAGCAGAGAAAAGGTCTCTGGAATGCAATTAGAGGACTTTACAGCGAGGAGAAGCAGAGATATGGAATGAGAAGGTAAAAAAAATCCCTCCAGGCTGTGGGATTAGGGCTCATTTCTGTCTCCTGTGTTCCCCATCACGAGTGGCTGCTCCTGGGTAGAGGAGCCACCTTCGGAGTACAGTCCCGGAGTGTCCGGGATGATGGGCCAATTTACCACACCGCTGCCGCTCCACGCGCTTTAGCGCTGGAACATAAGCGCCTCTAATTGGACCACGATGCTGGCGAAGAGACGGAGAGGGGCGAGAGAGCCGTGCAGGAGAGCGGCCACTGCTCCCCTGCGTAATTGAGTGGGAAACCTCATTTGTATTCCTTCCCCGTTGCTCCTTGATGCTCCGGGGGTGTGATGGCACCAGCTACGTGGAAGTAATTTTGTTGCTGGCCCGTAATGTAAAATTGGAGGATAGGTGCCATGCTTAATGGACCTCATTGTATGGATTTGGCGAGTTAAAAACTAACCACCGTGTGTGGTTAGTGTGGTGGCACTGTAAAAGAAACTTAACCTGCCAGCAGTGTTTGCATTACATTAGAGGTCTGTTTCCTTTCCCTCCTCTGTTTCCTTGGTACATGAGAGCAAATAGCACTGTAGAACTCTCAGTGCTGGCATGGTTACTCTATTTGACTGTGGAAAACCATTGAAGCATTTGTTCTAAAACAAGAAGTGTAGGAAACAAAGTTTCTCTGAATGAGTCAGCCACAGTACCCTTTTCCCAAGCCAGGTTACCCTTATGGCTTAGCAGCACAGAACATACAGTTTATTTGCACCAGAATAGTCACCTTTTCCCTTTCCTCCCTAATCCACAGGCAACAGCAAGGTGTTTTAAACATGGCATTTCTTTTAGCTGTGGCTCTCAGGAAAGGGAGTTAGCACTTGGAAAGCATGCTAAAGCTTGAGGGTGGGGGGGTTTAATATGAAAACATCCCTGTTCTTTAATTTTATCATTTGACTTATATCCCTGCCTCTCCTTTCCCAGGTACCCAAGGCCAGTTCCCCAGCACTCAGAATGTGACTGTGACACAGGGAGGAACGGCCAACATGACCTGCCGTGTGGAACACAATGACAACACCTCCCTCCAGTGGTCGAACCCGGCACAGCAGACCCTCTTTTTTGGGGATAAGAAAGGTAAGGGCAGCCTTTGTTTTTCTCTCCCTTTCCCTCCCCCTCACCCCACAGTCCCTGCTGGACAGAAAGCGTGTCTTCTCTGTGTGATTGTCTGTTTTTCAGATTACTAAAGATATTTCAGGTTGAGTTTTGCCAGCAGAACAAGCAGACATAGGTGGAAATTGGTTCATGGTACATTTTGCAGTGATATCAAGAAGTTTCAAAAGTTTTTTTTTTTTTTTTAACACAGAGTTGTCAATTGGAGTTGTTTGGAAAAGTTTGCCAGGACATATAATAGAATCAGATCTGGTGTTCAAGGCCAGCCTTCGACACAGTTCTGGAGACTGTCTAGACCCAGCATTCACAGCTTCATGCCCTGAGGGCATTATTGTCTGTAGGTATCTGCTCCAGCCATCGACTGCACCATCTGTTTTCACTAATTATCTCACCTCACAAACTGAAGAGGATAACTAATCAGTGAAATCAGATGGAGCAGGACTTGACTGGAACCAATTCCTGCAGACCCTAGAGCCCTCATGACTAGGATCTGAGTACCTGTGCTCTAAACAGGAGGTAAACATTCAAACCCAGATGGGCTGAATGGTCTGTTTTTTTCCTCAAATGTACTTATGTTTGTTTTTGAATGTTTCATCGCTAAATGGGATGTGGGAGATAAACAATTGAGTTTGCAATGAAATAGTAAGGATGGAGGCTCAGATGACCAGGTTGTGGATTCAAGCTCCCCTTGCTCTCTGCACATAGACATCCGCCCCCCCACAGCCCCAACCTGCTCCACCCACACACCCCCATGAAGCTCATCTCCAGAAACAGGTGGAGCTGCTGATATGACATATCCCACCCTGCTGGAGCTACGCCCACTGCAGGCTCAACCTGAGCTCAGAGACCGAGCTCCTGAAAAGCTTCTGTGGAATTAGAATACATGAGTGCATCTGTCAGTCCTGCTTCAGATATGTCTCTGTGTGCTGGATGAAAGCTATGTTTATTTGAACACTCTGTTAAAGTAAGATTTGAACAGGGCAGCGGTGAACATGCTACAAAGAACTGATATACACACATACGAATCCACATAATCCACATGTGTTTGTATGGAGCGCAATGCCTCCTCAGCCCAGAGTGTAGAATTCAAGACTGACGGCTAGTGAAAGCGTAAAGACTTTTATGAAGGAAGAGAGGGAAAGGCAATTGCTGTGGGCTGTTGCAGTACATTTAAGGCAGCTCTTTCAGGTGGTAGATAACATCCAAGTTTGCACTGTCATAAATCCAGAATTCCCAATAGATCTTCCCTGCTGCATTCTGGACTGATTTACACACACACACACACACACACACACACACACACACACACACACATATTGGCACTGGCACAAGTGCATGCATACAACACAGACAGATGCATACACAGATGCATTTTTGCAGGTATATATGCCCTCATTCTTCCTCTTATACACACACACATACATGCATGCACACACACACACACACACACACACACACACAAACACACACAAAGCAGGAGAGCGAGTAAATGAATGCTCCACCCTCATAATACATTGAGTTTGATAAAAAGAAGAAATACTGAGCAGAAAGATGCATATGTAGGACTGTAAGGAGGGTTTACAGTAAGACACAGGCATGTGAGGGGGTTAAGTTTTGATACAGGCCTATATTTCGGCCCTAGAAACTTAAAGCATTCAAACTCTAGAAACACACATGCTCTTCTTGGATCCTTATTTCTGATATTCGTTTTCTAGTGGTGTTCTCATACTGGGAAGCTGTGGCTTAGGGAGGCAGTTTGATGTTGTCTGAGAGGGTGTGGGGTGCTTTGGATTTCTGATGCAGTGGCAAAGGCTTCAGTTCAGCAGAAGTAGTGAAAAGTGTCACTAGCTGTGAGGCTATTATTGTTTTACAGCTTGGTGGCTGGTGTAACTTTTTATGTGTTCATGTATTTGCTCATGCCACCATTTCTTTGAGTTCATGTTATTCCCAAGTGGGTAACGCATGAGACAGAATGAGACTCTTGTGTTTAGTATTTTTTGTGAGGTATATGACTACATTCCCAAATACAAAAAATCTTTTAGGCTTAGTTTGTCAACCTGATGTTTTTGGACAGAGGGATATTCTACATATGTGAAAAAAGCTAAATTACACATTTTTGTAAAATCATAGCATTCACCAAGGTTTGACGTATAGTTGTCACATCACGAAGCTAGTTGCACTTGGGATCATGTTTTCATGCAGTAATCTTGATAAATGACAGTAGATCAATTCAGTCATTATTCATACGTGAAATAATGTTATTGATTATAAACGCATTTAATTAAGAAGTTGCACCAGCTCAACTATTTGAATGTATTTGTTGTCCTTGCCTTTGTGCATACTGGAAGACCTCACCGATGTTCTAATAATGCAGTACATACTTGACTGAAACACAGAGCAGCTGTTCTTTCAACACAAGGCTAATACCAATGTGTCAGCCTTGTGATTGGTCTGTGTACACCTGTTTCTATGCCTGTTGATTACTCTGAATACACTGTTAATTGGTGAAAGTAGTGTTTGCAGGTGCGAATACATAAACATAATAAACAGCTTCTATCATTTTAAATTATCAGGACAAATTACTGTGAGAAATGTTGCTAATCCGAACAAAAAGTGTGTCTTACCATTCTGTGGGAAAGGTAATTAGCTGTCGAGTGGCATTGAAAAAAGCTTAACCTGGCAGTAAGCTTGCTTGCTTGCTTGGATTTGTACTGAAGATGGTTTTAAGTTGAAGCCCTTGCAGCCTCATTAGAGAGTGTATTAGTTATGAAAAACATATGTACAGTTTTTTCTCCCTGTTAATGGAAAAAGCAGAGCCATACCCTTTTGTTGTCGAAGATGACGGTATTATGCTAAATACTGGTTTTCAGAGAGAAGAATAAGACTTATGATGCAAATACATTTATAAAAAAATCCACATGCCATTTACACTGAGTAGCCCTCTGCTCACAAACACAAAGTCATCCAGCACATCAGTGTGCTGAATTTACCAAAGTTCTCACTCAGGTCCTTAAAGCTGTTCAAGGCAGGGATGGGATTCCTCTGAAAATAGGCCCTAACTGAGATGAAAGTGTGCTACATTTTCATAAAACCCTCTGTCGTTGGTGTCATGCCAGGAGCCATGCACACTCACAAATATCCTTACATGGAAGCTATCTTACCTATACTCATTGTCTCTTGAAAAACAAAATACTGTACAACTGCACACAATGACTGGCAAAACACCAAAACAAGTATGCAACATAGCCCAGTGTGACATCAGCAACAGCAATTTCCTTTACCTCTGCTCAAGTGTTAAGTTTTAACGGCAGTGACCAAATCAATGACTTTGGTCCCTGAGTTGATTAATTCCTATAATGAAAGTGGAGCCTGCACAGAACAGCTGCAGCTCCAGCAGTCGGGGGCAGAGAATCCATACAGGGACAGTGTGAAGGTACAGAGACTGGCCCCAGGCAGACTCTCTCATTGAGACTCATGGAAGTCAAGGCAGGTACAGTAATGGCAGCTCTGGGGAATAGCACAAATAGCTTCCTCGTGCACCCTGGGCAATGAGAGACACAGAGCTGAATGTAGATGTGTTTTGTAGGGGATACTTCGATCAGTGTGGAAAAGGGCATTTTCAATATTTATCTCAGTGATTGGTAGCACTTACATGGGTGACCATTAAGTACAGTAGAACTGCATGGGTGTACTACCGAACAGCTGAAAAAAACATGTCTTCAAATGACTGGATTTGCATGGAAATCTCTGAATGAAATGAGTGGAAATTATTTTTTCACTCGGTTAACATAATTGCACATGAGCAGTACGCTACCAGTATGTCTTACTGTAATCAATGGAAGAACTGACCATTTTGCACCTCAGCCAGGCCTAGCTACTACGTCCAGCCACAAAAAAGCCACAGACCACTCAGCATGAGGTTGCCTTCTAAAACACCCCGACCTCTCATATCTGCTATCTCTAATATATGCAATGCCTTCAGGATTTTGCTCAGAGAAGGTTGCACGGAACAAGTAAGAGAAAGGCGTATTCGGTATTGTGTTAAAGTGCCCACTGAAATGGCTTTTCAGGGGGATGAAGATTCGTAATACAGCAGTGGAGTGAAAGAGAAGAATGCAAGGCTGGGAACAGCAGGGTCCTGGGCTTTTGAGCTGGGCCAGCGGGGGGGATTTTTAGGGGAGATTTACAGAGTGTCTGTGCTTTCTGTAATCCAGCAGCACAGCAGAGACACATCATCTCCCAATTGCATGATGCTTCATATTCAGGATGGAAGCCGTTCTTTCTAGATACTGACGAGACAATCTCATATAACCCAGCACAGATTTGCATTTAAACTCAGCATGTGATTGCAGGGTTCAAACGTGCATGACTCAGAGAAAACACTTGAAAGAACCATGAATTATAGCTCTGTTTTACCAGTGAGGTTCAATACAGTTAAAAACATTTCATGAATATAGGGGGACACTCCTATTTGACTCTGGTTACAATGTTATCTCAGACTCCTATTAGATAAATTTGTTATAAGAACATTCCCCAAATAATCTTAGAATATGCAATATATTTTGTCCTATAAAGGTTCCATCAAGGCCACAGACAATTGCACAATGCATGTTGCATACATATCTGGGAGCATCCACTGATAGTAAAAAGATCACAGAGATTACATATCAGCAATTTATTCCTGTAATTTGAATAGAAATTTATTACAATAGAATTGAATGGAATGTGACCTTAACCAGAATACGTATGTCTGATTTAATCTCAGCTTTTGTTCTTTGAAGAATTATAGGTTTGTATTGACGATAACCCAAAATCCTGACTTCCACTTCCCATCCACAGATGAACTACTGAGCTTAAAGAATAGCAGCCAGCCTTCCTTACCCTGCTCAGGGACATGACCTCATTGAACACAGTGTAAAAAAGATTTTTATCTTGTCTGTCCACAAGATTAACATGGACACCTTTTGGTATTGTCTGCTGTACTTACCCTGTGAGGAGAACAGGTGTCACTTTAAACTTACATGGTTAATCCTTCTTTATGTAATTGTATAAATGATGTCCTCTTTTTGTAATCCTGTTTCCTTCCCTATTGGAAAGGAACTTACTACTATATGACAGAATATCATAAATATATGTTAAATATATACAATGAATGCACAATACACTTCTTGCTTGGTTTCCTTTTTTGCCGATTATCCTGAACTTTTCAATTTCTATCAAGCTTCTAAAATGAGTGGTATTTTAGTGGAAGTATCCCTAAAAGTCAACATTTTATTTTAACAGGTAAATTGTAAATCATTTTTGTCATTCATTTTTAGCAGATACCAAATACTGCTGTCTAGTACTGATTGTTAGTAGTGTGAATACCTACTTCTGTAAGATGTTTCTGTTGCATCTATTTATGTCTATCCATGACAGAAGCGCTAGATATAAAAATATCAGCCTTACTCTGACAAAAATAGAATCTGAAAAATGTATTGTTGGAAGAAAGTCTTATAAAGCCAACATGTTTTTGGCTGGAAGCCTTCATTAGGACAGGTTTCAGAAAGATGTGACACAAGCACTGGCAGAAATTTCTCAATACGAGACCAGTGTGTATGTCTGCTCTGTACACAGCCTCATACCCTGGTAGTGTTCTGATCGATCTCTGCACAAAGCAGCAGTCTGGAATGGTCTATTTTATGTTTTGTTGTTTGTTGCTTTGACTTTGGTTTGTTAAAAATGACATCTGTATAAAAAAAAATGACAGTTTATGCACTCATTTTTTTTTATTATTATTTGGCCATTTTATCCTTCATGTTTCTTTCTATTTCCAGCTCTTGATTTTCCAACACTCAATTGTCTCTCTTTCTACCTCCTCTCTCGAACTCCCTATTACCTGACAATTCCTCATGTTGGTTGAAAACAGTCCTTGAACATCCCTGCTTCCCACTCCTACAAGGTACTCTTGTTGTATGTTGAAAGGATTCCGTAAACTCGTCAGACCAACAAATTAATTCAGTAAAACTGTTAAATGAGTGGGATGCCCACTCATCAGAATGAACAAACATTCTCTGTTTCTGTATGTATGTGTTTGTGTCTCTTTCCTGAGGCACATCTTCCTTGTCAGTACAATTCTTGACACTGTTTCCCTTGACTTGAATTGTAAAAATTGCAAAAAAATTGTAAAATATTACAACCTTAATGTTCACCAATGTTGCAATAACAAGGAGGATGAAAGTGGTCATAATGCTAAGCCACCACAATCATATGATATCAATCAAATACGCCTAAACACAGCCAGTTAAGCAGTCTGAATTACAAAAGACAAACAACATTTTATGTATAACAAATAATCTAAACAACAAACCAATAAATTAAAAGTAAGGCACATGTAAGTAACAAATAACATACAAGAGGAATTCTAACAGTGTCCTTACACAGTTTAAAGTGCTAGCTAATGTGAAAACTACAGTGGATAATTAACAGCAATTTAAGGTTGGTTTATTGGTTTATAACAGAAACAAATTTAGGAAACTAAAACGAAGCAAATAATGGCAAAAACTTTGTTGGAATTAGTGAGTGTTTTCTCGAAATGTCCAAAGTAATATCCTGCGAAATGTCTGAAGTGACGACATGGACGATCCATTTTATATTTTGGCATCCTTTTAAAAATGTTTCTTGGTAATGGTCAGGACGTGCTCAGATGCTACATCTTCTAACTCGGTTTCTAGGTGATGATGGAGATGTAAACTTGTTTTCATAACGACGTTCGTCCTTTTATCAGCTGTTTTCAAATCTTCTAAAAGTGTTGCCTGGTGATGATGTAAAATTTCTTAACTTCATCAGAAAAGTCAAGAACACAAAGTAGCGACAAAAACAAAACACAGGACCAGCAATATACAAGCAAACAGGGTAATCAGGGGGACATAACACATGTTAGAAATTCATTTTAACACAACACATGTAGACTCTTTTTTGATAAGTTCATACATTTTTAATTAGGTGTTTCCATTATTTTGTCTGTCCCTGTGTGTGTGTGTGTGTCTGTGTGTTATGAAGCTGACTGCCTCAGGTCCAACTGTTTACTCAGTTAGTGGTAATTGGGTCAAAAATCTACCCTCTACTGCCCCAAAGCCCAGGTGTGAACTAACTGTAGCCGTGACTCGGCTGACCTCTCCAGACTGCAAGTGCAGAGTATTGGCTTTGATTGACTTTTCCATCCCCCTTGAGGAGAGGCTGCTGTCACTCAGCAGGTTTGTCCAGCGATCTGTGTCAGGGGCCTTGCAGGGAGGATTCGGTGGCTGGGCTGAAACCGAATGAACAGCCCTGAGCGCTGGGATTTCTGTATCACTGAACCGCCGCAGGGAAACCTGAGTCCGAGTGTGGCTTTCCAGCTGCGCCCCGAGCTCAGCAGCTGGGCTTCACTGGCTCACATTAGATAAATTCAGGATGAATTCATTACCGTTTCCTCCTTTTGTGGAGCGGGACCATGTTAAGAGCACATCTGTGCTGTGACACACACAGCAGCAAGCCTGTGGTTTGTGAAGAAATTTTCTAATCAGTTTAATATAATGTTTGGGTAACTGGGCTTGTAACTCTGAAGCTGCAGGTTAGATTGCTAAGTAAGCAATAAATATACAGCTATATGTATACATGAAGAATGTGTAAAAATGTAAGATATATAAACTGCTCTGGATAAGCTGTCAGCTAAAGACCCAAATGTAGCTATAATATTGAGGTTTGTGGATGAATTTATAATAAGAAATATTTTATTCAATCGCTTTGAAAGAAAAGGGTTCCACAGCCAGCAAAAATTAGGGCTTAGAGGTTTTAATTCCTCTACCTGATGAGGGGGGTTGGTGGGTTTTATTATCATTTGACCTGGGTTGAATCTTTTGCTGAGGTCAAACTTCAGAAGATCCAGTCGCACTGCTGTGAGGTCAAGCACACCATTCTGCTTCTTTGAACTTCACTTTTCGTGCCCATTAAGCGTCATGGGTCACGAGATCCTCAACACAGTGGGGAAGAAGGATGATCTGAGGACGAGTGGTCGTAAAAGTTTTATCTTTTCTCGAACGGAGACAAGGCGAATTAAGGTCGGGATGATTGAGGGGGGAACGACCAATTACACGGGGCCCCGGTCATGAGCTCCTTATTAGGGGAGCCATCCCTCACCGGAATAAGCTAGGCCTGCTCACAGACATGCAGAGCAATGTGGATTCATCATTATCTGCCAGGAGGGCTTGGCTGATGTACAGGACAGAGCTGTCAGCCCAGCGCTGCAGAGTTTCTGCTGAATCCTAAGGAGGTGTCAGCTGTTTCTCCGGATCCACCGTGGAGCCACACGCGCGCGCTCACACACAACTTCCTGAGCTTTCGCTCCACCGCATCATTTCCCTATATTACTGCCAAGAAACACATTTGTTTTTTTCTTCCGGTGACAGATATACAGGCATACAAAGTGTATTATGTGCTGTGTGTATGAGCACACTGTGTATTGTGTACAGGGGAATGGGTAAGCTATTCACAGCTGAACTGATTCACTATTTATTTTTGAGCAATTCAAACTTTTACTCAAATGTATTCTTCAGAAGAACAAACAATCAGCTTACCCTCTCACCCACCATTACATTTAGGCATTAGTTTCTTCCAACTTCAGCTGTCATGATTGTGAACTTTCCAAATGTGTTGATGGTGGAAAAAAATAATTCAAAACCTTTTAATTGTGAGTCAGTCTTGATTGAATACAAGCAAAAAATATATATTTTTAGTAGCAGATATTTGTATATCTGTAAGTGGGTCATGCAGCAGCCGTCACAAGCAGCTATGAACTACATTAATGCTTCTTGAAGATGTTGTTAAAGTAAAATAATGCATGAACCTTTGTGTTTCTGCCAGTCCCAGCGACAGCAGTACTTTCATGATGCTTTAAATAGAGAGGTTATATCTTTAAAGTAATTGAAAGCTGTTAAAATAAATAAATAAATAAATAAAAATAGACATAATGCTGTCAATGTGAATCCATTACCAGCCGTAACTTAATTGTCCTCGTCTTTGTGTTCTCATCAGTCCCAGATATGGCAGTACTCATACTTCCCTGGAAGGATGCCTCACTGTTCGTCTGGCCCAACTTATCTGTTCTCTCTGGCTTTCAACCCCCCCCCCCTTCCCCCTGCACCCTGCCCTCCACCCTCCACTCCTCCATCCATTAAATGTCTGCTGTTGCTTTTGGCCAGAACACAATACTGCCTCTTATCTTTCATACACTGGTAACAATCAGAGCCAACCTGCACTCAGTTCATTTAATTCCCAGATTTATTTAGCCCATTTTTATTTTTCCCCCTCATTTCAGGGGGAAATGGAAATGTTTTATATAGAAAGTGGGAATTACTCAATACTCTGTATTGATGATCTTTCCTGCACCTTTATAACTCAGGCTCACGCTGTGACTTACATTGTGAGCTGAATCAATTAGCTTGTTCAGCTAGGCAATTTAGCACTTTAGAGGATGACATCTGGAGGCAGGCCAGTGCTTGTTTGGTTTAAAAAAAACCCCAAGGTGCACAAATATTTAGCAACTACAGGTTTGTCAGACATCCCTATTTAGAGAAAAAATATACAAAACGATTTATCCTCCTCTTCTCAAAATATAGAGAATACATAATCTCAAAAAGGAGATGGTATGCCATTGCAGCAGCATTTGCTTTCAGTGTTGAGCTTTAAGTCTAAATCAACATGGACTGATGCATGTACAGAATCACGCACATACACAGCTCTGCAGCACACCGAGCTGTGTGTAGAGTGAACAGCAAACCCAACTGTGTGCTGAGTCTAGGCCAGGTACAGTTATGAGTTGGATTTGGATCATACACTGCTGAGATTAGAGTCTTGAACAATCATAGCTGTTTCTAGAGTAACAGAAAAGACTGTGGGTAGCCTGGTAGAGAAACATCTGGATGAAGGGTCTGTAACAGGCTGTGTGTCTAGTTTGGAACAGACAGGACTGCCTGTGTGTGTGCTTTAACTTCAGCTCTTTACCTGTTTGCCTGCTGTATGTGCCGAGCAGCCTCCTCCCCCATGGCCCTTGATGATATCCCCTGCGCTCTGTGGGCTGATTTAAGCCCTTAATCCTTGCTGCAGTGGATTTGTCATCTCCATTACCCCATGGCCTAACCAAGTCACTGCAGCACTAGCGTACCATAGCAGTCAAGGATCCAGGTGGAGATCCTGCCTAGGACTACGGTGTGCAGAAGAAAGGCATGGACATTAATAAAATGGGGATTTGAGCAGAGGAGCTGTAGAAAGCTTAAGGGCTGGGTTACACACATTCACAACTCTCTGTATAAAATAAGAAATGCTCTGTGTTGGAATGGCCCAATACATTGCACTATAATGCAATTCCATGTATACTTGAGGTTTTATTAACGTTTCCACTTATCCTTTTGGTATTATTTTTGTTTTATGTTGTTTGTTGTTCTGAGATGAATTGCAGTCAGTCATGTCTGCTTGACTAGGTTTTATATTTTCTTTACTCATCATGCCAGGTACTTAGACATCCTACAGTGCTGTGAAGCTTCTGAGTGGATTTATTCTTTTTCCCCTCAAGTCATGCATGGGCACTGTTAATAATGCATATATTTATTTTTTATTATTCACCTCAGTCAAAAGATTCAGAGGGGTGTGGGAGAGTATGTGAGAGCTATTTTCCCAGAGTCAATAAACATGAAAACAATCAGAGCATGGCCAGTGCAGTCAGACTCTTATCTCAGTATTTCTTCTGTAAGTAAACGAAACCCAGACATTTTTTATTTACTCCTCATGAAGGCTTTGGCTTGCATTACTTTAACATAATGGTATATAAATCACTTGTTTGTGACTACTGAATAAAGCCCATTTGGGATGTGTAAGTGGAAGTTTCATTATCATTGTATATGTTAGTGTTTGCGCTGAGGTTATTGTGAAATCCGGTGTTGTACAGTATCAGTGGACTTTAATTGAAACACTGCCGTTTCTGTCTCTTGCTGGATTGATGGTTTTGGCTGAATGCACAACACCCAGGGATTTGAGGCAGACTTAAGTGTCATTCTTTAGCCCCAGAGCATTAATCTTGATACTGAGCTCGCATTATAAAAATAGCCCAAGCTGCCTACAGCACTGTCTCTCCAGTCCCACTGTAGCAATATCAACCAAAGCCTTTTTAATGGGCTACAAAAAACATAAACATAACTCTCCGGCAACGGGGGTGTCCAGGGAGAGAAAAGATGCTCGATTCGTCAGAATCCTTCCAGAGCTTCCATTCCTTTCTGTTTGTTTTTGGACTGACCTGAGACCTCCCATGGCCAGGGACAGGCTGAGTAAATGACAGACAGAGGAAATAAAAAGAAAGGAAAAAATGGGATAGAAGGGGTTGTTCTGAGATAATAGGTTAGGGGAAGTTCAATAAAACAGGGTTTGGATACTTCAGCATACTTCAGCAATGAAGGTAGATTTACAGTGCAAACATGAAAATAAAAAAGGTGTATGTGTGTGTGTGTGTGTGTGTGTGTGTGTGTGTGTGTGTGTGTGTGTGTGTGTGTGTGTGTGTGTGTGTGTGTGTGTGTGTGTGTGTGTGCATGTTCCTGTGTCAATTATAGAAAGTTACAGCATGTTATGCATGGTGGATCATTATATAGGCAGATGAATAGGAAAATGAAATAGTTGCCCAGAGTAAAAATAAAAGCGAAAAATATATTCTGTCTTTGTTCCTTCTCTTCCCAGCCCTGAGGGGCAGCAATGAAAGGTGGCTTCATAGATCTGCCACAGCAGGTTAACCCTTACATACTGTTCATATTTGATGCCTTCATAGTATGGTCCGGGTCAATTTTGACCCGGGTCAAAAATTCCCTCATAAGAAGTGTCAGTAACGACTTTTGAACTACAGATCTGTTTAGAATGTATAAATAGCCTATCTGACATTAGTACATGGCTGATTAATCCTTAATTAATGTTTCAGGGAGCAGGGAGAGTGTAATGTTTAGGTTTTACAACATTCGTTTTTGCAAAAAAACATCTATTATCACACAATATCATGTCCTATTTTACCTAAGACATGGAAACATAACAGTCATAATGATCTAAATATATTTAATTGAAAGTGAAAATTGCAAGAACATCCTAAAATTGTTTGGATTTATAATAGAACCATATATAACCATTATAATCATTGAACACTGTCCTCACTGCAATTCTGTGCATTCAAAGCAGTGGTAGGAAACCTTGTGTGTGTGGGACTTGCACACATGTTTCCCACATTTGCAGCAGTTTGTCCCTGTTTTGCAGTCCTTTTTTGCAGAGCAGAAGTTGCATCTTCTTCTCTTCTGTCCCCTTGTGTTGGCTTCTTGTGTGACGTTGATCAGGGCCAGGCTCAGATTACTGTGCTGCCTTTACCAGAAGCCCCATGTAGGCATAGGTCAGCCACATTCATGATCTTCCATTCTTTACCATACCGTTTAGTCCCCTCCCTGTTTATCATTTCAATTACAATTTTTTCAATGGTTGGAGGGAGGAAGAGCTGGAATGTTGACAAAATGTTGGGTGCATGGGAAGAAGCCAATCTTGTGGGTCCTGGAGTCATTCGAATGACATTTTCTGCAGCCATCCTGCCTGCAACTTGATGTGGAAGTGAGGTCCAACTGATAGCACTGTTTTTCAACATAAATGTCTCCCTTGCTGCTTGCTCCTCTCCCTCAGAGTCATCTTCATTAGAGGGGCTGTAATCAGAGTTTTCCTCCATGTTTTCCTGCTCTGACACATCCATCTCCAAATCACTGTCTGCTTCCTCATCTTGGAAGATCAGATCTATGGCTTCCTGCACAGTAACTGTTGCTGCCATAACCTCAGTCACTGAAATGGCAGCTCAGGTTCCTTTATAATCCTATGCCCCTCCAACCCCTATTTTGATTGTTTTTTTAGATTGTTACATTGTTGTTACATTGCAGGTGCTTGTGCTTGCAGGTGCAGATCTCTTGTCTGTGTCAAGGCACCCTCTGACCTCTGTATGACTTCTGTTCCTTATGTGCACCATATATGACCACTACTCTGCTGTTCTACTATTTCAATGTTTTGAGATTCCCCCATGACTGTCTCTGCGGGAACCTCAGCAAATGTGGTGGGAGCACAGATAGTTCTCGTGACAGTGCCAAGGTTCCCCATCAACTTTGTCACTACTGTCCCATAAAAAATACAGACAGACATGGCATGTACAGTTTCACAGTTTCAACATTCCCTAAAACCACCATTTTCCTTGATTTGACCCACACTGGTGGATCTAAAATCCATCTCACTAAGTACAGGTCAAATTTGACCCGAACAGCCCCAATGTACAAAAATTTGTAGCACCTGTAAAAAGAATAAAATTTTAAAATATTTTTAGTTTTGTGTATTTTGGGTCACTTTAGGAAAAGTCATCAAATTACAGGACAAAAAAATGACGTTTAGGGTATTTTTACTGCTGTCAAATGTCAAAACGGGTCAAATTTGACCCGAACAGTATGTAAGGGTTAAAGTAAGCGCTCGTGTTTTCCATACATCCAGGTGTATGTATGGAAGCTCAACCTGATGCTAAACCTGACGGACGCACTGATACCACTGTTTAGCCATGCGTAGAAGTGTATTCTGGGAAGCCTTGGCATTCGCTGTCAAAGACTGCAGTGCAGACCAGCATGACTTTTCCCCTGATTTGCATATCATTAAAGTGAAGCACAAAAGGATGCCGCCATAGCTTTCCACATCTCCACTTAAGCAGGTAGAGAGAGGAGAACAGATGATTATCTGGCCCATATAAATAAGAGACGTATGAACAGGCAAAGATAATTGGTCACGTGAAATAATGTGACATGAAAACAATGGAGAATAGATTAAATATTTGACCATTAACCAGCCAAGACCACGGGTAGGTAGTGCAGCTGGAGACAACTGGCTTTGCTAGTTTTCTTTTGGATGCTGTTCTATACAGTTTTCATACATAATTTTCTTCAAACAGATACAGGTTGTCAAATCCTACTCAAGTGGAAAAGCCCTGTTGCCCATCTGTGGGGTATGCTTTCACCAGGTCTCTCAGCCTCCAGTTTTATCTCCACATCTCATTATTGCCAAGCGTTTCCGTTCTGCAGTTCTCGTATATGACCCATTTTGTAAAATGTTGAACTGAACCTGCCATAAAAACAGGTTCATATTAATATTTCTTGAGCTTAGAGTCATGGTTCTGGGGGATCGCTGTCCCTAATGTGCCTCAGTATGCACAGTGGGCAAAGATTCCTGTACTTCTCCCATTTTTAACTGTCTCCATTTTTTATACGCATCTTATTTTTATTTAAAAGGGAAATCAAGCTGTGAATTCTGGACCCAGTACGCATTTGTCTTTTTCACTCAGACAGGGAGCTGTGGGAATGTGGTATGCAGTTCTGGTGTAGCTTTGCAGTGAAATGCAGGCTGTTCGGTGGGATTCGTCATGGATCAAGGCTAAGAAAGTTTGTGCAGAAGTGTCCCTGAGGGCCGGGGGAACCCACGGGCATGTTGAGAGTGATGGCGCTGATGGCGGCACGCGACAGTGTTTTGCCCCGCACCTCTGTAGCCAGGGGTGGGCAGGCAGGAGGCATTCTGGAGGGAGTTACAGCGAGACACAAAAGGCCTCTGATAAGAAAAATTGTGCTTTTTTAGTACAGGTAATTTGTGTGTACAGCATACATGGCATGTCAGAGAGAGAGATGCAGAAAGGGAGAAAGGGATAGAGAAAAAAGAGAAATGGAGAAATACAGAGACTGAGAGAAGAGTGAAGGATAAAGACAGAAAAGAGAGATGGAGGAAAGACAGAGGTAGAGAGACTAAAAGAATACGGAGAGAGAAAGAGTGAGAGAGGGGGAAAGAGAGAGAGATAGATAGATAGATTTAACAGCGCTAATGAGTCACCAGCTCATTCCTTGGCCTCGCCTGAGGGTGACTGGCTCCCAGGCAGGCTGCGCTTATTAACTCATTAATAATGGAGGCTCCTGCGATCGCAGGCCCCTCTCAAAGCTTGCAGTCTGCTCCGTATCCAGAGGGCGTCTGCAGGGCTAGCGGCTGGTCCCCCCCCCGCCCCAGCAGCGGACCCCGCAGGGCCGTGATGGATAGTGTGAGTGGCGTGGCGGATGCCTCTTTCATACATTACAGCAATTAGACAGGATGGCCCGTTACATTCTGGGGAGGAATACTGTAGGCCCCGCCGGTAAAAAATAAATAAAAAAATTGGTGTCGACCATATGTCTTCCATTTAACTGAGGAGTCTTCCCTTTAATATGATGCCAGCTTATGAATTATTACCATTTGGAAGGGACAAATCGAGGCCTGGTTGTCCAAGGCAATATTCATTAAGGTTCACTTCCGTTTTCCCTCTTCTGGGAGTTGAATTCTATGTGAAAGGTTATGAGTAGTTGAGTGTAAAAGTTAGTGAGAGAAATTAAAGTTTGGTTAGTTGAGAAAATTTTAATCTATTTAAAGCATATTAAAGTGCTTAGGCATTCTCATAGCTCATGTTGGGCTTTGTCATATATCCCCAAGTGCTTCAAAAGATATGAACTCATGTACTTTTATATAAGCATACATAAGCTTGCATAAGGCACTGATAGAGAACAGCCACAGCTCCCACTCACATCATACAGATCATTGAACAAAGTTGGCTTTAAAAAAACAAGGCAAACACTATTATGTCCATTATTACTTTGCTTACATGGCCTTTAAGATGTTTAATAGGGCAAGATATTGGACAAAAACTGTCCAAGTAGCAGAACACAAGCAGTTCCTTTAGTGACAGCAATTATTAAAACACATTCGTGTGGCAATTAAAATAAACATATATCCACAAACAAGGTTCCTCACCCCTGCAGTGAGCTGCCCTACTTTGTCTGTGAGTTCTTGTGTTTTTGGTTTTTATTTTTTAATTTTTTATTTTTTTTTGGCACAGCACTAGATGAAGAGCCTCATGTCTGAGCTCTGTATATCCTTGATCGTCTATTGATAACCCATCCTTGTTCACTTCACCAATAGAATGAATCCTCAAGGTTGGAATACTTTTGTGTGTATTGATCTTGGAGTCTTTGATCAACATTATCAGTTGCTTTGAAATGATGCTGAATGACTTTCCCACCTCCAGTGTGCACTTTCTTGAAATTTCAAAGCATTGTAATGCATACAGGTAGCATACAAACATGCACATACAGATATGACACTGGCAGCCCCATCTGCCTGCCAGTAATGCATATACATCTCAAAGCATGTACTCTGTGGCCCTTTGGAGAAGATGGGCTTACTTACAGTCTGTGAGCTGTTTGTTCACATTTACAGAAAAGGTCAGGCACACGTGTTCAGTTGGATGCTCTTTACTGTATCAGTCAGCGGTCTCCCCCGTGTGCTTGCCAGAAGGTCGATGAGATGCCGCTCCTGAGTCCGTGGGATCTGACTTGCAGCTCCAGTCCCTCTGCAGCGAGGCCAGCGCTCATCGTTATCCCAGCCAGGAAAACCCACGGGGTCGATTATCTGCTCCGTGGTGTTTAGCTGGGCCAAGGAAAGGCAGGGGTAGGCTGCCTGCCTTGGCAGCAGAGCACCTACCGTCCCTCTCTAAATCTCAGGGGTGCAGCCCAGCATGTCTACCAGCACATCTCTCCTGTGTTTCATTTCTCCAACATGGCGATCTACCACTCCCGTGCCAATGAGTACGGATCAACTCCCCTAGCTCTGGGAAACTTTCTGCAGATTGAGTTTTTTGAACCAACCCTGGTCCAGAGGGGAATGTACCACTGCTGTTCTTCTTTATATAAATATTAATATCTCATATAAAAACTGCAATTGTAATATATTCCAAATGTTAAAATAATAATGATGGAATGAGCTACAAAAAAGCATTGTGTAGGGACACATATCTTCAGATGTCATTCATGAGCTAATTGAGAAGCTAAAATAAATCAAATTGTATAACTATTTATATTACTATTTATATACTATTAATATTACCTTATTAAGTTTCAATGAAATGCTGATAAAGATATGCCCTACCCTTCCCGACCTGCCCACACCTGAAATAAAATACCATGGCATAGCTGCAGATGTGCTTTAAGTGGATCTGAGGGGAGAGCCCCATTCTCAGCCCCCCCAGCCATGAAGAAGGACAAGGGGAAATTAGTGTTTGGTGGCTCAAGTCTGATCCCCGATCTCTGCTCAGCCTTTAATGGGATTTTAAGTGCAACGCGTTACCTGTGGCCAAATGGAGCTGTAATGGCTACTCACTAATGCCACTCTGCAGATTGCATTTCTCACAAGCGAAGCTCAAAATTCAGTGGCTGTTTTATTTTTATTCTCCTTTTCCTTTTATTTTGAGGCATAAAAATTAATCCATTAATGCCCATTACCCTATTTATGGTTTTTACCCTTTTAAGCCTTTAAAAAATAAATAAATGAAAATGTGATTTATTTCGTCCTCATATTTTAGCACGTCTGATTTCATTCTTTTTATTTATGAATGACCAGTAGAGGCTTAGGGAAACTTGATTTTTTTCAGTTTATGGATCACTGAATGTGAAGCTATTCAGACCATGAGGTATTAAATATTCATACTCCACTTTTTTTTTTCTTTTTCTCTTCTTTCCTCAGAAATGTTGATATTTCAAGGTCTTCATATTTTGTCGAGCTAGTGGTGTCTAGTGGTGTCAGAACCAATAAACAGAAGTGTTTGAAACTTTGGTGACAGGAAAATTGGAAGCATTGTACATTTTTGTATTATAACTGGTCTCACAAAAGCAAGCATGACAAAAGTTAACAATATGTTTTGCTTTCGAATGTCCTGTTTTCTCTCACAATTTTCAATGCAGGATTGTGTTCACATTCTACCTTCATTTCCACAGTCTTCACTGTCAATTCTAGAGAGCACAGATGTTCACATACTGTTAGCAGCTCATTCTGTCTCACACCACAGTCCAAATGTTAGGCCATGCACAGACATGAGTCATATAAATGTACTTAACATGCCAGTTCGTTCAGGGTGGCTATCCACTACTTGAAGTAACAAAGCATAAATATTCCTCCAACCTTGGCCAACAGTAAGGCCAATTTTGTGCTACTCTGTGGGGATAGCACCCCTCTTGGCACAGTACAGAATTGGTATTAGACTGTACTATAAAATGAAGAGCCAGCAGCCCCATCATTCTTGTGTCTTTTCTTTTCCTTTTGAATAAAAAGCGAAGAACTTTTGTTTTATAGAACCTACAACTTTTCTTTCTTCAAGCAGTGATCCCTTAGAGGGGACACAAGGGCTTCTGTAAATTCTGTGAAAATACTCAATAAATTCTCAAGAGCATGTCTGAATATGGGACAGGGACATAATTTTTTTCAGTAGTGTGAGGAGGAGAAAAAATGCTTCACCACACAAAGTCCATTTTGCAGCAGTTTTCACTCGCTGCCTTTACTGTGTGAGGGAAAGAAAAAGAGAAAATGCTTTGGCTCATCCTCTTTTCTCTCTCTCTCTCTCTCTCTCTCTCTCTCTCTCTCTCTCTCTCTCTCTCTCTCTCTCTCTCTCTCTCTCTCTCTCTCTCTCTCTCTCTCTCTCTCTCTCTCTCTCTCTCTCTCTCTCTCTCTGCCAAGCTTTCTTGGTTAAGTACAAATACATTGTCAACACAAGCTCCAGTCATGCCTGTGCACCCTCCTGGTATGTCTCTGCAGAGGAAGCACTGCTTCTCTCTTCTGTGTCGATGGACAGTAATGAGTTGTGGGTAATGAGCGGGCATCCTCTAAACTGTTGGGGAGTCCTGTCTGACTTCCATCCTGTGAGATACCCTATTAGCTGTCCCACAGTGGCATTGAACACATCTGAGACAGTGCTCCAGCCTGAACAGGTCCCAGGTCTATATATACACTTACAGCAAAATTGCTTTGTGCCCTCAGGGGATCGCTGCTCAGGGAGGATGTTGTGTGTGTGTGTGTGTGTGTGTGTGTGTGTGTGTGTGTGTGTGTGTGTGTGTGTGTGTGTGTGTGTGTGTGTGTGTGTGTGTGTGTGTGTGTGTGTGTGTGTGTGTTCAGTCATACTCCCTGAATCCCCATCCAGAGAAATCGTCAGTCAGTAGTTCTTCCATATTTAATCAGCATTTGTGATGATGATGTCGATGATGATGATTATTATTATTAGTGATAGTAGTAGTACCAGTCGTAGCAGTAGTAGTCATAATACCAACAGTAATAGTATGTTCCATTTAGTCAGCTCATTTCTCTTATGTTATGTTTGTGTGTTTGCTATGAAAAACACCCTACTGGCCTGGAACATAGCAGATGTGTGTTCTTGCCAGCCCGGGATAAAGTCATGCTGGTGCACTTCTGCTCTCTGATTCTTCTCCTCTTTTTGCTTCATCACAGCACATAACTGTTTACTGGAGGAATTTCATTGTCCCTGTTTACTGTGGCAAAAAATAAAATAAATATTTAAATAAATAAAACAACGCTTCCAATTTGTGTAACACCTGTTCCCAGAAATCCCACAGTGAGCAAGGGAACAATGGGTCTTTGGAACGACGCGCTTCTCTGCTCTTAATTGCCGCCACCTGTGTGCATAGAAAACAGCTCCCAGAGCGCGGCATAAATCGTGCGATCCAGACGTGATTTCCCTAGGGCATCCACCGGGGGGAGCTGTGGCAGAGTGGAGCCACTGCTTTGACTGAGCAGCCAGCCACCTCTCTGTGGTGGTCTGTGCCAGTATCCTGTGCTATCCAGTGGGCGGGCGCGTCTAGCCCAAGCCAACTGTTTCTCCTTCCCTGATCCACAGGGGTCACCCCCCACCAGCCTACAAAGGGAGAGAGCCAATGTCTGCCCTCCCAGATGAGCCAATGTCCCTGATCCAAAAGCTGCCTCACTGTTTTGAAAAATAAAGAATACAAAATGTGTTTTTTGCTTTTGTGAAAGTAGTGCCTGCTATTTTATCATCAGACCATAGTCTTCTGCCCAACTGCTCTACATCTGTCTCAAGCAAAACAAAGGCTGCAGGGTATATCCAGGGATTTCATTTGAGTTAATTTATTTTAATTATGCTTTCTGCATGATACTATTCGGCACTTAAATACTCATTCACAGCTAGAGTTACTTTACGGAACATACACTAAATGTACATATATTGCGTATGCATACAGTACATCGTATGAATATGTTTTGAATCTGTCTATTGAGGAGGATGATGGAATTTTTTCAGTATCACATATGATGTCAGTGACACAAAGTTGAAAGTTGCTTTAGTAGCACATTGAGCAGCTGTAACCAGTGCTGACACATGCTGTTCACAGCAGTGCAGCATGAGTCACCGCTGACCAGGACGCCTCGAGCAAAGCTGTGTGAAACCTCAGCCTGCTCCTTTATTTATTCCCTCATTCTCTTCTTCTCTTTCTTCTTTTCTCATGTGATAAGCTGCATTTTCTTCCCAGAAAGACATTGGCCTATAGGGGAAAGGGAAAAGATTGTGTGGCCATGCAAACGGTGGGGGCGTTAGTCCCTAACACTTTCAGTGGTGGGGAGGAGTGTCACTGCACCAGGGGAGGGTGGGTAAGCGGTGTTTTGTTTGGGTGAGTGGTTTGTGAAAATATGTGGCAGGGCTCAGGATGGTAGTGTAGTGTCAGAAAGAGTTACAGACATGCGGCTGGCCTTGGTAAGGCTTCCATCAGAGTGGATATACGGGCAGGGGCCGGGCCCCAGGGCCGCCAGACTGCCGTGCTCGAGGTCAGAGTGCAGATTTATGCACTTCATGTCTGGGCATGGTGTGGGATGGCCCCACCCCTCATGTGGGTTTGAAACATAAATTAAAGTGTATTGTGTATTACACGTGTTTGCATTTACAAGATGTAATATCAGAGACCCATTTTTTACTCTTTATTTGATCTTAAAATTACATTTGAACATCGCACAGTGCCTCGGATTTATAGGTTTCTCTGAAAATTTCTTGTTGCTGTTAGAAGAATGAACACCCTGGCTCAGCACTTTGAGCAAGCAGTGACACAGGCAGGTGTATTCCAAATGTGCTAAATCAGCCATTTGATTTAGTTATGGCTAAAAATGAATACATTTTAATTGTGTCATACATATAAGTAATAGATTACATTTTTCGTGAATTGTCATGCTTTCATCTTTCATAATTGGCATACTAGTCTTTAAAGATAACATGTGGTAGCTAGCAAATTGTAAAGTCAGGTGGGTTCAGCTAATTTGAAAAAAAATACTGTTTTTATTTTTTGACCAAAGAAGCTATCTAGCTAGCTATCAGCAATTTTGTAAAACTTTTCTTTTTGTTTGCTGTAAGAATATAAGCACTCGACTATAACTTCTGTACATGTGCTATGCTCAAGTGCTTTCTGACCTCATTCTACCTTCAAAGTGCATCTCAAATTCAGTGCCTTTTGAGGTGTCGTTTCCATTATAATGCTAGCTTTGGAGGCAGGTATCTTTGAAGGACGCAGGCTGCAGACAGCTGCCTTCCAATTGGGACACAGCCTTTGTTTGTTCTGAGTCAGCAATGTGTTTCCTTGCCATTCTTCCAGGCGGAAAACAAGCAACAGGTCACATACATATACATGTTTCTTCACATGGCCAGTGACAGAACCAATACAGAGCCACTGCAGCAACCCAAAGACAAATTATAAAAGTAGTAGCCTAGTGAAAAATTGTCTCTCTCTTTCACTTGATGATTCAGCACAATTGATAACACTATAGGTAATGTAAATAGAACCTATAAACAGTGTAATTTACTAATGTTTATTGACACAACAGCAAATCACCTGTAGTGATTAATAAACATATTACTAATAACAATACTTGTTATTATGTTTCTAAATGTTTTCACTCAATCTACAGTGTTACCAAATATTTTACTAACATTACATCTAACCTTACATGGTTTAAGACTTCAAATGTAATGTTCATAGGCAAATGTAACAAGGCGTGGTTTTATGGAACGCTATACGGCAGCAATACAAATACAGATTTTAACTGCTCATAAACAAACACAGTATTGATATAGGCCTTGGTGTTTTGATACATGTATTACGAGGAAGTGGATGCCACTGTATTGCCATACTAACATTTTGAATACCTGCTTGTCATTCACTAAATAAGGCCTACTACTTTACAGTTGATATTACAGTCAGTATGAGGTAGTGAATCTTGCAGCTCCCAATTCACTTGTGCATATACCAAATGTAAATTATCCCATGATTCATTGGATACAGGATTCATGTAGCTCACTCTACAGTGTTGTTGCCAAACTTTAAATATAGTACACCTACTCAACTCACAAAACACATTATAGTCCACATTATAAGCCATGCATTATTATACTGATGGATATTAAGCTAAAAAATATGTAGATGAGCAGATTGATTTATATGTGAATATATAAAGCAGCACTGTGTTTTTGTGACATTGCATGTTATTCTGAGGATAAATGTGCTTCTAAGATTTGTGTATTGAAAGTATGTTTGTGAAATCCTGCTGGAGGAGAATAATTTCCTTTGGGTAATTTTAAGATTCAGTGTGGAAATGAAAGAGTCCATTACCCATTCTGAACATTGTGCATATTTATCAATCATGGCGTAATTTATGGGGTAATTATACATGATAATTAGATGGATGTTCATTCGCTGATGAATAGATGGCACTATTTTTCTAATGAACATCATTTAGTAATGAGAGAAAAATGGTGGTTAGACTTCCGAACAGCAGCTTTTCTGATTCTACATAAATAGCCACATCATTTTCACGAGACAAAAGAATGAACAATGTTCCTTTGTAGAACATGAAGGAATTTCCTGTTACCCACAAAGTTTACTCATACCTAACTCTGTATGAGTCCAGCGGTGGGAGAATTATTTTGGGAATAAACCCATGAGACCAAAGATCATCATTGCTTGATGGCAGGAAAGCATTTCATTTTAAAGTGCTCAGAGAATGTGGCGTTTGTGTTTGCTGTGGCATTCTGATGGGTTGTGGGCTGCCTTTCAACATCTGTTGGCAGGTGGGAATAGAGAGTTTTTTTCTGTCAGAATGGTGTTAAAAACAGCCAGTGGTCCCAGCTGTAATTCTAATAGTTCATCAGACTAATAGTCTGATGAACATACACACACACATACACACACACACACACACACACACACACACACACACACACACACACACACACACACACACACACACACACACACACACACACACACACAATTCAAGTGTCCCATCAAAAGGAAAGGATTGTTTTCTTTCAGTCATAGGTATTTTCTGCCTATGACCCTCCCAGGAAATCAGAGGAATTGCATCATCAATTAATCACTTCAGTATAATAAAATTGGTGCTACCCAAATATCTACAGTAGACTCATTTCCCAGAACTTTTCTGTTTATTTTTAATCAAAAACAAAAACAAAAAAATCTTTGTGTGTGTGTTTGTGTGTGTGTGTGTGTGTGTGTGTGTGTGTATCTTCACATTTGCACATAATTACTTAGCAGTATATATGTGCTTGTGGATACATTTCTGTAAAAAAATAATAGAGAATTATATTATATTTATACTGTATTTATATTCAGAGCACTCCACTCATGAAATTCCCTTTCAGTTTTCATACACAGTGGTGTTATGCAGGGGAGAACTGTGTATGCATCAAGGACAAAGGCACACACTGATCTTTTCCCCAAAATCCTCTGATTTTAAGTATGTCCAGTGGGGCAGACTCCTAAATCCCAAGTCATTTCTTTTGTCAGGCTTTTGCTCTAATTCTGATTCTGTGGCAGCTCATTCACTATCCTTTGTACTTGACCCGATTTTGTTGAAAACCTGCACGCGCTTTACATTAAGTCATACTTTTTGTATGTACCTGCTTTGATAACAAGAGGTTAGAACTTAGTAATTATAATGCAATTACTCTTAAAAGGAGTGATTTGGGAATCATCTTGGCTGTTGTACGTTCCCTGCATTAAGCCTTAGTGTCCATTCTCACTGTTCTGCCTCAGAGTTTCCTGAAATTGATGATTCTCATTTCAACTCTTATTATGCCATTGTCAGTGTCCCAGTTGATAAACCACACCTTCACTGCTCCACACAGCTTCTCCTCTAAATCTCCAACTGGACAGCTATTATACAGCAAAGATGGTACAACAGAAAGGCCAATTTTATTTTGTGTTTGCTACATTTGTTGAGATGATGACTGTGTGTCTTTGTTTTTTTTTTTCATAGATGTGTCATGTGATCCAATAATTTACTCAACCTGTGACTAAAAACTTTATTTGCGTCCCTTTGAACATCATTTCTGTTTGCACCTGCAAATACAGTAAAAGTTCATGTATCATAGCTTATGCTGTAAACTGAAACACCACTTGTTTATACTGATCATTCAGACCACATTACTCAGTGTATGTAAGTGTATTGAAATATTGTATGATTTGTTGTCCATCATTGTTCAAAGGTCTAGAGAAACAAGTCTCCTTGTAACTGTGACATCTTTTTTTCTACCAAGAGCAACATATTAAGAAGCACCTCTCACCCTCTGAATACATGTATGGAGCAACAATGATCTGAATCTTCAGGATTTATCAGTCAGCTGCTGGTTCAACAAGCTCTCCTTTTTATCAGAGAAGGATCTTATCGCCACCTCTGCGACGTTGCCCACTTCATAACAGCACAAAGGCGTTATGGTCTGATGTTCTTTCCTGCCCAGTGTCTCTGTATCAGGGCCATATACTGATATACCGGGAACGGGGAATGCGTCATCGCACACCCAAGCTTTCATCGCCACAGTCGCACCGTATCTCTGAGGACCCCCCACGCCACGTTTCATTCAACGCCCCCCAACACCACCCAAATCTCTTTATCCTCTGAGGTTTGTTCCCCTTCAGACTTCAGGATCCCTGCACTTTCCCCATCGCACTCCTACCCTGCATGCACAGTCCCAGAAGCAAATCCACAAACAACAGGCTCTGGCAGTCAAATATGCGTGGGTTTTGTCTTCATAGTGACATTTCCCTTTGCTTTAGTTTTTTTTTTATCTTTTCTTGCTTCCTGTTGTTTTTTCTGCATATGGGTTAGCTATTCCTCAGGATCAAAACTGTTCTTTTTATCCTTGTGTTCCTATGGTTTGAACACAGAGAATTTGCAAATGAATTTTTCTGTATAGTACTGTTTAAGTTTCCAGGCCTACATAAAGGTAACAGAGAAGTTTAGATCTAACATAGCAAAAACATGGTATGGAAATGTGGTTGTGATTAGATCGCCGCAATCAGTTATTTGAAGGAGGCAATGCTTTCTCACTGGCTCTAAAGAAAATTCTTCTGAAATGATCATTGTGCCTTTTAAAACAAGGTTCCAATAATTTTGCAACAGTATGTGATTGGGTAAATACCTAGTCTGTTTGTTGCAGGGATTGAATAAGCTAATTAGACAGCTATAAGCTGATTAGACAGCAGAAGAGCTTTGAATTACACATGTCTATTTTCAACATTTTCAAAGGCCTTAACTTTGATATGTTTGGATCTGATTGTTTTAAAATTATAATTCAACTCTAACATTGTGTTACTGATACTAATGTGTTTGAGAATTTTAATGGTATTTTTAAAATATTTTTATTTGGTTATCACATTTATTTTCTTGAATCAAAGACTGACAAAAATAAAAAAGTTTTGAAATAGACATTTTATTCTTTCTTTCCCTTCTACCAGCTACAGGTAATGCTGGTTTTAACATCTCTCAAGATTGTTTGCACAAAAAGTCAACTGTTTCTGGAAAACACCAAAACTGTGTACCCCTACACCCAAAGTAACACTTATAATCCAAATCATACACAATCAAGACAGCAATTGAATAGACCCCATTACTTGTTTTCTCTCTTTCTCAATTGTTTGCACACATTTTCTGAAACTGTACCTCATTTGTTCAAACATTGGCAAAGGAAACATGACAAAGGAAGCAAGATACAACAGTATGCTGTACTGGGAGACAAGTGAAAAGCAAAAAAATAAGAAGTCATCCAAGGTCCTGTCTCTGCATTTAATCAGCCCAGAGACTTTCTTCTTCCGCAGACGCTATGTTCTCCCTGGCGAAACAGCAGAGAAAATATCTTAATGTATCTGTTCCTGGCATGACTTGGCCAGTATACCTCCACACACCTCCTTTGTTGCTGTAATGAGGGGCACATGTTTTTGGGGGCTGAGGTTGTACACCTACTGCTACCGAGAAAAACCCCACTACTATGTTTAGGAGATATACATATGGAGAGAAACAGAGATAAGAAATGCAGGTTATCATTAACCAGTTACAGAACAATATTTTGAGTGGAGTTAATATGGTTTTGACCAAAATGTTTGTACAATGTTTGTTTCACCACAATATTTTTTCTGCAAGGTTAATGGTTATATGATTTGTGTTAACGGTTTTGTGAGAGAAAATTAAATTGAGAAATATCTGTAAACATGTCAACATTTGAAAATGCATGAATGTGGGGAGATTTGCAGTATTATATGGAGCTGGTGTGGCATGTCAATGGGGGAACCCTGGTTGCCAATGGCTACACAGAGAATATTTTCCTCCATGGTGGCCAATGACACATGTTCAATCAGTAACTGAAGTAAAGTATTTTGAATGGAATTACTTTCAATACCATTGCAATTGTTTTAAGAAGATTGCAATTCATCAGGAGTTGGTTGGAAATGTTATGTTCAGTTTTTTTTTTTTTTTTTTTTTTTGAAAATATAAGAAAATGTCTGTTTTTTGTATGTAATTGCAGTGTGTATATATATATATATATGTGTGTGTGTGTGTGTGTGTGTGTGTGTGTGTGTGTGTGTCCAATGTATGTACACAATTGAGGAAAACTGTAATAAAATGTATATTGTGAATATACAGTACAGTGGGGTCCAAATGTCTGAGACCATGAGTGGAAGTGCTCCTATTTTATCTTATAATTTTTATCTTATAATTTAATACCAATACTTTTAAATTGCAAATTATATTAACAATTTGAGAGAAAAGCTGAATCCTTGAAAAATGAACATGACTTTTAGATTTTTTTTGTTTTTGGTTTGTCCTCCATTCGCTTTAATGACAGTGTGCCCAAGTCTTCAAATGCCCAACACTTTCTTGGCCTTTAAGTGCCCCCATAAATGTCTGATGGGGTCTGACCTTTTGCACAAAGGAGTTAACATGATGATAATGTCAGAAATCTGCTTAATTTTGAGCAAGCAATAGTGCAAATATTTTTTCTCAAATCTTTTTTCTTCTTTTTAAATGTCATAACTTTTCTTTGTTATAAATCTTTCAAAATACTAAAACTTTCTGTTCATTTCCAGGTTTACATGAAATTAAAAAATAAATTCAATGGTCCCGAGTTTTGGACCCCACTGTATATTTTACCAGACATTGACAAGTTTGCTAGCCAGGGCTCTTCAGAACTGATAGAGGATAGTCTAGCAATGTAGTTCCAAATAGAGGGAAAGATGTTCAAAATAAATAAAAAAAGATGTGGAAAATGGCAGATTGCTCATTCAAAGAGCAAACACTAATGCTTAGGAGATGTCTCCAGTGAGAATCTTTCTCTCGATAGTAGTGTGTGGGGAAACTTTAGATGTAATGATTTTTGTATGTGTGTGTGTTTTTTTTTTTTTTTGGTTTCATGGTCGTGACTTGGCTCATCTCAAGCCAGGCATTGTTTTGTATACATTTACCAAGCTGACAAAAATGACTGGCATCTAGCCGAATTGCTTTTGAATCCCTGTAGAGCTTCTGATTTCAGCAATCAGAATTATATCCAAAGGAGTGTGGTTTGGGGGTGATCTCCTGTGTCTATCCAAATGTTACTTTTCGCGGTTATTATTACTTTTCTGAAAAAAAAAAAAACCTGATTTAATGAATTACTGAATTGGTAATCACAATTCATGCACTGGGGTACATTCAATCTCATTTGACACTGTGTGTGTGCATGTGTGTGTGTGTGTATTTAAGCATTTTGTGTTTGCATTTGAGTGCGTATGCCTGTGTGTGTTTGTGTGTGAGTGCGTATGCCTGTGTGTGTTTGTGTGTGAGTGCATATGCCTGTGTGTGTGTATGCAAGTGTATTTGCCTGTGTGTGTGTGCAGCTCATGGACATGCGAGTATATGTGTGTGTGGCGTCCTCATGTATACGCAGTGCAAACATCAGAATGATTAGAAATGCTTAAATGTAGGCCTGGTCTCATTATAGTGTTGACTGGGATTGCCCTTTATAATTGAGCTCATTAAGTTAAATTACTTCCAAGGAGAGGTTCTCCTGGGGGAGCTTCACAAAAGCCTTCAGGGACCAGGGCTTTAGGTTCTTCAAGAATGTGCAATTCATTAAATTAAGAGCCCTAGAACTGCTTTTTTTTTTTATTTCCCCCACATAGAGTGTATTGTTTTTTTTTCATCCCACCCCCCACACGTACTCATTTAAGTATGTATTTAGTGCCATCTTCTTATGAGTCACAGCTCCATTTGAACAATGTATCCACCCTTTGTCTTTGGCCCTTCTCTTGTGTGTTTGGCCTGACCTCATTTTGATGAAGGCATTTTGCAGAATAAATCATCCTTTTAATTAACCATTAATCACATTTCAAATCAATGGAGAATGGCAGGTTGATTGTCAAGGCTTAGTTTGCATTGACACCCTCTTTAATGGATAAATACTTATGTGAAAGGGAAGGATGCAAGGGTCAACTGCAGTTTAACAAGAAAACAGACATAATGTGCCATCCATAAATATTACAGGCTGACAGGGAGTGAAGATCTACAAATGCAGCTTTTGTATATTCTGTCTGGCTGTCACAATCTTTCATGAGACCAGAAGCTTCGCAGCTTCATTGATGGTGAATGTAATGATTAGCTCCATGACTTTGAGCCTTCAAGTGAGTGACATTGCCAGAAAGCCTGCTTTGCATAGTCCACATACTCATGACAGATATTCGAGACACACAATGCTTAGCATGGCACCCCACCAAACATGCGAATCATATAAACACATAATCACAAGATAATGTGTGAGTGGTGAACAAGCATTGTGCCATACTGCAGACCTTGCACTGCTGTGCCATTATCTTTTGCACAGAGATCCTAATATAAATGTATACTAATATTTTCTGTAGTACACCTGAATTGTAATTTACTTAAACAGAAATGTTCATGACTTTAGAAGCTATAGTTTTGTTAGGTCCATAATTAGCTTTGACTTGTTATTAAAAACATAATTAGATCTTTTTTTATTACACAGTACATTTACTTTAGTAGTGGATTTCAGGAACAAACTTTCAAATAAAGTCAAATATTCAAGATCCACCTCATATTTTCTTGTTCTTTTTTAATCCTTTGGAAAACGAGAGAAAGGGTATTAAATTAATATCTCAGTATATATTAAAACTAATGTAATGCAATGAAATCTGAACCCAAGTTAATTTGGGGGTATATTAAGTCATCCCTGTGATTAACACACATTGATGTGGTGAACATACTTTATTATAGGTGGGGGGTTAGGTGATAAAGATCATTTCTTTGACTGTGAACTGTCTCCCTGCAGCTCTGAGAGACAACCGCATTGAGCTGGTGCGGGCATCATGGCAGGAGCTGACCATCAGCATCAGTGAGGTGTCTCTAGCGGATGAGGGACAGTACACCTGCTCGCTCTTCACCATGCCAGTCAAGACCGCCAAGGCCTACCTCACCGTGCTGGGTAAGCAGTCTATCAAGCAATCAAATCAATCACTATGCTTGGTAAGCAATTAATCAATCAAGCAAGCACCATGCTTGGTAGCAATTAATCAATTAAGCAAGCACCATAGTAGGTAAGCAATTAATCAATCAAGCAATCACAATGTTAGGTAAGCAGTCAATCAATTGATCACCATGCTTGGAAAGCAGCACACCAGAGACCCCTAGTGACCACTTCCTCTATTAGAGTTACATTCTTAATGAAAATATATCACATGCAATCAGCAAGTGCTGTAAGAAATAGAAAAGTGGGTACATTTTCTATTCTTGGAGACTTTGTGAAGTATCATACAAAAGATACATATCCTTCAGAAGCAGTTAAATGTCTATATGTGTGAAACTCTCAACAGTTACACCACAAGATACTATGTTGATCAGATTGCTCTGAGTGGACTTCAGTATGAACTACATGGTCAGCTTATGAACAGACAAAGTGAATGCATCTGAGTTACAGCTGTTGATAGCAATGGGATGGTATTTTGGGCATACCATGATATGGGTTGGCAGAACTTACTTTATACTTTGACCATAATAAAGTGTATGAGACGAGGACATGAGAAGAGTCACTCATGAGCATGATTTAACCAAAATATCCTCTTGCTTACTGAGAGTATAATTTCTGCTTCTAGTGTCACAGCATGAATAAAGAAACTAAACTTGGTTTAAGCAGTTTGACTTCTTGCATGCCTTTAGAATAAATGACTGCCAGCAAAGATATTGTCTCTCAGTTATACTGTAAGTCAGCGCAAGATCATCTTGACCATCATACACAAGTAACTCAATCAAAAGCCATTTTTCTTGTTCTTGATAAGCATGATTCAGTAGTTCCTCCTTCTCCAGGGTGATATACTAATGGACCTGAATGACCAATCTATTATCTTTCTTAATTCATTCAAAAGGAAACCAATATCTCATTTTCCTGAGTAATGTTTTTTTATTGATTTTCACCTCCTCCTACCTTCACCAAGCTGGACCCCATACCTCAGTGATGAAAATAGACAGTTGCTTATCCTTCTGAAACCTTCAAATGCTTAAATGAAAACTATGAAAAGACTTTAAAGGAAACTAATTATATACTTTGGCTGCCAGTCAAAAGAACAACAGGGAGGCGGAGACCAGCAAAGGAGACAATAGAAAAGAGAGGCGTTCCCTGGCTGATGCAAGCTTCACTTACATTTTCCTGTTTTTCGGTCTCCTATCCATGATAATACATGAGAATGTCAATTACCATGTGACGGCCTGGATCTGTGCCCTTTGGCTTAAGATTGCTTCCCTGCTCAATGATGAATTGAAGTGCATCTCCTGGTTGTTTGACAGCCAGCAGTCTCCCCGTTGATATAATATAGCATGTTAACCTTTTCAAACCCTTGACTTTCTTTTGAAGTGTGTCTGAGAGGGTCCTCAACACTTCAGAGTGAACTTTGGGAATAAGAGGGGGAAGTGAATCACAAACTTGGCCTCTAGATTATTGCTAGGCTAAAGTGACTAAAGAATGTTGATGTTGCAACAAAAAAAACTGGCATACTGCCAAATAATGTGATTTGAACTGTTTTGCCAAGAGAAGAACCCCCACACACACACACACACACACACACACAAAAACCCATGTATACAAACCCCCTGAAGAATTACATTTAGAAATGCCATGTCATGTAGCTTATCAGGTAAGCACAGAACAAAGTCTGAATTAACTTTGCACTCTCTAAGTAGAATGACATTCCCCAACTGCGTGTGAGACCCTGGAAAGCACTGTTCCAACCGTCATAGTCAGAATTTTTATTAACATTTAGCAGCAGGTGCTGACGCTTTCAGCACTGAAGAGCTGTCTGTAAGACTTACAAAAGGCCTAGGCTCACACATCTATCAGCAAAAGCATTTTTAAAACCTGTTTGTTTAATGTGTGTGATTGATTTTTTTTTGTCATTTTGTACCGCGGCCCTAAGGCAGTTTTTTTCACTACTTGTAAACTTTATTAAAGTATTTTTTTTATCAAATGAAAAACTGTGTTTGCAGTGGAATAACTTTTTGCTTAATATTGCACAAAAAAAAAAACAAGTCCAAGCAAATTGGTTTCTAACAAGACTTTCATCATTGCTGCATCATTTTTCCCTTATTGTCACCCACAGCAAAGGCGTTCTTTAAGCCATTCAGTCACCTTAACAAATGTTGACATTTATCAGCTTATATAACCATTCAAAAGTAGTTGTTCACACATTTAAGAAGGACATTTTTAGAACCTTTTTTCTGAGTAGATGGTTAATGACTGGGTGATGAAAATGAATGCAATGTCAGCTGTCACTTCTAGAATATTGATTAACCAACAAGGCAACATTTTGCCAGTATGGTTTTCATTGTATGGTTGTGTTCTTCTATCAGTGATAAATGTGCATCAAGAGATACATAACGTTTGGGACAAAGACACATTTTGCATTGATTTGGCTTTGTGCTTCACAATTCTAGGTTGGTAACCAAATAATTGTGTGGATAAAGTATGGATTCTCAGCTTTTAGTTGATAGTATTTGTATACATTTTTATGTCATCATGTAGAAATTAGAGCATAAGTGAAAATTGTACAAAATTGTAGAAAATCATAGAGAGGAGTGCATATTTTATATAGTTTTGTACATGCCTAAATGGATATTTAGAAAGTTATCATCACAGTTCCATTATTACTATCAGGATGTTAATCCAGAAGTAAACATTGTTCCCTTCTCTTTTAGGAGTTCCAGAGAAACCAGAGATTGATGGACTCCCAAAACCCGCCGTGGAGGGAGACCATATTACACTGACCTGCGTCACCTATGGGAGCAAGCCAGCCGCAGACATCAGATGGTTTAGGAATGAGAAGGAAATCAAAGGTAGGGGAGTTCTCTATGGACTCAATCAAACGGTTGGGTCTGGATTCAGTCGATATTTATTCTGGATTCAGAGTTACAATTACATGCAATATTATGTGAATTTCTGTCACAAACACAGTCCAGTAATCACCAAAATGAACTCACTAAACTGTATTCAAGAAGAAAAAAGTAACAGTTTATTTTCTTGACAGAGGACAAAGCCTCAGTTTTCCCTTTATTGTCTACCTCCAAAACGAATAATGTGGATTTTAAAGGTGTGGATTTTCAAATCAGATGTCTGTTTAGTCATTCTCTTTTATTTTGCTGTAAAACTGCTTTCAGGTGATATCCATCAGACAGCAATATTCAAAAGAGGCACTTGCTCATGTTTAACAAGTACATGTAATGAGTACGTCTTCATTATTGCCTTAGTGAGTGTACTTCTTACATCAACTGCTAATGTGTAAGCAGCCAGCATGGTTGTTTCTGTGCTCTGTTGCTCTTCCATAATCAATATGTTTCTCCTGTCTGGTTTGCTGACTCACTGTCAGAGTAGGAGTATATCTATATTTTTCAGATGTTCTGTAGGTTAGGTTTTTTTTCCTATCACAAATGAGTTGTGGTCAAAGTTGAGACATCCTATATATAGAAAGGTAAACCAGATTTGTTTCTGAAGAAATACTTTGTCACAATGTAAGTGACAGAGATTATACTTTCTCACTTTAAGTGAATAGCTGCTGCCCAGCCAGCAGATATCCCAGGATGTTTGGACAAGCTCATGGTCAGACTGGGGTGGATTTAAATGTTATGGTTCGCACTGGAATTACTGAAATATGTAAAGCTTCTTAGTCTTGGTCCTGCAGGATACATTTAGTAGTTAAGATCAATAGCAGAGCCTCTGTTATAGTCTTCTCTGGAATTCTGGCTGTACTGCATGCTAGTCAAGGAGGCAATATTCTGTATGTCGATTCACATTTTTAAAGGAGTTGATGAAGTAGATGGCGGACGGTAAATTCTGTCATCTTAGTAAGGGGCTTGGGTTGTAATTGGTCAAAGTGAAATTTCACACTCTCCTCAGGTAAGTGGTACAGGTTTTGGTTCAACGGGATGAGCAATGTGTTTTAGAGTAGAGCAAAAATACAGCAGCTGGGCAGAACTAGATATAGTGATCCTTTTTTAACAATTGTGCTGTGCAGTAACAGGGAGTAGATCAGTCATTTTGGACATGATAAGCAGATGTAAGGGAGAGTTTACACTGAGAAAAATTTCATTCAGAGTTAATGTGGAAAGTGCCCTGACTGGCCAGTGCACACCTTTACCTCACCACGAAGTATGAACTTCCAATTTGTGCCCTGTGTTTCCTTCAGTTGTACTGTTAAATAACATAAATCCGTTCAAGATTGCTTTTTCATCAATGCCTATGTTTGCTAGTTCTGTTTTCATCCTTAAGACGGGCCCTCTGAGTCCTTCATGGAAAAGCTTACCAAGTTTACCAGGAATTGTGCTGTAAACACAGGCACTTGGAGTATTGAAAGTCAAGCTTGGGTTTGCAATGATGGATACACTCTTGACGTCCATGCTAAATTAAGAGTGTATGTGAGCTGAATGGCCTGTTGTCAGCATCATACCTGATTGCATTTGTTATTTTTTCCTGTGATACTGCAGGTACATATTTAACAAACAAATAATTGCAGCTAATATGTATGTGTTAGGAAAAAAGGCAAGAGAAGAAAATTGCTGCCAGTTATGTTCAATCCCAGGAGCCAGAAATAGCTTTTTTTGTAAAATGCAGCACCTCTAAAATACAGCATGTTCTAATTAGTTGAGTTGAGACAATTTTGTCTGGGTAATTACAGGGTCTCTAATGGACAGAGCCATGGAAAATGAGTCTCTAGTGGGTCTGAATGACAGTACAGCACTTCACACTATGAAATATGAGGGCATATCAAGCATTCCTCCTCCTTTGGCTTCCTGTCCTATGCAATTTAAGTAACTAATTCAACTGGATAAAATTTTAAATTGTACATAATCACAGCATTCCTAATCATGACCCACGCGTGGCTAGACACTTCAACTTAGTGCACATGTTGGTTGAATACCTGTCTCAGTGCCTCAAAGATGGTCTGTTAAACCACAGCCAAATGTCAAATTTTGTTTGTTTCTTATCATAATTATCATGTACTCCTAGTGAGTAACATTGTCTGATGTTTGATGTGCAAAGATGTTTAATTATTTAATTATTATCTTTCACTAATACTGTTTGGGGAGGGCATATTTTGATGATGAACAGATTTCTAAACTTTATCAAAAAAACCTTTGATGCAAGAGATAAAGTTACAGAGAAATGCAAATTGAATGCAGGCCTATGGGTATACCCAATTCATACCTGAAGAAAAACCAGGTAAACAGCCTTGTACTGACATGGAAAGTGTCTTGCCAGTGATCCTAAAGCATAGCGCCCAGTGCTCTGACATTGACACCACAGGCACCTGTGAATATGGATGTTGTTTATGACTCATAAGAGGTCTTTCAGGGCATATGCAAGAAATGTGGGAGGTCAGCACCATATGGTTGTTAGAATCCAGTACTTTGGACCAGAGCTCCAAAGTTCATTCGCACTGCATGGTTGTTAGAATCCAGGACTTTGGAAAAAGTTTATGTCCTATATGGGAAAGCTGTTTTCCTTGAGCAAAACCCCTACTGTATAAATGAAAAAAAGAGTACATACATTTTTTATGTTGCCCCAGATGAGGGCATCTGCAAAGCAAATAAAATCAGTAAATAATAAATTAGGCCTTGTTAGCTATATAAAACGTGCTTTAATAAATAATGTAGTTACATATAAAGATGTTTAACTATGTACACAGACCGAGACTGATTCCATGGATGTCAAAATTTTGGATGCTTGTAGGTCATAGCTAAGATGAGTGAAAGCTGGAGGACCCTTGTGTCTCAATATTCTATATCCAGGCTTTTACATATTGAATTCATATATGTACTTGCATTTACAGGTAGCCCTACGGAGTGTATTACACCAGTTGGAAATTGCTTTCTGAACTCTTTTCGCAGCAAGTGGAATTTAATGAGTGTTCTATATCTGAAGCAGGCTTAAGATAAGGGAATTAGCAGCAAGACCTTGTGGATATGGGTTTTGCTCACCTTTTTCATTAAAAGATATTTAATTCAAAAGAGCATTATTTTGATGCGCAAAGTAAGCTCATTACTCTGTATTGATCTCTTTGACATATTGAGAAACCAATTGCTAAGTGCTGTTGTGTTGTATGATTTTAGCAAATGTAAATAATAATGCTCATTGGGCTAGTTGTCCTTGAAGTGACACAAATAATGATATTTGACAAAAACGAGTTAAAAAATAATAATTTTACAAAACAAACATTTTGATTCATTCTAAACAGCATTGATTTGTATATAGCCAAACAATGTTCTATGCTAATAAGTATGGTTATCTACTAATTTGCAAGTTGCTTTTGTTCATTAGTTGAAGCACCAGCACTTCTTAAATATATATTTATGGAACAGTATATCCCAGAGATAGTATTCAGCTGATTCTTTGCTGCTATTTACATGGTGTAACAATGGTTTGTCATCACAATTAATGACAGAGACAAACCATTTGTTAATTTGTGTGTTTCTGTTTGATAGATCTCTTAAAGAATCATACAGTGATGTATATGTGTATCTAATCCTGTTATTATGACTGTCAAAGCCATTTCACAGTCACATTTCCTTATTTTAATAACAGGAAAAATGGATAAAAAGGATAAGGTATTAATTAGACGATATCATGCCAGGGCTTTGCTGTAGCATAGTTAGAACCTAAGGTGCATCCCAATCCACCCAAAATCCACCCAATCCAATCAAAAACACTATCCACCTTTCCTCCACTACCACCTTGTGTCCTTCATAACCCAGAAGCCAATCTTTTTGGCCTCCCTCACTCTGATGCCCCTGTATAGGAAGGAGAATAGCAAACCTGTTCAAAACCCTGCTCAATATATCCCTTCCAGGAGGATGTTTCACATTTCTTGGTGGCATCATTGTGCTCATGGCCAGATTAAATGACCATCCCTCTGAATCTGACACCATAAACATGCCAAAGGATTTACTAACACAGAAATATAAGTGCTAACACTGTGTTCAGTACTAGGCAAAATTCCTTTAAAGCACATGCATTACTGTTTGCTTTTTCAAACATGTCCACCTAATCAAAGGTGATTCCATGGCCATGCAGGTGTAAATGCCATGCATATTTAGCAACATAAAAAGGGCTGGTCAAGTATAAGACATGTGAGTGGCTTATGTGTGTTCAGGATCACTCAATGTTATGATAGGACTGCTTCATCAGTGGTAAACAGGTAGTGGTTGGGGAGTGGAGAAGAGGATATGAGGAGTGAAAAGATTTAGGACACAAAACACAATGAAGTACAGAGATGGACAATGAAATTTGAGAAGTAGCAGTACCCTATTTTGTCAAACATAAGAAAAGTTAAAAACTATAAGGTGATGTATCATTTGCATTTTTGTAAAAGGAAGTTTAACTGGAATTTTCTGAAGTTTTTTCATTCATTCATAAAAGGTATTCTTTTGGCTGGACACCAGAATGTATTCAAAATAAATTCCAGCAGAATCATACAGGTCAGGTGTAAATCAGTTAAAATAAAATGTCAAAAAAGTTTAAAAGTTTTGTCTGTTCAAGAAAGTATTTCTTCACATGGAGTCATTAATGCATGAAATAACTTGCCAGGATTTGTAGTCAAGGCAGAGACCCTGGGATTTCTTCAAGACCACACTTGACACAGTGATAAATTCAACGCTAGATTATAGGAAGATGACGATCCGAGACAGGCTCAATGGCCCATTCTCATAATTATACTTTTTATGTTCTGAACAGTCTTGAATTATCTGTTGTCAATTTTACGTTGTGAAAGATTGAAATACACTTAAGACCTGAAATATTAATTCATGACTTCTGTGACAGTAAAAAGGAGAAAATGTCCCACCAAGCTATTGCGTTGGTCCTCTGTGATTGTATTGTACTTTCATAGTCTCCTTCATTGTCTTTATACTTTGCTTAAAAGAATATATGTCTTTATAGTGCAGTTGCCATTTTTCAAAAGTTCAGAACCATGAAATGAAGAATTAATTATTTCGGTATATCATACCTCTCTACTGCTGCAACTATATTCCTCAGAATTACAGTATTATAAATTTCACAACAGAGCAAAGCACTGAGACACTGAAACCAACTTAAAAGGAGTCCCACAAACCAAGTTCCAATACCATTATATAGCACTGGGATACAAGCAGCTGTTATGTAGGTATGGATTCTATATATCACATTTTACTCAGGTCCTATATCTTGACAACAGAATTGCAAATCAACAGGTTGTGAATAAATAACGGGGACTTATCCATTTCAAACTGCATTGAACCCAAATTTGAGTAAGGAGGGCCAGATCTACCTCTGGATTTATGGAAAACACAACCTGTAATTATTTATTTAGCTCAATTATTTATGTCATCTAACAGTTTATCTACATTTCTTGATTAACTCTAACATAACAGCTTAAGAGTCTCAAAGCTGCATGACTCATTATACTGTGGTGTAACCTATAACTGAATCAGCACTGGTATATACCAGCTGTGCTCTTTACTTTCCTTTATTACGATGAATCATTTACCCCACGTTTCTAAATAATCAGTATCAATAATGATTACCAGAATTAATTTGTGATGGAATTATTACTTGTTACTTCATAAACATTTGCTGGACATTATGAATATTTGGATAACTGTGTTTTTCATTTGCTCTATGACTTTAGTAACAATAGTATCAAGTGTCAATAACATAAGATCGTGCATTATCATATCTGAATATTCTATTCCAGCAGTCTCAATACACCACAGATTTCTGTTTTAGCTTCTTTGTGTGTTGCTCTGTAAGAAGTTTTCTTCTTTAATGTGAATCTTTATACGTTGATCTTTCTAATGAGTAAACCCATTTTACTTAATCGTAATCCACCCTGAAATGTACACTCTGTGATGAGAAGAAAGAGAAAGCAAGCTGCAAAGTGTGATGATTTTATTAATTATTGCACTTATTCAAAAAATGAATTGGCAAGTAATCCCAAACCCCTCTCTTAAATGTGTCTCATGTTCATAGCTTTCTGTTTAGCCAATTTGATTGATTATTCAATGTATACGTTGAGAGCAATTATCAGTTTAACAGTAATCTGTACTGCCTAATGCATGTGTAATAGAATCAATAAATTATTATCCAAAGTTAATCTCCAATGCTTATTCCGATTCATGCTTTTGATATCAATAAAACATTTTCCTAAACAGCATTTTCAATCACATCAATGCATTTTTAGACAGCTCTGAGATAGATTGAAATTTTAAATGTCTATTTACGACCTTGAATTTTTTGTGCATTTACTGTTAGAATGCTCAGAGAAAATTAAGTACAATTCCTTGCCATGGCAACCCACACCCCCATGCTAGCTGTAGCCCTAAGAACCACAGGCTTGAAACTGACTGAAGTGATAAATTGGCCCAAAAAAAGGGATGGAAAATTCCACGCTTCAGTTGAAAGCTTCTCACCTGATAATCTGTACACAACCCCCTGAAGACGTTTCCCTCCATTTTCAAAAATCTAAATTTGAAGTTTGCACCCTAGTTCCTGAGAAACTTTTTTAATATATACATTTACATTGAAAAGGAGGGCAAAGTCTGAAGTGCACACCAAAACCTGTTTGAAAGAAAAACATTTAAAATGTTTTGAAATATCCCAAAAAATGAACATATGTGACAGATAAAGGAGGACTGGGGAGCTCATGTTTAAAAAAATAACATTTTTCCAAATGTTTTCGACAGGCATTGTGTCGACCAAGCCCAGCCCCTTTGCGAACTCCACAGTAACAGTGAAAGCGGTTCTTGGCAGTGGTTAGAAGCAGGTGCTCTGAGGCAGGTGATGTGGTAGCATACTGTAGGTCTCCCTCGGTTTGGGAGTGACAGGCTGCCGGAGGTGCCTGCGAGGGGAGTTTAGAGCAGCTGCTTCAGCTTCTTCCAAGATAATGAGAGCCTAGCAGGCGCCCTGATTCAAACACTCCATGCTACAGTAATATGCTACACTTAAACATTGCCTGAGATAACCGTCTACCTCCAATAACTACCAGAGGCCAGCTGCAGCACATGAGCAGGCAATAGGTCTACTGAAAGTCCTTCAATGTTATCCTGTCTCACAGCAGGTTGAATAGTTATTACCACACTTTGGGTGATAGCCCTTTTTAGGATTGTCCTACTCATCAACCTAACATGTACATTTGTCACTTTACTGTGAAAATATATGCCAGTTGTGCACCATGGACAATGGTTTCTTGTGTTTTTTTAACCTTTCTGCAAATGCAATTTGCTTGCAGGGGATGTGTTTCCATTGGCCAATACAGAATGGCATTTTTGGGACAAGCTAATGCAGTTTATGTCCTGCGGATCGAAGCCAGTGACTTTGATATTGTCAGACTATCAAAGGCCAGATCATTAAGCTCCATCCTGTCCAAAGGATGAGCTCTCAATTCTATCAGCCACTAACTGTTGTGCCAAAAACCAGACCATTCCCCAGCCCCACTGAGATGAGGAAAAAAATAGTTGCAGGATTGTTAAAATGGACCTTCAAACCTCACAAGCTGAACTGTCAGTGATTAGACATTTTGTGTCAATTTACCAGAATGTTCAACTTTTTAAATGCTGTCAAATTCATCTTGCCATTCATATACTGAAAACAATTTTTCTTATCTCAAAACAACTTTCCCCTATTCCCTCTCAAGTTAGAGCAAGCTCTCTTTCTTCAGTTTGGGGGAGCACACACAGGCACACACTGTCCTCAGGAAAATGTAATGTCAGCAGCCATTTTATTTCACACAAGACATAGGTTACCTTCCTTTCAGCCTGTTGCCAAAGTCATCCCTAGTTTAAATGTGCTATTTGTGCCAGTTCTGCCTTGTCCATATTATTGTGTAAGTTAGCCACCTCAGATGACCTTCTCTGTATTTTTCCCTCTTTTTTAGAGGGAAAAATATGCAATAATGAATTGGAAATTTGATTTTTTCCCATGGAGGGGATGTCTTAGTGGCACACTGTCCAGAGAGACAGAGTGATTGATGTGACAGGGTGATCCTCTTGAAATGCCACACATGCAACAGGCAGTGAAAGGCCAGAGCCAAAATGCAATATGCTATCAGGAACAGCACCCCTGTCAGACAAGCTAATTGAGAAGCATTTATTTTCCCTGGAGTGAATACAAGAGGGAGCATACATTTTAAAGACAAAAGTTGAAGAAATCATCCTCAAACATTAACAATATTGCACAATAATTTCCAGTGCAGTAGAGTTATGAACATAAGGAATTTTATCCATTTATTCATTTTATATTGTATTCAGATATTTCACAGAGAAAATGGCAGAGACTGTTAAGATTGCCTCTGTGACATTGTGCTGACTCATGCTTATGTTAACAGCTCCTTTGGTTGCTTAATCTGAGAGAAAAGCCACAAAATCCTGTCGATTCACGCACTCAAATTCTTCATCTTCTTCTAGCCTGGTTACAGTTGATTGTGGAAAGCTGATCTCAGAATGGCACCCTGGATCAATGAGAATTTACTATGGGGTGGATATGCTCTGGGAGAGGATGTGGCTGTGTGCCCAAATCTGAATTGAAATTGTAAATAGTAAATGTCTCCATCCGGTTCATCTTCACAAGTCTAGGCATCTGCAGGAAACAGGGAAAACTTTGCTCAGTGAAATAAATATTAATCAAAGACCTTGGTGCTGACGGAATCTTAAAACAATTGGGCTGAATAACTTCCCATGTCACACCACATTCACAGTATGATGCTGCTTGTTGCTTTTGTGTCATTTTTAGGGTTAGAGCTGCAAGGGACCTCATGATACAATAGACCTTACACCTTGATGCCAATATAGTAGTACTCCAAATTAAGTGCTGTTAAATTGTGAAAATGTGTTTTATTTTGATTTGATCAAAATAATGTATCCTGGTATATCATTTTTTCATCCTTGTCTATTGTCCTTAGTCAAACCCCAAAACACAGATACAGAGAAGCTATTAGGAGAGGGAAAAGTTTAGGTGGTAGTGAGCAGCGGAAAAAGAAAGTAAGAGAGGAAAATAATGACCATTAATAATGGTCATTATTTTTTCATATTTTCTTTAGCAGTATGATGCAGTTCATTGTCAAGCCAACAAAGCATAACAGAAGCACAGACAAAGTGTTGAGAGAATGCATATATGAGAGGCCACCTCTTCAGCACCCCTCACTTCACTGTGCTCATTCTCTGTGGGAGAATGAGCACTATGGAATGAAAGTCACGACGGTCCAGCACTGTTAGAGTACCTGGCAGAACCCTGGTAGTCAGTACCAGCAAGATGCTTTCATTACCTCTAATGTCCCAGAGTTCAGCACTTCTGCCATGTCTGGTGATCTGGGATTTGAATTTTCCCTGCTTGTATCCACACATTACTCTTCTCCCAGTTCAGATTTGACGCAGTCCATTTTTTGCAATAATATTACATGACAATAAGACATCAAAAAACAAAAAAGTAAATTAAAACCTTTTTTTACAGGATTTAAGAGGTCTTTCTTGAAACAAAGATTCTAATGTGACTGAGGTAACCTGTAGACAAAAACAGAAATGACATATTTATAGTTTTTGCCACAAATTATTGATGTATGAGAGAAGTCCAAATTACTCAGACAACGGGGCTGATAATCAAACACAATAAAATGAACTTTACTTTCTCACCAAAAACTCAAACCATTACTCGTGATAAATACATTTTAGTGGAAATCTGTATCTCATTTATTTTGAAACTCGAAGTCATATTTATCATTGTCAAGATATCCACTGAATCTGCAAACACAAGTGCAGATTTCCTTGTGACCTTTCATTTTGACATTTGTTAAAATACAATTTACACATTAATAACATGCATTGCATTCAATACCTCCTCACATTTTCTTTAATTAGAAATGCCCAACTGTCAGGAATTCATATGAAGGACCCCATTGCTGTGCATGGATCAGATTTTTTGAAATACCCTGATGCTCTGCTAAGGCATGTGTGAGGCCCACACTCCCCCTCTCTCTGGAAAGCCTGTTTCAGTGGGCGTGTGAAACGGCAGATGAATACCCTGAATCAGTCAGTCACCTTTGTCTCGGCAGTTGTTCCAAATCCCCACTGTTTGAGGTGGAAATAAGCATTTAAATTCTGATCTGCTGTGTGGAAATGAAATGCTAATCATTTTCCCGCTCAACCCTGGCGTATGGCGGCAGCTATCTCAGAACACCAGGAAAGCGTTCCAATATAAAGAGCTCTGAGACTTATACTCTTAAAACCAAAATTATAAGTGTTAAAGAGCGCTTCTATTTGCACCAAATGATGTCCTGCTATGAACATAATTACACCAGGCGGTGTGTGTAATGAAGATTAGGTTTCCAGTTTCTTCCATAATTCCATTGTGGTGTTTCTCCATTCGGGTCATATGTTGTTTCTTTTCATAATTGAGTTTTTTTTGCAGGGTTGGTGAATGAATATCTATGTTATAACAGCTTACCTTCGTCTTGGTTCTTCCCACCAAAACATACTCGTTTGACTTTATACAAATGATTATTTATTTAAGAAATACATTCATAAATTAATGCATACTCTAACATCTCATATGTTAAATTCTTTACATACCTTCTTACCATCTCTCTTTGTGAGCTAAATTTGGAACTTTTTATATTACTGTATGTATGGCCTGTACCATTAATTACCTTTGAAATACTCCACAGTGAATAAAATAAAACTAGGGCCATCCCTCACCCTTTTACCCTGCCTTTCTCCCTTTCTATCTCTGTTGTTTTCCCTCGTTACCTGTGGTCAAAGCTCACTTTTTGAAAACTAGGATCACATTTTTGCATGATCTTTAAAAAAAGATCTTCAAATAAAATAGGCTTTCATATGGTCAGGTCTTGTCTCAGCAGGGAGGCTTGCTTTTTGAGTAGCAGTCAGCCCTTCTTTTAAAGTCTTACTTTCTTGGTTTTGCTTTAAGCTTTTATTGTGTCTCATTTTATATACAGGTATATCAGGAGAGGGGGCATTGCACCAAATACTGGGGTAAAATACCAAAAAGACAATAGAGTAAGCAGACTATCTAATGCACTGCAGAGAATCTGAGGGTAAAATACAAAAGAGAAATGGGCTGTATCGTTATGTGGGACTGCTATATGTGAACGAGTGAGTGTTTGTGCTTCAGTGGATAAGGCTGGTGTAAACTTCCCTTATGTAAGCCATCTCTTGTTTAGAGTATCCACCAAGCAGTGTAAAGACAGTTCCAGTTTAAAAAGCATCAAATGTTTTTGTTTGTTGTTTGAATTTGAAAAGCCATGCAGTCTTACATGTGCTTGATAGGACAAAACTTTGTCTTAGCATGCTGTTCGGCTGGCAATGTCTTGCTTAACTGCGCTCAGTATGCACAGAGGCATCAGCTGTGCAGCTAATGCTCCTTCACTTCCATCCCCTTTGACCCCTCCTCCGCTCACTTAGCAAAGTCCTGGAGGTTTGGGCCCAAAGTAATACACATTCTCCTCTCTCGCCCCTCCTGTCTTCTGAATGATATTCCTGCATGCTCAGACGCTCCCAACCTGGGTGGGAATGCTCTCACCCCCCCCCCCCGGATGATGCTGATTGACAGCTTGGCTGTGATAGCACTGACGCTGCAGGGAGGAGATGGAGGCACGGGCAGTGAGGAAGGCTGGATCAGATCACTGGCTGGAAGTGGACCAGGAGAGCGAGCCAGACCGCTTACTTTTAGAACACGTTCCCCCAGGGCCTTTCAGAGTGTGAGACAATTGACTGTCACATCTGACTCATCGCAAATTACTTTGAAAGGACTAAGGTCAAAGATGCATACAGTCAGGGGGACACACTTACTAGGAGTTGAATTATGGTGAGGTAATCACAGATAACAAGATGTTCAATGTGCCAGTCATTAATATTCAACAGATCGACTCCTACCAAGCAAGGAAAAAATTAAAGCCAACTCCATATAAAAAGTGTTTAATATGATTTCATTTCGAAAACCAACCTCAGTCCATTTTATCTCCAATCATTTTCAGTCAGCTAGTTGTGGAAATAGTGATATTGTAGAGCAGTACTGTAAAGATATTTTGTAATTGAGGGGCTTTCTTCTTGATTTGACTTCCCTTTTTATAGTTGCTTTTGCATTGTCAGCACTCAACAATTCCCTTTCTTCGAATTCAGACGCACTGAAATAACTTGTTCTGTATGACACTTTTCAAAGAAAAGTGACTCTGTGGAACTGGTGTCATGTAAAGTATCAGAATAAATTCACTGCTCCTTTTCCCTCGCCTCATTGAAATTCAGAAAAGTTCATGGGCAAGCTTTGACTGATGGGATATAATTTATGTATTGAAAAAGGGGAACTTTGAAACATAAAGTTGAAATTCTTTGTTCTCAGACTCAGAACTCTAAGATGGGAATCATTTTCGGGAGCCCATCATCTGATTTGTCATAATCACAGATGAATGCAGTTAATAGCATTTCCATTTTATTTAATCCTAATATAATTCAGGCTTGTTAAAGATATACCCCTCTTCACCACAGTGCACAAAGTCACATATAATAAAGAAAGTCTTTGTCTTGCCTGCATTTATCTTGACTTTCATTTACATTTCTCTGCCAGGCAGGTTTTAATAAAATTAGCTGGAGTTGAAATTCAGAATTTGGGATTGCAAACTCCATGTATAATATGTTAAACTTGAAGTAAAGTATTTTGATTTTATGAAACAATACAACTTAATTAAATTATTGATGAGGTAAGATAAGCGATTCACCCAAACTATAAATATGTCAACCTAGATTAATGTTTGACCAGGATGGTGTGTGTAATATTGATAATATTTATATTACATACATTATATTTTTATATTTATAATATACATAACTGTAATAGCACTGTAATAAAAGATGATTCTCATATTAAGAGGCCAATAGCTAATGGGTGGTGTTCACAAATTAATCCACATGAATGACAGCACAGTACACATGCTGTACATGTGAATAGCTTCAGTAGTATAACATCCTCAGAGTGCCCTTAGCAGCAATTGTAGACTTTACTGAGAAATGAGGTAGCATTGCAGCCTCTCCTTCCCATCACTGTGCTCAGCCAGGTTACATGCCTGATAAGATCATGAAGTTGATTAAATACACTTTGAAAACAAAAAGCAGCAAGGCATATGTGAGTAGATTTGATCTGTTCTGTTTTTTTATGTGTGGTCAGAGCTGTAGCGATGGTTTGAGACAGTAATCCGACAGGCCTCCAAAGGCTCTCAGTTAGTACAGTGGCTTCGTGCTGGGTTGTGCTCTGGAGCGCCTAGTGGCCCAATAGAAAATAACTCAGGCTGCTAAGCTCATCCTCAGCCATGGCTAGGGAGGGCTAGCATCACATGGCACCAATCACTGAGGAGCATGTGCACAGCATCCACAGATTAATATTAATACTTAAGTGATTAATACTCAAGAGCAGATTGAAAAATTCTGGCTGTGAGTGTTAGGAAACTAATTAAAACTGAATGTGTGAGGGCCATTATGCATTCAGGTTGACAAACCGGACTAGGACAATTCAAGTCTGATATAATGTCAGATGACAACAATTCATAGTTAAAAGTAACAAATTCAAATAAGATATGCCTGCTGTCAGAGGCTGTGTTTGTCAGGAAAAACAACATTTAAAAACAGCACCAAGATGTACATCATTTTAAATATTTGCTGCTCCATCACATTTTGGCAGCAGTGATTTTGTTTGGGTGTAGTTCATTATTTGTTTGTAGCCATTTGATACAAAAACAGCAGCACAAGAAATGAATGAATGACAAAACAACCAAAAGTGACATGAAAAATCATTTTTAGCAGCAGAAATAATACATTTTTAGCAGTTTAAACATGCCCTTAGCTAAACATTTCTCCTTACAGTGACATATTGCACATAATTGTGAGGAGAAGTCAAGTAGCAGTGCATAGTCAACAGTGATTTACTGAGTTCAGCTCAAAATAAAACATGCACATGCCATCCTTCAAAGGACAGAGAAATGTTAGTGGGTCTTCTGTGGAGATCAGCCAACTCACAGCATGTGGGCAGCTGTCCCAGAACAAGAATCACTGTCATTTCTCATGCACTTTGTCCCATAAATGTCCAGACTATATTATTCAGCTGTAACATGAACATGAGAGTTTATACACCTAAGTAGATAGATTCAGGTTTGCCTGAAGGGTTCAGTAAGAAAATTTCGGACGAGATCTAAATGATGAGATTGACAGGTCTAGTCTCATCAATGCAGATGTTAAAGATGCATCTAATATCACGCTGGCTACAGAAAATACAGAACAGATAGATAGCTGGCCAGAGGCCCACTCGCAGCTATGTTTTACTTCCTGGTTAAAATAAAGTTTAGGGGCAAGTGTCCAAAGATAGCAAAGGACAAAAAACTGAAACATAATCAATACTGTTGGCATGAACATTGCCTTTTTTGTGGTGGGGGGTGGGAGGGGTGAAAATCTTGAGGAGAGCAAAATGTGAAGTGAAAGCCTTCACTGAAGCAAGGAGGAAAGTTTGTGGGCCACCCTGAGAATATCCAAGCCCCAGATTAGCTTGGGAGAGAATGCACATATGTGTGTATCTGTACGCTTGAAGAAGAGCTTTAGTGGAACACAGTCTCTCAGTCGTTCCAAACACTGCTGAGCTGGGGGTTTTCACACTTGGCAGACATGGATATTTCCCCTCTAATCCTTGATGTGTGTTTTCAGTAACAATGCCCCGGTCTTCACAGTGGTCGCCTCCCAGGCCTCTGAAGCCTTTTTCTTCCCCCTCCCCAAATAAATGAAAACAGAACAATAAACTCTCTCTCCTCCTTCCCCTTCAATAGAGATCATGTCGATGTGAAGGAATAATTGGAAGTGCAAGCTGTCTTTTTGTCAGGACTAACTGTTCACAAGTTTATTGTGGTGATAGCTGAACACATGCTTGTTCAAGAACTACACTTGCACTTATTTGTAAGTCAAAACTAAGGACAAACACTAATTGAATCCAGGCCATCGTGTCTGTTTTTAATTACAGTCAGTGAAAAGACCCCCCTAGCTAATTTCATATCTTGGCCCCCCTGATCAGTGAGATTAAACCGTCTGCTTTGTTTGTTATTTTCCCGGACACGAGGTGCCAAGGAGGTGAATGCCAGCGGGAAGACATTCACTGTCAGGAGCTCGCTGCAGCTGCAGGTGGACCGGAACGATGATGGTGTTGCCTACACATGCCAGGTGGACCATGTGTCCTTGCCCTCATCTCCGCAGCAGGCTATCGAAGTGCTGGAGGTCCACTGTGAGTACAGTCCTTCATGGGAAATGTGTCCTGCATGGTTTGTTGCATGACCTTAATTTCAGGTCACTTCCTGAATTGACTAAAATGAAACAGGACTGACCCTCATCATTGTTGTGATACTTTTGAAAAAATAAAAAACTAACTCTCAAGTGCAAACAGACAGACATACATAGCACAGACACTATAACACACACATTTGCAAAGATAAATTATAGGTTACAAAATCAATTGCGAAATTACCTGAAAAAAAGTCAATATTCATAAATGATAACATTATTTGCTATTCAGTTTTGCACAGATTGTCTCACTCTTATTTCTTTTCTCTGCAGATGCCCCTCGTGTGGAGATCACACATTCTCTGACATTCCCACAGGAAGGACAGTACCTAAAACTGGAGTGTGTTTCCAAAGGAAATCCTTTGTAAGTCCTGGACATAGTCACATGGGTACCAAAAATGGCAAAAACAAAAAACAAATGACTATTAAATAAATTAATATCATATGGGCATTTTACTGCATGGCATATTGAGAGAAATAGAATGATTCATCAAGTCAGGCAACTACATTTAAGCATATGGGGTAGATTTATGTGAATGTAAGCAAAGTAACTTTAAAAAAAGGAAGGAAGGAAGGTTTTTGAGGTTTTTGAAGTAATCATGACTGATAAATACTCCTGACGAGGGGCTGATTTATTCAAGGTTGAACGTGCTGCAAGTTTGCGTGACCATCTGTAAGTGAGCTGCTGCTGGTCTCTGCCATGCTCTCAGAGGCAAGGTTAGCACATGACAAAGCCAAAAGCCCTTGATGCTGACATACTGCAATATCTTCTTGTACTCATTAAAATAATAATTTGAACCGAATTGCTTTTTATATGGGGCTCAAAGGGCTTGACAATGACACAAGCAAGAGGTGCGCTGTATATTGATTTTACACAATTTAGTTTCATCTTCCTACGGTCCAAAGATATTGCCAAGGTCCTCCTAAATTCAATTTTGAACTCACAGTGTATATTACAAGCTCAGCCCTCAGAATATAATAGATCTGGCCTCGCTCGGGGAGCCTGTTTAACGCTAGGGCCGCGCTTCCCTCCTGAAAGAATTTTCACCCCACAGGCCTGACCCGGTGTTGTGGACAAAGGACGGAGCGGAGCTGCCCGATCTGGAGCGGATGATTGTGGAAGGCAGGGAGCTGACCATCACATCTCTTAACAAGACAGATAATGGCACATACCGCTGTGAAGCCAGGAACCGCCTGGGCACCAGCAGTGCAGAATACGTGCTTTTTGTATATGGTGAGTTATGCTGCGTTGTAACCATGGGAACAGTGGTACAGCTCTTTGCTGAAGAAATCCTGACTACCTCAGAAAAAGTAATTGTGGGATTATCACGTTCTTGTCACGTTTGTAATACTCTTTTTTATTTCCAAGGTGATGATGATGATGATGATGATAATGATGGACCTTCCTAAGTCTAATTTGATCACAGAGGGTCAGCTTACCCTATGCCAATTTGGAGGACCTATCTGGGTGATGCGCAGCAGCCATTTTGTACCCTGACATACAACTCTTGCACATTATATATATCCCCTCCAAACACTTTACGAGTCCATGTTCTCAAAATGATATGTGAGACCAGCTTTAATTTGTCTGCTCCTTAAGAAGAAACCTGTAAACAATGTTTACAGATATACTCTGTCAGGGTGCAGTATGAACTCAGGCGCAGACAGGAGTAAAATAAACTGAAGTTCATTGTAGCCAAATTCAAGACCAGAAAACGTAGTCAAAAACTGGCAAAGGTAAAAACCAGGGAGACATAGAAAAAGGTACAAAAACGAAATTCAAACTTGAAGTAGTGAAAACAGGCAAAAGTCAAAAACCAGGCAAACACAACAATCAGATGAAATCACAAACCAAATGGGAAAAACAAGAAAGAGGCAGAAATGAAAATGGAAAGGTAGAAGAGCTACAAAGGCTCGTAGCATAGCAAAGGAATGAATTTAACTGAGACAAACTCACACTGAACGAAAGACAAGGCAGGGTATAAACACACAAACTAATGAACAAGAGACACAGGTGAACAACAGGGCAGGTAAAACAAATCAGCAATCAGGTAACAAAACAAGAGGCTGGGTAAAGAAACGAAACAAAAGTATATGGATGAGGATACAGGAAAAAAAAACATGAACGAAATCGAACATAACTGAACAAAGCAGACAGAACAAAAAACAAGGCACATACCAGGTTCACATACTGACAGTACCTTTACCCTTACGGCCACCTCCAGATAGTACAGCAGGCATCTCCGGATGCCGAAGATGAACGTCAGTGATGAGGGAGGGATCGAGGATGTCCCAGGCCAGAACCTGATAGCACTCCTCAGGGCCGCACCATGTACACCTCTCAAACAGTGTACGGGGGGCGGGGGTGGTGTGGGCACAGGTGGCTGTGGAGGACAGGCTTGATCCTGGAGATGTGGAAGGTGGGGTGAATGTGACTGAGGGCGCGAGGAAGCTGGAGCCAAACTCCTGCTGAGCTGATCACCTTGGTGATGGGGAAGGGACAGATGAACCGAGGAGCCAGCTTACGGGATTCAACCCTGAGGGGACGGTCCTGGGTGGACAGCCATATCTGCTGCCCTCGCAGATATCGTGGAGCTCTGGAGGACTGGTGGTCAGCCACCTGCTTGGTCTTGCAGGAGGCACCCATCAGGGCAAATCAGGGGTGTTCCCAAGTCTGATGACAGTGCCTCACAAACACCTCAGCCGAAGGCACTTCCACCTTGTCTTCCCAGGAGGGAGAAGCACCCAACAACTTGCAAAAAGCCCTCCAAAAGAAAGACGTGAACTGGGGCCCCTTAGCTAAAACCACATGAATAGGCAGCCCGACTGCAACTGCAGCCTCCTAGGGACCAGCAGAGGGTGCAGTAGACCAGCTGGAGGGTCCATGGAGAGCTTTGTTCTGGGCACAGACTAAGCAAGCGGAGATGAAACTGCGGATGTCCTCATCCATGGAGGACCACCAGAAGCATTGGGAGATGAGGACCTTGGTGCGACCGACTCCCGAGTGACATGTTAGCAGTGAGGAATGCCCCCACTGCAGGACCTGAGTATGGACAGACTGAGGGACAAAGAGAAGGTTATCCAGACAGGCACTGGGAGCAGGACCTACATGCCGAGCTGAGCAAACCATCAACTTGATGTCTCACAGCGCTGACAATACCCAGCAGTGAGGGAGCAGAATGGTGTCAATTGACTCCACAGCGGCTGCAGACTGTCTGGACACAGCATTGAGTTTGCCATTCTTGGAGCCAATCCAGTAGGGTGAGGATGAAGTCGAAGTGGGCAAAGAACAGGGACCAGCATGCTTGGTAGGGGTTGAGATGCTTGATAACAAAAGTGAGCACAATGAGAGGGGCCGACACTGAGCCGAAGTTCCGAATGAAGCAGCAGTAGAAAGAAGCAATGTAGATCTCGCCAGGACTTGGGTCGAGGCCACTCCACCACCTCTTGGACCTTCTTCTGGTCCATCTGTATGCCCTCTGTGAAGATCACAAACCCCAGAAAAAAGATAGAATTCTGATTGAACTCCCATTTCACTGCCTTTTTGAACATCTGATTCTCCAGGAGTGTCTGAAGCACTCAGTGCACATGGTGAGTATGCTCTGTACTGGACCATGAAAAGAGCAGGACATAGTCTAGGTAGATATACACAAACTGGCTAATCATGTCATGGAGAACGTCATTCACCAGGGCCTGGAAGACAGTTGGGGAGTTAGTAAGCCTGAACAGCATCACCAAATATTTGTAGTTGCCGGTTGAACGCCATCTTCCACTTATCCCCCTCCCAGATGCGGACCAGGTGATAGTCATTGCGAAGGTCCAGTTTAGTGAAGATGATTGCCCCTTGCAGAGACTCAAAGGCAGCAGACATAAAAGGTAGAAGATAGTATACCATGTAGTTGTATACCATGATGGCTTTGAGGCCCCAATAAACAATACATGCGAATTGCAAACGAATATACTCAGATGAAGCGGACAGAACAAAAAACAAGCCACACAACAGGTTCACATACTAACATGCTCAGTCATAATTTTGTGCTGTTTTTGAGGTTGTGAAATTTTATGAAGAAAGAAAATTCATATTTCATATAAACGAAATAAGCCTGCAGATTCCACTGTGGTGACTAAAGAGAAATCTTTAGTCAGTCTCTACTGAGGAATATACAGTTATAATTCTTTGTGCTGCCTGCTTGTTCTTGTAATTGCTGAAGTTTTATGGATTCCAATTATTATTACATCAGACTGTAGCAGAACAAGGTTAGAGGACAAAAAATGCTATCCGAGTGAAAGGACTGAGCACCCTGGTCAATATCAAGCTCGCTCTGGCCACTGTAATGGTACCAGAAGCATGGAATACCCTATGCTAGTCACCTGTTGCAAATTTATGTGTCAATGAGTCAAGGTATGTGTTTTGTGCTTCATTGATTTTTGGGGTAAGAATGTTGTTCCCATTTTCTGAAGAAAAAGATTGTGTAGATCTTCCCAAGTTAGCCAGGACACAGCAACTCACTATTAGCCTGCTGTTGGCACAGCTGTTAGTCCGTTTGTATTTGCAGATTAGAACAAGCAGAAAGTTTAAGATGTCTATTGCAGCGGTGAAGATGAGCATCTGCTGTTCAGAGCAGGCCAAATAGTTAGCGAATGGTCATGCCCTCATTATACTGCTATAGTGCAGACCAGACCAAGGGCTAATGGCAATCCAATATGTACTTGCTGGCTGAGTTGTGATCGAGTCTGTGAAGGAAGACCTTTGAAATATCCCCTGCATCAGAATGCAGTAAACTCATTCAGACAATATGTTAACAGGTAAACCCCAAAGAAAAAATGTATATATGTAGATTACCAAAGTCTAGGGTACTTAAGGATAAAACCAGATGAAGCCAATGAAGAAGAGCCTTACCAAAATACATTTTGCAGAGGCAAACTGTTATTCATCAAGAATCTTGTACGAATTGACTGAGCTTTCCTCTGCTATGAAGCTAATTTGCTAATGACATAAGTACAGGAAGAGAAATATGTGCCAGCTGAGGTTTGCGGAGCTCAACATTTATCACCATTTCCAATTTTAATTCCAATTTATTAAAAGTGTCCATGGAAAAGGCTGGAATTAGGATGGGGGGAGGTTCATGATGGAGCACATATTTGAGAGTGCGAAGGGTGATAAATAGAGGAATGGAATTAGACTACATTCCTCAGCCTCATCTGTTTAAATAGGACATTGTAAATGTCTGTGTAATGTGGCAGAACCTTAGTATTGCAACTGCACAGGGTTTGGGAAGGAATGTAGCCACGTCGAGAAGTCTGAGAAATTCTACAGAAAATCTCATTTTTGAAAGTTTTAAATTTTGAGAGTTATTTACTAATACACAGCCAATAGAACTGTATGATAAGAATCAACAACTTCATTTGGAGCTCCACAGATACAAGATCATGGTTCTTCAGGCAAAGTAGCTAACTAACCTTTCTTATTTGAAATTCTCACTCAGGTTAGACTCATAGCACCGTAATGCTATTAGCCTGATGTGAAGGGCCCAGGACCCAGAACACACCAAGAGCACTCAGTTTGTGCACCCAAACAGAAGACCGCTGACAGAGGGTGTTTGCATGAGAAACTACACAAATCAGACCTGGTCTACAGTATCTAAAGTGTCACCTCACTTCTGTGCATTTTGCTGGACTAATCACAGCTCTTGGGCCATGTCATTTTTTTTAAATGGTGCTGAAATTTTAGAATTTATTGATTCCTGATTTCCTAAAGGGATCATCAATAGCATGTCCCTTCATGTGTATTTTGCTGACAGCATTACAGTAAATATTAGTGCAACGCCTTATGCAGTATGCACTACATACTTCACAGAATGCTAGTTGCTTTCACTAGATTGTGGCTTTCATTCCTCCTCTCTTGTACTCCTGCATACCACTCCCCGTGTCTATAATTATATTCTAACTGTACTGACATTTTCTTTTGTCACGTTTATCGAATATTACCCATAATAGGGTAACACAGGGGAAGAAAACACATTCCATGGTGGTGGTGGTTCTGAAAATGATTTTGCAGTGTTGGCAGGTCTGCTGATGTTTTGAGGCCAGCCTGAGGAGAGGCAGAGAGTAAAGCGTTCCATCTGCCTCTGGTGCCTCATTACTCCAGCTATCTTCCTAGATCTGACTCAGGGCAGCAAATGGAAGTAACGCCGCCGCTTCAGCATTAAAATGGGTTAATTCTCGAGACATTCGGGAGCCTCCAGGCTATTCCTGCTGCTTCTTGTTCGAGCGCCACAACTTTTTGTCATCCCCCTGTGCCCCATCCCCTCCCACCCCCACCCCTTATAAAGAAATTTAATTAGCACTTGCATCCCAGTGTTCGTACAGCCCTGGTATGTGGCTTCTCCCCTGCTTCAGAAAATGTCAGGTCACCATAACAAGGCTAACAAAAGCACTTAATGATGTTGATGCTATAAATCTGACAACTTCCCCATACAGAAAAGGTAATTAGGAGTCAGAAAGTGTGAGCCAACTGTCTGAATTTATTACTGCCATTTCAAATGGTACTACCTGTTCTTTTCTGCGACCAGTGATTAGCACCTAAGGACTATGCACAAGCATTCATTATTGTATTTAAAAGAGTTTGTGTATTTTTCCTTACCCATATGTGTTAAAAATGAGACAAAGCACCTGGTGCTTGGTATCACGTGATATTTAAATTGGGCAAAACAGGTAGGAAAGCACTGAGCATTAATGAGACCAACGTTAATTTTTCTTCTCTCATTTCCAAGAAAGAAAAGCCATGGAAAGAATCATAGCCATCACTGTTTCCAACTTTAAAACAGTTTTGTTATATAACTGCAATTCAATGTATTTTTAAACAATCTTTAATAGACATTTTGTAATATTATTATTATAAGGTATTGTGAAATTAAAAGTCTTTTCCAAGTGTTAATATACATTTATTTATTTAATAATTTAATTATTTTTAGTGACTTTGTGACTATATATAGCTTTATTACAGTATATTTTTATATGTTTTGGTTTCACCATGAAGAAATCACAGCACTTTTTATAAATAGCATACCATTTCAGGACTCTATAATGTTATGTAAATTAAACCAGTCATGTTTAGTGCTTTGTTGCATGTCCTTATCTTGCAATGACTGCTTGAAGCCTGTGACTCACAGACATCACCAGGCACTGAGTAACTTCTCTGGTGATGCCCTGCCAGGGCTGAACTGCAGCCATCTTCAGCTCCTGCTTGTTTCCTGAGGTTTTCTCTACAGCATATAAAAAGAATGTTCAGTTTGATTCAGGTCAAGACTGACTTTACCGGGCAGGAATTTTCCATGTTTTGGCTCTGAAAACCCTTAGCTATAAGTTTTAGTGTACAAATGCAATAAAAGCCTAGAATTCTCTCTTCTACCTGTATTCAGAAAGCAATTGAACACACCTAAGAAATCAGAAACACCTCTGAATGATTTGTTCAAAGCTACTGTCTATGTATAATATATAAAGACAGACCATATGTTATAGTCATATTTTACACAAAGCTCATGTGTATTATCTGTCACCTTAGGCAAATTTATTACAACATAATAACATCTTCATAAACAGTTCCTTAGCATGTTTGCTTGGATTATTTTTGAAAGTTAACCTAAATTCAAGTGGCACTGTTTGGAATTTTATATTTTGGTGACAGTGATTAGGATACATTGCCATTAAAACGTTGAATTTGCTTATGTGGCATCACCAGTAGTCTCAAGTTGTGGTCCTTAATGTTATATATTTGCTTCATAAATATTTCAAGGAAATATTTTGGTCGTCCACCTGAGCACCTTGAACGAAGCCATTACAGGGTACACAGAACTTCAGCCAGTCAGGGTCTCAATCATAGCTCCTATTCAGCACTTATAGTAGTTGATTTCGCAGTTTATTCATCTCAGCTGCTTTTTTGTTTTTGAACCGGATGCTGATTTTCAGATGAAAACAAAAATCATCCGTCCTTGTGGCTTCGTTGTGTATGTTTTCTGGTCCCTGCAGGGCAGATTTAAAGGGTACCTCATAAAATTCATGTTTATTATTTTTCTAATGTTAAATTTTTTTACATGTTAAATGTTTTTGTGTTTGTGATTGATATGTTATTTTTCACTTTTCAGTTGATTGTCTTTCAGTGTGTTTAGTTTTTAATTTTTCGACATTTCTTGTTTTTTTGGGGAAGGTAGAAACTGGAGAGTAGAAAAAAAATGATGAAATCAATTTTCGGTTTTTCATTATTGTCTTCATCTATTTTTTTCCTTCTTTTGTGTTTGTTTCTATGTGTCCATTTTTTGTTTGTTTTGTCATCGTTTTTCGTTTCCCGTCATGTGTGTCCCATTCACCAGATGTTCCCTCCACAATGCCTCCATCTTCAACTCCCCCCCCTCAACCTGCACTCCCAGACACCACCGCTTTCTTAGACACCCACGTCACCAAACCTGCAGCCACCAGCATTGTGCGAGGTAGAGTACCGCACCGCATGCATGCCCTCTCAATCTTTCCCTCTCCCTCTTCCTCTGAGCTACATATGATACAGCACTGCTTTGGCCTGTCTCCCTCTTCCACTGCTGACACTGGTACATTAGAATATTGTATTATGCACCTGTGAAGTAACAGTATAAAACTGAATTATACACCTTCCTCAAGAACAGTAGTTTATGACAGTGTGTAACACACCTGCTGCCAGATCAGCAGAACTATGCACCTGCCTCTAAAACAGTTGAGTGTTGTTTTACTCACCTGCTGCCAGATTATATGGTTGCAGTATTACACACCTGTCTCTGAGACAGTAGGCTACTGTATTGCACCCTTGCTTCTAATCGTATTCTTTGAAGTAATATAGTTCATTATCAGCTCATGCTTATGACTCTTCTGAGGTTCAGTAGAGTATTGTGCCATGCACTTGCTTCCAGCTGTCTCTACTTAGGTGTAGTTGTGTATTGTATTGTGCACCTACGTCCAGCTGTCTGCTTTGAGGTACAATAACTAATTGTACTGAGCACCTGCCTCTGTCTGTCTCTGATGTATAGTGGAGTATTGCTGCTAAAAACAGTAGAGTGTTGTGTTACATGCCCTCCTCTTAAACAGTAGAGTAATGGATTACAGACCTGCTTCCAGCTGTCACTTTTTGGGTGCAACAAAATCTTTTTGGGAGAGTTTAGCACTGATTCCCTTCTGAGGACAGTACAGCACACTGCACTGTCCTCTCTTCCTATCCTAACCCTCTACAAGGTGTATTAGAGTGCTGTATTATTCACTTGCCTCCACCTGTCTGAGGAGCAGTTCCCAGTGTACCATGGTTTCTCCATCTCCTCATTTCCCCTGGGATACAGTGTCACAGCACTGGTCTGCTCTCATTGTCCGGGTAGCTATGCAATAATGCATCCATAAGACACTACCCTGTATGCCTACAATATTACTGTGGGCTCAAACTCCGGTCCTCTACATCAACAAGAAAATTCTTTGAGATTTTTTCAGGAGTCATAATGTAATGAAGTGTCATTATCTTGCTTTGTTTATCAGCAAACTCTCTATCTTTTTTTTCTCCCCCCCACCTTCCTCCCTGTCTTCCAGTTTTTCCATCCAGCTGAAATGTATATTTCCCAAAGGGTTTCACATTGAGGAGGTTAACTCAGCCTTTTCAAATTCTAAAGCCCTTGTACACTCTGCAAGTTTCCTGTTCATGGTAGATTGAACTTACAATTCCAATTCAGCATGTTGAAGAAAATAAGAGAATAGACTGTTCTTTTTTATCCCCTATTGCACTTTATTGGGATTGCAAGTTTGCCATTCACCAAGTTACAGATTGGCAGGGCATAGCCCATAGCTATACAGCTTTGAGAGTTAGGCACTCTTCAGGGTTTCCCACAGAAATGATTGCAGATTCACAGTCCTCACAAACTTTACATGGCTGTACAACACAAATTATTAAATTCTTCTTTGTCATCTTCACTTCAATTGCTTCTTCACTTTCCACATATTGCTGTTAACAAGAAAAATCGCAAAATATTGAAATCACGGAGATTAACCCTGTGTTTCTTGAAAATTGTAATTATATAACGTTATGTGTGCATTGTTACGGAAGCTGAAGCTGGCAATACTGAATTTGCTGTTTAATGCCATGTCAATACCAAATGAAGGCTTTATGTAAGCATTTACTAAGCTATTTTCAAGCTCAAATCTAAAAGTTTTTGCAGTTTTTTCTTTGATCTGACAAAATTGAAATGGGCACCATGAGACACTAGATGTCAGGCTGAAAAAACACAAGACCAACTTACCAGGCATAAATTAAGAGAAACTGATTTTTTTTTTGGAATGGTGCTTTTTAAATTCACCTGTAACTAGGCATTCTATTTGATAATTTCTTATGTAGATGAATTTGAATAAGCATTTTATGATTGGGTATATGTTTGGATCTGTCATCTGTGTATCTAATCTAGTGCCGGCTTTCTTGTGTTTAATTTTTTTTATGTTCATTTAATTTATGGTCTACTTCTCTGTGGGACATAATTCTCCCAAGTTTGTAAAGCCAGGTCCTTTCTTTCATGGTATTTACTGTTTTGCCTTTCTTCAGTGAACCCACTGTCAAACACAATGTTAAGAAATGTAATCATGCAATGTTTTCACAAATGTATTACCATGAGACCATCCAGAGGTTTCTCTTGATTGAACTGTTGTGAATATCTGCTTCAGAGCAGGGAATGGATTCAGTGTCATTTAGCAGTCGTGAAAAAATCTAATTTCCCCTTTGCTTAGGCTGATTTGTTAGCTTTTCCAACTGAATTTTTCATTGCAGGTGGACATACAATAGCAGCCGTTTGTTTAAGTCCATTCTTACACAAGTCCACTGGAGAAGTGTTTGCCTTGTGTGAGATAGGTTTCCTTTACAGCTGTTACTGTGGTGAATTGCTTTTTCACACCCTGCCTTTCTCACCAAAAACATCTTGGGGTTCACAGCTGTATTTCATATTTAGACATAACAGGACTATGCATGCCTTGGGATGTGTCCCACATGAATGCTACATCAGTGATCCTATTTCAGATTTCCTCACATGTTTGAAATTCTCAAAGATACAGTGGCTTATTGTTCCAGCACACCTCCGTGTTTGGGATCAACATATGCTTCTCAATTAGAGGTCAGCAATCTGATCAGCCTCACACAAGCTGATAGCTATAATAATCCTGGTTTTGTAAGGGCTAGACAATGTCACCAGGGCACTTTTCCCAGAGAATCCTCCAAATGCATTTTTATGGCTTGCAAATTAGTTACGACCTCATGAAGCTGAGAGGTTGAATAAAGTACAAGGGTTTCTCAGAATTTTGAAATATTTATGACTCATTTTTCATAATCAGCATGCGTCTGTCCACCTCAGACCTTTGGTGGCTGTGCCCAGAGAGCAATTTCCTTCTGAAAGGACGCTGATTAGTTATGCCTTCCTCCACACCTCAGAAAAGACACTAAAACCTGTATTTTCAGGAAGACTTTTTATATACATGTATCTGTCAGCTCTTACTAGTATAAAAGGAATAAAAGAGAAAAAAGACAAGATGAAGGCACTGGAAAGAAGAAAAGTGCCAAACTCGGAACCCTTACCAAATAGCCAATAAAACTGCTGAGCAGCATTTTTCAGAACTCATATCCTCTATGGAGACTTTATTCACCATCTTTAATCTATGTAATTTTTGTAAATCAGCCACTCTGGAGAACGCTCTTCAAAAAGTGTTGAAAACATCCATCGTTTGAAGGGTTTGCACTCCCTGCGTTATCATTAACAAAGCAGCTCAGTTTTATCAAAGTAAATTTCTCTTTAAAAAGAGAGAACCTCTGGGAAATGCTAAATTATTTTCCAGAAAGCCTATAGGTGGTCTTGTGCTTGAGTTCTACAGATGCCTTACTCCTTCTTTAACACTACTCCTTTTCATTACATTCTGCCTTCTGTGCATTTGGGACAGTAGTCACGGTCTCATTTCAAATGAATGCATTGACTACAAGGTTAATCATTTAAATGTTAAACTTCTTTTAGTCACACCTAGCAAAGACAGGGAAGAGTCAATAAAGTTGTACCATAAAAACAGTAAATATGCATACAGCACAGGTGTAACATATTGTAATTGCTAGCCCATTATCCTTGGAGCTGACAGTGATTTTGTGCTCATGGACCTTCAGACAGTGATGAGAGGAGATTTGAATGTACTAAGAGGACTGAGAAAGTACATCCTCCAATCCCAACCATGTTTGAGGAAAATTCAGGCAACAACAAATTTAAGTAACAGGCCTACAATCAGAGAGATGTAGTGACATTTTGTGAAGTCAGGGCTGCTATTCAAGATCCAGAAAAGGCTGAAAAAGTGACTGTGGAGATTTTAGCAAGGTGAAGGAACTCTGCAATTACGCAATATGAGGCCACTGCTGAACTTACAGAAGTCGTTACTTTGAACTCAGTATGCTCCTATTCAGTTGGTATATATGCCCAAGGGAAAAAAGTCAGCTGAAATTAATTTGCAGGTCCTGTTTTGTTCCTTGTACCACGGTTTCCTTAGCCCACTTTGTTGGGTTAATTCAAGTCTCTACAAAGCACTGTATAGCAAACACCAGGCACCTGATTGCCACGTTCTTTCAGTACACAATAGTCTCAATGGGGTATTGAGACATTTTCAAAGGCAACTTTTTTTTCTTCAGGATTATGTTTGTGTTGATGTGGCACTCTTTTTATCTGCTCCTGTCATGGCCCCTACAAGGTGTTCTTTTTAAACGCCTACTTGCATATTGTTGATTATATGGTGTTAAATAGATTTCATGAGATAAATCTCCAGATTAATTCAATTAATCTGCATATTCCTTTAAAAGCCCAGTTGAAGCTAATATATCACTTCTTATAGACAAGGATGTTGCACAATTATCTAAGTAAAAAACTGACATTACAGTGCAAGTATGTATGTTCTAAAATTTCAATCCTCTTTATTCTTATGTGATTTCTCAAATGCTGCAACATGTGGTCTTGCATATTTTTGGGTGTGACATAGCTGTTCTGTTCATAAAGTTATTGAGTAAAAGGAAAAGGAGGATTATTTATCAGAGAGTGGTGAACTACTGTGTCACCAATCTCAGTTTCCTTAAAAATAAATAAATAAATGCATACATACATACATACATACGTACGTACATACATACATACATACATACATACATACATACATACATACATACATACATACATACATAAGTACATAAATACATTGGCTGAAGGGGACCTTCAAAGAATTCTTTCTGTTATACCCAGACATGGAAATGTATTTTCAATACATTCTAATTCAAACATAAGTATTGTTTTATGATCGTCAACACAACAACATATGAACACTGTTATTTGTTGTGCGATGTACCTAGATCGCATTACATTGTGTTACCATGTACACACCCGAGTACATGAACATAAGCTACTGGAGAGAATTGTATATTCAGAAATTCAGTGATAAATTGTGATGACTAGTTAGTTAGGCTTTATCGTTACCAAAGGGAAATTCTTTTCCACAGCATTGTATCACAACAAAAAGTATATATACAGCAAAATTACATTTAACACACAGCAGCACAAAACAACAAACAGACAATACACGTAATACGACAATAGCAGACTTGAGACACAGCACCACGTGACAGCGACAAGCAACTACATCATAAACCCTTGTGGTCCTCTTAGCGGGGCACACCGTTTAGGGCTGCTATGGCCACGGGTACCAGGCTTTTGCCACAGCAAGCCGTTCTGCACCTCAGGGACCTGTATCTGCACCCAGAGTGCAGTAGACTGAGGTGGCAATTGAGTGGGTGTGTGATATCCTGTGCCATAGTGTTTGCAGTGCATGTGATGGCCTCACAATTGAGCTTTGAGAGGTTGGGTGTGGGGAGACCTATTATCTTGGCAGCGGTATTGGTTATGCATATGAGTTTGACCCGTTTTGTGACAGAGATTATGTTGCAGAAACGGGTTGAGCAGTTGAGTAAGATTGGTTGAATAATGCTTTGGTACAACAGTAGGAGAAGATGGGGGGCAACATTAAGTCCTTTAAGCTTTCAGATAGTCTTTGGTGTCTCCTTTTTTGAATGTCGTTTATATGATGGCTGAAGCTGAGTTTATTGTACGTTGTTAGTCTGAGGTATTTGAAGCCATTTCAACTGTTTTGTTATTGATGAGGATGGGATACTGGAGTAAAGGTGTTCCAGTTATCATTTCTTTAGTTTTCCCGACATAGAGGTGAAGGTGATTGTCCTCACACCACTGGGTGAAGTGTGCAGCAGAGTCATGATAGTCCAGAAACGAGTGGTCATCCGTGAGTAAGGCAAGGATAGTGGTGTCATCCGAGTATTTGAGGTAAGTGGTGGTGAGTGAGGGGCTGGTGCAGTCATTGGTGTATAGTGTAAAGATCTGCCCAATTTGATTTGATCCACCTTGAACTTCAGTCCACAAAAATATTTTTGGACTTTTTCCCCTCCCATCAAATGTTGTCAGAATCAGTGAATGACTGATTTCAAACTTTTGACCAAGCAGCTTGTGTAGGAACCAAGCAAGATGTTTTAGTTGATGCAGAGCTCCTCAGATGCATAGTTTTTACATTTTAAAAAACATGTGTGGCTTCCCCCATGAGATACTAAGCCATACTTTCATTATTATTTATTTTGTTTCAATTGAAGGAGTGAGTACCACATTGTAATTTAAGTTTTACCTAATGAAAGTAGCAGACTGGCTTGATTGTGCAGTTCTGACCAAGATTGCCTTAGGGAAGAGGTAAATATTGAGACAGAAAACCTAAGTGCTTTTTCTCCTCTTAAAGAGCAAAAAGGAGCACTGAAGAAATTAAAAAGTAATATGAAAATCTTTTTTTACTTCGTCATGGAGCATGGTTATTGATGATCTGTCACGTTAAGTTGGCGTTGTGAAAGAATTATGGCAACAATTTGAAATAAAGCACACGACAGAAAAAAAAATCATTAAATCTTGGAGTGGGGCAGGAATTACATATAATAGTCCCTTTATTCATTAAATTTCAATGACAAAAGACAGTTTAAGTAATCTTTGGGAAGCAGGCAGCAAGGTGGTCTAATTTTACTCATGTCCACATTTTTAAGAAAATCTATTTTATAGCAGAGACTTCAAGCATCACATGTCGTAATTCCGCCGTTGAAAATAAGCCACTGGGAGAAAGAGATTACAGTTTCTTATTAGATTGTCTCATTATTATTGTAGCGAGCATGTGCAGCATAGTGGCCAGCTCTCATATTTGTTTTAGGTTAAATAATTCAGCTACTCAGCAGGCCCTCAGTTTCCCACCAGACTCCCTATTTTTAACAATTAGAGGCAGTAATTTGTTTTTAAATCTAATTAAACCACTTTGACCCACAGCACGTTTCCCCAGTGCATTTTGCTTTAGATCAGTCTCAACTGTCCCGAGCATGTAAATCAGTTCATTATTCATGCAGCCCCGTGATGTGATTTGGCGTGGAAGTTTGTGTTTTCTCCAAGTCCCAGTCCATGTGAGAATCCCTTGCTGGCAGGCGATCATCTTTTAGATCAGTTTGCCCTGACAGCTGCTCATATTTTCTATTAGCAACAAATTGCTGAATTTTCAATTCAGGCTTAAAATTGGTGTAATTGACTTATTGAACCGTCTAGTCAGTAAATTTTGCTTTTGTCTCTTTTTTTTGGCTTGATTATGTATATCATCCTTGGTTGCTTATATAAATCCCGCTCCCTGCCTTTTCCCATGCTTTCTTCATGCCTTCGCCCACACCTCATAATCTGCAATAACAAACCTCCAGGCTTTTCTTTTTGCAGTATAATTCTTAGCTGGGAAAAAATATCAGTTGCATTTTACTTAAGCCTGGTTTTGTCTGACCCAGCCTCACTCTGTGTGTGTGTGTGTGTGTGTGTGTGTGTGTGTGTGTGTGTGTGTGTGTGTGTGTGTGTGTGTGTGTGTGTGTGTGTGTGTGTATGTGTGTGTGTGTGTGTGTGTGTGTGTGTGTGTGTGTGTGTGTGTGTGTGTGTGTGTGTGTGTGTGTGTGTGTGTGCGCGTGCATTTGCTGTTAAAATTGGACTCAATCTGGAGATTTGCATTGCCACTGCCAGAATCTCATCCACTGCTGATATGCAGTTGCCTGGGAGAAGCCTTCAAGTTGAGCCCTTCTAGACCCACCCACTTCCACCTGTATCACATTTATAAATGCACAAGCAAAGCATTTAGACCATCGATTCTCCCTTTCATATTTGGAACTGCACCTCCCCCTCCCATTGTTGTCACATAAACATGTGGAGTCCTATTATTAGGATGAAAATTAAACAATGATCAAGCAAAACTGGTAAGCCTAATATTGGTATTTTTTACTCTAAAAATGAGCAGATGGTAAAAAATGGCTGCTGTGCCAATTTGTGTCTGTTTCTTCCTTTCTTTTCTCAGTACGTAAATAGAGGGGAAGTGACAAGTGTGTGTGAGTCATTTTCTTTGGACTGTGGATTGGCACAGTTTATAGCGTAAATAAATGGTCATTAAAATCTGCTAATGCAAAAGGTGCTTTTAACACAGCATGTAACTAATACCAGAACACTTGACACTTCGCGATGATGAATATTTATATAAAATTGTTGAATGAATCACAGATGCATACACATGAGTTTAGCAAAAATATTATTAGCAAACCATCATCAAAGAACTGTCATAATCAAGGCTATTTCCTTACTTTCAGTAGATTTATTGGAGGTGTACATATGTAAATCACCATCTAGCATGAGGAGCATGCACAGTCCCTCCTGCCAAGACTGTATGTACAAAAGAAAAAACATGCTCTTGAATATTCACTCTTCTGCAGAGGACTGGATTGAAATGGTTCAGATTCACTCAGGTTTCATCAACCCCACCATTTGAATTCATGTTTTCAGCCTAATATGACATTGCACAAGCTCCCCAGCAGGACTGGTCATTCAATGCTTTGACCTTGGCCCACCATACATAGCAGCTGCTGCTAAAGACAGCACTGCTTGCCTGCTGTCAGAAATACAGTGGACAGACGGTCACCTCCTATACAAATAACCCCCCTCCCTGAAGTGACTGAAGACACTGAAGAGTGTCTTCAGTCACTTCAGACCACAGTGCTCTGGCCCCAGCGACATGAGCTTCTCTACTGGAGCTTCAAGTCAAGTCAAGTCATTACTTGCACATCTCTACTGATGTGGAAGTAATGATTTTTGTCCATGTTAATTTGGTGCAGAAGGCCAGGCTTTTCAGTTAAGGTTTAAATGTAAGGTCATTTCCATGTTTTTATCAGAGTCACAGAGGCCTGAGTGCAGCGGTCTGCAGCAAGACCCACTCAAATATCCAGAGGATGCAAGAGTACATTTTGGAATGTAATCTGTCAGAAAGCACCATTTTGGCCCTGTATATAAAGGATTACAGGCCTAAACTGAGAACACATTCTCTTTCACCTCCCTTGTCATCTGACATGCCTTCCTGCTGAGATCTAAATTACATAATTGAGTTCATGCTTGAAGTAATGACTTGTTTAATAAGATCAGTTTTACACGTCATTGCACTTCTCAATCATGTTTATGTTTGGTAATTAGCCAGTTACTAATTCGGTCAAGTATATGTTTTTTTCCTGCCTTCCATCCTGAAAGATGATTTCTTAAATGCAGAATGGATGTATGTGGTCAGATATGAAATATTTTGCAAGGCATGAGGTACTTTAAAATGGAATGCAGAAGTGAAGCACAGATGAGGTCATGCTTTGTATGTCTTTACATTTTTTCAAAAAAATGTTCTGGATATTCTGTATGACTGTATGATTGTGAATTGTGAGATTCAGATTCATCACACTCTCGGTTTCCTACCTCTTTCATTCTTTTGTCTGGCCGTGGGGTTGGGGCATATCTCAGTTTGGCAGTTATAAAGTCATTAAGACAGCAGTGATTGAACATTTATTTTTATCAGTAAACTAGCATTTACTTTTACCAACAATTCCACTTACCTTGGTTATACAACATAGAGTGGAATACTTATTCTAATAAAGGTATCCATATACTGTACAATTTCTTTATTTATACAGTGCATACATCTATCTTTTAGAAGTGTCCATACAAACTTGTGAAAATATCACAGCAACAGTAATCTCTACAGCCTTGGTGGGCATGCAGAATTAATGCCTTGCATTGATATTGATAGTCACCTTAATTTACCCTGTACAAAGGGAGCAGAGTAGAACAGCATGCTCATGTCATCACCTACACTCATCCAAGGTCCAAGGCATGTTTTTTTTTTTTTCTTTACATAAATAATGCTTGGTTGTCTATGATGAGGGTGCATGTATGTTGAGAATCTACAAACATTTTTAAGTGAGACTAAATTGCAGCCAAATATAAAAATAATGTATATGTAGTTGGTAAGTAGACATGTACACAATCAAAACAGTGTTATCTCAACACATATAATTCATTAAAGGAGAATCAGAGTGCTGGGACTGAGGATGAGAGCATAAATATTAAAGGGAGGAATTTGCATGTGCACTCCAATTCTAAATCACACAGAGAGGAATGTCTCAAGCCTTATTAAAAGATAATGTGTTCTGGAGTGCAAGAAATGTATCACCTCTTTTTTGCCCTGCTCCGTTGAAGCGATGTCTCTTCAGAGGCAGTGCTGATGAATTCTGTCAATCTACTCCACAAGAAAACAGAGGCTAGTACACTTTTTTGAAGTAACTACATTTAAAGAATCCACACATGATTCTTATCAACATCAATACTAATTAACAGAATGTTTTTTTGCCTTCAAAGACATTTTAAAATGAACACTTTATGCAAATGAATTTTGATGAGAGATGTAAAAGAGTCTAATATCTGGTGCACCAATTGCAGGTGCTTCAGTCCCAAAATTGTTAAACTATTCAATGTGTTCAGGTGAACAGTTTGAAAAATCAAGCACCATACACCAATGGAAGAAAAACTGTGATCATGGGTCAAAGTTCATCCACTGGGTCACCTACACCCCTGTAACTCAGTATGAAAAAACTGTATGATGTGATATTCACAAAGCTGATATGTATGTCAGTGCTGCCTTTTGGAAACTGTTTAATGCTTGCAAGTCCAGTGCACAAATTGGTCTACTAGATACAAAACATGGACCTCTGAGCAGTTGAAGGAAATAATACGGTCTTGTGAGTTGTTGAGCCAAAAGACTTTTATAAGCGTTCCAAAAAGGCAAAGGACCTTTTACCTACCCTCAATATACTATATACTATAATATACAGTACAAACCATATAGTATATTCATACAGGTTTTGAAACAAAGACTTTATCATTAATATGATCAGTTAACTGACATTTGTACTGTTACTTTCTGTGCAAAAAAAGTTGATGCTGACAGATTGTTTAGAGTCATGTAAAGCTTTGTATCAGCTAAATATTTACACCTCACACCTTAACTATTCACTTAGCATGTGAATGTTTTTATGCAACCAAATTATGTAAACCCTGTCAACAAAATCAATAGCTATTTGCTAGTTTGCTAATTGTACCTAACACCTGATAAAATTTTCAAAATTTGCCCCTTATGTCATAAGCTTCACAGCCTGATGTGCCAATCTGTCAGTAAATTACCATGTATAGTTAATTATTTTACTAATTATGGGAATTATGTCACACTAGATTCATAATACTCCCCATTTATGCTAGCTACATTTTTGAGTATCAGTCTATTAATCTCTTTGAAACAGCTATTTCATTTTTTTCAGTTCTTCAGTAGTATTGCAAAGAAATATTGACATGTCTCAGGCAGATACAAGGTACAACTGGACCTAGAGAGGAGGGAGAGAGGATGCTTCACAAGGGTCCCCTGTTCAGTGTGCAAATCGGTCTTAAATTTCATCCCAAGTGTCATTAAAAAACTGTCTTAATTTCTGAAACCTGCAGATACCATGTTTTAGAACCCTGAAAGTTAATCATTGTAAAAATAATGTCAAGTTTAAATTTTCTTGTCTGGCTCAAAAATGTCAGTGTTAACAGGAAAAACATTAGTATGTCATTATTCCACATATATATGCATACATATTTCCCACAGTAACAGCCAAGACCAAAACAGCATGTGAAATAATGAAATACTCTCTATTATTCATATCAATCTTTTGAGCCAGAGAAATTAGCTTTCATTTTATTTTTATTATTATCCATTGTGGTTCTCGAATGTCAAGCAAAGTCAATAGATTTGCCCTGGGCGCATTCACAGGGCAGCCCTGTTACAAGATGGTTATGAATAGCTTGGGCTGAAGATATCTAATTATAAAAACATTGAAGCATTTGCCCAGGGTAACACACAATAATGTGAAGGGTCATTGAAATATTAATATTGAACAGGAACAAGCTGTGCTTCAGGCAGCTCATGACACATTTTGTGTTTCTTTGACTTTGCCTGATGGTTTTGCGTCTGGCATTGTTATTGCTTCCGTCTTGAATCATTCATTTGTTTATTGAAATTAATTATGAAAAATGGGGTGTCTTGATTGAATGGGGATTTGATATCCAAGCATGCGAGCAATGTTCTCTTACTCCGTCACCGTTTCATGGCAGTGTAATTGGTGTGATGTTACAGAATGCAGCGGCTCTGCCATTATTACATAAATATGTGGGGCTGGAAATGCAGGACGCAGATTCCGCGTGGGGAAGCAGGGCAGAAGACTGCAGCACTGCCTCTGATATCCTGCTTTAAACCAATTCCGAAAATTATCCACGGCTGGGAATCACACTCTGGCCTTGAGCTTCCTACACTGTTGGCTATGGTAGCTGATATGGTAATAACAGTCACTGATCAAAATGCTCCCGCAGCATAAAGTCAGGGGATAAAATGCGTGCCACTGCTGTAGCGATACGCGCCGTCAATTACAATGCGCCACTACCAGCGGAAGTTAATAAACTAACAGAGCTGAAAATGGCGTGGAAATCAGGGGACATGATTTGAATCCCATTTGGGAAACCCGCCAACAGCACTTTCGACAAAGCAGCACTTTTTGCGCTATGTGATCTCAGGGCCTGAAATAGGGAGACGGTGTTTTGGATGTAGGTGGGGGGGAGTGATGAAGGTGAAATTGTTATTTGAAATTGCGGACAGGTGCAGTGTTGTGTGCAGCAAATGGGTAAATTGGAAGATTAAGGAGAGGGAGAATAAAGTAAAAGGAGATAAAGAAAAAATGCACACAGGCAAAAAGATTAGTTTAAGAATCAAAGATCACAAAACCCTGCTGTTTGGTGTCTTGTGTGAAGAAAAGAATCCCCACAGGAGTGAAACAGGGTGGGTGGGTGGAGGGGAGGGTTCAGCCTCAGGCATAAAAACTAGTATTGTTATGTCATTGCCACTGTTGCTGTTGGAATGAGTGTCATAGAGGTATATGCCTTAGGATACATGTATGCTTTAGAATATGCTAGACATGAAATTGAATATGTTTGTCAATAATTGCATGCATATATGTGTGTGGACTGTAGTTTTCTCTATCCTGCCTTTAAGCCACATTTGGAAAGCATATGGTGGCTATCACTGTAGATGGCTTGGTTATACTGGCATATATTATTAGCTATATATTGCTTTGTTTGGTTTTGTTGCAGCACACACACACACACACACACACACACACACACACACACACACACACACAGAATTTAAATTAAAAAATTCTGGCAACCATGTGTAAAGAGTCTTATGATTTTCCCTGGCCCAGAAGCATTAATGGCATGGCTACTTTAGAGACATATATATTTTCCTGTGTTTTAAGCCAAGCACAAGGGAACACACAACAGAAGCTATTTGTTCTTAGCTTAATTTTTCTGTCCTTTTCCCACCTACATTTTTGATAGAAACCATCCTTGTGTATTCCCACACTTAAAACATGTCTGGGGTGCAATAATGTTTGCTAAATGTTTTGAACTATAATAATTGTGTGTGAGTGGGTTTAAAGTAGGCTCCGTAATTTGAACTGGAAGTGAATCAAATAACAGAAATATAAGAAATTGCAAAGGAAAGCAACAAAACACTGAACAGGTGATTGCTGCTTAACTAAGCGCCCTCTCTGCATATATTTGTATTAAGCAGTCTAAGATCACAGCTCTCCATGGCCAGTGGAGCGAGTCCAGGGAGGAGTGGAGAGACACAGTGCAGGGGGCTGACCCTTGAGTTCCAGAGGCTTTGAAAGCAGAGCAGAGTGTGCAGCACATCTTACACCCACAGTGTCTGACCCAGAGAGCAAGCCAGCTTCACCACGCCAGCAAGCGTGACAGCAGATAGATAGATAGATAGATAGATAGATAGATAGATAGATAGATAGATAGATAGATAGATAGATAGATAGATAGATAGATAGATAGATAGATAGATAGATAGATAGATAGATAGATATTAAATTAAAAAGATAGCAGCCTGGATTTTAACATTTGCCTTTAACTGCCCTTCACTGACATTTATATGAAAGTTCTACTTTTCATGAACACAAAGTTCTGTGAATTCCCCATAATCAAAATGAACTCTCCAAACAGTGCTCTGAAGGAAAAAATACATGAGTCAAAGTGAAGGAGATATGTGTAGAGTGGGTTTTCTTACGGAACAGCGGCTGTGGGTAAACCCACGCGTGTCACAGCAGAGAGGCCTGCTTGTGCATAGTGGAGGGGGAAAGGACAGCGGTCACGCTGGGCCAAACCAGCCCTTTTGACATCAGGATCCAGCCCACACTGTTCTGAGTCAGCGGGATTCTGTCACGGCTGAGCTGCAGCGCTGCCAAGAGTCAGGAGCCTGTGTGGCTGTTTGCACGCTCTTTTCTTTTTTAAATCATTTTTCTGTTTGTATTTATCCTTCCCATTTAATGATTTATTTATTTTCCTTCACAGCTGTCTTGTTCAGCTTGCTTGAAACTCAGGAACTTCAGGGACTCCTAAATAATTGAATGTCCTTTTCTGTGTTTTTTCAACCATCCCCTGTAGTCCAAAATCCTTTGTGCTTACTTCTTTGTTTAGAGAATCATTGCAGCTTCTTTTTTCATTAGTTTTTGTGTAGCATAATGGGATTAAATTATATAATCTGAGGCTATTTATCATCAGGGTATGGTGCTCTCTCTCTCCTTCCCATTGAAACTCTTCCTCTGTTCCCCTCTTCAAGACCCCAATGCTCTGGAGCAGAATGGACCTGACCATGCGTTAATTGGAGGAGTAGTTGCTGTTGTCGTCTTTGTTACCCTGTGTTTGATAATTGTGCTGGGACGATATCTGGCAAGGCACAAAGGTATGACCTCTACCATGCATCACCTTGTCTGCTGCAGTATCATCACTCTTATAACTCAGAGGAAACATTTTCACTTCCCAACAGTCCGACTGGCCCATTTTTATGTCAATAAAAGCTTATGTTGCAAAGAGAGTTTTGTCCTTTTTAAAAATAAAAACTTCTAATCACATAAACCTTGGAAACATGCTTTTAATTCTCTGTAACTCTGTAAAGTTTATTTTCTTATTATGAAGTATAGTATTTACTGTTCAGTATTATACAAAACAACAGTGGCTTGACATAATTCTTTAAATATTTGCTAAGTTATATGATTTAATTAGTTTGAATAACTCCCTCAGTGAGCTCATTGCCCTGCATTTCAGAATATTTTCCAAAAACCTAAAAACCTGTTATTATCTGTACAAAATACTGTGGTAATTACATTATTACTTTCAATGATTACATATCACAATGTTTTGAAAACTCATCAATGTATCAATGATAAACAACTAATGGTACAAGCTCTCTCTTAATATACCAAACTAAAAAAGCACAGAAATTGTGATTCATGGTTTCTTTCTGACCTTCAGATTATGTGTAAGCATATGGTTTTGTTTTGTCTGGACAGGAACATACCTGACGAATGAGGCCAAAGGGGCAGACGATGCCCCAGATGCAGACACGGCCATCATAAACGCGGAGGGGAACCACGCACACGCAGAGGAGAAGAAGGAGTACTTCATTTAGACTGGGTCATGCCTCCACATCTCCTCACTGCGTCCCCCTGTAGGAAAGCAGCAGTCAGTGGAAACGCAGTCTTATTCCAGTCCCCTTAATGTTGGCCTTTTTCTCTTTTCTTCTTTAAGTCCCCTTCTCCTTTTATTTATCTTTTAACTGATCTTGTTATTTCATTTTTTCCCAAACCACAAGTCTTTAATGTTATATTGGATGGTTTTTACAAGCAACTAGCTGCGGAAGATGTCGCCTTTTCTATTTTCTATCTGCAAAACAAAAACCCTCCACAGCCATTTAGATCACTCTTAACTCCCAAGCCCTGAGCTAGCCCTTTCTGATATGTTTACACAGTGCCTAAATATACAGACATACATTGAATTTCAGTCAATGCCTTCATTTATGTAACTGACAATGTAACTGGTTGCTTGCTATGATGATGAGATCTATCTGTCTATCGATCTATCTATCTATCTGTTATTATAATTATTATGAGTATTATTATTATTATTATGATTATTATTATTTTTATTGAGATTTGTTAACTAAGCTGTGCAAGTGAACGCTTGTCCGTTGCTCTGTCTTTAAATCTGTCTTACAACACTGTATACCTTCTGCAGCTACTTTCACTCAGTATTGCAACATTCACAGCAAAGCTGGCCACTATCGTATATTGCAATGCCAATAAAATGGCTTTTAAAAAGAATCTGGGAAAGAAATATCTTTGTGGAACTTTCATAGCCTTTTTGAGTATGAATAAAGTAAATGGTTTCGTGAAAGAAATGAAATGGGATGTATAACTAATAGGTTGTGAATGTTGTTGCGTTCAGAGCAGTATTTGAAAATGTATTGGTTTTCAGTTGATAGCTCAGCAGCGGTGTACACCACCACTAGATGGAAATGACTATCAATCCATGGAAACAGGGGGGAGACTCAGATAAATGTAAGCAACTGATCACCGAAAATATAGGGTAAAACAGCAACGTCCTTCCGAGCACAATGAAAATGTTTCTTGAATATGTATTACTTTTTATCATATTTTTTGTTTTGTCTGTATATTCCTGCACTGTTGAGCTTTGACAGAGCTAACACCTGACAAAAGTGTGTGTTCATGCATCAAGGTAAAAGTACAGTAGTACAAAGTTTGGTATATATATATATATATATATCAATTGACAAAATACAAAGTGATTGCTGCATTTTCCATTTCCAATTGGCACGCATAACGCATCAATATTGAAAAGGATTGAACATCTCAAATGTCCTGAGCACCTATAGGGTTTCCTCTCATTCCACATCACATGGGGCTATTGGCAACAGCATGAAAACAAAGATAAATATCCAGCCCTATTCATAAATGGCTTAGCTCCAGTCATGAATGTCATTTTGAAATGCTACTACTACTATGCTATAACCACCAACACTGCAAAACGTTATGTGTTAGCTGGGATAAGCAGTTTTTTTTTCAATCATAGTTTGATAGGGAAAAAATATCAGAAGCACAAAACCGTTATATTGAAATACAGTATTTCTTTGCCAACCAGAGGACTGTCTCAGGATTCAAATATGAGTCGGATATGATATGTAGACTATGATAAACAGACGGACAGGAATTGGCACTCCCTTACTTTAAACACAAAAAACCATACCCTTGGATTACTCAAAAATATATGGTAAATGGAAGCTTAAAGTGTTTTTTTTAACTGTGTTTTATTTTTGTTTATATAATGAATAAGCTCCCTTGTTAATACAGCTGTATATTACATCTGCTAAATGTGGTTACTAGTGAAAATTGTTGTTAGACTTTGGGATCCCTCATACCTTAAAATTTGTATATTAGCCAATTTGTCTATTGAAATTAGTCATAAAACATTTCAATCTTTCATCTGTCACTGCTAATTAAAAAAAAAAAAAAAAACATGAAAATGTGTTTTATTTCAGCACAACGCATGTATATACTGTGTAAGTACGAAGATTTGGAAATACGCATTTGATAATTTTTAATTCAGCTTATTTTTATTGATTTTATTTTTTTTGTTAGACAGCCACTTTGAAAACATGTCCATTGCTTAATTTTGAAGAGTGGTAGTTACCCACTACTCTCTGGTATGCATACATACCATGGTATGCAATTCTAAAAGCTATGATCTTAAAGGATTGTTGATATTTCAGATGATTCATTTCAGCTCTGTGGGAGGTCAGCTCACCTCATTTAAAAATATGAAAACATCATTAAGCTCACAACAATCTTATAGTCTTTTTCCATGGGGCAGACATTGTGATACAGTTAACACAACTATATTTTGTATGGTTGCCATTGACCGTGTGCTTTAGTGAGACACTGTATTAATATTATTATTATTATTATTATTATTATTATTAATTTCAAGACTTACTGTTCCAAATAGTAATGCATCTCTTTTAATATATTTATTGCCATTTCAAATACAAATGGGAGAGATCTTTTATTAATTTAATGGTGATTTCTTTTTTTTACCTTTTATGATTTATATATTATACTGGAACATTTATTGCATACACATACTAGCCCCAGGTTACCAATGACGATTGAGCAGAGGAGTCTGGAAACCTTGAATACGTTTTCAAAGGTCAAAGATCTTTGTAGTGATTATGGTTTTAGGAATAATTTGTTGTGAGGTTGAATTGTGATTGTGGGTCATATTACTTTTTATCATGGAATTTTGCCACCACATACTGAGAAATTGGGAAACATTGTGAGAGCCTCTTTTTGTGTGCTTTGATATACATTTCAAAACATTCTGTTGGCACATTCTGTTAATTGTATGTACATGAACGATATTATTATGGATTCCTGGTCTCAGCCCTCCACGTTTTGTGTTGTTTGTTACCATGGATACTAGTTATGTTTGCTTTTCTTAAATACTCTGAATTTCAGACAGTTGGAATTTTGTTTTTTTGGCTTCTTTTTTTTTGAGAGAGGGAATATAATGTTCTGAGTTTTTTAAAAGTCAGAATTAGCTGGTTCCCAATGAAGTACAGAAGTCTTATCTAAATGTACTCAATTTCAAGTCAAACTCATTAATGACATTGTATTTGAATAAATCAAGCAGCTTCAATATAACTTTCACCATAATTGCCTTTGTGTTTGCAGTGAACGGTGTTGATGGTGTGTTGAACAGATGGTCCTCTACAGGACAATTACCCATGTTTCCTGCCCGTGTCAGAAAAGTGACATTACAAGACAGCTTATAACAGAATTCATAGTCAAGGCATGACCTTTTTTGTTTTGTTTTTTAAATTATATTATACATTTTCATTTTCTTATTTTTATGTTGATTTAATAGCTTTTATATGACTGTTTTTATTCAGTTTTTGTACATTAATTCTGCATTTTTGAATGTAAGTATGTGTTTTATAACAGACCATATATAACCATCAATATAAAAGGAAAAATACTGAGCAGGTCCACTGTGTGCCACCAGAAGATTTTTGCAGTACGTAATTTACTGTTCCATAATGAGAGAGTACATTACACAATTTAGAAGGCCAAGCTTTCTATTCAAAGGAGTTTCTACTTTCATTCTGCACAAGACTGACACCAGTCAAACATTGTGAAACACTTTGCAGGGCTGTGAAATTTTAATCACCAATTGGGAGTCTCATGTATTCATGTTATATACCAATGGAGGGACACTATTGGTAAGCTCAGAATGGTAAGTTTAAAAAAAATAATCAGTAATGAAAAATGTATATTAGACTTAAATAAGTGCACTGTTGGAAAAAAAAAGCCCTCTTTGAGTTCTCCATTGCTGAAAACCTTGCTTTTATTTTTGGCCTCAATTTAATGTGCTGTGCTTCATGAAAAGGTTCTAATTAATATTTATGTCAGTTTTATGGGAGCCTCATTATTACATTTGTACAGGTTTTCTTGACTTGAGTCAGCACCAAGCCCATAGTGATGTGAAAGTGCAAGGATTTATTCTGCTGAGATTTTTCACTCAAAAAGCACATTGCATAGAGGCTAGATAGGGGTCTCAGTCCCATGGTTATATCGCCAGAAGAAAAAGAGCGTAAATTAATTGTAGTAAAGCTGTTGAACACACCCATTGAATGCTTTCGGTCCTGCCAGAAACTGTAACTGCTAGCTTTAGAACTGCATGTTAATGGCACACCAGTCAGCTAGAAATATCAATCCAAACAGTTCAATTTGTATAAACTTTCAAGCATATCCAAAATGTATTTTTTTCTTTTTTTTTTTTTTTTTACTTTTGAAAGAAAGGAACTTTACAAGACTTAAGAAAACCATATGCTTCTGTGTTTGAATGGACCTTTGTTTGCTTTGTTTTACCATTTGTGCTTTTAGTTGCTTTTTCATTGTCTTTTTTACTATTATATCTGGTTGCATATCAGTAGAAATCCATTTTAAATTCAACCTGCTCTGTTTAAGATGAAGGACTGTGTTGAAGTAATGCAAGCACTGCATTTCATGTGTCCCCACACTATCAGTATTAACATTCGTCTAATCTCATCCCCCATGTAGCTAGGAAAATATACAAAGAGAAAATGTGTCACATAAATGTAGGCTAACACTTATCATAACATTTAGTACTGCAGTAGTGGAGTTTTTGCATCTCAGGAATATGTTTCACTTAGCTGGTCCTTGAAGCCCAGGACATGCAAGCCCCTCCCACCTGTCTGTCCCTGTTCGCTGAAGCTGTGTATCTGTTGAGTTTTTAAATCATTATGATGTTAATAAAAAGTGTTTTCATTATCTGCTGTTTAATTTTGTTTGATTTCTTGTTCATCCAAGCCATCCTTGTATTTATTATATACACTGCAACCCAGAGACTGGCTGCATGCCTGTCAAACTGTGCTTGTTAAAGACATCAGCTGCGTTCTATGGCAGAACTGATCTTCATCGCATTTCCTGCACCTGCCTCAGCTCATTTCATTGTGCCCCGTAGTGAATAGCAGAATCAGATGACTGTAAAACCATACATTAGTGTTGTTTCATTTATATATTTATTTTCCATCATAAAAAAGAATGCCAAAAATGAATAAACCTTTAGGTAAGCTTTGGGTTGCTGTAATAGTCAAGTGTGTGGTCTCTCCATTCCTTTGAATAAAGAGAAAAGTCATTAGAGAAAACATGGGCCTGGGCTCCAGTAATCTATTGAGATGTTACAGATTATTATTTCATATATATATATATATATATATATATATATATATATATATATATATATATATATATATATATATATATATATATATATATATATATACTCTTTCATATATATAATTAAATCATTTCAAACAAAAATAGATTCATGTGCTGGGCTTTTATCTTTATTCCAGCTTTTTCACATAATATACCCATTGTTATGGCCTTTACTACTTACTTAACATAATTCTGAATAAAGTGTGCTTTTAAGTGTTACTTTTCACAGTGAGCTATCACAGTAAACAACTGTTTACAGTCTGTTAATTTAATGGACATGAAAGACATTAAACAGTTTACCCTCATTATCATAGAATTGTGACATTTTTGATACAGGCACTTTATGTCACTGGGTATGGCTAAGATACATTTTTGTTCTCTGGAGAGCAAATGTGTAAAATGTTCCATCAAAGCTATGAATATGTTTCTTCTCTGTTCTGTACCCTTTCCATGCAGAAACTATGACTAAAGGTACAATGGATGTACTTTCTATGGTTCCACCCCAGTGACAAGTGTTTGAACCCCTTTGGGGACAGTATGGTACCTTTTTGTGTGGGCGGAGAATTACTGCTGTGTCTCAGTAGCTTGTAATCTTAATTATAATTTAACTTCAAATAAATTTGGCAGTGGTTATAATCACAACTGCATAAAAATCATTTTGATTTTATGTGCAAAATAAACAAAACCTGTTATTTGTCTCCTCCTTGCAGACTGTTTTTTTCTCCAGTGTACCTGCAGAAGGTTTGCTTGCTTTGCTGAGGTAAAATTGGGCTGAACTGTGAAGATGAAATTATGATTACTTATGAAAGATGATGGGGCTTTCTAAAATTGAGAGCTGAGGATATGAGAATATTATTCATTTGCAATTTCTAATGCTTGATTTTGTGCTTCAGAGTATCATGATGAATACACAAGGTGTGTCCACTAGAACTGCTAACAGTAGTAAAGAATATTTTTACCATTTTTTGTGTGAACAACCCTGCAATTTTTTGGAGCTGAAATGGACACAGTTGAGGCGCAGTGATGATAGTGTTCAGCACAAAGGTGACTTTCATGGTGGACAATGTGTTTCTTGCTTTTTGTTAGGGTGCTTTACAAGCACACCATAGGAAAATGGCTGCACAATATGATGGGATTTGTGCTTCTTGTAGTAAGCTGAGGTCCAGTACCTCACATGGACATGTTTGTAACATGATTTACCTCCTCAATGCATTCAGTTTTTTTTTCCATTTTGAATTGGAATCATGCATGAGTGGAATAGAAGGAATTAGCAATGAAGAAATACATTCCTGAAAATGTACATGGCCAGAACCCTGTAAATAAACAATCAAATATCTACCTGACTCTCTATTGCACAAATGACCTCACAGCTCTAGATTCTTTCTCTATTTTGCCTCAAAAACAGTTCCAAACTAAAGGAAGATGAGGTAAGAACTTGAGGAGACACCTTCTGTTTAGAGCTCACAGCACAAAAAGCCCAGGTTCTGCAATCAGCCTGATATCACATTCTCTCGCTCTCTTACCCACAGTCCTTAAGTACTGTGTGCTGACCTCCAACATAAGTGATATGGATTCCATTACTCATACCTGCAGGGAAACTGTGTTAAAAAGAAAACAGAATTTGTTCTTTTTCATCTGAAGACAGTCTTAGATGCATATACACCTATAACCATCACTGTGGTCCTGAAAGCCAGGCATTTCTGTTTAAATAAACAACATATCTTCTTGCCAGTCTTTTGGATTTATGCTTACAATGTGCTAAGCTGAGAAAGTAATTCATGTATTCTCTAGTTTAAAAATCTCTTGATTTCTGCATGCAGCACCATAAGCTGTGTGGGAGCATGTGCAAGCAGTGCTTCCGATGTAGAAGAAAGATGGCTTCCTGCCCAAGGATATTCAGTTTCATGAAAACACAAGTAAGTCAGTTTTTGTGTTTACTGCCTTGCAATACATCAATACAGGGCAGTATCTCTGTGTGGCATTATGTGGGGGAAGAGGAAAGCAATTGCATTGTTTCCAAGCCATTAAGAATCCCTGTGCTGGCAGGCGTGGGTTTGCTCCTTTGTGTTCTTACAGAGACGAACCAGACTCATCACATTAAGAGATGCCCAATCGCTTGCAGTCAAAAAAGGTGAGAGTAAGATTGAACTGTGTATTTATCATCCAGTCAAATGTATATTCACATATCATTATGTTCATTAAGAAAAATATGTTTACACCCCACAGAGGCATTTGAAAATGAACGTTCATACACTGCTGCAGCTCTGCAGACTTTTTAAAATAGCACATTATCTTATGTGCTGCTTCACCTATTCCAGTGATGGCTCAGTGCCTTTTACACAGTGCCTACACTGGCTACATGAAGAGCATGTAGTAAAGAGCCTCAAACAAAATGTCCTGCCAAAAACACAGCCATTCTTTCTTCCTGCAATTAATTTATTTATGTATTTGTGTGTGGCCTCATTAATAGACTGAGACTATACCACTCCCACTTTAAAGGGGTGAAAGAACCCTTATAAACGTTATAAGGTGCAATCCCCACACTCATTATATTCAAATAAATGAAGCAGCTGGATCCTGATGTGTCAACAATACACACAATTTTATTTCATCATAATTATTCTAAAACAGATTAAACGTTTTCCCACCAGAGGCATTAAAAGACACATATTGCAATAGACAGAAATTGTACAGTGATACAAGAGGGAGAATTAGTATATGGCTAATAGAGTTCCCTTGCCAACAAGCTATGTATATCCATATTTGGGGGCAAGACAATAAAGTTAGAGCAACCATTGGGCAGAACCACAACCATTGGGCAGAACCAAAATTTCTCTACACACCAAATAAATATGCACACCAGAGCTGAGTTAAATTTACCATTTACTTTTGGGTGAATAAAGTAAACTCTACACAGCTGTCATGAATGTCACATACATTATCTTACCACAAGGTTATTATCACAACCTCCTTCTCACACTTGAGTATTTCCCACTGGCAAAGCTATGCACCCCAATGCACAATGGAAATTCAATTTTGATACAGAGTATAACTTTCTCTCTTTTTATATCAAAACAAGCAATGCCTCCCTCTCTCCTTAACACATTTTTCAATTAATTTACATTCAAGGTGAAAGATAGCTGTAAATCAAATAAGGGAAAACAGTAACTGACTCTGCAAATGCACAAGAAAAGTAATTTTAAAAAACCCCGCAAAAAAAACAGAAACACAATGCTTATTCACTACCATGAGCTACTACCCCTTAACAGTGAATGCCACATCTGGGATGCACAGCCAAAGCCGATTGAATTGTACAGTATGATAACCCATAATATTGGGAATACTCACACTTACTATACAAACATTTCAGTGGGGATTAATCCAACCAAATACTTCTACCTCTCATACGTACACTTAAATCCACACAGATGGGAGATTTCCACATAACCTTCCCAGTACAAGGCTCTACTTGTCTAACAATTGTTTGGCTTCTTTTGAGCATATAAACCGACTGGTCATCTAAGGCAAAGAAAACTGGAGTAGTTGGAAACATCATACACATTTATGATAAATTAATGATGGCAAAGTATTTAAAATGCCAAACAATTTCAAGTTTACTTTTCCACTCCCCATACAGCTACTGACGCACAAATTCAAGACAATGAGCCGACCAGATATATATATATAGAATGCTATATATAGAATGCTGGTCTGGCTTGTTACAGCCCACTCCTAGGTCCTTAAGTCCTACTCGCTACATGTGTATGTATTTCCATAAACCTGGAATAGACTAAAAGTGTGGTAAAATGGGAAAAGGGCAATGATGGTTACGATTCAGCGCTGTTAGTGTCTCTATAGAGAATGTCTGTAGATACAGGGTTCTTCCAGAATGAATTTTGGTAATCAGGGGTTAAATATGTCATGTTCCTCATCTAAAGAAATGTAAAAAAAAATACAGGTTGATTATTTAATTTTTGTATAATTTATGCCTGTGTGCCATTTGTTGAGAATCGTATGTCTCCACCATTCTGTTTTTTGCTCAGTTAACAGTACTTAGTAGAGAAAATTGCCCTGTGTAGGAGGGTAGTGTTTCCATCAGGAGTGGGCCTGATTCCACGGCCCTGAGTGGTGACACGCTGCCCAAGATTTATGCTTGTTGATCACCCAAAATGTTCCTTAAAATTTTGTGTGTTTAATTGGCTACCATGCTAAATTTCCAAAACTTTTCCCCATACATATTTGTAAGCCTCAGTCTACAACTGACTCCCAATCATTTGTACAATGAAGCCACTCCTACTGATATTTCAATAACCGTTTGAAAATCCCATTCAGCAGCCATTGTTCTCATGTGATATTAATGAAGTTATAAACAGGAATTTGTCTGTATGAGTTCAAATGAATAAATTTAGTGCACCAAAGATCTTGTCAAAGACAACCCAATCTCAAAGTTTGGAAGAGCACAAAATGTCATCATACCACTGTCACATGTTTAGCTGTCTGTTTCATTATTAGAGACAGATTCGTTTGGTGGGTCATAGAGAGGCCTGTTGTCCATTCTGTCTACCTTTTTTTTCTGTTTTTCTCCTGACCATCCACTTGGTGCAATGTGCGTTACAATTCCTCATCTCAGGGTTATGAAAAAGGGGTCTCTGGGAGCATTATCAAATCATCCTATTTCAAGCAGGGAGAAAACAAGTGCAGCATGTCACCGTACAATATTGTTTTCCCCTCCTGGTGTGTTGTTTTTATTAGCAGTGTTCTCCCTTTTGTCAGAAAGGGTCAAAGAGAGATGGATGGGTTCGTAATGAATTTAGGGGTGCGATTCAGTCCTCGCGTCAGGCCTGAACAATAAATTTTATGTCCTGCATTTTCCTCCTGTGTAACAGAGACAGCCAGCCAAGAATTTTATTTGAGATCCTCAAAAGCACATGGCCATTTGTGGTTTGTGACCATTTGGGGCTCTGATTGTTTGATGCCATCATCACCCTGCTCAGGTGAAATAATCACAAGCATGCAGAATAAACAACAATCCAGCAATTACAAAAGTTTTGTGGTTGTGGTTTGTTGCCATGGCAACAGGTTCTGAAGCCCACAGGCAGGAAGTGGCTTTAGCTCAGGGATGTGATGTCAACATGATTTATACATGGAGGGCCGTATTATGGAGAAGATTTTCTAGGTCCTCCCATCTGGGCTGAAAATATAGCAAAGGACTTTCTCAGCCATCTGTATTTGATGAAATCAGGACTGTGGGTCTCTGTCTATGGTTGGTTAACAGAAAGAGAGCAGTGCTATGCTGTTATGGATTACCTGAGCAATCTCTTTTTTTCCTCCTGGAAATGACACTTTCTACTTTCTTTGATTTTTTTCTGTTGTCATTCAGGTCACTGCCAGTGAAGGTGATAGAGAGCTAAACTTCTTTTAAAGTTGTGCTTCATTGATGTGACAAATACTGGTAATCTGGACTAATGGCAGTATCACCACAATTGATGGCTCTCATGGCCAATTCCTTATCCCTGTATGTTAAACCCTACTACTGTAGAATCTACTGTGGAAAGGTCCTCAACATCAGCATGCACAGCTACCACGCTGTTATCATTAGATCATCTGTACCTGCACAATGGAAAACCTCAATTCTAATTCTAACGTGCTAAACCCACACATCACTACCCAGATAACTCTGACACTGAATAAGCTTGATTAGATTAAAAATAAACTTGTCAGTTGCATAATAAATTCCACGTGATATCAATAATAATCATGCTACCCATACATGATTCAAATATGTGTTAGCATATGAATGAACCACGTACGCATACCGCAATAATTATTGGGCATGGCACAGTAATTATTTGAAATTCACTCACTTCCCTCTCAATATATGAGTGTAAAATAGAATTGGATCCTCTTCAATTAGCTGCTTAAGTATTTGTTAAGATCTTACAAACCTTTTTTATAGTGAGGATGATAATTTCTAATGTCAGTCTTGGGGCACATCATGACACTAGTTGGTTGCGTTCATGCTTACTCTTAAAATTCAGGCTTTGAGTGCTGTGGAAGATTAAATATTCTCTTCACATAGTAGTGGCTCTGATGAGCTCCAGAATGCATCATGGGCAGTGTTTATTTCAAAATTCATGACTTTGGAGTATGCGTCGATGCAAAGAGATAAGAATGTCAAGATGGTGAGATATTTCTTGTTAAAAATCTTTATTCTTCCCTGATGTAAAAGCATTGATTATTGTAACTTCCATGGGTTGGTATGAGAAAATCAATGTGTCTTCTTCCATCTCTGATAGGTCCTCAGTTCATTGTTGGCCACAGTTTAAACCCTTATACCACAGAAAAAAAGATTACAGTTGTTCCATCCCAAGGGTTTCATTTCAAGTCAAGTATATGTGATGTAAGACCATTTTTAAAAGAGCTGTCATGCTGAAGTCTTCAGATCGACAGAGGTATATCTCTTTGGCGAAAAAGGAAAGTTTCTGACTTTGTGTAGTCACAGAGACAGAGAATACCCTGCTGATTAACAAGCTGTTAACTGTTGTGCCTCCTACGATCACAGCATAATGTTTACAGTGAAATTAACAATACGAATCAAAGCAGCTACATGATCGAAATAATGCCAAGGCCAAATGATGCATGAATATTTAGGAACTACCATAAAACTGTTAAGAATCACTAGAGTGTTTATTTGCTTACACAACAAAACACACGATGTGCTTATTACAGAGCTGCTCATCAAACTAAGCAAACTGAAAGAAACTTGGGCTAAATGTCCTATAATTTAAACAAACATTAAAAAATATTTCACTCACACATACAAAATAAAGTCCATATTATTGTTGTGTATCAGTGATCTTAGTAGTGTTATGGCTGTCTTGTGTTTAGGAATAAAGTCACTGGATTTGAGACCAGAAAAGATGGCATTTTCTTGTATCTATATCATAAATTATGTAATGTGCATGCAAACTAAATGAACTACCTCTTTTAAATCTTACTGGTTGCATACAATCTTCAGTCAAGTAAATGCAGCATTTATGAGAAGGTTTTAATGAGTTTTAATGAGCAACTGAGCCAGCAAAGCATGACTGCATTCTGCATGTGGAATTTAATGCTAACCCTAGGTGGAAAAATTCACCTAGACAGTTTAAAGCATCTAAATTCTTCTACGACAGTTAAAAGGTGTAAAGTCAGTTGTATCATGACTTTATGATGCATAGACTCATTGTACTCAGTGTATTTATTACCAGACTTGAGAATGTAAATTTAAATTACTGAATCATATGTAGCTCTGGGAGAAATTATGTAACCAGAGTCTGGAGGATAAGATGCTCATACTGCATTTATTGGCCATTTCAAGCGAAACTATTAACCGGCAGAATTAAATCTCACAGAGGAAAATACAGGAAGGGTATTTTTGTGAGGTTAATACCTCTTCCTAGTGGCAGTGCCCATCATACCAATGGCTAACTGGCTATAAAGAAGTAGCAATAGCTACTCTGACAACCAGAATTGTCAGAATTATTTAAAAACTGTCATAAATTATATGTTACTTGTTATTGATTTCAAAAATTGTCTTACTGTATGTCTTATATTGTTGATTTGTGTTATTCCAACACTACGAGAGACTCCTGAATGGGAACACTTTAGATCAGAGCTATACTATTCTCCTTTCAGAATTATGATTATTAAACTTTTACCTTACTTATGAATAAAGGTTGTGTTCAAGTGCATTGTAGAAGTGTTTGATCCACAGGTAAAAACCATCTTCAACAGACAAGACAGATATGTGGATATGGCCTTTTCGTTTCATTTATATTCATTTATAACTTCTTCACCTCAGCAGCTCATGACAATCTCAAATGTATCCATAGTAACAGAAACAGAAAATATCCATGTTAAACAACAAATAACCTAAATAATAATAATAATAAAAAATAATCACCCACTCACCATGCCACAAGTAACAAAAAAAAACACAAATGCACTCAGCATGCAAATAACTACACAATGATACTGCTGTAAGCAGTTATTTGTCGTCATTTCAACACATTATTTTGTTATTTCAATGATTTTGTTTAACTTCTGAAGGGAAGATAATATTCAAATAAAAGAAAAATAAATCCTAAATAAAAGAAATAGGCCTATTATTATTAAGTGATGAAATTTTAGTTACCTAAAAATGCAAGCTCTTTTTTCTTTTGGCATTTCAGTTTTCAGGCTGCATGCCACCCTGCCTCCTTGGATATAGTTGTCGAGAAGGCTTTGGTTCTTAAAGCACCTCCACTCCCATGAGACTATTTCCATCTCTCAGAACTCACTGTATCTCTTCACACAAGGTATGGACAGTATACACACACACCACATGCATGCATACTTCACAGACATGTATATGGTTGGTAAATTTGGTTGAATTTAGGAGACCAAGTGTACCCTGTGTGTGTGGGGGAAGGGGGGTAGCCTAAATCCTTAACAATTGTGGGTAATTGATTGCGTGTGATGGTTTTTCTATCCCTACCAGAACAGTTTGATAAGTCAATTTTCATGTTATCTAAACAAGAAAAACTGTGAAGATAAAAATGTACACGTTTAATTGTGAACCCAATTTAAGGACAAATGCTGATCTAGTGCTGGCCATTTCTTCCTGAAGGCAGTAGCACCCCATACATACTGCTGAAGTGATTCAGGAATGGTGGTGCAGGATGAGGTTAAACACCCTCCATGACCTCCCAAATCACCAAATCTAAACATTATTGAACCTTGAAGTTCTGATACACAGAGTACAGAATATATTTCTTCCACCTTTATCCCTCAAAGAACTGGAGGCTTTCCCTTTTTAAATTTTGGTCTGATATCCCACTAGAACAGTGCAAATCTTTTAAAACAGCATTCAAAAAATGATTGAAGTTTTTCTCAGGGAAAATGGCAGCCCAACTCCTCATAAGTTAATACATAGCCATGTACTGTATTGTTTTGGGTTTCCATTATTTTGTCTACCCAGCACTTGCCTTTTAGGGCAGAGTGTATAGAAAGAATAAAACGTTATAATTTCAGGCATTATTATGCATATGATATCAGAATATCAAGTGCCCCATTGACAGATGGAAAAAAAAATCTCTCAGATTCTCATAAATGTGCCTGAGGCTTTTTGTGTTGCCCTTTTTCTAACTTCACATTAAGTATGATATCAGTGGTCAAAAAGCCTTTCAGACTGCCAGTTACACAAGGCTGCCCTTCACCAGCAACAACAGCTGGCTGGTTCTCAGAGCTTGCAGAAGCAGGTGTAATAACTGTCTGTTCCCTGTGATGGACTGAGGCACTGGCTCAGGGCAGTCCATGACAGCAAACAGGTAGCTGCTTGCTGCCATGGATGTGCATTATCTAAATCAGTGGTCTCCCATATTCTCCAGGCTTCATTTTTAGCCAGAACAAAAATACCTGATTCAGCTAATGAACTAATCATTACATGCCATGTGACCTGATGTCCATGTACCAAGAAAGTGTAGGTGTGTGTGTGAGACACAGCCCTTGAAAAGCTGACTTTTCCAGCCCGTGCTAGGTGGGTATCTCGTCCCAACAGAAAGTAAGCTCTTGTTTTGCAATTGTTTGCTTGTTACATTGAACTTTGAATGCAATAGCAGATAATAAGTCTATTCAATAATTATCTACCATTTTTTTAGTCAAATTAATATCAGTGTCCTAGCACAATGACATAATGAACATAAAGATTAGTTTATCCTTGTATCAGATGGAGTGTATTATATTTTTTTAAATTAGGATTGTTCAACAGATAGGTAAGCTGATCACGTAGAGCCAGCACCAGTTTTTCCCTCAAGCTCAAAACTTTGCCATTAAGTCTGTTCGCTCTATCAGTTGATTATAATGTGAACCAAAGACAAGTTGCTTGGTGAACCTGATTTCAAAGGGCACATACCATTTTTTGGCTTCCAAGTGTGTATTTTCCATTGCTTTGAAAAGAAATGAGTAGAAAAATTGAAATATACAGTTAGTGTGAATTGACAAGCTTACTTGTTATTATTGATTTCATGCTGTAAATGATTAACTTTTAAAGAGTGTTTGATTGTGAGGTTTCGTAAGTAAGTGGTACGAAATTTGGTTCACTGAAAATTACACCCCTAAGGCATGAATTTACTGTGGCTCAGTCAAAGGTCTGAAACCTGATGACGGTTGTGTAGCTGCTTAATGTTCTGCAGGACTACGTGTACTACGTGTTTGTGTATTCTAAGCAGTTTCCCCTGTATTCTAAGCAGTTGAGATAGGTGCTCAGGGGGATTTTATTTCCAAGTTTATGGATACAGTCTATTAATAATTAACTGTGAAAGTTATACATTGGTGTTTTTTATCTTTAATCCAGCCAGGCAGAGCATGGGGAAAGACATTTCTTCTTTGCACCTTATTTGCACTTGAGGTGCACAAAGGCATTCATGTATCACAGTGAATTCGGCCAAGCTTTCCAATCTGTGCAACCCAGGGAGGGAGCAAGAAACCCCTGTCTGCAATTATCAGCTTGCAGACAGGAGGGAACGTCATAGACACAAGCCTCTGTCAGTCCCAGCTGGCAGTCTAACTATGTCTCCACTGCTCTTACAGGGGAGGCTTAGGATGTCTCTGGACTGCGGAGGGAATAAAGGACCCCAGTGGCATCGGGCCTCGGTGACCTTGTAGAGGTTTTGAATAATTAATATGAAAGGAAGTCAAAGAACTACATGTGGGTTAATTACAGATAGGTACAAGATATGTATAAGGAAGGAAAGAACTCAATGTGCCATCATTTTGTCAGTCTTATCATCTGTTCTATACAACATAGTACATAGGCCCTGTATTAATGACTGTGCAATGCTTAAGGTTTTGTTGTGGCTGAAACTAAACAATCAAAAAGGTGTCACCCCTTAAATTGTAAATATGGATGCCTTGTTGTTGGTGAAAATTATGCACTCTTCTTTTGTGTTCTTGTGTATGTCATTGTAGATTATGATATGCCTCTGGATAGCTCAGCCTCTCTAAGACAGAGCATTTCTACATATAACTCTGTGGGATCTCTCTGTCTAATTGGAAACATAACACTCTGAAATGTCACACAGATATGTTCATTGCTTACAACCTACACCCCACAGCTCCAAGTCAAATTTGTAGTATTTGTACACTTAGGGGTCTATTCAGAGCAGTGCTCAGCACGACTTAAGTGCTTTTTTCGATCCACTGCGCACCTTTTCAGTGTCTGTTCGCATTCTGACCTTGAACCTTTACGCATGCTTTGGAGACTTCATAGAAATTGGGGCGTTTCTCATTAAAATACCCTCTCCAATACAAATGTAATAATCAGGTCAAGTAAAACTAACTCTAGAACAAATTCGTTATTCACCTTAGCTACTCGGTACATTATTAAATATGATATCAAGCAACGTTCATCGTTCAACAATAAATCATACTGTAAAAATGAATGCAAGTTAAAACATTGGCGACTTTGCAGTGCAAATGTACATCGCTTTTCCCTGTACTATAGTTGAAACTGCGGTCTCCAGCAGCAGGCATTCAGTATGATAAACATGTAGTTTACCGTGTATTTATCAAATTACAAGCTAGGCAGTTTATTTCACATGAGAACCTTTCCGTCTTGAACAAATTTAAAGACGGTCAGGAGTGTTATGCTGACATTTGTGTTTTACCTCATCCATGTTCCTCACTGCCACACTCTGATTCGGCAAGCAGAATTACCCAGGTGGTCTCGGCAGGACAGAGTGCACAGAGGGTGCATTTGACTGAGAAATGAATATAATCTTTCAGGGTTTGCTTAGAGATTGCCATAACGGACTGAGAGGCTGATAACAGCTAAATGTGAGAAGTCGATACAGTGTTCACCTTACATTAGAAATCCAGCATTGCAATTCATGATAAGTCATGTTCGTTGGTGCTACTGCTACTTCACAAAAGTGCATATTAAAATTTTGATTGTATTGCCCATTAGAAGTACAGCTAGTTTCTGGCCTTGACAAGTCATTTATGAGTATAATCAGATCAATGAAACAATGATAACAATGAAATCAAATTTATTTAAATGTATTTAAAATAAAAAACAAATAACTACGTTATTTCATTGATCTGATTACTCAGATCAATGAAAGCTCTTACATTTGGATTGCTACTCAGCTCTTACATTTGGATTGCACTGCATTATTTTTAGAATTTAATTACAATATTTGATAACAAGTTAAAACAGCTTATTTTTAGCAGACACTGTAGAAGTTTGAGAATCACGTAGAGTTTGCGCATGGCTATGTCACTCGTTTGTCTGATTAACTTTCAAAATTGAAGTTTTCTCTTCTACGCTGCAGACTCTTAGCACTTAGCACTTAGAGGTAACGTACCTCAGAGAAAAACATTTGTGGGCCATCAAGTTGTCGTGGGGGGCGTGTCATTTTCCAATCTGAATTAGCATTATTCAAGCTCCTATATGGATCCTCCTACTTTAATTTGGCAAAATAAGATACTTCATTTGTGACACAGGGTGGGGCCAGCTAACCATTTAAAACCAATCAACAAACTTTAAACAAAACCTAAACGACATAAATTACATGTAACCCTACATTCACACATCACGCAGATGTGAACCTAGGGTAAGGAGGTAAACCATTGCCATGGGCAGAGGTCCTTTATGGCGGGGCCCCTGGGCTGCAGCCCAGTCAAACCCAAAGGTAAGTCCGACCCTACCTCTCCCACTCAAAGCAGCCTTGGAACTTGAGTCTATGCAATTCCTCTCTGATTTACTGAGATGTTTTTTAGGCTTAACAATACTGCATCAAGTGGTCAGGCATTTAATATTGAATAGTGTCTGAGTTCTATCAGCTTTGTACAGTGTCTAGTCTGCTCTCTCCCGATTCTTTCATACTGTATACAGCTATTGAAGAGAATCTCATCCCAATCTTCATTTGTACATGAGTTGTCCTTGCTATGTGCATCTGATGATGTTTTCAGTGGTAGCCTTGTAATTCACTTTGGGTAAAAGGATCCACCAAATGAATAAAATTAACATTATGTACATGTTCAACAGCTCAGGTAAATAGAGACTGAGTGCTGATTAATTTTACCTCCATTTTACAAAAGATTTTTTTCCTCCATTTTGTAATAAATTGTAGCACATAGCTAACATTTCTGTACTCCTTATGCTGATGACTCCATTATTCCTTAAATTTTAACATTTTACCAGTATCCCTTTTCCCCTTACAAGAAATGAATCTCTGGGGGCAATTCCAGACCTCCACGATGGCAATTCATACCTCCAGCAAACAACCATGATGGAAGGAACATGGTCAAAAAAGGAAACACAATACCATCCCTGACAAACCAGTGAAACTCAGCCACTTTCTTGAAGGGGACCAGGAAAGGAGCAGCATGACAGCCAACAAAATCCAGCAATAGGCCTTTGATCTCGGAATAAAGGAATCTTTAAAATTAGTATTTTGGGACCTATTGAACCAAATTAGTTGAAGAAAATCCTCATTTTCATTTTTAAAGAATTCAGTTGGCAGCACTATACTGGAGCAACACCACCTTTCAGCAGTTTAATTTGAAGCTTGTGTATTGTACAAGCATAAGCATAGCTGAATCTGCCATGCCTCAACACATTATATAAGACAGAGAGTCCACATTACTCTAGTCTTTGCATCACTTTGTTACCTATTCAGTTCATACAATTGTGTCTTCAATATGTATTTGCAGTAATGAATTTCACAATGGACTTCTGTATTCTCATTGGCTCAAGTCTTTTTACCAGTTGATGGTCATTTCATTTTTAAATTCAGCAGATGTGCCACTGCTTACTTAAGCCACTTGATAGCCTCAATGTTTTCTTGTCATGGATTTATTTTTCTCCCGGACCACAACATCACTGTTAGCAATCTTGAAAATATATACTTCAGACAGCTATACTTCTCTTTCAGAATGTAAAAATGTATTTATTCTTTTTCTTTTATGCTTATTTGCAAATTGTTGTAACATCATCTTGTTGGACGATTCACTTGTGTCTACATTCACTTATGGAAAGCTTTCTGTGGAAAAGAATTCTCTGAGCAAAGTGGTTATAGAGTTCAACAGGCTCATCAAAAAAATTGTATGCAGACAAGCCAACATTATGACCAATTATAATTTTGCCTGAGTTGTACACACTTCCATTACAAAGGTAACAGTGCTTCAAAAATGATTTCTTTTAGGATAATTTCTGTATGTAGTCCTCTTCATTGAATCATGGGCAGTTGTTCACAACAAAATCTGTTGTTAATGAGCCAGAGAGAACATCTTTAAAGCAAATCCTTGAGAATGTCTACCCACACTCCACGCATCAAGCATATCAACACCTTGATTTAATTAAGGAAGCTCAGACAGTGACGATAAGGAATGAGCAATGTGCCGTTTTCCCCTCCGGAAAACCAGAGGTCACTGAACTGTCGTTTCATCAACCCCTTGTTTAATATTTATAGTGGTTGGCAGCGTCGCCAGCTAGTATAGAATTAAATTAACTCTTGATGATCCTCTCTGCTGCAACACTCAGCAGCATGAATTGCACTTGATCTTGGATTTTAACTGTTGAGATCTTCCCGGTAATGGATGATTACAGCAGCCCATCTGTGATATAAAATATCTCAGATGTGCCAATGGAATTATCATTTCGTTACAAAGGGGAGAAAAAAACATTGCACTTTAAATTGAGAAGGAGTGCCTGGGATGAATGTAGAGATGATTCCGGGCATTATTTATTCATCTATGGTCATTTTATTCAAGAGATTCAAGTCTGCATTGAGCGTACCTTAGTAATCAGTCACTAAGCATAGAGAAGAAATGGCTAGATAAGCAGAAGGAAACTGCCAAAGCATTGCTTCACATATCATTCTATAAATTACTTTGTGATTGGACACAGAAAAGGAATGTTTACCTGTAATTTTAAAATCACAGCTGACTTTACCACTCTGTGTGCAAACAAAAACCATTTAGCATGCTTTATGACACAAAAAGGGCTGTCCGGGTGACAACAGGAAACGCCCTGATGTGGTAAATGCCCAAATAGTTATGTTTCATAATAACAATTTTATTTGTCAGTTCCCCTAAAAGCAAATACATCACACTACAGTCACTTCACTACAATCGTGCAGTTGTAAAAGTTCTGCCATTCTGCAATATTTTGTCTTGTAATAATAAAAAATTTGAATTATTTTGTTTTAGCAGGTATATTTTTATGTATTCATTCTGTCTAGTCCAGCAACTGGACGCCTGTTCTTCCATGAGTCAACTTTTGTTAGACAGACGGATACTATAACAGTCATTCACCTCTGCAGACTGGCAGGTTGTGATGTCCTTCACTGAAGATCTGGAGAGGGTTTTCTGTGCTTTTATGGGTCAGTATTGAGCATATGTTTTTTTTTTTTTTTTTTTTTTTTTTACAGTGGTTGGCTTGTCAACTTCTCTTAGGCTGACCCTGTCCCCCCTTGTGTTAGTGTCACTTCTCTTAACGAGACCTTCCTGTACTTGCACCTGGTGTGTGCGCCCGCTGTCTCTTCTTCTGTGACATCGAACTTTATGCTGACAGGAGCCAACTTTCAGCGCAGCACTCTTTTTCAAGAGTCTAGTGCTGCCATTATCGACATGTCAGCCTGCCAAACACCTGCCTGATGCTCTCACACTCTGTCTCTCCCTCTCTTTCTCAATGCATGTGTTTCTCTCTCTCTCTCTCTCTCTCTCTCGCTCTCTTTCTCAAACATTGTTTAGTGCCCAAGGCAATATCATCAATGTGACATGACTGAGAATTTGCTGCACTTGACAAATGCTATGCATGAATGCAATGTATCTCTAAGGTGTGTTACATTGTTCTGACCAATCTTGTTACGCCCCACTGCTGCTCCTGAGGTGAGGAGAGGTTCTCATATTGTATTCTCGTATGTGCATGTTATACTCAATCAAGTTTATTTATCCTACACTGCACATTGCCTGTTAATGTTGGGATAGTTGCAGAATTGTGATTGCTATTTTTACTAAATAGAAGGATACACAGTTATGGCTATTTTATTTCTTCTTAATTTGACTCAAAAATATATTGATATACCACATCTCTCTCTGTTTTGTTTGAATTCAATGACACTTTCCATTGCATTACATGTGTCTAATGAAGTGACTCTTAATAAATTATCCATGAAAGGATTCCCAATTGCATGAAAAGACACATATTAATGTTATTTAGTGTAAAAACTAAATGAAAAGCATTTCATGTGGAGAAATTAAAAGCCAACATTTCTAATATGAGAGATTTAGATCACAATAATTTCACAATATCACACTAATTTCACCATGTGACATCATGTATTATGCCACAGTTAGCTTTTTTGCCACCCTTTATAACATTTAGCCTTTAGCCAGGTGACATTCTTGGTTATGTCACATTTGGTATAACATGTTGTATAAGAAAGTGTTATGTCTCACTTTATGGCATTTGCATGTATGGTTTATGAAGGCATTATGTTGTGTTTATGAAGGCTTTACGTATGCTTCATAAAGCCTTTATAAGCAACACTTTGATTAAAGTATGACCAGCGTATTGCCCTGCTCCTAGTCTGTGTATTTGAGTTACGATATATATATATATAGACATGAGATTCTCAGCAGTACCCAGTGTGTTTTGGAAAGCTCTTGATAGAAATCACATTAAAGGAGGATAATACTGAATCTCATCATTTTCTGAATCCTGCTCTGTGATGGTCCTATATCACAATATTACAGCTTGCACAAATTTGAGCTGGTGTGGTTTAAGGGCTTAATTAAGGTTCCTCTTTTTAACCTTATTAATATGGGCATCCTCAGGGAGAAAATATTGTTCAACAAGCAGGAGTCAGCTGAATGCGAAGTGTTATTCTGTGCTTGTTCTGTGCTATGCTTTGCTATAGCCCTTTGGACTGAAATGAGCTTCAGCACTTTGCACCAAAAAATTGCCCTCATCTTCCCATCTTCTCATTTATAAACAGATAAATGCATATTGAAAACCTGAAAGGCTGAACATGATAATGAGTGCAGAATAACAACAGAAAGGTCTCTTCTACATAACTCCTTTGTGCTTTTCTCAAAGACATCTTCAGACTGACCTTTGTCCAGAAGTGTTTCAGACCATTTTTAAACTGCAATGAACAATAAATTTTATTCAGCAAGTCATTACTGCAAGGTCAGGGGAGGTTTCGAGAAGATTTCCAATTTCACACCAAGCAAATTCTGAATCCGACCCATGAGACTTGGTGTGGCTAATTTCCAATGACCCAGTGATGTGTTTTGGTGTTTTTGTTTTTTTTTTTTTCGAAGAATTCCAATATTCTACAATAAACAATATAAAGTATCTTGCATCATGAACATTTTTTTTCTTGTCACATGTTATTTCTCTGTTTGGCATTTTCATGTGTTGGTGGTGGGGGGTGTGTGTTTGTTGGGATTGAGGGATGAGATTGTTCTGTTCAAACAAAGACCTGCTAATTTACTCATGAGGTTGGTGAAAGAAAGGCACATTAAAATGGGTCTTTCTGCCCTTGTTTAGGAATAACCATTTTCTCAAAATCTGTGGCTTATTGCTGCCATCTATAGATAGAAATAGCTCTAACTTCTTGCAAAAAGACAAAAAATTTACATTTTATGTCAACCATAAATGGATGACAACATTCACAAAGACAACAGTGATAATCACAGCAGCATGCTCAGTTAACTTGATAGATTCGAGAATACAGAGAGTAAGTGATTTTGTTTTCCTAAAATGTAACCATTGCCAATTCTTTTGAATAATCTGGAACTAAATTTACTGCTTACTGTTAATAAAGTGGTAATAAATCATTTAATTAATTATTTTCTCTTAAGTCAGAAAAAGTTCCATAAAACACTAAATAGGAAGTTCCCCATTTTGAATACTGTATTTGTGAATGTTTTAACTTCCTGAAATCCCCCCTCCCATATGGAAAAGCCAGTCATATATGAAGTCTTTTCTCTTTGCTGTAATGTCTTCTGTTAATGAGACAGAGCACAGACTGGCACATACAGCCAGCTGTGGCATCTTTTTACTTTGTAGTCCTCGTTCTGAGCTGCATTAGAGAAGACTGCACCTCCACTTGCTGCTGCGGACAGACCTCAGGTGCCAGCACGAACCCAAGGCCCTCCATGATGCACCGAATGCTATCTTCCAAGCTAAATAGCTTCCTCTGATGACAGTTATGTGCCCAGTTACCACTGGCATAGTCTTCGCTGTCATTGAGAATCTGGATGGCTTTGTTGCATTCGCTGGCCCAGACCTCCTGTAATCTGATAGGTACCGGCTGATATATGATTGTGGATTTTGTTGGCTGAGAGGGATTAATGTTTTTCACACCCACTCTTTTCTGAGATTCATCATAAGTAATAACTGACTGTTGGACCCCATAAAAATGAGAGATCAATCAGGCTTATAGTTAAGATGCTAATCCTGGTCTGGTGAGATTTGTTCCCTTTTGTGTTTCTTTGTTGTGCGCCATGTTCCAGAAAACAAAGATGCTAACATTATCAAATCAGTGTTTCAGCATGCCACCATTTTTAGCTGTTAGATGTTAGCTAAGCAGTTGAACCGAAATACTTGAGCACAACTCACAACAAGATGATTTAGCTGTCTTAATTGAGCTCTAACTGAACTTTCTTGACTACGTACAAACACATAATTTATAACCAGCTAATATGCATCTAATTAGCATTTTGTTAATAGCCACATAACAGAAGGTGTACAAAATATTTCATGCAGCCAAAACAGCTTTGTAAAATGACTAATCAAAAATGGTCATATGGACCATTTTTTTCTTTTTTTTTTGTTGTAATTTTTAATTTTTGTAATACAACATGGTCACAATGCATATTGTATCACCACAATGTTTAAAATGTGTGCTCCTTTCATTCCTTTGTCAAGAACACAGCACTAGCCTGGGTGCAAGAGAAGACAATCTGTCTCACTGTCCTCGCTGTACTAAGATATGAACAATTTTTCTTTTATTACACCTTTTGGGAAGGTGCTCCCACCCTTGGTGTGAAATAGCACAACTTCAGATTCAGACATTTTGTCACCATAGAGCTGATGAGCCTTTTCTGCTTTGCCATAGTCCATCCTTGGTACTTTTCTTTTATCCGTTTTATTGCTATATCTCTTCAGTGTCTTTCTGTATTTCCCTGTTTCAGTCTCTGTTATGCTGTGTAGTTTTCATGTGATGATTGACCCTCACTTTGTTTGACACTGCAGATGCAATATAAATTACAAACTGCCAATGTCAACAGAGAACACAAGGTCAGCGTACACAACCAGTTGCATGTGCCCAGGAGTGACACCTAGACAGCAAAGAGATTTACAAACTTAAACCTTTCTTTCCCCTGTAAGGCTAAGCCAGCTGCTGCTTCACCAATGCAAATAACTGGCCAGAGCCAGTAATGGCACGGCTGGGACTCCAACAACCAGTTACATAGAGGGCTCACAGCTTTACCATGAGCAGATGGCTTAACTATCCTAGCCACCAGGAGGACCTGAATGACAGACCTTTTGACACTATGTCATATCATAAGTATAGGAGCCCACAGCCTTTTTAGGTCATCTTAATTCTCAAGTATTGCTTTGTCAAAATGCCTTTAAACACTAGTAAAGCCCCACTTTGCAGATTATTAAAAGGACACTTTCATAAAACGCCTTCATAAAAATGTAGATAGATAATGTTTACCTTATCCACTTTTTTACAGTGAAATAGTCAACTCCCTATACCACGATTAAGAATCAGCTTTCCCCATTCTCCCATAAGTAAGAGAAATAAGCATTTGTTCCTTCATTGCAGTCCCCTCTTCTTGTAAATTGCTTTAAACCAGCACAGTGCCTTGTCTCTATAGGAAGATCATGTTCTTTCATAAAGACTTAGGATTTATTTCGCTTATGTTGTTCTTTATTCAGTAATAGGCAAAGTGCTGAGCTCAACATGTTCCCCAGTGTAACTGTTGGAAATACATTTCTATGTCTGCTGGTGCAGTGCAATTGTTCTGCAAGCAGAGAACATACTATTTCAATTGGTCAGATTCTCAAACCCTTAGGTATATACATGTATGCAGGAGGCCATCAACATCATGTCAAGTCAACACTATTTGAATATTTATCAACTAATAAGCAGATGATTTGCCTTTTGCCTTCAGAGCAGCTTGATGTCCTTCTTGGAATCAAGTTTTGTTTGGCAGCATACAAGTTTCTGTTATTTCTATTTCCAATATTGACCTTTTACCTGCGTTCAGTTTTCCTCTTTTTGCTGCTGTTCTTCTTTGCTTGGTATTGGCTTTCATGATTTTTGACAAATTCTGTCTTAATTTTGTTATTTCTGCAACTGACATACCTCCAGTTAAGACATCGGCTGCTTGTTTGCTCGAAAGAACTGTAAGAGCTGTCATATTGATTTAGAAACAAACACATTGTTATTTTGATTTTAAAGCATGTTTTAAAAAATAAATATTTTAGTAATGAGTAGTAACAATATGAAACATATAGGTGTAGACTCCTTTATAATTGTGATTTATTTGTGATTTAACTACAAAATACTTTTCCATTTGGTGTTTCCATTATTTTGTCTCCATCCTGTATGTAGATATTTATGTTTTTAAATAATTATTCTAAGCAACAACACTTTAAAACTTTCCAGATAGTGGGAGAACAACAATGGCTTGCTGTATCAGTCCTGAAAATGATATATTTAAGAACTGTTTTAAATAATTCATGAAAAGACATAACTCTGATATATAGTACAATCTGTGCTTCTCCCTTCCCAGAATTGAAAAAAAAAACTTTATGACAAAGCAAGCTGGTCTTTTCAAAATATAAGAATGATAAAATAACATCGGATAAGGTATCGAGACCTTACTTATTCATTTGTTTATTTATGGAATGTTTTTTGATGGGTTAGCCTTTAAATATTTCACCGGGCTTTCACTAGGCCATCCTAATGTGAGGAATGTCCCATGTGACAGAGGGCGTTAAAAGAGTGAGCTCTTTGGGGGCGAGGGAAGGCTGCTGAAGCACAGCACAGGCAGAGGAGAGGGATGACAACTCAAAGTCAGCCATGAAAGGTACCTCCAAAACAACACTTCCCACTGAGACAGCTTGGCTTGCTTCGTACGGCTCAGGGAAAACTCACAGGAAGGCAGAGCTTCTCCCTGCTCTTCTCCTGACAGGACAAACACATGATTTCTCCAGATAAACAGCGACAACGTTACTCCCTCAAAAAAATGCATTAAGTCAGATAATTGATGCGGCCCCGCGCATGTTTGCATGCCCCCTGACAGACCTGTAATTGAACATGAAGCCCAAAGACAAAAAGCAAGGAGTCAGCTCTCTTCTGTCCTTGTTATTGAGAGTCCTGCAGAAATAACACTTCAATGGAAGTTTATGGCTGTGGTGAAAAGGACCTTAATTACTGAACCCTCAGAGGGCATGCTACAATAATTACTTTGTCTTGTGATACCTTGCCCCGGCAAGACTCTCTAGGGTCTCAGCCAATTACCATGCACGATCCAGCAGTTCACCCATAATAAAATATCACACAGTTTTCTGTTAACTGTTCCAATTCCACACCTGTCTTGCCCAGTGGTGGCTGTTAGTATGCTTCCTGGGGTGTTTTGGGAATTCATTCCAGCTGCTGAAAATTTATTTTTAGGATTGATGATATGGAAAAAGGCTAGAAATATGGATGATTTAAAGTCTGAAGAAATCCTCCAGTGGTTTGTGATGAGCAAGCCTTTTCTTTTTTAGAATGGCTAAAAACTAGTTTTTATCTGGTTTCTTTTTCTTTTTCTCTTACTTGCAAGATTTTTGATATTATTGCCAAATGTATCACATATTCTGATTTTGAATTTGGTCTGGGTAAAATATCTTCACATGCCTTCACGTTCCAGGTAATATGAACATCAAACCTTTTTTACACATTTTATTCTGAGCATTTATTTACTCTCATGAAATTGTACGTATCCCAGGCAGCAGATTGTGCTCAAAAATATGACATTGCTATTTGTTGCTAAATATAAGTGTGTATGTTAAGCAACAAAGAATGGAAAAAAAACAACCAGAAAGTCACAAAAGCTGACACTCACCCAATTTTGTGAAAAAGAATAAAACATAATCATGGTATTTAACTTTGTGTCAGATGGGTGCTACACATTGGTGAAGATTGATGTAAGTTTCCCCAAACATTGTAAAGTCTTTTGAGGTCATGAGATGAAAGCTGCTATATAAATTCAAAATACAGTCATGCGCCTCATGACGTCCATGTATATGTCCGTGATCTCAGAAAGTTATAAAAGAGTTTAGAAATCCTGATCATAGTAACCTATTTAACCCATATATTATCTTGCCAGATACATCAGCTGAAACGCATGCAATACTGTATGTGTACACTATCTTGGCTTTTTAGTCAATACAGGTAGACTACAGTATCCCATATAGCTTTAATAATATGGTGTCCGCATATCAGTGTCCAAATAACATAACATCCTATTTCACAAAACATATCATGGACGTTAAGTAACGCATGACTGTGTAACACATTGATTACACCCAGGCCTGAGTCTATTAAGATCATCAGTGCCATTTCCAGATGAGGAACATCCCCCTCCACATTGTCTGCCATTTTGGTATCATCATTCCCCAGGAAAAGGTAATTGCACTTACAGAATTTAAGCTATCACCCCGTCAGATGGCACTAGCTCAGCTCCAAATGTTCCACTTAGAGCATACAACGGTTGCTGTTTCACATTGATAGCTTTTTTCAAGTACTGCCTCCCTTCTTTTTCCCCCTGCAAAGTTGTTCACCAAATTAAATCATTATATCTGAATCACCCTCAAAAATATGGCACAGAAAGACAGGTTGAGTTGTGATTATGGGCTTTCCGGGCAATCTCCCATTTCCTTTCAATCAGATTCTATGCACTTCTGCCTGGAATGTGATGTCTCAGGCAAGAAACAGGCAGACGCTCTCAAATAATGGCAACATAAGGTGTAAATGGATCACTGTGAGAGAGATATGGTGTGTTGGGGGGAGGGTGAGTTTTTGGTGAGATTGATTGGGTAAACCCTGGAGGAGATGGAGGGTTGAGTAATCCATGCGTCCAATATATTGAATTACCTCTCATTAGCTGAGAGTGGGAAAGGGCCAAGGACAGGATGTTGCCTGAAAAGAACACTAGAAGCCTACCCTGAAAGTAGAGGTCTTATCAGGTGGGTGGGGGAGGAGGGGGCCAAACATTGAAATGAAAAAACATAGGCAAGATACATTTTTGTAACCTCACTTAATCTTGTTTGTGCCTGTTTTTTCTATTTCATTTCAGTAGAACAGTGTATCATTGACTATTGAATGGATTTGGTAATGTGGTTTAAACGTACAAAGCACGATTATGGCAGGTGTGCAACCAATACCCTTCAGTTAATTGATCATATTGTTGATTTTCATCTGTCGGTTAAAAAAGATGTTTGAATCATTTATTGCCTGCAAGTCCAATTTAGAAACAGGGCATTCCTCAAAGAGTGATGTTATCTTAACCTGGAAGCCCATGTGCTGTCTTCACTTTGCAGAGAGCTAATCAATTAAGAGGTAGAGTTAACATTATGGGGTGATGCTATCAGCTTCTGACAAGTGAAGCAGAAGAAAAATGTATTTATCTTTTTATATGAAACACTTTAACAGTATGATGGATGGCCTAAATTTAGTTCCTGCTAACTTTTCTAACATCCATTGATATAGACTGATTAATGACTGTAAATCCAACTTACAAAAGACCACTTTCTCCAATAAATTGAGGCTGTTGGTTTCCTTTCCTAATAGAATAAAGATTGCTCATTCATTTCAACTGTTGTTTATACAAAATGGTTGTGTTGATTGCTTTGGATTAGCAACAGCATTTTGTTTTAGCCGTTAAATATGAGACAGTCAAAAAGATTACCCTGGTTTTCTCTGTTCATTTAATAAAATTATATTCAGAAAATTATACTTATTATTGTTTTTATCATAATTTCTGATTGAAAACTCAAATGACCTCCCTATTTTGATTTTAGCTGTCAACATACTGAAGGGATAGATTTGATATAGTTTAATACAGTAACATATCCCAAAGCTAGGATGAGTAGCTCTCTGATATTTGGTCTTCTTTGTTTAAAAATGAGAACCAAAACTTTTTTTTCAGTTCATTAGTAAAAGCAGAGGACTGCTTTGCAAAGTCTGAACTGTTGTTCCTTGTTGGAGCAGCTGAAAAATGTGATAAACTGCTTAGCTTAAAATGCTTATTTAATTGTATGAGATTTTTAATTACAAGTGCAATTGATGTATCATGTGGTATACTTTCAAAAGCTGGAGCATATTTAACTTGTGAGGAAATTAAAATACTTTCTCTTGTTAATTCACCATTTGAAATATGTTATCATGAGCCAGTATCAAAAGTGTTCGCTGCTTAGATTGCACTGTGATATTAACTCTGACACTCTGTTCCAAGCTCCGAGAACTGTAATCAGTTTGTGCATAATATTTTGTAATTGTCCAATGTTCCAGCTGCGCAAACAAACCAGCACCCTTCACACCTGGCAGTTATCTCCAACATGTTTAACTAAACTGAGATAGCCAATGATATTGCATACTCTGACAAACTTGTGTAAATCCTGAGATTTCAGAGTGTACTATGAGCTATCTGAGTATAAAAAGCTCTGAATAAATTAATGACAATTTGGACAGTGCTCTGAATTTTTGAACAGCAAGAGAGCAAAATGCACTCTGCCACTCCAAAAGTGAATTTATGCAACTAGCCTAACTTTAAGGGTTATATAAATTTATTTTCTGGAAGAGAGGTCTCTCTGTCAGAGATAAAGTGCCACAGGCAGGTTACTTTACGTTAATAATTTAGACTTCTGTTGAACTGAAATATCTTCCTATTTTGATATGGAGCAGGTAAAACTGATTTTTTTTACAAAACTGCACCAGTTTCAATTGAACAGTTAAGAAATTTAAACTCTGAAGTGATACATACTTCACAGTATCAGGTGTGGTATCATGATTGAATTGACAAGACAATGCTAGTTTATGTGAAATGAATGTAAAAATAGATAGATAGATTTAAGAAAAAAAATCTTATCAGTAAGAACGTTAATGAAAACATGTGAATGAAAAAATGTACATGGTGTTATCAAAATTGTAAACTGTGACAAGCTTTCAAGAATATTGTTTTCTAGCTGTCTTTTTACATATAAAGTGGGAAGGATCTCTGCTAATTACATCAAAATGATTACCTAATTCCTCTCGAAACAGAAATCCCTAATGACTTTCATGTTGAAATAACTGTAATGTTTGAATTACAGTACAAATAGTTCAGATTGATAAGGCAGGTGTTGAAACTGCCACTGCAAAGTCTACTTGTCAAGGGAAAAAAACACATTTGACTATTTCATAAATTATAATTGTTTGGTCAAAGTCAACATTTATTCAAAAAAATCTCAACAAAGTCCATGAGAAATGGATAAGAGAAAAATTGAGGAGATTTTTTTGTACTACCACTATCACAAACCCCTCCCCTGTGTGTGATAAATATAAATTACTGCCAGGGTACAGAAAACCCTTGAAACCTCTTCAAAGATGCAACATTCCCCCTCTCTGGCATGTCTGACAGATAGAGAGCAGTACAAAAATCTCTACACATGCTGAATTGGTCTCACAGAGCTTTTAAAGTAAATAGGGAAACTAAATTTGGTAAGGAAAATGTCTGTTCCCGAACCCATTTTTAGTATATTTTTCTTCCCCTAAGGCACAGATTGCTTTTTTGCCACAAAAAACAAAGAGGTCTGTCAAGATTCCATAGTCCCTTCCTCCATAAGGATTCTGTATTGATTATATGCAGAAATACTTGCCCTACATTTTTTCCTCTTCTCAAATTGACACATTATAGCTTGGTTTTCATTTTGAACATATGCCATAAATGTGTTTAACAGAGAGTGCAATATGATATATCACATGTTTAGTTTCCCATTGGGCAATATTGTTGTTTTGGTTTTTAATTTTACTCAATATGGTAATGATATGTAGGCAACCTGCTATACATCCAGGACCTGGACAAATCTAATCCTAAACCACATCAGTTCCACTCAGTAGGATGTCACAGACGCCTGTCAGCAGGGGATTTGGAGGGGCCATTGATGCTATTTGAAAGTAATGTTTTTAGAGCAGCCGCCCTACACCCCTGTAAATATTTATTAAAGATGTGGGACTAAGATCTCACACATGGGCCCTGGCCCTGACAGTCTGCAAACACCACTTGTTTAACTCCCATAATGCACTTTCAGATGGAAAGCACATGCAGCTGTTACCTGTCCCTGAAAGCATGAATAAACTGGTATTTGAGAGGCAAATTGCCCTTCTGTTTGTTCATTTCTGTTATTTTATCTGCTGATTTTTTGTGAACTCTACTGGCAGGGCATGTGCTGCCATGGTTAGCTTTTTTACAGCATCTCCTTAATGAATACTTAACAGGAGTTAAATGTCATGTAAATTCCTGATGGTCAACATCCTCCTGCTACAGATAGAAAGGCTAAGTGATGTACCAGACTACTGTATTTGTGTATCACTTACTTCTTTAAAAGTAATACACAGAAAATGATGGTCTTATACAATACGTTGAACCATTCATCTTCAGCCAATATGTTATTTGTTGAAATGTATGCTTTAACGTAACAAATCCTGTGTATCTGTCAGAGGCTAACCGCATTATTGTCTTCAGTATGGATTGCACTTTTAAGCAATTTTTCAATTGTCTAATCTCAACTGGCCTTCAAGAGCCAATGAATCTCTTCCTCTTGTTGTAAAATTTAATATTGTTGCAGTAAACATGAATACTTTACCAATGTATATGAAATTTGGTTGCTCTGTCTTGTAATTGTTGAACTGAGTTTGAAATTGACCTTGATCTGCAGACTGCAGCCAGTGTTCAACGTTATTGTATTCAATGTTTGTTTAATTTTTTCAGTCCTTTTTTTTTTTGATTGAGCCACTTTTACCACCCTTTCACCTTGAGATATTGTTCTTTCTTTTTGCTGTGATTTCCAGTGTTCTGCCTGTTTAGCACATATTGACATTGCTTTCAATTTCTTTTTTCATTGAAGCTCCACTCTTATGTCCAAATCTACCCCATTGTTGCATTGATTCCTACTGGAATGGTCTCAGGATATTTGATTTTGTGAAAATGAATGCCAGACACTCTAGCTTGACAGGTATACTGAGTTCCTTTGTATAGTCAGTCAAAGAAAAGCAGAGAGGTCCCACTAGGTAATTGCTTCTTTTTCCTTTAACCAAATGTAAATTAAATAAAGGCAGTTTGCTAAATTTAATTGAACTTATTATTTATTAAAAAGGCCTTCCTCTATGAAAAATGAATGAGTCTTTATTTGCCAAGTTGAAAATGCTCATGAAAATTAATACAAAAGATGATCAAAGTTTTATCCAATAGGAAATGATCACTTCTCGATTCTTGACTGTGCTTTGTGTACATGGTAATTATGGCTGCTGTAGTCAATAGCTTCTATTGACTATTAATGTTCTGTCTGGTTTATAAAGCTTCCATGGTTAATAATTAATTGAAAAAGTGTTGTTCAAGTAATTATTTTTAAACAATTCTTACAGTGTACCAAATTTGGCAGCCAGATATGATATTGATGAATAACTGAATGCTACAAAAAGAGAAAACTCAGCAAGTCAAATAAATACATCTCAGCTTGGAGAAATAAGAGAAGGATATACTCTTCAGCTGTAGATTGTGTTAGTAACACGTACAGAATGAGTATGTCCCAAGGTGTGCTAATGGAGAGACCTAAGGTAGGCTTGGATATATTGAAATTTTACAAACAATCTGGGTCCAGTCCCAGATATTAGGCCATGCTATGTTAGAGATACATGTAGGAGCTGCAGGGTATGACCTAACACTGGTAACTATCAAAGTATCATGATAGGAGGACCCTGATCTGGTCTGCTTCAGCACTACAAGCAGCGTGACTTAAATTCTGCATATGTTAATGATGGGGACACAGGTTACTGAGCATTGAGAGGTGGGTCTGTATGAGGGTCTTTTTCACAGTACCCTGGCCTTTCAGTTTGCAAAAACAGGGAAGGAAGCAGCTCCAAACCTAGTGGGAAGGTACAGTGAGATTTCATTTAATTCCCAATAACAAAAATTGTATTTTTCAAAATGTATGTGGTGTTGTATTTTTGATGTGGGTCCAACCTTAACACCACTGCTGTTCTTGGACTCAAGATGTCCTTCATAGTGGCATTACCTGAAGTGATCTGTTGCAATTACAATATTTGTATCCCACACAGTTATGATTTCCGTTTTGTTCTGAAACCACATTTATTATTTATCAAAAGCTTTGCACTTCCTCCTTGAGAATTCCCCCTCTGCTGTTTTTTTTTCAAACTACAGCTCTCTCTCTCTCTCTCTCTCTCTCTCTCTCTCTCTCTCAAAAAAACAAAATCAGCTCTCCACTTGGTAGCTGACACATCAAGTCCCTCATATCAAAACCCAATTAAATAAATGCATTTAAGAACAGAGCTGTAAGTCAAATCACCTTTCTTTCTGAATGATCAAAGACTATATAAAAGCAATGTATCAATAACCATTCTAATTTAATATTTGTATGGCACTGGTATTTATCTTTTGGACATTTGTGCTATATTAAAATCATATGTATGAGGAATGTATATGTGGGTCTTGAGAATACATACTCTGTGTATGTCTGCAATGAAGCTCTACATCCATGGAAAAATACTTTATAACACGCTATTCCCAAAAATATGAATACCCCTAGGTAGTTTTTCAGCTCAAATAACAAAGCTGAGTGCACATTCTTTAAAAGCACATTCACATTTTTGGTGATTAAGCTGTATTATTTTTAACAGCTTTTGCAGGGTCTTGTGCCTTTGGAGTCACTGCTCTGTCACTGGTATCTATAAAACGGATAAAACTGGCCCTGCAGCTGAAGAGCAACTACTCCAGTACGTTTGCCGCTGATCCAGAGACTTGTAATGTCCTGCAGGTCACAAATGCTGTTCAGCAGACAGCAAGTGCTGATTGGACTGGAAGTATAAGACTACAAAAGCTGGGAACAGCACTTGGATGTCCATGTGAAATAACCCTCAGGGGCAGTAAATCTTATCTTATCTTATCTTATCTTATCTTATCTTATCTTATCTTATCTTATCTTATCTTATCTTATCTTATCTTATCTTATCTTATCTTATATCTGGGTATCCAGTGAGGTAACATGAGTAAACCCATCCAACTCATACAGCCTCTACCCCCAGCAGGACGAACAGAAGCCAAGGACTCTACACATGTCCTTTATAAGAGTATCTACTACATTACTAAATTTTAAAACAATGAAGAAGATACTTCATTTATTCAAAAATCAAAATGAAAGAGGTTGTGTTGGATCAGTTGGTGTTCACCATAGCAGATTCCTGCTCATAGCTGGCTAACAACATAACCAAAGTCAGGTCCTGTGACTGTGAGCGTCAGCCCTTCGAAAACAGCTAGTGACCTTATCAGCTGAGCTCCTCAGCAGCCCTCTCAGAACTCTATTTATGGCAGCTACAGCGCTCACCATGTGATCGCAATCAGCAAAAGGCATGTTTACTCACTGAACTATTTGCTGTGATAAAGACTTTGACAAGAGTTGGGGTAAAAATGGGATCTGGGGACCCACAAATGATATCTAACACATCATGTCATGTCATGTCACTTCGAAGCCTCTAAAAGACATGGGTGGATAAATGAATTTGTCATTCAATAATCCTCAAGCGAAAAACTCACAGAGATAGCATACCCTAACAACACATAAATTACTTATATACATTTACAAATATAAAATTATGGCCAGCTTGCCTCTTCACCATTTATTCCTGATTTTGTTTCTTAAACTAAACTCAAGAATAATTTGTTTGATGTTAAATGCTTCATCTCAACTCCATGTGTTTAGAATAAATTGTAAACACTTCATTTGAAAATGTAATATTGTTTTTACCATTCAAACCAAATGGTATTTTATACAAGGCTGTCAGTCTGTTTGACCTTGCTTGCATTTACAGTGTTGAATTGGTATGCCCACCTGTCTGCAGTCTCATCAGGCATTCTCACTCAGCCTGGTGAACAAGACCAGACACAGAAAAAAGATTTAACATTAATATTCTGCTAAAGATGTGCAATCTGTCAATATCTGCTTTTCATTTTCAGCTAGCTGCCCATCTTTCTATGTCATCACCACAGCAGGAAACTGGAGTATCTGTCTCACTGTATCGCTCCTTCCCTCTGTATCTCTCCATATTCCCATTTCTTACATCTAAACCTCTCTCTCTCTCTCTCTCTCTCTCTCTCTCTCTCTCTCTCTCTCTCTCTCTCTCTCTCTCCTCATAGGTGTATGAGTAGAGTAGCAGAGCACAGGTTGTTGGCCCTTTGCACCCATGGTAGTTGTGTGAATATTGTTTTCAGTCAGAAGTGGAATAAGTTTTTCTACATGTTTGGATTAGTGCTGCTGCATGCTCAGCACTCCCCTCCTGAGTGACAATTCAAAGGATTACTCAATGCTTTGCCTTGCAGAATAGCCACCCGGAGCAGGTCTTCATACTGAGCCAGTGCCAGTGCTTCTCTACCATTTCCAAGGAAATATCATGCTTTGGTTTTTATCCTGTTGTGCTTTGAAATTTAAATGTTACCCGATGCTGGATGAATTCCACTATGGTGGAGGATGTGGTTGATTGGCTTTATGTTCCTGAATCATACTTTTCAAAGTACAAGAGGAAAATAAAAAAGAAAAGATCAGGAAGGTATTTTACAGCTCACAATGAAATTATATCTCTTCTACTTTATGCTATGGTATGGTACTATATGGAATGCTACCTCTGTGGTATTGTATGGTACCTTATGGTAACGTATAATATGGAGCCATTGGTCAATTCATAACTCAGACAATTTGACAAGATGCATTAGTTTGCAGTAACCCATAGTTGAAACCTGCACCAGTCCTGTATGTGACTGACAAATGTTTCCAAACATGTGAAAGGAAGCGTAAGGTATATGTGAGATTTACCATGGACTGGCTTTGAAGTGCAACTATTTCATTTTTTCAGTTTTCCAGTTTGTTGTGTTTTCATCATTACAGTGATTGTAAATTAGCTGTCAAGTACAGAGGAAATACAGTATGGTATGTGACTATTTCAGAGAGACCATATTTTTTATCACTTTTATTACTGCCTCTGCCTAATCCATCAGTAGGATGGGAATAAACAATTGTACATAATATAGAGTGTATAAGATTTACTTCCCGTCTGAAATGTCATTTTTATTCGCAAATAACCCAAGGACTCATGTCACACTTTCCAGAAAATAATACGCTATTGATTATCTCACTGTATGCTACTTCAAACAAGTCAAGTTTTAAGATATCTGCATTCTGTCAAGGATTCTAAAACATTCAAAGACTTTGAATTTTCAATCATATGCTACAACTGTTTTTTCCCTCTGGAGGTAGAGGATTTAATATCCAAAAACCAAAAGTGAAATAGATCTGTCATTGTGCACTAAACATTGGGAAACCAAAGTTCTATGCCAGAATATAAAGTAAAATGGATAAACAATACATAATAACTAAGATCATATTCTTAGATCAAATTACATCTATGTGTTAAATTGCTATACTTTTTCTTACATTCTGAACAGAGGTGTACAGCTAAAAATATTATATTACATAGCCTACGCTGTTATTCCTTTGGCAAACAGTTATTTCACACAGGACAAATTTTGTATGTACTGTCTGATAAAACAAAAAGCAAAAACACAATCGACAGAGAATGACTTATTTGTGCAACTCAGTTTGTGTACCACCTTTTTTTCTATCTTTTTTGTATTGGACTTTGCTTACATTTAAAACATAATTTTAAGCAAACACAATGACAAATTAACAAAAAATTTTTTTTCAATTTTTTCAAATTCGTTATCTTTGTTTACGTAATAGAACCCTGAAGTCCTGTCTGAGATTTGACTGAGGAGAATGTATCTTCTGAAAAAACTGACTGTTGACAGAGGGTTCAAACCAGTATAGGGGGTAGCATCTTGAGGAGTGTTTTGCCTAACCACATCTGATGAGATTAAAGGCCCAGCACTGTCAGCCTGCTGTGTGAAGGGCCTTGTACCACTTAGGAGAAGTCAAATCATCTGGAACAGGAAACACAAGCAACAATATCCTTCTCCATAAGTCATCTTTCGCTCTCTTCTCCCAACATGCTCTCTTTCAGAGGCACTGACTTCCTTTTATTCGATAGCCTTGATGCTTTTCTGCCACTCTGTACTCACCACAAAGGAAGTAACAATCACCAACCATTGTGAGGGGAATCAGAGGGAAGGAAGTCAAAGAAAACCTTCCGATCTTGAGAACTTGATAAATTATCGTGGTTACATCCTTTGGTGTCATGTATCATATGAAAATCACAATCTCTATAAAATTTAACAAAAAAAAGCCTTTTTTAGCATATATTTCGTATATTGAATGGAACTTAAAATATATCTGAATATCTGAACTTAAAAATGCCTGCCTTACTAATTGAGTTGACTTTTCTATGCCCACTTAATTAAGCTATTAAACTATTTAACCCTGAGTCTCACAAATCAAAGCGATTCCTCTTAGAAACATAATAATAATGCTTTTAATCAGTCTTTTTCACATCCATTTTTTATCACGTTTACTCTCTTTCGTAATTAAATCCTGCAATGGTGTTGTTGTTTTTATTTTTTCTGAAGTGCCTCCCAAAAGATGCTTTTTTTCAGTTTCCAGGTGTGTTTGAACCTGCGTACATCGCAGACATGAGTGCTGGCTCTGGGGAGCCCATTAAATGGAACCCTCTTATTTTTACAGTCTTGAAGGAGGACTGCGGTGCAGCGCATGTGACAGAAGGTGTATATAAAAATAGTGTGCCATCTGTTTAAAGCTGAGATTCTGAAACTCTCCTTCACAACTCAGCAGGGACTCAATTAAAATGTGAGTTTAGTGGCCAGAGGAAGAGTGGCCCTCCAGTTGCGTCTGGCTGAGCTGTGTGGGACTCTGGTAGAGGAGGCCCCAGCCTTACATGGGGCTCCCATCCCCAGGCTCTCTGATGCTGTGACAGTTTCACAGGAAACCACAGGAGGCTTCCTCCTCAAGGACATGTATTTTTCATGTAGACAGTAAGGTAAAAATCTGTTTAAAATGTATGTCTGTTGCATGTTTGTTGCTGTTGACATTGTTATTGTTGTTGTTGTTATAGCAGTTGTTTCTGAGAATTCACTGCTGACCTTCAGGCCATGCTATCTGTATATTCTATTGATACAGAGGACCAGGTGCCAAGATATTTTCAGGGATTCAAAGCAAAGTGCAAGTCATTCTCAAGCCTTGAGATCTGCCGAATACCCAAAGTTGACCCGAAGGCATGAAAAAAAACTGACTCGGGCCTTGTCATCGCAGTTTGGAGTTTCAAAACAAAACAAAGAGAGAGGGGCCTATGGGATCCATCTCCAAATGAAACTCCTCTGGGTGAGCCAGAGAATTTTCCGGATGCCAGTCAGTGCACGGTCCAGCCTGAGGGATTACGCAGACAGGCAACTCCAAAAGGAGACTGATTAAACACTTGAGAAGAGACAGAGAGGAGATGCATCCAGCAGTCTTGCTTAGTATGCACAGGGTGGACAGCCATACAAGTGATCACCTTGACAGGGCAATGGCAGAGAGCAAACTCTGAGAGTCAAAATAATGCTGAGTGGCCAACAACGGCATAGTTCCCTGATCTAGGACTGAATCATACATTTGCATTGCTTGTGCTATGGAGTCCTAGTTATGGACTAATATCTTTGAAAAAAAGAAAACAAAAATCTTTTCTATTTTTCTAAGAAAAAAAATCTTTCAGTATTCAATAATACCAAAACTCAATTAACACATTTTATTTTGTGTTTTACCACTGTTATGGCCTGCAGAACTAAACATGTGGAAATAACAATAACACTGCAACAACTAATTTGAAATTGAACTCACCCCATGAGAAAGAAGACATATGACTAATGCTAAGAAGTCTAAAGCAGCAGGTCATGTATAACAACCCATAGTATCAACATTATAGACTGCATGACGATAATCAGCAGTCTGCCTGAAATGCCGTCCAGTATTGCATTACTTAACAGTAGGTGGTAGCATTAAAAGCAATTACATGAGTGCTTGAGTATATTTTCACATAATATTAACAGTGGTTTTAAACAGACTGCTATGGGCAAGAATGGAAAGACTTGAAAAAGCACGCTTTGCCAAACAAGAATGTGATATTGAAGGTCTTCATGCATGTTATCACACCAGTGTGATGCTCTTTTGTCTTGAATTGAGAAAGGAAATTTTCCATACCTGACCCAGATGTTGCTGCTCATTAACCATCTGGGGTAACGGCCTCCGCCTTTTGTTAAAATGTGCTTGCAATTTTCTCTTTAACTGAGAGGGACACTTTTGCATCCAAAAAGAAAAGGCAAGGGACGTTTGCTATCCACCCCCCTGTGCACACCACTGGATGTTAATTAGATGTTAACAACTCTGCATGTGTGTGCTTAGCTACAGCAGCTTCCATCTCTACCTCTCCATACTTCTTCTCCTTACTGCTCTAGGGTTGTTTAATTTTTTATGATTCAAGTTAATTACACAAGGGGAAGAAAGAAGGAAACAGTTCATGTAAAAGGAATTGTATTTTTAAGTAACTTAATTGCAATTAAAAATGAATCCACACATGTTTTAATACTAATATCAATACTAAAACCAGGGTGTGAACAAGAGGGAGCTTGGCTCTGCTTAATAAGACATGATCTCCCCTGAAAACATGATTTGTGAAATTTTGGCCGGTCTCTAAAATATTGACAATATGCTATTTTTCCCATGCATTTCTATATCTCAATCATCATATATCATGCATTTGTGTGTTTATAGGCTGTTCTGCTATTTGACTCATCCGTGTCTTATTTGTGCTGATAAACTATAGAATATAGTACATCACTCTGCAGCATATACTGTGCCCTGCTTTAGTTTGCCATATTATATCATTCTGTGATGTTTGGTTTTGATACCCGTGTGGAGGCTTGATGTGGTCATTAACCGATTATTATATATCAGATGTGCAGACATAAAGCAAGTAGGCCTAAATGCTTCCAGCTATGAATGTTTCTTTGCAACAAAGCAAGCACCCCCCGCCCCCCAACTCAGAGATGTATTAGTCATTAGGTACAATGCACGATCACACAACCTGGTGAAATGACCACAGTACAAGACAGCAATGTAGTCTAGTGAGTTGTACTTAATAATTGTTGCTACGTCTGGATGGGACTATGTTTGGAGAAAGCCAAAGAAAGGCTTAAACGCTCATTGCCCATTCTCAATTGTTCAAAATATTGGTGGATTTGTTCTGGTAGCCATCTCATGAAGCAGTCCATGAGCCTAACCCAATCACAAGACCTAAACATCACTGAACATCTATGGGAAGTTCTGTAGCGCAGAGTGTAGAAAATGTTTTGCTCTCCTTCATCTCTGAAAGAACTGGAAGCTTTCTTTCTTGAAGAATGGTCCAATATCCGTCAAGAAACCCTTCAAAACTTGAATGACTGTGTGTGTGTGTGTGTGTGTGTGTGTGTGTGTGTGTGTGTGTGTGTGTGTGTGTGTGTGTGTGTGTGTGTGTGTGTGTTTGTGTTGTTTAATGTTCTGCACTATATTTGTGAACCACTTGTTTAATGTTCTGCTCTGTAAGTATGGCCAACAGCACTATCAGTGTTCAGCAGCTGTACTTGGTTCCCTTGTTAATCCAACATACCACAGTATGTTAAATTGTCTGTCAGCATATTCATTACAGCAGTGCAGGATAAATTGGATGGAAACTAAGAGGTACTCAAAGATACTTGCAACAAAACCTCCGTGAACAACAATAAATGAGACTTTTTCCCCCTTATCTTATGAGGGCGCAGTGCAAGATTAATGATTTTCCTGAGGAAAGCTAATGCAAATCACTAAAAATATTATGCTTACAGAGGGAGGTGTGTTATCTTGGCCTGAGGTGTATGAGGATGAATAAGGAGATCCACATCTCTGTGTGGTCTCCCTTGGAAACATCATTATATTTGAAGTATCCCCCACTGTACATTTATTGTTACACCACAGTTGAATGCTTTTCAAGGGAAGGCAGGTGGCAATATTTTTATGACCAGCAGAACAAAAGAAAAATAAATATGCTTATTTTGGCCACCTTACTATTTTTTTTACATTGTGAGAACTACAAAATACATTTCCCTGATAGTCACACATATCCAGGTTGATTTAAAACCCACTGTTTTGTACATACTCAAACCCATTTTGTATTTCTCTTACTGGAGCACCTAAGGCAAAGGACGCTACAGAAGGTTATAACAGCTATCTCCCAGTCAGTATCTGAGCCCAGACAGCTCTGGGTCTAGTGTAGAATGGTGAACCTCAGCTCTTTGGTGTCATTGGGTCTGCAGATTGTCAGCATGTAGATCAGCTGAATCACTTTAAAACACAGGGAACTCACCTAACCTCATTTTTTTGGTTCTGTATTGGGTGCTGATTTTAAGGTGAAATCAAAAACGGACGACTCACTAGGCCCAGGGTTGAGGTCTACATTCATTGATCTTCCACTTCCCTGGCACAAGTTCAATTACAAAAGTCAAATGCAGGAGTAAAAAAGCAAGGAAATAAAATAAATCCACTCTTTTAATTTGTACTCTGAGTAAACACTCAGTCGTCAAAAAATGTTAAATCATTGTTATGAAACTGAATGAAAATGAATCTGTTATCATTATGGATGCCAAATATTTACTGGATTACAAAAGACCTCCCTGGGTATACAAAATGTCTACTGTGAATGTACAGCATTGTGCAAAAGTATTATGTGCTCTAACCCTCTTGTCATATGAATGTTAATAATCTAATACAACGTAGAATTATAATGGCTTCACTGTGAATTTAAGCACAGAATGTATCATGGCAAATGAACAAGAACTTTTCAAACTGACCCTTGCTTTTACCCTTTGTTTTAAATTTATCATCCAAAAATTTTAAGTCCCGCAGCGGAATCTGACAGCACTAAATGTTCATAGACATGTCATTCACTATCTGTCTGCGTCAGCCTCAAGTGCCCTTCACAAAGGAGCCTTTCTGAGGGCTGATTTAGCAAAAAAAAAAAAAAACCTTTAAAGCAGCTCTATTTTCATTGACAGTGTAAAACATTTATAATGACATTTTCAACACCCATTTTCCACCTCCCAATCCATAAAATAAAATAAATTAAAATTATATTCTTTTGCTTGACAGGTCTTAGAGGGCTTCTCTGTGTGTCTTGGGCCTGTCATTTCAGTGCCAATCATGGAGTTTGCACCTCATCCAGATTCAAATCCTGTCCTGAAAAAGTTTTATGGGAATCTTGAGCACATCTGCTGAATTTCCATGTGCGAATTGCATTTGCATTTGATGCAATCTGAGAAAGAGAGGGCGAGAGTGATACAATGAGAAAGAGAGAGGGGGAGTGAGAGAGACCCTTTGGGATACTATTGCTGCTCTGAAGTAATTGGCAGTCAGTGAAGAGAGAAGCGGTTCACAAGTCTCTCACCCTCTCTCTCTCTCTCTTTCTCGCTCTCTCTCTCACACATACACACACACACACACACACAATTGCCTGTTCATCAAGGGGGTTCCACTGCGAGCACACTGCTGAGCCTATTAGTGCTTTTCAATTAGCCGCTGTAGTGAACTACAGGTGAGTTGACTTCTGCTCGAACACAGTGACTCTCAGTTAGAGTAATTAAGGGTTGAGGAGAGATGGAAACCAGGCCAAACAGGTTTGAGATATGGGAACCACAGAACCACCCTGCTGCTCCACACAGGTGGAATGTAGTAGAATCAGATACAGCAATGTACCTTTTCATCAATGTTTCTGTACTCTGTGTAATAATGGGTCTGTTGATGAATTTCATGTTTTATTACAAAAGTGTATACACAGGGATGTGCAACTATGTGCAAAAATATAATAATTATTATTATTAAATTGTCTAATCCCTTGTCTCCCTGCCTACCCCAATAATCAAACTAATAATTTTTGTACTGTGTATGTTTTACCATGAAAGTGCTATACCGAGGGTAATAAATAAATAAGTTATTTATCTAACTCATAAACTAGTCTCATGGCCAACTTATTTGTTTTGCCATTTATTTGTTTTACTACTGACCTTTGACAACCAGTTACTTAAAGTGACTATGCACAAATGAGTTGTGACAATGGGTTGAAGCTGAAAACTGAAGACAATTATTTTCTATGCTATTGCCTGGTTCTAATTCTGTCACTGGAATCTACAAATTAGGAAGTTATGTTGCAAAGGTTCAGTGATCTGAAGCTTTCAGTGATTTTAATCCTGCTTGCTTGATTTTATCCATCTTGTATAGAGCCTCCAGAAACCTTAAACAGAGTGTACACTGTTCCAGGACAGCTGGAACAACTAATTTCAAGTCATATATTCCAAAGGGGAAAAGGACATATCAGTGACAGCCATTGCTTTATCCATGACCCAACAACATCGCTCCGTGTGACTTCACTGACTGCAATATGCTGTCAGATTAGAAAGCTTCTCAATGTTACATCATGCAGGGAGATATGATGGCGCTTAAACATGCAGGCACTGCACATGGGTGAATATATACAATATGTACATCTACAGATATCTGCACCCCTTTTAGATGTTCTCAGGAAACATTGGTAACAGATATGTTTAAAAAGCAATACATATTTCTGAAAAGCATTGTACATGTATATGCACAGCTGTATACTCATAATCTTCTTTGCATCATTTTATTTGTTTAAAAAAGTGAACAGAGATAAACATGAATTACAGAAAATATTATTTTACACATAAAAAATCCAACTTCCTCCCCCAATGTACAGCAATAGTCACCTTAGTTCCATTCCATAGTCAGCTGGAAGATGCAGCTCCTGGCTAACTGCACAATAGTAGCATCATGCTTAGTCATCATGCAAATTGACGAGATTGATTTGTCCTTAGCTTTGATTTATTTAGTTTGTAAAGTTTTGTTAAGTTGATGCTAGCCATGCCAACGTTTGAGAAGAAAAGCATTTAAAGCTGACTGTCAAAACAAAAAGCGAATGTTGATTGAAACCTGGCCAATGTGCCAGAAATGCTATAATTGAAAAATTAAGTCAGAACTCTGTTGATCTTAGTTTTTTAATGTAGTATTAAGATAAGAAAATAAAAGGAAGACGTATAACAGATAAGGAGAATTTATCAGCTTTGTAAGCTGTTTCAGGTGAATCATTTATCTGTGGGGAGAGAGAACCTGTGCTGGTGCTCTGAACACCCTGCATATCAGCTCTGTATTGGGCAGTGGGAATGTTCTCAAGGCTCCTCTCCCCTTGGCACTCCAACAGCTTTATGAAAAATTGTGTTTCCTGTGGACAACAGCATATCATCTCCAAATCTCACCACCCTAGTGACAGCCATGACCTTGTTAGAATACAAAAGTGAAACATCCTCTTTCAAGTTGTAAAGAGTCAAAGCCTTATTACAATTTTATGTGTTTTTACCCCGGGAAACACACACACACACACACACTCTCTCTCTCTCTCTCACACACACACACACACACACACACACTGACAGAATGGATGGATGGATAGACCGAAAGACAGATAGATAGATTGTTATTACATATTTTTGTGTGTGGACCCTTCAAACCATACATGGCTGGTATATATTTAGTTACAGCAGCAGCAGCAGCAGCTTAACCTTGATATGAGAAAGGTGCAAAATGATGAGGCCAACAGTTCTTTCATCAGTGCTCAGGTATGGGTGTGAACCCTGCTGTATTTTTCAGGTGAGACACTCTTCAATATGAACAAGTTATAACAAAATCTGTCTCATTTATCCACATTTATCTTATTTGTTAAATAGAGCCATGCCTCCAGCCATCAGCAGGGGCCAGAAGATGGTGTACACTATGGAGAAGTATTGCACCGCCCAACTCTCAAAAGAAAAGCTGCTGAATCCACATCAGTCTCAGTGCTTTATTGAGTTCGGCACTTCTGTGTCATTCGCCTTCAGCTGTTATTCTTATGGTGCGGCTAGTTAGAGGAGATCAATAGTCATATCAAACAAGCATTGCAGAGGCCAAACTGAGAGGTCAGAGAGATTGATCAGCAGGTTTCCCAGCACCACCAAATAATTTCTCTTCCAGTTTTCTCGAGGCCACAAAAGATTGAAAAAAGCTTAAAAAGATGGGAAATTCATGAAAGTGCCTCAGCTTTATATTGACCTTTGAACTGACTATTTTTTTCAGTGACTTGCATTAATGATCATGATGGTTTAGCTATGTTTGTCTACACAATATGTCCTCACCTCCAATTGCTGAAGATTCAAAGATTGCTACAGATTAAATCATTGCCCCATCTAAAAACATTTTAAGTTACCTCATTTGGAGGACAAAGATTTGATGTTTCAACCATTTCATAAACATATACTGAAATGATTTCAAATTAGGTGCTTTCAGTCAAAACCCTATGAACAAGTCAACCTGATGAGCATTTGCTGCTAACCCAGTCTTTCACTTCATAGAAAGCAGAGTTACATAGCAGATATCACGATCACTAGCTAGCTTTGCCTGAGGTGCACTTGACTTAATAATGTGACAATATTTCCTGTAATATGTATTTTAGCTGGGTAGGTAGCACATTGTTGGACTGGGGCTAGCCATAAGGAGGGATTTTTCAAAAACCATTGCTCCGTAACCTCTTCTTTGTAACCATCTGACAGCATTTACACTGCTAACAGGAAATGATACCATGTACAATGATGAATCAAAAGGCCTAACTACTGTTGGCCCGTATTTGCAGCAATTGTTTACCTAACATCGTATTGTTAATGCCAAAGTATCAATTATCATGTATGCATTTGTAAGCATAATTGGATGTTAAAAAAATACTGATACTAATACTTTATGAGCATCAGCTTACTTTCTGCTAGTTGACACTGCGCTGGTATCTGCAAATTATGACAAAATAGCAGGAATTTTACATGTCATAAGTGTCATGTCCCTGGAATAACATATTATTATTATTATTATTATTATTATTATTATTAGTAGTAGTAGTAGTAGTAGTAGTAGTAGTAGTATATTTTATTTATGTACATTTACCTACATTTATTTGTTGATGGCTTTTCCTTGCTGATGCATAAAACATATTAATATGCTTTTTATAAAGTTTTAAAGAGACTGTTTTATTCTGCTCTTGTCTTTTTAGGAAGACTGGGTAAGCAAAGTGAGTGGTATGGTTAATGTGTAGGTTTGGGTTGGAATGGTTTAGAGGTGTCAGAAAGAATAATATAGAATATAGACATATTTAAAGCACAATATACAACTGCTGATTTACCAGCCAAACATATCACCACATCATTAATAAAATGATGGGAATTTTGTTAGTTGTTATCTGGGTTGCAGGCAGGAATGTTCAGGCCAATGGAATCATCATAATCTTTCAACATTGAAATGCTAGGACTGGATATTATGCATTCATTTCCTTAGGGGCTGCATGTTTGAGTGGCTATAACTCAAAACCTAGAAATAGTATCAGCTATTAGAGCACAAGCAACAATCTGTATGCAGGAAAAGCTTTATGTTCCACGTTCTGCATGGCTAGCAAAAAAGTTGTGGGAATAGATACAGTAGCTCTAGCAGTCAGATCCAGCAAAAGAACAATTGGAAATATTCTCATAGGCAAATTAAGGCTTAATTAAGTATTCCCATGAGTAATAGTCTTAAAAATGCAGTGTGTGTTTATTAATATGACACGATTGGCATTAACACAGTATGCTGCATAGAAATTGTAGATGTTATGCACAAATGATCACAAGCTGTGCAGTTCTAAGGATGTATTGCATGCATGGGTTAGTTTTGGCTGCTGCAGTTAAAGTGAATGTATCAAATTCCCTGAAGCGTGCAGAACAAACACCCCCCTGCTCCAGTGGCAGCCGACACACTGAACACAAACACTGCAACAGAGGGTACGAGCTCAGTAAGCAGCCACAATCTCTGATCGCAAGGCCAGCATCTTCCTTGTTCCTCTACTGCAGCCAAGCACTCACTGTACTCTCCTCCACGCATTTCCCCTGGGCTCCGTCCAGCAGCAGGATTGGATTGTTTGCTCGGTTGTCGCTTGTGTCCCTGTATTAACGATTAAAAAAGCAAAAGAGCCTCTTATCTGTCTGCTTTCACCTCATGACACCCGCTTATTCGTTCAGACAAGCAAGGGATTTAGGAGCCGGCTTTATCTGTTGAGCGCCTAAATGTTTTTCTGCACACATTTGCTTGATATTGCAGGCTATGGTGGAAGACTGAGGTATACGTTGTTTAACGCAGGGGGACACCCATAGAGAGGTCACAGAAAATACTGAACTGTGTGGCAGTATGCAGATAGCACTCATCCCCCCCATTGGTGATTACAGTCTTTGGGCCTGGCAGCAAGGGACAGTTTGCCGGGCCCATTTCAGCTCAACTGCTGTGAATTGGATTGAGTTCCTGGCAGTGACAGGGGTGAAAATTACACAAGAAACAGGTGCATGAGATTGCCACGTTTAGAACCACGAAGGTCCTGAGACGTGGACTGAGCCGATTGTGGAATTTACTCTCTCTTTCAGGACAGCTTGTACTATAGGAGGTTCTGTCCAGAGGCACCTGAGAGTATGAGAAATGGATTTCTTATAATTTCATTCCTCTAATATCATTTTCTTCTTCAAAAGTCTAGTGTTTGATGTCAGAATAGAGGCAGTGCCCTATGGGTAAGATCTTGCTGATGGCATGAGAGGCTGTTATTTTGAATGGCAGTACACTTGCGAAGAGCAGCAGACATGATCGAACCACATAGATACAAGCGGCATGCTGCTTAAGATCACATTATGCTAAATAGCAGCAGGCTGCTGAAATTACAAGCCTGACAGAGGTCATCCCTTTCATGTTAGAAATGCACTTAACCTTCTGCGTTGTCTCTCCCTGCAGGCAGTTTCTGGAGCTCCAGGCAAAATTTCTAAATCAGGCCCCCTTTGACCTCAAGGCCCCTGTATAATTATTTGTATTTGCATATCAGGTAACTAGCTAATGTTTTCATGTAAAAGTGATTATCATAGTCTGGTTTAAGCGAATTGCCTTTGTGGGAGTGAGGTAATATTGTTCCCTGACTGCACCCTTCAGCTGGTTCTGGATACAAACAAGACCATATGTGAGAAAATTTTTCTCACAAAAAACCCACTGCAGATGCTGTGTGTATGGCCTTTCCCCTTTACAAAACGTTTTCAGCAACTCCGGGAAGAGTGATTCTCAAGTCATTCTGTTTATGATGTCTTAATCTAACGTAGTACTCCTCCCGTCAAAAAGGAAAGTGCAAGGCCTTCATTTTCCCCTTTTCTCTACTATTTGGAGATATTGGGTCCGCACCAATTTGAAGATCCAGGCTGCGTTTATTCTCTCCTCCCTCTCACTCATTAAAATACATTAAAACCATTTTGCAGAAGACTGAAGGGAAATTAATGTCATGAAAAATGAAATGGCAAATCTAGTGGCATGTAATGTGTACACTCATAGATAAGGTCCTCAGTAGATTCTAGTCGATACAATGGGTTCTAAAATAATACGATTTCAATTATTATAACCATTGTTAATGGAAGTGAAATACTTTATTTTGCACCTGATCAACTGGGTCAGAGTCAGACTGTGAAATGTAATTCATCAAATTTTCAGTGCTTCTTTTAACATTTTTTCAGGAGAAAACCATAAATCTAACAGACCGGGTTGATTTGTGTCACTTTAGTTTTTAATGACCGACTTCAGGATGAATGTCATTCCAACTCCTGGAACTTCAATTAATGTCTAAACCTGTAAATCCTGTCCTCCAATTATAAGAGCAAGGATAATCTTGTAGAGCACATAGTCTGAGTTTTGGATTGTTTCACATTTAGAGCAGGTTAGTGAGAAGGCAGACCCACAGCTAGAATCTGAGGTCCATGAGATCTCTGGACAAATGCTTTCCTTCTTTTCATTTTCACATTTTTATGTAACCCAACACAATCCCAAGCCACTTGGTCACACTATCCCACCCAGGCAATAGCTTTCTCCTTATTCCAGTCAACATCACCTAAACCTGTCCTAGCTAATCCTGCTCCATAAACCAATGGGCAAAAAGGAAAAAGAAATCCCACAAAAAATATACAACAACTTGCTTTCTAATTACTTACCCTACAGCTCAGATCTCTTAAACATATTTCATATTGGGTATATCATTAACCTTTCAGCTCACTTGAATGTTTGCTTTATTAAGAGTTCATATAAGAGTTATTATAAGATCAGTACATAGTGCACCAGACACCTCCTGCAATGAAGAAAGTAAACATATTTTACATTAGTTTTTATTAAACTTAGTATGCTATTAGCTTGAGGTTTAACGAAAACCACCAAAAGAAATAATATGCTAATTCAGTTGTTCAATAAAAGATCATCAAGAAAGATTAGCCTATCACATCAAATAAATGTATGATCCTCTTTACAGAGCCTTTTGTGCTGTTTTTGACATGAAATGGGTTGCACACATCATTTATAACTATTTAATTCACAAATAAAATGAAAAAGCAGATATGACTTTATAACCACAGAGCTAAATGCTAATCTCAAAGTACAAAGGCCATATACTGTTCCTTTCTGCCTGTCACAGAAGACTGCCAAATGACAATAGTTATTTAGGTCAATTCTTTGCTTGATGACTTAATCATTGGAAATTTGATGGCTGGCAAATAGCTTTGAAAAAGAATAACAGCCTTTGCTTCTCACAGTTACAGGGAGACAAATTAAGTCTACGATATCAACATATAAATCATTAGGATTCCTTTTGTGACAGTGGCATTTAAGCATCACATCACATTTTGACAATGAACTAGTCAATTGTGCTTCATTCTGCAACACTTCTTAGAGTCTAGCTGTAGTGCACGAATACATCTCTAAGTCAGAACTGTTTTTCGGGATTAAATATTTTTCTCCTCGGCATAGTTGCACTTTGCTGCCAACATGACCGCAGAGCCTTGGTAGAGGAAAACTGGGGATCATATTGTTCTCACAACCTCACAGCCTCAATCCCATTTTTCATAGAAAATTGACATCACTTTGGCTGTAGCAGAAAAGCCCTCCACGCAAGATTGAAACAGGGGCTGGATGGAAATCAGCAATATTAATGAGAACGTTGGGTATCGGGGTGGAGGAGGCGGGGGTCCTGGTTTTCTGTTCTGCTTTCATTGAGCTCTGGAGGAGCATTAACTTGCAGCGGTTCCAGGGAGATGAACCCCGGGCGCCCTGCAGCATGGAAACTGAAGCATGACTACCCGGAGAAGGAGCCCACAAATAGGTCAGCGTGGGGCTGAATATTAACCAGACAGGAGTCCTTCGGCTACATCACGGGGCGAAATGGCCTTCCATTCGTACGGCACTTCCGCAGATATACTGCCAGTCATTGTGACAGGGCTTGCAAAAAACACTTGATTGCATGGAGATTAAGGGGCCTGTTCTAATAAGAGCATGGTGGAGTGTACGCTGTGATGTTGCTACTCTTCAAACACAAGGTGTCTGTGTGATTTCAAGGATAAGCAACAGACTATAAAATAACCACATACTGGCGCACCCCAGTAGCTCATCTGGCAGAGCACATGCCACATAAGGCCAATCCCTTACCACAGCAGCCCCGGTCTGAATCTGGCCTGGGACCCTTGCTGCATGTCCCCCCATCTCTTTCTCCCCCACATTTCCTGTCTTTCTACTGTACCTATCAATTAAAGTGTAAAAATCTCAAAAACATAATCTTTAAAAAAATAACCACATACTTGTCACCTCAATTGCCTGGACCCTTCAATCACCCTTAGGCCCTTTACAAAATACAGTGTTCCGTGTAACTCAGAAACTTGATAAAAACATACTAAGCTAATAATACTAACCAACAGTAACTACCAACAAAAAAAAAAAAACTACCAATGGCTGAATGTTTATCTGAACACAGTATCAACCAGTGTATAGTGCAATTATACCTTATCAATATCATTTTACTGATGGAAAATGGTGATCATTACTCTGAAATTCATATTTTTCATTGATGAAAAAACTATTGAAATTAAACAAAGGTGCGACTTGTAGCACTGATATGTCCTGTAGGGAAACCAGCAATGACTGACATGGAGAAGGTGTCAGACACTCATGTTAGACAGCTCACAAATGAAGCTTGAGTTAGCAGGTCACAGAAAAGTATATGTATCATTTTGGAAATTCACATATAAAAAGTAATGACTGTTCCGATTAGATTCAAATTACTCTTGGATTAATAGCTGGTAAAACTGGAATTAAGTTATAAAACAAGAAGCCTATTTACAAAAATTAACATTTAATAATTAAGTTATTAACAATTGTTATTGATAAAAGACCAATATTCTTTAAGATAATACATTTTGACATCACTTCAAAGTCATGAATAACTTTGAGCACCCTCTGGTCCCAACCTTTTCCTATATTCATGATTGTAAGGAACAAAAAATACAATACAAAGAGAGCATAGAGCTACATTTTACTGTGGTCAAAGACTGTTGTGACTTAAAATGTGACACCTTCTGTCAATAATAGCAGATTCAATCATTTAAAGTACAGACTGGTTTATAAGATTTGGTAATGGTGGCCATTAGAAAGTAAAAGACAGCACTCAAAAAGTTTTAGCTCTTCAGAAAGTTTAAGGACAGACTGCATAGACTTGCATAATCACAGGCAAACTAGAGGGTTTGGCAATGAAATCCTGCCATCTGTTGTTTAAATGTGAAACTACAACCTCCCCTCCTGCCTGTTATCCCCTTATGAAGCACAAATCAATTCAAAATGTCTGCCCAACAGCATAATCAAGCACATTGCACATATATATGTGTGTGAACACCCTGGATACTTGCAGAGGAAATGGAGTGTTTTGTGTAAATATTTATAATTGAAATGCTGATCAAAAGCCGTTTTGAGGCTGCTCTCAGGCCCAAGATTATTCAGTAATTGCATCGATCACTTTTACATTAATTAATTCCACACAAGCATTCTTGATGAAAGCAAACATCCATTAGCCAATAAATTATTTTCTAAGGATCTGAAGTGTGTAACCGAGAGAGCCCTTGGCTCCAGGAACTGTAGTCTTAATTAGATGTATTGAGCGGAACAGGGCTTGTTTCTCATCAATTCAATTACAATACTGTACATTAGGACGCTTACAATCGGTTCCACTGTGTTGAAAATAATGGATGTTTTTGAGAATAGCTGGTTATTAAAAAAGAGGCTCCCAGTGATTTCTGGCACTGCACAGGACTTTAATTCAAAACTCAAACATCGCCCTCACACCTATGGCCCCCCTTCATTTATTGCTGACAGGACATGCTTTCCACTAGTCTTTTGACAGATCATTAACTGTAGAGGTGATAGTGTTAGTCAAGAAAGAATACATTTCCGCCATGCAATATTTCCCAGGAATTTCAGACAATCCTGTGTCCTCTCTGCTCATCTGAGTCTTTACCGCTATTGATTTTTATCATAGATAAGAGGCCTAAATCTCTCAAGGAGCTTTAAATCTCATCTCTGTTAGAGACGCTGTATTAACTTCCTGACATACAGTAAATAACCTTCAGTTATATTTCTTGGGGCTTCGGGCTTCTGCCTCACACTCTGGATATGTCACCGCCATTAACTGCAGTAAATGGCACATTTGGATACTTTTGGCCAAGTAAAACACATCAGGTTGATACGCGCCCATTCTCTACGACTGTGCAGTGACAAGGCTTCATCATCATTAAGGCTGGCTAAAGGTTGTGAACCACAAGAACAACATAAAAAAATCAATTACCAACACTTCTCCAAACTGGGTTTTCAGTCCAAACTCAGACATAAACTAAATGGAGCTGTCCATCTTGGTCTTAGATTTTTCTAAAATATGGGCTTTTCAGACTGATAGGTGACAATTGCCCATTTTCTTTTGACCGTAATTTTCTCACACCAAAGGAATTTAAAATGCTTTAAATCAACCAAAAATGGGCTTAGATACCTAGTGTTAGTACAGACCCTTCTTCCTCCTTGAAGTTGTCCAGACCTGGGTTCCAAAACCCAGGAACGAGCACCAAATACCTATTTTTTCATTAGACTGCCTTAACATTCACACTAATGCATCTGGAACAGAATTAAGACTTGAATTCTGTAAAGAAAAAAAAAATCTGTGTAGTAGAATCATACTCCCTGAAAAATTGACTCAAGGAAATATGAAATATCTGCAAAACATTCCAATAAACCATCTTAAGATTTTAACACTGCAAGATTTATTTGACACCGATACCCTTACTGTAAATGACAGAGCACACCTGCAGAAATGCATCATGTGTACCAGCCTGGTATATCCCCAACACCTGATACAACTCATGATGCTGTCGGGTCTCAAATGCGGGCTCCCATGAAATATTTACAGTTCTTAGAACAATAACCCAGTTTGCCATGCTTTGATCAGCTGCCATTTTTCATTGTCGCACTTCTTCTGCAAAGGGCTCCCCTGACAGTTGCGTGCAGATCGCTGCTTCCTGTGTAACAGTTAACCTCTGTGAACCAGAGAGGAATGGCAGAGCTTCCCTCCAGCATCCTTCTGTAGCCCCTCCAGAGAACAAAAGGCAGCACGCCACGAGCCGCCATGTGCTCCTTTGAGCACGCTCAGAGAAATGCACCAGCTCTAATCTTTATTTGGATTGCACTGTTCCACAGTGATGCACACTTAACGTGCGTGTGTGTGTATGTTATTTTGGTGGCTTTGAATGTCATGGCAGATAATACCAATAAAAGCAAGAACAACTCTCTCTCTGTGACTTATTTAAATCAGGTTTTTCTTTGTTAAAAGGCTCATTTTCAATTAATTTACAGCTCTGGACAGATTAATGAACCATCCGTCTCCCACAGCTGTGGTAATTCAAATGATTGTGCTGCAGCTCTGGGGTTCAGCTCTGGTTTTTCATCCTGTAATGGCAAGCTTCCCTCTGAGCAGACACAGACCTCCTCTCTGAGGCACAAGGATGATCTGCAAGGTCCCTGCACTGGAGAACTGAGGGAGACAGCCTCAATTCTTACACAACTTAATATTACATCAATGATAGAAGACCGTCTTCATGGCAGCCTCATGGGACGAAGCTCCGCATTCCAGCTCCAATGCGTGTCCTACCTCTCAGAGCATTGTCCTTCTACAAATGCAGTGATGAATCAAACCCCATTACCTCAAGGTTTATCCAGCTCAATACACTCCATAAGGTACAAAAGGCAATCATTTATGTGACAATAAGGTAGTTTAAAAATTTTATATCTATACACACACACACACACACACACATATATATATATATATATATATATATATATATATATATAATATGTGCAGGGAGCCCATGTTACAGAATGTATAAAGTAATGCATAAGCACAACGTCCTTTCTCTTCTGTTTCCCTCCTGCCCGAAAAGCTTTTAGAAGAAGGTCTCTCTGCACAAGGGGCACGTTGACTTGTTGCTTGACGTGAACCACTTATACTGCAAAAATAAAAATAAAGAGAAAAGAATGGAAGACAAATAGCATATTACTGAAAGGAAGTGCATCCACATCCTAATAGTTTCTGAGTAAGAGAATGGGCATATTTTCACATTTAATTTCAAGCTAGACAAAAGATGCAGAGTACGTGCATCTTTTTAGAATTCAAAACTGGGGGCAGCCTGCCAGCAGTGCTTCAGCTTTATGCTTAAGGTGACTGCAACTATGACAGTTTATGGCAAGCAGAAACAATTCAAAAAGAGGCTGGTGTTGAAATTCATCTAACAGCGGTCTACTACAGGAACTGATTTCATCACACATGACACGTACATGGCAAGTGCTGATGGAAGAAAACTTGTGAGTTAACTTAGATTGGCTTTATGTTGAAACAATTTCCTGATAATTGCATGTACTTTTATTTTTATTCCCGATAAAATGTTTAATTCAGGTCAGAAAGAATTAAAGGGTGTGTGTGAGTATGTGTTTCTACGTGTTTTAGAGCCTGCTTGTTCTGTACTGCGTGTCTGAGGGAATGCAAGTTTGCATTAATGACTTTTTGAGTCAGTTCTGTACTGCGTTTATGTTTTATCTGTGTTTTAATACAGTGTGTCAGTTCAAATATTCATGAAAGTACATGTTCTACACTCAGCATGCATGATCTGCAATGTGTGTGCAAGTGTTTGTTTTACACTTTGCATGAGTGTGCGTGACCCTCACCAGACAGGCAGAGTGGAACTTCTTCTTGCATGTGCGGCAGGCCTTCTTGGGCAGGGAGTAGTTGGAACCATGAATGACCGAGAAGCAGATCATGCAGTCCTCCACACCCTCAAAGCGTTTGTCCACATTGTTCTTCCACAGAGCAAGGCCTTCCATAATACTGCCATTCTAAATACACAGAAGTAAAAATAACCTTTAGGAACTCCATGTTTGTTACTCTTTATTACTTGCTATGGGGACCTCCTTCTTAACCTAATGCCAGCCTTAATCATATTGATGTAAAGTTTTTTCCTCTTCAATGACTGCACCTATGCCTGGATAATATTCAGTAACTCTGACAATTCAGTAAGTCATGTACATGTCAAAGACAACCTGGTGAAAAATGTAATGGATAAATGTAATAGAGCAGTATCTGGGAAGTAGTCATAGAGCTTATGAGTTAGCAAGGTGCACTGGTAAACTAAGGGTTGATCGGTGAAATAAAGTGCCTAATGAAGGAGATTAAATGTGTTCATGGGTAAAATACTTTACCTGGTGAGTTAGGTAGGTGCTGAGCTGAAGCATCCAGTTTCGCCACTGCTGCACAGCCACGCCCACGCGCCGCCCACTCTCCACCGATATTGACCCCAGAGGGTAGTTATGTGGCAGCTGAATCACCAGCTCGATGAAAATGTCATCCACTGAGTATGTGGCAATCACCTCTCTAGTAGTGGAGCGGGCTTTAACCTGAGGTACAATCACACACAGAGATAAACAAACCTTTAAGATTTAAGTCTGCAGTCTAGCCTAGGGGTTCAAGGATAGTACACAAGAAGTGGACAGAGGCAATAAGAAGCAGAAAATCGAGAGAGAAAACCTGAAATATAAAACTGATGCAGACAGCAGACAATTCTGTAAGTTGGTAGAGCAAAACATGACATGAATGTCTGGGCCTCATTAAGGACCTACAAGAACAAAGACCAGCACAAAGTGACAGGACATGCGACAGTGTACCAATGGCATTTTCCGGAATCTTCTTTCTCATATAAGGTGGTGAGACAACTGCATGAAGTAGCCTGGATCAAAGAGAGAGAGAGAGAGACAGACGGGAGGTGGAAGCTCACCGTCATGCTGTCGAAGGTCTGCGTGCTGGTGTGGACTGAGGCGATCTCCTGGGCCGACAGCACGCTGCTGACATACTTGCTGGTGAACTTGTCCACGGTGTTGAAGACGCGCTTCTCCTGGCCATTCCACCACAGGCGCACCATGGCTGGCAGGTCCTTCACTGCACTGTAGTACACTGTACAGGCCAGGTGGGGGACCTCCCACTGCATTCCGTCCTTCTCTGAGACGCACAGGGGACAGATGGCTATTTTAATGTCCCAAACTCATGGCAAAATGGTCCAGATACACTGTATTATACCAAGTACTTGCTGCCGTATTTATTTCAAAACTGTGTGGCCTCTATTCTATGCGAAGAGAGAGTGACAGTGAAGTGGCTGCAGCAGTTAAATTCCATACTGCTGTAAAATGAACCTTGTCCTGACACATATCACACAAATCTGGGTTTTAAAATAAATGATGCATAAATTATTCAATGTAACACAGTCTTTGGACTGTCAAAAGAACCCTGACTGCCTAATGCTCTCTTTGAGACATACGAATACATTTAGCTGAACAGCAGACACTTCATTCATTGTGACTTACAAAACTGCGTACAAAGACGTCAGGCTAAGCAGAGATGAAACCAAGTTCATATCTGTCACGGCTAATAGCAGTACTCATTACATGAACCTACAACATGACGTTAAGTACCATAGTAGTAGCAAGGGGGGGAGCAACGCTACGCTGCTTTAAGTGGCAGAGGGACTCAGAAGACAGAAGTGTCTAATCTATTCTGAAAAACACAGAGGACAAAGTGAGACACTTTGCCCTGCAAGGCTCTCCCCAAAGACTGTTAGAGTGGCACTGCACTATGATGGTCCGTTTCAAGAGTCACAGGGTGGAATTAGCTATATTAATGGATTTGGCTGCCAACAACGTTCAAAAAGGTTTTAAAAAAGGTGAAAATTAAAGTGGAATTGCACATGCTGTTGTAACGGCTGTATTGGTGGGTTTTATTGCAAGACTTACACCATGAAACAGACTTTACTAATGCAGACACTGTATTTCTTGTGCTTCCACTACTGAGTTTCCAAACAAAAAAAAGTTGCAACACCTTGAAAAAAAGTTCTGGGGAGACCACTGCAGTGTATTTCATCTCTCAATTCACTGAGAGACATAAACAACAAAGGGTCTGACATCAGAAGTTGAATTTGCTTTGCCTGGTTTAGGTGCAGCATTCAGTTCCACTCATCCATAGATAATGCTCTTTACAATGGCAAAGTCTGGAGTTAAAGTGAGAATAAAATCAATCTTCTCTCAATACGAAGAGTTCTCAGTTGAACATTCATGGTGAATGATGGGAAAATTAAAATGAAATTAAAAGAAAAACAGCGCTGGTTTCCACACTCACTGCATACGGAGAGACACAGCTCCTCAGTGAAGAAGGTCTTTGGGTCTTTGGCACCCAGCTCTGCCGTCTGTCCTGGGAGGGCAGGGTTTTCTGGCATGAGGCGGAACAGATGAAGGAGGAGCTTGTGCAGAGCCCGGCTCTTTCGGAGGTACAGTGAGTACTGGACCCGGAGCTGCATGTCAATGCATACAAACACAAACTCAAACACAGCACCGATGCTGGGAAAACCTGTTCACAAAGCACCATTTAACAAAAATAAGACAAGAGACAACATCATGCAGCTGGAGGACAACAAAGTAGTTCTCTGAAAACACACAGTGGGGAAAAGCAGAGTTCTGATCAAGTCTGCTATCTTCAACACAACACTCTCCCGGGGTTTGATTTTCAAACACTGTGCTGCAGAACAAGACAGAGCTTTTTTAACTTTTGTTTCAATGTTGGAATATTATGTTGTCTCATGAAAAATTACTCTGAGAAGCAGCACATTTTATCACAGCGTTGACGCAAAGGAAGTTTTTAGTGCACGATGTACAGTAAAGATCTATTCATAAATGGTAATCATCTATTTGCCATTGGATAACAGCAAAAAGAAGATAATATTGCTGCCCTCATTTCCCTGGAGAGCTACAGGGAGGACAGCTGGAGTGAAGGAGTGAGTGAGTGAATGATGGGAAAGACTGGAGGGAGCCTGGTGAGTGTCGCAGAGAGGACACAGTTATGGATGACTAACTCACGTGGGAAGAGGACGCTTTGAAGAAGGTCAGGACTAGCTTCCAGGTCAGCAGGTATCCCAGAATGTAGCAGTGCTCATCACTTAGAGGCTGGACCACGGCATACTCTCCCACCTGCACTCCTCCCAGGATATTATCCAGAAGCTCCTCTGTGGCAGCCAGGATGGTCATCAGGGCAGCAGGGGGCGATCTACAGACACACAGGATGTGTTTCTATTATACATGACACCCCCACAGTTATAGCTGAGCTTCAGACCTCGACTGTGACTGGTAAAATCCACAAAAATGACTGCTGCAGCACAGGGATGCCTTTATTCAACTTCTTACGCCCCACAGGATTAGCTTCCACCCGGCACGTCTGATCCGTAACATCCCGAAAATGAAGTCACTTGAAATGGCCGTTATTGTAGGCCTGCAGGTAAAATTAATTATCCAGCCCAGCGACAAGCCAAGGGAACTTACAATGCTCTGAGGTAGACATATTTCCACACAATATCCTTTGACGGATTATGAACTAACTTTCAAAGCATTAAACATTTTAATCGTGTATCATTATAGTTATGCCCCGTTACTGAGAAAGCAATTAATCGTAGGTGTCTTGGGGCAGAATGTTCACATCATTTGTCACTCATTAATACAAGTCAAGATTGTTATATAGGACAGGAGTGTTATGGTAATAATCAAGCCAATTCCTACTGTTACAGGTACGCAAGTGATTACTCTGCAACTGTGTAAAACATAGTTTGCATTTTGCAATGATAAACAGATATGAATATACATAGAGTATAGTCCCCAAATGCACACATACGCACATGTACACACACTTGGGCACATACACACACAGATGTCTGTTTGTTCTGTCTACCCTAACTGCAATCTATGCAGTAAGCAACAGGAAATTATAAAGCCAACATCACTGATCACTTATAATGCACACACGGGGTAAATGAGTTAGTATGAAATTACATAGTAAACTACTATGAATTTCATCACCACTGCTTCTGGCAGGGTTTTCTAATGTTGAACCCACTGCTGTTGCGCACTGCTGCTGATGCACTCTCTGTTGGTATGAAGAGAAAAGGCTCGCATAAAGCTTAAATGATGGGCTAAAGGCCTTGCCTGTGCACAGAGGTATCAAAGAGTACTAGATGTCACAGCTATGACAGGAATTAAGCAACTGATAACTACAGCTCTCACTATACTCCAGGCAAAGGCAAATTTTTGTTACCTTGTTGACACTGGCACAAAGTAGTCACTTTTATACTTTGAGCGACATTGTTTTAACCGTTGGCAGAGCTGCAGTCTGTGCTATACAGTTTGTTTATTCAATATCAGGTCAACACTAGACTAATTTATTTTGCTTTCTTCCACCCTACCTGCTATCTGAACTTGACACCGCTTAGTTACAGACCAAGCTCCCCTACCATTATACTACACTGTAGCCCAAAACACTACATTAACACTGAATAGATATTACCCCATTAACACTGAACCTGTGCCCAGTATCAAAACGTGTGTCAAAGTGTAGTACAGAGCACTTACAGGCACGGCTCTTCCCCATCGTCATCTTCGCACTTTGCATTGTCACTTTCGCTGTCACACTCGGGTAATTGAGGCATCACTCTGAAAGGCACACAAGCAGGAGATGAGAGCGTCACATCAGTGCATACCAGCCGAGTAAGGCAGGGTGCCCAGGGATGACACCCTGAATAATGATCTCTCATTATATTCTTTTCCTTAAAATATGAAAGAAAAAACAAGATATACCTTTGCCTAATCTATATCAGTGTTGGTGTAGGAGTCCTTACTCAATGAACTCCAACTTCAATTTCTTGTAAAAATGCATATATAAATCATATTTATTATGTGTAAAACCAGTACTACACTTTTTCAAAATGCACCTGTCAGTAATAGAACATTTCAGTTTATTATTTAATGCATAATATGACATCACCATATTACATACTTGATTTCATAACAAAAGTTGAAGTATTATACAACGTAAAAGTAAGAAAAAAAAAATCTAAATAGGAGATATTGTAGAGTTTGTGAGGGTGTATTTGGTAAAGTCTGCTGTCTTAGCTGTCTTAGTGAGGGAGACTAATTAAAATGAGTTTTGATTCAGGTGTGCCGTCTCAGGAGAGCACTCAGAAGAATTAAAGTTAAACTATGCTGGTTGGGGTCTCACTTGCTGAGGACGTGGAAGGCTGTAAGCTGAACGGGCCTGGCTTTGAACAGCAACAGCGGGGTGAGAGTGTTCAGGAGAGTCTGCAGCTCATGTGGAAGGTTGGTCTTCTGGCCTGCCACAAATTTGGGTGGGAGCTTGTTCTGGGTCAGCAGTTGGACTGGGACCCAGCACAGGGCATCTCCCATCGCCCACAGTGCCGCCAGGGGGAAAAGCGGGTCATCCGGCTCTGTGAACTCTCCTACGGGAAGGAAGCAGGGACAAAAAACTTAAAAAAAAAAATAAATAAAATAATTCATCATCATAATGCATACCATGGCCAACCACAATCCCACTCCACTGCAAGCGATTGGGTTAGCTGTCATATAATGCCTCCATATGATGCTTGCTTCACATGACAAAAACAGGAACTGACATCAAATAAAAACAATGAACTGCTTTAAAAAAAATAGCTAAAATTTAAGAAAAAATTTCAGGGAAACAATTAAAAGAGGAGTGGCTCACCTGTGACCTTCACTAATAGAGGAAGGAGTCGACTATGTATCCCTTCAATGAAAAACTCCTGCCACTCAGTGCTCAGATCAGGTGGCAGGTGGTCAGCCACACCTGCAGGGGGCGCTGAGAAGAACTTGCTTAAAGTCACGATCAGGTCGCAGTTTTGACACACAAAAAGCTGCACCCAGGGGTTCCAGAAAGCAGCCGTGTTCTCACTCGCATTCTGGAAAGGAGGGGTCAATCAGAGCTTAACCAAGCTATAAATCAAATACGCTAAAGGTCAGTTTTTCTTTTTGAAAGAGAAGCAATGCTGTGTTCCCTAGGAAATGATTCAGCATTCAAATATTCAGCATTAAAGCTGTTTATCAGAGCTCTTACCTCCAGCCAGGCCAGCATTGAGCAAAGCAGAAAGTCCCAATGCGTGTCTCGAAGGACTGTGGGAGAATGAGCCACCAGCCAGGACAGGAAACGCATCATCTCAACGTTCAGGGACAGCAACTCAGCAGACGCCCTCTTGAGGTCACTGAAGGAGGACAAGGGCAAAGCACTGCATTAACAGGAATGTTTGCAAAAGTGAATGAATTGTCCTCTTAAGATACCATGGACACAAACTAGCTAAATTTAATGATACAATTCTGTGAACTTCAATTTGGCTAGTGACTTTGTTTTCAGAATGAAATCAGGGTTGAAGAAAGTAGTGATCTCTCCAGCATTTTTTGCAAGGTGGCACATTGTATCTTTTGAAACTGAAATTTGGCCCTGTGATAAACAAAGTTATCTACATGAGCTAAATCTATGCCAATGTGTACATAAAAAACTGCTAATACAAGTGCTGCAATAAATAGCACCATTTCCCTTTTATTTTTATGTCCTTCAGGGTTCACGGCCAAAACAATTGATCACTTGATATGGCTTCATTTTACATTGTGGAGCTTCACAGGGGAGATGGTGATGCAACAGCATCTCTAGCCTTTGGGAGGAGCCCTGGAGAGATAGACATTACCTGTTAAAGAGAAACAGCTCCTCCTTGCTGTTACGCCACTCCATCATTGTGGCAATAACGGCTAGCAGAACCTCCTCCTCTACAGCAGTCTCTGTTCCCAAGCAACAGTGCAAGACTGCAAGGCACGCTGTCCCACCTGCAATGGCACAATAGCAATCATCCATGTTAAGCACTGAGACTACCATGTTCAACCATATACAATAGTGTGTGCATCAACTGGAACTATCTAGAATCAGCACAGTCTAGCACTGTGTTCGTCAACAACAACCACATTCAACCATGGCCAACAGTAGCTACATTACTCATTTATATCCATGTCCAACCAGAATTCCCACATATAACTATATATAACTTTTTTTAAAGGATTTAGTTTTATTTGAGGGATTTTCCAAGACTTCAATGACCACTGGAGAATTGATGACCTTGCTAAGGATCATGGTAACCCTTCAAAAAAAAGCGGTAATGATGTCAGATACTGATATTGACCATCTCCAATACCATGTAGCTTATCTTAGTTTGTGATGATTTTCTTTAATACTGGTTCATTGCAGACTCACTGTTTATAACTTGTGATGTAAGTGGTGTTTTTGTCTGGTGAGGTGGTGGTGAGTGTGGCTTACTGAGGCTCTTGCCCTGATCCATGTTCTGCCAGTTCAGAAGCTCTGAGATGGACAGGGCGGTCAGAGACTCCCTCTCCTCCTTGGCCAGGGATGGGCAGAGCACCTGGACCGTGCAAAGGCTTTGCTCTGTCAGCGGGAAGAAGCTGGAACAGTAGACAGAGATGACATTGCTGTAGTTATAACAGAGGGAGGAAGTTGGATCAGCTTATACCGATGCAAGAGGTTACATTGATGAGTTTGTGACGCAGATATTACTGTTTGTACATCAGCTATTTGCTACGCAGATGCTTCTTCCCCAGGACAATTTATGTATCTTATATATAGCAGACACATTGCTCATTTACAGAGCTGTTCCAGTGCCTCCTTCAAGGACAGAATGGCAATGTTCCACCTGGGATTCACACCTGCAGCATTAGGGTGATAAATCTGGTTCTATAAACAGGGCCCTGTGCTTGCTGGCCTGATGTAAAAAATATGTTGCCAGTGTTCTCACTCTGTTTACCTCTCCACAGTCCCATACAGTCTCTTGGCATCGTCACTACTGATTTCCTTCTTCTGGATGTAGTTTGCGAGTGTTAATGCCCACAGTGAGCCTTCCTCCAGTGACCTATGTTTGGAGGAGACAGTAAATCTTCTGAATGCTTTATTTTCATTGGTTTAAACAGGCAGATTAAATTTACAAAACTTAGATGAAACTGTACATTTATTTAGCTGCAGATATAATACTTTTTTCTGTCAACTTCAAACAGTGGAAATCATGATGGTGGGGTAAATTGTCTGAACAGATTTTTGGCAGTGATTATAAACTATACACAAAGCTAAAGTTGTAACTGAGAAAAATTTTAACGAGCATTACCTCTCAAAAAGTGATTCTAAAATGGTGCATGTGGTTGCAGCCTCGTTGCTGATTCGATCTGAGGACATGTTTAAATCCTGAAGCATCCGGTGGTACTCTGACACCATAGCAGGGGAGTACTCCATCTCCTCACACCACTGCATGGCAAAGAGGATTTCTGACACTGACAGAAACACAGTATGCAGAAACATGAAGTTTTAATGGATATTTTTATTGAGAACCTTTTATTTGACAAAGACACAGGGACTACTGTTCAAGAATTATCAACCTACATTATTTTATGCTAAAGGCAAGAGAGCAGCTGCAACAATGGCTCAATGTTATGACAGGAAAAGCCGACATTCAAGGTCGAAGAGGCAATAACACAATAAGGCCCTCCACAGCACTGGTATGAACAATTGTGATCACCATAAGTTCAAAACACAGTCATATTCATCATGTGTGAATAGCTCCTCTATGAAGGGGATGAAATAAAATACAAATAACAGCATGGTATAGGTGGATTCCCCACCTTCTATGCATCAAATGGGAGGGTTATCTATGTGTATATTTCACATACCAGTGCAAAGATGTGACATCCAAAGCACAGTTCACTGATGATTTACTGCAGCAGCGTACAGATTTTTAAACAACTTCATCTTAATAATATGAAAATGAAAGAAATCTCCGGGATACAAGATACTGTAAATACTTATTTAACTTACCAGTGTGCTTCAGGTCGAAGTAGTGTGGGGAGTCTGCCCCCTGGTGGTTACTTGAGTCCATGGCAGCAAGCACAACTGTCCCCAGCAGTGCTGAAGTGGACAGGTGGGCAGGAAGTTTGGAGGATGCCCGGAATTTCCATACATCCATGCAGGGGTAATCACAGGTCACCCTGAGGTGTCCAGCCAGCAAGGGGCTCTTCACCCACTGCAGAGGTAACAAAGAGAGAGGCCAGTTCAACACAGAGAGCCAGCAGAGCTGGCATGCCATACTACCACAGATCCAACCTAGAAGGAGGATGGAAATGTACGCATGCGCATTTGTATACATTTATACATTTGTATACATTTATGTATGTATGTATGTATGTATGTATGTATGTACATATGTTCACATGTACATATGTATAAACAAAGTGAGTGAATGAATGGGTTAGTACGTCTTCCATTTTCCTTCTCATTCCATCAATTAACTGTATGTACTTTTCAAGGACTTTTGTACCATTTAAGTCGACTCACAGTGCAAGACATGCATGTTGCAGTAATGAAGATAGACAGAGAAACAAATTTGTGATAGTGTTTGCACAGATCAGGATTTAGTCTCTGTGTATTTTTCCCCATTGTGTTATTATCAAAGACAGGAAGGCGTCACAAAAGGGAGTCACACTCCCCTGTATCATTTAAACAGTACTTCCACAGTGCAGGTGCGTTACCTGTGGAGGCAGCGCTTGTCTCATCCTCTTCCACTCTGCAGCGCTGGGGGTCAAGCAGCTGATGACGGCTGACAGAAGATGGCCCCCACGCTGGCCGCTGCAGAGCAGGGTCTGTACCAGACTCTGTACTGCTGACACCAGCACCTGAAGGCTGGAGGAGGGTGAGGGAAAGGGGGAGGGCAAAGGAATGGGAAAGGGAAAATTAACATAAACCAAGCACACAGATGACCAGCCTTACTTTTTAAAATTTTATTCGTTTTATCTGTGTTCGTTTTTTCCCTGTTTAACTCTGCTTCCAAAACTACATAGTACCAGCCCTTCATCTGATTAAATTTGTTGCAATTGTTATTATACTAGCTATTACAATAATTATTACTCTTCATCACCACTTTACCCACAACGGAGCTATTAAACCTGGATTAAGACAGACAAGGACATACTGCTTTACTGGTGCTTCTTTATTCCCGAATGACAAACACAGGTAAGTAAAAACATCACAGCTGGTCTTAACCCTAATTCATTCCCAAGCCCTATTCTGACTCAAAATATCTCAGTGTTCCCAGATAAATACTGAACAGTAGACATTAAAATGCAATACTTCATGACAGGTCTGTCAAGATCTTCAAGAAAATATTTAACAATATCACTCCTTGACATACTGGATATGAGTTTCAATATCGAAAGTATATGTATAGCCCCAATGCTCGTGTGTCCTGTATCAGACTAGTAGATGTGGAACATGAATACTGAAAAGATATCATATTTTAAAATATTAATAAATCACACACAGACTAAAGTGATTCATTGGGATTTCAACACTGGTACTCTCTTACCTGGAACAAACTTAAACTGTCTTTGTGTATGCATAAATTAATACTGTATTGCATCACGAGTCATTTCCATACAGCCCCTGTTTGAGGCAGATTACCTTCTGACCCCCAGAGGGGTACTGAGGAGCAGTTTTTTGACCCAGACTGCAGCACTGTGCAGAAAGGTCCCTTCACTGAGCTCTGTCTCAGGGTGACTGACCAGAGAGTGGACACCAGCTGAGCAGGCGTTTTTCAGCTTCTGCAGCATGGAGTCTGTAACACCAGAAATCAGGGGTTACATCAACAGAAAAGTCCTGATGAGTACTGTGACTTAGTCATGAGCAGTACAAAGCATCGGGTGAGCAATATAAACGTATTCCTCTAGCGTCAGGGTATTAATATTTGGTAATGAAGCTGCTAGTGAGACATACAGAGCTATTAGAGGGCATTATAAAGTTATTTAAGAGCAATATAAACATTTATTTGTGAAAGGCCTAAACACTGATCACTCTGAAAGTACCAATGAGCTGTTAAATTGACTGATGAGGAGTATATTGTTATAAGTGAGCAGTTATTACTGTGTGTTACACAATTATTCATGCATTGTATAAAATTATTATTCAGTGGTTTTAAGTGCTTGAAGAACCATATGTTTTGATGAGTGATTTTAGTTATAGTGAAATGAAGTTTTAAAAAGTGGTTCAAAGTTTTTAAGAGTGGTGTTTTGTTAATAGGTTGTATAAAATGAATAATGAGCAGTATAAAGTGATTAACAAGTGGAATATAGCAGTATAAAATTATGACAGAGCAGCATGAAGTTGATAAGTCATTAATGACCAGAACAAAGTCATTAATGAACAAGAAAAGCTATTAAAGTCTTGAAAGGGCAGCGTGTGGGCACCGGACAGCCGCGTGGTCTCTTGGTCCTGAGCGCAGAGCTGGAAGACGGTCAGCAGTAGCTCCTCGGCCGAGGCCAGGAGCAGGCAGCCCTTCACTGAAGAGAAGAAGTTGGACGCCACGTCACAGATGAAGGACACCAGTGGCTCCATGTTGCCCGCGTCTGACAGGTTCTTGGCCTCAGACAGCGTCGAGTGAAGCCTGTCGATGATTTTCTCCACATATTCCTCCCCAATCAACCTCTCTGTACACAGTAAGGAAAAGGACTAGGTAAAAATACTCCTACCTGTGGAATTCAACAAGCTCTAGCATAATGACATATCAAAAACAAGAAGATGCTGTTAGTATCACAAGTTATTTCAACTAATAAGTCAAAATCCCTGATGACTGTTAATATAGAGGTGTATTCTCATGCTATGCATACAATAAGGTGGAAAAAGGACGTAAATCAAAATGCAGTATTTCATTCTCTTCAGAACAGCAATGAAAACACTCCACAACAGAAAGGCTGTTCACCCGCATTTCCACCACCCATACATTCCCAAAGCCAGGCAGAGAAGGGGCATTTCTGGGTGTACGTGCCATTGAGATGGTGCTGTGATAGTGCCAGGCTGATGAGAGCCCAGCTGTGGGTGTGTCCCGATGGGGGCATGGCCTTGGACGCCCACGTGCTCTTAAGTCCCAACTCGCACAGCTCCCCAGCCAATCCCACCAGCTTCTCCCCCAAGACTGCCCCCTTCAGCCAGCCCGTGGAGGCCTCCAGGTAGACTGGGTCTGCACAAGCCTGGAATGACAGACAAGGATAAACCGGAGTGCTGTAAACACACAATGCAAAATTACAGAGAAGTTTTCAAGCAAGCTCTGGGCCTGAACCTACCTTCTGTATAATCTGAAGCAGAATTCCCCATTTAAGGTCCATCTGTTAAGAAAAAGAGAAAGGGAAAATTAAAATTTTAAGACACCTACATCTGTCATGATTATAATGCCATAACCAAATCTCTATAATTGTAGTCAAACATGATGACAGTAACATAAACATATTACTATCATAATGGTGACAATGACAATGTCTACTATGAGTCTACCATGAAGACACACAAATGCTATAGTCAAACAATGGCCCAAGGGACTTCCCTTACTTTGGTGATGTGGTTGAGGATGAGGGTCTTCTCCTCCTTGGTGCTGCAGCAGTGGAGCACACTGAAGACCATGCTTACTAAGAAATCAATGTCCTTGCGGTGCTCCTGTCGGAGCCACATCACCACCTTCTGCAGAAGGAAGCACACTGCTGGGTTCTGGGCTGGTGCCTCTCCCTGCTCTCCAGCTTTGTTCAGCTCCTCTTCCACCTCATCCTCCTTCCCCTTCCGCTGCTGTCCCTCCGAGTCCAGCAGCACCTGGAACAGCTGGCGGGAGGGAAAGGAGCTCACCAGCACTGACAGGAAGCGCAGGTGCTTCTCAGAGTCCCGCTCATTGACGTATACCATGTTGAGCTCCGCCAGCCGGCACACCAGGTCCTCCAGGTGGCCGCTCTTCAGTGGAGGCCCCAGGGGTGGCACCGCCCCACCCTTGCCCCAACTCTCCTCAGGCTCCTCCCCCTCCTTCCCTGAGCCTGCCTCCATGCTAGTGAAGTTGATCTTCACTGTCTTCTTTTTTCGGCCAAGTCTCTCGCTGGCACTTCCAGGACTCTGCATCGCCCTCAGCAGGGATGCCACACCCGCTAGCGCCCCCTCCTCCGCCTCCTCCTGGTCCACACGCTGCACGCACACCTGGCCTAGGCTCTCCCAGAAGTCCACCAGCAGCCGGTGGAATGTGGCAGCGGCCCTCGTGGGGCCCGCCTCCTCATCAGGGGAGTCTGTCCTCTTCTCCCAGGAGACCAGCATGTCTGTGATCTGAGGGAACAGGGGCCCGCCCTGCAGTGCAGAGCTCCCCAAAGCGCTGTCTACCAATGGCAACAGCTGGAGGGGGGGGGATGACGGAAATGGTAGAGAGACATTTTTTACATGCCAAAATAAATAAACAGGACACAAAACACCCATACACATTTCAAAGAGTAGAAGAGAACATACTGGGGATACAAAAAGCTAAATCAGCTACATGTAAACAGGCAAAAACATTCAATTAAAATCTGAATCAAAATGGTTCTGCAACTACACCTTTTGCTGAAATCTAAATGAACGATTGACTCACAACCATATATAAACCTCTCCGCTTTAAGCCTAGCAAAAGCAACATATTTAAGAGCATTAACAAAAAAGACACTAAAAGATGTCACCAGTACAGTAAAGGCATGTCTAAGGTGAAGGTGGTGAGTCAGACATAACCAGCATTGAGGAGGTGTATATTTATGCTCAAATGAGCATGCCTCCCTGTCTGACCTGGTCTGCAATGAGCGCACTCTGAATGCGGCAGCTCTCCTCATCCTCGCCAGCGTTCTGCAGCAGGCTGAAGCGCAGGCATTCCATGGTGGCGAAGATGATGGCGGCACTTTCTGAAGGACTAGTCACAGCGCGCTCACTCCACAATCTAGAGCACAAGTACAAGAGTGATTGCTAGACCTGTGTCGTCCAACATCATTCCCAAAGCCACAAATACATTTGAAAGCATCTTTCTTGTGTGATTCATAACTACAACTTGACCAATTTCTTACTCTGATGTGGGGCAACTCAGCTGTGGTGCTTTGCCAATAATTTGATGGTCAGTTACTACTATTGACAAAACTAACAACTGAGTAGGTACATGATATGATAAACTACCTGAGCCAACAAGATCCACAATCAGATATCTGCTACACCAATCAGACAGCAAGATTCCTAAGCCAAAAAAAGATTTCCAGACACTATCCAAAGATTTGTGCGCTGAGATCACAAAACTGGGTCCATTCACACAGATGAATACAGGTTCTATGACTTATCCATTATTAAAACATAGCCAAACATATTCCAATATAACAGCTACATGAACAGAGCAACAAGTGAAGTACTTAGTGAAATCCGTCCTGGGTCAACAAGGGAGGTGATTAAGTAAAACTTGTTCAACCAATTACCAGTATTTATAAAATATGACATCACCATTTTTGGTGTGTTTTTCTTCCACATTCATCCTCCACTGACTCTTGAAATGAAGTCTTTAATTATTGAGTTATTTCAGTAAATGTTAATATGATTTGAATCCCTTACCCTTGAATGATTGCTGTGAAGAAGGTGCTGTAGAAGTCCAGTTTGGGGTCAGTGACCTCCTGCGGTAGCTTGCTGATGAATGGGAGCAGGTTGGGGTGAAGGACAGTAGCCAGGCCTCTACCCCCTTCTTTCAGCAACCCCCAGAGCTTAGGCATTACCCCTTTTCTCGCGTTTACATGTGTCCAGCAATCCTGAACAGGATTTAGAAAAATAAAAATACTACAATGACCAACCAAAATCAAAGAGATGGAGGGTGTTATGATTTCATCACAAAGACGCAAAGACTACAAAACTACCCAACTAAAGGACATCCAAGATGTACTCTCATATTCTCCAGGGAAAGACTCTGTGCCAGCCCTGGGTCACACCATATTTTAAATGCTTTACTTTTGACATGCTGAAACAACTTTGAAAACACTCCTGCAGAACCTTCAGAAATGTACGTGAAAACATTGAGTATTTAGTAGTCTTCGTACGCTAGTAATATTATTACTTATACAAGAAGACTACTACTATATACTTTTGCTCTGAGTATTACTAAAAATACATTATTTTTTAAAGTTAACATCTAAATTGAGTGATTCTGAAGGGCTGTCTGTGTCTTGTCAGTCTCCATCAACCACCACTGGTCCATCAGGCACCCACAGCCTGCCTGCATAAAGCTACAAACAAATTATGTTTTATTTGAAAAAGTGTTTCAAATAAAGCAATTTCACTCAGGTCTGCTCTGTGCACACAGACATTAAGACCCTCACCGGGATGCTGGAGAGTATGTGCAGTACTGCCTCCCACAGAGGGGGTAGCACTACTGGGTCTGTGTCTTCAATGGCGAGCAGAACCGCAGGGCAGGCCCGACTCGCCTCCCTCTGGACCAGCTGTGGCGTGCACTCACAGAGAGTGGCCACCGCCTCAAAGAATGCCCCTCTGATCTGTTGAAGAGCAAATGATGTGTTAAACCAATGGTTCCCAATCTATGGTTTGTAGGAGAGTTGAAGTGGGTAACTGGATAAACATGAAACATGTATTATTCATGTTCTCTGTACTGACATCAATCCCACCAGTTAAATGAACACACTTTGCTTGTTCCATGACTTGTTCAAGTTATGGAGCAGACCACACTCTTTTGATTTGATAAAAATGCCTAATGGGAACCAACGTCAGTTTCCACAAATTTCACATAATTCCTTGGGTACAAATACTTGGTAGATACATTTGGTCTGTACAACTGAAGCCAAGTGGCAAGGTTCAGAATGTGTCCTTTGAGCAGGGCTCTGGAATGCATATCTCCACACCTGGGGGGTTTTGTGTTTGCTGTACTTCCAGAACTTGTTCTGACTGATGAGGTGGGCGAGCCGCTCTGAGAGTGAGTCTAGGTCTTGCTGGGAAAGAGTAGCCAGCAGCTTCTTAACAGCCAGCAGGGAGCTGGTCAAAAGGCGGATATATTTGGCCTCCCTCTCCTCTGGTGGCACACTCCTGAAAAAATGGGGTTATGGGAAGCTTAAGTCTAAACAATGCAATCAATCTCCTCAACAGCAAAGTACCAAAAACCCTTAAATGTTTTGCAAAAGTTAAACAGAATGTAAAGTATTATCTTAGTGAACTTCTCTGCATAACGTATCAATATTTCACAAGTTCAGGTTGAAGCAAATAAGTTTCGATTTTTATGAGTTTCCAATGAATATGATATATGCTCTTTACTATTTACGATTTAAAGATTTACAGAAGATACTAAAACTATCAAGTTAAAGTGCAGTGAATTATGAGGTTTACAACTTACTGAGGGTCACTAAGAGTCTCAGGGGTTTCTTTCAAAAGATTGTCTTGAAGTATCTGGAAAAAACACAACACATTTCTTTTTGATTAGTACAAATGCTTGACAACAAAGGCTGACAAGCCATAGAAACATATCCAAAACCTTTTTTAAGGTGTATACATTCAGCACTTACATTTAGCACTTCTTCTTTACAAAATCCAAGGGCTTCTGCCTGTTTGTTGAGGGGAAAGGCAGCCTCAAATGCCAGGTTTGCAGCAGAGGCAGCAGGGGAGTAGGTGTCACACTGAGCAATAAGCCAGTATCCCATGATACTTTTCAAGTAAGGAGCAAGGTTCCTCTTGACTTTGAGAATTAGCTGCTGGAATGATTGCTGTGTGGCTTCTCTGACACGCCTGTCATGGTCCTAATATTAAAATGGAAAACAGGAATTTGGAAAGCCCTTTATGGCTTTGTGTGGCAGACATGTCTTTGAAAGATAATGTGTTGAGAAGTGTTGGTATACATGAACAGTAAGTGAAAAACTGTCAATATCTTACCACTGATATCTTGCAGTATATTCTTGGCCAGTAAGGAAGTACACCTTTGACAACCTCTGGTTCTCTTTCCTGGCACATTGAACCAAATTCTTGTACGGCCTTGGTGAAAAAAAAATGCAGTGAGCCTTCAAATGAACTGTTTTACACGTACATCTACAGACAGCTGAATCACCTTTACAAAGAGCTAGTTCTCCGCTGCTCATTTATCATAATATTTACAAAACCGGTGCAATTTACAGACACGACATTCAGAAAAAAACTCACCTTTAGTTTTGTGACCGAGTCTCTTTTGGACAGCTTTCTCAAAACCAATCGGAAATCAGCATCGACTTGACTGTCTATTTCCTCTGCACCGTGGACAGCGGGAACATACCCCAGGTCATTTGATGCGGAGGTGCCGAAGCCCACAAACCCAGGTACTACACCGCGCTCTCTGGCCAGAAGCTCGGCAGCCCTGCCACTGCTAGATGGCTAAAGCAAAACACATCAGGCAACGTTAGCCATTATGCTAATGTACAATCACATTCGATACTGATTGGTAACGTTAGATTTTGAAGTATAACAGCAGCCACCCATGGAAGAAAGTGGAAGACAGTTAAATTATAAACAAAGAAAGTTTTATCATATCATGTAATCATATCAAAATATCAGGTAGTATGCAAGAAATAACACTAGCTGGGCAGGCTTGGACGAGCCAACAAGCAGGCTTAGTTGCTGACGAGAAGCTAGCAAGCGTGTAGTTGAAATTAATAGGCGAAAAATACCCGAACATTTCCTTTTGTTCTCTGCTTATTCTTCCCTCCCATTTGGTCGTGGTTCTGTATTCACGGTTAAATAAACTTGTGTATTGACTTTTAAACGCGGATCCCTGAAGAGACTCATGTGAAACCGTAGTTCTACGTCAGTCTCAGTGCAAGGAGGAAGGTCGACTTGGACACGGAAGCACGTGTCACTAGTTGGGTAAGAGTGTAAACAAGGACGCCATTTTTACTACTGGTAACTGGGAAAATAGTAGTTAACTCTTCACTTTACCGTTATGTTTCTGTCAATTTGAAGTAATGTTCACATGAAAATGCGTCACGTTTTAGTATTATTTTGATCCTATTTAAGCGAATTGAAGACAAAACAGTTGGCCGTGTTAAACAGTTTCAAATCCAAACTGATAACCTTAGAGTGCTTGGACATATAGAAGTTGCTCGTTCATGGGAGTGACGCTGTATTTTTCCACCAGTATTTGAGTTATAAAGTTTTCTGACCACTTCAGTGAGAACATCTGGTGGATCTTTGCCTGTGTCAGCTGTGAATTCCTGTATAGACACTGCAAGAGATTGGTCCACAGATTTCGTTGTGGAGACTGACTTCATGTCGCTAAAATGATGCAATTGCCAGTCACCCTTCTTTGAAGCTCATGTATTCAATGTATTCAATGTATTCTCATGTATTCAAACCTTCATTTGAATACATGAGATCCATTTCAAATATTTCTGTTAAGGTTCATGTAGTATTTCTGACAAAAGGTTAAGCAAGTTTGTTTAAAAATGCATCTACTTGTAGTTACCATGGTTTTGTAGAGTCAAGTTTATACAAAAGACTATCCATCTATTTTGAAGTTAGGACAGGCATAAAATAAATCATAAACCATGATGCAACTGAGCTCAAGTGCATTTTATTGGCCAAAAATACAAATTAAAAAAAGAAGAGCAAAAGCAGCCATTTTGATCTGTATAACAATACATGGTTATTTCTAGAAAGTAAATGCAGTTAGACATTAAATTAAGCTATGCAGAGAATCCAGGACAGCTTAGTCTTCCTCATCCCATCCTGGTTTGCCTTGAGGAGCTTTGGGTCCCCCTGCTGGTTTAGCCATAATGATCTGAATGAGAAGAAAATAGAAATTAAATATTGTGAATGTACAAATAGGGTTATTGTTATTTTCGTTTAGGCATTCTCTTCCTTCCACTTCACATCAAACTTCATTTGCAATGCCTAGGTCAAGTAAAGCTGCTCTCTTCTGCTGTTTTGGGTAAGTGTGTAGACTTCTTTGTCAGTTCCTTTGATTTTGACCAAGTGGACAAAAGAGGAGATGTAGTGTCTTTTTGTGTGCTCTTTGAACTTGCATGTCTACATATTTGATTTGTTAAGAGCATGGCTAATATCTTTAAATATAGCCACCTGGCAAGGGACAAAAATCCATATCTTGGTGTTATCTGTATGACATGAAAAATGTATCACAGGATTAGAAACTGTCGGGAAATGGATGTTTTATGATGTTTAAAAAAATTCAATTCAAATTCATGAATTAACAATGGTCTTCCCTACAATAACCTGACAATGGTTAATAACATAGTGAGTTGTCGCTCCATAAAATAAATTCTCTACCAAAGTGACCTCCTGATGATGTGACTGTATTATTTTAATGTATTGCAACAGCCATACAGAGGGCAGAGAACATACAGATAATAGTGACTACCTCGTTGATCCACACTAAATGTGCTGTATTACTTGAAGGAAAACTGGGGTTTCAAACCAAAATACTTCCACTGGAGTACAATGTGACCACCTATGCATATGTTAGACATATATATATATATATATATATATATATATATATGTATATAGAGGACCACTATATCACATATATATCACAACCACTAATTCTTCAGTGTGTCCTTTATATATATGGACACACTGAAGTATTAGTGGTTGCTCTGGAAACTAGTTTTTTTTGTACATGCAGCATGCTGTGAATTTCACTCTGGGTTGATATTTTGACTGCTCTACAAAGCAAAAGTAGTACCCCAACCTCATTATGCATTATACCATACAATCATGTGCGAAACTATCAAGAGTTCTTTGTAAAATCTCAAACTGGTATGACATGACTTATTTTTCAGTTTTGATACATTTTGGCGATCCATGTGTGACTACAAACATACATACACTGCACAACATGTTTGCATTTCACACCAAAGAAGTGAATACAGTGATTGGAAATAAAGTAATTCTCAATACTGAAGTTAGTATCAACAAGCAGTTGAAAATTGTTTGATAACACACAACACCCAAACTGTGAGAATATCCCATGCAGGTTCTATGTTATTTCAGAGGCACTCCCACATGTTTACAGAAGCACCTTTTCTTTGTTTTAAGTTAATAATGGGTGTTGAATTTATCAGGCTCATCCTCCCAGCTGTCTTTGTCCCAGTGTCCTTGCTGTTTGGGAGCCCTGGGTCCACCTGCTGGCTTGGCCATAATGATCTGACACAGTGTACACAACATTTATGTTAACACCCAACATAGAGGGCTCTGTGGCATTTGACATTAGGTTTGAACTTCTTCCCAAAAAAGCTGAGTGAACACTTGTCTGACCTGGTCAACCCGGAGCACAGTGACAGCGGCGTTGGTGGCCAGTTTGATGCCCCAGTGCTTAACCAGGTAGGGGTCGAAAATGTGTGCATCCATCATGTCCTTCAAAGCTGCACCCTCACCCTGCACAAACACAAAAAATACACATTTTGAATAACCTTGTATTTTTTCTATATAACTGTTAGCATTGTATGCCAATCTTGTACCTCAATGTTATAAATTTGGTGAAAGCAGTATGGTTTAAAGCGATAAAGCCAACAAATTCACAGGATAAAATTTTCTAGCCAATCACATCAGCGCTGAAAATGGGAATTCAAACTGGCAGGTCAGACAAACTCTACTAAGCAGTCGAGTGTCAAGTACATCACACCTCATACTGCATCTCAATAATTTCACGATTATCTAAGACAGCGGGTTTTGGGTGTAGCAGTTGCTGGTACAGTAGGTGCTGTTCCCAGACAGAAAGGTAGGATTGTATTAAAATCTTAAGATGTGACCATCCAGGTTCCTAGCTAACTGTCAAGGGTAGCATGATCCCTAGGGGGAGCCTTATCAGGGCCCAATCTCACCTCAATGTCAAAGCCCATGTTCTTGTTCCCTTCATGATGCGAGGCGTAGAGTTTGGAAATGAGCTCATTGCCCTTGACCCCAGAGTTTTCTGCGAGCGCACGGGGTACTGCTTCCAAGGCCTCGGCAAACTTCTTGATGGCATACTGCTCTAGACCTGGGCATGACTGAAATGATAAGGGACAATATAACAATGTCAGCACACTGTTTAATGCATATCATCATGTAGGTGAAGACTACCAAAGTAGTTTCTTCCTCAGTCAATTTGCTTAACAATAGGCAGAATTAGTTCGGCTGTGCCAGTAAATCATTGGGATGAATTGGCTGATATACTCGGGCTAGTTTCCACATACCTACATTGCTGTGCGTGATATATTTTTGTTCTTCCTTTATCAAATCTTTTAAATTTAGAATTGATCTTTTCTATTATTTACATTTCACCATTACTGTTTATTTCATTCTCCATTTTACAATCCATGTGTACACCTGAAATCAGATGTCCAAAGCCAATATTCTTCTAACAGGATAATGAAGTACAGCACATTTTATATACTGGACAGCCTAACCTTCAGACCAGCGAGATGGGATGACAAAGGGGATGGCCTTTTCTTACCTCTCCATAGGAGGTGATCTGTTTAGCAAGTTCAATCTCTGTTGCCCCAGCACCTGGCAGAAGACGCTTGTCCTGAGTGGAGGTGTCAAACCGTTAGGATTCAAAATCAAACTGCAGACATTGTTTCCTACAAAAGCTGAAAATCATTTACAAAAAATATTCTACTCACCCATAGAAAAAAATGCCCCAGTGAATGAATGACATGAATAATTCATTAAAGCCATTTGCTGAAACTAGCTCCTGCTAAACAATACAATCATGATTGTATTGTCTAGCAGAGGTCTCTGTTACATTGTACAGCAGGGTGCTGACTGCATGCACCTTCCATACAAAATTTTTCTTCCCTTGGGTGTAAAAACACAACACAGTTGCTGAATCTAATGGGCTTTGGACCAGACGCATGTTGGTGAGGTTTGGTCCATGATTTAAGGCAAAGAATCCCTGTTTCTCTCACATCTCTCAAAAGGGAGCTGCACCTACCCTGACGAGAACCTTGAATGTGTTGACACCATCATCAATGGCTCTCTCTATGTCATCCATTAAGTTGTCTGTGGATCCCCGGATAACCAAAGTAGAGATGGCACCATCCTCTTTTTCTGTAGAGAAGACAAAAACAAAATCATATGGACATCACTTTCAGGAGGGACTGAGCCTCATGTCGGTTAATCTGAGGAAACCATGTCTCACCATGTTTGAAGACAACCACCTGAGTGTCACCCACTTCTGTGAGGTAGACACTGTCACAGCGACCCATCTCTTCAGGTGTTGGGGATGTCTGTGGAAGAGAAATAATTCTGGTAGGCATATAAATACATATCCACAAGGATTCCTTTCAGGGGGATAATTCAGGAGCACAGATTCCAACTATTTTACATTAAGTTCAATGCTGCTGCAATACCTTTGTATAACTATTCATAACATACATTAATTGACCTTCTGCTTCTAGAATTTCTAAACCGCAATAGGGGTCCTTTGTTTATTCATTTGAAGTACCTTCTGTATCACACCTAGAACATTGGATTTTGTTTGGTCTGAAGATATGAGATCCCCCTACAGGCCTACCTATCATACTTCCAGTAAAAACATATTTTCCCATGTCTTCTGTCAAACTCCAACTCTGTTTAGGTACAGCAGTTTGATGTGAGAAGGCATCAGGGCAGTTTGGCAACAGACAATGTAGAGACTGTAATGCAACTGAGGGTATCAGCTTTTTCCTGCTTTTACTCGAATCTTGTGATTCCTGACCATACGATAGAGCAGTTCCATTCGACAATGCACATGATTTTAGGTTATGCAACTCACCAGTCTAGGTAGTGCTGTGGCTCCCACAGTTTTACACAGTCTTCTCAAATCCCATTTGGAGTTTAGCCTAAAATACAAACCCATTGTAAAGTTTATATCAACATTAATTAAGAAAACTATAGGTGGTGTGGCTCAGCACTTAACAGACAAAATCATCTGATTACACAGTTCACTCTATTACTACCCTGGTTCCTCATTTTTAAGATGAAGCATACAATCACAATCAGAGGATCCTGTGGCTCTCCAGGCCAAATAAGTGTGTGTACATTTTTTTGACAGACCGGACCCCTACTTGAAATCTCACCTGACTACCATGAGCTGGTACTTGTTGGCATAATGCAGGGCCATGTCTGCTACCTTGCCCCCCGTTACAACCACATTGGCACCTGACTCAGCAATAGCCTTGACCTGGGCCTCCATCATATCCTCCTCACCCTTGCTGAAGTTCATCAGTTCCTCAGCATTCTTTATCAAAACTGTTCCCTGCGAAATAAGAAACCCCACAAAGACATTTGAGAAGGTAGCTCCTTCCTATGAATGGAAACATCTACAGTGATCAATCTTTTTTAAAAGACTGCAAAGTGGCAAGGGTTCATTATCCACTTACTCTTTTATGCCTGCAAATACTGAACAATACAAAACAGGGTATTTTTCACTTTGAGACTGATTGCTTAAGCATACAATCAATGGGTGGTTACAATGTAAAAAGTCATTGTGTTATCCATCTCGTAGCACAAAAGGGGTTTTAAAACTACAGTAAGGCTTTGTCGATAGCATGCACACACCAAAGTATAAAGCATCTTGCAGTAACCCCGAGCAGGGCCAGATATCATTGATATGCAAATATTTATTATGTATACCTCTATAATGAGTTTAGATAAATGCACAGAATGGTCAGCATGCAAGTCAACTTGAAAAGGAGGAGCGATGACCTACCTTGGTCTCTGTGACCATGCAGTCAAATGGACAGGAGAACACAGCAATCTTTGCATCTTTGACAGATGTGAGATCTCCCTCTGTTTCTTTTTTAAATACCATTCCATGCAGGACTGATGAAGAGTTCAATCCACAACCCTAAAATGAACAGAAAGCACTGTTGATAAACAGACACACTCACCATTACTGTTTAATTTCTTGCATCTATAAACAACCACAACAGGGTGCAATCTTAGGGTAATAGGTTCATGACACTTACCAGGATTTTGCAGACTCGCACATTGTCGACATTAAAATTTCCAGACTCAGGAAAAATGGAAACTGCAAGAGATAGTATAGCTTTTCACAAACTGAATGCTGTTAAATAACACCAAGCAGAAAACTTGCTTTCTGAAAATACTGCATTGTAAAATGTATAAAATATCTGGAGGTTTGTCAGAGCACCTACCACATGCCTGGGCAATGAGGTTGGCCAGGAAGTCTTCATTCCCATACTGTTTGCTCATGACAGCTGTGCGGATCATGGCGGTGGCCTCATCCAGATCCCTCAGGTTCTTGGCTGAAGAGCAGACACAATCAGGCAGGAGGTCTAGGGCCTTTCTGCAGGCCAGCTCATACCCTTCAATAACCTGTGAAGTGAGATTTAATGATAAGGCACACCACAAATCATCAACACATAGGCCTAAATTCCACCCTCCTGATAAGACACCTAATCAATGGTCATGAAAAATCCATCCACACTTCTCAAAGAAAAAGGGTTTCCTGGTGTCCTGGACAAATTCCCCATCTGGCCCAGCCTAGTTATCTAATATTCCCCAGCCTGAATCACTTCACAATTCCTGCCCTTGCCACCTAAGTTTAAGTGTGGAGCATGTTCTAGCACAAGATGGGTACCATGCAAGTGGGTGTAAAACACTGGTTATGGTTGATCACAGACTCTCACCTTGTAAAGCTTGTTGAGATTTTAAAAGGTATTAAAGGCAATCATCTTGTCATTATTGTTCTTGTTATTTCAGATGCAGGGAAGAGTGCACATGTTTGCTTACCTCAGACACAGAGAGGCCCATCCTTAGCAGTTCCTCTGCCAGCTCCAACAGAGCTCCAGCAAATACAAGGACGAAATTAGTCCCATCCCCAACCTCCTGCTCTTGCATGTGGGAAGCCATGACAATCATCTTTGCCGCTGGGTGCTGGACCTTAGGAAATCCAAATAATTAAGGTTTCAGCATGTAAGTGCTGGTCCAAAGAAAAGTAGTGCCTAAAATCAAGTAGTAGGAGCAAAAATATTGTTGCCAACGAACCTCAAGTTCCCTAAGAATGGTTGCCGCATCATTGGTCACAAAGAGCTTCTCCAGGTGGTTGATAACCATTTTGTTCATGCCTGTGAAAAAGACACATTATACTGACCACAGACTACACTGTCTCAACTCAACACACATACACACAGACAGTCAAAACCTACCATTGGGCCCATAAGCAGTTCGCGTGGTCTGTGCAAGTTCTTTGCATGCTTGAATGTTCCGAAAGATAGCCTCCTCTAGCCCAGAGTAGTGCTATAAAGATAACAGACAACAGCAGTGATGCATTCTCAATCAATCAATCACTCAATAAACAACGCGATATACAATTACTTTCTTTAAATACTACTTGAAACTGAAATAAGCACAGCATAATTTCCAAATCTCAAACAGAGCCAAACCTGTTGGTTTTAAAGAGCACATACAGTATTTAACAAGTGAATAATTAAACTGGAGAACTCAACTAACGTTACGATGTTTATATTTACTGTCTATAATTGCCGAGTTTCAGAAGAGACACATGTACAGCAGAATGAACGAAGCTCTAGTCTAGAACCATTCTCATCTTCAATTGATCTTGCTAACGCTTGCCTTCTCTGCTAGTACTTATCGACATGTAGTGATAGTCACCTAGGAAAACAAAAGCTGCAAATGTCAGATTAAGTTTGGTTAACGTAAGCTCCAGAAAAGAAGCTACTCACCGGCAGACGGACATTAGCTGGCCCAGAATATCACCTAGCTACCATCTATAGTGGTCTACCTACTGCAACAGATATCGATAATAAAGCTTTTAGCCTGGCTACCTACCGACAGAAGTAACGTTAACCAAGACTCAAACAAAACACCGACCTAACCGCTGTTTGAAGGATGTTGAAAATTGGAAAGGATGAAATAATGACTGAAAAGGAAATTCGCTATCTACTGTTTAAGACAATCAGTGAGCCGGTTGACGAGCTAGCAATAAACTGGCTTCCTATATTGAAACATGCACCGTTAGCAACCGGATAACCTTTTCATTAGTCAACAAGCTATTACACGTTAGCCACGTGTTACACATCTATACATCCCATACAGTTGTAAGTTACTAAAGTATAATATAACAGATCTTCCCATAATATAATACAGGCACTGACAAGCACAGTAGAGAACACCTGCATGTAGCAGGCTAACTGGGGACGTTTACTTCAGTGTGGCCTATTGCCTTTATTCTAGAAGTCTCTCATGACAACGCTCAAGAGCACTACAGCAGTCGTTCATTATGCAGATCCAAGCTGCATAACAGGCGATATACATATTGTGTGATTTCACGATAAATAAAGTAAAAAAAAAAAATACCTTGGCACCATCCTTTAACATTTGGGCGAAGCCCGGAGCTTTCGGCACATGTAGAGCCATTTTGGGATGTTTGCTGCCCGGTTCGCACACGACAAAAGAACAGACGATGAGCGAGCTCGAGATTCAGGCAAAACTGCAGACCACACGTATTGATGATCGAAACATGGATTACATCCAACCAGAATCTGGGTTTATGAATGAGCTAGCTATGATTTCAAAACCTGAGCTGTTGTTGAACCACTTACAAACGATGCTAATTTTAATAGCATATTATTATTATTAGTTGTTGTTGTTGTTGTGGTTTTTGTACTAGCAGAACTAGTAATCTGGATGCGATTCTTTATTTAGCCTATATCGCTGCGTATTTTTATGCAATGTGTCAACTGCAATGGATAATGAGCAAAAAAAAAAAAAAAAACAAGACGCTATTCTTTGCTCAAGTAATTAGCGGAGCCTCATTCTGGCTTACTGCATCATTGCACAGCTATTGCATCGCCACTGCATGGCTATGTCACTCAAAGCTGATTGGAGCTGTGGACATTTTTCTTGCCTAAAGTCATGCCATATGAGCCATTTAATTGGAAACCCACTGACAGACAGGGGTATACTGAGCAGCATTCCGCTGCTGCCAGTCGCTGATTGTCTTGCGTTTAAGTCGCGTGGATGTGAACATGTTTAGGGAGAACTGGGTGAGCAGTGGGAAGAGCGCGCTCAGAGCACTCTGTGAGGACTCCTCTGTCAAGAAACGGTGGTGACTGTGACCGACCCCGGTACACACTCCAAAAGGACTGCTTCTACTTCAACTTCCCTGCGCTAAAGAGGCAGGTCGCGATTGAGAATAGCAGTGGTGACTTTTTAAAAAATATTTTCCTGGAGGTAATTGTTCAGCGGAAGGGAAATATACTGAATTGAAGAGGGACGAGGGGAAACTCACCCTATTTTGCTACTGTTCTGTGGCGCAACATTTAAGGGTAAGTTTGTGCTTTCAGGTAAGCATGTGTTTGATTGTAGTACGTTGCATGTTGCCTGGGTTGGCTTGCATCCAAATAGTTTGCAGTTGTGCTGATAATGCACCTGGTAGACATTGCAGCGTTGAAGCCTTTTGATTTAAGGTCTGTTTGCCTCAGTAATTATATTTTCCACATTCAATTCACATTCTCCTCATATACAATCTTTTTGGTTTACTGCATGTTAAAGCTTTCTGCCGACAGTTTCTGAATTAATCTCCAGTTTGATATATCTTCGCCTACTGTGATTATTGCCTGCGTTGGCTGCATGCAATTACATAGTGTACATGATGACGATACCGTTAAGCTGTCTCTGAGTTATGTCATTCTCAAGTTAGGTTGAATTAATTTCCAAGAATCAGTCACTTTGCAGTAGTTACATGGTTTCCAGTGCTTTCCAACTTGGCAGCACACCTGAATAAAACATGCTCAATTAGTCAGGTTCTGCACTGTAAAGAGCTATCTGTCAATACCAATGATGATATCACTAATGTGATTCTAAGTAAATTAGAAGGCAACTCATTGGAAAAAAAAAAGATGTTAGTATCTAATTCCTGTCTGATGTGGCTACCTACACACCTGATTTATATTGTTCTCTTTTTCTCAAAGGACTAAATGATCACCTCAACAAGACGAGTATCTCCTGATAAACCTGAAGTTAGAATTGCCTTCAGCCTTAATGAGTCCTCAGGTGAAACACATTCATACACATGCTTACCTAAACACACACACTCACAGCAAATAGATATTCGTATATTATTGTTGATACGTTGTCACTGCTTTACCTAATCCAGTGTTTTGGGAACGTGCAGTGTGTGGTTCCCTGAAATATTTACTTAGTGGCTCAATGCATGGCTCACTGAACACATGTGATAATTCACAAGCCCACTCCCCCATAGGCGAAAGGCCCCTTTTCCAGCAGGACTGCATGTACAAAATTCTTCTCACCAAAACAGCAACTAGCAAAATCCAACACGAGCCCCTGCATGCCACATGAATGTAACTTTAGTCATTCTTTTAGCAAGACAGGTGCTCCCTCTATTTTGGTAGGCTTTGGCATCTTAAAAACAAAATATCTACCTAGCTGCACAGTGGGGCTGTCAGGGCACAGTGCTGTCAAAGTGTTTTACAGCGATTCGGCCAAATGCTTCTGTGGCAGCTGCGTCTCTGACAGCCCAGCATCAGGTTTCCTCTTTAATACCTCAGCGCTGCGTGATTCACTCATTTGCTTTTGGAGTTCTGACCTATATTTAAAAGCATTTAACACTTCACCTTCCCCTCACGCCCCTGTTATCACTGCCCAGGCATCATTGCACAGGACGCGCCCTGGACCGGAAGCCAAGGGGGTGTGGGCCCAATCCATCCCCCTTTTCACATAACACAACAGCACTCATTTTTTTGTTTGTTTTCATCTTTTCCCTCCACATTAAAGGACAAGTCTGAAAGTTTATTTTTCAGTGTATTTGCAAATATGGAGAAGCCCAGTCACACCCTATCTTTCTATTTTGGGCATGTTGGTTTCATGTTTTCCAGCAGGACTGCTTTCTGTTTCATTTGATTCTGTTGTGTAGATTAATATAATTAGTATAATTAGCTAAAATATATCTATTGTAGTGCAGCTATAATATAAAAGTGCAGTAAGAATTACAGATTAGTATTGTTTTTTCAAGAAAGAAACATCTCGTGTGTCCATTTCTACATCTTTGATACGAACATCAAGCCTTTGGCTCGTAGGTTTATCTACATCAATCTATGTCAGTAACATGATTTTCTTCTTTTCCTTAGAGCTGAAAGATGCAGAGGGATTGCTCACATCTTTTCCTGACCTTGAGCAGCAGCTGCAGGTTAATCACAGTTTTACACTACACACTGACGCACTTGCTAACATTATTCTACTTGGTCACATTTCACACCAGCATTGCAACATGCTCACTGCATGAAAAACTTTCCATATTATCAATACTGCAAATCTGCACATGTGCAACACCACACACTGAGCTCAGTGTATGAACATCATTACACACCTGCCTCACCTCACACCTTACACTGACACTGGTAATGCCTAGGGAATTATAGTGATACATACCTGGAAAGATGCAAATTTGAGAAACAGCAAAAGACCACCAGTCATTTAAAAAATTACAATACACCTCAAACATTAGAATTTAGAGATGCTACACACCCTAATACCTTACAAGCATTTAATCCTATTTATCTGATATGCTGCATACTCACATCGCTTTATACCTGTGAAATGGTATAGGTACACATGGAACATGATAAACATGCAAAACTGCATGCGCTTAATGCAACATACCTGTTTGAGTGTACTTGCATCATTATGCACTTTTCAGCAGTGCACTATACCTACTGAAGTGTATTTTGCTCATCTTCACTATGCACACCTTTCACACTCATTCTTTGTCTTTTAGATGGCTGTATTTGCCAAATAATCACATTTTCTATTATATAGTGTGCTCTTTGGTCAGACTGCAATTACTTTTATGTAATGTCAACATAAATTCAGGTCTGAACATTCATATTTAAGACAGCTAACACTGAGTAAAATGCATATCCAGCCTAGTCGTAAATCAGCTAGTTGTGTCATCATGGATTTTGCATATGCTGTATTACACAATTTTTCAGAGATTCATGCTGAATTTGAATGTTGAGTGTTGAGAGGCAGCGGGGGAAAGGGGACATGGATTTCTTTTCCCTGAGTATTGCAGAAGTCCCTGGCCTATTGATAGAGCTGGACTCTGGAAATAGCTTTTGGTATTGCGCAACGAGGTGCAATATCTTTGCCATTCTGTTCTCATTCACAAGATTCATGGCGAAACAACGCTGTGGCTCTGGGGGTAGGGTTTGAGCCAGAAACAATTACGGTATCCCTTTGAGAGCCTGATTTATAGTAGTCCCAGGATCATTAATGTTATTAAAAGGGACCATTTTTAGAGGGCCTCGGAATGCGTCGGTTCTGGTGACTGATGAGAGGACACTGACTGGTCAAGCATGTGGCCAGTGCGCAGTCGAATGAGAGAATGAGGGAGAGCGAGAGAGAGAGCTGACCTGTCATTGCCATTGTCACAGTACTGTCTCAGTCTCAGTGAGTCACAGTCTCTCACCTTGACATTCAAAATGCTGAGCCCCAAGCCAAGGGGTGTTCAATTTGGAATGTCACCCACAGTGCAAGCCTGCTAGCCGACAGCCCACGTCAGGCACCTGCATGGCTGGTAGGAAGTCCATCCCCTGTGTAATATCATATTCTTTCCATTAGATGGCAGTAAGTGACATGCTTTTTTCCCATAACAGATGAACAGCTATTCCCTTTTTTTTGTGAAACTGATGACTGGATACCAGTAGTATGTTCTGGTGTGTAATAAAGTTGGTGGTCTTCTGTGAGTAAAAAATTGTGAAAACAGGGAAAAGAAACATAATTTCCAGTTCAAATGCCTTCTTGGTCTTCAGGTAGTGAAATTTACTGACACTCACTGGAACACTGGGCATCAGGCTATTTTAGTACCATTGATTAGTAGTAGTATAACTTCTAGTATCTCTATTCGTACTTATTGATGTTAGAGGTTAGAGGTTTTGCACCTAAACTCCAAAATAAGACGAAGAGATACGAATGTTATACATAGGTATTGGGTTTTAAATACCTAAATATACCATAACCATACAAAATAAGCTCCTTCGATTTGCATAGTACAGAGAGCAACATGTTAGACTTCAGCTTGTACTCTTGATTCTTTTGTTGCCAGACACACAGTGGGTACTGAGGCACTCAAAAATGGGAATTAAAATTGAGGAAAAAGGTCTGAGGAGGAAATGTATTTTGAACTTGTCTTTACTGTATCATTCTGAAAGCAGAAGTTAAAGGCCCACAAACATATGGTAAGTGACAGCAATTTTCCACGTGTCAGAATGATTGTTCTCAGAGTTTTGCCTCATGCTCTCATCTTCCCATGTGTCACGTGTGTGTGTGTGTGTGTGTGTGTGTGTGTGTGTGTGTGTGTGTGTGTGTGTGTGTGTGTCCGCATGTGTGGCTCTTGGTACTTGTTTTAATAGACCTTCTACAGATGAATGTAACTCAATATACACCCACTATGTCCAGAATGTTGCGGGCAGGTTCACTTGGTCTGCCACACTAAATGACAAACCTCTTGATTTAAGTGTGCATTAAGGGTTTGGCATTGCTAGCTGTTAGTTTTTTTTTATTTTCTTTTTGGTTTGATTGCAGCTGGAAATGATCCTGAGTGTACCATACAGTTACACAGATCACCTTGCTTCCCACAAGTATCAGGGTTTTTTTTATGAAGCTGCCTTCAGTGGTAGTGAAGGACACCCTGTCCTATTTTACCTAATTCCTCTTAGCCTTGTTCTTGACACACATCCTGGCTGCACCGTTAACCATTGCTTTACTGCCTCAACCCAATCGTTCTGTGTCTGTCTCCTCATTTGCTCTGTCTTTCCTCGTTCTCCCTCTCTTTCTGTCTGTCTTGTCCCCCAGCCCATACTCCCATGTCAGTCGGTGAAAGAGTCTGTGCAAGTGTACAAAGACCACTGCAAGATGGCCAAAGAGTTCCATGAGGTCAAGAATGAAATTGCACTGCTGGAGGATCGAAAGTGAGTGATGCTCAACAGCAATAGTATGGGCGGGGCTGGTGTGTTATCCATCCACCAGTGTTACATGGTTCTTTCTGATTCCCATTGACCTCTCTAAACGCTCACTCTCATTTTAACAGTTCTGATGGTGACCACTCTCTATAAGCATGATATTTAATGCCTACAATCAGAAATCGTAAGAGTTAACTATTTCAAGAACATCCAAAGACATTCATTTTGAATTACTCTCTAGCAGCCTTATGTAAGTCTATTAGCATTTTTTTATGTTTTTATTTCTTACTCATTGGTTTATATTTTACAGTGGCTGAAAATGTAGGGGCAGTATGAAGGCTATGGTAATTGGATTTAACCTTGTGTTTGCCATTGCTTCTGGAAAAGAAGAAGTTATTATTAGTGATAGATTGAGAAAATAGAGCCAGGAGTGATGTATGCATTAGGTTACAGTCAGATTTAGTTTTGGGATTTAGGCAGGTCAGGGTCAGTGTGGCGCTTGCTGTCAGGGTAAATATTACTGCCATCCTTAATCCAGCTCCAAATCCATCCACGGGCCTCAGTTCCCTCCACCCCTCAGCTGTGCTTGCCATTACCGTGGATACAAAGGCAGAGGTAGTGTGGAGGTTGCGTTCAGGCACCATTTTAAGGTTTATGAAAAAAAAAATCAGGAAGAACTTCAGTGTACCATAAGACTGGTGCTGCATTTTTATTACACAGAAAAGCTGCTCTGTAGCCATTTATTATGATAAAAAATCTTCCCCTGTATAGTGTAGTCCCCTCAGATACCCACATTTCCATATCTAATTATAATAAAATCAGGATGGTTTCCTTTTTAAATTGCTGTTCAGTTCAATCTTGATTTATCCCAATAGTTATCATAATTAATACATAATACGTCAATGTCCAGTGAGTGTCTATAACTTTGTTAGAAGCTTCAAGAAGTGAAATACTGATGTTTTCTTTTACCAGACTAATTCAACAGATATTACTAAAAATGTCAGGCTGACAAGCACTGTTTTCACTTAGAAAGCTCTGTAAAGCACATACTGAAAGCTGATGCAATGCTACTCTCTTTGTCTGGTGCACTTCCTTGGACTGCATTCCGTGTTGAGTGACAAGGGGATTTCCTTACAAGCCATGTTCCACTGTTTAAAAATAGGCCATATCACCATGACAAGCACTTATGTACAGTTCTGTTGCTGGAAATGCTTGTATTTTTAACACTGGCATAACTAAAGCAAACAAAACATTTGTTTGGTTTTAACTTCAGTGTTGTTTTCATTGTGTGCAGCTCACTTCCCGAAAGTGAGGTTGTATATTCGTTTATCAGCATGATTTTGTGGCACTGTTAACAAATTATTAACTTTCAAGTTGTGGGCTATACCACTATATTACTCGCTGCCAGCCACGACTTTTCACTTTGTAGTCTAGTATGTTCAGCTACACAGTCATTGTATTGGACTAGTACACTTTATGTACAGCTGGTGCATTTCAGTGTGACTGTGACGAATATTGTGTTTACACAAGCACTCTCCTAACACCAGATATTGTCATATTGAGTTTGAGATCTGCCAGAACAAATGCAATATATTGTACTGCATTAATTACCTGGTTCTGTGTATTTTCCTGTCAGAAACCGTTACTGGAGTCTATAAAAATCTGACACACATCAGTCTACAAAAACACATGAATTTATTATTAATGTATTGTTTTAGTATATATGTTCTGTATTGCAGCATGGCTGCTATGGCTCAGACAATCTTTTGATCAATGTGGAAATTCAAAAGCCCATTACCACTATGAAAACAAAGAAAAAAAAGAAGTTCCATAGCACCATACTAATTGCACACATTAATTACAGTATACATATTAAATAGTCTGTGACACTGCAAACCTGTAGTTGTTGTATCACATGATTTCTGTACCATTTTGGTATGGTAATATATTTAAACTTATTACTGTGAACCTTTAATGCGTCAATGTCATTCACACAATTACTGTGTGTGTAACTGGCTTACCCCAAGCCCAATAGCGATACTGTCTTTTTGTCTCATAAATGTTTAGATATTTACATGTATTCTGTTAGGAGGGATATTAGACACACAATGACTTTCCAAGTACTGAAATACATTTGGAAAATATTCACTGCAGCATAATGTTATAACATATTTTAACGTTTTACTTGTTTTTGCTTTTTGTGAATTATTTAGTTGTAATACATGTTTGTACAATACTGGATTGTCTGCAGGTTGTACACTCATTTCTGAGAGTTCACTTTTATCTTGGAACTTTTCCAAGCTTATTGCAACACACACACTACATTGTGCCTTCCCTCTGCAACACAAATAATTACTTCAGTACAAAGGCCAAGTTGTAAGGAGAATGGAGCCTGATTCATTGCCATGCCAGGTCATGACTAACTGCTTCGCAGCTCAGTCCTCTGCGTTTCTAGGAAACAGTTTTGTTAACGGACAACTAACAACCTTTGATTTTGTAACACAAAATCATACATGCTAGGTTTATGGAAACTTTTCTTTAGAACAGATAATACTTTTCAAATCTAAATGAAGCAACTTTAAGTTGTGTCATGCTAGCATTTTTACACTTTGTGCTTGGTTTCATTTTAAACTTCTCTCACAGGAAGGAGCTGATAGCAGAGCTGGTGGAGGATGAGAAGGCATCCTCAGAGATTGCCCGTCTGGAGGAAGAGTTTCGGGTTCTCACAGAGGAGAACCGGACTCTGGTCACGGTCCACAGCCAGCGCTCGCAGCAGCTGGAGACACTGCGTGTACTCAGTCAGAAGAGGCCAGGGTCGTCCTGACCTTTGACCCCATGCCCCCACTTGGGAGTTTGTGTAAATTCCATAGTGTGCCGGTGAGGTCACAACTGCCGTGAAACTGCTCCTTTTTTAAAGAGGGGTTGTCCACAATCATTTTGTTGCCTCTTGTTTGTCACTTACAGATTTTTTTTTTTCTGAACACATGGGAATATATTGATTTCTGGGTGTTTTATGGCCACTTTTATTACTAAGTTAGGCAATTTCTTACTGAATGTAATTACAATAAGTGCAAAAGAGAAAGAGGCAAATAACTACGATCTATGCATTTGTCCTCTACAGTACCTGCTAACAATATTGTTTTTAGCTGAATTAATATTCTACATGAAAAACATTAACCCATTAATTCTCAATCAAAGGGCAAATTCATATGGGATGATATGTATTGTATTAATAATACATTCAAGGTGCAAGCAACTGTATTTACTCTGAATAAAGTTCATCTAGACATGTAATATATGACTGCATGTGTTTGTATGTGTTTTCTTGTTCAGTGTCTTTTTGTTAAATGGCTATTTTCTTGATACATTTTTTTTCCAGTCCAACTGCTCTGTGGTGTCCTTTAGTGATGTTTCATTTTGCATAATTATGAAGTACTCTGTTGTCCTAAACCATTTGTTCAGGTCAAGACTGTTTGTCTTACTAGTTTCTCCTTCTCAGATCCAAGCATGTGCTTTGCTTTTGAACCAATGGTCTGTTTATACTTCTGATTAATTGCAATGATGTGAACATGTCTTGGGAGTGGGACCCTTAAAATGTTAAGTGGCCACCAGATTACAGAATCAGATTTCAGAAAACCTTTGAAGAGTTAAAAGCTATCCAGATGCTTTATCACACTTTAAGCATTTTGGAGTTGAGACTACATTAATTCATGCACAAGAATATTACTTGCAGGATACTAGTCTTAAAGTCATAATAAGCTTTGATCATTTCAAAGAAATGGCTCTAATTGTAAACGTTCAAATAAACATAATTATTGGATTAATTCTCAAACATTAGAGAAAAGTTTCCATTTAAATGATCAAGTCGGAAGGTCTGCATTGCATTGTATCCAGGAAAAATTGTTATCCAATTTGAAGTTAATTATTTAGTATACATTTATCAGAGGGAGCATAATGTTCTTGACATTTGAACATGAATTGGGGAACATGGGGTAGTGTAAGATTGGACACCTCAAGGACACACGGAGTAAATACCCTTAACCTGAGGAGCAAATAATTAAATTATCAGGTTTTAGTGCTTCCAGTTAAGCTTTTCCCCCATGAATGTATTAATTCATTCATTTATTATTGACAAGACACTAGTTACATTTTTTTCTGAATATAGCACCTGGAGGAAACTGCAGAATGTTTCACAATATTGGTACGCTATGTCCCATGATTGTGAAAGTGGGAGTGATCAGATGATCTTTTTTTCTCTTTTCAATTCCCAGGAAGTCATGTGGGTTGTGCCACAGATTTAACCCTACTTGTCAATACACATCATTCTCAATAGAACTGTATACAGTAATCTTTACCTGTTATTCATTATCCATTGCATAGTTGTCCTAAACAAAATAGATGTCCAAATAGCCCAAATCAGAAGACATCCACTTATTACTGACCTAAGTGAGCTGACTTGCACTATTTCCTCATACACTCAAAACAAATGAAGTATACTTATTACCTAGTTGCCTGTTAAAATGGGAGTTAATCTGGCTCCAGCTATCAATGCAGCTGCTAACCAGATTTTTGAAGAAAACAATATTTTGATTGTAAATCTCCTCGATGAGAGATAAACTGATCGATTTGTCTCACAAGGAAGCCAGATTTATACATACTTAAAGTACTCAAGCAGGTTGTCATTTTAAACATTAATTTTCATTCATTAAATATCATATTAACTAGACTGATTTCCACAGCCCAGGTGATGTAATATGTAACCAAAGAAGCCAAAACCAAACCAGTAAAGAGAATGGCACTTATCAAGTAAATACATAAAGAAATATACTTTCTTTTGTTTGCCATATTTAAGTACCCCACAGAACATTTTTTCAATACATTTTTACAATACAGATGAACCATAAAACAAGCATGCAGTGTCTCACTTTGGTAATATATATATTAAACAAATTTCAAGTAGACCTAATGTGATTTGACTTCTTCTTTCCAGGTTGAGAATCGTGAATTTCCTCATTTAATATCTTACAAATGTTTGGATTACAAATCTAAACATTTACAAACATCGGAACTCGCAGCAATTCATGTTGTGAATTGTATATCTCCATGGTATTGGGTATGCCATTCAGCCTTATTTATTCATTTTAGCTATGTGCTCAGCAACGCAATATCCGTTCAGGAACGTATGGTTAAGTGCAATTCATGTGGAGGTAGGAATATGTATTCTACTTTAGGCACAACGGCCAACACCTTCGCTTGTGTAGATTTGTTTAACAAGAGAGATAAGGTCAAGTGTTACATTTTAGTCAACCACATCTGGTCTAACGGGGATGGCAGGTGTAGGAACACGCCCTATATGTTTGATCAGGGCATATAGGTCTAAAGTAGAATTTCAAAGTACCTTAATTCGAAGTTGCAGTTTACACTACGAAACTGATGTCGCAGCAATATAATTCAACAGAGCTCGAATCTATTTTCCATACCTTCATACTGTACCACCATCGGACTTGTCAAAAAGCGGAAGTAGTGTTCCGGGATACAATTTGACAGTGGCTCTGACCAATGGAGTGAACGAAGGGCGGAAAGGGGATAATTTGTTTGTTGTCACATGATGCTAGCTCGAAAAAAAGGTTTCTGTAAAGCATCCCTTTAATTAGACCGCGCACACTGGCCAGCGTTTACGATGTCTGTACACGGGTGCCCGCTCTAGAACTGGATAGTGATATGACAGGTGAGTAAACGCGGTTAGGTTAAAGCATTAGTCTGGGCTTCGGACTTAAAAAGTATACGGTTCCGTAATGGTTCTGAGGAAATATAACTTTTGTAGATGGCAAATATGGAGGCGTTTTGGCAGTATAAAATTACATGCACCTAAAGCCTAGGTAGTCGTTATTATACTTAATGTCTGACCTAGCACATAATCTACCGATTTTAAGTAAGTCTGATTTTCTGGTGTATGACAACATTCTAGCTAGCGGAAGACAATGGTAAGCTATTCCATGCATCTGATCGAATAGTTGTTATTTTTTCCGGGCGAAAGCTCCATTTGCCCACGAACAGCGTATCGTTACATACAAATGAGCTAATAGAGGCCACTTTAATGTTTTAACTGGGAACCAGTTTAAGCGTTGTTCATCAGGGTTGCACAGAAATCTGAGATGAGATACGCCCGATCGCTTCTGTGTTAGACAAATAATTAAGGCGATTCACCTTATCCCATGACGACAATTAAAAATCGGAAAAAGAAACTCCTGATAGTATTTTTTGACAGATTTTAGTAATTGCACTAGGCGCATGAGAATCAGAAGTAAAAAGCGCACGCATTAGAGTTTCTGTTTAAAAGATTTTTTCATAGTTTTCATAGTTTTTCTATGCAGGTGCTTTTATGTTGTATTTGATACAAGATACAGATTTGTGTTCTCACGATCCAATACTTGATATGTAGGGCCAACAAACGTGGGTTATTTTGCCTTTTGATGCTTTACTGCATGTCCATACAACCAGGAAAACTAAGCGGTTCGTCAGAGCTGATTAAAAAAAATACAAGAATACGGGGAAATGCTTGCTCATCCTTTATCAGCATGAGCGCGTGAGTCAGCAGTGTACGCTGTTGCTACAGACCGCTGCACGATTTGACATAGCAGAGCCCACTGTGCATAACCAAGATAACGGTTGTATTAATTCAGTTTTACCTTATTCGTAGGATGATTTACAAATTACAGTCCAATAGAAGGTAGTATCTATTACATTAGCGCCATCAAACAATTATTTTGTGATTTCCTGTAAACTGACTCATATATTTGATTAAAGCATTTATTGCACTCTTTTTCTCACTCTGTCCTGTACCGACCCTTGTGAGCTTGTTTAAGTTACATTTTAAAATGTGTCTAAATCCTGAAGTAGGTATTAGACTTTTGATACCTGATATTTTAATGAAGTCATTACTCGCTCATTTCCTGATGGTGTTGTGTCAAGATTGGGTTCTGCTCAGTGAGCAGTGCCCTTATTTGAATAACATAGGATCAGTTTGCTCACATATTGGTAGCGGACAAAATAGCCGACAAGAGTTCTTTTCCTTGTGGATAGAAATTATTTTCAGTGCGTCCTATGCTTCTATCTAACATATTGTGGAAACCGGTCGACTAGCATATTTTAACATTGTTGTAACTGATAAGGGAAAATTGCATCATAATGCCTGGCACTTTTTCTTCAAGGTAACTGTATAATGTATGGACTATAAGCTAAAGTATTGGTGTCCATTTGTTTAGTTTTAAACTCATATGATGGAGAGGGTGAATTTAATATTGTTGTTTTTATTGTCTTTTGTAGATTTCCCGCACCATGTCTTTCGAGAGCCCCAGGTCTTCAGTGTTCACGTTCCAGTCCTCAGTGCACAGCTCACACATGCTTCGCTGTCTGAATGAGCAAAGGCAGAAGGACGTCCTTTGTGATGTGACAGTGGTGGTGGAGAACCAGAGCTTCCGTGCCCACCGTTCTGTTCTGGCCTCCTGCAGCGAGTACTTCCACACCCGCATCACCAGCCTTGTGGGCCAGGGTCTGGTTATCACACTGCCAGAGGAGGTACAGCATAGAGAAGGCTGCTAGTGGTTGTGGGGTTACATAGCAGTGACAGTTCAATGAATGTTCTCAGGCTGGTTTGTGTACTGCCTGACTTGTTCATTTTCATCTGTATGATGTGCTTTATATTCTTTCTTTTTAAACAGTTATTATTTATTTCATTGTTCTTTGTGTCAATAGTTTTGTGTGCACCTATGATAGGATATCGATGGCAATTTTCCCTCTGAAAGGACAATAAAGCTTATCTTATCTTGGCACATAAAGTGCACGGGGTGATGCAGTTGAGTGATAAAAGTGAACCTTGCAATGCCATTTTAATCAAAATTCAATGTATGATGTGCTTTAGTGCAAAAATACTGAGAATAAATCAGCAGTCAACCTGTATGGACTACAATAACCATGATCACATGGGTGGTATGCAGTGACTCTAATAGTTTTTCTTACTTTTTAGGTTACTGTGGAAGGATTTGATCCATTGCTACAGTTTGCCTATACTGCAAAGCTCCTCTTTACCAAAGAAAACATCATTGAAATTCGCAAATGTGCCATCATTTTGGGTTTTCACAACCTGGATAATGCCTGCTTTGACTTCCTCCTCCCAAAGTTCTTTGACCACAGCAGAAGCACTCATGATATCCTAAGGAAGGTGTGCTGCAAGAGCAGATACTCTAAGGAGAAATGTACGAAGGCAAACTCAGGTGATGATGTAGATGAAGATGATGATGAAGAAGATGAAGAAGACAATAAGGAAGTAAAAGAGGAGACCAAGGACACAGATTCTCCAGGTGCCCCTTTGAACATGTGCACAGCTGTGACATCTGGTCCAGATGTTGACCCAAAAGAAGAAGGCACAGGAATCTGTGGCCCCTTTTTCCCAGACATTGAAGTGCCAGTGGACCCTGCCCTGCTCTGTCTGAAGTATCGCAAGTTCCAAAAGGCCTGTGGGAGGGAGCGGGTCTGCTCTGAGAGCTATAACTCGCAGGCACCATATTCCACCTCCTCCTCCTCTTCCATGCCCTCTTCCTCATCATTTGCTCAGGCCAGCATAGGACCTGCAGCACCTCTTCCGCTTTGTCCTGTCACAAACTCATGCGATGGCTCAGATGTTAGCATCTCTGGGGGACGCAAGCCCAATGTGGACATAGTGAGCCAGAACACGGCTGCAGTGGCTGCTGTTTGCCCCCCTCACACATCATTGCTCCCTGTGAATCCTAACTCTGCCAGCTATGAGGAGATACCGGGGTCCAGCTGCAGTCCATCTGTGGGGTCAGCAGGGGTGGAGCCTGACTGCTGTAGTCTGCGTTCATTCAAAATGCACTTCCTTTCTCACACACCTGGTATGGAGGAAGACATCAATGGTAAGAGAATGACAGGCATGGACACAGAGTCTGGCATTTCCAACATCCAAGACCAGATAGGAGGGGGAGAGAGGAGCAGTGTGGAGAGGGAGGTAGCTGAACACCTGGCCCGGGGCTTCTTGTCTGAGTGCCCAGACTCCGCAGCGCAGTCTCCCAGAGATGGCTCTATGAGCTGTCCCTGGTACAAGCAGCTTGACCTGACATCAAGTACAACAGATTGTCCCTTCCTCAGGGACCAAGGGGCAGGACTTGGGCCTTCCAAGAAGGAGAAGAGGCTCTATGGCTCCTCCCTCAACTCTGGGGATGACTCTGACTTCGACATGGAGGGCACCAGTGAGTGCTACTCTCAAGAGAGAGCACACAAGGTACAGAGAGTCTTTTAAGGTTTCAATTCCTGTCCAACCTGCAACAGGAAGTTACCTTGTATTACTGGATCTTTTTTGTGGGCACACAGTATATGTGTGGGAGGTTTCTTTGAAGTGAAATGGTGGAGTGACACAAGTGAATGAGGAAGTTCTTATGTTACACTGTACCCTTTGTAGTGAGGCTGTGAGGTGTGGAAGACCCCCCCCCCAACCCATCTGCTTACAGTCAGTCCTAACACAACTGCTCAGAGGCTGGTCATAAGCAGCTTGGGTTGGAGGGAGTACGTCTTACCTGAACCAGGGACATAAATGATTCCCTGTGTTCTGACCTTTTGTTGTTAATGATATACTCTCACTTACATGGTTGTTAATTATGTACAAGCTGAGGTGAATAGGGCCATGAGACCACACTTGGAGGAAATGGAACAGATCCCTCTGTTGGCTGTAGGATGTGCAGTACCTAGAGAAGTGTACAGAATTGGCAGCAGTGGAAAGAGCAATAAAATCAAAGTGCTGTGTAGTTACATTGGATTGGTATGCTTATGCCCTGGAGTAACTCTTTACTATCAGTTAATCACATTTCCTTTGTTCAATACCCTTCCCATTTTCAAAAGGAATATTTCATTAATCAGATTTTTAATCAGACAGCTCTGCCACTTAGTTTACACATAGCAATTCTTTAAATAACAAGACTGAATGTTACTTTAGAAAGAGGATGGCATGCTGAGTTCTGTTGGATGCATATGTGCCTTTGAGGTACAATAGGGCAAGAACTGAACTGGCTTCCAGTGAATGTGTGTATGATGCAGTCTGTTTTCAGTATAGTCAGGATTCATTAGTGCTACAGTATTTGGGGAAAGGGTCGAGTGCATACTGGTCTTTCTGACAGTAGCACAAGCAATCTAACCACAATTAACAAGTTAGTGGATCGGCTTAGATACTTGGAGAAGGAAGTCTCTAAGTCCTTTCTCTGGACAATGAAGATATTTTTTTCAAGGTGATTTTTTATAGTTTTTGGTTTAAAACAAAGATTGCACTCAGACTTTATTCATTATAGAAAAACCACAGAGGAGAAAGAGAAACACTAAACAGAGATTCAGACATGTTGTGTATCACACTATCCTCATAGTATAAAAATCACATGGATCACAATAGGTGGAGAAATTTGGATGCGTTAAGTTGTGTGCCACATATGTTGATATTTATTTGTATGGTGATTAGCAGCACTTTATTTTATTTCCTTGATACTGTAAATATACTTATGTCATTGAATTCACCATGAAAACAAACTGAACATGTTTGAATAATATCTCCAAATCCTGATGAGAGAAAGAACTTGAAGATAATAAAGTTTGAAGAGAAGTCTGTAGGCCATAACTTTATGTACGATTGGAACAGAATGTTTTAAATAGATTGGTTTGCTTTTGTTTTATAGATAATGTTGATCCATAGCTAGAGCTTTAAAATATTTATTTTTATATTCATTTTTCTGCACATCCCCAGATGCAGTTGCCCTTCCCAGTGGAGCGTATCGTCTCCCTGAGCCGGAATGACTTCCAGAGCATCCTGAAGCAGCATTCGCTCACCCGGGAGCAGCTGGAATTTGTGCATGACGTGCGAAGGCGCAGCAAGAACTGCATCGCTGCCCGGCGCTGCCGCAAGAGGAAACTGGACTGCATCCATAACCTGGAGTGCGAGATCGAAAAGCTGGTGCGGCCCAATGATGTCCTGATTTGAGTACTTCTGTCTGTGTATTAGTCTTCCATCTGTCTGTCGATCCGTATGAAACACACCCATCAGAATAACCATATGCGACTGCCCTATCAGTTTTCCTGATGTTTGCCTTTAGGTAGAACATACACATATGTGTTTCCTTAGAACAAGGAAGGGCGTTGCCAGCAATCACATGAGCTTTCAGTTACCTATGGCTTTGCAGCTTCAGGAATACCTGATGTGCTTACTGTGTGTTTACAAAAGGGTTTCAGGTAAACAATGTTAAGAGATGAGGTAGAGTAATAAGCAGCAGTCACTGTTGTCTCTGCTAGTTTTGACCTGTGTGTGTGTTTGTTTGTTTGTTTGTTTGTTTGTTTTGTATTCTGGCCCCACAGCGGTATGAGAAGGAGAAACTAATGCAGGAGAAGAACCAGTTGAATAATGTGAAGTTGAAGACATGGCAGGACATCACATGCTTGTGCCAGAAGGTGTTCAGTGAGGCAGCACTGCTGCCAGAGCAGCTGCAGGTGCTGGCCAAGTTATCCTCTCCAGACTGCCCCCTGTCAGCCCTGTTTACGCCCACATCATCTCCCTTTCCCGGCCCTGGGCCCAGACCCAGCCTCAGGTACCCCCTTCCACCTCAGCCTGTCTGCCAATGAACCCCTCCACAGGTGTGACCCATAGGTTCCCTCAGGTTGCCCCCTCTCTGGAGCCTACGGCAGCGGCCAGTCACAGCAGGACTCTGGGTGGCTCTGACCCAGAAGGGTGTGGACCGGGCTCCATCACAGACGTGTGTCCAGACATACACAGCAACTGCAATACAGATGAGTGACCATTTGCTGCAGTACAAATGGCCTTTTTTGTATTTTAATTAAACAAATACAGTTCTTTACTATTAATGTTTCACATTAATCATGTGACTGCAAAAAAACACTCATTTTTAATATTTATCCATTCACATGCTGGTGATATGTCTGTTAGTTACACTCATTGAATGAATATATACCACTTACTGTGTCCAATGTAATTACACCTATGGTACATGTAGATCGGAATACTTAATTTTGAGTGGATTTTCATGAGACTTGTATCGTCAGTGTTACACCAGGCATTCCCTGCTATTAAGTCTGTCTCTGGGTTTTCAGGGATATACCATATTCTTTCTTGAAGTTCTGCAAACAGGCCTAGGGTGTGATACAGACATTATTACTTGTACACAGTCACAACATAAACATTAATGTGGACATCTTGGAAAAATCCAGGTAAGACCCCAGATACATGTTGGCTGGAAGTATGATTGTTAATAATGGTCATACCCAAGCCATCCGTGTGGGGAAGTGTGATCACGGCTCACTCTAGCATTACCCGGTCATTAATGTGACCACTGAGTGAAGTGAACCCTGGTCATCAGTGTGAATATTCATGACCACTATCCATGGATGAGCTGAAGTTCATCCCATCTCAGTATAAAACCTCAGGTCCAACAACACATCAGCACATACCTCAGTAGCAACTGTTTCATCAGTTAGCATCTCTCTGAATGTAATCTTAACAAGTCTTTGCATAGCAATCTTTGCTGTGCATTCAGCTGGAGCACGTCTGAAGCTGCAAGGATAACTTTCAAACAACTTCCAACAAGAGTAATCTGCAGTACCTCCCAGTGAACTGGCAATTAATTTCCAGAGATTTACGTAGGCTCAACAGCATTAAGAAGGACAGTTTATTTACAGTCTGTCCACATACCCAATTGCCTTCTGTTCAGGTTGTACCCAGTGTCTCCTCTTGGAGGTCAGTAATCAGTAAGAGATGTTTTGCTATGGCTGTCAAACTCACAGAATCTTATAGTCCCTCAGCCCACTTATTCTTTCTTTTGTAAGGGCATTTTTGGATACAAAGCAAATATGATATGAATGTGCATGTTCATATTTTGATTTTTTGACAGGGTTTTAAAAACTTGAGTTATATATGACAATTAAGTCATAAAGAGTCCAAACTTTAAATACCAGCATTTGTATTCCTCTAAAGAATGTGTTTTAAAAATGCTGTATAAGAAATGAAATGATCATGGAAAAACACTTGGTGCTATCCAGAATGGGATTCCTGAGGTTGGGGGAAAGTATGTACATGGTAGTGGAGCCTAATGGTTTTAGGCATAATATCACTTTTCACTGTTTCACTTAGCTTTCTCTGTACCAGTTATTGGCGCTTCTCGTATTATCCCCCCTGATAATCAGTGTCATGCATTAGTCAGGAATGGTTGAATATTAGCCAATGTTTGAACCTCCCCAGCATGTTTGGAACAAAAAAATAAAACGCTAATAATTAGCCAAATGGATATGAAGACCATGCATTTGCATGTACCGCATTAAAAGTTTCATTCTCTAAAGAAGAGAAGTTCTGTCTGAGGGCTTGTGATGTTTTTGTATAGGAAATGTAATGGTAGGGAAGAAAAACTGTTATTTAACATCTACAGGTTTCAAACTGTTGCTAAGTTAGGTCTGTGGCATTGTTTTCCAGCTCCTCCTTTGCACTTTTAACAGTGACCTTGTCCTTCTTTTCCCGTCTCACTATAGCATGTAGTTATTTGCTCGCTTTTTTTGAAGGAATGTGACAGGTTTACTCCACTTGACAATGGAAACTAAAGTTGTCAGGTTATTTTTTTAACAAAGCATAATAATAAAAAATCTTAAACCTTAAGTTGTCTGTTCCTCATCATTTATTTAAGATTGAAATACAAAATGTTTGGTGGTGCTTAAAATAATGTAATATCATCATGATGCTTATGCAAACAATGATTTAAAAGTGTAACTATGCCAAATGGCTCAAACAGGCATATCATGTTCCTGGATACATCAGTGTTGCCCTAATGGGATTTAAACCCACACATACCCAGTTATTTAAGTTTACCCTAGGTCCATTTGGGTGTGCACTCTGTCCATTTTTATCTCCTTTCCTTGCCAGACTGTAGTAGATAACCTTTGATATCATTATTACATGAGAACAGCATTTCAGAAGAGATCATGAATTTGTAGTCATTTGGTTTTTAATTATTTGTAAGCACAGATCTAAGAAATAACACAGGTGACCTCTGGTGGCTATGTAGTATAAGGACAAAAATTGCTAAATAATTGTTTTAGTCAAATGTCTAAAACGCATGTTAAGTATATCCTAAAATACGAATAACCATTGAATCAAGGCATGAACCTTTAAGATGAAATTCACTGTTAATCAGTGATACCACTGATATTTCTCATTTTGTACATTTACTTTAACTCTAAATATTACTTTTATTTTTTGCAGCAATGTGTTTCCCATGGGAAGAAAACAGAGCATTGTTGTTATTATGGTTACACAAACTCTTTGAGAAGCATCTGAAAGCACTTTTGGATTCCAACTTCAAGAGCAGTCTACTTGAATTAAGTGATGTTTTTTCCAAAACCAGTAGGTGGCTGTAGTCCCCTGAAAAAGTATTTCTTATCCCCCTTCCCCCTTAGTTAATTCAGTGGATAATCAAAACAATCAATGGACATTGATGTAGTAGTAACCCTTTTCAATGTTAAAGAAAAAATCCAATGTTTTGAGTAGAACTTACACAACACATGAGCTAAGCAAAAGCAAGTATGTTTGGGAACGTGACTGCTATTTCATGTTGAATGAGGCTTTTAACCTAAATTCTGCATAACCAGCTGATTTGATCATGAAGGCAAGGAACTGCGGGAAGGCATTTTCATACAGGGTGAGAGTTTTCAAACTATTTTGTCATTATTCATGATGATGAACTCAGTCCATGGAATGTGATCCTGAGAATCATTTTTAGACATTATACCATGCTTCAGGTATAGACTTGTGTTTCCTGAAGCCAATGAGGTACATTGTTTGCATACACTGGATATCTTCTGTAGATAAAAAAAACAATACATACATGAATGAAAAGACTAAAACACGCTGGGAGAAAAAAGGTGGTATCTATAATAAAGATGGTCCTGGTATAGCCTATGTACTGCTACTGTCTTCACTATATACCAAACAGATAATGAACCCCTACCCTACATTTGAGTGGCTTTCTTTTACCCCCTCAAGTGATTTTTATTTGGTTTAAAACATCAAAGATAGGCATGTGTGTGGCTTGAGATGTTTAGCATAGGATGAGAGCTCAAACTCTTAATTTCCAGCTATATGGAGGATCTAAAAGCTGGCTGTTCAGTAATTTTATTTATAAACTGATGATTACTCTCAACCTTCTTTTCACATAATTAATCAAGCAATACATTAGAAGATTAATGAAAAGCAGTAGAATTTTGCAGTAGCATTGTGTTCAATCACAGACATATATGTAAAAAGTATATACATTGGTGGGTATGTTTTGTCTACTCCTAATTCTCCTTGCTAGAATATGATGGTAATATCCATTAAATTGATCTGTGCAGATCGAAAAGTTAATTCTCATCAAATGATTTAAGTAGTCATTTGATTCTTGAATTTTGTCATATATAAATGCACTTCTATGTGGCTTGTTAAGAGTAAATATCAACATAAAGTGAGATGAGGATAACCCAAGTAATGAAGAGATTATTAAGCAAGCATCAGTATTACCCACACATACATATTACATGTGTACATAAACATTCCCCTTGTGAGAACAACCGTAAATGGATTTCTTGTTTCCATTGTAATTTTTTGTCCAGTGCTACAGTCAAAGAGTGCCTGTCTTACTTTTGCAAAGCAAAGAATCGACAGTGTGTGTGACTAGAGGATCATGGAATGATGATAAAATCAAGCTCACATTCATTGAAGGACTGAAACGGTCGAGAGAAGGACTGGTTTCATTCCATGTCTGTTTTTGCCCCTTTTTATGAAGTATAAATACTGATGTGCACAATGTTCCATCTTTTCAGTGGAAAGACAGAAGAGAAAGATGAGGAGAATAAAAAGTACAGAGAAGGAGGGGGCAGTATATTTAGAGTAGATGATAGAAAGGGTTTGCATGTGAAGATAATGAGAATGAGAGAATATGATAAGAAGGATAAGAAGGAAGTTTTTGTTATTGAAGATGGACAACCCAACACTATCAGGAGTACGTGAGAGTGTGTGCAAATGGTTGTGTGCATCTCTAGATAGTGGTATGTTCAGGTTTTGTGGACTACGCTGATTCGGTTTGGCAAATTATTTTATATTTTTGAAAGACCTGAAATAGTTGTTATCTTTACAGGCATCTAATTTCCTGTTTCTAATCAGAGTTAACCTGTGACGAGTGGATCCTGTGTGGTTGTGTGCAGTTCAATGATATTACCTAGAGAGGGCAGTAATGTGTAGTCTGACGACACTTCATTTTGAAGATTCTTTGGTTAGGATTAGTGATGAGCAAGTAATTACTGAATAACACAGACATTAACTCTTTAACAAATGAGGTTTATTTACTGCCAGGACATACAGACAATCATAGGAAGTCAATACTCATGGTTAATTCTTTAGCTGTGAGGGTGATGAAAGCTTTATTCTTGATGGAAGAAAAGTAGATAGATCAGTTTTTTCTAATTCAGCTTGAGCCTCTGGGTGTAAAGGCACATGTTTGTGGTACAACTGTGAGTGCTGCCACTGTTTCTTTGCGTCCCAGCTGTACTGGCTATTGCTGGTGGTTTGCATTGGCAATGTACCAGTTTGCTCAGTCTCACCAGGAAAAGACAGGGGTTAAACCCAGTTGTATTAATCAGTCTCATTTTTTTTAAATCACAGAGTGGGGTGGAAATCCTACCTTACTGTCACTTCTCAACAGCTGTGATCCGTTCCTTTCTTTGGGTGTGCTCTTGATGAGAGGGTAGGTTTCTTGCCTCTCTCATAACTATATTGACACTCTTTCTCTGTCCCAATAGCTATGCAGCCATAGAGGTCTCCTGGCAGGGTCATCAGTTTTCAGAACCCCTGATCTCTGTCACTGCTGCTACCCACTGCGCTCTCCTTACTCTCTAATGTGGTGTTGTCTCTCCATGTCTGCAGCGGGGCTTTGCCCCGAGTCCCCGAGCATGCTGCTACCCGGTCTCTGCCATCGTCGCCGTCCAGCCTTTGTCCAGGTGCTGCCTAGTCTCCACCATTGATGTTGTCCAACCTGCGGCACTACCGCAGTCTGACACCCCAATCCAGGACCGCACTTCTTTAAATGGACTTACTGACCATGTTGGTCACTCATACCGTGGGCCAGTCAGAGGAGGATGGGCTCCCCCTCTCAAGCCTGGTTCCTCTCAAGGTTTCTTCCTATCTGCTGCACATAGGGAGTTTTTCCTTGCCATTGGTGCCACAGGCTTGCTTTTGTGGAGGTTCAGGCCAGGGCTTACTGTAAAGCATATTGTGGCAGATGTTTGTGAAATGTGCTATATGAATAAAAGTTGATTGATTGCAGTTGATTGATCACCAAGTCCTGTGTTTGTTTGCTTTGACAATGCTGATTAAAAAAGTGCATGGGTGAAGTTGACTTGCGTCCTGTGAAGGGACAACTCAGGTTTGCTGTGTATGTGCTTTGACAAAGAATTCATCCAAAAGTTAAAAAAACCATAATTAGCTCCTCCAGTTGCTGGAAAGAAACCTTCTGTGTGACAGGGACCCATACCTCTTCCGACTGACAAATGACCAATGGCTAAAATTATGAATTGCTGGACATCTCCAGTCAATCATGTTCCTCCATCATGACGCATCTGGACTCAATATCTTCTGATTTTGCTGACACTGGTTTCAAAATTTGCAATTGTAGGGCACTGGGTTCACGTCCATTATGGCATGTCCTTGTTATTTCTGTTGTTTTTGTATATGATGAAAAAATAAAAAATGAAAAGAGGGATTTGTCTTCATTTGATATGTGTTTTGTGAGTACATGATTATAATCTGCCAGGCACATTCCAATAATGCATCCATACAGTGACAATCAGCATTCCTGGCTTTGCATTTCCAAGCCATATAAGCAGCTAGGAGATAATACTTTCTATTCTATTTTCTGTCATATGTTTTTTCCAAGGTAAAACAGAGTCTGAAACCCTTTTTGACTTCCAATTCCCCCTGCCGAGAGATAATATTTTCCCGCTATCGGTGGGTTTTTTGCCCTCACTAAACAGCTTATTGAAAAAGTAATGGAGGCAGCGAAAAGAGGAGGTCAGGATTATTTGTTTGAAATCACAGAGCGATGAAAGTGGAGCTCCTGGTCGATACGATGAGATTGCTTCTGGTATTTTATGGCGTAATTGAACCGGGACTTGTCATTCCTGTGAAAACAGATCATTATCAATGAGGAAAAGCTGTCTTCTCTCTTTTATACATAGGACATATCTTCCTTTTTGCCTCCCACAGTCACAAACCACCAGCTCATTAATACCAGAAACGTTGGGTACAGTAGAAGCAGTTTGTAAATAGATACAAATTGTATGCTTTTGGCCAGTTACATCACGTATGTGATGTCATGGGTAGTGCAAGAGAAAAAGATCTCATGGAATTCTCCTGGAGAATGTTTTTTTTATGAGGGATAAAAGATGCTGTATAGTACAGCAAGGTCAAAAACTTATAATCCACACCCTCATTCATGGAAGATTAAAAAAATACTGCTCTGAGTTTTGATTAAGGAAGCAGGGTTAGAAGATTAAAGACCAGCAAACAGAATTACAGTGGTTTAAGCCCAAATCTGAAAATTAATCAAAATACCAAAAACCTTAAGCTGTCATTACAACGTGAGATTAACGAAAAGCCTCCTTGAACTCTCATCTGATTTTTTTTCTTTTCCACGTCTGTCTGCATTGACATGGGTGCACCATGTACGTAATTTCAAACAGATCATCTCCATCCACGTTATACTTGGTAGTATTGGACATTATACACTAGCTACGTTGGATGAAATCATACATAAATAATATACAAAACTGCTTTATGTTTGCTCATAACCTGGCTTCTTCATCTGGTTCTGCTGTTTCTCCCTGTATTTCCCCATCTCTCTCTCCTGCTCTCACCCGTATATTTATGGCCCACATTTCCTTGGGACCATTCCCACTTTGATCCCTCATGTGTGACCTTGGCAGGGCCCACTATGTCCACTGAAGCTAAAAGATTTTCAGGTTTGGAAAAAAGTATTTACCTCTGAGAGCTCCCCACTACAGTTACATTTCATTGTTACATTTACATTTTATTGCCCCGACCCCAGAAAACTTTGAGTGAAATGCTTTCTTGTGCATATGTTATGTTTTACCTCAGTTTCTCCTGGCTGATGGACATAGCCAGTGCTCTGTCTTAGTGCCTTGATCAGGATGTGGGTTCTGCTCTTTTGCAGTTCAGTTAATAGTGTGCATTTTTGACAATAAATATTGCATAAATCCAAAGATAAAGAAAACCAAATAATGGGATTAGAGATTTAAGTGTTTTAATTTTACTCCCACAGAAATACCTAGCCTCCAGCATGATTGCATCCCTCAGGTGTTAAAATAAAGGGAAAACACTAAACCTGCTATCTGAGGAAATGTGTAAACTGAATGTTTCATATTCTATCTCAAGGATTATGATTCATGTTATTGTGAGACATTTGTTGTTGCAAAAGGTGAATCCCAAATGATATGTTTAGTTTCATCTTTCTGGGCCACATATTCACATGTCCCATTCCATTAATTAATTCATACAATACATTGTTTTATTAATCTCAGAGAATATTCAAAGCACACAGATATAAAAGGTACAGATTCATCGGGTTGTTCCCTTTTCTTGGTGAGGGAGAGCCATGTGGTCTGCTCATTCATTATTATTCCATACTAACATGACACAGTAGTCAATGACACTGTTAACCTGCCCCGACTGGCTCCTTGGGAATAAATTTGATGATGGCTTTAAGACACAAAAAAAAAACTAAACAAAGGACTGTGTGAGCCAGTGTTGTGGTCCAAGAATTTCCAGACCTTTATTGGCATTATTTCAATAATATCTAAAATCATTTGTCCATTTACTTTCCAGTTCATTACAGTGCTTTTTCATTAGTTAGCTTGTAAATTTATTGAGTTGTGTCTGAGCAGTTACCTTAGCTGAAAATGGTAGGGAATGATCATCATGATATCCACATAGTTACATGTGTAAAAATGCAGTTATTGGTTTGAAAATGGGTCAAGCAGTCAGTAGAGGATCCATAATTCCTTTTAGGCCCTGCGAGAAACTGCACAATGCTCAAAAGATCCAGACAATGCCAATATCTGGCAGGAAGCCTCCAGGTAAATCAAGATCTCACTAGCAGTATTATTGATCAGTCAGGCAAGAGGCAGTATTCCCCTTGGAGCATTTTCTTAAATAAGCTTTGATGTTTTATGTTATGGTAATGTTGAAAACACAATGCGAATTTCAAAAACAGTGTTCTACAGATCACATCTGAAACTAAAAGGTGCTGCTAAAAAAATTCTACCATCACGTGCCATAGCTGGTACATAATAAATTGAAAGTGTGCAGACATGTTGATAAACGTAGCCTAACCAGTAGGCTGTGCAGCCTAGCATGTCTGAGATTACACCAAAGACATTAATGGCATTTTGAAAATGGATGCTACAAACACAGCCATTGCTGCAGAACCAGGCAACACAAATGTAGTTAATTCCATGATTGTTGCATCGGCTATGATTCAATTCATACTTATTTTGTAGGATGCTACTGTGCACAAATACCACTACAGTAACAAAGTATTGGTGAATGGTTGAAAATAAAAGAAGCACTGCTATTATTGTGATGGGAGTGAAAATAAAATCATTAATGTATGAACTACCGCTGCATTTATATTGTAATGCCGGCAGCCCTGGGAAAAAGCCTGACACACTTAGCTGCCAAATGTAATATCTAGCTTGAGGCTTGATCCAGTTTTTTTTTTAGGAAAAGGGGAATCAAAATCCCTCCACTTCAGCGTTATTGGGTCATCACACGTCATGAAGTTAAGTCAGTAGAGCAAGGAGACTTTGCTGTTACTTTTTCACAACACACAGCATTACAGGCTTTAGGTGGTGGGATAGCGTTAGGGGATTTCTAACTGATGGAATGGACCATATACCAAATGTGAGTCTTTCCCTTCATAATGCAACTCTCTCCACTAGAGACAGAGATGACATTCACACTGCAGACAATTTAGGGGTCACGACTGATCATAAAATATCCCGTACTAAAGGAAGTGCTGGAAACCTCAACTGAGTCAGCACAGGTGGTTTGAAGCAGTTTGAAGCAGTCAGTGGGTTGAAGTGGTCTGAGGTGGTTGCAAGCAATGCCCTGTCACTGGTCCTAAATAATAGGTTATGTGGGACTAACAAGATGGTTTTGATGAAAAGTCTTATGAATCGGATCGCTAAATAAATATTTTACCAGCATTCAGAATTTGATTTAACTTGAAAAATTGAACATTTTAAATATTAAAGATCCTGTGACAGTGAGCAGGGATGGCCATTGTTTGATTTTCAACAAATTATTTGTGATGGCAGTGGGTATAAAGTTGTGTGAATGATGGACTATTTTTCCTTTTTGGAGAGCCATATTCAGTGGATAAGAAATAGCAGAGTACAGTGAATTTTACTTGAAAATAATTTCATACTGAAGGTAACTTTTTTTGAGAATTACCTTATTATAGATTCCAGAGACAATTAATAATGCTGTTATAAAAATGTGATACAGACAGAGCCATCTGAGATGTGGATGTGGAAGAGACACCAGTATGAGACTCTGTCTGGCTTAGCTGAGTAGGTTGGAACAGAAGCCTGACTGTACACACATTTTTCAAAAGTACATTGAATGCTAAAATAAGATTCTCCCATAAGACATGGAACAGACTTTTCAGTCATAAAATGTTTTGGGAAAAATTTCTTTTATTAGATTAATTTTGTTAATAAAATTATCCATTTGTAATGTAAAGCAATACATTATGCTTAATCATTTAAACCATTGCATTCTGCTAATAAATGGATCTGATGGGTTGGCTGGCACTTTTCCACATGGTTGTCTGTTTCAGTTAGTCTAGAGGAATGTTTAGGTCCCCTGCCCGCTGATTTCCCTGTACATTTGTTGAAAAGGTTATGCGTTATGATTTACAATGTCATCATTGGCAGACATAGGGCGTGGTTCACTGAGTCTCCATGAACTTGTGATGGGAGAAGGCAGATAAGAATGCTTTTCTCCATGTGATGTGATATCAGCCACTTCCTTTCACACCGCAGTCCACACGTTGAGCTTACGTAGATGGGTTGGTGGAAGACACTCCATGCACTTTGTGAGGGCAGACAGAGGGTGTCCAATGTACCAGCAGGGGTTGATGTTGAGCAGTGACACACGCTCAGTGACATCCCTGTTGACTGAACCCCTCCTTCTGGGCTACATTTAGTATGCTTTCAAGAAATCATTTCCAATGAGCAATTTGTTATTTTGTACATCCAGAAATGTAATAAAATCTTGTTAACTCATTTCTTAATTTTGTAGATTTCCCTTGTTGATTTTCAGATTTTAATAATTTGGTTTATTTCATCTCTTCTGATCTGTTGTTTCATGGGCTTTTGTTTCTTAGGATACCGTAGGGACTGAAGTTTGATGTAGAATTTCAGTTAGATTTTTGTGATCAAATGTTTTATTGTTGAACACTCAGTTTGATGTAGACATATTGGGATATTTATTATCAATGCAAGATTACTAGGAGCAGGGCTGTGGATGCTTACCTTCTTTACTGCAGTTCCTTCTGGCAGAGCAGTCTGCATCATTGCTGACTCTTTTCCTCTCCTACTTTGTTGTTTTCCTTGTCATTTGCACCTCACCCCCTTTGAAGAACAAGGAAGCTGTCTCTCATTTCCTTTCTGATGTGCCTCATATGGACAACTCATTGAACCAGGGGCGTAATCTTCTATCTGGCTCAACTCAGTTTGTGAGGCTTTAGTTAATAGTCCACCCACACGCCCATATCTCTCTCTCTCTTTCCCTCTCCTTCCCTCCCTCTCACTCAATTCAATTCAGTCAGCTTTATTGGCATGACAAGTAAAAGTATGTTGCATTACTAAAGCACAGAGAACACTGTAATCTATAACAAAAAATGGTAGCAGTAATGACAGGGTGTGGGTGTTAATTAACCATAATGAAGGATATAGGGTGTGGTAGTTGCCTACTCACTCTCAGTCTCTCTCTCTCTCTCTCTCTCTCTCTCTATATATATATATATATATATAGATATGCAGCATGGAGTTCAACTTCATAACACCTGAAAGCAGACATTTTTTATTTCCAATCTCAACTTTCACTCATTCTATCTTGGTAATTTTAAAAGCTGAAGTCAAGGTCATACAGCAGACAGTGGGTGACAGGGTCGGGGATTAGAGGCAGGAACATCTGCGCAAGGCCAGCAGGGGTGCTGGAAACAGGAAACAGGAAACAGGGGGGAGCCGCTTCGTCACCTCAGACCTAGTGGTTATGAATTAGTGTGGTCTGGAGCAAGGGCACAAGCCTGCACTTTAAATATGAATGATCTACGTCAGTGCAGCTTGGCAGTGCATTCAATGCCCCATGCAGGGCTAGTGGTTGGCGCTTCATTGGAGCAGGGTACGGAATAGTGACTGATGCTTTTATGTGTGCCAGGGTACTCTCTGCCTTTGAATTATTATCAAGCTGCTGCAAACAGCCACTCCTGGATATATGGTCCTTTATTTCCAGATGAAATATTTCAGGTGTATTTAAGCAGTAATTTCACAAGTTCAGAGCCATGCATCCAGGCCATTTGCAGGGAGAGGTTTCTAACATTGTAGAATTGGGGGCAATTTATGCTTGTCTCATCTGTTTGACCATTTACCCTCTGTCGATGAAACCAACATGGTGATGTCATCATGCCTTGAGGCTGAGTGAGAGAGACAGAGACTAAACCTTTTCCTGCAGCAGAAGAATGTCGTAAATGCATTTCATCCTGACTGATTTCCCCTGTGAAAATATGGACAAATCCGATACGGTGATTTGCCTCTATGTCAATGATAGTCTTTGTACTTAAGATGAGAGTGTCATCAATACTTTCACACAGGAAATTACAGAGGACAGAGTACATCAAGGAAATTTTTCAACTGCAGGAAACTTTTAGTGTCTATCTCTCTTCCTCATTCTCTCTCAGTCTGTCTTGCTCTCTTTTTGAAGAATGAAGGACTGGATAAATCTCACTGGTCAATCTGTCTTTGGTTCACTAGATGACTCCTTTTGCTTGGAGCTAGCTCAGGGCCTAAATAATGCTTAGCTCCCCTAATATTATTCGTATTTCAGCTTGGGTTCCCTTGGGAGGGGAGATGCGAAGTTGATCGCTGTATCAGGAGTGATGGAACCTTGGCGTACTGACAAGGCTGTGTCAGCGTGGGGAACCACGTCTTTGTGAACACCAATCATTTCAGGGTCTCACTGTCATGCCCATTTCACTCTCACTAGCAAACTTTGACAGCAAAGATGCACTGTGGTGAAATAGCTCTCCTCTGCTAAGCTTCCCTGCAAGATTACAGCCAGCACAGACTGGATGAATGTAGAAGTAATGCATAGGGTGGGCTCCATATCCCACTGATAGGATTACAGTCTGATGGCCATAAATACTTTAATCTCCCAGAGACAGTGGATAAGACCACGGACAAGACTGATCACAGCTGGCTGTGAGCCACTGGACATCCGCATGGTCCATGCCACCCTCAGGGAAGACAAATGAAACTATGCAGACAGCAAAGAAGTACTGTTCAAGCTCAACCATCGTCACATTACTCTGTAGTATAATACTTTATGCCATGTATTCCTTAATTTTCTTTTCTCTCTTTTTTGGGATTCCCAGTTGGTAGCTGCATGCTTGTCACTTTGTTCTAATGACCATTTATATCCTCTGCAATGCACACAGCAGGCTATCATTTCTTTTCATCCTGGTGTCCACCAACTGAGCAGCTGCATTTTCCATGCTGTAGGACAACTGGGGCAACCAGTGTACCTGGCTCAGTGACCTTTCTGGTACCAAACAAGGTGGACAAATTACCTCTTAGGAAATAGATAAGGAATACAGTGTTACTGAAACCCTCAATTCCAGGACGACAGTATAGCCTGTTGTCTGACACAGATGGCACAGTTAGGATTCTGGATGGGTGGGCTTTCTCTAGCAAGACACATAACATGAGATCCCTGCACCATTGTATAGTTTATCCATCGGGCCTTTTCTCCTTGTTGTGTCAAGGCAAAGATACATCTTGTATAATGCACAATAAAAAAGCCCTCTGCTTTTCTTGCAAATCCAGTTGAGTCAAATAATCATAAATGTTAAAAAACAGCTCTGCTATTGAGATTTGGTTGTGGGTGAGTAGTATGTTCTTTTTCAGCTGCTAGCCTCTGGGACTTACTGCTCCATCTTCCAGCAGATTGCTGCTAAGCTCTTTATGCCTGGCAAAAACTGACAGTTCTGCCAGTGTGGGGCTACAGGTGAGGCCATCGCCATGGCAACCCCGGGATACAAGAGAGCACTGGTGGCCAGAAGAGCCTTGAAGATACCTATTTAAATGACAGAATTCAATCACAATTTTAATTGTGTTCAAATAGAATACAACATTTCAATAATGGTATCTTTTAATAACCTTCATGCTCAGAGATACCTCACATGCCTGGCCTTTTTAAATTTGACCTTGACACCAACAGTTTACCATAGGATTTGATTATTTAACTATTGAGCTGCCAATTTACCATGGGGTTTTATGGCAGATTGCCTGGTCGTACAGAACACTTTTATAAGGCTGACGCTGGCAGCTTTACTGTGCCACAATTGAGACGTGTGATAGACATTGACCTTTGTTCTCCATAGAAATGATCTTGGAAAACAAATACAATACAAGAGGCAATCAGCCAGGCTGGCATAGATCACATCTTTTCTCCATCAGGATTTTAATAAGGCAGTTGTGACCTTCCTTGATTAATTGGCTATATTAAATTAGGCTGACTTTATTATGCTTCTTATTTTGCATAGTCCTTGCCTTGGGCAGAATGATCTTGGAAAGAAAAAGGTATGTCGAAGTTCACACTCGCTGCTCACTGATATATAGAAGGAAGGGAGACAAAGATGATCACCCAATGGTATACAATTTCACAGGTTCATATCCTATCTTAATTGAGTTGAGGATTAGTAAACTTCTTCAAAACTTTCAAAGGTCATTGTGTTTTCTCAAGAAATAACCTGCCTTTACCTGTTAATAATATTTATGTGGAATTTTTCAACAATATGGACAAGCGTCTCAATAGCCAGGGAAGGGGCACCTACCCTGTAAAATAACTTTGACCAATACAGAGCCCACAATAAGTCATATAGCCAATCACAGCTACAATACATGTGTTTCAATAGCCACCCACACACAATATCAATAGCAAGCTGTTTTTTGACAATTTATTGACAGCTGTTTAACATGGCTATGTTTAAAAAACTAAAGCTTGCGCATTACATTCCTCTGTTCTTCTTCCAAATGTTTTGATGATTTCAGATTCTGTTGGAGGCCATTTGTGTCATTAGTCTGGGCATGAGCTCAGCAATGCTACCCAGAACTGTAAAAAACTGCCTTGTAAAAACAGAACTTAGTATCCTCTGCTGGAACAGACTTTAGTAGGTATGTCTTTTGTCTCCTCTTCCACTATTGTACCTAGGTAGCATGGTGAAACAAAGAATAGTTTCTGGATCATGGAGGAGTGGAGTTGGAAGAGGAGGAAAGGAGACGAGATTTTATACTCTTTTGATGCACGTCATTGCTTTTCCATATCTCTGAGTGTTGAATATGAATATTTTCAGAGGTTTTAAAGAGGATGCTCTCTCCTCCCACGCACCTAGCAAATGATTAACTGCCTAGGCCTCCTGTCACACCTGCCTGCCTTACTAAGCTTAACGAGGGATGACTGACGTGTGTTTCCAATTAACTCTTCTCCAAGGCCATAGAGAGCACTCTCTGAGGTGATTTCCCTGTGCACCTGCTCATTATGGGAAATGTACCCAGTGACAGTAGAACAGGTGAGTCTGAAATCTTCATATCTGATTAGATTTACATTTATGCATGTTTATATGAATTTACATTATATTACAAAACCCTCATATTAACATGCTAAATGTGACCATTGTGTATGTGCATATATTAAAATGTACGTTGTATATTGTTCATTTTTGTTATCAACTCCTGTCCTGAAAAGCTAAGGGATCAGCTGGCTGTTGCCATGAAATTGTAAAACCAGTTCATACCCAAACAATGACCTTGGATAACTGTGTAATAAACTCCTGTAATTGACAAATGACAGAAACCAACAGTCCTGCCTCTTTCCCAGACTGCATTTAAGGAGATTACATTTTGATAAGGAGCTTTCCAGGGTAGGGTGCTAGCCATATACGTTTCTGTCACATTCAAGGAAAGCCAATGCCCCAGGGCTTTGAGGTGCCCCAGGGCAGTTAGGTGCCCAAGGAGATTACATGTTTTGGATGGTATGTTTTTGCTGGCGTCACAATCCACATTGGACTGGAAGGGCACAGCAAGAATAATTCTCTACCTGCAGCTTCTGGATCTTAGTCCGCTGAATTTGTCAATACATGAGACAGTTCAATGTTTTTAGGGGCTTTTGATTTGCATTGCATTATAAAGAAGAATTTATCATGTCTTACTGTCGAATTATGTTTTTCCCTCTGAGGCAAAGGAATGGGATGTTTGTTCAATTGTCAACAAGATGAATGAGGTGAGGGAAGGGAGGAAGGGGAGAAGGGCTATTTTTCCATGTAATGCATTTCTGATGGCCACTCTACAGACATCTGCCTTATAAGTGAATCCTTAACTCCTCAACAAAGCCAATACATTCAGTGCAATGAAAAAGTATTTTTTTAATTTCCTCTTTTACTGTAAATTTCTCTTACTGAATGGTTTTAGATGGTCAAATAAAATATAAGAAAAGGGAACAAAAGCAAACATAAAACATAGTATTTACATCAGCTTAATCATGACAATTGTATCAACCTGACTGTATATTGGACCTCACCATCAGAGAGAAGTAGTCAATTCAAAGTTTCTACAGGCACACAATGCCACGATCAAAGGAGATCATAGAATAACTGCTGAAAAGATTGATGAGATATATCAGTCTGGAAAGGGTTACAAATCTGTTTTTAAAGCTCTAGGACTCCAGTGAAGTACAGTGTGCCCCATTAATTCAAGTGGAGAAGACTTGGAAAGGTGGTGAATCTTCCCAGGAGTGGTAGACCTGCCAAAATTTCAGCCAAGTCTCCAAAGACCCCAGAAAAACTTTCAAAGAGCTGCAGGTCTCTGTATCATCAGCTTAATTCAGTGTCCATTACTCAACAATAAAAAGACACAAGACAAAATTTGGCCTCATGGAAGAGTTGCAAGGTGGGAACCACTGATCTCAGAGAAAAGCATAAAAGCTTGTCTCTATGGACAGATGAGTCAAAAGTAGAACTTTTTAGAGCGTGCAAGTTCTCTTTCATCTAGCATAAAGTAAATGCAGCATTCCACTGTAAGAATGTCATAACTTATGTCGCTGGCAGTGTGATGGTTTGGGAATGTTTTGCTGTCTCAGGACCCGGACGAAATGTAATCACTGAAGGAATCATGAATTATGATGTGTAATAGAAGGTTGTTATGGACAATGTCCAACCATCTGTGCATGAGAGGCTCTGCTAAGGGTAGTCCAACCAAATATGAAAAGGCCAATTACTTATTCACAGGGGCTAAATTGGTAATTGGTGACCATCTCTTATGAGTGAATGAAATAATGATGTATGATTTGTTTGCTTGAATTTTCCTTGTTTTAATAATCAAAAAATATGAAAATCTGAAACCATTCAACAAGAGAAATCTTTGAAAGAGGAAATCAAGAAGGGAGAAAATACTGTGTCACAGCACTGTATATAATGATAAGCTATGCATCTACTAAAATTAAGAGATGTTTGGACAGATGGTAGATGACTTGCTGGTTAAGAGGTTTTGTGGTTCAATTTATTTGGCCTTTTCTGTTCCATATGTGTCTGGTTAGTTAAATTCTGTCATTAACTTGATTTTTTTAAATTGGTGTAGCTAGCAACATTTATTTCTACCAGTGCTCATAGGTGTGTCTCATCACCTACTGCATCAGTGTTATACAAGCAAACTCAAGTGAACTGAGCTCAACAACAAAGCAGGTAAAGAACAAATGCTCATGTACCAGCGAAATGATGGGTTCCCTAGAAGTATACTGCGGCCTTAAGGGTAGTGTCAGGGAGTTAAAACCCAACTACCTGACACTACTCTTTCCAGATCCAGCAGTCTTGGAAGATTTCAGGCTTATATCTCACACACAGCTCAGATGTTTTCCTGAATTCAGGAACTTATAAGCAGCTAGTCATCATATGGCCTTAAGCGTTCCACCTCACAAAGGTTTTGTCATGTCTGCTTTTCCTCTTGGATTCCAGCTCGTTCCGGTATGGGCCAGTGAGCTGTGACCCTCTTAAACTAAATGCCCTAGGCGGTGAGAGCTTGTCTGCTTCTCTTGGGGAACCTCCAAGCCATTGCTTCAAAGAACAAGGAGTTCAGAGCAGCTGTCAGGGTTGATTTATCATGCTAATTTTGAGCTGAATCCTGGACACAGACAACACCTGGATTTCAGAAACCATGTATGAAGGCCCTAAGGCCAGCTCTGCATAAGATATTTGTGTTTGTGTATGTGACTTTGCATACAGTAATGCAAAGACATGTACAGTGTATGTGAATTAGTTGTTTATACTAGGAATATTGTGACTACACTTTGACCTCAGGGTGACCTTTGGAAGGTAGCACAAATGAATTCCTGACAGGTGCCTATCAGCCCAAAAATGTAAACATCGGGTGGTGGAAAGGCAATATGCCAAATTTTTCTTCAAAGAACAAAGATCAAAACAAGAAGGACATAATCTGTCTACCACCTACCCTTTAAACTGCATCCAAATGACAAACAATCTTTCATTCCAATCCTAAAAAAGCAAAAGTATACAAGAGCTTTTCATAAACATGTGAACTCACCCAGTTGTCACTATATTTCACATACATCAAAACTAAGTTTCATCACAACATCAAACAAGGAGCACATCTACAGAAGAAAGAGAAAAGTATGAAAATTATAAACACTTTTATTGAGAAAAGCTGGGACAGCACAGGAAAATTTAAGGGTTTGACACATAACATGATGGACAAGAGGGCATCTCTGCCCCTCATCCTGAACAGTTCTATTTCTAATTGTTATTCATTCATAATGAAAACAATTTTATGTTGATGCCATTAAAACGTTAAACCATACACAGCAATGCAACATTGTGTATTCTCATTTTTTTACGTAAAAGAAAAAAAATAACAAAATATTCATACAAAGAGATCTGAAGAACAGTAACGTATCAAGTATGTAACCCAAAACCCTGTACAGATAGCGAGACGTCCATAACCTATCCCATAGTTCCTTTCCGCAGAATGCGTTTTGGATGACACAACAAAAAGCTCGAAAATCCCGCTCGTCCCTTGGTTCTCGGCTTTTTCTTAATTGGTTTGTGACACCTAAGTGAGATGCCCAGTTCCTCCATTACAGCACTAAAGGAAATACACTGTTGAAAAGAACAAAATGGCTTTAGTGAACAGCAGCATCTTCCAGTGTTGACTTTGATTTGCGTCCTAACTCATTAATAATAACACTAAGGATAACTAAATGCAGTGATGACTGAAGGAAAAATAAACTTTTTTGAAATGAGAAAGATTCAAATAATAATGTTTTTAAAACATGCACACACACATTTCCCCCATTTTTCCACATTTCGGTTTTGAAGAAGAAGCCAATTCCAGTAAGTCCAAATAAATGGAAAAAAAAAAATAAATATATATATATATATATATATATATATATATATATATATATATATATATATATATATATCAGAGGAGAACAACATTTATGCCTTATTCCCTCAGAGAAACAAGCACATGTGGAAGGCACTTCTACATTATGATTTGTGATCGCATTACATTTTACTCATACTACTTTCCAAAAATGGAGGAAGATATAGCTATTCCTTTTAAGTTCTAAATCAATAATCTTCCTGTACTCAATTATAGGTTGATACTGTAGACACATTGGAAGGGAAGGGGTTTCTATTTTACATCCAGCATCATCACAGGTGCTGGACTAAAATATGCCTTAAAGGGATTCTTACGGTAGTGTAAATTGAAGATTTACTTATGTATTTGATCTATGATTAAATTCTGGTCCAGATAAAACGGAATCCAATCTGAATTCCTTGAGTTATTTTGAAATGATTAAGAAAGTACCAAGCAGCAGCTTGGGTCACTCAGCTTTTAATGAATTAATTATTTAATTAAGTATTAAATTATTAAAAACTGCCAACGAAGCAGGCTTATGAAAGACCCGGAGGATTCAAAAATAATTGACCAAATTGCATTCATTTGTTGAAATATAATTTAATTATATCTTTCACTTCCACTTAGGTGGAAAGTTTCCACATCCTCACGGTTCTCTGCTATCTACTGCAAGTTCCACCGGGGTCGCCTCACGTCTTGGATCTCTCGCCTCCCTGATTGAATGTGCATTGATACTTACTTTACTGACAGCCAATGACTCACGGTGCCCAAGACAGAGAAAAAGGACGTTGGAGACCCTGGGAAGCCCTCACAGGTGAGCAAAGGGTGGGTTATTCTTATTCGGTGAATAACAGCTTTGCTTGGCTGACAGTTTTTCTTTTTGCAAACACAGACGCAAAGTTAAAGGTAGAGAAGGCAAGTACAACCTCACTGAGTCCACAATTTCGTTTCACCCTTGTCAGGTGGCAGAGGTAACGGGGGCGGGGGGGGTTCTGTAGTGGTTTGATGCTCATAGGGCTTCCTGTTTGATGAACAGGTCGCATTTGAAATCAGGAAAAGTGACAATGATAAATCACAAGTTTAGTAATGGTAAATATGCTACATGTATAGACCTGAAGTAATACAAGCAAGTCTTTCATGCCACACCTAAAGTCTCTGAATAATTCAGCATATTAAATTGGGGATTTACCGGTACAGAAAATATCATGCCATATCTGCATCAGCCTGAAAATCCTTTATTTTCAACTAAAAAATAACCTTGTACACCAGACATAGAGCTTCTGAATGATGTGGCTAATTATCCAAGCTAAGACAATCCTACTTATCATGAAACAAAACCAGTTTGCTGGTATAAACTGTGAAGTCAGCTGACAAGCATGGGGTGCGTTTCCCAAAACCGCTGTTGACAACTATGGTTGTACCACCGGTGTGAGAACAGTAGCTAGCAATTTTCATGTTTCTGAAAACTGTAGTTCCTATGAATATATACAACCACCACTGAAAGTTATGTAGTTGGAAGGACAGCTCTGGAGCTGAAGTTAGAAGCGTAGTTCCTTGTTAGCTCCTCCCAACCGAGTCATACCAACACGACACAGGAGAGTTTCTCATCCATTGTTAGTAACGCTGCATTAAATAAGACGTTTTGTCAGCATTTTTGTTAGTTATAACAAGATCTAGTTGATCAAGCAGTGTTGTGTTTATAGGTGTCATATCTAGTAAGTTCATAATGTCCATTTACATCATGTGAATAGTGTATTACAATATGGTTTGTCCTGGCAGTAGCCAACTAATTTGTCCAAGCAAAATTCCTAACTAAAGCTGAGAGAATATGCAATTCAGAATGCACACGGGAGGGGAGGTGAATAGCTCCTCATGATAAGCTAGAAATTTGAGTATATTATATTCATATTTTTGATGTGGAAAAAACAATAATAATGACAATGCATTTTATTTATAGACTGGTTTTCTAAATAGGGCTACGCAAAGAGGCTTTGCCAAAAAAAAAAAAGATCCTACTCTGGTAAAAAATAAATAAATAATAATAATAATAACAATTGCCCTACTGGGTGCATGGTGGGCCTATACCTGCCCTACCTAAGTACCATCAGGTATGGATGGATAGAAAGATAGATTGACTCTGTGTACACATTAATATTTTGGCATAATAATCCCAAATACATTTTTTCACAAACACTTAAAGTCTGATTTATTTCATAGCAGGTATATAGGAGGTCTATAGGCCTACAGAGAATAACAGAACAAGATGTGGACAGAGGGGTCGACATAATAAACGACTTGCAACTCACTTTGATTGATTATAAATGGACTGCATTTATAAAACACTTTTCTAGTCTACCGACCACTCAAAATGGTTTTACAATATATCAAGTAAGTTTAAATGTCTTGCTCTAGGATACAAGAATTGAAACTAAGAAACAGTTGGAAATTAATCTAGTACCTTCCGATTTGCACTACCTGCAATACCATACCTGCCATACCTACTGAGCAACAGCCGCCTGACTTGATAGGATACCAAACCTACATCTTGATGACGAAAACAGTGAACCATACATGTAAAAAAGTTTTTACTCTAACCTAACATACAGAAATAGTTGCAGCAATATGATACGCTTGAAACCGTAAGTGATCATCTTTGTCTTTGTTCATGACACTACCTGAATTTTGGAACAGGTCGCAGTATTTTGAGAAGGTGAAACACTCCAAATGCTGAATCATGTCATTGACAACATGGTTCAAACTATTGTGGTTCATACAACCGTGGTTCCCATTTGCAACGTACTCACTTTGGTTTTGGGAAATAGTCGTGACGAGGAAGTTAGTTTCTCTGACAATTCACCGTACAATGACGGTTATTCGTGACCACCATTGTTGTTTGGGAAACGTACCCCTGGTCGGGATTTACCTGAAATATTCACAGAAATTCCCTTAGCGTCCTCATTACTCTGCATCGTAACAAAAGGCACTCCAATGTTAAACCTCTTGCTCTAATTCTCTTTGACTTCACCACTACAGATGAAGGAGTTCTCTTGCTTGCAAAGTCTGCTCTTCTTGATTTAGAAAGCTGGGTTCTGTGTGTATACATCTAAAAATGAGCTCACAGCATTTTATGTGGCAATTTAACCTACGAGCATCTGTCAACCATGCGGACCAGAATCTGCTGGTATTGAAACCCTGTTTGTAACCATGAACACTGGAAAGGGGTGAGTTTATGTGAAAATAGACCTTAATAAATAACTCAAAGTGAATTACTATGGTATTATAACATTGTTTTAAATTTTGCCTATTCTACCTTTAACCTGCAGTGTAGGCCTATCTTGTTAAATTAAGGCATAAATGCTTTTAAATATGATTTCATACATTAGGAGTAAAATGGTTTTGTCACTGTAGTTCAATTTACACTAACTTTAAGAGTCCTTTAAGTAATTATGAATTTAACACTTATTTACATTTTTGTTTCATGAAAACATAAAATAACATATCTGATATATTAATTTACTTGTATAAGGTAATATTATTACATAAAAAACTATTTAGTAATGTTGCCAACTGGAGGCATTCCTTGTTTTATATTTAATGTGCTTTATGGTTACAGGAAAACCATAATATTTTCCTTGTATTTTAACATTGGAGACTATTCCCATGCATTTAATCTCCAGTCTCGTTTAGCTTTTCACTGGTAATATCTTTTTGGAATATATAACTAACACAATTCTAGCATTACAAAGGTAATTGTAGAAAACATCCATAAAATATTTCATTTCTAAAATATGTCTTGGGATTTTTACAGTGGGAGATTTGTAATTGCAGAAATAATTTCTCTTCTTCCCCTCTTCCTTTTATCTCTTTTTCACTACCTCTCCCTCCTTCACTCCCTTCTCGATTTTATGTATTGAGAAATTATTGCAGATGTTTGAGATGTTCTAAAACCACCAAGATGAAGCTGGCGTGTCATAACAAGTATCACACTGTATGTCTCATTGTCTTATTAAAGCATTACAGAATACAATGAATATATTGTTTTTATAGTCTCTGGTAATAATTTAGGGCTGTATCACCAGTCAGTATGAGACTGGAGTTAAAATGGGAGAACAGACACCCAATGTCCATAGTCAGCTCAAAATCTACATTGTAGGTGCTATTATGCCTACATGCTCATTTTCATTATTGTAAGACCTTTAAGATTTCATATTTTTAATCCTTCTCTTCTCTTTAGATCTGCTAGAATCAGATTCTTTGGGTCAAACATAATATACTGATGATTTCAGCTCTAGCAATTCCTCTGCATTACCTGGTTTGAATTATTTTACAATACATACATTTTTTCTTAAGCCCAGTTTTCACTTTGAGACACCTACACTCCCCTCATTCACAAATGTTTTATTATGCCACAAATTACACATCATCTGCTGAAAGCTGGAAAACATGAACCCAGAACTCTCATCAGGGTCCAGTAGGTAAAATCCAAGTAAAGCATGCTGGGATATGATATGTGGTGTTTGTGAAACACATACTATAATTGTATTTTCAGGCTTTCATGTGACAAGGTGCATTTCATGGTTTAATAGAACTTAGTGAATGAGGAGGATATAGGTACTGAGTGTGTGTATTAAGTCATTTTAACAATGTGTGCATTTGTACTCCTAAAGTCATTTGATGGAATCTTTGTCTTGAACTTCAACAGCATGTGAGCTATCAGCAGCATCATCATAGCAACCATTTGCCAAAACAGACTGACACCTGGTCGACCAGGTGTTGAAGTGGAAAACAGTCAAACTTGCCTTACGATATGCTGCAAAATTAATGTCAAAAAGTCTATGTTATAAAAACATTACTATGTACTCACTGTAAACAATTTAAACAGTGTAAACTAGGCTTTTCTGTTACCAAAAGGCCATGTCCAGATTGCAATATTTCTCAATTTTGGTGTTACTCTGGAATGAGCATCTACGTTGTAGGCTCCTACACCTACATAGGAAGCTGGGAGAGAGGGAGGGGCCTGGGGGTGCTGGGAAGGGCTTTGCAGAGACTAAGGGGCTGAGTCTGAAGAGTGGGGCTGGGGACAGAGCTTGGGGGAGGCTGCCTTTTTCACGGGCCACAGACACACCTTACAAAGTAACGACTACACGGTGCAGATATCTAGCGTGGAGATCGCAACAGGTCTTCTCGAAGAAGTTTACCACACTCTAAATCCGTTGATAAAGAGGTGTCAGAGGAAGAAGTGGAGAGGCGCCTTTGCAATTGCTTGGATTGCACTCCATAAAAGAAACAAAAGGCCTTGCATGCAGAACAGACAACAGAAAAGGAGTCATAACAAATTCCACCAAAGGAAAACAAAATAGAAAATAATACATATGAACAAATAATAAAAACATGAGCAAAACATAGCTTACAAACCAATAAACAAAATTTTGAGCAGTAAAAGACTCTCACATGCATTCACATGAACATGAAAAAATAGTACAAAAGCAATAAAACAAAACAATAAATACCTGCAACAACAGCAAAAAAAAAAAAAAACAATCAAAAGAAATGTATGCATTATGAAGTTCATGGTGGATTGTGTTTTTCAGGGACAGTTGTCTCCCTATCTCAACCTGAACACCTTCAAAAACATACCCAAGATGGATAAGTTACAGTATACAGCCTTCTCATTAAATAAAACTTCCTCCAGAAAAATATTAGTCATGGGGAATCAAAACTTCCCTCTGACAAATATTAATCATTTTTTAAAGGAATAAAACTGTACTCTGCTACTTTTCCACATGGGTCTGCAAACAGAACAAACATTTTTCAATATTCATGGGCCTATTTACCTACATCTGGCAATATCAGTGCCTGGTTATTCTCTGGATACAAGCCAAACATCTTGTTTGATCCAAATATTGATCACTGCTTGTAAATTTGATTAGTGTAATTAGTGAAGCAGTCACACACAGCTATTCCATCAAATATCCATGTTACTATGACAATGCAGACAAAAGTATACCATGCCATACAACTGTTTAGGGAAAGATTCAGATTTTCATCAAAGTAAAAATGCCAGAAATGTGAATTCTATATGGCTAAAACAGCCAAGCATCTGTTGAACTGCGTCATGTCTTCCTCTTTTATTTTTTGTAGCCAGATTAGAATGCATTATTGTAAAATAATGAAACTTTAATTTGATTGCTTAATTGATTATAGCCGATTGGTGACATATAATGGAGTTTTTTTCAACAATGCATGTGGTGTTTAGCAATTTAGTTCTTCACATTCAAACAAGGTGAGCTTACACTTGTTTGCTTGCCTGATTGAACAGATTTTCTTGGAAAAAAAAACAGTAAAATGATTCTTTGCAGTTTTTATACAATATTTATAAATGTGTATCTTTTTGTCTATGCATTACTATGGAAAACTCTGTTTGGCTCACAGGTTTTGGAGATCATAAAGCCATTGGAAGACTCTTGGGATCAGCACTTGTTGTGCCATGTGCACTGACTCACACTCACCTCCTCGATATCCGTGTTTTTCCTGGCTTTGTATATAAACTCTCCAATGGCTACAAAGACTGAGAGGACAAGTCCGGCAGCCAGCACTATGAAAATGCCTCCGATGTTCTCCACACCCAAAGCACTGGCCTCCTTGCTGTCTTCCTCAGGACAGCCATTCCCTCTCCACCACTTCTCCTTCATCATGTGCAGCTTTCCCTCCTCCTGAAGCTGGAGAATGGCAATAGTCACCTTATCCCTGTATGGAGAACCTGGAGAGGGAGAGAGAGAGAGAAAGAGAGAGAGAGAGAGAGGTGGGGGTTACAGATAGAAGGTTGCGCCCCTGGTTCAACGCTTTGACTAAATGAGGTACATCTGAAAAGAGTACTCGATAAGTTTCTGGTGATTAAAACAGAGTAAGAAGAACATTAGCAAAATATAAAGAAGAGGAGAAAAAGAGAGAAAAGAGGCATACAGAGTGATGAATTCTACCATCCAGATGGGTCCCGAGTGGTTGCTGTTGTCTGAAAAAATACAGGTAATTTTCCCTACGGTCATTATTTAAAAAGTTTATGAAACATTTCTGGTAAAAGTAATCTGCTCTTGGAAATTAACCCTATGGAATGGGTTTAGTTGGATTTGCCGAGCACACATATCAGTTGTCTTCCCATAGCCAATTTAGTAAACACTTCCAAAAACTTTTTCTGGTCTTATTACTTCACAGAGGCACCCTAGGTGCTTTTTAGGGAAAGCAATACAATGAACAGAAGCAAAGAGATTGTATTTTTTAAATTAAGTTGCTAAACAACAAAAATACACTGTGGTTTAAATGAAACCTTGGGAAATAAGGCAGTTGTTTTTTTTTCTGTTTTCTTCCTCTCAGAACTCCTTTTATCTTCGTTACAAATGAGATCTTTGTGTGTTATACTACTGCAGTTGTGCATAGACACCGTAGACAGACAAGACTGCAATATGTTTGTTTTAATTTTTTGCAGCTGAAGGACATTAAAAAGCTGCCGCATGTTGAACACACATCTATTTTCCACACTACAAGTTGCACAGCCTATTAAAGGATATCTAGCACTGATAATTAGACAAGAGTATCCAGTGGTACTGCTTATGCAGTGACAGGTGATACTAAATCAGGGAACTTTTGGCTGGTCAGGAGCCCAAAAATGTTAATCAGTATAATCAACTGACTAGAGGAGACAACCTGGTGATATATATTTCCATTTGGTCCAGGTTGCCTGGTAGTGCCTCTGTGTGCATCTCTCTCTGAGAACATCTGGTATCCTGAAAACACCTGTTTAGCGAAGAGGTGCTTATGCAACCAAATAACAAGAAATCCTCCTCAGCTTTAGCTAATGCAAACCTGCTAGCACAGTCCCAACTGTGCCAGGAAACACGTTTACTCAACTGAACCATTCAGGAGCCAGAGGTGCCAGTTGCTGCCATGAGAACAAGTGTCAAACATCTAAAAAGAAGTAACTGGATAAAAACATACAAAGAAGCTGCAGGCACAAAGTTTTACAAAGACACTTACCAATTGGGGTCCCCACACCGTAGCCCTTGGAATCTATCAGACCTCCAATCTGGGTGAGGTTGCAGTTTCTCTGACTTATGTATTCAATGCTGGTAGACTCCATGAGGAGTGCATAATCTGTGGTGAGGACTCTCTGAATCCCCTCCCGGTTGTTTTTCACCAAAGCAGTGTTTTTCCTACTGCTCATGAAAGCCCACATCTTTTCATATGTGGAGATTTTGGATTTCTAAGAAGCAAAAACAAAAGCAAAAAAGAAAACAATGAGAACAATTAAAGAATCAAGAATGAGGGGCTGGTGCTCAGGTTGAGGGAAGGCTGAAGGCCTACCCACACGACATTTAACTGAAATTAAACTCAGGATCTGTGATCACACAACACCTACAGACAAAAGTACTCAAAATGAACAATGTACAGATGGGCCACGTTTTAATGCACTGCAGAACAAAGATGCCATATGAAAAATATACAGAATTAATTTGTAGGTATATAGAAAGATGAATCGAGTGCCGTCACACTTGTCCTGTTTCCTGTGGATAAATGGAAATCCCTGTCGATGTTTCTTTCCTTGTTTGAGAGCAGCTGTGTGCAAATCTCTTTCAGCTGATTTATTCTGTACATCTAAGGCCCTGTTCTCAGTGCTACGGGAGCAAGTAATCATGCCTGGCAATCTCAGTGGATAAAGCCTCCACAGGTTTCATTTTCGATGGGCTGCTGGGGGGCGGGGGAGGCTCATACTAAGCAGGTCTCCACTAGCTGAATGCTGAACAGGGTAATCTTTCACTCGCTCTCTGTCGAGGTGATGTCGGCACTGCTGGAGAGATATGGCCGCTGATGTATGGCTGTGATGTCACAGCCTGCCGCTTCCGTAGAGGTGGATGCCTTGAGCAGCACCTCAGGTTGTTTCAGTGACAAACAACCGACAGCTGGGGGCTGTCATTGAGTCGAGAGTAAAGACAGACTGTGGAATTTCTAACAAAATGCAGAGAACTGTACTCTCGGTGTAACCCACAGCCCTAATGTACATTGTTCACCACAATAAAACATGTATTCAAAGTAATATCAGTGAAAAAAAATGATGCATTAAGTCTGACGGTTATTTGAATATTGAGCACTACAGAATGCTGTGCACTGTAAACTTCCCTTTCAGTTTAGTAGCAGGATCAATGCTGTAATTTTCCTTTCCCGGTTTCATACAATCTAATATTTGTACTTATATCATTGTCACTACATCACTTCATTTACAGAGCAATGTGAAAGTAGGGATTTACTGATACCAGGAACCAAATCTACATACTTTTGAGTCAGTGTTCTTATTTTAATGACATTATAGATGATAGTAAAAAAACCTGTTGAGATTGATATCTCCATTTCAAGAGTGGCTTCACATACACATACAGAGCAGTTAAGCATAAGACCACAGAAATATATGATGATGGCAAGAGGGGATTCAGCCCATCAAGGCTCATCATTTCATAACTCAACTACATACTGATTATAAATCAAATCTGGTTTATGACTCATGAAGTGTTACATGAAAGGCTTTTTATGAAAGTTATATTCATTACATTCTGCATGTATTTCACATATACAGTATACCACCCACTCCCACATGTATACCACACATTATCACATGTACATCAATGATCATTGAGTCACATTTATTTTGCAGGTATTCAGATATGCATGTGTGTCTGGATATATCATGACATTATTAGAATTTTACTAAATACCATAATAGAATATGACCTTTAAGCAGAATTATAGATATGGTTGTGGGCACCTTCATGGGTCTGCCCACAGAATATCTTGAAAGCTCACTTCAGGGCTGGCAAGTGTTTTTGTTCACATGTTATTTTGTTAACTCATATTTCTTGACAGCAGGACAAATATGACAGTTTATATTTAAGTACTCTGCCTATCTGACCATCATACTTTTAAAGTTCACAGTCCATTGCTTACATTCTCACTTTCCACACTTTTTTGCACATTTTTTATACCTTTTTCCACTTATGCTTTGGTGCCAGCTACCATGGCTTACAAAAGGGTAAAATATCACCAACAATTTGCTAGTCTGTGAAAATAAGGTGACTGCTGTTTTTCAGAGGCCTTTAAATTAATTTGAGAAAATAACTGACTTTTTCCCACAATATAAGAGGAATATTGAGAATATCATATCTGAGCAGACTCCCTTGAACAAGAACAAAGCAGGGCAACAAGACGAGTCCTAGGTCTTAAATGGATAATTTAATTTTATGGATAATACTAATGAAGATGAAGGGCTAGAGGGGTGGAAGAGCTTGAGCTAACTTTTTGAAATCTCAGAAGAGATTAAGAAAATGGACCATGACAGTTATTGCATATAGGTACATTCTGCCATCAGAACCTGAGAGCACAGCTTCATCTGCCATGGTGTGAAGTGAAAACTCAAAGTGAAGTGAACATTTTTCCAAAAACAAAAAAAAGAGCTTAAATAGCTTTGGATTACAAGTAATTCACATAATGTTGCATAATGTGCATAATGCACATACCAGTTAACTTTATCTCATCATAAACAAAACTAAATATTCACTGTATTTGTGGTAGCCTGGATTTTCAACAGGGCTTAACAGTATTTGCATAACAGTACTTGAATACAGTTCTTACCTTAAAAAATGTCATAGTTGATCCATCTCGCACAGCCCCATATTCAATTTTAGTTTGCTTCGCCAAATCATCTGCAGAATCGATTGGCGAGTCCATTCTTTCAACAGTCAGAAAAGCAGCCAGGTTGGCAGTGTAGGATGATATTATTATTAATGTAAAGAACCACCAGATTCCGCCAACAATTCTGGTGGAGAGAGCTTTAGGCATCAGCTCTGATCCTGTTATAACAGCAGCAATGGACCATGGTTAGATGCAGAGAACACAATCAGCTACAGGAGGCAACACACAGTACATCACGGTATTCAGTTTCAAATATATCACATATTTTCCTATTAGGTACAATGACAAATTTTCATGAAGTTTTCATGAAACATGCATGGAGATGAGTGACATGAATGAGAACAAGGATATGGTGGGGAGTTGTTTTATCTCTGAGTTCTAATGAATTGGTATCAATGAATTTGATTGTTATAGGTGCTGTTCGATAAATCCAATCCAGCAAAATCAGTTTAACTGTATCCCTCTATTCATGTCTATGCAAAAATGATTGTCCTCCTGTTACTGACATCCCCACTGGCAAGTCAATTACCCCACCATGAGCGAGTTAACTTTCGCGGTTTGAGCTGGAGGCCTGGCTGTGTATCATTCATCACTGGAAAATGAAGCTGTCAGAGAGGTTGCATTTTTCTCCACTAATGGGAGCTCATTCTGGCTGATGGATCATGAATCCTACCAGTCCAATATGAACAGGTGTGTCTACTATAGATTGACACACAAAGTCATATTTTTATGAACACATTTGTTTTGCCCAGCCTACCACCCTATCCCACTTCATCCCCTTGCCAGAGGAGAAATGTCTGAAATGGCCTGAGCTACTGCTCTATGTACAGGCCTTCACCTCCAACTGCAGTTCAACACCAACTGCTTTATCAAGAGCACATCTCAATACATTGGCCAAATGTACAAGGGTCCTTCACTTCCATATTTGTTTTGTCCAAGGCTATGCCACCAACATAAATCACCATGTGGACTACATCCAGAAGACATCAACTTATACAGAGCTTGTGAACTAAGATTCTTATGTTCAGTTGCAGGAAAATAATTTAAAATTGAAACAACATTGATCCTAGAGCTCTGAGCTCTAGAAATGTACAAAAGTCACTGTCATCAATTTCCCTTCATCAATTTCCAGTTTAATTCATTACCTCCCATCTCATGTATCTACAAACACGTCCTGGAAACATGAGTACCAGTGAATCTAACCCTTTGAGCAAATGCAGCAAATGCTGCTTAAACTGATGAGCCACTGTAAGCTGAACTTGAGGCATTATGATGTCAGCTTTTTCTTGAGCCGTACTATGGGGAGGATAAATGAGGGAGAGGGGGAAGTGTGGGATAGGGGGGTGGCTTGATCACTACATATAATGTACAGGTAAGCCTACACCATCATTCTTTTGATGTGCTGGACGGCAGGTGTTTTGTCCACTGAACATCCTCTCTAACTCAGGGAATGCCAGCAGCTCTGAAAGCATGCCACAATGAGGGAATTTACAAATGTAGCTGGCTGTTAGTGAGCTGAGGCAGAGGATGAAAGAAAGACACCGGTCCAGATTTGCTTAACATTTCTTGATTTTGGAAATATGCAGATCCCACTGTTTTTCTCTGCGAGTGGATTGTCTCAAAAAGCTTGGTTTATCTCCAAAAGACTGTTGTAATCAGAAGGTGTAAAGAATGTAAAGACATATAATGCCATAAAGGAAGAATAAGTTGATAAGAGAGGACTCAGTTAAGATTTTTTGAGAGGGATAGGAAAGGGGGTGTTTATGTATGCATATTTCCAAAGAAATATTAGAATGAAGCATGAAATGAAAGCCCCTAATTCCACCGCTCAGCTCTCAGGCCATGGGAATTCTATATACTGGGATATAGACACCCTACCATGGCCGTAGTCTACTGTCACACTTTTTTTGACTAAAGTGTGAAGAATGGTTGCCGCCATAAAAGGGGAGAATCGCAGAAAGAAGCGTTGTTCATGCTACACTTTCCAAACCCCCAGTGGTACCATTCAGAGCAAACAATGCAGCAACATTCTGGGACAGAATCGGTACTTGCTGAAGTGTCTTAAGTGCCAAAAGGCAGACATAAGAGCCAGTCCTGATCCAGACTTTGCTCACGCTCTGCAGGAAAGAGAAAGTCTGATCATCACATCCAACACCACTGCTAACGCACAAAACAGGAAGAAAATAAAGATATCAAATTAAACAAATAGAATAAAAAACATACAAACACAGACTAAAATGATTGAGGAGGTTAGCACTGACCAGCTAAACCTCTCAAATTTGTTTTGTTTTTTTAATCCATTTTCCCCATGAATAAACAAAACAAAAAAATGAAAAAGGATTAAACTTACGTTCACGGTAACCATATTTGTACCAGTTTAAACATTTGCTTTTCTCACAAATGTTTAATTGTGCTTTGTGAAAAGACAAGCAGAATCTGGTTGGGGCTGCCTGTCATGTACCCAAGGTAGCGGTAACTAGTAGACACGGCATCCCACTGAATGCTGTGGATGACGGTAAACTCCAAACAGGAGGATGGTTGCTAGGAGGTATGGTCCATACTCACTCTGCTCATCATCATGGGAACAGCCATACAAATCATCCATACAAGTGATCTCATATGTGCACACATACACCTGGCGGATACTGTAAAACCTGATACAGCCCCAGTGAGGGTTTGGCTTCTGCCAGGGCATGAAAGAGGCAGGTGTTTATAATGTGAGAAGGGTCCCAACATTATAAAACAATAGCAAGTAACATGCAGAGAAAGGCCACCATACTGAGGCCAGTTAGCATGTATGTGGGGGCTATTTGTAGCATATCTGAGTTAATTTTGGGCTATTTAGTACTTCACCACAAAAATGTGAAATTCTGCTGTTTAATATCAAAATGAACCAAGTTGAGGTTCACTCTATTTTTTTCTTAACATAGTACACCTGCAGTTCTGCTAGTTTTGCCCACTCTCACCATGCCCCATTCAAAAGACTGGTAGGACCTAGCAGCTTGTGTATGCATCATCGGTGTTGCATTTTCAATTTACTACACACACAACAAAACGGAGGAAAGAAATGGCAATGGGAGGGTGCGATGTGCGATGTTAATCATTTTAGCAATGTTTAGTATAGTCATCTTATCAACTATTCTCCTACTGTTTTTGAAAATATATAAAAAGACTGCAAAACAAATCAGGTAAACATGAGCACTTTCTGCATATGTGATTTATATTATATCAAATATAGGCGTTTGCCAATACATCTGAAGACATTGGTGTAGTTTACCACATACAGACACTAATGTCAGGTAATTAAGGAGCAATGATCAGGTTTTACAGTAGGCAGTTGGGAGTTTGTTTCTGAAGGTGGAGTTTACCAGCCCAAAGGCCCCAGCAGACTATGGGATGTGTGTATATCGACATGTGACCTATGTACCTTGCTGCATGAGAGCTCCAACTCCAAACCAGAAACTATTTAGTAAAGTAAAATTGTTTTCCACCACGTCTGAATCAGGGTTGCAGGGGTGTGGGTTATACCACTCATAGGGGGTAAACCTGCAGTGATTGAAAAAGAAAGCTTGCATAAAAACAGAGCTCAAAAAGCACAGTGCTCCAGCAGAATTCATGAGGAAACACATTAAGGAATGCCATAGAATCAAAGAAGCCTACAGTACAAATTGTAATCAAATACCATATTCTATAATGTTATAACACCATTGTTCAAATTCGTTGTATTATTTTAACCATAATCAGCATAATTCATCATAAACTTTTTTTTTCTTGAGAGTAAACAAAAGGGACATTTACAGTCAAGAGGAAATACTTCTGATTTATAAACAACGCAAAACACCAACCAGAAAAAAAAAAAAAAAAAAACAGGTAGTTTGGAAGTCATATTACATTATGCAGATATTTAGAACATATAACCATAAAACCTTTTTAAAATATGTATTTATATGCTTGTAAAATATAACATTAAACCAACAGTTGCAGGTGAAGAAGAAGTAGATGCTTAACATGATACTTTTAATATATATTTTCTTCTTGATTTGAGGAAAATATTGCAGTACTATAAGGAAGTCAAGCTAAGCACAGGCTCATACTCAGGAATCCTGCTTTAACTGGCCAAATCCAACAGCAGAATAGCCTTCTGTATGATGTTTTTGCAGTGGTGGTAGTTTACTGCATTCATACACAAATGTGACATCCCATACATAGTCTGCAGAGCAGACATTTTGTGATGCGCTAGAGGCACTCCAGTGGGGAGTATATCACAAATCTTCTGTTCAGTTTGACCATACTCTGATTTTTATCATGGGCACGATTTATGTGACAGTATGAAAAACAGCTACTGCTGACATTTATTTTACTTATTTCATACTATTTTATTTCTTATTCACTTCTCCAAATTAAAATTATTTCCGGCTCATAAACACTGTAAACAACAAGCCTCCTGCAACTGATAAAGCTGTCTATCAAAGGGGGAACCGACTGGACAGAGTCTTTCTTTTTTATCGTCCACCGACACCAACCTCCGTTCCCTCAGAATCCTGCTCCCCCCAGGCCTCCTCCCCCTGCCAGGACCCGACAGCTGTCCGGGATGACTTCCAGACTTTAAAAATGCTGGGGGATTGTAGTACCAGAGTGCTTTTTGAGTGATCCTTAAAATCAGGATTTTTATCTCTGTGCTTGCAGAGACAGGAGGCTGAAGGAAGATGCAGAGGCATAGACACTGCACCCCCACTGTTTGGCATGGAAATTAAAAGGAGCTAAGGGATGTTTTTGTGCCCAGTGATCTGCAAGAGGAACTGGCCAGTTCCAGAGACTTAGACTGTATGAATCAGCTACCCAGAGGTTACCAACAGTATCATATTATCAATTCTGCTATGTGTATATATATATATATGTGTGTGTGTGTGTGTGTGTGTGTGTGTGTGTGTGTGTGTGTGTGTGTGTGTGTGTGTGTGTGTGTGTGTGTGTGTGTGTGTGTGTGTGTGTGTGTGTGTGTGTTTAATACATATGTACTTATTAAACTTCATTTAACTATGGAGGTCAACAAAAATAATTTACAGTGACAACCTGAAGAAAAAAAAAGAGGTAAGGGTTGCAAGCCAACAGCATGTGTAGCCAATCAGCTGTAGTGGGCACAAATAGATGGCCAGACTGAGAGAGTAAGGTCAGGAATTTGTCCAGGAAACTGCAGTTAATGTCTCTTCTCTTCTGTATCATAGGAACATGACTGACCCTAATCAAGCACTGGATCCGTATGAGGGTGGTTTTCAAAAAAGCTTAGGCTGGAATATTAATGTGGGACAGAAGTGGATTTCCCCAACCAACTGACACCCCTAGCCTCAGGCCTGGCTTACCTGGCAATGACAAACAGCACGCAGCTGACCCCCAGGCATGCCAGCAGGACGTACATCCAGATGTCAGGGGACAGTGGGTTTAGGAAGGAGAACACCCCTGGATTGGTACCATTGGGCTTTCGGTACAGAATGCTGATCCCAAGGGTCATGAAAGGTTTGGAGAAATCGATGACCTTTTCCCTCACATAGGTGATGGTCAGGGGAGCCACTGCCAGGTCAGCTATCTGCCGTGTGGATGAAAAGAATTCAATAAGTATATCCTGCTAACCTCAGCTTTCGTGTAGTGAATGTTCTGGTCTAAATGGTTACCATGGCTCATGCTGCTATGTGTGGGTGCTACACATCGATTTCAGATGAGGTGAGGGAGTATCCTTCCTTCACTGTAAAGTGGTTTCAGAATATGAGATCAAAGGTTCAATTTAAATACAATACAGTTAAATTATTTGGACTATCAACAGGTGAACAATGTAGACTCTGTAGAGTTCCCCTTTTATTGCTAAAACAGTGGTATGGTTAAGAGAAATAGTGACAGAAAGCATGGTATAAAAATAAAGAGCAGAGGTAAGAAAACTGTATGGATGAAAATGTGTTAAGGTTATTTTCCCTCTGATTACTTCCCATTATGTCTTCAAGAACATTAGATAGGAATCCAAAGATCCTAATTCCAATAGCTTATGGAAGCTATTGCATATGCATATTCAATTTAAAACAATGTTATGGTATGGAATTTGAATATTTTAACCATATACCTGAAAATTTCTCATGTCTGCAGAGTGAACCTATAATTCCAGGCTTTTCAAGTGTTAAAGGATGTGGTATGGGGGCATTACTCACATGGTCTATGAGTTCCCGTACCATCCCGTTCCACTCGCCCTTGTCATTCTGTGCCCCATATTTGCCATCAGACACCAATTTCACTTCATATGCAAAACCAAGAATGTTTGACAGCTCTTTCAACAAGTCCAGGCAGTATCCTTCAAATCGGTCATTTCCGTACAGCGCTTTATCAGATTTCTTATACATGACATATGGGTTTTCCTGTAAAATTAAAAAATATGCCAAAATCATTGAGAAAACATTGTATCATTACATAAGCTATGAATTCTGCAGATACGATGATTTCCTCTCATATTTGTTTTCTCATGTTCTTTCAGAAAACTATATCTTTTTTTCACATAATCATTTCAGACAAATGTAGCAATGTTATATTAATTGAATACATTTGTTTGTGGCTATTTATAATTAATGTACTCTTACCAGAATGGTAGTGACAATGAGGGTTCTGTTTGCCATGGAATCAGTGACATTTGTAGATTTATCCTTGCTAATTTCAGTCAAGTTAAGGCCAGTTACAGAGTTCCAAACAGCAATCTGCAGCAAAATATCAAAAACAAAGACAGGCATTGACAGAATGCCAACAGCGACAATGGCATTGTGAAATGCTGCGTGTATTTGCAGTAAAAAAGTTGAATCTGAAATAATCATATCACAAGTGCATTAACCTTAAAACACCTGGGGCATCATTTATCAACTGTGCAAACACACATATCAGCTTCATTTTCATCAAATAGAACTTTTATAGGAAAATTATACTATGCTATGCAAACTTCAGTCCATCCATATGCACAACTTTGGCTGAAAAGTTATCTGTCAATCCACAGACAATCAATTTGTTCTTTTTTAGATAAGAAAATTGAGAGTGTTTGGGCAGTACTTATTTAAAACACATTGCCCCACCAGTTCATTTCAACAAGTGACAAGAAAATAAAAAAAAACTATCTGGAATCATGATTCATTGACACAATATTATATTTTCAGCTCATCACTTGTCAACATATAATACATTTTTTTAATCAACATGTAATACACTTCTGTGCTGTTCTATAAATGATATTGCTGCACTTGCACACGCTCATATAGGCTGACCAATCACTGTGCTGTGAGTGTGCATTCTGAAACTGAGTAGCCTTCTTTGTACACAATGATGAATGGCCCATGTATTCCACACCATATATGTAACATTAAGGACAACTTTACAGTGATTTATGGGTGTAATTTATCAAGTGTGCACATGTATGGCATAATCATCTTTGATAAATACCTGCAATTTTTATTCACAAGCGGCACTGGATTTAAGCATACAATCAGATCTAGAACGGGATTTACACCATGTTTTATAAATGAAGCCCCTGGATACTGAGTTCCTTTATTAACAACAACATTAAAATAAGTCTGTTTAATGTCTACCTATTATTCCAAAACAAAATTATAATTCCACATTCAATTCACTATCCATATGCAAAACTGTGGAATTCATACTTTTTTAAGACCTTCACTGTTGTTCACTGTTGTAACACAAACGTACAATACTGTTCTGTGAAAGGCAAAACACAGCAAAAGGAAGGAAAGACTGGACTGGACTGAAACAACATGCAAAGTCAATAGAGGGCCACCACTGTTTTAATGAGGTGAAGATGTGAGAGGAATGGACATGAAGCAACATCTACAAGAGTAGTAAAAAATAGTTGTCTTATTTCTCTGCTCAAAAATTTGCATAGTATCAGATCTGGTTTAGATTTTCAAATGGAATCATTCTTGTAACACCTTAAATATCTGATTGCCTGAATAAATATCAGGAGCCAATGATCTTGCAAATATATATATATATCTAGCCTGTATCTTCAGGTGATTCAAACAGGTAACCCTGACAGAAATAGAACATACCACAGTATGTTACAAATATTGTTTTCACAATATATTTCAAATATACTCCTGTATATAGAAGGGGATGCACTGTACTCATAAATCTTTAATGAATCAGATCAAAAACCATAGACTTAAATGACTTGAATTGCAGCCTTTAAGACTTACTAATCATAAAGAATTCAAGACTCAACAGGAACCATTTAATAAAATTGCATGCATTATCCTGGTTCTTAGCTGATAATAGAAAAGAATTAAATGCAGATGAAGATATTCTTTCTCGCACTGACTTTTAAAAGTCACCTCACAATAAAAAATACTTGCTGAGGGAGGAACATTTGCCAGAGAGAAGGAAGAGTGGAAATGATGGTAATTATTGTAGATAACCTATAGGGAGACAGCTTACACCACAAAAAAAACAAAGAAAAAATGAGCTTAATGTTACACACCACTTCAGTTCCGTTTAGCAACAGCTGTCACCACCAGGAGAATTAAATACTCACTGAATCCAAAGGAAGCGCTACAGTGTCAGGAATTGGATTACTAATTTACAAACCTGGCCATAAACCATCTTTGTATGTACACTGTTCTGTTGTTTGTTGGTATTTCCTTGAGATTTATCTGACTCAAAGAGTTATTTGAGCTTAATTAGGCAAAAGAAAAATACATTAGTGCTGCTTTGGTAAACAGCTGCTGTTGGCATGGTGCCACAGTGTGTGAGGAATGAATGTGTCTCTGTGAGAGATATGGTGATTAACGAGGCATCAAAGGAGCAGAAAGCAACAAGAGGCTGATTTCAGGGCAGTGTCCAAAGACGGGTGGCTGGGAGGGCGCTGGAGAGCTGGGGATGGGGGTGTTTTGGGTACTGGGGGTAAAGACCACATCACACAGTGTCTGAGGGGCCGCATTACAAACCTTTTTCCACACTTTATTTAGTCGACTTGCGCCCTCCACAAGACCCTTGTGAAATGGAGGAAAAAGTCGATAGAGAGTGAAATAAGTACAAATCACTTGAACCTGACACACCATTACTTTCACACCATCTCTAGATTACTATACACATAAAAATAAAAAGGGGGCTGTTGGATATCTATGAATTTGATGTTTGCAGTTGGCAGCACCCAACGTTCCTTTGTGACAGCAAAATTGTGTCAAGGACCAACATTATTCATTTTGGACAATTGTACTGTTTGGAAGTATATATTAATGCAGAATTTTCCTGTGCAGAGGTGCATGAACACATACACGTATGTTTAAGCAAGGTGTTTTTAACCTGCTGAAAGTGTCAAAGACTGGCAAATATTGGAACATGTGTCGGGCTGGTATTCTCACCTTTGCAGCCCCATCTTCCTTGAGACTGATGATGTCCAAGTCAAATTCTTTCCTCAAGCCATCAGTCTTGTTTAGGACTATGTGTCCTGTCAGACCATCCCACTGTGCCTTAGAGAGGAGTAAAAGAAGAATGGGTTCATGTTTGATGTCTTTATGTCTTTATCAATGTTTGCAGCTGTAAGCCAGACAGGAGCAAATTCCATCTGAATAAAACCAAGGGTTTAAAATAAGTCAAAGTGCAATGTGGGAAATGGAACTGAATTACCACACATACTGTGTGCTAATGTTTGCATATGCACAATTACAGTAATGACAGCAGCAGGTAATTGTGTTGAATGCTTCATTTAAAACCCTACTTCAATTTGAATAATTTCCTCCCATCATGTGGTATCACTAATGTATGCCATAAAGCTTCAAAAATGTATCTCCATGGAAACATGCCATGGGAGGGGGGTAAGTGTGGGACATGGGATCTAATGTTCATTGCTGGATATTGTATGATTTTTTTTTTGTTGTTAAACAAAATGAATTTGTTAATTTGATGTTAAACACCAGTCAGCAGGAATCTCATTTTCACTGGTGTGAACCTCTGGATCCTGCCACTACTCTGAGAACGCCTCTTCACAGAGCAAGACTCCATATGATTCTCCTGCTTCAACTAAAACCATAAGGAGTGATCCCTTGGACAATAATTAGACCTAGAGCAGATAATTAACAAAGAGCCCTGTCTTTATCAGTTTGTTAACATATCTTAATGACCCAGAGGAAATCAATAAATGAAATAGAGGTGTGTTTCCAAGGGGAGGTGTCTGTAAAACAATCAATATTGCACTTTCTGGTGTGCCCCAAACGCCGGAATTTACCGCCCGCTCTATTCAGCCACTTTATCCACAGGAGAGAGAAAACAAGTTTGCATGACAGGCTGCTCAATTTCTGTTTGTGTTGTTTGATTCCCTACTCACACCACCTTGTAACATTCATCCCACATAACAAGACCACTGCTGTAATTACAGTCTGAATAACACTCCTTAGAGTATAATTATCTTGTTTGAAACTCATCGCCTTCATCTTTCTGTGGTGAGAAACATGAATGTGTATTTAATGTCACTGTCTTTGATACAACTAGGAGTCACACAGACACAGAGAGAGTGGCAAAAGGAGAATGAGAAAAGCCATACTAGAGATTATATGATATTACTATTTACTTTATATGTATACACTTTGCACTTCGGTAACACAAAATTTCAACTGTCATGCCACATACAGAAAAATGAAATCCTGAAATATTGCAACTGAGAGAAACAGAGACAGGATGAGACCTCAAGAGAGTAAGACAGAGAGAGAGAATGTGAAGAGAAGAATGACAAAGAGAGAGACAGAGATATCCCATACCAGGAGTATGGATGACCATTCTGGTGAGAGTGAAAGCAATTTGCAACATTATCAAGCTGAGGTGTCATCTCCCCTCCAGGCCTGAATTACAGCAAATACATAACAGCAATGATAAAGTTTGCACTGCCAGTGGCGATTTAGGCAGAAATGTACAAAACTCCAGACACAATGTGCTCCTTCTCACCCGGTCATGCAGAGGAATTTTAAGTGAGTGCCTGGAGCCATGCTGGATGGCTATCAACAACGCAAATAGTGTGGAACGGTGATTAAAAACACCTGCACTTTAATGTAGCTTTGTCCTGGTCCCTTGAAAGAAACTATCTATCAAACAAACCAAAGGGAAGGAACAGGGGGAAAAATAAAACATTCTAATGGACTGTTAAATTAAATATGTCAACCCAATAGCAATGGCTTGATCTATTTTTTTTCTGGCAGAAAAATTGAATTAATATGTGTATGAGTTTTTTTTATAAGAAATGCTTTTGGACAGCTGCTGGCTTAGAGCTGGAGAAAGCTTATGGAGGGAAATAAACCATTTAGAAATGGTAGAATTCTAAGTGTAACATTTAATACATTCTTAACCCAGAAAACCAGTATCCATTTCTATAGTAAATAAGGTGAATGCACTAAAACTAAAAGTGATATAATATGTATCCCTGTATATACTGTGTAATGTGCAACATTAAATCATACTCAGTGGACCCACATAAAGAAGTCTGTCAAATACCTTAAATTAAAATACACATTGCACATATGTAAGTGGATTCATAAACTGCACATCCATATAAATCAATATGTATTTCTCTATATAAAATACATATACAGGTGTAGGTTAGCATGTCATAGATCTGGTAAGCAGGGCTACTTAAATTGACCTAAATTAAGTGCAAATCAATACCTTATCATAAGAATTAAATGCAATCAACTGCTGAGCTAATTCAATTTTACAAAATAACTTGGCCATTAAACCTAATCTTGTGTAACATGCATTTCTGAGGGCTTTCATTTTCTCAACTAGCATGGCAAAAACTCTATTTTAAGAATGGTGTTATTGAAGTAATGATAAAAGTGAAAGTGAGTGCAAAATCAATTTGAAAGCACTGTAAGCTATTTAACTTAATTCTGTGGGGAGAGTTGTAAGCACAGATATACAGGGAACAGTGGCTATAGGAGTCATATCCAGATCAGATAGTTAAGTTTGTACTCTCACATGACATGCCTCCACAGTCAATCAAAACTCACATTTTCTCATGGCTCTGTTCTTGTGGGAAAAAAGTACAAGGTGGAGAAGGTCCAAGGCCTTTATGACAAACAATTTCCTTTCATGGGTAAGTGTGCCTTCAGTGAACGTGTGTAATACTCAAAGAGCTCAAAAATGTTCATGGATCATATCCTGTTATCAATTTGGCAAGAAGTGCAGTGTATGTATAACCCCAGGAGAGCTTTTTTTGCCATGGTGATTAGTATGACTGTACTGTGATGTGAGGAGATTTCAGCTGTAAACATTATGCGGTGCAGTGGGGAGTGGCAGTCACTCACCTCCTTGAACATGTTCATGAAGCGGGGGCCGAAGCGCCACGGTTTGTGTCTGTGGCACTGCAGGGAGCTGACGGTCATCTGTGTGGACCGCTGCGATGCCACAGCAACCATGTACACAGCATCGTACATCAGAGCAGCTTCAGTCTGCAAACGGTAACATGCCCAATCAACGTCGCTTCAGAAACATCTTAGTTGGAAAAAGTGAAGCAAAGACAATGCTAGTTTCTGGAATGAAATGTAAAGGTTACGGAAGGATGACTTGAGACATTTCAGTCTTTTCAGGCTCTGCAAAAATAGACTAAGGGAGGTTTAATTTTGGTTTATAAATTTATTGGGGATTGATATCGTGAACTACAAAAGCTTCAACAGTTCTCTGTTAATACATGGAACATTTTGCCAAGTCATGAAGTAAAGGCAGAGACCCTTGGGGTGTTCATGTCCAGGTCTGACACAGTGATGGATACTTTAGATACTATACAGCAGGTGTATGAAGTTTGGCTGAATGGCCTATTCTCAAAAGCTCAGTTCCATTTAAATTCACTCTGTTTAGGAAATTTGGTTTTAGTAACTGGAAAATCCTCATAGAACACTATGGGAAACTTTCAGCACATGGATTGAATTTTAGATTGAACTGACCCCAGCCCTGCTGTTTTGATTATCACACAGTCTTGTTCTTATGTTCTTAGAATGACTGACAGGCCAACCCAAAGAATAGCAATGAGGCCCATACCAATGAGATCCTCACAACCATTCCCCTCACTTGGAGACCCACCATCATCTGTGCATTTTCTTGATGGACACCCTTATCCATGACGACTTACATTTTACATATAATCCATTTGTGTTATGCGTCATTCATGTGTGCAGGTGGATATTCATTTGACTTAGGTTAAAAGCCTTGCTCAGGAGGGATTAAAATTGTGATTGTATGTCCTGTCCCTTTACCATGGCTGCTCTTAGACATAAATCTGTTGATAATTCCTACATGCTGTTAGAGGGCATGCTGTACCATTGTGCATTTCACCTGAATTGCTTTCGCAAATATCTGTTTGCTTATCATAATATAAATGAGATCGCTACACGAATGAATGGGTATGTAAATGAAAAAGTGTGTGAGTGACTGAGTGTGTGGGAAAGTAAATGGATATTGTGTGTGTGTGTGTGTGTGTGTGTGTGTGTGTGTGTGTGTGTGTGTGTGTGTGTGTGTGTGTGTGTGTGTGTGTGTGTGTGTGTGTGTATTTATGGATGTTTCTGTAAATAGGTGAGTGTGAGATTTTTAGGTGAGGAGACAAATGACTGACTGAGTGAGAGAATTTAGGAGTGAGGTAATGGGTTTGTGAGGGAAAGCACTGACCGTCATTACGCCATTCAGGAGTCCTGTCTCTGGTTTGGGTGGAGCCTGCAGACGCTCCATAGACCACTTGTCCATCACAGAGGCTACTTGTGGGTTTTCTATGTTGAGGAGGCGGAAACCGGTCATGTTCACGCCACTGAAACGGTATGGCTCCAGGTCCAAGGCAAACAGATCCTGCAGGAAGGAGCCACATTCCTTACAAGTATATTAAGAGACATGAGGAATTATGATAAAATTGAGAAAAACAGAGTTATCCTTTCCAACAAAAAGACATCATATGCGGTTGAAACAAAAAGTTTCACACATATTTAAGCTGTGCTTTACCATTTGTTTAGTGAACATCAGAAAAAGAATATTAGAACTGATCATTTCAAATATGTGCTTACCAGAGTAGTAAAAAAGAAATGGTAGTATTCAGTCATCATCCCCATAGACATTATCTGTAAAAAGAATGTCAGTGTTGAGAATGTGGCAAGTTCACATTAGCAACCTGCTTCATGATAGCCCTTATGAGCTTCCAGCACACCTGCTGCCTTCCAAATCACATTTCAAGAACTTTAATTCATTTATTTGAACAATCAAAATGTGCTTCTATCCCCTCTAAAGAGTTATAATCTCCTAATTGCCTTAGTTTGTTGATTGCTGCACTGTTAAAGGTGAATAATAACTTTCAATTTTCAGTTTCTATATTGTTCTGAACTCCAAAGGACATTAGGTGGGACAGTTACTTGTAGCCCCTTGGCTTTCCAATACCCTTTAAGAGTAAGTTGTAAGATGTTTCTGATAATTCCATATGTTTCTTTTCCATACCTTGCCTTAACATGAGTATGCTGAGGAAGTGTATGTTAGATCAAATGTATCAAGCAGATTAAAAAAAATTCAGTTTAAAATGTAGGCATATGCCTCTAACATTATTGATTGCAGAATGGAGTTTCAGATGCCCATAATGGTTGAGCTACAGCAAGCTATTTATCTCTGATTTGTTTGAATTTTTGCTCTCCACAGAAGCATGCAAGGATTGGTTTAAATTATTTATAGTTTATTATAGCTCAACCCATTTTTGATGACATGACCTGATTCTCGCATCACTACTTTACGTAGTCCAGGTGTACCCTCTTAATGAGTCTTCATATTTTATTTCCACTTTCACTTCAGTGATGGCACATCCAGAAGCACATAAACAGCAAAATAGTTAATCCAAGGCAAGATGTTTTGAGTGGAACAGATAAACCACAAAGCAATAAAGAGCAGTTTTCTAAGTTTGCAAACCTGCTTCAGGATCTCTGCAGCAGTCTGGTAGGAGCAGTCAAAGATGACATAGAACTCCTTTCCCTTCTTCATCTCTTTCAGCAGCGGCCTTGCATCTGCGTTCCCCGTGGGGAGCTGCCGGATTTTGATTTTAATGTTGTATCTGGACGGGGCTTTGATCAGCTCCTGCAAACGCATCAAGCCTTTCAAAAAGAAAGGAAAAAAAGACAAATTGACACAGTATTAGCATGCAGAAATGAAAATCACAGAAAACTGCTGTGTGGTTCACCCACTGGCAAGAGCAGTAATCTGCCAAAGAAGCAATTGGTTCTCTCAGAAGAAAGCAGGCCTATTCAGGGGACAAAAAAATTCTGTTCCATCATGTATATATAAAAATAATCTTCCAGATTTCAACTACTTCCACATTAATTTTCACCTCTGTAAGAGAGATGTCTGCTTGTTTTTGCCAAGTTGAAGACAAGGGGCATATCTGGGATGCCCCAGAGATTGATTACAATCAGATAGCAGATTATGATTTGCTCAAGAAAAAATTATTCAGAATATAAAAACTAATCCGCAAGCTAGTTAAAATTAGCAGTATGTTAGGACTAACTCTAACATAGCAATTCATTATCTGAAAGGATTTCTCCCCAAAACTGACCAGCTACCCTGGACTTACAATATCTCTTGGAGACTATTGTAGAGGGACTAGGGTAGTAAAAAGGGTGCCATTCATTTTCTGGAATCTCAATACATCACTGTTGATTTAATAGTTACTTTAACCAAAATCCTAATGGAGGAAGCAAATAAGTCATATTTTACATGTCACTCATGTATAGAGCTGCTGATTAGGGATGCACAGACATACCAGCCAGCGTTCCATATCTAAGTGTTATATATATATTTAAGTCATGTGGTCAGATCTCAAGTGATCTCAAGACACTCTCACTTTACCATACAAGAACAACCAGAACAAGACTCTCTAAGGTCAGTTGGCTGATTTTTCCTATCTTAGACCCTTAACTGAATTGATGCTATTAGCTAGAAATTATTAGTTACTTCCCAAATATGGAGTGATTTTATCCCCCTGAAGGGCATTGCTTACTTTAGACTCACAGTGGTAAGTTAAAAGCCCTGGACCCAAGGGTATCTGAAACACTAATCCATACCATGTCTGCTCTGCAATGTGCTGCGCTGAATTATCCCCTCCTTTGATGCAGGAGATTTTTTTCATTTACACATGGAGCACTGCTGCAGAAAATCACTGAGATTGATTATGGATTCAATTGTATTTGATACCCGCATAGGTGCACCATTCAGACCTGGGTTAAATATATTGTAAGAAATACTTTAACCCATGGGACACCAGTACAGTTCTTACAAATTGCTGACTATTTTAAAAGAAAAATGAACTTGCCAATCTGTGCATGTGAAGAAATAAATGACTATTTGCATTTAATCAGAAGGCAAATGGCAAATTTTGATTGCCTCATTATTACATTGCAGTCATTTAGCAGACTTTCCTGTACTTACATGTGCAAAGTTCTTTTTCTCAAGGGTACAGATACAGCAGTGCTAAAGAGAACTAAAATGAAGTGATAAGTAATAAAGTGATAAGTGCCAGACTCAACCAGGGGCTTGTCTCATGAAAAATTCAACGTGTGAGCTAATACCTGCAAGATGAAACCATTTTGTCTTCCTCTTTTTAGTGTCACACAATAAAAATTGGAATTTCATTCAGCGAACAAACCTTGCAAAGTGCAAGCATGAAGCCTGAGAGAGAAATTGCTCAGCAATAATTGGCAATTTTTGTCTTCGATAGTAATGTGTTTCAATACTACTGAATGGACACACATCATATACACAGAGAGTCAACATGTTTTGTTCACAGAGAATAAGACCTGGTGAATATAGCTTGCTTTTCACTATAATTAAAACAGCATAATTGTTGATAACAAAAGCTATATCCTTACTCAAGGCAATACCATCATGTTTGTTTATTGTATTGCATAAATGTAGTTGTAGTAATTAGCATGATCATTTTCTTTCTATTCTGACGAAAAAGTTAGTACAGACATTAGACATTAATGGAAACAACATTAACATGCTTAACTAAAAATGATTGGTGGGAGGTGAATCATAGCAGTCTAAACACTGACTTAAAAATAAAAACATAAATTCTTGCTTAAGGATAAACCTAATATTTTTATTATTTTTTATTGTGCCACAATGTCCTATGCCACATGCACAGTTACTGAAATATAACACAAATCAAGTCATAGAAAGAATAATGTTAAAGATTGAAGAATAACAAACCATTTAGTTGTTCTGCTTTTTTGTACAAACAACTCGAATGCCAGGTGGGAGAATTGCAATAACCCTAAATTGGTATCTGATTTTTTTTTGTTTGTGGACAACAATTTAGTGGAAAACTCATGATGTGAGGGTGAAAAAGCTTGCATGTTGTTTTTGTAAAAAAAAGCCCTAAGTGGTTGGTAAGATCACTGTAATGTGATGACTCAACAGGAACTACTCATCCGACCCACAAAATGACCATTACTGATGTGTTTAGCATGCAGTCTCCCTCTCCCTCAGCCTTTGATAGCTGTTGTTTATTCCTTGTACACTGCATGTGACAGGATAGGATCCTGACATTCAGCATGAGGAGAGGTCACATTTCAAGAGACTATCCCATGGGTTAGTGTTTCTCTTCTAATCCAGGCAATGTGCAGTTTTTTTGTCCATGCTCATTAGTTTCTCTCTTAGTGTGTTCATTTTGCTCCTGTATGGATTTTAGGCTCCATGGATGCTATAAAGTCTGGGTTCCTGATTGAGGACTGAACTGCAATCATTTATTTCAAGATTACTTCCACAGTCTGCCCTCTGTAACCTTACATTCAATCATGCAATTCTGATATGAAAGCCCGTAGGTACAGCAGAAACTGCAATGCTTAGAAAGTGATATGTTTTCTTTTTTTTTAAAGAATGGCAGTTTGTTATTGGGACTGAGCAGCTGGGATTGGGATGCAGGTTCATCCATCTATGTCTGATCAGAGAGGGAACATGGTCTGTCAATCCTATCTCAATGGATGTGATGCAACTAGATGATGAGCATACATACAGGTCACATTGATTTACCATATCTAACAGAGACTAGCCTTGTCAAAAGTTTATCTTTGTGGTGCAACTAATGGAACATGGTGCAGGTAACCAGCTAGGACCAGTGTTGACTTTCGAATGTGCGATTTGCATTTTGTGATGAGCTCGCTGCAGCCTACAGACATCTGTAAGTGTGTGTGTGTGTTTGTGAGAGAGAGAGAGAGAGAGAGAGAGTCACTGATTACACTCCTAGAAAAAATAATGCTGGTAGGTAGTGAGGATACATCTGTTTGTGCTGCAGGTGATGTGTGTGGTGTAGCTGGTGTAGTTTCTAAGTACAGAGGCGACAGCTCAATCTGACCCCCCTTTTCCTGAAGACAGACCGGTGCAAGGTAAGATGCATTCCAGCTGTGTCTATCTGACGGAGGGTAGGTACACTGTCCTTTCTTTCCCACCAGTACACTGTAGGTACACTGTCCTTTCTTGGTTTGGAAAACTTGCCTTGGGTCTTAGGGTGAATGCCAGGTTTCCTCACCCAGACCTACAACCCACACTGGAAGGGCAACCTTTGGCCCCTCACTTGTGGTCTGTGTACACCTTGCTTTTTTTCTGTTTTTCTCCCACTCTGAAGGCGAACATTACAGTGCCTTCATTACAGTGGTTTGGTCTGTGGAAGTGGACATCCTGCCACATGAAGTTTAGTGCGCATAGGTCTGCCGTGCAACAGCACAACTGGTGAATGCTGAGTTGTGGAGTGGGGCATTGCATGGTAGACATGTGGGAAAGTCTAAGTAAACTCTTTCCAATGCTGCCCTTCCAGCAAAGCGGTCTGTAAACTGTCCTTCAGGCTGTGATTGAAGCATTCAATCTCACCATTCACCCTTGAATAGTAGACAGACAACTTCCTATGCACAATGCCCCTGTCTTGGAGAAATGTTTCAAACTCCTGAGAGACAAATTAAGAGGTCCGAGACCAGCTCCTTGGGGTCACCTTCTCTGCTAAGAACTATAGATAAGAACTGTGTGACAGTCTGTGAGGTGACCTGTGGCACAAAGGCTAAGGCCACTTGCTGTGATAGTCAATGAGTGTGACAATCAACTATGATTTGCATTTGTAATGCAGAGCATAAGTCTCTGTCTAACACTGCTGACCTGTGTTGTACCAAATGCTACATTGGCTTTTAAGCCTCCCTGCACAGGAATACAGGAATAGCATTTCCCCCATAGCTAACCACAAGGAAAACATCAGTGAAGAGCCTAGTGATCAATGACTTGAGTAAAGTAGACACTGCTGAGCCTGTACACATTATGCTGTTAGAATCACATGTATTCACGTCAGCAGCAAACCATGACTCTTAAATCTTGCCCCTCTGACCCTCCTTCCCTCGTCGGAAAAAAGCAAACTACCAGCCTAACTTAGCATGTCTTCTCCTGTAGTACTGCTGTGAAGGATTAGCCTTCACTGTTGAAATGGTTGTGGATCTTTGCTTGTTACATGTGTGCCAGGTTTGGTTTTTGGCAATTTGAGAACATGATCAGTTGCTAGCCTTGTGTCTTACCTGAATTTGATTCATTGAATGGAATGTTAACATGTGAGTCATTGTGGGCCTACTTAATGACAGGTGTGCTATCTCAGGGGGAGGGGTTTTTGGCAACCATTTGTAAAATGGCATAAAAATGTTTGTAGCCTTTCTAAAGAAACGTTTTGAAATGATTATGAAATTAAATTGTAACCAGTTATGTGAATTTAAGTATGTAGGTATTGTCAAATAAACCCTTTTTTAAGAGGCATAAAAATTCTGATAGGGAGACAAAGGGGCTTCTTTCTTTTAATCCTTCACATTCAAACACAAACGAATAGGCAGGTTTGAAGGGTTTATATCCTCAGAAACCTTTTGTTTTTAGGTTGATTGTAAAATTATGAATTGATAAAATAAAATTACAACTGATGACTTCTTAAATTGTATTTTTTTAGAATATCTTAGGCCCTCTCTGAGGTTCCCATTTGATTCACAGAAAACAGTCAGTTCTGGAACAACGATCTCACTCTTCCATAGTCCCACACTGACATGTTGTAACTACCTTTGTTACCTTTGTTAAAGCAGCAACAAACTGGTCTTTCTTGCATGGGCACTAGCTATGTTGTCTGCATTCAGCTACGACATTCACTTTCGGTGTAAAGAAATCATGAATAGACTCTAAAGCCATGTCGTACTTCTCATCAGCAACTGTCATTGTATAGAAAAGTGTCTGACCCTCCACACCCAAACAATGGATAAGCAACGCGTACTTTCTTGTATCTGAAGGCAAATCTGAATCAGAAATCGCCAGAAAATAGTTTTAAAACATATGGATCCATGCCCTGAATGGTATCAGCAATTCCCTGACATGGTGTGGGCTGGCTCAGATTCAGAATAGCCATCCGCGTTGACAATATGTTGTGTTGCAGAGAAAATAACACTGTCTTGACGTTCTTGACTTACTTTATTAACAAAATAAACAAAATAAAAACAGGCTAGGTAGCAAGCAAGCAGACATGTACCAGACATAACTGTTATACACTTCTTCTACTACCAACTGGGTTATTCCATACCAAGTGACCCAGAATTCAGAACTTTTCCCAGTTCATGTAATGGATTTTCTTGAAAAGAAACATGAGAAAACGTCTATTAAATTCTTGGGACTTTGTAAAATCCTATAGCTCTACTCCAAATACTTTTTTAGTTATGAATTTTTGAAGTTTGGCCCTTGGAGCTAAATTTTATCATTTTTGTATGCGTATTCTAAGCCTCACCAATTGTTTATTTTTCTCTGGATTGGGTTGAAATTTGTATCGAACATCCAAGAAACTCCATAACAACATAAACCAAAAAGAAACCCAAAGGATAATTTGCAACATGTATTCATTTTGAGATATCGTAAAAAGTGGGTTTTTCACCTCCAAAGCTATACTTAGCAGGTTCTGCAGCCCTCATTTTTTTATGCAGGACCAAATAACTTCTAGATGTGATAGAACTATATTAATACCACACAGAATCAAAATTTGGTTGCAAGAAAGTAAAAACTAGAGGAGACATTCATTTTTGAAAATTCTTCAGATTCTATTAATTTGATTTTTACTGTTAAAATTCACCAAAAAACTATTTATATAAATACAAACAATCCTTTGGGTTTCTTTTTGGTTTATGTTGGTGAGACTTAGAATACACATACAAAAATTATAAAATTTAGCTCCAAGGGCAAAACTTCAAAAATTCATAGCTAAAAAGGTATTCGGTGTAGAGCTATAGGCTTTTTCAAGGTCCCATGAAATTAATAGAAGTTTTCAAATTATTATTATTATTTATTTATTTATTTTTTTTTCTTTTCTTTTCAAAAAATTCCATGACATGAACTGGAAGGTCCTAGGAGGACAGTTGGTATGAGATTACCCAACTGCAAAACTAGGGTCAGCTACCATCTGATAAACTTGAACTCCTATTCACACATAGCTCCACCTAGATACTATGAAACACCACAGCCTCACCAACACAGATCTCTGAGTATAGCCAGCAATGGCACAGCTGGGACTGACAGCACATAGGTTTGAAATAAACATAGCAACAATTAGCAATTGCCAGTTACTCAAGGTAATAAGGTTTTTTGCCCCATGAATTGAAAGCACTAAAATAGGCCTCAACGGACAGTAAGTTTTCTAAACCAAACATCATTGGCCGTGAGTCTTGCAGACTTAAAGGACCATAAATCTTCTTAACCAATTATTACTGATTGTGATGCTCTTACACACTGAGAGTACCTGTTGCTGAGGAGCACTACAACAATTGAATCTTCTAATAATCAGAGTGATGAGCTGTCTGAAATAATCAGAGCTGCAGCAGTAATTCAGATTAATGATACAACAGCTGTACAACCCACAAGCTGAATACTTTGGAATATGAATGCAGAAATATCTGTTGGGCTTAAGTAAAGAACTGCAGAAACCCTTGGTTGCCAAAGACAACTTACTGGAATTGTTAGGCAGATTAAAAATTCAACACAAGTCAGGTTGGTGTAATGCTGTTGTGGTTTGAATTAATGTCCTCCTTTCCAAGCACTCGGTGCAATTTAATCAGACTAATATTGGTTGCATGAATTTATTATGAGTGAACTCCATGTGAATAAATGACCTATTAACAAAATTCCAGTGAAATATTAAGGATTAATCATAGTATGTAGCTTACTGGACTGGTGCAGGTATGTCACTGCAGCTGGTAGCCATAATGCCATAATGACTGCTACCATCTCTCTATCTCTATCTCTGTCACACACACACACACACACACACACACACACCACAAAACAACAACAACAACAACTTCAACAACAACTTTAAAAAACATACACTCACACTTACCTAAAATTGTAAAACTTATAAACAAACACACCGACACACCTGCGCAAAAACTTTAAATACACACACATTACAACCATATTCTCCAAATATTATACACATGCCAAATTATTCAATGAATAAAATCCAGAGTGTAAATTATAAAAGCTAAATCAGGCCTAAAATTGTCTGCCATATATTATGTCTTTGTGGCAAGTGACAAGCAATGTTAATGACTGTACCAGTGAAGACATTAAGATGCCTTTTCTTTGTTTTATTTTTTACAACCCCATTAATTAGCACATTAATTTCATGGTCACAGAGCATTCCTTTAGTGGCTCAGATATCAATGAGATCGAAGCCATGGGCAAAGAAGGATGGAGTTGACTAAACCAGTAATGGATGAGCTATACAGACAAAAATCCTAATATAGCTGTAATGCATAATAACAGTCATGACTCCCAATGAGTTTTTGTGTATGTGCATTACCAAAAAGGAATCAATCGAACTGTTTTTAGAACCCAAAAATATCACAACAACTTCTTGTATCTGTAGAAATAAAATCCTCCAAACAGCATAGCCAGAATATTGGTTTGAAGGATCATTTCAAAGAACACTATGTTTTCATTAGTGCTTATTCAAAGTCTAAGTTCCTTTAATGATCCCGTAATAATATTGTTTCCACATCAGTGCAGATGAATCAGTTTTAATAATAAGCTTGAATTGCTGGTGGATTTGGTACAAAGCTTTCCTAATGAACCAAATATTGCATATTAGAAAGTCATTCCTCCAAATGAAGGCAAACTAACCCACATTAATAATTTCAGATTAAACTAAAATGAGAAAATCTCATTAGTGCTGTGATTCATGACGACCTTTAATATAGCGATTGTGACCCTGATCACCACTGCAACGACAAGTTAAATAATGAAAGGAAATGAAAAATTATGTATCCTGTATGTATTCTTAAATCTTTAACTTATCCACTCAACTGAGCTTCGGACAATTATTCAAAAAGTCTGTGTCACTGAGATCTAAGCAGTCCCGATTCATATAATACAGTAGCTCCTTACTGACAAGTTTTTTTTTTTGTTAGAAACATGCCTTGAAAAGGAGGTATCCACAATGCTTCACTGCTAACGTACCACAGTGGGACAGTTGGTTTCTTTGTATTCTGGAACAGATATAAAGAGACATCTCATTGAGGTTTTGGTGGATGATAGGTATGAAGTATTGTGATGTTAATGTGAGTTTGATTGGTCCTGCCATTTCGTTCTCTCACAGATATATTCTTGTTTTTAGGGACTGGGACAGAGGTTGGCTCAGACTTCAGCACTAGGCACTGAGACCTTTAAGGGAAATGTGATAAAATCTATTCTAGGGAACACTTGCTGAGGCTGAAAACATATCTCATGCACTAGTAATCAGCGAAGGGTTGTGGGATATGTCCCTATAATGTGAAGCCATGCTCTGTTTTCAATCCCAAGTGTGCACAGAACTGAACTGCATGACATTTCAGGTGTCTCTGCTTCCAGCAACCACTGATGTTTTTTTTTTTTTTTTTTTTTGTCAAAAAATCCATGGATTGGATCACATAGCATGTAATCGCATTGTGATGAAACACTTTAGAACATGTCTTTGACAATCAATCTTCTTTGAAAAATTTCATTGATGCTTTACAGGTAGGTAAGAGGTATCACACCAGTAAGAGTTTATTAAACATTTTGGAAACACTGAAAATTGGATTTCTCAATGACCTTGGAAAACACATTTGACAATGTATTATATTATATGTATATTCTATGTACAAATACATAGTTAAGCAATAGGCTAAATTTCAAGAGACTGTGCAACATTGTGAATATAGTCACTGCTAAAGGCCGTTGCTAGGCACAATACACAGAAAAAAGATTGCTTTATTTTTACAAAAATTTAAGTGTCAGTGTATTTTAATAATAGTAGCATTCATTTCATCCTTCTGCCATGATATATAGTACCTAGAACAATAAATAGCTAGTTTGTTGGCTAGCTAGTTAATGTCAGTTATGAGAAAGGACTGATGTTAAAACTTTCCATTTTAATGATACAGACCTGCATTTGCTGCTTCCTTGTGTATTAGTTCACCAACATCCGTAGTCTATAACTGGGCATTTCAGTGGTAGCTGGTCTACTGTGATTAGCTGTCAAAGCAGTTATGGTATCTTACAATGGAATACATTTTAGCGAGTCCAATCGCTCACTGGACTCATATGAATGGAGATGTAACAACAACCTAGTGGCGAGTAAAGCAGAGGGAGGAGAGAACATGCTAGCTTCACTTACGGATGTTCTTGTGGTTTAAAGGCAGTGTCTGAAGTAAGTGTGATGTTCTCGGTGGACAGCTGTGTTAAGTGTGTATTGTGATTGAAAGCAATACTGAAACTGATCAGAGTCGTCAAAGTTTGTTGCAATGTATTTTTAGCACCTTGTTTTTTTTAATACAAAATTGCCAACATATATTGACAGTCGTCGGTTGATCCCAAATGAACTGCAAATGATGCAATCTCTTGTTGAAGGTGTGCAGTGATATCATACACGGTGGCAATGCTGTATTTCACAATCGGCATCCATAACAATAAATATCCATTTTGCAATTTTATGTTTATGTCAAAAATAATAACACCAAAAACAGGCCCGCATCAGTTTACCCCAACTTTTTACCCAAATTTTTACAATAATCCCACCATAGTCTCAAAGCACAGATTTTGAAATGCCCCTGTCTGACCATCTGGGTGTTGCAGTTACTGTAGCAGCAATTGGCATGCATCCATGTCCAAAATTAGAATCTGATTAGATTTTCCTGGGGGTGCTTCACAGAAGTGTGATGTGTCAGACAAGTTAACAACATCTTTGTGATAAATACCTTGCATTTAAATCATCAACATGTAGTCTTCACTTGAGATTGGAACTGTTTGTCACATCCCATAAGTGGGTGGGTTTACCAGTCTGAATAAGACAAAAGTATAAGATGCAAGGCTGCTAAATGTGCTGAATACCAAAACGTTCTTTTGAACACTAACTGCTCATGGAAGTTAAACCACCACAGGTAAGAATGTTTTCAGGTGAAAACAAAAACCTGACCCCCCACTCCTGACCTGTAGATTGATTGCGGATGTTACCTACCAGTGCTATCCTCATACACGACAGTGACAGTCTTCCATTTGTAGAACTGCACAATGTCCAGGATGGCCCTGCTGATGGAGGAGTGTTCAGGGTATAGGTTGATGTAGAAGGTGTCCTTGTTGTCCACAGAGGGGTGCTTCCAGCGAGTCTGGATGTGGGGGACCTCCAGAGCATTGCAAATGGACTGGACCGCACTGACTGAGGAGCTGTGCGAGGGGCCGAAGACTGCAGCGACGCCTAGGGCCAGCTGGTCACAAGCTGGGGGGTGGAGAAAAGCAGTGAGTGTATGCTCACATACAAATTTTATATTCATATGTACACAATCTTAAGTACATACATTGATTATTTCATACTACTCTTTTTTTATCTTATACATCCTCCATGTATTATGCTTTGGCAATACAAAATTATGCTTTGGCAATACAAAATAATGTTTTGTTTTGCCAGTAAAACAAACTTGAATTACATTGAGTGCTTGAGATAAACAAGTGAATACGTTCCCTGCAGGTAATTTTTTTTTTCATCATCAATTTTTTCAGCATCATCAACCTTACATTTTACTTGGAGGTCAAGTAAGTGAGACATATGAAGACGGGGCAGAGGCAATAGATCATGTTTCACATGAGGACTGGGTAACAAATGATGTCCCCCTGTCCATTCATATATTATTGTTTTGATATTGTGTGTTTAAATGCAATGCTGGACATGATAAGAAAGTATAAATCTCTGCCACATATAAGTTTATGTGAAATTAGGCTTTCTATTATTGATGAAGTGTGGGAACAGCTGATTTTGCATGTTGATGCATTATACTCTGATGCACATAAATAATTACAAATTTCTTGTGAGCACTAATGTGCTTAGGTTCTGTACAGGGGTTTACACTGGCAACAGAATGAAGGGTGTCATATAGACAATTGAATGGACCAGGCAGCAGTTATTTCCAAATGCTGACACTTACCTCTTCTTGAGGCTTCAAAACTATCAAAGAGGTTTATTCTCTGAATATCGTAGGTCAATGTCGTGTTGGGCATTAAGGTTCTGTTTCGGTTGATGTTGGTGACAGCAAATTTGAAAGCTAGCTCTTCTACACTTAAAGGCTCATTCTCAAGGGTCTCAAATATCCCACCTATGAAAGAGAGCATAACAGACAGAGAGCATATTAATAACCTTTCAGCTGGTCGGGAGAAAGAGAGGGAAAACATGGCATATTGCCCTTATCAAAGTATAATACATCATCCAAAATGAAACCTAATTAAAAGGAAATACAGTCTTTTATGTTACTCATAAAGTCATTAGTATCAATCATTCTCAGAAACAAAAAAATTCAAAGGAAACTTTCTATTAGAGATGTCCAAATAAATATAAGAGGAGAAACAAAAAAGCCCATTTCAAAATTGGTATGCCTGTGCAGTAAACATATTTAATAATATTTACACTATGCATTTTAAATGAGACATAAATCACAACTTAACTGACAGGTAGTTAAATTGTATGCATACATTATATCTATACTTGCCTGATAGGTATGATGAATTATTGACAAACTAGTAGATCAATATTCTTAAGGTTTTATACATACTTATGTATGTGGTGATAGAGGTGATTTTTCCATTTTTGTGAAGGGCCAGGTTGAATAGACCTTTGTAAAATAAAGATTATCATTACACAATAAGCTCAGATGTTTCAGTTGCCTCTGCATTACGGGAAGAGATGCATTTTCTTGTGGATGCCCTGTTAGAGAGCTGGAGAAAAGTACTGTTTGCTAGAGACTGCGCATGACCACTTCAGAACAAAGGGACTCTCCCTTTATCATCACTCATACTCCTAAACGCTCCTGTGCAGAAAACTAATTATCTGCTCTGCTCAAAATCCACTTTAGACCGCAATCATGTTCCTTCCTTTCTCAGAGCTGATATTTTGTTTCTTTAATGTGATTTCTCTATTTTTCTTCCATCTCCCAAAAAATGAACTAATCATTTCCTTTTGTTAACAGAAGCTGTTCTCCTAATCTTAAATTACGCTCTCTTTACTGGCATTAGTGCTACTTTTGATCCACATAATTGTCTTCATAAACTCAACAGAGGCCAGAGTTCCTTATCTCCAAGGCACAACTTACATCTTACATCATACTATGCATGATTAATGCAAAATGGAATACAGAATGTCAAGAACATATATCAAGAACAGGTTCCAATCCACACATAGCACTGTTGATGCTGTTCTTAATGGGATTAGATTCTGCTGAAGTGAGCTGCTACAGCATAAAATTGCATTTATGGTCTTAACGAAACACAGTAAAATGTTCAGTACAAGGAACATATGAAAACCAATGAAACATATAGATACATGGAGTGGGATGTGAACACAGGTCTGTCTTCTTTGTGCAATAGAGATGACAATGGTGTTAGATTCATATGCATGCGGACGGCCTTAAGTGGTCCACAGTGTTCCAGGGGGTTGGGTAATAGGATTAAAGCACAGCTGCAGAGATAGCTGTACTGTGATATAGCAGTTCACAGTGCTATGAGGGAATAAGTTAAGCTTCTGCCAAAGAGCCCTGCTGAGTATCACTCTGAGAGTTTTCACTGCCCTTAAGGGATAAAAGGGAATAAAACTTCAACAAATGGTGATAAAAAAATGAGCTGAGATACGGTCGGTCAGAAATTATTCCAGAGATATATTTCTTTTATTTTTTTCAGGACTGCTTCTCAGCTGCAGACTGGGTGGCCAGGAATGACCAGAGAAGGAGGGGGATTCTGGGATGGTGTGAAACTCTCAAGTTCTTAATGCAGACCGGTAACACAATCATGGTCCAACTGGCAAAGACTTAGTTGGACAACTGAGGTTATTTTCTATTTTAACCACATTGCACAAATAATAATTTATTCATTTTTTTAAGAAACACCTACTGGTTCCTGCAGGTGAAGTCAGGTGAAGAATGCACTCTAAAAACAGTATTTAAAGTTATGTAAAAATAATTGTACACACATCTTTTTATATATATATATATATATATATAAAACCAGTGTATGCTGAAAATAATTCCTCCTTTAACACAGTGTATTTCGTCTAAGTAACAGTAACTAATCTATTAAGAACTATATGAGCTATAAATATCAACCCATTTTGAAACTCTCCCTATGAATTGTTCAGTGTAACGTTTCAACACCAAGGTGTGAATGACAACAGACTAGAAGATAGAATATCCCCTAATGCAATTTGAAAAAATGTCTACCATCTCACCCATAAACAGCTCTGGGTACAATTCTCCAGAGGATCACAGGCTACATACAATGATATTTTAGTTTACTTTTTTCAGGTGAAGAAGAGAATAGAAGGAGTGTGATTTATTAAATTTGATCTTTTAAAAAGCATATACAGTGTTCCCTCTCTGTATCACGGTTCTGCTTTCGCTCCCTCAGTGCATCGCGGTTTTTTATGTACATTATATGTAATCCTGTCTCGCAGAATTTTCGCTCTATCGCAGATTTTTGCGGTATTTAAAAATCTCCAAATTTCCAATATTTACATTATTTTCATGAAAAAATAATCATTTTCTAACCTAAAAAGGGAAAAAACAGTAAAAAAAAATAAATTAAAAGACATTTTGTAACACATACATACAGGGTATAGCAAAAAAAACCTGTATGTAGGGTAAACGAGATTTGGGTTGGGAAATCTAAGATGCCCGCATGTCGTACGTTCGCAGTTGTGAACTGGCCTTGTGTTAGGGTATAGAAATTTTTAAAATTCCATGATTTCATAATTTTCGTGATAAAATAAGCATTTTCTAACTTTAAAAAAATGAACAGTAAAAAATATAGTAAAAAATAAAGTAAAATGTTTTCTCATTCTTAATTTAAAATGATTTACCTTTACATGTGTATTTCCATTTACAGTAGTTTAGTGCATGTACATTGAATTTTAATTTACATTTAAAATGTTTTACAATGTCTTTTACAGTCTAGGGAGGGTTGATAACAGTGTGGGGGATGTTCGTAAAGGGTTAATATATATGTAAATAATATAATAACTATCTTGCCTCTACTTAGCGATTTTTCCCATCTCGCGGGCGGTCTTGGAACGTAACTACCTCGATAGGAGAGGGATCACTATACTTACTATCCAGGATCACTCAATTAATCACAATTCAAAATTATTTCCATTGTGATCTTTGAGAATAAGAAGAGGAGTGGGAATACACTCATGACCAAAATTGTGCCAAAGCTTCTCAGATCAACTTTCTGCATTCTACACTCTGGTCCTCACCACCTCGATTCAGCAAACGCACAACATCCACGGTTTCATGTCAATGTGATGGCATACAAAACTATCAGTGGGGTGCTGGGGGCGGGGGAAGGTTAGGCAAGAGATTGCCTCACAAACATCCTGGAGAATGAGCCGTGTAATCTCCTGGCTGCAACACATCTCAAGATTAAGCATCTTTCATTCATCCCCAGCTTTTTAGATCATGCTTAAACCAAGGATTCCAGGACAAGGAGAATGAGGTCAGGTTATAACAGGCAAGCTTCAGGTAGGGTAAGCAGTGCTTGCACTGGCTGTGCATCTCACTACTTTTCAGACTGTAGCAGAGAAAGGATACCTTTATAATGTTTCATAAATGTTTCAGTATCTCTGCACCCCCTGTACTCTTTCTTCCATTTGCCTTGATGAGACGAGAAAGCGACAAAAACTGCCGATAAATCTCTTGTTCCTTTGAAAAGGGAAGTCAGGGGCCTTTGGCTGGAAGAATTTGCAGCAATACTGTCTAAGCAGGCAGGCACCTTAGAGCTGGCTGCCTAAACAGAACCCTCTGAAGCTTAGCTTCATTTTCCTTTGAAAAAAATAGATTTTCTTCCAGAAACGCCCGTAAGTCAAAACCAAATGTGGGTGTAATGAAATGACAGGTATCTGAACAAAAGCTCTTCAAAGACCAGTGAAGCCGTGTCTCATTCGCCGATTCACACTGCCACAAACACTGCAGCCAAGACCGAGAAATACCAGTCTCCTTACCACTACAGAGAAACAAGTCAAACTCCAACACTATCCATGTTTTCGCTTTGAAGAGGCTCTCAGCCTTACTTCTTACCCTCAAATGTGATTTTTCATTATAAGGCAACCAAGAACATTGCTACTGACAAACTCCTGCTTGTAATATGTGTAACTAAATTTCTCACAAACAGTACATCAAAACATTCCTGACAGGACGTTCACAAAAACACATATGTGAATATGCATACATAAATAAAACCTGGGGCACCTGCAGGACTTTGTAGATTTGGTGATAATATGTAATAATATACACATATTAAAGCATAATTATGCTAATGCTAATGCTAATTCATAATTTGTACAAATCTTTGAGTAAAAGCTTTGCTGTATGCTAAAGTTGTGTTTCATTTGGAATTTATACGTTGGTGCATTTCCAACCAATCAAGTGTCAGAATGCAAACCAGTTAGTTAAAGATCACCAATGGCAAACCTTAAACCATAGAATATCAGTTTCATACACTGATCGATACATATGTATACATTTGTATGCATACAGCTGCATACAAAACTGAATAAAAAATATATAGATATATGAATACATTAAACAATGACAATTCAAAGAGGTAACAGCAGTGTTAACAGGAGACAGTGTAAGTCTCTCTGTCTCCCTCTGGAACAAGATAAAGAACAAAAAAAGGAGTTGGCAATACTTAAAAAAGACAGCAAAATTAAAATGCTGGTTCCACAGTCTTGTGAAGGACACTGAAATGATTTTCCACGATTTGACTGCTGTAATATACAGCTGGCTGTGAATGCTGCTTGTGCATTTTGCATTAGCCGAACATTAGTTAAACACCTTACCAATTACTAGATTTATTTGTCCATTTAAAAGGGCACTTTGTGGCTTTTATTTTGCTCTTTGTGTTTGGAAGGCCGATGTCAGCAGCTTTGTGCGATACTTACAATGTTTTATTGCCAACATACAGATGGGCAGGAAATAGGGCCATCTTATGCATTATTGACAATATTTTTATGCATTCCTTGCCTCTGTCAGGCTTTTCCTGGTCTAAATCAATGCATGCAATGTTCTAACAATCAAAAGACTCACGGGTTGCTCTCTACAGTCTGCTGGGACACACAGTAATGGCAAGTATGAATGAACCATGCATCCTTTTTGATAACCCCACAAAGAGGGTAAAATGCACTTTAAATTATTACAGTGACTTGACTGGCAGAATAATAAACATTGCCCCAAATTCCCCCTAAGAGTGCCAGATTTAAACATGAATACTAACATTGAGCTTTTATGTCAGACTTGATCATTCCTGTATTGGCTTCAAAGAAATTATCTGAACTTCCTGACTCTCCTTGTCCATTAACAGACAGTGATAATACTGTATAGATCTTTATTCTCTGTGTGTGTAGAGGTTTCATTTGTTTGTCAATAAAATGAGTGAAGGAGATTTCTCTCAGCCTCTGTCCTGTTAAATTCTGACCTCAGTTATGCATGCATATATCATAGTGGCATCATACAAAAGAAGCAAAGTCATTCATATCAGGACAGGAATCTGACCATCAGAAATCCTGCACAATTTTAAATTCCACAATGCATTCAGTATTTAAAATTCTATGGTACATTAAAGAGAGCTGGGCCTGGGAAAAAATGAATTTACATTAGCCTGTTCTCACATGCACATTAATGTAAGGGTCTGCTGCATACTAATCACTTTGAATATATCATAGTGAGGACCAGGTGCAATTTCCAGGCTTAGGTGGTATTCCTAGTTAGCGTTGAACTGTGATAAGATATTCAAGCTATTGTAACATCTTTGACCCCCTCCCTTCCATCATCTTAACAGCAAACGGCCAACCAATTAATCTACAGTATAGAGGCTTCATTTCATTTGCCAGAGTCTCTCTGTACAGTCCCTATAGACCTGAATGTAGATTCTCCTCCCAAACATTATTTAACCATTGTCTCCCAGACTGGCACTAAATGATTTCTCCTTCTGCCACACAAGCAAAAAATTGCGCTGAGCTGATATGGACAAATAACCCCCGCGAGCGGCTATGCCACTCCGGGGATCACATGGACTTGATGGGGGAGGGTTCTGCACTGGGGCTTGGCAGGATTCCATCCATCATGCTACTCACAAGCAGAGCTCCCTGGCAGACACTGACACATGGAGAGCCCAGTAGGAGGGAGGATGAACGGTGGTGGGGTAGTGTAGCAGCAAAAAAAAAAGATTGTGGGTTTGAATCTCTGGCAGACCAATGATGTCACTAGTATGAGCAAATGTGAGTACCTGGTAAACTTGCATCTCCAATGTACATCCATGTTTATGCCTTATCTTTAGAAAGGTATCACAGTTACTGTATTTTTCTGTTTGCAGCACTGTGAGCTCATAGTCCAGTCTTGGCCAATCTCAGTCCAGGAAAGCCGGATGGACTGCTGGTTCCAGCTGTTACTCATTATTTATTTGATTGATTAAAGCATTATTGTAACCTTTTAAATTATTGATGCTCAACTGATTTTGTTCCTTCCTTGGCCATGCCATGCCTTTTATCCTTGGCAACAGAGCAGATCCATGTGTCCTAATGAAGTACATATGTTAGCTCAAAAGAAAATGCAATCAATTAAAAATAACTGTCAGTGAAAGCTTGTTCTGGATTCATTGTTGGTCTCTTTTGCAATTCAGTCCATTGGGGCAACTTCATTGATTTGGCCTGGGAAGATGTTTATCTCTCGGATGATGTGATGAAGACAGGAAAACCCCAGCAGAGTCTGTGGACTCCAGAGCCTTGGATTGCACTCGAAGAATTCTCTGATTTCCCAAAAGCAGTGACAGCGAACAGCAGTGCTGAGTTTGAGACAGACTCATGGGTAGGCTCTTAGAGGGGGTAAACTTAAACGTTAGCTTTCTGTGACAGAAATGCACATAACTGCAATATCAGGGGGGCACTGCTTTTGTAATTTAGATTTCCTTTTCACTTCGAAACTTACATTGCTGTAAACACATTTTTTACATTTCCTCTTTGCCTAAAGTGAAAGATGAATGTCTCATGCATTTAAGTGCTTCTTTCCAGCTCAACAGACGTGGGCTCCATTTCGATGAGAGGAACAGCTGTAATTTTGGATGCATATAGCTTGAAAGATAATTTTGGAGAATGCCTGGGTGAAGCAAATCTATTTAATGCAAAATCTGCTGGAACGCTTTAAGTACCTCTAAATGTTCTAAGTCATCTCATTCCCTGCAGGCCTCCTCCGTAGTTATGTTTTTCCAGGCATGGATGAGGAATTGATGAAATTCACACAGCACGTACAGTGTTGGACTTCAATAAATTTTGCTGATCTGCTGAGGTTGAGCCACATCTCGCAGCCAGGAACACGAGGGCAGTGGACATAACCGGATTATTCTCCTTCTGTGCAGTGGTGCCAAGGGAACTTTTATCACAAGAATTGCTACTCTGAGCACTTCAACCAGATACCACCCTGGGCCTATTTAAACTTTTCACTGACATGCAGGCCAATCATTGGTCTTAGCAAACCTCTTAGTGAAAGAAGACTTTTTTTGCTTGTGTATATCATGTGCTATTTGAATAAATTCTTATTTTTATATTTTTGGGCATTTTAAACAAAAAGTGAAAACAAACATCTAAAAAAACTAAATCAGCAGAATTATTCTCTATTTTAATGTGGAATTAGTTTGAACACTTCAAAGTTTAAAAAAGATAACAGTCTGTGTAATGCTTCATTCATGCAAAATGGCTGAGACAGAAGTCACATTGTGTTGAATGAGGACGTGTTCAGAATGACAGGTCTCATGCTGTATCCGTATTCTTGGTGGCACATATCCCAACAGACCTACAGCCACATTATGGAAAATGCTGGAACCATCTCCAGCTGCGCTGGAGTAGCACAGTTGCATGTATGGATCTGGCAAAATTCAGAAGGCTTGCAGCACAAATCCCTATCACATGATTATCAGAGATGAGTTTTATTGGATGGTCTGTTTGATTAGTGTCAGAAATGAGACACTGATGCTGTACCTAACAGCAAGTTACTTGGCCTACAATCACTCCAGAAGACATATATCTAAATAAATTCTTTCATATATATGTCAGCCATGAATAGGAGGATACAGCAAATAAATAAATAAAACACTGTACACGCTGTTCGTACAGAGAGGTGAGATGTATCAGTGTCTCATCTAATTAAAAAAATACTCTCCAGGTAATTTTTTCCAGATATGAAAAGACCATTCATCATATCAGCATAGAAGGAAAACCACTGTCAATAGCAATCCAGGGTCCCTAATGTAATGCAGCAGTTCTACAAGCTTTGCATCTATTTCATCTGTTAGTCCGCCACACACCTCAGAACTCTACATGTTTTTTTCAGTTCATTCCATTCCATCATTACTCATACGTTTCTATAGTCAAAAAGATCATGTTTTGCACTATGTCTGCAATCTGTGCTGGGGATCTGAGAGCTCCGGTCTCAGGAAGTAGAGTATTTATTGTGTGAGTCAGAGAATATCCTACCTCATCTTTTCTACCCATGACCCCAGTAGATCTGTAATGTTTCCCCTCTGACAAGACTATGGAGGCAGTAGAGGGGGTTTGTTTGTATGTGCTGTCTGTCTTGTATTGACATGTATGTAACAGTAAGTGGTGGGGGATGGATTGGGGGTGTTACTGTACACTGGTTTTACTGGTTTTCCTCTTAGATATTGCTTTTGATAAAATGTGGGAGGGAATGAAATGGGGGAGCAGGGTGGTATATACATGCTCTCAACCATCCCCAAATAAGTGGGGCTTCAGTACTTTGGCTGCTCTGTCTCCCTCGAAATCATTAAACCAAGTAAGACCCAAAAACCAGTGGTGATAGGTTAGCTGTGTAACCAACAACTTTAATTAGCAATAACATATTGAGCAGCAATAAATACCAGACTTCACAGGTCTACATGACGTCCCTGTTCTAATGTGGTAGATTGACACTTTCATCATATTTTTTCTCATGTTGCAAAATCTTATTTTCCCTTGTCATGTTCTTCCCAGTGCTCAGGATATACACTGGTTGGCATTTTTCTAGTAATTCCCAGATGAAATATAACATTGTTGACAGGTTGTTTTGACTTTGCTGTTGTCTGGCACCAAACACAAGCTGGATAACAGTCTGGATCCAGCACAACACTAATTGAAGAGTGAGGAAGCGCCTTGTGATGAAGGCTGCTGTGAACCATAGGGAATTTTTCATCTGGATTTATTAATCGCTGAAGGACAAACTGATTGACTTCTACGATTAACAAGAGATGCAAGAACTGGCTTGAGAAACCGGCAAGCCTTTTGATGCAGTGAAACAGATAGAAACTTATATGAACCCATGCCAGTGGCAAATTTTGAGTCTATCAGAATTCCACACTGTTCTCTAAGCCTTGGTGAAAACAAAAGCAATGCCATTTTTATTGTGAGCACACCTACAGATCTACCCCAACCAGGCTATCTGTATAGTGCATATATAAATTTATTTTTTACAGTGTAAAAAGTAGTCAAATGCAGTACATCTTGTGAATTCATTGTGTGCAGTGTAGCTTGTATGAAGCAGAGCACGGGTCATTGACCATGTGTGATTCATACGGCTCTCCAGAGTGCGTCTGTATAGAGAGATTCACTGCCACAGCTGCGCGCAGCCTAGTGTAAAAATGCCAACCAATTTCCATTTAGATTCATCCTCAGTAGCCCTTCTGGCTTTCCACTATCTCAACAATAACCTTTTATCAAAAATCATTTTCTCTGTTTTAAGATGGGGATGAGGGGATACATTTTAGTGTTGGATGGACATGTCTTATGCTGGTCATGGGACATTTGTCCTGCTGGGGTTGTGTGCAGTCCTGGGGAATGTATCCATGGTTAGGGTCTACAGTTCTCCCTGTTTCACTAAGATGAAAAGGGGCAACACATATACATATCTATGCTTCTTTGCATTTATTTCCAGCAACTAATAGCTCTTATGTGTGGGTTGTGGTGCTGTTTTGTGATGTCCACTCTTTTGTGGGTTGTGGTGCTGTTTTGTGATGTCCACTCTTTTGTGGGTTGTGCTGCTGTTTTGTGATGTCCACTCTTTTGTGGGTTGTGGTGCTGTTTTGTGATGTCCACTCTTTTGTGGGTTGTGCTGCTGTTTTGTTATTGTGTTGTAATGTATTGTTTGCTGCACCCAGAAATTAAATTTCATGTTTTACAGATGAATAAATAAAATGCCTCTAACTCCAACTCCAACAGACAGCGGTGAAGACAGGTCTAGCAACAGCTGTTTTTATTTGTCAATTTTAGAGTGGAGCACAAAATGCCATTGGTGAAACCCACCCATGCTAAAGAGCCCAATCATAGTCCAAGTCACTCAAGGCTTGCTGCTATTTGCCCCTTTCCGTTATGCTGAACATGATGTGTTGAGACTAATCTACCCACAGTACCATACATCTGATTGCTTTTGGATCTGATTGGTTTTGAGGTGGCAAAGCTAGGCACAGATGTCAGTCGATCCATATGTTCTCACTCGGAGGGGAGGGGGATTGGAGCGTAGAATAAAATAGCTAGCCATTGTATGCCTCTCCTGCATCGTAGGGCTTTCTCTTTGCAAGGCAATGAGGACAGAGATGCCCAGGATCAATAAGCCATTACCTGGGAGATCATCCAGAGTAAAGTGAGGACAGTCTGGATTCTGTAATACCATAGCAATTGCAAGCAGGAACAGACAGCATTACCCTGGACTTTAAGAGAGTTACAACAATAGCACAATTGAGCACAGACTTTAACAGTCTCATTATCAACCCTCATTACATGAGAAGAGAAGTTTCCCCATTGGGATGTGTAAAATGCATGAGGGAGTATGCCTGGATAATGTCAGGTATGCAGGTACGGTGTAGGCATACCTAATGTCTAATCCAGGGAAATTTAATTCCAGGTCCTGAGGGCCACAGTGTCTGCCACAATTTATTTCACTAATTAGCTCCATGTTTTGGACCAAGGCAGTAAATTAACTGGAGAAATCGTGCTGTGTGGTTCATGGTTCAAGCAAACACCCACAGACATGGTGGCCCACAGGACAAGTTGCACAGCCCTGGCCTAACTGCAAGTATGCAATCCAGGGCATGCAGATCTGAATGTCATTGACGGAGAAGTACAGTACAGAAGGTGAGGTAGTGCCTCTACCACAACTGGCACATATCCGGAAGATATGGTAAAATAATTACCTGAAATGCTTCAACCCAATCCAGTATAATTCCAGCAGATTGCTTTTTAAAAGTAACATCTGTTATCTTCAATATTCAATGCAATATTCTTCTTTCATGTTATTGAATTATACTTGGTAAAATGAAACTGTGAAAATTATCCAGAATCTGCAGGAAGTTCCATTAATATTTTTATGATTACTTAATTGAATTTTCATTCATTTCATACATTGACTAAACTGAAATATAATGGACCCCCAACTCTGAAAGGCCAGGGTTTTAGCTGTTGATGGCAGACTGAGGATTCATTTATGACTGAGGTCCTATGATCTATCAGTCACTGACTTCCTTGAACAGATCAAAAATGTTGCTCTCCATGGCAAAACACAATGATTGATTCAATTTAACCAGTTACTGCTAGCATACAATAGCTTTGCACATGCGTGTTGCCATGAAACCTCACTCTCCCATTATTAGACTCATTCAATGTGCCATCCCTACTCTCTGGAAAGAATGGCACAGGAATACCCTGCCTTGCCCTCTCAAGTCCACTTTTGGGCCAAGGCTACCACCATTAACATTATTTTGATAAATGAACCAATTCACCTGGTCTATTTCAACAGAATACCCTCAATTCAAAATAAGCAGTCTTCACCACATCACCAAGGTCACCAAATAATAGATCTTACCTTGCTGGTGGACTGTGGCCCCACCCAAAATAGACCAACCCAAGGGGTTTAAAATTAAGGGGAATACTTGAGCACATAAAGGCCTTTGTTTACTTACATTATTGTTTTTCGTTACCTGTATACTGCATTACAGGAGGAAACATCAGACACTTTAAAAGGGAGGTGTTGGTTGTGGCATAATTTGGGGAAACTTCAGTGACAAAGACAGCTTATCTCCCTCATTTTTTCATGAGCAGAAGTGTCTAAGGTGATGTAAGCATGGAATCTAAGGGAAACACATCATTAGCATAGGGCTACATTGACTGGACAGGCCCTTTATGTCCGTGCATCAATTCAAAGTGCAAGGCAAAGCAGAAGTCAAAGTAGGTAGAGATGAATTGAAATTGCAATTTTGACCTCAGGCAAGAGCAGTCAGTTTAATCAAAAACGGTGGTGACCCAATACCCAATTAAAAGAATTTGTTTGGCCTTTCCATTTCTGCCCACTTCATGTATTTCAGAATGCAGATACTGAAAGTGATGTTTTTTGCTACTGAAAATAGACTCACGTAATGAACTTTAACACACAAAAATGTATGGTCAAAAACTCCCAATTTACTTAAGACAACATGAATCTATATTTCTCTATATAACTTTTTTTAAATATACTGATTAGTGCCAACCCTGCAGGTTTTGCTGTAATCCCTCTGTTCACAGGGCCAGTGAACTCCTCTTCTCATTGCCATGTGTGATGGAGCTCAGCCTAAATGCACACAATAGGGGACTTGTCTCCCAACAACACAAAGGCAGCCTGATCCAAATCTCAACAGCCCCCATCGCTCCCCATCCCTCCCAGCTCACACCTGGACACCTGCCAATGGGCACATACAAAGTCTGAGCTGTGAAATGACTGCACTGCTAACTAACATCACGAGGTTATACTGATACAGCAACTTGGAGACATTAGGTGCTAACAGCTAGGACGTAGGTATTTCTCTTAGATTTCCAGTTGTGATAGGGATGGTTTCCTGTGCAAAGCAGGAGAGACTTTTAAAAGCTTGTATTTTTAAAAGAGAGAGAGACGCAGCCCCTTCTCTTGCAGTCTGTCCTGGGCGTCAGGAAATGAATGGCTGAGCAAGACCAGTTCCAGATACCCAGAACCTCAGATCAACACATTAGCTCCATTTGCCAAAACATGGATGCCATTATTTTAAGTAGTCATCCATGAACATTCAATCTGCTAATTCCTCCTCCCGAGACCTCTCCCCATCTTCCATTCGTACAAAAAAACAAAATCCATCACTGGTTTCAGCACACACACCCTTTTGACAAGATGACACATCCAATGAAATTTTTAAGAGAAATTAATTGAATTAAGAGAAAAAGGGAAAAGAGCATTTAACATTTTTTAATCAATCATCAACAGTTTCAAACTACTAGCTCATAGTAAATTTGAGCTCCATTCACTGAAAGACATGCGTAGAAGAATTATGACAAATTTAAACATCAGTTATCTCCACAAATTGAATGTTGCATAAAAATGCCCCTGTAACATTCACACAGTGTTTATGCACTAATCACACATTATGTATCTGACAGTGTTGCAATCACTGTATGCTAAAATGGTCAAGGAAATTGAAAATGGTGTGACTATTTGGTGTAATATGGACCCCGTCATGGCCAACTGTGGCTAGCAGTACTCAAAGTTCTCTCTCTATAGGACATCTATGTTCCATGCAACAGTGACCCCTTTTGGTTTAATCAGGCTCCCTCTGCTAAAGATATATATGAAGTGTCCTCCACCTCAACATCTGTGTGAGCTGAAGTGGTGGACTACAGAGTGAAATGAAGCAGGGGCTAACACCACAGCTTTAAGAGTGCAGTTTGTGCTAGTTGAGTGCACTCTGCTTAACTGGCAAAGGGGGGTGGAACAATGAGATTGAGAAACAGAAAGGCAGGGGTAAAATTACAACAACAAAAAAAAAGAAATGAAGAAAAGCCGAGAGACCAGGCAGCAAACAGTTGGTGAAAGACAGCTTTCTGCTTAAACGCATTAATGTGGGCAGAAAGCACAATCAAACCCTTCCAAGAAAAGAGATTAGTATCATCTGTTAACAAATAGTTGAGAAAGAAAATGTTCTATCTACTATTTCCCAGAGGATGACTGAAACACATACCAATTACAATCAGCACGGCGGACATGAACTCACCCAAAAAAAAAAAAAAAAAAAGAAACTGGAAAGTTAATTGAATGTCACCATGCCATATGGAGAAGCTTAGGGACAGAATTCATCAGGAACACAGCTAAGATTAGGAAGCCTCACAAAGTGCGAGAAATTTTGGAAAGATTAACAGCGTTACCATAAGATGAGGACATTTGGGCTGAATGAGGGAAGGGGCATTGTCAGGGCACTCTCTACATGGCACTGTAAACAAGAACACAGGGTATCACCCACAGCTCTGTTACTGATCTAATAGCAGTCACTATCCAAAGCCATAGATCTGAGATAAAATGTAGTTTGATACATCATATTAAATTAATTCAGTCAAATGAAAATGATTCTGAAACATCTCTGTATACTGAGACACTTCAATGACAGTCACCAGAGGGGAAGGCAGAACTGCTGGAATAACCCATGTAACTTTTCATGACCTTTATGATAGATCTGCCCAATTAATACCGGTGAGTATATAACATAAAAGAGAGGGGTGGTATACACAATGTATGAAAAGCCCATAATACAGCCACTTTATGAGGTTGCCTGGATCGAGACCCGCACTGATTTAATATCACCTAAACATTATTACCTCATACTATAGCTTTAGAAAGTCCGTTCCATATGTTAAGCGACACCTCAGTCTGAGGACACCCAAATATGATTTTGCTTCTATTTGTTACTTTTGTAAGGTGCAGTACTGCCTATAACTCCGCATCACTTCAGGGGGGTTAGTGATTTAAAATGGTTTACCATGCAAACCAAATATCCCTGGATGGTTGTTTACACCCTCAACGTAACAAAAATCGATCTGAAATAAACGCCGATATAAAATAAAATCTAAAACATCCATAGGTACCCTTTTGTAAAGAAATAGTGTCCTTATTTCAGTCTCAGTCTCAAACGATTACATTTGTACTTAACTTATTCTGTAAATGCACTTTCACATAAACAGAGAAGACTCAGCCTTAGTTTGGTTCACAACGTGGATGTAAAAATGATAGGTCTGCTACAGAGTCAGTTTTAGACAAATCCGAGCCATGTATACACCGCAAGCAGTGCTGTTCTACTATTGAAATTGAATTAATGCTGAGCAAAGTACCCTTTGTGGAAATTACTAAAAGTAAGGTATGTCAAAAAGCAAAAGACTGAAAAACGGCAAAACAAACCTTAATATTATGTCCAACTTACCGATTCTAAGGACTTGCTGTGAACTCAGAGAAAACTCTGTCATTAAGGAAAGCAAGCAAAACAGCAGTCTCTTTCTCTTTTCCATGGTTCTGAAGTCAAACTTAACGTCGATCCCCATTTTCTTTAATTCACGCCATTAATTTTCCGGTCCTTGTATCCATACGAAAAATAAATTGACATCCAATAAATGCCATCATTCTCCCTACTTTTGCGTTCTGGAGAGGGTAAAAAACGTTGTCTTCGAGTTGTTGCTTGCCAGCTCAATCCGAGCTCTGGTCACCCGTCCTAACCCATTACTCCTAGAAGGGCAACGCTTTCCTATTCAAAGCGTTCTGCAAATGAATGCAGCTCTTGACTTATCGGCCTCGGTGCATAATAAGAACTGAAAGTGAACTGTATAGAAATAGTAAGAGCGTCCCGCCCCGTGCGCGTTCTAACTGTAGGCACTGGTATACTAGACAGTGCTCCTCTGGCCAGAAGTGAGCTCGGGATTAACTTTAGATCAGGCAAAATTCCCCCTCGACGTCTTCTCTGAGCTGGAACAACGAGAAATGATTAAATCTTTGCTCGCATCCTGATGAAAAAGCAAATTTAATCTCAATAACAGCCGGGTGAAGCTCCTGCAAGATTAAGTACCACATAGCTGCACTACGAACATCGTGAAGAAAAAAATAAAAATCCGTTCACATAGTTTAGTTTACATTCCGAACGGAAGCTTTTATTTAATGTTACAATCGAATCTCAATTAAACCTGGTTTGCAAAGATACCTAAAGCTCTACGATGTAAAGTATCTAGAAGGAAAACACCAAAGCTTATGAAAGTAAATTGATATTCAATTTGCTCTGCCTCATTTGTAAAATAGGACATGATACATAGGCTAAACAATTAAAAGCGTGAAACCATCCGAATATATTGTTTTGATTGAATGTTTAAATGTAAATATTAATGTTAAGTATGGATGTCTTTATTCATTCATTTATTAATTTTGTGTCCAAGAGGAGTCAATAGGTTAAGATAAGCAATTAATTGATGTTTAAATAAGGGTTATACACGTTACTCGGTGGACTTGCCAGTATCCAATGAACTCGATCATTAACCTGAATTTCTGAAACACCCAGTCTAGTATTTGAATCACTCATTTGAAGCGGTCTGTAAGATAACACGCTTCTGTCTCTATTGTCAAGCGGTGAGGTGTTGCACTAATTTGAGTGATTAGCTGTGCCACTCACGTAAACTTCCATGAATTGAAAAATGAAAATGAAAGAGGTATTAGGGACATTATGAGTAAAGAATTATTCATTACCCAGGTCAAGCAAGGGAGACAGCGGCCAATGGAGGACGAGTGCCGAAGCGTTTTTATGTAGGAGGTCATAGATAAATGCATGAAGGCAGGTAAGCCATGACTCGACACGACACTTGTTCTGTACCACCATCTGGTGGATGAAAATTGTTAGTGTCGTGAGATAGGTTCGTTTGATGGTATCGGACCTTAGTGGTTCCGAAATTGTGATTTTTATATGTTTGAGACATTGTTGCCCATCACTGCTGTTTTGGTAGTATTGTAATAAGACTTGACACACAATTCACACAAATCATAATCCCAATGATTTTGTGAACTTCTTTTTGCAGTCTACCCTATATTAAACTAGTTCCTTGCATGCCCCCATGCAGATTTAAAACTGGCCAAAACCTCAAAACAAAGTAAAAATTACTAAGCACTACAAAACGCATGATCCAGTGTATATGACCTTGACAATTTTATGTATTTAACCTGTTTTCTGTCTTCAATGGCTGCATGCTAGTAGCATGTGGGTGGGTTTGAGTGTTCTTAGAGAGCAAATGGTTCTAACTTTGACTTTTACACCATAAAACCTTATCAGTCGTGGATGGACGATTTTTCCTTTGTTTGTCTCAATGCTTATCCACATAGTTGGATCATGTATCATGCTAAATGAATGCAGATGATAGTGTGCTGATAGTGTGCTAGGAGGTCATCAGTAGTTTGCCAAATGCACACAGATGCCTGCTTTCATTTTGCACAATTGATTTAATTGTGTAATTAAGAGTTCGGATGGAGCGAAAGAAAAAAAATGAGCCTTGGTCACCCTCAGGTCTCCAGCTGTGTCTCCCTACTGTATTGTGTGTTATTTCCCGTTGCTCCCACATGGGCTTAGTGATAAACATTTCTGGCATGTAATGTTGACCCTCTTTACATTTTGTGATTAAGCTGACTGATTCCATATAAAATGCACTGTTTGTTAGCCACAAAAATAACAACAAAAATAAATTATTATTTTAAATTTGGTATCAAAATAATGCACAAATGACAGGATCTAGAACAGAAGAGCTCTGAATTGACCCAAGCTATATCTATACAGAAGGATATCTGCTATCTTTTCAATGTTATAGATTGGGATTGCCTTTTAGTTATATAATGTCTCTTCCTTTAACAATGAACAAATTGCGGCAGTCATTTCATGCTGTGTGTCATTTCCAAGATCCTGGATTTATGAAAGCGCTGCCAGTAAACCTGTTGTGTAATCTTAGATGAAACCACATCGTCTTTCACCTCTATTACAGACAGAGGATTACTCTTTATGGTACATTTGTCCGCCTAACAAATATAGTTTAAGACCAATTCTTATTTTAAGCCAATGGTTTCACATGTAAGGAAAATGCCATTTGTAAGAAAAAAAATAAAAGGCTGATGAATAAAAACTTTGCAAATAAAAATGTCCCACCATTCATTATCATTCATTATTAAAGAAATGAACAGGCCATTTTAGCGAAAAATACATATCTATAATATGAAATTAAAAATATTCCAACCTTTTATGTAATTTGATGATTTTTAAATTATGTTTTAGAATTAATTATCTAAGTAGGTCAACAAGAGCGCAGCTTTCTTTTGCAGTCAGAACTTGGGGAATCAAAGAAAGTAAGAAATACAATTGTGCCAATTGTAACCAACAAAATATAGGAGGATGATTAGGTAAGCCTATGCAGACAGCAAGATTATGGGAATTTGACCAGGATACACCTATTCATATAAAAGTTTTTTTTTTTTTAGTTTAATTGCTTCCTCAGTTTCACCACCTCATTCAAGATAATGCTTCCAGCACAGTGCAAGGGCCTTCTTCCTGAGTTCTGCTTTTTCCAGAAGTAATAGTGTTGCCAGCAGTCCCACCAATACATTTGAGCAGTGTTGGAAACAACAGAAGGTGATCCTTGCTTCTGAGACAAACAATGTTTCCCAGTCTGGGGATAAAGGGGTCTCAACATGAGAATCTCTCTCCCTTGAGTTGTAGTGCCATAGCTTATGAGCCTGACAAATAAACCACTTTTACCACTACAGTAAGAGGGTGGAAACATTGTCTGTTTGGTTCTTGATAAGTTCTCCTGCAGATTTCCACTGGATGTCTCAAGAGAAAACACTAAAGGCAAATTACCAAATCTGAAAAAATAAGAAAATAATGACATTTACACATATTATGACATATTTCTCTGAGGATAACAGATTCCATTGCAAGATGTTATGCAACAGACAGGTTCATAGGAGACAGGTTGTTATCAGGTGAATCTAAGTTGTTAGGTTGTCAGACTGTCAGGCAGTTAGAGTGTTGATGACAGCCAGGGAGACCAGCAGTAAGGAGGCAGGCATGAGTGCACAGGCTGGCTGCAGGTCCTGGGGATTGTGCAGGGGGTCAGGGCACTGAGTGTCCTCACCAACATGCTGGACTTAGTTCACCCACGGCCCCTACTAGAGCATCTGTGGACTGATGAATAAGGCCAAACGGGGTCAGACAGTTCAGGGATGACTGCCAGGCCAGCCAGTTTGATGAGGTCCAAGATCAGGGTCATGACCTCAGTGGTGGCAGTCTCTATCCTTGCCACTATCGCCATCTGACCCTGAGCTCCCAGAAGTGTTCTACCACTCTCTGTTGTGTTTACCACCAAGACCTTCAACGCCAGATATGACGTAATGTGATCCGGGACTGAAGAGGACTTTCAAGCGAAAGGATATACCCCAGTCATAGTGCACAAGAGGTCATTTTCTCTCTTAAAAGCAACACTGACGTTACATCCTTTCTCCATCAATCTCGCAAGCTTTGAGGTGGGAACTCTACATTTCTTCTAATGTATACAGCATATAAAATTTATTTAATCAACAATTTGCACATTGCAAAAAATGAGACTTTTGAATATAAAACTATTGCATTTATATTAAGACACATTGAGCCATGCACCAGATGTTGAGTACAAAAGGATTTGATTGATTCTTAGCCTATTGAAGCCAACAATCTCAGTTTTGCTGTAGCAGCACATTCATTTCTTCTCAGTAATCCCCTACAAGAATAGCAAATCAGATCATTGCTCCAACTTGATATATTTTACATATATACACATATAAAGAGCTATATATTCATGTAGCTCTTTTTTAAACAAAGGTAAGAACCCTGTTCATAAGGGAGACTCTGGTTTGTTTAGTGTTTCATATCTGTAAATAACTCTAGTACATCTCCAAAGGGTCATAAATTGTGATGTAACAGGCTAACAGTAATCCCAGATATATTAAGATCTGAATTACTTATGTACAGGTATTTCTGGGCCCAACAAAAATCTGTCTCTTGACTCAACCAAAAAAAGATGTGACAAAAATGTAAATTAAATTGTGTAAATGTTAGATAAATGAGGCTGGGTGTGAGCTTTCCATACTGAAACATTGACAAATGGACAAACATTTTAGTTAAATGCAACACCATCAACTCAAGGTTGATTACTGATTTGGTCACCTGCCTATTGATGGTTTGCAAATTTCACAAATGACAGCAGACCTCTGTTAGCTAATAAATGGTCAGAAAAATATGGTAGCTTTGAATTCTTGAGATAGGGTAACATTTTACATTCTGTGTACAAGGATTAGTTGTAGTGCTATATTTCATTTCATTTAACCAATTTCTAATTTCTAGCATAGAACAATGATGTAGATGTAAGCATTGTTTTGTAATATGGTGTTAAACATTTATTAAATTGAGGACTGTTATGAAATGTAGACATTGTGCTCCATCTGCTGGGCAAATATTGTTAATACATTCATGACTGATTAGGTATAGTCTATAAACAACACAATGAAAGAAAACACAATGAGGTGAAATTTTCCTGTATGACTCAGGGTTGTTGAAATACTGAAGTGATATTCATCCAGAAAATGCCCTTAACCAGGCGATCAATGGCCTGAAACAATAGTCACAACTGCAAAATGTGCAACAGCTTTGAATTATATGTTTCCATTTAGTTCTCAGGAATGTTAGCTTGCTACATTCTACCTGCTCGAGGATAGACAGGATGTGCAGAAAATGCATGACCATGTGCCTTCAAGCATGTCTCGTGTAATGGAAAATTTACAACCGTTTCCACGGCAGTGTTGCCACATGGTGAGTATAAAGCTCCAAGTGAAAATAAGGATACATTGACTCATTGAACTCTTACCTGTTACAGAGGAATGTGGAGAATCTGTCAGATCTCTGAAAGCACTTAAGGCTGATGGAATCTTTCAGCACCAACGTGACTTGGCCCACTTTTCAACTTTTCATAGTTGGTCTTGACATTGTTTTTTCCTTGACTAATCAGACGAGGAGTGAAAACATACATCGGAACTGGAAATACTAAATATTACCAAGCTACAGCAAAACTATAAAATTTGCTATATCATTGCTGTGATGCAGTCTAGACATTACCATTAATCAATTCTTAATCACTGGCTTAACAATATAATTGCTTTGGAATTATAGGCTTATTTATTGTCAACTGCCTATACATTTTGCAGCATGAACATACCAGTTGTTCTGACGAGTCATAATGTTCCAACTTTAACTGATACATTACAGTTTCAGCCTCAGTCAAACCCAACTTGCATGTCAATTTTCCACATACAAAAATAGGTCTCATTTCCTACTCAAAGGTAGTAACACTTCACACTACAGTGTTCCTCACGCAGCATAGTCATCACATGATTGGAAAGCTAACCGCCATTTGAATTGGAGGAGTCCCATTTGTGGTCTCGGACAGCTGGACTGGGTGAGGCTGATAAGATGGCTCGGTTTGGAAGGGGGATGGGAATAAGAATGATATTACAGACATCCACACACATTAAGAAAACAATTTATTTTATATAATATTAATACACAGTTCTATGTACCTACACAGCTTTAAAAAGTAAGTCTTGGTAGCACAATGGGTAGTTCTATAAAGGACTTCTCTCACCACCCCACCACAGATTTCCCTTCTACGGGTATTTTGTTTTACACTAGAGCTTGATTGCACTTCACAATCGAAGGGATTTCTGTTTACTTAAAAATATATTTACTTCTTTCATTGTAAGCCTAATATTTCATTAGCATGGCATTTTTAGAAAAATTTAAAAATATTTTATGTAGAGTTGTAGGTAAATGATACGTCTCATATTTTGTGATCAAAAAGCATGCAGGACTGACCCCATTTGTATGTTGAGTTATGCTGTTAAGTGCCCTTTCTTTATGTGGGAAATGTGTGTTTGCACAGGCCAAGTTTTTCAAGAGTGACAAGCAGAGGCATTCAAAATAGCAGAAAAGCTCACATATGGAACCATCAAATACATGAATGGAGGCAATATTAAATGAAAGTATCCATCTTAGGGAACAAACAGTGACAGTAAAGGTATTGAGTATTGTAAATTTGCAGTCAAACGCATTATTTTTTATGTTATGAAAATTCAAGTAAAACAGGAGTTTTAAATCCCTTCTCTTATTGTGATGATAATTAGTTAACACTGGGAAGCTGAATGCTATGTAAACAGAAGAAAAATGTAAAAAGTGGGACAACTGCATGTAGTCCTTCCTTCCTCCCACTCACTGGAGCCTAAATGGAGACGTGTGTCAGGTGGTCTATACCTATTTAAGGAATGCAAAAGGAAAAGCAAAAGCTTTGTGCTCTGATAGCTTGTCTGTGCACAACTTTAAGACTATACAAACGCAGTAGACCTTTTAGAGGAATTATACAGCAGTCTTTCACAGAGCGCCCCCTACAGGACAGAATAAATAACACAGCCCTTGAGCATGATACAGCATTTCTCCACCATCCAAAAGGAAAAATACCCATGTTCCAAAATTTAAAAATATAAAATTTGGAAAGTTAATAAAAATAAAAAAAAAAATTGCAGTTCAAAAATCTTAGCTGCCCAAGTTCATGTGCAAACCATGCCCAGTCAAACACTTGATTGAAAATGATTGTACAGGGGATTCCCTCTAATCTCACATCAACATTGGCAACACTGGCACATGTGTGACCAGCTGAGGAGATGGGGGTTCTGTATTGCTTCAGTGTGATAATGGTGGTTTGCACTGCTTGGGCTCGAGTCTCTCAAACACAGCAGAATGTATTTGCCCCAACACCTTCCACTTTAAACAAGTTATTGCTGATGCAGCCTAGGATATTACATAGGGGATGGGGGTAGCTCTGACACATCTTTTGCACTAAATTAATCTGAAGTGCAGCTAACGAAGTTCCGTGTCACTATTCACGTGCTCAGAAGATGTCGCTGCTGTTGCACCCACTGGCAAAATCGTCCCGGCGCACCCAGATGACTTCCCTGTCAGCTGCTGCCCCCTCCACTGCACACTGCTTCCTCAGATGGGACAGCTTGACAGCATGGCTGTGCGCCCCACCCTCCTCATCCTCCTCCCTTCCCCTCCCAAGGGACAGGGCTCCGACTGGGGCCTCCAGGCAGGGCTCTGTGGATGGGCCACGCACAGACTCGCAATACTCATCGTCATCACTGAGGATGTCTGTCTCCTTGACGTCCTCTTGGTCATCATAGCGAGCAAGGTCAAACTGCTCCTCCACCCAGCGGTCTGTGTCACCCGTCGAGGCAGGCTGCTGTTGTGATGGAGCTGCGACTGGTGCAGGCGTATCCCTGATGCTGGGAGCACCATCAAATACAATGTCTGTGTCAATGGTGAAGCGGTTGCGTACCAGTGACCTCCGGCCCAGGGTGCGTGATGGGGCAGAAACTATATGGGGATAGATGAGTAGGGCTTAGGATACACAAATTCAACCATTCTAGGAATACCCTTCAATCAACGCACGCACGCATGCACGCGCACACACACGCACACACACGCACGCACGCGCACGCACGCGCACACACACGCGCACGCACGCGCACGCACGCGCACGCACATACACACACATACGCACACACACGCACACACACGCACCAAACCTACCACTACACACACGCCCCTCAAATCTTCCAACATACATCTCAAACTTACAATTACAAATACAAAGAAAGAGATTGCAAACCTCCCAACACTACCCATACACACACACACACACACACACACAAACTAACATTTGTGTATACACATGCATATCATACTAAAACTTGACACCTTCAGCTACTGAGGTTCAACCAGTTGTCATAACTTGAGCAATATGTGACTGGGATAACGGCCCTTTTACTGCTGGCTATTTAACCATCACCATGGCATATAAGTATGACATTTACGAAGACACTATTCAGAATGACGTGCACCTTCATTGTGCTACAAATACATTCTGTACATCCTCCACTGGGCACTGGGAATCTAGCTTGATTACATTCACTTATGATTCAAGTCATTCAAGTCAACTTAAATAAAAACCTTCTGCCAGAAAGGTAGAAAAAACAATAACTTCAAGGTTTTTCGAGGATTATGGAGTGCAAGGATGAAAGTAGCATAAATCAGTAAATGAGTGAGTGAATTATGGGTACTTTGAGTATGTTATTGAGTATGTTGTTAATCAGTGAATAATTGTGAGAATCAAAGAGGCAGTGAGTCAGTGAATGAGTGTGCAAGTGAGGGACTTGGAGGGAGATTCCCAGGGCATCACCTGCTCGGTTCATGGTGGGCCGGGCCCCTTTCAGGGCACATAGACGCTTCCCTCCAAAGGGGACATACTGCTGGTTTGGTGGCAGGCTCTCGGTCTTGAGTAGCTGTCTGCGCTGTTTGTCCCTCAGAATGGAGTGCACAGACTTCAGGAAGTCCTTCTTACTCTCCGGGGAGCTGGGGCAAGAGAAAAGCCAGGATCTGTGTCAGTATTCCTGTCTGATCTGTTTATTGTTTCTGTTTTTCTCTGTCAGTTGTTTGGTTTTTTTTTCTGTGTTTTGGTTTCTGTTACCTGTCCATGTGCTTTTGTTTTCATTCTGTGTTGCTCTGCCCACCTTGTTACCTGCCCTGTGATTACCAATTTGTTCCACCTGCCCTGTTGTGCTCCTGTGTCTTGTTAGTTCTGTGTATTTAAACCCTGCCTTGTCTCTTGTTTGATGCGAGTTCGTCTCAGTTACTTCTGTTCCTGTGTGTGCTACGAGCCTTTTGTTCCTGTTCTGCCTGCCTGTTGTTAGCCTGTCTGTTTTTTGGTTTTTGATTCATTGTCTAGTGTTCTTGTACCGTTGCAGTGTCTACTGGTTTTTGAACTTTGCCTGACTTTTTGACTATTCTTGTGGATTGTGTTTTTGTGCTTTTGCTGTGCCTTATCGGACATGACCATTGCCTGTTTGTCGATTACGATTCTGGATTTCGGACTTTGACTTCTAATAATAAAGCTCTTACGAATTACGTCCGCATCTGAGTCCTTCCTGAGCCCTGACAATCTGAGGCTCTGTTCAGCTTTAGAGTATGCATTATCCAGCCAAAAATGTCCAATTTCATCAATATCTTCAGTTTCACACCCATTACCATTTGCAGCAGCAAGTATTCATTTAGTCCCACACTAGGGAGAAGAATTTTATAACCTATTCATAGTTTTGCTGAAATTAGACTGTATAACATCTTTTCCTCCTTCATGTATTCCACTAGTCTGGTGCCCAAACCATTATCCATGCAACTTGCGTGCTAGAGATGGTTGAAGGGTCAGGAAACTTGAGTCAATTGATCTTGTCATTTTATTACATAATGAAAAGGTTGGGTGTTTAAAAAAAAAATGCATGTTGAGACATATTATAATTTGGTTTTCATTGAAAGTCCAACACCATCTATTTGTGAGAAGCCTGGAAAAAAGTACGCCATAACTAATCAACATGTCTGATCAGTTTTTTGCTGCTGCTAGCAAATGTTGTTAACAATGGGTTTCAATGAGCAGTTACATAGCTATGTTCATAATAAAGTCCTACGGATGTGTTTAACACAGATTGGTGCCTTCTTCAGACCTCATGCAGCCTACCACATATCCTAAAGCAATGGTAGTAAATCCAGGTCTAATCCTGAAACTTGCTCAATGAAAGTTGGCTGCACAGTTAACTCATCACACCCAGTGCCTACCCAGGTCTGGGTTGGCTACTCATGCATAGCAGAATATAAGGCCACAGCAGCCCAGTGACAGCTCTCACTGCACAATTAAAAGTGTTTGAACATGGTACAATCTGCAGTATAGGAAGGCTCACCTGCAGCACAGATGGAAGCTCCTCTCTGGCCGTCCCTCCGACTCGGACTTTACATGAACAAGCTCACACATTGCTGTGCCCTCTGAATCTGGCAGGGAAACAGACAGAAATTACACACATCCCATTATCCTTTTCAGCAACATAGGAACATAATTCCACTTTTAGTACAATGAAATTCACTTCTTGCCATCTGGAAGTCATTCACTCGAGAGATGAAGTGCCAATTGCCAAACTGAAGCTGCATCCAGCATCAGACTACAACACCCACCATATAATGATACTGAACTTCAGACATCCACCACAAAAAAAAAAAAAAAAAAAAGTATTGGATTTCTCCTGTTCATTTGGGGTTACATAAAATTAAATAAAACCACCCTCCTCTGATGCCTGAATTCCACAAACTCAAACTTGATAAAAGCTTTATAAAATGATAAAATAAAAATTTAAGAGCTAGCATCCAGCTCGTAAAAGCACTTGGCGCAGAGGACTGGTTGTGAAGAACTTTGACTGAGCGGATGTGCATTGTGTCAGTCTCCCATGAACCTCTTTTACCGTAAAAGGAAGCACTGGCTTGCAACTGTGACCCTGCAGGTCTGGGGCAGGGTAGTGACCCCTAACATTATAGCTGAGCAAAGAGGGAAGGTTTTCACACATCAGCAAAGCCCCACAGCTCTTGATGAGCCAAGAGGCACTCCCTCCCTAACTTCACAAGCATGTCCTGCCCATGCAAGCCAAGTATTCACAAACACTCACTCTTCCAGTGGGAGGGAGAATAAAGACAACTTTCACACATGGCAGTCCAATCCAATCTAATCTCTCATAATGCCTCACCTAGGTATAGGAGAATGTGTCTACATTATCAATGACTAATTGCCACCAGTTTACTCCATTACAAATGAGATGTGCCTTCTCTGGAACTGGCAGTGTGAAATAAAGGAGAAAAATCAACTTGTATCAGAGAAAAACAAAATGCAAAGAGATGCAAATGCTATGAAGGATCACCCTACTTGCTAAAGAGCGAACTTGAAGGGCATCAGTAGAAATCATGTGACGAAAGCGGAAGGGGTCTCGTTCATCAGACATTGAGGCTCTGTGTGATCCACCCTGTAATGGAGCAGATACAGAGTTCACAGTGAGGCAGGCTAGAGTACACGCTGACAGAGCAGACACTGGAGTTCACCATGAGCCAGGCTAGAGTACACGCTGACAGAGCAGACACTGGAGTTCACCATGAGCCAGGCTAGAGTATATGCTGACAGAGCAGACACTGGGATACACATTGAGACAGTCCCGAGTACACACTGACAGAGCACACATTGAGATTGACAGTATGACAGGCCAGAATAAACACCACGGAATTGTAAAAACAGAAGGCTGCTATGGTGTGCACCACCCATTCAGTCTTATTGGACTTACAGTATTGGTGTTACAGCATCACATGCCAAGAATATCCATTTTAAAATGGAGGGAACCATGGTCTACCCTCAGTTTATTAATCATCCCATTTGTAGTCCACTATAAAATGTGAAAGGACCCAAGGACCAAATCTCAAATTCAGTGCATTCTTAAATTTTAGGACCTATAACTGGCATCAAAAGTTAATTGAAATGACATGTCATTTCATATTTTAATGATAGCCTATGGGAGAGAGGACAACTGAAGGCACCATTTCATTGCCATCTGGTGCCCTGGCTTTTAATTTCAACACAAGGAAAAATCAATCCTTTCTGAATAGACACAGATAACTTGACTGCTTTTGTCATTTGACAAAAAAAAAACTGTTTCATAAAACTGACATTAGGTGTCATAAGGTAATTCCAAATAAATAAGACTGATTAAATGGTTGTTTAATGGTTGATATGGTGGATTCAGTGATTATTTCCAGAAAATGAGAAGGCAGCAGACCTTAGTGGTTAGTAATGTTAGTTGTCAATCTTTATTAATTGTTAATGGAAAGTAAAGGAACAGCACTTACTATTTTCTTCTTCTGCTTGGAGCAATCTTTGTATACAAATACAACGGCAGTTTTGAAGACTGAAAGGGAGAAATACATTAGGTTAAGAAGCCCAAATGCAAACCGCTAACACAGATTCCCTTAAGACTATTCACTAGATAAGTAAAGCTCCAAGCAACATCTACTTACTTGCTTTCAAGGTCAATACTTGAAGTACTTTCTTACTAATATGCATGACAAGTGACCTGGAAACTCTTCTACGACCACCTTGCACTTTTCTTGCAAAATACACCATTATAAATGTATGCCTGTGAGGTTTTGTGGTAGGCTTTACTTGTTTGCAAAAAAGCCTTTGAAATAAAATGTAATATTTATGTTTTGAAAGCTACTTAAAAAAAAGTTTATTCCTACAACATTGTGCCACCAGAGTTAGCTGAGCTGGTCCTTTGCACAGACTCTTAGTGACCATAGCTGGACAGAGGGTGTTACATAAGGAAGCGGGTTATTCAGGGATCAGTGTGTGTCTGTGAAGAGACGCACCAAAGGCAGCCAGCTCTGGGTCCTTCTTCCCTTTGCCTAGGGAGGGAGGAGGGTTGATCCACGCCACACTGGTATGCAGGAGCAGATCTCCCATGGACAGGTCAGCTACCTGCAGAGCATGCCGGCATCAGTAAGTACATACACACACACACACGTGCAAACACATACCACCACCCCCATCTCTCCCTCTCTCTCACACATACACACACACACACACACACACACAGAAAGCCAGACAAACAGGACACTAAGAGCTCAGACCATCTGTGGGTGGCGTTATTGCTTCATACAGCGACTAAACATAACTCAGTCTCCCTCAATCCAGTGCAGCAGCAGCCTCAAAGAAATTACCACCAAACATTTCAATCCTCCAAAGAAGCCAATGCAGCTTCAAAGCACCATGAAATCAAGTGGGAGGAAAGTCATTACAGCACAGCTCAGTATTAAAAGCACAGCCAGGGAGAGTATTAGACTGGGCGGGGGGAAACCATCACTTTATTCTGCATCAGACTCTTATATCGAGACACAGAGAGCTTGGCATAGACTGAAGTGATCCTATAACGCTTTATACGTCTCATCCATATTCCTCCTGCATTAAAACAGCACTTCATTCACTCAGCCGCTGGTCGTCTCACCTCCTTCTTGTCACCAGTCTGCTCAGCAATGAGCTGGTCAAACACCGCCCCATACTCCTCGTGGATCTTTTGCATCTCATTGATGTGGCTGGCAACTTTGTTCATGGCTTTCATGGCAACTGCAGCGGATTACAGGAAAGCAAAATTACAATGTATTAAAAATGTATTTTTTTCCAGTTGTATGCACTCTTGCAAAACAATAAAACATGTGCACAAGCAAGCACACATATTCACAGAGCGGTGTTTGCGTGCATGCATCAGTCTCACCGTCCAGGTGGTAGTGCTCTTCACTTTCAGGGTCAGTGAGCGAGTGCAGCTCTCTCAGCAGCAGGGGATACTTCAGGACTCGCTGTATGGGCTTGATCAGGTAGGACTCCAGAGTCGACGAGTGTTGCCGTTTGGGGTTCCGAACGTCCAAAAAGGCCTTGAAGTCAGTGTCCGTCTTCGCTGGAAAAGCACAGGTACACAGGCTAAAGTGAAGGATTGAGTAACTCGAAGAAACAATGAAAATGTAGCACTCTGACAAAGTCACAAAAATCCATGAACACTGGGAACCCTTTGGTTGGAAAAATATACTTCAATAATTTAGTCCACAGTTTCAGAGAAAATGTTGAAGCCTGAACCTCTACTGGAGCAGACTTTGAAGAACAAATTTTTTGGCTATCAGGCTGAGACATACATTTTACTAGCTGGTTTCTCTGAGAGTTTCCTAACCACCACTGCTATGCATACCCCGTGAAGCTCTGATCTCGTTCTGTGCCGTTGCCCTTCCCTGTCTGAGTACTCCCAGTTATACCGGCCTACTTCTGTCCCACTGAACACCACTCAAAAGACAGACATTCCACCCCGGCACCATCAACAAATTACCGCCCTGGGAACTAGGACATACAGTGCACCCATAGTGGAGGGGGAGAGTATGCCAGGGCCACATTAACTAGAAATGGAATGAGAGCTCAGGAAAGAAGACAAAACAAAAACAAAAAAAACAAAAACGAGCAGATGTGTGGGAGGATGTTGAGAGTGGCGAGAGAGCAAGAGGCCCTGAGGATGAAACAGGGAGTTTAGTGTTTGCGGTGCATTGTGGGATGGTGAGAGAACAATTCTAATACCTTTTACGAGGACCTTGGGGACTTTAGTATGGCTGGCACAGAAAGCGCTGTAGATCTTAAATCTGTCTGCGTAGTAGAGAAAGGAGCCGCCCAGAGAGAAAAGAACTTTCTGTGGGAGAGAAGGAGGTCAATTCTTTAACACAATCATCTCTACATATTATTCTGTTGAAGCAATGTATTCACTCAACAGGTTCAACCTTAGCCTCACCTGTCAGAACTATGAGCCTGAACGTTTATTCAGTGTAGCATACCATGCAGTACCAGAAATGTGCTTTGTTAATGTGCCTGTGGGTAATTGCTACTTCTGAAAAATCAGCAAAGGAGACACATGATATGAAATATCATACTATTATTATAAACCTGCTGGCACCTTGAAGATTGCAAGATGCCTTGTTCAGAAAAAAATGTTATGGGTTGGTCTTTTACACAGATCCCATATCAGCCAATCAGAGATTGTCTGGAAACAAAAATACATAAAAGTAGACAGCAAAGCATGTTTAAACCCCTTGCCAGTGAACATTTGTTTACACCTAAATAGTGGAATCTCACAAAAAAACATATCTGCAAATATAGTAAAATCCAACATTAACTTTGGATAGAATTTGTGCCAATTGTATTTGTGATGCCATATTTTACTATTGGTAAGTATGGGGCAAAAAGAAGCCTACCTTAAACTGTTCCACTCTTTCCAGCATTTCCAAATCTGGGACCAATCGTGTCCCATCCTCCAGAGTCTTTAGAAACTCCACCTGGAAGTCAACCATCTCTGGCAAGTTCCCAAAGAGAACATCCAGCTTAAAACACAAACACAAAGAGGGACAGTCAGCACAATGCCTGACATTTGGTCTGTAAAACTTAAAATCATACTTTAAACATGATTGTGCCAGCTCGGTTGACAGTTTGGCTCCATAATTTTTCCCTGGTGTCCAGTAAAACAGTTGGGTAAAAAGGCATAGAGTGGGAGTCCAAGCAATAGCTAAACATTTTGACATACCTCATCCTGTGTGAGAAAGCTCTCCTTCTGTAGGGGTGTGAGGTACCTCTCGATAAGGCAGTTCAGATCCTGTAAGAAGTGTTTGGGTCATGGTTAGTGAGGCTGAGGAGCTTGGCACCATTTCAGACACACCTTGTCAGAAAAGCCCTTTCTTGAGTGGTTGCAATAAAGTATTGTGATCGCACATCCAAAACAATTACAGTTATCAGTTGAATAAACAGTAAACAACAAGGAGAGGCATCTGCACACTACTACTGCTGCCAAGTTCAAGGTTTTCCTATGTGGGTTACAAAAAAGTAGTGCTATAAGCCAGACATCAAGTGCTAATTAATAAAAGTGAAAAGCTCTAGAGTACATTTATCGCTCCATGTCCATGCCGCTATCAGTGAAAAACATGTATATGGATATAAAGCTTCAGTTACAAATGCTAAAGCAGTTGCACTAGCCAGTGAAGTTGTAATCAAACAAAAACATTTCAGCATATTTCTCTCCTTTGAAATGAAATACCAGTATGCATTCTGTGGTATTTATCAGTGTGGCTGCTCATGAAATAGTGTGTATATGGATGCACAGGCACAAACTGTTCAACAATAATGCTTACTTTTTACCTTAACAGTAAAAAGCTAGTACGTATTTAGAGCTCTGACTGCTGCCTTAGGAAGTGCGTACATGAGTAAAAAGCATTAGCTACAAAGAGCAAAGCAGGTTTATTTGCCAGTCAAAGAGCAAATAAAAGAATAACATTCTAGCATGGTTTTTCTTAATAGTGAAAAGTATTTTGTACCAAGTACCGAAAAGTTCAGAAGCATTTTTAGTACATTATGGAAAGCCTTTATCTGTGGCATGCAAGCATGGATCTGAAGTGAATCTCTTGCCCTTGAGGAGGAGTAGAGGGAGGTATGGGATGGTTCTCACTTTGACGTATGTCCTCTCTGTCTCCACAAGCTCGCTGATGACTTTACGGAGCTTGTCAGCATCAGATAGCTGGCGTGGGGGGGTGGGCGGTGGTGGGCCAGGTGAGTCCGGGCTGGGGGAGGAGCCACTGTCAGAGGGGTTCATGTCGTGAAGGCCACGGCAGAACGCTGCCACCTGCTCTGAGCTCTGTAGGAGAGAGGTGGAGAGAGATGAATTTAGCCAGCTTTGCTAATGCTTCTCACAGGCATTTACAGTATGTCCATTTGTGGAGTCACAGTTCCTGTCCACCTTCTGTCTATTGGCTCCTATACATATTCACCTACTCTGAACTACATTTGGCTACATTTGAAACTCCTCTTGCCACCCATTTGTTCAAAATTAGCTCCGTATGACATCAAGGCCAGAGGGTCCATGATATACAGCCCTCCAAAAGTCATTCCAGTTCATTTGATACAATTTCACCCTCTCTCTCAATGCACCGTCTCTCTTTCACACTCCTCTTGCTTTCTCCCTGCCTCTCAACACACTTTTTATTCCCAATCTCTCTCACTCTCCCTTCTGCTCCCCTACTGGCAGCTGGCATGGTATACCTCCCTCAGCCTTTTTCCCACTCATCACAAATCGATGAAAAGAACACAAGTTATCCATGTACTAGGTCAAACGGGCATTACCAGAGAAACGGGTACCACAGCAGGGTTAGTCAGTATCTGTAACTTGGTTACAGGCAGGAGACAATGCTCTTGAGCAGGTTATACAAGCCGCATGCCCACTAGAACACCAGTCTCCCTGACACTGCTCCGGCGGCTTCTGCCTCTGTGGATCACCCAGCACTCTGAAAGAGAGCTCCCCACCCCCTCCACCCACGTTACATCCACATCAAAACTGTCACTGGCTCTCTTCTCTTTTTTTGGCAGAGCTGATAAAAAAAAAAATCCTTTACATATCTGCCACTGGGCCAACAGCCCACCCGCAGTGAAAACACGCTTTCCCCGAGTCAAAGCAAACAAAAAAAGTGATTGATGATGTGACAACCGTTTCAAAATTACAACAGTTCCCCTTCCCTCATTCAGAATTTTAACACTTCCTTTTCAGTCAGGTTTTTAACGGTCAACCATTGGGGAAAAAATGCCACAGATTTAGATGTAGGTCACAAACCCTGTCGGCCCACTCTCCACCTTGCTGCAGTGTTGTGTGGGCTGTGCCTCTATTAATAGAGGAGATTCTGTGGGCTGGAGAACAGTTCTCAGCTCTTGTTCTTATGCACTCAGGCCCTCACTGGATCTATTCCAGTCATTCTTGGCTTCGCACTGTGCACATCCTCCCATTTTTCTGATATCCTAATCTCGTCTGCCCTCCACCTCTCCTCCAACACATTCACTACCCACCCACATATGATACATATGTGTTTATGCCATTTTCATCCTACAGGTTGGGTTTAAGGTTAGTTTAGCAATAACAAATTTCACCTTTTACAGTATCATCAATTCACAGGGCTATTTTCCATTGCTCGTCATCATTGTATAAATGAATGGGTGACTCTGGCTTTGAGCATGGTGCTCGGTGGGACTTCCGGACTATGTGAAGGCCCAAGGCTCCTTAGGGGCTGCCCTGGTGCAGAGGCCCTTGGAGAGATCGTGGGAGATTTTCAAAAGGGCAGCTGGAAAGATCAGACATGCAAAAAAAGAGCTGTAAATCACATGCACACATACACATCCTCCGCACAGGGATATAAATGGATTACAGCAAGTGGCTGAAATGCTGTTTTCTCTTTGTCTGCTCAGACACCTTGCTGCACATAACAGCCTCATTTGCTGCGAATCATAGAGGAGCACTCCAACATACGGCCAAGCAAAGAAATACAAGCCTGACCCCTGCAATGCATCCGACTCACTCAGCATGGAGAGTGAGATTAAACCCAGTGCAAGTAGCTGGCTCTGATGACCTCACCAGGGATGCAATGGTCAACAAACTCAGCAGGCAAACTTTACAGGAATTTGAAAACCCAACTTAAAACTGACTTTGATGCAATAACCTCACAGGAGATGGGAACTGCTTCTTTTGTCTACATAACCTATGCACATACACATACACACATGCACACACACACACACACAAGAACACACTAGCATCTACACCATGTGCAAGCTTGCACACAAACCTACACTAACACACACACACACACACACACACAGCACTTTGTTCACACCCAAAGAAAATCTTGGCTTTCAAAACATCCTTACAGCTTGCTCAAAATTCACAACCGGCAGGACACTCGAGTTTCAGAACTCTGGGAAGTCAATAAGAAGAGAAACGTGGGTGGGGGCAATCCCAGAAGCCTCCATGGGGCTTAACTAGGCCAAATGGATTAAAGACAAGGTTTCAGTGCTTTGCAAAAGTACTGTGAGAAAATGTATGTCCTCCACAAAAAAAAGAGAAAAATACGATGAGAGGGGACTGCATGCTTCCCAGCTGAAACGGGAAGATAAGTCTCTGCCTCTCAGGCACCAGCTTCGAAAAATGAGAACTCATTTTCCATCTCATGGCAATTCCAGGAACAATTTTTGTTAGGCCACAGTAGTAAACTCAACTGCTTCTTATTGACAGAAAATAGCAGGTAATATTACTGGTCAGTAAATCAAGTGCTTTCCTCTTCTAGATCAATATTATTGGATCCTAAAATTGGAGAGCTCAATCTGATCTCTAGATCAGGTCAGGTGAGGTCAGACTGAGCTCTCCAATCATCTGAAAATATTTTTAAAATTCGTCAAAATAAGCATGGTGCAATTCAATATAATGCACTGATGAGACCTGAACATTATCTATATATCTATTCACTTCAGATTATATATGTGAAATCTGAAGTGAATAGATATATAGATAATGTTCAGGTCTCATCAGTGCATTATATTGAAACAACATATATAGCACATATAAAAAATACATTATATTCTCTCACATTAATTGAAAATGAAAGTGTATTCATGATTTTGTTGCTTTTTGTAACCAAATCAAAACCTGCATGAAAAGGGCTACATTAACATGTCTGGGGAATATACCTAGGTCTATTTAGTAATCCATTTATCCACCAGTATTCATCATTTGGAAGGGTGACATGCCTTTGCTTGGTAAAGCAAATTGTGGAATTAACTGTTTATTTTCCATAGAGGTGTCTTAACTAGTCCTGGGTCACAACACATTTCAAATGATGGTATTTAGCATTCCAAAAATTATTATTTCTGTAACAAACCATTAAATTGCTTCCAAACACACACATACACATGTAAACTGCATCATTACTGCAGAAGGATATGTAGAATGACTGCTATCAGCTAAACCCTCTTAGAGTTGAATGACCTTAGTACACCAATTGCCACTTTAAGGACCTCTGTAAGTGACATCAAGGTATCCACTGGCCCATGTTAATACAAAGCAGCTCCTCTCCCACCTCTCTCAGGACAAAGTCCCCTCCCCCCTGCCATTGAGGAATGATAAATATTTTAATATCTCCACAGGGACATTTTTCTTGCGGCATCATCCATACAAAAGCTGTAGCACAAAGAAAAATGTAACACAATATCCTCCAACGTGACAACCACCACTTATTTTCTCTCTCTCTCTCTCTCTCTCTCTCTCTCTCTCTCTCTCTCTCTCTCTCTCTCTCTCTCTCACTCACACACACACACACACACACACACACACACACACACACACACACACACACACACACACACACACAGACACACACAGACACACACAGCTACAGTTGGTGCCTGACAGGATCTGTTAGAAACGCAAGGGGAAGGTGAGCCAAATTAATGAGGACAAAGTGAGAGAGGCAGCAGCTGGGCCAATCCGGGGGAGATTCATCTCCGTGGCAGGAGTGCGAGTGACAGGGTGGCCAGCTACGCTGAGCGACGGCGCGTGTCGTGGCTTCCTCTAACAAGCCTGGACAGCCGGCTCAAGGTGTGAAAACCAGCCTGTCTGGAGGAAAACGATAAGCTGAACTAAAAAAAAAAAAAAAAAACCCAGCCTGTCGCTGCTGCTGGATACAGGGGTCAGACTCCAATTTTCAGTAAACCCACTCACCTTTAATCAGTGACTGCCACAAAAACATTTCCCACCCACCCGACAAGAGCAAGGCAAACACCACCCTCCCAACCCCCATCAAAGGGCTCACCAGGTGCAGCATGTCATAGATGGATTCGGGTGAGCGCTTGCTACGCCTGCTTCTCTTCAGGACAGACATGGCCAGGTAGAAGCGGAGGTGGAGGAGTGGACTCCCAAACACCCGTAGGGTCATAGGATTGAATTGATTGATTATCCCTCGTACCCAGGTCCAGCCCTGCTGCTCCTGTCCCACGCCTTTACGAAACACACTGGTGATCAGTATCCCTTCAAAAAGAGCCAGCAGTGCAGCTGGAGAGGGAAGGGATGGAGCCAGGAGTGTGGGCAAGCTTCAGCTTCGCCCACCGGCCACTGCCAGCCTCTTCAGCGCTACCTGAACTCCTCCTCCTCCTCCTCCTCCTTCAGACCTGCTCCTCTGAGTAATCTGGAGCCTCTTCCCTCCCACGGCTGGCTAGGCTAGTCAGGCGCATGCTCTCACAGGATCTACAGCACCTCTATACAGCTGCAGCTCTATAAACAAGGAAGATTTGCATGCGCGAGATGGGGACAACACAGAGCTGAGGGAAACAGGAAAGAGGGAGGGGTTGGGGGTGGGCGGTGTTGCTTTCTGTGGTATTGCTCGCCTCAGAGCTGGCTGGAGACACACCGCAGTGGTTGTGGAGATGGGTGGAAAGAGGGCGGGCGAAGACAGGCAGAACTCAATCAGCAGCGGAGTGGAGATCAACCACCTCACAGAGACTCAGAGCTCAACTCAACACCTGTGACTGAAAGACATTTAGTGACCACAAAGCCACAATATGCAACAGTGACTGCAGGATTTGAGGCTCAAAATACATCACCTGTGGCTGCAGAGTGCTAGTGTGTGAAAGGTTATCCAAGTTGCTACAAACCTCCAGCACACATTACTATTCCCAGTGACCACAGATCCAAAAAAATCCAACACTTCTCCATTGATCAAAGAACCTTGAGTCCAGCACTACTCCAGTGACCACAGAACCATGAGCTCAGCATCACTTGGGTGAAAATGGAACCCCTTCATGCAATGCCGTGTCAGTGACAACAAAATGTGAGGCATTACAGATTGAATGAACTGTAGTAAAACATTACATCATTGATGGTCAAGTATAGTATAGTAGCACAGATTCAAATGTAGGACAATACTCAAGGAAACAAAGGCATGTGGGTGAGAAAGGCAAGAGAATGCCACTCCTACTAAGTGACCTTTCTTAGGTATGAACCGGCCTGGCAGCTAAACCGGTCCACAGCCAGAGGCCAAAGACACAGCCCTGAGGGAGACTCACAGGGCATTACACAGTCCTCAAAGTCCTGGGACAGCCATGGCTGGATGAATGTGGGCTGAATGAAAACCCATTTTTTTTTTTTTTTTAAGTCTCAATCGTGAAAATGACATTGGTGCTACAATACACCAACTCACACCAAAAGTGGTCCAGTAAAAAAAAAAAAAAAAAAAGACATCTTAGGGGCATGCTTTCAAAAACTTTTACAGTGATTGCATTTATACAGTAATGTACAGACCCTGACAGTCATGCTCCTTTTGAACAACTGTTTGGCCACAGCCCCCAAAATGCACATTTGCATTAAAGAATAAATACACAGACTTTGAAATAGCCTTTGAATTACATCCCTTCAAACCAAATGCTCCATCTTTGATGGGTGGTCATGAAAACCAATATCTAAAGAGCAATCAAAAATCTGGCTTAAGGAAAAACAGCATAAACAAGAACTGAACCATAAATCATGACACTACTCACCTCTACATAACCACTCTGAAAGCAGGGCTGGCAGTAAAGACTTGATGGTTTGTTTTGCATTTCTCCAAATCTCTAAAACAGATCATTAAGGACCGTGCTGTGCTGCACTTTGTGCATGGCTTCCAAAAAAAGTGAATGCTGCTCTGGACACAGCTCTTCCTGTGCAAAGGTAGAGCTGGAGGTATGAGTTGGGGGTGGGGAAGCGAGTCCAAACCTGTTGTTTAAGTACCTCTGCAACAACTGGAATCTCTCTCGGCTGCAGTGACTTTACATTTAGAAATTCAGCGCTTTGTCAGTAGACAAGCCAAGACAAATTTAAAGACGATGTCAGGCAGGCCTGCATGTTCCCCTCCTGCAGGAAGACACATTGGGCTGGGAGGAGAAAGCAGCAAGCAGGCGGGCTCCAGAAGTACCTCGACACTCCACTCAAGCCCTGGATATCCCTACGCCCTGCACAGTTTTTACAATATCCTTATAAGACGAAAAGCATCCAGCCCATTGCTGTCACATGGGGAAACAGGAAACGCAGCATTTCCTTGCCTGGAAACAAGCCCATAATTATCAGCAAAAACAAAAAATATATATGAACTAAAAAAAAATGTTGAAGAACGGGCTCTGATCACTTGCTCTTTCAGTCTGACAGTGTTGTACTGCCTTCCAACCCAAGAATAAATGTAATTTCACTATACATGCACAATGATCTGCATATTTATATGAGCAAATAAATTGCATGAGAAATAGGTAAGACTTTTGTTTGGATTCATTTTAACATTTCTTAATTTTGACACACAATTTTTATGAAATGTGTGAGTAGAGAAAACAAAAGAAATGCATTTTTTTCCTCAGTTTAAGGATGAACAAAGACAGAGTTTAGGCATGTGTCAGTGTGAAACAAAGTGTTTGGAGTGCTTCTGCTTTGACTGTGTGAGGCTGCAGGGTGGTCACAACCACTGAGATTAAGGAAGTATAGACCCTTACATAAGCATGACTCAAAACACAAGCAGCAATGGGAAGCATCAAAGCAGACACCTCTTAAATACCCAGCTCCAGCAAATGTACAGGGCTAACGCTAAAAATAAACTTCCAATCAGCCTGTGCTGCAAAAGGAGCTAACTCTAAGCATCAGCGCAAAAAAGATGCATAGTAGAAACTTGAAGTCTTGTCAATCTGTAAATCCAGGTCCAGAAGGAGGACATTTTCCAGATGCATGAAATTGAATTAGCAAATAGTCAATATCATGTAGTTAAAACTGCACCAGTTTTGAGCAGCCACAGCCAAATACAATATTGTTATCTTTACCACACATGAAGACATATTTACTTTATGGGTCTACAGTATCTTCAGTAGTTTTCATCATAAGGTTATTTTGTTGAACCCAAAGGACTATTTTAATTGACAATTTAACCACACAATTTAAAAAAATAACCACAAAGTGCAGCCCTGAGGAACACTGGGCTTAAGAGTCCATTATAGCATGCCAGATTGAGAGTAATCAAACAGCAATCCAAATTCATAATTATTTTGAATTCTTGTTAATAAACCATTTTTATTTTTATAATCAATTTAAGGCTGTATTCACTATACTTTCAAAGAGCAGACCAGTTCAGTGAGCACTCAAAGAATATGCTGGTGTACACAATTAAACTTCTAGTGTACGCCCCCTGGTGGTGTGATGAGGTAGCTGCATGATAGACTAGGAGAAACGGTGACAGCTCATATGCGCACATCAATCCTCTGTCACCTCCAGCACAGACACACAGTTGTCTTTGGGATGGCTGGTTGTCAAGAGCGACAGCTTGTCAGTCACCATGACAGGCAGACTGAAAACCTTTGTCAAACCTCAATTCCGCCTCTCTCCACTGGTATCACAATTTCTTTCCAATTATGATCTTTCCCCCTCTCCATTCATTCCCTATCCTTTCACACCTGGCAATGCAGTATTCCTTCTTGTAGCTTCTAATCCTCAGTCTCTACTTGACTCAAAAAATTCCTTTTTCCAGAAATTCCATCAGTTTCTGCCCCCACCTCTCCCCCGGAGGTTCAGACTGTAAATCGTCTGCACTAGCCTCTCTCAATCAGCACACATAATCGAGCAATTAGAATGCAGAGATAATTAAAAAGGAGCTTCCTGCTCCTTTTCATTCCCCCCCACCACCCCCTCCAAGTTCCCGCCCACCCGCCCACCCCCGCCTTGGCTGCAGTCTGGCAGACAGATGTACAAGTGACGGCCCTTTGAAGCGGGAGACAGGATAAGAGCGGGCGCAGCTGAAAAGCCTCCAGTCAGTTCGCCAATCTGGCCCCCGTGCACACACACGTTACCAACTCCAGCCACTGGGGGAGCCAAGGAAACAGCACAGAGAAAACACAATAAGGGTTACGGAAGTGAACAGACGGCACGGGCATGAAGGGTCGCCATATTGCCATGGCTTCTCCTGCGGGGAAGAGGGCAAGGGGGTTGTGCTGCTCGAAAAGGTCAAACCAACAAGGGGTTGCAGCAGACTTGTGTCACATAACGAAGACGAGTGGCAGGAAAGCATAGACACATGCACCATGACTGCGTCACCCCTTCCCCCACATCCCCCCAGATGAATAATAACAAATTATCTGGAATAAATTTAGGCTTTGCAGCAGATGGCTTGTCAGGGAGATGACCCAAAGAAAGACACTGATTATTCCAGTGTTTTTTCCCCCTTCCCAAGTACAGGACATTGGCAGAGAGAGTGTGAGACACAGCAACTAAGTTGGAAGAGGACACAGCACAGAGCTGTGAACACTGTGACAAAGACCACTATAAAGCGGTCTTTACACTGTGACACGATGTAAAGACCACTTTATTTTATTGAGAGCTTTTCATCAGAACATAAGGTTTTCTGATAAGTCATGAGTTAAATGATGATCACAAATGTGCATGTTGTGAACAACCCATTAAATCTCATTTCCAGTCCTCCCAGGATGTGAAGAACATGAAATTGAGTCTCCATTTCCAAGTGTCAATCCACTGAGTCGTGGAAATTGAAGTGACAAGCATCACATAGTGAGTCAATACTGTGTCCCCCCCACCCTCTCTCCCTTCTTTTGGAGCGTCTGCTGCCCTGAGACACACTAATAAATCCTGGCTGAGATCAGGAAATAGGAAATTGAGCTTAATTAAAGAAGACAAAGCTTTCACCAGTCTGATCATGTGGCTCAGTACTGCTCTCCAATGAAGTTGCATCCTGCCAGATCACTTCCCCCACCCCTGCTTTTGATCCAGGGGATGGAATACGGTGCACAGGTGCTGCTGACGCTTACTGTAGCACCATGGATTTGGAAATTAAACATTTTGATCTGATTTACTCTGTTCTTGACAGTTGCTCACAGCCAACTGTTACTATTGTACCATTTAACTGTGCCCTCAGTGCAGCGGCTGACCCCGATGTCTATACTCATGGGACGGATTGCATTGGCATTTTGTGCCTGGGTACTTTGTTTCTCCTTTGTCTGCAGAGCTCACTGCTCTGAACAAAAGCCTCCCTGTAGGCCTGCATTGGCCACACAGCCCCAAAGTCAAGGGCCTCTGCACACATACGCATGCACACAAACATATGCATGAGAGCACACACACATGCCCTCTCACTCCCTCCCTGCTGGGGGTATCCAGGGGGTGGGTTTGCGGGGTCAGGGGGTCGATCCTGACAAAAAGCCTGACTGATCCTCACATCTGTTCATGCTTCTGAAGAAGCGCATCAAACACCCTTAAATTAAAAGGGTGTTTGCCATCAGGTGGGGAGAGACTTCTGCTTTGAAACGGGAGCCCCTTTCCATCAAGAAAATTTACAATGCTCAGACATGCTACACGCCCTCCTCAACCCATTGAGGTCACATTTAATATCCAAACAGATTGGGCTGAAAACCAGGAGACTTTTACTCTAGAGATGCCTGATGTCACTTACAAGACTGAAAATGTGGCCCAGAGTTAGTGTGCAACAGTTTACAGTGAAGGAAGGGTTCTGAACTACTTCCACTGCTGATGGTACAGTTTTGAGATACAAAGCTATAAATGTTTATTCTACATTAAGTTAAAGATGAGTGAAATTTCAGATGTAAAATGATTATTTCAAGCACAATTTACTGTATCACAAAACATGAGCTTTCACAAACAAGAGCTTTCACACATTAAAAACATTTTTTGACAAAAATGTCAGTAAGAACATTGTTTCAAAGCAGCTGCAAACTTGACCCATGGTATCTGCTAATTAAACGTAACTACTCATCTTTGTCCCCCATCATGCAGACGAAAGATTAAAATACATTGCACTATGATGACCACCACTGTGATGTGGCAGAGTCCATGTCCACACTTTTATTAGCTGTACAATAAAAGTGTCTACAAAATGGCTGAATGAAACATGGTGGAAGATGACCTTTAGTCCCTCTGCATATTGCAAGCCTTATGTTTGATGCCTCACCTTCCCACCATCCTCAGTTTCACCACAGATGTCAGTCTCTCCATCCACGCTGTCCCCCGGGCTCTGCAGTCTGAGGGCAGGCACTTCGTCCAGGATCTCTTCTGAAAGACCACACAGAGAGAGAGAGGTGTGACATCTGCTACTCAGCACAGCCATCCACATGTTGTTTTAAGATTTACTGGACACCAAGATACTGGGGGAGTGATTCAGTGGGGGAAATGATGGACATAAAAATGAATAAATAACTGTTTTTGCCAGAGTGATCCCGGGACCAGAGTCTCTCTCCTAGTTCCAGAGGTCATGGTTACAGTTACAAGACACCAAAAGTAGAAATATTAAATAAATGGAAAAAAATGCTTATTTTTGCAGTTGTTTGCAACAGAGATTTTTTTTTTTTTTTTTTTTTTTGCTCTGCAGGAGCCATAATGACTGTACAGCAGAAATGTCTAATCCTACCACAAAGCTTGCTGGGTTTTTTTCCACTCAGCACTTAGCCAATCAATTAAAGCATCTGATTGGTTAACTCACCTCACCTGGTTTCATGGGTCTGGAATGGTTATTGGATTTTACCATGGGAAAAAACCTTTTGACCTAGGGGCTCTTGACCACCTGATAAATCAGTTTACTCCATATTCTGCTGGAGCTTTGCCAACATTATCATTTGGTAATTATATCTCAATATTGATTTCAGCAACAAGAGCTACTAAGCAAATATACTAGAAATACTATCTTAGATCTAATGATGACAAACATTGTCAAATTCCAATTCACAGCTGATTGCAATGATGCTTACCTTGTTGGCTTAAATGTAAGCTATGCTATAAAACTAGATGTGAGATTTGTAAGATATACATTGAAGAGACAATAAACATTTGAGTATTACTGATTCAGTGTATGCATGTGGATCCATCAGTTTTTACCTCCTTTGTGTGGACATATGTGTAGCTCTATTTGCATTCCTCTCTCTCCTTCTGTGTATGTATATGTGCATGTGAGCATATGGGCGTGTGTGCATGATTATACACGCATATCCACTCTCGTTTGAGCGCACACAGATTCTTAAGTGTTCACCCCCCTATTCATGTGTAAGCACGCTTGGACTGATAATGCATCCATGAGTGTGTGTATTCGACCCTCCCCATACTCCTGTGCTTGCGTGCCTATAGGTTCATCAGTGAATGAGGCGCTGTCAGATCTCCTTCAGTGTGTGACTCACCCTGACTCTGGGAGAAGATGTCAGTGCAGAGGTCCTCTTCACCATCGGACCGGCGTGGTGGCAGTGGGCACAGCGGCTCCACAACAGGCACCGCACTGATGGTCAGGCACAGGGAGGGCTGGGAGAATGCTGCCTTCATGTCTGACACATTCAGGGTTCCTGCATCCTTTCCATTCAGCTGCACAATCTCATCCCCTGCCTTCAGACCTGTGTCACAATACAGCAAGTGGTGATTCTAAATTCTACTAATTTTATATAAACATACAAATTAAAAGATTCTGTGTATTCAATTAAATGAATACTGATTTTCATATCTTCCGAAAAGACCACAATTGCTGTAAATCAAACAGAAGACTCTTTCTTCTGGTCCCTTCACCTCCCAAACTCCTATGTTTCAATAGAGACACCATCAGCCATCAGACTGTCTTGCCTGGACAAGAGCACCTGAATTACATTCCCAGTTTACTGCCAATTTGCACCTCATTAACCAACCAGCCTCCACAATCTCTGTTGCCAACTAGTTTAGTTACCCAAGATGAGCTCTACATAGCTGACATTAACTGCCTCACTGAAATGATTAGTAAAACATACTTGAGTTAGCTCAAGAACATTTCAGTTGTATGTGCAAATCGCTTTTCTCTCCTGGGGTACCACAGGCTAACAATTTCAACAGATCCTCACACTTGCAGGTAATCTTAAGGACAATACTTAAATTATATAATGATATATGGAGTCATCAGTGCTCTTTCTTATGTGTGTGCATACACATATGGGCGTACAAGTGTATGGTCATGCCTGTGTGTCTGTGTGTGTGTCCGTGCGTACTTATGTGCGTGTGCGAGAATGTATCTGCATGAACGACTTGCATGAGCCCTGAGATATGACCCAGTTGTCTGTGCCATCTGAAATGTCAACCACAGCAAAGGACTCCCATTGGACAGAGCTTGAGCACCCAGCGGCAGCAGCCCGTGCAACATTAGTGATGTCAGAGAGATGGGCTCTCCAAACAGTGGATGCACCATTGGCCTGGATTACAAAGTGTACCCTAGAGCTGCTCTAAAGAATGGGTTTGCACAAAGCTGGTTTCTATTAATATTTAATGGGGTACACTTTAAAGAAAGTGACTGCGCTATGAAAGGCAAACCATATACACTCAGGGTGAATAAATATCACAAATGAGAGATGATTACTACAAACTAAGGCATTTTCTGAGGTTGTCCATTTGTATTTATACTGCTTTTATAGACAATTCTGGCCAGGAGGGATCTTCTTATTCAGTTTCTCTGTCATAGTAAACCCCATCCTCAGGATACAATACGCCTTTTGAATTTAATGCTTCAGTCAAAATGAGCTCATGCATGTATTTTCTTTATCAACTGTGTAGAGCCATAAGAACCCTTCCTCATATTTTTTACAGAATGCTTCATTGAATGTGAGAACCTTGCAATGTCAGTAGAATGGCTCCCACCACACACAAACAAATGCACACAAACTTGCACAAGCACAATAGCAACCATACACACCGGTGAGCATACATATACACACCTGCATGTGCACACACATACAGAGAAAATAAAGAGGACACACAAGCACACACCCATTTACCTTTGGCAAAGGCTAGTCCCCCTGCTTTAACATCAGAGACATGTAGCTGCTGAATGCCCTCCTCCTCTATCACAGTGATGGAGAAACCTGGAAAGGAGAAAGTGAGAGAAAGAGGTAAAAAGAGAGAGAAGCCATTGTAGAAATATATTTACACACCCAGCATTTTATTTGTTTAGTTTTACCCCTCCTTGAACCATGTAATCCGCCCCACCAACAGTGAACCTCCTCTACATTCTTAGGAAGAGGTACACCTCTAACATGGAGATCTAGCTCTAGCTAGTAAATGTGGTGTGGCTCTGTGTTTCGTCATTGGACATGCAAAGCCCAGCTGTGGAACATATAGCTGATTCATGAGTGTGTCATTACACCATGTAGTGCCCAAAGACCTCTAGTTCACTCCTATTTTTGACCACAGAAAAACATTGTCACAGAGAAGTCAGCAGCTGATGCTCATTATTCTGCCCAACAGGTTCAAAGACAGACAGCTAATTTAACAATTAAAAGTAAAAGTTTGAATACAATTCCAAAATCATTATGTCTACATTGCAGACATACATTCATGCCTTTTACATTCAAGTTTGCCCTGGCCTCAACACAAAGCCCCACAAGGGGGAGACAGGGAAGACATGAACTTATCACTCTTAATTTACAGCAAGAATTTCATACGTATTCTATATCATTGTTATGTAATTCATTTTTAATTAGTATCAGATGGCATATTAATTTCTGTATTGGATTCCAGTCAGAGCATACCGTAACCAATGGTGCAGGATTCATCCCGGTCAAACTGGATCAGTTTTTTTGTTTTGGAGCAGATTTCTATCTCCTTGTACAACTGAAATGCAAATACAATAAGATTAATATCATTATCAAAACATGAGGCAAAATGTGATACCATGTGCACATGGATGAAAGAAAAACATTGACTTTGATCAATTCGAACCCTGACTAGGGGAATAAAAACAATTCAAAATCTATAATTTCCTTTGCCATTAAATATTATTAGTAGTATAAAAATTGGTGCAACAGGTTTTGCCAGTGCAATGATCAAAAGGCATTGTGAAAGAGAAGGGGAAGATAATCAGGTTTTTGGGTCTGACTCCAAAATAAAACAAACCATTGCACAACAAGAGAGCTATTCTTAGTGGAATGTATGGTGTATGCTACATCATATGAATAATACAGTGCCTATCATAAGTATTCACCCCCTTGGATGTTTTACCCTTTTATTGCTTTCATTAATCAATCATGGTCAATAAAATTTGGCTTTTTCACACAAAAATTTATCAGAAAAAACTCTTCAAAGTGAAAACAGATTTCTACAAAGTAATGTTAATGAAACAAAATTATATAAAGAAAAATAATTGTTTGCATAATTATTCACCCCCTTCAAGTCAGTATTTAGTAGATGCACCTTTGGCTGCAATCCCAGCACTGAATCTGTGTGGATAAGTCTCAATCAGCCTTGTACATCTGCACACTGCAATTTTGCTCCATTCTTCTTTGCAAAACTGCTCAAGCTCTGTCAGGTTGCATGGGTATCGGGCATGAACAGCCCCTTTCAAGTCCAGCCACAAATTCTCTACAAGATTGAGGTCTGGGCTTTGACTGGGCCACACCAGAACATTTACCTGGTTCTTTTTAAACCATTCCTGTGTAGCTTTTGCAGTATTTTTTGGATCATTGTCTTGCTGGAAAATAAATCTTCTCCCAAGCCATAGTTCTCTTGCAGACTGAATAAGATTGTCCCCCAGGATTTCGGTGTATTTTGCAGCATTCACTCTGCCCTCTATCTTTGCAAGCCTTCCAGGGTCGGCTGCTGAGAAACATCCCCACAGCATGATGCTGCCACCACCATGCTTCACAGTGGGGATGGTGTGTTTTTGGTGATGTGCAGTGTTTGTTTTCTGCCAAACATAACGTCTTGTCTGATGGCCAAAAACTCAATTTTGGTCTCATCAGACCAAAGAATCTTCTTCCACTTGACCATGGAGTCTTCCACATGCCTTTTGGCAAACTCTATTCGAGATCTAATATGAATTTTCTTCAACAGTGGCTTTCTAATTGCCACTCTCCCATAAAACTTTGACCAGTGAAGAACCCGGGCAGCAGTTGCTGTATGCACAGTCTCTGCCATCTCAGCAGCTGAAGCTTGTAACTCCTTCAGAGTAGTCGTAGGGTCTTGGTGGCTTCTCTCACTAGTTTCCTACGTGCACGGTCACTCAGTTTACGAGGGCGGCCTGATCTAGGCAGATTCACACATGTGCCATATTCCTTCCATTTCTTGATGATTGATTTCACTGAACTCCGGGATGTTCAATGCCTTGGGAATTTTTTGATATCCATCCCTGAATTGTACTTTTCAATAACCCTTTCCCTGAGTTGCTTGGAGTGTTCTTCTGTCTTTATGGTGTTATGGTAGCCAGGAATACTGATCAACCAGTCTCTGGACCCTCCAGACACAGGTGTTTTATACCTCAATCACATGAGACACACCCACATCACTCAGGTTATCTTCAATTCACTAATTGTGAGACTATTGGCACCAATTGGATGGACCTCTACTGAATTTGCCCATTAAATTTAAAAGGGGGTGAATATTTATGCAAACAATTATATTTCTTTATATATTTTTGTTTCATTGACATTACTTTGTAGAACTCTGTTTTCACTTTGACATTAAAGAGTTTTTTCCAATAAATTTTTGTGTGAAAAAAGCCAAATTTTATTGACTATGATTGATTTATGAAAGCAATAAAAGGGTAAAACATCCAAGGGGGTGAATACTTATGATAGGCACTGTACATGCCATATACAACTTCTCAATAGCTCTGGGGATATTACATATATTGCATTCTGCATTTAAGCTTTACTCCTTTACAGTTCTTGAGCATTGCAATTGAGCCTGTCTCCCAGTGCTGAATATTCAGAGAAACTGAAATGGAAAATTCTGTGTGTGGTTATGTTCCTTTGGAGTAGCCACTGAGGAACTCCACAGGATTTTGAAACAAGAAGTGATCTTATCTATGACTGAGAAAAATCCACTAGGCGCTTCGGTCCAAACTCACCAGGTCAGATACTTCCTCCTCCGGTTTAGGGATGTAGAATTGCACTTGGTGCTCTGTTAGAAATTTTAGGCGCAAGTAGTGCTTTCTGGAGTCCAGGTGGTGAGCCTGCATCATGTTTCACATTGAAAAGAGAAAAATAGAAAAGGGTAGTTTTATTTCAGACCATTGTGAAAAGAAGTTGAAATTCTAAATCACTTTTGTCCAAAAGAGCCACAAGAAGGGGCATGGCAGAAGATTAGTGTATAGTGAATTTAGGAGAAAGTAAAAATGCAATACATGACTGTGAAGCCTGAAATAATTTAACAAGCAAAATCATAAATGAGTCCAGATTTAAGAACAAATTGCTAATAATGAGAGAGAAATTCAGCTTGAGGCAAATATTTGGGCAAAGCTTTCACTTGAAAACTCTGATTTGATGCTCCAATTCCCTCTACAGTGCCATGATTTGACTTGGTCAGTGCAAGATGCATATGTGTGTGTGTGTGTGTGTGTGTGTGTGTGTGTGTGTGTGTGTGTGTGTGCGTGCGTGCGTGCGTGCGTGCGTGCGTGCGTGCGTGCGTGTGTGTGTGTGTGTGTTTGCATCTCAATGCTTTATGAAGCCTGGGGAATTTTACTCCACCATAAGTAGCATAAGCACACACAAGACAAAGTTTGCAAAGGAATGTTTAAGACACAGGGCTCTTTCAGGGACCGGAAATGAAAGTACGCAGCAAAGAAGAACCCCACTTCTTCCCTGGCAGCTTTTCATATTATTTGCAGCAATGTAATTATCACACTCCTCTCCTCTATCACATGTTAAGACGGCTGCCTAACTCCAGTCACTTGGTTCCTGCACGCTCACCCTGAAACAGGGCTCGGGGGAGCTTGTTTTTAGTTTCGGTACAGCAGAAATCTGAGATAATGATCCACAGCCTGGAGCGCAGTGTCACACCATAACAAAAACAGTGCGATGAAAGCCAAAGATTCTGCGCATGCTGAGGGATGGTTATGCAAGCTTAACATAAATGCAATACTTCCGAAAGCATGTGACCCAGAACAGACAACTGCGGGACAGGGGCCCCCATCCCAAATTCTGTCTTACTTTGCCTGTCATTTGTGTATATTTCATTCATAAAGCCAAAATAAGCAAAAAAACTTATGGTTGAAAGGTTAAGCAAGGAGAAAACACAAAGAGGAAATATGCTGAAATCTTAGAAATACAGACCTGTATCCATTGCACCATATCTCCTGTGCAACATTTCTATGTAATTTTAAATTTTAACAAGACATTTCAGGTGTTTAGTATGTGTAGTAGGAAAAGCTAAAGAACATTTTTATCTATTAAGATATTATCTATCTACATATTCACAAATAATAAATGTGAGATAGAATCCAAAATTCTAACTTTCTGAGGTGTCAATTCCAGGAACAAGGAAAAAGAAATCAAATTATATCATTAAGAAGACAAATTAGTGAGCATAGATAAGTTCTGATATTGATGTAAAATAGTTTCACAAGGAGCATAATTAATATGTACCATGCAAACACCAGATTAAAGGTGAGTCTAAACTACCTCAAATGTTTAAAAATCACTGTTACGTAATTATCAAAGCTACACAAAGGAGAGTGGATATCAAACAAAAATTCACATAATAAAAAAGATCATTTGAATTTAGAAATAGGTGGAATGAGGTCAGTGGGAAGGTTTATTAGTCTTCAGTCTCACACCTACAGGTAGGTGAGGTGACAGTCTGGGGTTCTGGTGTCTTCCATGGGGAGGTGAGCGCCTCCAGACTCTTACCTTACAGATGATCTCCAGGGCATCAAGCGTGGTCTCCCCTGGCTGGATGATGGCCAGCACTGGCTGGTCGTTGGGCAGACACACCCAGGAAGGTGTGAGGTATTCTGGAACCCAAATATCACTGTCTGCATTGTGGTGGGAGATGGTTTTCTCTGACCCCTCCTTCTCCTTCTGTAACAGGCAGACGAACAGACAGTTCCATGAGAGACACAAGTGGGGATGGTGACAGTGACAGTGACACCCCCTGCCACCCAACTACAGAATGGGTCAGTACTGGAATTGAACACATGTTAGCAGGTTTAATTTTGTTGCAGCTTCAACATTTTTACTTCATAATTGTACTGATTGTTTTGAGTTAATCAGGAGGAAGAAAAAGATTGAAGTGGACAAAATCTGATGACATCTCTCATCTCGGATAAACTATTCCCCAATCAATAACAGAAGATGCGTCCAGGTGCAACAGTGCTCTTGAACAAGTTCTTCAGGGTTCCTGGACTGAGCAGATCGATTAACAGAGGCGATCAATTTCCCCCAGCTCACTGGAGCCCAAGGTGAAGGGTGAGCTGGTTTGCTAGGCCATTGAGCAGGCCCCTAATCGACCCTCACCCTATACCACCAGCGCTGTCCATGTCCCTGGTGAGAACTAATACAGCACCATCAAATGACAATGACACCCCTGCCACACAAAATTGAGCAGCTTGATTGTGGAGAGACCCGTCTGGTGCAAGGGATAGTGGAGAGGCCCACACACACAGAAACAGACTGAGGGATCAACCCACACCACCCTGCCATCTGTCCCCTCTCCTACCCACATCAAGGCCCAGCTAGGACCTGCTCTGTCCAATCACCTGCCACACCAGGTGGCGTCGCGTGGTGGCAAAGCCCCAGCCTCAGAGGGAGCCTGACAATCCGGGCTTTCCCCCACTTCTTCCAGCTTTAGACTGAATCCGGATTCATCTGTGTGGGCCTGAGAAAAGCACCAGTGGCCAATCGCTGCCAAAAAGACATGTAACTCGGGAAGCCTTGGGTTCTTACCACACTGCTCCTGGAGCTTTCCTCGAACATGTCTTCCAGGTTTTTCCTCAGCGGCTCTTCCCCGTCAGCAAACACCTGAGAGGTAAACAGATGGAGGGATCAGTTCCCCTCAGCCTGAGACACAGCCAGGGTAATGTGAGTGAGGTAGTTCCCATGATGGGCAGGGCTACAATGACCTGTTAATCTCTCACTTCTTTGAACCAATCACAAGATTGTCCTCTCCCTGGAAAAAATGCGTAATAGCTTATGATAGCCCTACCCATATTTGGTTTTATCAATTCATAAGGGTTCCCAAATTTTATTAACTATTATAAGGGTTCATACCTTCACCCTTTCACCGCTACTTCACTGTGTAGCACCCTTTATTCAAGCACAAATGTGTTTTTTTTGGATAATGTATGCAATACTGCTGCATACAACAACTAGCGTACAACATGCAACCACTTCTGTTTTTTTTTTCATTTTATTGGCATGCATATCAATAGAACTAATATTATATATTATTTGTATTTTTCCTGTATCAAGTGAGTTTTTTTCCCAATTCCAATTATGCTGTCATCACAACAGTTGAATTACTCAGTGACAAAAATGAAGCCCCACATTTTCTAAAGAGGCAAACCTGGTTGATGCTTGGTCGACCCTTGGTCTTCTTTTTTGAGGTAGTGTCAAGCCCCCAGAGGGAGGAGAACCTGCTCTTACGCTTGCTGGAGGACCGGGACATGGCCTGAGTCCGCCGCCTGACCCCACTCTCCGTGCGTGCCGCCACCTGCATCAAAAAACCAGATCGTCAGGACACTGAGCTCCGGGCTCACCCACTCCAAACTCCACCTACACAATAGCCCCACCTGAGACATACCCAACACTATGGCCCTGATAAGGAACCCTGCCCACAGCAGGCACCTCTTTGTGATCACAGTCACACTGGGGCCGCTCCCTGAGAGCCACACCCTAGAGACACACTGACACAGCAGGGGTGCAGACATCCAGTCACAGCATCAAAGGGCTGGAACAGAACCCAGACGCATCCGCCCACTACGCTGCAGCAGCGTAGCTCATCAAATAAATGGTCTGTTTACATGTTAGTCTGTCCCTGAAACAGACACTGAAAATGGGGTTTTACTATGTGATTGCTGCACCAATTGTTTACCTGAGGCCCCAGAGCAGTACTGAATGTATAAAACATACATAAAGCTGTTACATCTCATAGCAATGAAATCTGCCCTCTCTATGCAAGAATCATTCAACAACAATGACAGCTCTCCTGTTAATTCATATGATAGACATATCACATGAATAGACATTTTTTTTATGTAAGAACCCAGTGACTTCTTCCAGGTGAACTGCACTCTGAACTTCTTCCTCATTTTTTGGAATTCATTATGCTAATTTATGTGTCATTTCCATTTTTAAAATGGTCTAGGATTTGTTTTTGTGCCTTCTTTTAAACTGTCCAGTGGAAGGACAATAAGTGAGTGAGTCTGTTTGAGAGACAGAAGTGGGAGCATACTATGTGTGGGAAAATGCCTGAAGCGTGGCCAGGGACCCAGGGGGCATATTGATCTGTTGATTGTACGCCCCGAGTTAAAGCTCTGCTGGCCATTTCTGAAGCCTCCAGCCTTCTTTTCACAGGCTTTATCAATTAGCCCATAACCCAAATTGATAGGCGCTGACAAAGCAGGTCTCTCAGTCTTTTTTTATGACACACTTGCAGATAGTCATGACAGGTGAGACAGTTGACAGGTGTGACGGGCCATTGTTGTGAAATGCTTGTCTGATGGAAGACATTCCTCCTGCTCGATGCTGTACATTCCATAATGAGAACGCTGGCACCTGGCACAGGTAATGCACTAATGAGGTAATGCAGTAGACTTGACAGCATTGTTTAAGATTGGGTCCCATGGGACTAAGCCCTCTCGTTAATGATCAAGTTATTTTTTTGCCCTCAGAAATCCATACTGCCCTGTCATAATTGATTTTACACTGCATTTAAGTGTAGATGCCTGTGTGTGTGTGTGTGTGTGTGTGTGTGTGTGTGTGTGTGTGTGTGTGTGTGTGTGTGTGTGTGTGTGTGTGTGTGTGTGTGTGTGTGTGTGTGTCTGTGTGTGTGTGTGTGTGTGTGTTGGTGGGTGTGACTGTGTATGTACAAGTGCAAATGTTTTATTATGAGTACATGTGTGGATGTGTTTAGTTGAACATGTGTGTGTCACTATTTTTGTGTATATTTCTGTGTCTGTGTGTGGGTGTGTATGCATGTAGAGATTGTGTATGCTTGTATATTTGTATGAGTGTGGTGCACACTAGTGTGTTTGTGTATGTGATCAGATCATGTTATGGTCATTTTCCTACTCATTACAGAAAATAGAAAATGTGATTCCTCTTTCTGTTTAATTTCCAGAAACACTAGCACGCTCCCCCACCCTGTACCGTTCAGCTCGCCTTGGCGCAGAGAGCGCAGCAGGCACTCACCAGTGCATGGAAGGATGAGACAGAGAAGATGCCCAGGCGGCCCATGGCCAGCTTGGTTGGGCGGGAGGCGAAGGCCAGGAGGCGCTTGGGGTTGGGCAGCTCACCGCCCTGCAAGCTGGCCAGGTAACAGCGAAAGCGGAACCAATCCATGTGAAACTGCTCCAGGTTCTGCTCCCACAGGAAGATCTGCTCAGGAAAACAACACACAAAAATAAAAGCCATGCTTATACAAACAAACAAGAAAATTAGATATTCACCCACTCTGCTGCATGTTAACAAAAACAGCAAGAAATCTGGCAGATGGCAGCTGTTGACCTGCGCAGCATATTGTGAATATTTTTTCACAGGTTTATTATTTGTTTATAGTTTCATTTTTTGAGAGTTGTTAAAACAGATATAAGAAATATTTTAGTGGTATATTTCAGTTCGCTCTATATTATATTTGCCTCCGAAACTGCTTACATTTTTTCATATAATACAGCGTATAATACATGTTTTTCTGGATGGTGCACTCACTAGCCTTGCTTTACTGTAAACTTAAACAGACAATTATTGTCACCTAAATTGTTTAGATAAGTTGTAGTTTAGAAATGTTGCAGTTTACCAAGGGTTGCTGGGTTTGTCAATAGCATATAACAGGATGGGCTGCTTGGTAATAGCAGTGCTGCTCTATAACAATATCCTCATGTGAGTTTCAGTCTTTAGATTTCAGGCAGGGCACGCCTTGTTTGGCATTTCAGGAGGGCTGTGTGGCATTTTCCGGAATGTTGACACACATTTGGTATGGGATTCACATGGCATTTATTATATATTGTTTGGTATTTTTGTGATATTCTGATTAGTATTCTATTTTTTAGGGTGAGTTAACCCTTCACTTGGCGGGGCATAGTCAGCTGTATTTGTTCATAATCTGAGGCCATGACAGATTTAACAAACAAATACAGTTTTTATGTCCAACCTCTTATTTAATACAAAACGTTTTCAATGTCTTCACGTTTGAAAGTCTAATTCAAATGTTTTTACATATGCTGCAATAAGAAAGAATGAGATTTCAGGAACCCTATTTTTAATGGAGCAACAACAACCTGTCAATCACTGACATCTTTGAACTAGTCAAAATGTTTTGCTCTCCAAAGTAAAATACCACCATTGGACGTCCCAATAACATAAAGTAAATGTAGCAATTTTTTGTCATGAACCACTGGAAAGTGTTTCATATACCGTAGGTTTTCTCACCATGTGGCATGTCGTGACCCACCTCAACCCCTCCTATGACACGGTTTGGGAAGCGCAGGCCTGCCCTGTGCTCCAGGGACAGGCAGGGAGCTGGAAGTCTCAGCTGTGTGATGAGGGAATCCCTCTGCCTTTCTGCCTCACACAAAAGCCACACCTGGCTCAGCCCCACACACACCCTGCCTCACATCATGAACAAAGGCTGCTCGATCTTCCCTGCCAGTAAACGGTCGGGAGCTAAAAACTTAAGCTTGAGTAATTATGAGAATGAAAACAGCCATTAGGCGTGTTTAGGTCCAAGCTGGGTGACACAAGTAATGACAAGGGGTTTAAACTGTGATCCAGAACTCTGTGGTATCTGTATCCTTGTATCTTAGATATTAAACCTTGCTGATTCAAACAGAGCTGAGGCAAACATTGCATGTCATGATGTTTTGCAAAAAATGTTTTACCATCAAGAGACACCTCTTGTGTGTGTACAATTTGACTAGCAAGCATTTGTTTTGTCTGTGGAAACTTTAGACTGAAAACAGGTGCTCATCTGTGATCCGGAGGCCACTGCACTGCTGGTATGGAGGCTTCCTACCTGCTCCAGGATGGTCTTCCTCTTCTTGGCATCGGTGACAGAGGAGAGCTGCATCTCACCCATCTTCTTCATCTTCTCATCCATGTCCATCTTCTGCTCCAGCTTCTTGATCTCCGAGCGCAGCAGGCGCACAGTGTCATCACGGTGATGTTGTCGGGCAAATGCTGCAGCACAAGCAGAGTGGAGTGCCGTGATCCAGTTCTCCAGCTCTGTCTGGCTGGACGTCTGAGATAGGGAGGGAAGGGTGGGGGCACGGGGCAACAAACAGTAAGTGAGCGCCACCAAACTGCATGAAATTTAAATCAGTGTTTTCACTAACTCTGAAAGTGCCATCATTCAGCATGTTTTACCAGCAAGAAAATGAAAGTTGAAGTGTCAAGGTTAAACAAATAAGACACTACAGAACTGTTATCTCTAACATGGAAGGATGTAAAACTCCCTTTGTGTGACATTCACAGGCAAAGACATTAAAATTACCACAGCAGTGATGGCATTGTAGGCAAGGCAGCAAAATGGCTGTTCTGACTGGATTGGTGTTCTGAGAAAAAGAGAGCGAGCGGCTTGGCTAAGGGTTACCCACCTGGAAGAGGAAGGCATCCCCAAGAGAGTTGCTGAGGCAGAACACAAAGTCCTTTTTGGGATGTTCCGGGACGGCCTGTACAATGCTGTTCTCCGCCCACACCGCATGCTTAGGGATGCTATTGTGGTCGATGCCAGAGCGCCCATCCGTCTCGTAGAAGAACAGAGTGCAACCTGAGAGAAACAGCAGAACAGAAAGTTTGTGTATGTGTGTATGCAGGGGCATGCCTATTTGTGTGTTTGAGAGTATTGTTTCTTATCACAGTATAGTACGGAGTAAAAAGTAATCAACATCAGACAACTTCCATTTGCCATATTTCTTTAGAGATATGCCAAATCTGGAGCAGGATAAGTTTGCCTGTCGATTTAATTCTGCTCTCCAGTGGCCAAAGCTCAGAAGTACAGCCAAGAATTCAGGAAATGTGTCAGTGGAACATTGATTTGATTTAAAACGGGGTCAAATTACATTAAAGGTAATTGACATCACAAGGCCTAGTGATTCAGATTAACTGGGTTACTCTTTGCGTGAGGGAAGTGGTGAGAGAAATACAGTTAATCTTGCTTGTGGGCTGTATCTCAAGTGCACAACACGATAACTCAATTAAAATTGATGTTACTGAAAACAGATTTTGATCTAAGAGATCAAAAGAAAAAGGAATACACAATTTCACATCTGTGAAGTGGAAATTCTGTAACCTTATGCTTTGCATCCTGTTGTATGCTTAAAAATATAGCATTCATTAACAGGTGTTCGTCTCATTAAAGAGTAATTTGATTCATCTAATCACTATGAAAATCAGTAAGCAGTGAAGGAGAGAGTGTGGTGAGCATAAGGTCAGGGAGGATGTAGGGGATGAGGGGGATGGTTTTACCTTTAAGGGAGACAAAGTAGTGTTTCCACTTGCGCCGAGTGGCAGGCTCAACCTTCTTGTTCTTCTTGTGAACCAGGAAGTTCTTGACAGCCAGAGCACCAGCCTTGCGTACGGTACCCTGAGCGGTGCTGATAAGTGCATCTGACTGGTAGGCGGAGCTCAGCGTACCACAGCTGTGCTCATCGCTGGCTGCAGACCCCGCCTCCTCCAGGCACTCTGGGGTCTGGCATGAGCTCATCTCCAGCTCCTGCCTGAAGTTCTCATACACACCCTGAACACTGTCCCTGCCCCTAGCCCCAGGCCCGCGCCCTCCTCCACCGCTGCTGCTGCCGCTGTCACTGCCAGCGAACATGCTGCTGCCTGCGGCCGAGTACACCGAGAAGGATGCCGACATGGCCTTGCAGCGGCGCGTCGACTGCCGGGCGGGCTCCGCCGCCACACCATCGATTCCGCTGTCCCCATACTCGCTGTCTTCAGTCACGTCCTGAACAAAACAAAGAATGGGCACTATGATTAAACATTCTCCACCTTCCTACATCTGATAGGGATTACTCAGAAATTGTCACTGAGTAATAACTGACCAATGCTTTGGCAGCTTAGAACATTACTAAAGTTGGGTTGGGTGATCTTCACAGTGGTGGTAGCAGTTTAGTCTATATCAACATTTTCAAGATACCCAGTAGTTTTTTGCATTGTAGTTCTGCTGACACATGGCATTAGATGTTCAAATATGCAAAAGTCCTCCCACTTTTAGCGCATCCAACAACACTGCCAATATAGCCGTGCCCATTGAGGAAGCACTGAATCTAAAGCACACACAGTGTTTGCCTTAAAAACTAAAAGCCGTATATTGATCCACAGGTAAGCAAGCACATGTCATGGTAGAGGAAATAACAACTGCTGTCCTTGAAGTATGAGTTAATTTGTTAGGGGTTACTTATGCAGTATAACCCCTAGCCTTCTGCAAGACTAACCATGTATCCCTGCTACAGATGATAAGAGAGCATTTTACCAGAGATTAACATCCCTTCTGCTTTCATTTTCTTGCCATTGTTTCATATCTCTATGATAACTTGGAGAATATGATAACGTGTGAGAATGGCCATTAGTAATAGCTCAGGGAGAAGTGATAGGGGGAACATGATACTAGTACTAACTGTTTCTGATGCTGTTTCTGAAACCGAGCGGACAATATGAGGTTACATTTGGGTCATTCTCTTGACAAACAGGACCAGATGTCATCCAAAACACTAAAAAGACTCCAGTGCAGGTGTAGGGGATGCTGGTATATTAGGGCCATTAGCTGCAGTACCTTACCCAGTTTTATGGTTTCCAGAACATTCCTGGAAAGTGAGGGTAAATGTTTACAACACATACATTTGTCTGCTTTAGAGTATGTTCCTTGACATTTTTCCATTTGAACATTTATTTAAATTGCTAATGATTCCCTGTTGTTAATTTTCTTAGGTAAGCTAGCAATGTTTAACAAAGCTTGCATTTCAGTCTTTGTGAATTTCATTGTCAAGCTTAAGTTTTGTTGCTTTACCAGGGCTGACATCCCCCTACTTGTTCATATGGTATATTTTATCCTATGTGTCCTGTTAGTGCTTGCTCAGTCAGTTCCAGTGATCAGTGCTGTATTCACGTACCTTCATTCTAAAGGCCTTTGGCTGAACTTTCTTTTATCCCACTCAAATACTATCTTTTGCTAATGTGATCTACACTTACATTTGATTTGTACCCTGTTCCAGGGTAGCTGAAAGTTTGTTTTTTACTAGAAATCACACATAATTCCAAAGGAAAGAAGTCACACATCCAATTAACTCTACATGAAATATTATTATTTTTACATAGTATCTTAGCTTTGTTCCTTGGGCACAAAGTTTCCCACACAATGCTTACATTCAGAACATTCTTAAAATGTGACATGTTATCACCCATGATTTTTTTTTTATGACTAGGTGATATCCATCAAGGACTTCTCCAGTCAGACTGTAAATGTCATGCCTGGGATGTTTTTTTCTGTGACAAAAATTGATTGAAAGGAGAAGCACATTCTTAGGCAGCAAGTGGTATGCTCTTGTTATGAAGTTATGTCTAGAAAAAATTCAAACTTAACCAGAGTGTTCCCCAATGTTCTTGAAAGGTTTTGTGTTACCTGGGTACAGGGCAGTTAAACCTGCCCAGAGCTGAGATTATTACAAAGCAGGCAAGTATTCCAGAGGAACAGCAAACACAAACAGAAAAACTATTTTCCCAAACCAAGTATTTCCTTTCCAGTCTAGAAAAGAAGGCTGATTTATGCACCCCTTGTCTACAGTTTGAAATATTCTACCCTTTACCTGTTAATTGCACAGGGCAGAAAGGAGGCAGACACAGTCTAGGCACTGTGAAACTGTAATGAGTAACATTTCCTTTTTGTAAACAGCGGCTTACAATGTGCCTGCACGTTCAGAATACAATGAGAAATTTATATTCAGGACCTCAGACTGTTAAAACTCAGGGACACAATCACCAGGCCCAAAGGGAAGAGACGAAAAATAAAAGTTTGTGTGGAAGTTTCTAGCATTTCTAGCCCACTGGCTGCACTGAGTATCCCTGAGCACTCAAATACACTTCAGATTTCATTATTCATGCATGTAGCACTGTTAACACAGTGAAGGTAAAAATAACAAACCAAAACCCACAAATAATTTATTCATGGCCTTATTTTTGGCCTATAAATCAGTTATATGAATTAGATTGTAGGTGCTATTTGGGAAACACACATTGTGGCAACAAAAAAAATCTTGCATTGAAAAAGTATACTTCTATACTTGTTAACTAGATGCTACAAACCATTAACCATTGTGAACCAAATTCACAAATAATACAGTAATCCATATGTCATCATTGTGACAACATAAATATGCAATCATCAGGTTCAGTCACTCTTTTTTTAATAATTCTATTTTCCCTTTCATTTCATAAGGACTGTGATGGTAGGTAACTATGTATTGCAGCACTTCATTTTTCAGCACATCTAGCATGACCTCTGGGTCCACCAAAGTACAAATTTTGCACACATAAACAACCACCTTTAGCAAGAGCATTGGTAGAAAAGCTGGTTTTGCTGGAGCAAGCATCTTTTGCACAAGCAAAATAATTGTTACTGCACATACATTTAATTGCATTTATGTATAACATACTTTTGTAGAAAACTGAAAACAACACATTAATGGTGAGTAAGACTGTTAGCTGAGACACACAGCAAGTGTTGGTGTAAACCAGCAAGATAACTGGGACTTACATGAGTGGTCTGTGCCCTTCGGCCCTGCATAGTAGGGCACAAAGGGGCTTGCTGGCTGGGCAGGCCCTCAGACAGACAGTGGGAGCGGCGGCAGGGAAGGGTGTAGGCACCATACGCATTGCCATCGTCCTCAGTCGGGGAGAGCAGGTCATCACGGTCATCACTGGTGACCCGGTCGCCCTCCCGGCAATATTTAGCAAAGCGGTTTCTGGGCGCCCGGAGAGCAGGACTCCTCTGGCTGCAAAGCCGGTCTAGGGAATTAGCCCGGTCACTGGGGGATAGGGGTTCCAGGCCCTTACAGTCCGGCTCAGGCCCACCTTCACAGTCCCCAAAGTCTCTCTCATCAGCCGTGTCAATGATCTCCTCAGTGCTGGTCAGGTGCTCCTGGCTGAGGTCCGACAATGAGAACTCCAAACTGTCCTCTCTCCACATGTCAGCTGACTTAGATCGCTTCTTCTTGAAGCTTCCACCACTCTCCCGTGGGCCCTCGCTTGTCTGCTGCAGATAAGGGGTCTCATCCTCTGGGTATATTTGCCCGCCAGGCCCCTCCTGATCTTTGGTGGGGTGTGAGGTGTCCTCATCATCCTCCATGCTCGCAGGAGTGGTGGCAGCCAGGTCGTTGTGGAAGGACATAGGCCTAAGGTTCATGGCTACACTGTCCACCCAGATGGTGCCTCCAAACTCAGCCAGGCCACCGGTCTCGTTGAAGGGCTCCAAGCCGTTGTCTGCCAAGGACTGGGGAATGCTGGGAGTGCTGCTGGAGCGGGTGCTGGTCTCAGAGTTGCGGTGCTCAGCCTTGCCCGAGGAGGCGTGTCGCGAACGGCGTGACTGTTTGTTAGAGATACGTAGGGAACGGGACATGTGTTTGCGGGACAGGTGGCCCTGGCCGTCTCCATAAAAAGCGTGATCCCCATTCTGGCTCTCTACATTTCCCATGGTTCAGCGTCTGCCGAGACAAGAGCAGGTGCATTATCTACCGGAGTGTGCCAAACATTACTCCTTTCTCCCTGCAGCATGGTTCAGGACTGTTTTAACTAATGACTGATAATTCAACTGTTGGCTTCTGAAGTATACCATATCATTGCAAAGCTCTTTTTGCACCTCCCATGGAGGAAATCTCTCCCTTGATCATCTCCAGAAGCCAATGGAGAGGCAGGCGTTTTAGCACATATAAGAGGTGCTGGAGCACATGACCTATGCGCAAATGCTTGAAATAACTCTGACGTAAGAAAAGGAGTGAAGTGTGAATTCACAGCAAAAAGCCTCCCAGCTGGCTAACTCCGCAATTTGTAAGACAGCACAGTATGATCTTGGTATGTACAACCTGCAGCAAGGCAGCGGGTTCACTGACATCTCTGGAATTACGAGGTGTCCTGCCTCAAAGACAGCATGATGATGAAAACGCTGCAGGGATTTCAGTACTGTGAGAGAGAGAGAGAGAGAGAGAGAGAGAGAAGAGAGAGAGAGAGAGAGAGAGAGAGATACCAACATAAGGTTTGGTAACAAACATCAACAAAATATTCACCATTAACCATTGAATCCCAATTGTTTTTGTAAGCATAAAAAAACAACACAAATAGAAAGTAAACTTTATGCATTTTTTTAAAGCAAAATGGAGAAAGAGGAAAAAATGGAAACAAAGACTGAGAGGAACAGGGGCCTGACTTTAATTATCTACATGCACCAACAAGTCATAGGACACCAAATACAGGAGCTTTGGAGTGGAACTAAAACAGAGATGCGTACACGTGTGCAAACCTCATTAGAAGGGCACACCTCCCTGCAGTTTGCGGTGTGCACACAATTTGAGTTAAGGCCGTTTGGCAGGAATTACGTGTAACATGAGAAGGTGGGACAGCTCAGACTGCCTGCTGAGAAAGAACGAAAGCCATTTTGAGGTAAAATCTACCAGATTAAAGACTTGAGAGAGAATGGCAACAGACAGGACCACACGCAGAGAGTGCTTTCGTGCCCTCTTAACACTGATGGAGTAAGACATGCATTACCAAACAGAGTGCCATCTGAATTGATCGCAGCCTGATTTTACAGGCACCGAGGCAGCTCGTGATATGCTATGCCTGCCGGACTTACACAAGAAGACGCAGCACGTAACGACAAAACCTGCATGCAGACATTTATTAACAGTGCTCTACACAATGCACTGAACAGCATCATTGTAAAACTATTAAAACAAAAAGTAATAAGATCATTGCAAGGCCACCAGAAATTGGGATTCTGAACGCTGAGGGAAACAAAGCCATTTTCCCCCACGACACAAAATGTAGTTCAGTTTCACTAAAGACACCTTTCTGCATATCATTTGAATATCTGAATGTAATTGAAGTTGATAGCAATTTAACAGTAATTTAAAAAACACAATTATATGTCTATCATTGCCACCGTGACCTAATTTCCTTTAATCCAGTGTCGGCAGTGTTCATTACCATACAGTAGTAAGTGGTAATAAAAGATGACGGCTCCTCTAGTGATGCTTTATTATGCTGTGAGGGAATTAGACACGATTGTAACAGAGACACTGTTACGTCTGCGCAGCTGCCGCTGAGTTGCTGATTTTTGCAAGCTGATCCAAAGGGTGGGGGAGAGGAAGAAAAACAGGAATAATGTGTTTTTTACTGCCTTTGCACAGCTTCCACTGCCATTCACATCAGGTTTGTGTAATAAAATTACACCTAAACCATTGACCATTACATCACACAATAGACAGAGAGCAGCAAACAAAGTAAAGTAAAAACAACAAAAACAAAACCATTCTTTTACACAATATATCTAAAGCTAACACAAACTAAGGTACTGAGGTAACTTTTCTGATTTTTAAAAGCTGTAAATTCAGCAGTTGTATTTTTGTTTGTATTACCATGAGATTAATTTAGCCCACGTAAAAACAACCTTTGTGTTCAACAACCCAAGAATACAAAGTAAAAAAAAAAGGAAAATTACAAAAGCATAGGCTGAAAGAAATTCATATTCAGTATTGAGCACTTCTCTCATTCTGGGGGTTTGTGGAAAGTGCTCCTCCATCTCTCCTCTCCACAGGACTGAGTTCTTTTTACAGATGGTTGAAATTCAGGACACAGTAAAGATAAATTACATTTCAAATCAACAAGTTAATACTATGGAAGCAACAGCATTTACTGTTGTAGTGGTTTTTTTGTTTTGTTTTTATTTATTTTTTTAACTTTCTCCCGCTCTCCTGCTGGAGGGTGACAGGGTGTGGAGAGAGGGGGAGGGAGCAGCCTGTATTTTTACAAACACACTGTTCGGGGATTTCCATTCGGGCAATATCACCCACAAGAGAGACAGACGAGCACTCAGACCCCGCTCTTGGGGAAAGACAGGCCGCGCCTGCATCTGCGTCTGCACAGGCAGCATGGCCCGGCAGCGAAACACAGATGGAGAGGAAAGGAGCTGAGAAGAGATGGAAGTAGAGCAGCTGATGTTTCATTCAGTAATAGAACCTGAGGGGTATTGTCTTTGCGTGCTAACATATCTGTGCTGGGGGGTTGGTGGGGGTGCGGGGGGGGGGGGGGTGGTTGGGTTGTCTCAGCAGACCCATTTTGTGTGCGCTCCAGCTCCCTGAGAAGAGGAGTTACATAAACTGGTATCTGACCCTGTTTTTTCTGCCTGCTTAGTGTTTTCTCCCTCTTTTTTCTCACTCCTACTTTCTCCGCTCTTCTCTACCTCCCTCCCTCTTCTTCACTGCCATTTTTGCCTACACCTATCGCCCCTCATTTCTTCAGTATCCCCCTCCATCTTCCATCTCTCTTCATCACTTTCCCTTAAGATTTTAATCGCTTCCCATTCTGAATAAACCATTAAAATGAAGGTTTTTACTTTTAATGATTCTGCACACCCCTTCCAGAGTAGCAGTACCTTGAGTACAATTTTTTTTAAATGTTTGTTATTTCATTACACCAAATTGTGGTACTGCATTATGCTGTTTAATTTTCTCTTCCTCTCCACCATCTCTTCCACCCAACTCCACCCTTGTGACACCCCTGTCCTCATCCCACCTTTCCCTCAAGCAATCACTCAATCCATTTCTCTACCCAGGAATTAGACAGCATTGTGCACACTTTGATATTAATTTGTTTCCATTTCCAACTGAATGATAATGAGGTTATTGCATTAAGCTACTCTGTGACTGGCTGTCTTCCTTATCAGGTTACACAAAAGGTAAAACGATGCAAATGGGGGATGCAAATGCCACCACGCTCATAACAGAAAGGTTACATCGATAGGAAGCCTGATGCAGACAAGTTAAAATGCTGCCAGACACATGACACTCCACAGACAAATTCAAGGCAAATGTCCATGTACTTCCTCCTGAAAGAATGATGGCTGTTGTTCTTTTCACATCCTTTACCCTCTCATTTTTATCTCTCAGCATCTGTTGTCTCCTCATCCTCCCCTCTCTCTCTCCCTCTCTCTCTGGGTTGTGTAGGGGGGCGGTTAGACGGTGTAGGGTGGAACTCAGCCAAGCGATGAACAGCTCGGGGAAACCAGCAGCTCCCCAAACGCAGAGTGCGCCGAGACAACGGTTTTGTGGCAGGGCCTGAATGGCTGTGAGGACCATGACAAAAATAAGAGATAGTGTGGGGGGCTATGTAATTTACACTTGCTGCATCAGCATCAGGCTTGCTAAGCTGAAGATACTGAGGACATGGTAGCCTGTTTTGGGGATACACATAAAGCCCTGGGGTGAGATGGGGGAAGGGGGGTCATAGAGGAGCTTCCCACTGGCAGCAGCTGGGGTTTATTTTTAAAATGTTGCTCAGAGACTCTTAAAATGCTTCTGTAGTACAGAGGAGACCCTGACAGAACAAGCTCCACTCTATCAATAAATAAACATGCAAAGCCTTAGAGCAACATGGGGTATACATACATATACACATACATACATGTATCTACAGCTACCAATATGCCATTCTTACAAGGGCATAACCTTTTGGATAGAACAACATGAAGCTTAGCTGTGAAATGATAAACAGTAAATCAGAGACATAAACCAGACTGTAAGATATTGAGATTTCAGTCACACTATATAAGACAACAAGTAATAGGGCCACACACAACTAAGAGCCTTCTTTCAGCACAGCCCACCCCATACCCCCAGCAACAAATACTTCCAGGTCGGAAGCCATCCATCTGCCCTAAAGATGAATGTCCATAGTGCTAAGCTGAATCGCAGGAGCAGAGGACCTTTGGCATACACACCCAAACAGGCAAATATATAACTACAGTAAGACACACAAGGCCCTGCAGCTCTCTGTCAGGTGAGGTAAAATGGGCTTGCCATGTAACAAATTGCCAGCGCAACCCCCAGTGTGGGTTTCCTTTTCAAAGGCTGCTCTGAAACCCAGTCCCACCCCACCCGACCACAATCTGAGCAGGTCCCCCAATTGCAGCTGGTCCTCCCTCATTCCCTTGCCTCCAGCTGTTCCAGGAATCTGGGGACCAGAGCTTGAATGAGCTGACCCTCCTTCATCTCCAAGGGGTGGGGGGGAAAGGGCACCATCACCTACACATCAATTGTCACATACCCCTGATTAAAGCAAAATACATTTTCCCTCAGATCTCTAAATGCGGATACTGCATCCCTACCTGCAGTCCAGGAGCAGACTGAGGAGCAGACTGTTCACAATAATAAAGACATAGTGTAGCTCATTAGAGATGAGTAGAAAAATCAATGAAACAAAATGGGAGGACAGACAAAAAACTATGAACTTTTCATATATCATGAGGACAAGGCCTTTTTTGGAAAAGGCTTTCTTGAGTGAGTAATGGATCTTAAAACGCAAGCCAAAAAAAGAAATTAGACAATTATTGAAGCTATTTATAATGTTGTTAACTATTATAGAGCTCCAAATGATAGCACAAGAACCATAACAACGGTAACCAGTGAACACGGACACAAAGGCATAGAGAAAAGGAATGGAATGTCAGCTTAAACATGTCTTCCACACAGCAGTGAGGAGGAAAAACCCCCCACCACCCTAATCTCTGTCTCTACAGGGTTCGGCGCTTCTGTGGCCGCGAGGCGAAGTCGGGCTGCAGGAACAAGATTCGATCTTCCTCCAGAACCTCCAGCCGTGCGGAGCAGAGAGGTGAGTGACAGCCGCAGGGCGTGTCTCTAACTGCTTTGCCTCCTGATTCTCCGTCCCTGTGGAGACAGGGGCGGAGAGCAGTCTGGGCTGCTCTGTCTCTCTTTTTGCAGAAGGTGGTATTCCAACATGGATTATGGCTGTAAATTTGGGGGAGAGTGCATTTAGGCTCAGTCCATGGCACACGTGAACGCTAAACCACACCACAAGACTGGCTACTGAAAATGAAGCAATGGCTGCTTTGGTTTATACGGTTTGCTGTTCAAATGTTCAGCTCCAGATCATTCAAATATTTCAGAAAATGGAAACTGCTTTTTGATTCATTCCAACACAACAGACAAACATAGCTCTAACAAAAAATGCACAACATAGTACAATATAATAAAAAGCATAACAATGCAACACAGCAAACACATTAGCTATAGATCAGATATAAATCAGATTAACTAAAGATCAGCTATAGATTAGCTACAGAAGACCAACAAATCTGCAACATATTAATTGTGGATCAACTATGGATTAGATCAACTATTGATCAGCTACATGTGTGTGACTTGTGCCTATTCCTTCTATCTTCATCTGTTTTATGCATCTTGACTTACATTTAGAGCATGGGTTGATCAAATACATGGTAGTACTTAAACTCTCTGAAGCCTATTCAACCTCTATACTACATCATTTGTCACAGTATCCATATTTGAATCAAATCACCAAAAGTACATTTGCACTCTTACATAACCTCAGAATCTGCAAATATACCCAAAGTTTGTAACTGCCTTTGTGCATATCTAGTAACCAAGGAAAAGGTGTTAAATTGTTAAAAGGGTATAAATTAGATAATACATCTTTTCTATTCCCCTGGCCAAATCAAATTTCTTCTAATTTTGAAAAGCTCTTATGTCTCCAAAGTAAAAAAAAAATATTTAATTACAATAGTTTCATCAATTTTATTCAGAAAGTCTCATTTCAAGGGCATTTAGCTGGAAGTCAAGAGACTTCATATGACATTTTCAGACATCTTCCAAGGCAATTTTTAAAGAAATGTTACTTCATCTTGTTTTTAAGTTCTAAATTAACATTCTGCCAGTTGCTATGTTTGAGAAGTCAGGCGCTCTGGTCCTTGTTTTCACCGCCCTTTACGAAAATAGCCTGTGATAAAGCACATAATAAGCATCAGCAAGACTCCATTCTGTTTTCGCTTGTGACTCTGCATGGCCCAATTAGCACAAGTGAACAAAAGGCATACTTTGTTTTAAAACAATGAATTTCCAACTTTGTCACTCTTAATAGTTAGCCACACATGCACACTCACACACACACACACACACACACACACACACACACACACACACACACACACACACACACACACACATAAACACACACACCCGGTTGAGCAGCTTTGCCCTATAGTAATAAGTAAAAACAGCAGATACATGAAAAACCTTCCTGTGCATAATGTCACACAGGGGGCAGTGACCTGTTTGTGACATGGCTGGATACTGCTCAGCAGTGCAGCTCAGAGGGGTAACCTGACAAAGCCCTGCCTCACCCCTCCTCCCCCAGCACTCAGGTGACCTCTAATGAAGCCTCCTCCCCGATCATCCCTTAGCTCAGTAACAGATAGATGTCAGGGGCTTTTGTTATTAGGGAGTGCATCGATCAGGCCCTTTGTCATTACCAGCCCCCTGGTGGGACCTCTTCTTTGTCAAATACCTGAGCCCGTTGGGACAGGCAGAGAGTGTACACATGCACATACACACACACTCACACACACACACACACACACACACACACACACACACACACACACACACACAGACACACACACACACAGACACACATACAGAGTGAGCAGCACCTGGCCCCTGCAGATCTCCTGCACTCAGCTCTTCAAGGTCATACAATGTCCATTACGGGAGCAACTGATGGGAAAAAAATGCCCTGAAGCCCACAACTGAGTAGTGACCTGATTTTCATTGTTAGCGAAAGGACCAAAAGCCACCTGGGTATGAGTATGTTCCAAAATACAGCTTGAGTTTATAGTGGAAAAGAGGAAGAGCACTAGAAAAAAGAAATCCCATTTATATGAAGCGATCCCACACTGTAAAACCAAAAAGAATATGCAGGCATGAAAAGATGTTTTTTAAAGAGAGACATACAGCTTGCTTGTGGAATAGAAAAGTCATACTGTGCTTTGAATTAATGGAAATTTCCATTGAGGTGGATGTACAGTTTAAGGGGAAGAGGTGGAGGGACTGGCTAGTGTCTGCGGTCTTAAGTGTCCTGTCAGTGCTGTAGTGTATTCTGCAAATGGAGCAAACAGTTCCTGGTATCTCTGATCACCAGCCCCAAAACCATCCCCCCTCTCCCCCCAACCCAAGAACACACACCCCAGGCCCCACTCAGAGGGAACCCGCATTTACATTCCTCAGTAGATTTATGAAGCTCAGAGGTTGGATAGCAGTCACTGACCCCGAAACCAGAGCCCCCCGTTCACACTACCCCAATTCCCTGCAGAATACCTGCATTACTCCATGTTTTTGAAACCCCTGTGTTGATGAGGTCTCAAAAACAGCACCTGCATTTTAGAGATGTCTTTAATTTCTCATCATTTCTCCTGTGTTTAGTGGTAGTAATACAGTTAGTACTGCCCTGCCATCAGCGTTCAGTGAATGAGATGCTCGAAATGTGGGCCATTTCATGAACTGCACATACATCCATATCAGCAATACTGCACATGGACTATTCAGGTCAAAACTAGAAGTCAAGTAAACTAAAATGTCAAAAAAAGAAACTTCAGTAAGAAAGAGCCACTCAATGAAAATAACCTAAGCAAATAATCTAAGCAGACATCCTACACATTTTAATGAAAGCAAAGTCATGAACCAGTGAAAAAATTCAGACAATGGGATGGCTTTGCTATCACCAGCAAACAAGATAGATACAAAAACACAGTAAATACCACAAATGCAAGGCATCAACAAGTACTCCAGTCAAGCAACATGCAATACACCAGAGCATTTAACATAACTACAATACTGAATGTATGCCAGGCAAGACCAGGTCCTCTGGCAGTATTTGATACTTTCCCTTCTTTCCTCATATCTGAGAGCAATTTAAATAATCACATATTTGAAACAAAATTCCAATTTTAATCCGAATTCAATCACTCACAAATAAATACTTCAATAAATATTTAAAATTATGTTGTAAATTAACATTGTATAAACAAGCCCTGAATTCTTAGTTGACATTTTAATTACATGAACGAGCCATCTCCCAGTTAATGTGTAGGTTGTTATATTTTGTTTGCCCATAAGTCAAAATGATCATGTGGACAGTGAAAATAAAGTAGGTCCCATCCATTTCACGGGCTCAAATCGCTTTCTTATTAGCATCTTCGGCTGCTATGCGGGGTATCATAAAACAAACAGTTATTATCTCCAAAGAGAACACGCGTGGCAGCAGCCCATGTGCAAATAATAAAACAAACACGGCAACACAGCTCTGTATTGTGGGGCTAATGGGTTTTGAAAGATTTAAATTCTCTTTCTTACAGCACTTCTGTTCTCAATTTCAAACAGGAGCAATGACGGTGTATGGTGCTGAGAAGGAATGTGGACAGACTGGTTGGGGTGACTCGAATTATTCTGAGGAGCGGATCCAAGGAAAACAGGCAAAACATTACTACAACACAGCCTGGCCCTGGGACAATTCAATTAACATGGAAATGTTGCAATATAAAATATGACAAATTATAATAATTACATTTGCATACATGCCAACAGAACATTTCAAAGAATGAATCAAGCTTTAGTCACAGTTAAGATAATACTGTCATGCTGAGGTCTTGAACAGAGATGTGGCAGAAACAACTTTGAACACTGGCTAGTAAATCAACTTGACATTCATTTATAGAAAGCTAAAGTGCCTGCATTGTGTACATATAAGACTGTCAACCAATAAGCTGGATACATTCTCTCAGAATTTGTTAGTGTCCCCATAAAGCCAACATTCGAATGCCAGAAATTTGCCATCATTTTTGGTGTGAAAGTGTTAGATGTCTTGAGCCTAACCTTTGACTCTCTCAACTAGACACAACAATAAACAAGAAATATCACAGCCTCTTGTTTTTTAGAGAGCTCATCAGTAATAGCTCAAATGGACTTCCTTGTTGTTTTTTTTTTTTTCTACTTTGGCCTCTAAGAGCTCATTAACCCAACCTATGTAACAAGCAAACAAGTGGCAAAACAAGTTCCTAATCCATGGAAAAAGTGTAGTTGGGCATCTCTCTGACATAGTCCTGCTCAAAAAATGCTTGGCATGTCCTGTTGTACCATATGTAATTAACTCAAGGAACTCCATGGCAATGGAAAGGAAGATGCTTCAGATTTCTGAACTACAAGGAGATTGGTGTCATGTGACCTATGATAAACTTTTGAGGGATTCCTCAAACAGTGCCACCTGCCAGCAGTGGTTCTTTTGTCTTGAGAATGCTGTTTCTGTACGCATTGACTGTCCCGATAGGAAGCAATTATCAAATGTGCGGCTCTTTGTTCTTCTGCAGCTCGTCTGAGGTTTAGAGCAATGTGCCAACAATGCGCCTGTTCCTTTTATAAACACTTGGCTCTCCTGCATTGTGTTCAGACTCATCAGTACCATGCAAATAAAGGCACTGGCCTCTCCCTGGGGATCCGATTACAGAGTCTACCTGTTGGGGCTGAACATGCTCAGGGATCAGGGACATTTAACATTGCAGCCAGCCTTACAACCCTCTTTATCTTTCCCCTCTGGATTGGAGCAGGCCTTTCTATAAACTAATCCTTATCTGACTCTGTCTCCATGGTCTGGTACTTCAGAAAGCCAAGGATTAGAGAACACCCCATTCTCGGATTCTCTTCCTCTGAAACCTCCAGACTGTGAACAGCTTTACCTCATTTTCCATCACTGTTGAGCATAGCATTGAACTCATCCATGATGAGGGAAAACATGAAGTAGTTCAAGGGACTTTTAAAAATGTTATTTAAAACAATTTTAATAATTTACAAGAGCGTTTTGTTAAATGTAATTATTTTTTATTAAAAAAGAAAACCTCTTTCCAAAAAGTCTCTTTTTAGAGTCTCTTCCTTTTTGTTGCTGGGATTATTTTGGTCAAAAATTGAACTGTAGCCCTATAGACCCTGTGTGAGAAACAGCTGGGGGTTTTTCAGGGGGGATGAGAACGCTGCAAGCAGCCTATTGAGCTGTCCCTAGTCGAGTGGAGCCCAGTCCAGTCCAGCCTCAGACTGCAGTGCATCAACGTGCCTTTGCCTTTCAGACATGAAAGTACTCGCCATTCATCCTCGCTTCCCATTCAACTCCTACCACTTCCTGTGCATCATTCCAGTTAAACACCACCTTTCTCCTTAAACCCACACTGAACGTTCTTTCAGCATTGTGTCAGGATAATGGTGTGGTGGCATGTTATCAAGTCTGTCAGATGTGCACACTGTGTAGACCCAGCCTTGATTATTTTTATGTTTTCCTCTGCAGTTGTTTTTTGAATAACAAGATTTAAAACTGAACATCAATATGTTTTAGAGACCCCTCCCTCCCCTCCCCCCACTACAGCTCCTTTATTTGGGACTGGCTCATCATTTCCAACCTTCAGAAGTGATGAGCCAGTCCCAGATAAAGGAGCTGTAGTGCCTGCTTGCTGGAAGCCCCCCGGATGGGCAGGTTAAGAGAAGCAGAGGGGCAGTCTGCTGGCCTAAGGCACATATCTCCATCTCTTTTGATGTATTTGGAGTTACTTTGCAAGCAGTGACATGGAATAAACTACAGGAAACACACAACCCCCATCTCTGACGCTCCCTTCCACTCAACCTCCAGTTCCTAGCCTCTCTCCCCATCAAGTCCCTTTTGCACACCCAGCTCACTGACGTAGCATTAAAATTAATACAGATCAGTGGTTTAAGCTCTCATGCTCAGCAGCTAAAGGAGATGGATCTGGGAAGCAAGGTTTCCGCTCCTGCACAGCCGTGCTCCATGAGGGAGTACCTCAGCCTACAAAAGATAAGAGCCACACGACTCCTCTTACGCCAAGACTCATTCATCTGTAATAGAACCTGGCTTGTGCCACCTGGATGTCTTCATACAATTGTGAAGCACACTGTGCTCTGGGACACACTGGTGGCGCAGAGCAGAGGGGGGTTGGCACCACTATAACAGTGCTGGTTACAGTAAAATTAAAATCAGCCTCAGGATCTATTGGACATGCTCCACCTTCTCTCTGTGATGTTGGGTGTGGTATTATTCAAATGGGTCTCCGTGGTGATTCTGCAATATATGCTCTAATATCAGGAAGACAGCGGTTGATTTGATACGCTCACCAGCTGTGCAAACCTCGTACGTTTCCGGGGGTTCACCTGGGGCCTTTGATGTCCTCAAACAGGTGCTGTACAGGGAAAGGCAGGGCAAGCCTCAGCAGATCCCCCCATAAAAGAGCAGAGGTGTGGAGAGTGCTCTTGGGACTCTCTGTTGCTGGGTAGGGGGTTATCTTACACCTCTGCACCTGGGTAAACAATCAGGGCAACAAACAAACTGCCCCTCTGAAGCAAGGAGGGTGAGGGGGTTGAGGAGGGGGTTCCACCTTTGTTTTTCCAGGGAGGCATTGCCAAGAATGTCACAGACAAATGGCAAACGCCCGAGCAAAGACAAAGCCCATGATGTCCACCCCAGGCCAAAGGTCCTTACGACAAGGGGCAGGGCTGCAAGTGTGATCTCACAGCACAAAGTTCACAAAGGCATTAATGAACTATCCAGCTCCCACCTCAAGGGCTATCTCTTTTAAAGATCCTTTCCTACAGCATACGTACTACATACAAAACAGGTCTGTTTAGCATGTTTCCAAAACCAACACAAAACAAAAAATGTGTTCTCAGACATGTCTTTCCTCACCACTCCGCACAAAAGCATGCATAGCATGGACTTCAGACAAAAAGCTTTGTCTGGCTGAAAATACAGAGAAATGCTTGACAATGAAAACCACAACAGTCAAACAAAAGGCAGGAAAGATGCTCAAGTGTTTGTAATTTCCTCAAGCCAGAAGGCAACATGAACACATTGCTTAACTGATTAATCTGCAAACATGTTGAAGGGCCATGACTTTTACAAAAAGGAAGTAAAAAAAAGCCACCTTCTTCTGAAGTCCGCTGTAAATCAGTACACTGTCAGTACACCGCCCGTACAGCAACAACAGTGTTCAGCACAATTTCCTGCAACTACTTCTTCCAATTAGGGCCTCCACACAGCCCAGCTTGTTGACCTGACTGTGATAAAGAGAAGGACCTGCAGCCACATAACAGTAACAGGCACTGTCACGGCGCATCAGCTCTCTAACTCACCCCCCAGAGAAGAGCGCCCAGGTGACTTTCTCCAGTGCAGTGATGACACTTTATTCGCAGGAGCAAATGCTTTCAAGAGGCACCCTCCCTCCCTCTTCCAAAATACGGACACACATTCACACACACATTCACACATTTACAAACACTAACACACACACACACACACTTTTGCACATTTACAAACACTCACACACACACACTCACAGCAGTCCCAGTCTTCTGCTCCTGCATGCTGTCAGGTCTCACAGCGGGAGAGCAGGCTTCAGGCGTCAGCAGAGATTTCACATTTTGTTTTTTTGCGTAAGAGCTCCTTCGGTGCTGCTCAGTATTAGTGATGAATAAGCACTCTGCTCCGTCTGAGAGAAACTGCTTGGCACTTTGGGCATAAAGGGCTTGTGTCACAGATCGCAGCAATGTCAGCATAAATGCCAGATTATTGTAGGGACTAGCGGACATAACTATTTTTGCCCTGGTGTCCGTAAGGGCTGCCCCAAAAATAGAATTAACTGCATTGTCTGCTTTTGGATTTTGTATACAGGACTGACATTGCACCACCATGTGCAGAGTGTGCAAGCTACAACAAGATCATTTCTCCTTCAGTAGCTAAAGGGAAATGAGAGATCCTGCTTCACTGTCTAAAAGTGAAATAGCATGGTTTGTCCTTCATTGACCACAGGGATGCATCAGTACTCCTGTTCCATTGGCTACAGGGAAATATAGGCAGTTCTCCTTCACTAGCTACAGGAGAAACAGAAAGTTATTAATTAACCACAGGAAGAAGGGCATGACAAAAGAGAAATGCAAGCAAACTCATTCAGATAAAGGATGCAATTATGTATTTTAAAATTATGTATGTAAAAAACAAAACCAGTATGACCCCAAAAATCTCCTTTCCCAAAGTTGCCACATCACTTTCAGGTCAGTGACCAAGAAAATCGAGCCAGCCAATCACCACACCACAGACCACGCCAGCCAAAGGTCTCAACGTCTCAAATGCAGCCGAATAGAGATGCTACCCTGGAGTGACTGGTCAAGGGAACTTCTGTCCTCTCCCTATGGTTATCAAATACACTTTCAAACAGAAAAATGAAAAATGACTGCACTAAAAAATGAAAACAATTCAAATCTTAGAACATGAGGATTTAGCTCTCTGCTTTCTATGACTGTCATGGGGGGACAAAAAACAATAAAACCATGACCTACATTTCCCTGCAGTTGTTCTGCCCAGCCAGGCTGGTAGGTTGTAGCTGGCCGTGCATTAATTAAAGTTCATAACGACACATGACTGAGTGCTGTGGGGTGTGAGAACAGCATGGCAGGGAAAGAACGAGTTTCTTTGTATTGAAGACATTCTCCCAAAGTTTTTCACATTTTGGACTAGATGAGATGGTCTGGATTCTGACTCGTTCCCCTTTTTTGGCTACACAAAGCTGGGGAGAAATAGGTCGCTGCCTCCCAAGCAGTCCTGATCACAACCTTAACACAGAGGCTACTAATCTCCACTGCCCCCCAGAACACTGACTCCCCTCTACCTATTATTAACAGCCAAGTGACATGGCTGCACAACCCCCCACCCCACACAACTCTGAAATTAACCACTTCACAGCCCCTGCTGTCTGTGTGGAGGAAAAGGATGGGGGGAGGGGTTAGGTTGTTGTCTTGCGTATATGCTTGTTTGTCTGTTGGCTGTGCTGCAATCACACGCAAATGTGACAGTGTCTCTTTTTGCTCATTTGCTTCCTGCCTTCACAAAGGGACAGCATCACAAACCCCTGCCAGGGCCAGTGGTGGAGGAAGAAATCCCTGACTGGTGAAAATATCCTATTCATATGGAGAGTATAATCAGGGAGAGGCCGTGTTTGATCCTCTACGTTACAACACCATCGTACAAGACATGGCGGTTTAGTGAGCCATTATTAACCGATTAATTACAGGATTTATACCAGTCCAGCATGACATATTAGCAAGACTGCGTTAGTTACCCGCCCACAGTAGTCAGTCCTTCCAAAAAATCACATGCAGCATAATGAGTTTCTTATTTTTCTTCTGCACATTGATCACTGATTCCAGAACTTCTTGCGCAGCCCTACTCGCAACCCGATACATGACCCATTACCTGACAGTCACCATGGCGCTGCAGTAGACGAGTCTGAGTCTAAATGGCAGTGTAAATGATGTGTAACAGAGCAGGGAATGGGGGGATTCTCCACTAATCCTATCTGTAAAAGATCCAGCCTTTCTCTGGTCAGCACAGATCCAAGGGAGGGAGGAGGGGGGAGAGAGAGGACAGAGAGAGCGCAAGAGAAAGAGGAAAAGAGGGAGAGAAAGGATGAGCAATTAGGTGAGAAAGGCCCGATGCGGACCGACTGGTGAAATCCTCCTCCTATCTCACAGCGCTCTCAAACCATTCTGCTCTCAGAGGAAAATCTACCATCAAAAAGGGAATGCATTAATTATGAATCACAGAAGAACAAGAAGAAGAGAAGAAGAAACAAAAGAATGAATTTCATTTGATAAGTCATTTTTCTACCCCCCATAACATACCCCCTTTGGAGTAACCACTACCCCTTCCCCCTCTAGAATTATGCTTAAGCTAGCAGTCTCATAAACAAACATTTAAACAGTGTATATGTGTGTGTGTGTGTGTGTTGTGGTGGGGTCCCATCAGCTTCTTCTTGGGGATGGGGATGGGTTGGGGAATAGCAGAGGGGACAAGAAGGAGAAAGGTCCCTTGTCTATTCCTACTAAGTATTAATGTTCCTCTGTAGGTCAGTAAACCGTGAAACACCCACAGACACGAAAACCATTATCCCCCCCTCCCAAGATGACATTGGTTCCACTCTGTGTATTTTTTGCTCCATGAATACATATGATGAATATGCGGCAAGCAGAACTCGAGTGGCTCGGAGTTGATTGTGACTGTGACCGCTCTTCGTCTATTGTGTGCATAGTTTGTGGGGGGTGAGGCTGCCGCAGGCTCAGTACTGCATTAGGTAAGCGGACTTTATGTGTGTGCGCTGTAGAAATGGGTCACTGCTCTCCCCCCCAAGGCTCTGACTTACTGGTTTCCTTCATATCTGCCACACTCACGCAGTGGCTCTGCTGTGACCCATTTAGGTTGAGTTCACCCCCCATCTCTGCAACCTCCACTGGGGGCTGAAGGCCTTGCTGACCCCCCTGTCCCTCATCACTATAACACTCCCTCAGTTACTCTTTTTTCACTTGCTCTGTGGGGGCAGCAGACCCTGGGAGATAGCACAAATCATTTAAAAGACTTCATTAAATTCAAACGCAAAATCCAATATCATGCTTAAATAACCCTCCCCAAAGAAACAATTACATTCATGATTCCTGTTACAAAATATATGAATGCTGTCAAAATTTGGTAAGTCAGAAGTCATCCTTTCCACCAGTTCTACATAAGTAGAAACAACACGAGTACTACATTTTACCTAGGACTGCTCAACAAAGGATAAGGCAGACTGAAGCCGTGACAAAGCAATGTTTTTCTTTTCACAGAGGGGCACCTGCGACACACATAAACTAGTAACCCTCCTGGCTGCAGAGAACAGATTTTATTTCAGTTATGTTGCTTACAGTTCATTTACCACCCCTTGTCATAAACAGAGAAGGTTTGTGTGTATAGCACAGGAACACAGGCAGACACATGGCTATATAAATACGCAGGATCCATTCATAACAGACAAAATACAGAACTAAATGCCAACAGACTGGCCCCACAAAAACAGTTAACCAATATTATGAGTCATCTCCTTTTAGGAATCTGATGCTCCCTGGTCTTTAGGAGACGTCTGGATTCCTTGTGTGACCCTGCACAGCTGAGACCTGGAGCCCTATGACCTCCTGTCCCAAAAAGCCTACAAGCATTCAGAGGATTCCTGCACCTTAACACCACCCAGGGAATCTCTACCAACCCCCCATTCTGTCTCTAACTCTATCTATCCCTGTCTCTCTCACCGTTTCTACCACTGTCTCATTCTGTCTGTCTCTCCTGCTTGCTGTTCCCTTCTACCTTGCTCCCTCCTTTTCCCCAGAGCACCCTATCACACAATCACACACGGACATGTGCTGGCAGTATAGAAAGACTTCAGGAACTCTACCTCTCCACACCCCCACCCCCACCACCCCATCCCCTCCCCCAAAAAGCCTCCTGGCTTAAGGATCCTTTTTTTTTACTTTTTTACCACCTCCCCTTATCTACACTTCCTGCTCACCGTCACAACCCCCCACCAACTCCATATGTATTGTCATTAAAACCATGTGCAGGCAAGGGCCAGATTGCATTGTCTGTCACACAGCATGGGCTGCCACGGTGCTATCTCTCCGGTGAGTTTTAGTTAAGCATTTACTACTGTGCAAGAAGGGGAGGAGGCTTAAGAAAGAGGGAAGTCAGCAGCACTAACTACACTGTCTGTAAAAATGCTGCCCAGGCTAAAGAAATTCCTCCCATACCTCCCCCCTGTTGCGACTGTCATGAGATTAATGTTAAGTTACACATGCTGCAAGGTACGGTATTACCAACAACAGAAGCTAAATGTTTACTCTATAAAGCTCAGCTTCTCAAAGAATGACTAGTAAGAAAAGAATAACTAACAAATGCAAGTGAATCTGTGTCTTCTCATTTCTTGACACCTCTGCCAGGGACAGAGAGGGTTTGAAACCAAAATGCCATTTGTCTCACACTTCCAAAACACATACTTTCTCTCTCTCTCTTTCCATCTCTGTAACACACACATATACAGCAAAGATTCAGTCAAAAAAATAAAGATCGAGCTGCTGTGACAATACCTTACCTCACAGGCTGGGCTGTAGCTAGACAGGGTTACTCTGTTCAGATGGCTCTGAGAAATTCCAGTAGCACCAAAGGGGGGACTTCATGCTCCATTCAGGTTAAATCCCACACGGCAGACTGAGTGCCGCATATGAGGACGAGTCCACGGACTGAAAGGGGAAGAGGCAATGTGTGTGTTTGTGCTGCTCTCTCTCTCTCTCCCACCCTCATTCTCTCACTCGCTCGCTCACTCACTCTACCCGCCCCTCTCCCTCTCTCTCCCTAATTCCACCTCCTCCAGACTGACAATTGACTGCCAGCATGAATGTTGGTCCTTTTGCTCTAAGCTTTAAGACCTCTCTTGACTCTTTTTTAATTGCCTGCACAGTAGTCTGTGGATACTCAACACACACAAAAACACACACACATGAGACACATTACACACACCCTTACGTGGACATCTTTAATTACCTACACTTTACTCTGTGGATATTCATTTGCACAAAAACACAAACAGGCAAACACACACACGCACAAACACTCAGAGGCACACGGAGACACACAATACATATGCATACACGCCTCTTCCTCTCCCTGTTCTTTCTGTTTATGAAGTCATGGGAGTTGCTTCAGGTTTCCTACCTGATTGTACTTGAAAAATGTTCATCATACCTAAAGCTCACATCATCTTTTGGCTTCATTTACCATTGAGGCAGAGCATGGGAAAATGATCTTTCATCCCTATGACTAAAAGGAGGGCTTAAAATTATATCAAGAGCGTAACACCGGAGTACTCCGTCCCATTTTTTGAAGAGCTGAGCGCTATTGACAGTGCAACTGAGGGACCCAGAGGTAGTGTTTTTGTGCACTTGAGGAAGGGGGGCGGAGGGGGCGGCGAGATGGGGAGAGTGCTTTCTGTGCTGTTCCTGTTATGCCTGGAAATAGAACTGTGAATGAACCAGGCGTTGTTGTCATAGCACCAGCGTATGACTGAGGTGGCAAACGTCATGAATGACTGTCTAGTCTGGTCACTTAAACCTTCAAGTTCGAGTGAGACAGAGCCAAAAAGACAGAGGCAAACAGGAAGACAGAACAGAATGGATAGAGACAAAGAGAGGGTGAGAGTGAGAGACTAAGAAACCCAGAGAAGGAGTCAGAGGGAGAGAGACAGACAGAGACAGAAGATGAAGAAGAGAGAGAAATCATGAAAGGATATTTACAGGCAGACAGAAGCACCACAGCACTCCTGATGCTCCATCACCTGCTTTGCATTCTTATCAACACTGAGCTTCTTCCTTCAGGCAGCACTGGGTCTTTCAACACTGTGCTATGAGCATGGTACTAAAATCAATGCCTCTGTCCATGTCTACACTTACTGTAATGTTGGTAACAGCAATCTGAAGCCATCACACGTCAGCCGCCTGCCCTGCTTTTTGCCTTTGAGCTATGACCTTTTGAACAGGACACAATGCATGCATCTTACCACACAGCACATTAGGCTTTCCCCCCTCAGATTTACTCATTTATATATGTAACGAATGACACCAAAAGTTAAATAATGAACTTAAGATTTTACATCACAAAGCTAATCTTACATTTTGTTGCTCATCCATTCTTTAGTACAAAATTGCCATTCTCCGTGTTCTTGTCAATGTTCATTGCTAATTGTTGGGTTTAGGGAAAGGGAAGAGGGGGAGAGGGGGAGAGAGGGAGCGGGGGAAAGAATGATGTTTTCCGACAACAGAAAAGAAAAACGTGCCAGAACATGACACAGTTCCTCAGAATGGGGCCGGTGATAAGAGAACGCATGACAAGGGCTACCCCAGCAGGAAAAGCATTCACAAGGTTGGCGGAGACAATGGTGAGGGAACACACCTTTGTACCTGAGGGCCTCCTGGGCATTCCACACTGTCAAAACACACAAAAGCACTGCCAGCACCCAGCTCTCCCTCCCCAGCTATATGGGAGAGAAATTATGTTTGAATGATACGGTTCCAGGTAAGTCAGGCAGCCAGGAGGTACCTGACCAGCACCACAACTGCATGCCTGGGGTTGCCCTTCCCCATTACAGACTCTGAAACACAAAGCCGGAACTGCACTACCACATCACAGGGCAGACCAGTTTGAAAGACTGTTGTTTCCTGTTCAAAATCTGAATGTAACATAAAGGAAACCATTTGAACTGCTCTTTGCTGATGTGGTTGAATCTGTACAATTGTTTTATTTGAACGCCTAAAATGTATTTGCGTGGGTTCAGTATCTCTCACAGATTTCATATTATTTAAGACAAAGACGCTAGAAAGGAGCATCCTGTGGGATGTAGAGTGTCCATACTGGAAAATAAATACCAAACAAGTAAATATTAGATGAAAGGAAAAGCAAAAAAAACACATCAGCTAATATGTTCACCAGAGCAGACTGTGTGAGGGAAAAAATTGTGTCTCAAGAGGACTAATGACTTCTGCGCTAATATATGTATTGAAGGTACATAATGTGAGCTGGCCTGGATATGGTCTTTTTCATTATAAATGACTATAAAACAAATTACAATTAATAATAGATAATAATCAGCCAGCGCTGACGGCTTACTATGTCTGTTGTCTAGGGAACAATGTTGCCTACTGTGCCAGGAACATTTCACAGCAAAGAGCTTCATGTCTTCACGCAAAAGCCTTATATCCTCTGTGATTATTTCTAATAGTGTCACATAGGATTCTGTATTTATTCTATCCCTACCCATGACAACAATTTAAATGCAGGGGCTCTGGTAAAAAGTGAATAGAATAAAGGGTGGACTGGGGTATAATGTAAAAATTCTACCGTGAAGATGCACACGATTTAAGAAATATTTGCTTAAACTAAGCAAAATTTTCTGCAAATAGAATAAGAAAAAATACTTGATAAGATGTCTTAAAACCAGAAATATAGCTTTTATTAAGAAAAACAATCATGTAGTTAAATTGATAGGTGAGGATATTAAGTTTAAATGAATAAAAACAGAAGTTAATTGAATATAAATTTCTCATACCCATTTTTGTTTCTTTTTTTTTTTTCATTTTTGTCCGGTGTACCTAATATATGTCTTACCCCCCAGCCAGAGTTCTTGTAGTGAACACACTGCACTACCAATCTCTGCTTCAGCTCATGGGTGTTGGCAAATGGCCAGGCTGGACACTGCCAGGAACCACTGTTGACTGAAGCACTCAATGAAGGAGATAAGAGCAAAGGGAGACTTTTCAACAGCTCTGGACTCCCTTACACTAGCTCCATAACTCTCTCTCTGTCTTTAACTATGCCCCTCTCCTGTCTCTCAATCCATCTCTGTCCTCACAACTCTAATATAGTAGACATATAGTCTGGGAAACCACTCCATAGTGCTGATTGATACAGTTCTTTCGCTTTTTGGCTTAAGGCTTTTGCAATGAACTCTATGATGGTTTTTCCCACAACTATTTTTGATTTTTGCCGGTGCAATCAAAGAGCAGAGCCACGGGGTCCCACATGGCACTGGAACCCACAGCCCTTTGCTCTGAGCGTTAATCTCCACCAAAAGCATTCCACCCACCCTCAGCCCAACACATTCAGCAGCCACAGCCTATGGTGCCATAGCACTCCCCTCATGGGGACAGAGGGCCCACATCAGTCACGTCCAAAATCCTTTAAACCAAGGCTCCACATCCATGCAACTCCTCTCACTGTAAGGGTTAGGGCCAAGCCTGCAAACCAGGTACATGCTACTGATTCACTACAGGACTGGGTCACTCTCTCACCCACATTACCCCACCTATGCACCTGGGTTGGGGTGTGGGGGGTGGTCAAAGGTCAGACAACACCTGCTGATTTCATAATCAATTTCATTCACATGGACCCATTGCCAGGGCAGTCAATAGAACCAATCACATTTCAGGATCAAATGTGAACATTCTCAGTGAGGCAGAATTCAATACCACCACAAATTCACAAAATAGATATGAGTACTAAAATTATTATTTTTTTTTATCATGCTTTTTAAAAGTGCCATCATATTGCATATCTCACCCATTTCAATTCCCATGGTAATATTGCATATTTTACCTATTTTAAGTTTCATATCACAGGCATTTCTATTTTACTCATTTAAAACCACATTCTGTATATTGCTATTTCAACTATTTGAACTGCCATTTTGATACTGCACGTATGGCTATTCTATCCAGTTAAAGTGACAGTCATACTGGACATACTGTTATTTTATCCCATTATATTGCAATCTTGATATTGCACATTTTGCTATGTTAGCCTTGTGCTCACCATTTCTGCCCCCTGCATCACTGTTTCACCCATTTAATTACAAGTCTCTTGGCCCCCACATTGCTATTTTTCCTATGTTATAAAATGTTGCTATCCCCTGCAGTGCTTACTTTAAATCCCCCATTCTGTGCTTTTCCCATCTTGCCGAGTCTGATAAAGCCATAACTGGCCAAGCTGAAGGGATACATAATAAACCCACTATGGGACTAACAAAAGCACTGGCTTTCAGTTTGCTCAACAGTTCCCTGTCTTCACCCATTAAATTCCCCATTAACATCAGAGAGGGCTTTACTGTGTGTTATGGAGCCAGGTATTACACCAAAGTGCTATTCTGTCTCAGATTTCACTTTAATCACTTCTGTCAGACATGCCAAGGTCATTTCCAAATTTGCTTGTAGCTATTTAGAGCCCCATAACCAAATGATAAATATTAATGCTAGAGAGACAACGCATCGACTGCACATCCCTTTGGAGACCAACAAATACGGAGTAAAGCTATTTATGCTTTACTCAGTGGATTGGGCTATAATTTTATCACACAAAATATACTGTTTTGTATTTGCCTGATAGCAAATTGTTCCAAAGGTGAACCATCACAAGACCTGGGCTTGCAGACCTGTAAAACTGTGGTTCACAACAAACTGAAAAGGGAACCAAAATAAGACTCTAAGAAGTCTGTGTGACTCCACCTTTTGATATGGGGGGGGTGAGGGTGGAGGAAAAGGGATTGTTTTCTCACGGGATACAAAAAGAGGAAGTGATGTAGGGCGGACGTGATCACAGTTAGTTTATCTTCCAGCTGGTAGAGTCAGTATCTTATCTCCATGTGAGCCTGCAGAGCCTTCCGCAAAGGGAATGTGCAATCAGCACCCTGTGATGACCTATCCCCACTTTCCATACGGGCCAAATGAAGGAGATCAAACACACTCTCAAACAAACTATATTAACTGCTGAGATGTGGCTACTCAGTTTACAATGAAATTATAAATGGGTGATTATTATTTTAATATTATTTAATGATATTCATAAAAGATCTGCATTAAATTATTTTCAGTTTAATTAGGCTAAACTTTTACCATATTTTGACAGCAATAAATGGCTTTGCCTTGTGATGACAAAGCCACCTTTTCAGTTCAAAATAAAAATAATCAGTTTTAACTTTTAACTTGGAACTTACACAAGGAGAGATCTCTTTGTGATTGGAACCTGTAAATTACAATTCCTACCTCTGTTCAAAAACATAGAGATCACTGCAAGACATAAAGTTTTTTTTCATGTAAGGGAAATATATCCCATGTATATAATAAAATACAGATAGCGTGCATGTGGACCTTCCATGCAGAGTACCCTCGGATTAGAAAATGTGATATATTCTGCTGTCACTGCACTTAAACTGGATAATTCTGATTGACTGGGCCAATCCAGCTGTATCCATATTAATGCGGGATACCATTTCATTAGCAGACTCAAGTCGAGCACTTTGAGTGTGCCGGAGCAATCAGCTAAAATTTCTCTTAACACATTGGTCACAAAAAACCTATACAAATGAGAAGATAATATCCTGTGATGATGAGGTAGCAAGGGGAAATTATACATTTGGATATTTTAAGAAAGATTTTTATTACGGTTATACATTGAGAATCCTTTACCCTCACCACAGAGCCAACCTCATGAAAGAAGCGCGTGTGAGGATTTAAAGTTGGGGGCAGGCGGGGAAATGTGCGGTGCACAAGCACTTGAAAGAGCGGAACCCTCGAGATAATTAGCGGAGAGCCACAGCGATCTGCTCTAGAGCCAGCGCTCTCCAATTTACATCAAAGCCCAGGACTCTGGTGCAGGGAGCAAATTAAGGCAAACACTCAAATGATGCGCAAAAAAATGAGAGGCTGGTGAGCACCACCCCTGTGAAAAACGAAGAAAATATACACAGGGATTTACACATGATGGCAATGGGGGGGGGAAATTACAATTTAAATATATGCAAAGACGTACATACCAGGCAAGATGAACGTTCATCAGCAGTCAAATCATCACCTTCTTTTACACGACATTGGCTGATCGCTTTACAGTGCACCAAGGCTTATTGTAGTGCAGTCCAGACGTCAAGGAAAATGGGTTAATTTAATGCAAAGAGGCATGTTATATGCACAGTGACAGGTTAACATGGCAGCGAGGATTATGTGATGAAACAAAACTTTGAAGAATCCTCATATATAAGAAATGGGAAGGCAGGGGGGTGGAGAGGGGGGGAGGACATTTGAGCGCATGGAGAAAACCCTTTTTAGAGTGATACATCTCTTCCTACGCAGGGACCCGAGGACCCAGAGAGCTCAACAGTCACACAGAAAAGACACATGATGGTCTCCGTTGTTATCTCCTCTCAGGAGAGCTGGGGAACATTCCCTGCCCTGTCGTCAAGGATCAGGATCGAGGTGCTGGGAGCCACTTCATCACCACCCCCCCTTCCCTCATCCAGTGTGTGGGGGAGGGGTGATGGCTTGCCACACCACCGCCCACCCACAAAAACTTCTATGTACTGTAAAAGGAAAATGATCCTTCGGAAAAATGTTGCTTATAATGACAAGCACAAGTCAAACATCAAATTCACACACACAATGTTTCACCACACTACTGCCCACCCATGAAAAAGCCCTCATACTGCATAAGGAGAATGACTCCTCAGGAAAATACAGAAATGTCTGCTCATAATGACAAGCACAACTCAGACACAGTATCCACACATGCCATGTTTCACCACACCACTGGCCACCCATGAAAATCCCTGTGTATGAGGAGACTGACCCAATGGAGAAATACAGAACTGGCTGATTATAATGACAAGCTCAGCTCAGACACAGAATCAAAAACACGCCAACTCTGACCCCGGTTACCACCTTTCAATCACCTTTAATTTTCTGAGTACGTGGCGTAATGGACATGATCTCCAAGTCCTTGATTTTACTTTTCTTTCAACTGTACTCAAGCATGTGTATGTCCTCCTCTTTCTTGCTCATCTTTTTAGGTTTCTTGTGTGGTCTTAGGTAGTGTGAACATTTTTCAAACAGGATATCAAACTGCAAAATAGTCAAACAGAGATCAGAATCCTTGTTGAAATCCAATTTAGCACAAAAGACATGCAGTTTTCAAAGCCAGTTTTAGGCCAGACGTCCAAAGTCGCCCTGTTAAGACCCACATTCTGTTGTTTATTTTTTTCTCTTCAATTATTTTCCTGGACACAATGTTTTTGTCCACACTCCCTCGTCGTTCCAAGAAATCCCTAAACTGTGAACTCAGCCTACACTGAGATTTCCTCAGAAAGCAGATAAAAGAGGACGTGTGTTCAGAAGAGCCTGTTGTATCACCTCAAGTGCTGATTTGATCTCTGCAACAGTAAAAAAAATTTAAATTTCACTTGCAACTTGTTCCAGCACAAATGGTCTTAAAATATCCCTCCCTCTGTGGGTAGGTAGCCCTGTTGGTTTAAAATCAGAGGGGAAGATGGGGGGTGTGAAAGCAGTGCCAGGTATTCACAGAGCTGACATGGTATAAATCTTCTGTGCATTTATATTAAATTATGAGGTTAATTTTGTTGTATATCTGCATAATTATACAGCAGAGAGGCAGTTTTACACAGCACTCAGCAGCTTTTATACAGAGCAGATAAAATGCCACATCAAGCCCTTTAAAGGGTTTTATGATGAGCAAGGGTGGCGATAAAATGTATACCACATTTTAAGTTTACGAAGAAGTAAGAATATCCAAAGAGGATACACCTGTTCCAACTCAGAAATGGCCCTAATGGACCTCTTACTGAGCCATCATTCAGTATGGCTAGGCATGACCATTAAAAAAAAACATATTTGTGAAAAATATGTCACATCACAGTGTCAGGGAATTTAATTTTCCAAGTGCTCCTCATAAGAAAATAAGAATACATGATAATGTGAATTGGCCATTCAGTCTATCTAGGCTAGTCATTGCCCCACAGTCTGTCTGGCACCCAATACTACATCAAGCCCAGCCCTGAACACTCCAAGGGTTCCTGTGTCTACTGCATGACCTTACACTGTTATTTCCCAGTAGGTCATTGATGTAGACAGCCCAGTTACTGTTGGCCATGCTCCAGAACTGCAAAAGCAGGCCAAGGTTAAAATATATCCAGTGACCTGCAGAAATAAATGCATTGGTAACCAACAGATGCAGCACATTTTGTGCTACAAACTACAGTATATATGCTGCATATATAGAAGGGCATACAGGTGCTTTCAAGCATTATGGAAATTATAGGTCTACATAAAAGCACTGGTAAAGAAAGAGTCAATCATGTATCTAATTGTCTGTCCTCAATCATTTCTGCCCCCCACCTCCACTCCCTCACTGAACAGGCTCTGCAATACGTACAATGCAAGGACAACTAACGCAAGTTATTCAATGTGCATACAGTGACATTAAACACAAGGTTAAACATAAGAAAATGGTTAAAAAGGATATCTGTATTTTGAAAAAAAAAGCTTACAGAAGTACTTGTGTCCTCAAAAGTCCTTGTGCTAAATAAGGCCTTCCTTGTGATCTTTCTTCTCTGAGGATGAACAGTAATCTCGCTCACAAGGAAAACATGGCAATCAGCCCACTAAAGATGCACAAAAACAATAAACACAAGCTCATTAAAATGTATATTGATATTAAAATAATATATCCACACACGTACCTATGCAATGGGCCTCAGACAGTCACAGGTGCAAGACCAAGGAAGAAACATACTACTCTACTCCTGTTTAAGGTACATACCTTGAATTACAATAAACACTGCATTTCAACAGATAATGACAAAAATGTACACTATGTTAGAAATGGCCATCTGGAGTGCAAACGAATTATGTTGACTGTGATGCAACATGTTTCTTTTCTACAGCACATAATTTCAAATTGTGTTACTACAGGGCACACAGTTAAAATGAATCAATGTCAGTCTCACTATAAGAAGCAGACACCTGACACAATGATTCTACTCCAGAGCTTTTGGAATGTGATGAGTTTTCTGATACGTGGGACTCACTTCAGTCATATATATTTCCATTGAATTAGAGCTGCACATTTGCTATGAAGACCACACAAAAGATAAAACTGTTTTAAAGTAGACCACAAAAGACAAACAACTCAAATGCTTTTGCCAATGTCAGGAATGTGATAAGAAGCCAAGCAGAGAGTCAAAGCATCAGATTGTTTTAGACGCTATGGCTGAGAATTTAGCGCTTGTTTTTTTTCTCCTTCTCACAAACATACAAGCGTTTCCTTGTTTTCTTTCTCTGTGCTAATTTATTTATTTATTTTTACTCTTTCATGGATAAAGGGAACCTTGCGGTGTTGAGATACGTCACAGAGTGAGGGAACACTAACTTCTAAAGACAGAATGCTCCCACACACACTCTTCCTTGGATTTCATCATTATTACTCTTACATTGCACAGTATGCCCCCCTACACCCTGCTCTGTGTCTATGGCTTTAAAAGAGGAGATGCAGAGAGCGTTTGGAAAAGATGTGGAGCATGAAAATAGAAGCTGACATGCCAAGGCCAGAAAAGTCCGCCCCTAGCGTCGTCTTCCTCCCCCCTCAACAACATGGGGATCACTTATTTCCAGGTCAAGCGACAACGACATAATCAGACTACAGTTCTAGCTTCACAATTCCACTTGTCCTCTCCTATTATCATGCCCCTTAAGTATATTTTCCATTCAAACAGCAGGGCACACACTGGGTCTGCAAGCTACCTATCATCCTACCAGACGTACAATTTACTATGAGAAAGCACCAAATGTCTCCAAGGCTTAGTTTTCCTTTGAAAGTTTTATTTAGGATAGCTGTACTTATCAAATTTTTATTCTACAGCCGGGGTTTGGGGAAGACCCAGGTGCAATTGAAGGGCTACTAAATGGATTCATACCCCAGTACTGTACAAGGCAGAAACAACACCACGCTGAACAGTTACACAAAGGCAAAACACAGCAACAGCAATTGTGGACAATATACTACAATGAGAGTGTGTGTGTGTGTGTGTGTGTGTGCGTGCATATGTGCGTGTGTGTGTGTAATTTCTTATTTAATCCTGCAAAAATGTCAATGACGAAGAGCGCCTGTGGAAGCATGGAACCAAGACATGGGAGCAAGGAAAAGTGGGAAGAAGGATTAAAACATCTGAGGATAATATTCCCACGGAGACGGGCTGATACCTTGTCCCACAGGAGAAGCTAGGTATAATCCGCCATCAACAGAGACGCTAATCTGCCGCCACCCACCGTGAGGCCCAGGCCCTTCAGACATAGAGAGCCGGCTCAACGGTGCAAGCTCCCAGCATGCATCAGACAGTCACAGGTGTCACTTAGACACATATTGGCAAGAGAAAATACAGAAATAGTCATTATTCACCCAGCCCAATAAAAATTTCTTTTTATTCTAAACATCAGCAAAAAGTTATTGGAGTGATTAACTATCACAGTAGTACAAGTTCTCTATTTGCCCAAGGCCTACAGCCATACAGACAGGCAGGCAGGCAGGCAGGCAGGCAGGCAGGCAGGCAGACAGACAGACAGACAGACAGACAGACAGAGATTTAACAGATACAAAAAATGCACTATACAAGCAAAATGTCTTGTGATAAAAAAGTCAGAAAAAAAATATTCAGATGGTGGAAGCACAGATTCACTGGAAGTGGGCCATGTGTCCAGTAGAACTCCATCCATTAACAGTTCTTTCTTTGCTATGATGGGTCCTGTATTGGTTGTTGAATTATTTACACTCAGCTGTGATATACTGTATGGGTTGTCAGAGCCCAGCTCAAAAAAAAGAAAAATTCAAATGCTGGGGAAAACCATGTCTATTCCTTTGGGGTTTTAAGTCAGCAGGCCATGCACTGTTACAATGTGTAAACAAGATCTCATTATCACCAATGTTACTGACATTGGTGAGGTCAACCAGAATCAAGTCACTCCACCAGGGAATGTGTGACAACATGGTTAGGGATGCCGGGCTAACCCTGGGCCGAAACAAGGTTAATTTCCGTCATGAGACGTGAAGGGATTCATTAGTGCATGAAATGCAGGAAGGTCAATGGGGAATTTAAAAGCGTTCTTTCAAATAACATTGTACCACACCACTACCCTCTCCCCTAGTCTATGTGTCACATGATCCTTCTCAACTTAACATTCTTTGAACAAAAGTGGTTGCAATTAGTCCATGGTCATGTTCAATACAAGCCGATCGACCTTGAAAACAGCATGTCAATAAATCTATCAGGAGGAAAGCCATTATGAAATCAGGCACAACTAAAATGTTTACCCCCATCCTGCCCTGTCCCTTGTCTACTGGGTACAGAACAGAACAACTAGGGAGAAACAATGTTGTAGTCAAGGATGAGCGAATTATGTGAATGCTTCCTGAAATTCTAGGCCCCCCTGCTTGGTAATTGTTGAGGAGCTGCTCATCCGCTTCATTCAAATGCTAAGGGCATCGAGAACTTCTTTCCCATAGACATTATTTTCCAATTACTTCTCCCTTTTTTAGATCACAGATTCACATATTGCCTAGGGGTATCTATTTTCTCTCAACAAATACATTTCCATTTTAATTAAAACACACTAATTACAGTGCAGGTCTGAGGGGTGTTGATTGAGTTAGAGGTATTACAGGAGCTGGTTAATGAAGAACAATTACTGAAATACTTTTGGACAGCCTCAGATTTCAAACAAAAACTTATTTTAAAAATGGATTTGGTAACTCCCCCAAATACTTCCTGCTCAAAAGTTCTGCCATAATGCAGTTTATGTCAACTTGTGACTCCACTGCAGTGCATCAGTGGCAATAAGTTAAACTTGTCCTGATTATTGATTTGCCCTGGCAAGATCTGAAAAGGGCTCATATTGAATTTCTTAAGGTTACATAAACCACAAAATAAGTTTTAAGATTCAGCAGAAAGTTTCTGTTTAATCTTCACTTCTTCAGATGCTCCTGAATTGGAATCAACATCAATGGATCTAAAATTGCTGCTAAGCAAAAAAAAAATGATAATTATATTTTGTTCTCTTTGAAGAGAACTCACAGATGCAAAATCCAAACCTCATCAGGAGCGATAAACTACTTAGTAGTTTTTGCAAATAAATGGACAATTTACACACAGAAAACAATTAATAATTCAGCATGAGTAATTACAAAAAGTGTAATATGCAATACTTTGCCACAAAGTTCCTTTGAACTTTATGTAACATTGTTTTAAAACAGTGAAGAAATTTAAACAATTATGCAACCCATACAATAATCCCAAGAGTGAGAAATATTCTTACATGTCCTGGTATGAATGCCTAGAATTTCACCAATTTCAAAAACTGAAAGTATTAGCTTATGAAAGAAGCAGAGCGTGAGGAGCCACAGCACCTGGATGTTCCACTGCCAGCAGGCACAGCTGACTGCGCAGAGGCCTGCCCCCAGCTAACTCTCTGGGAGGAGGGGTATCAGAGCTCTTCTCATGCAAGTGGAAGAACTCGCACACACCCATGGAGACCACTTTACTGCCACCAGGACCCTGGTCTGCTTCCCCCCTCCAACCCCTGTGACACTTAACCAAGATAACCACCTCCTTCCTCAACTCAACCCATACTAATTTGCCTTTGGGCTGATAAACATGGTTGAGTCACTGTTGCTGTCTTCTTTGTTCATGATAATGATGTTGCAATTGATTTTTGGTTCCCACACTCTGAAATAAAGTCCATACTGTAAAATCCTCTTCGCATGAGGACACCCTCCTACCTTGATCTGCCTCCTCCTGCAGTGTCAGGGTCAAAATTAATGGACTCTGTTTGCTGGTTTGCATTTCACAAGTCAACACCCATCACACTTTAAATGCACAGCCCCACTGTCACACTATCACTCGGCATTTATAGAAATAATTTGCATTTACCATGTAGTATTTGAATGTAAGATTTAACTGGGTCTACCAACCGTCACTTCTGAAAGATATCTCTCTTTCTTCTGCTAACTCAGCCTACACTATGACCATAAAAATCTGAGCAAGCATTCAGCCACTTGCAGGAAAGACCAATGTACAACAGTGTGGCATGCCAAGTATACTCTGAACCCATTATCTCTTCAATATGTCTGAGGTGGCCTTTTAAATTTCACCTCTTTGCGGTACTATCACAGGAATGTGCCATGAAGCCAAAGCCTCTTATACGTGTGCACCAGCAAGGAAGGCACAGAATATCAGCTTCTATTTTCACTTCAAGGGCAAAGGATTCTACTATTCCACGAGTGGCAGATACCATTGCACCTTCGACTTGGCTTTTTGAAAAATTCCATCTCCTTATAACCACTAAATTCCTTCATTTTTGAGTTGTTTCGCACAAGAATTAGGCCATCTTAGCTTAGCTTAGCTCACGAGGCCAGTAACCACTAAAAAAATTTCTTCAATTCAGGCAGGCAGTTGAAGAGATTTGTGCTGAACTGTTGTACTTCCGAGTGGGATGTGATTCATATTCCCTATGAGCCATTGCCTGTTCCAGCCCCCAGAGATTACCATAGCGGGCAGAACGCCTCCCGGCTATCGGACTCCAGCTGGGCTCTTTGGATGAGTAGCAAGCCAGAAGGCAAACTCGACACCTTGCATTCAGTCACCATGGAACAGTGAGTAGGGGGTTGAATTCCTGTGACGCAGGTTTGCAGGGGTCTTCACAGGATCAAATCTAATTTCAGGTCCTGCTCTTTTACCATAAGGTATAGCCTAGAACTAAGATGGGTAAATGAGCTGTACAAATTAATCAAGAATCATTGAAACGACCTTGGGATGGCCAGTCAAAATTAAACAATAATGCACCCACTCAGTGCCGTAGAGGAGGAAGTTTGCTATTCCTTCATTAGCCCTAAATCTCTTTGTAAACACATTCCCAAAGAGAGAAAGCTCCAGAGTGACCTCTCCCACCCCAAAGTTTAGTGGTGCCTTTCTTGTTTCCTTCCTGCCTGTCTGTTTTATTTTCCCCCATCTTTTTTAATTCAAACTAATCTGATAAAGGCTCACCAAATCAGGAGCAGATGTCCCAGGATTCCACTTGAGCTGCCTTCCATTTCCTTTAAATATGTATAGGGTCAAATATAGGTTAGCCACGGCCCAGTGAGATGCGCCACAGCTGTGCCGGGCTCTGAGGCTCTGGTGAGTTTAAACTGTGGCCCATTGAACCTCTTTTACATTAGGAGCCACGTGCTCTAGTGGCATAACAATATGACAGATGAGGAAAAATTTTGCACCATAAGGCTTTTTTCCCACTAGAAAGAAACCTGTTTGTGTCCATGTGAACTCTGGGAAAAAACTCTCAAGACTCCCAGTCAGGACAGTTTATTCCAATTTGGCAAATAACAGGGAAGCTGTGGGTCAGAGGTCATGTCATGGGCTGGCAATAAAGGAGTGTATTCACTGACCCCAGAGCTCAGTGTGAGAGCATGAATGTTGTTTGACCTCTGACCCCGACATCTTAACAGCAACTCAAAAATATCTCCTGTGCTGGAAGCTCAGGCTCTGTGTAGTCACATAGAGGGAAAAGGGATGCCGATGGGATGGCAACAGTTCAATTCTAGACATGAGGCTTTGATGGAAACAGGAATGTCAGAGTTCAGAACTGACAGAAAGATCACAAATGTCACTGCTCACAGAATTTTTTGAGAGACCGGAGACCAATTACAAAAATCAACAGTCATGTTTCAAATTTAAAATATAATATTGCTTAAACATAAATGTCTTTTTTCTTCCTAGTTCCAACTGAACAGGAGATAAACAGTTCCCAAAAAATTTGATAAAATACAAAAAACATTTAAACCTTTATCACTGTTATTTTTTCACCTTTTGAAAGTGGGTATTTGAAAAACTCCATCTTCAATAATTCAGGACAAACCATAGCTCTTTGAACCATATCTGTGGACTTCTACTGACAAGAGGGAAACCCTTAAAACTCTGTTCTGACATGTTGCTCTGTAAAAAAGGATTTCTTACATAACCTCAGTCACAACATCTGCACCGCCTCTGAATCTCTGTCTGCCCAACAACTTCACACACTAAAAACTCACATTGCTAGGAGACTAATTTCTTTCTTCAAAGACGATGAGAATAAACAATCTCCTTTCATTGATTAAAATCTAGAGATAAATCTGTCACTCTCTGTCCATTCAGCATTAGAGATTCTGAGATGAAAAGGAATGCGGATGCATCCACCTGTCCGTGCGTTCACTGTTCAATTTAGAAGAAAACAGGGTGTCTACCACTCTAAGAAGAGGGCAAGTGCTGTATATATGGTGTGTATTTCATTCTCGTAATCCCAACCTTTTCAAGGTTTGATATTCAGGTAAATTTGCAACCACCCATCTGGGTCAGGGGCTTTAAAAGTTACTGGCTCCAACTTTGTAGCCACTCAAAATATCAGTGAATTTCTATACTACTTAAATGGGTGATCAGGCCTATTCATATTTTTCCCATATAAGGTCATAGTTAAATCTATGCTGATTCCTGGTGATGGATTAAATCATTTTAACAAAAAATAAACATGTCAATTGTCAAAACTAGTGTTTTTCAACCATGTTTCTGGGGACTCATTTTGTCTGCTGGTTTTAATTACAGGCAATTTGTTGATCAGTTAAGGTTGTTAAAAACTTCTCTGCATTTTTAAAAATTTATTTCAATACAAAGTTTATTAGGAATCACTTTATTTTTCTATTCAATTTATTTTAGCACATAGACTCATGCAGGGTTGGCCTGTTGCCATTACCTCTATCATTGGCCTTTTCCCCACAAATGGTTTAAATTCCATGACCAGCTGTCCATGATTGCAGCCCTTTGAACCCTAACCTCTTTATATTCAGGCTTGTATCTTTCAGTACTTGAATTGGATTAAATATGTACTTGAAATACTTCCAACACCTTCCATGATACCATCAAAATTGTAAAGCACTCCTCCCTATTAAGCAAGTAAAGATTTTCATAAGCACTTCAAATAAAATACTTGCCAAAAGTCTATCCAGTATATATGTGTATTAGTTCATTATGGAGCACAGTAGAGACCATAAAGAGTCAATACAGGCTTTGCAAAAGCAACTATCTGAGGCAATTGAGTCAAATGGTGGGTGGTAACATGTGGGTGACTCATAGTGGGGAAATTCATTTTTTAGTCAGTCAGATAATCACTCCTGTCCTGCAAACTGACCTTCACCTTCAGTGACATTACAGAGAACAAACCACCTCACTGAGAGGGTCCAAACAGTGAGCATTGTATTCACCACATAAGATGTCCCAAAGACTTCAATAATGAATCTTGCATAAAAAAGTCACATAAAAACTAAGAGACACTGGCCTGAATTCAAGCAAACATTTCTGTGTAAATCTGAAAATGTTACTTGTTTTCTGTAGCATAGTTGAACATGGTTTAAAGAAGTCAACAAATAAATAAAGTGGCCTTTTTGTGAATACACAGAAATGTCTGTCTACAAGACAAGAAGCATCTTAATAGTCCTAGTTGGCAAGAGCTTCATATGTCCAATGGCACACTTTTCCCTAGTGCTCGATCTCAAACACCCTATTGACTGGAAAACCCAGCAGATCTCAGCGCAGAATTAATTTTTTAGGGAGCAGCCACTAGTGCCTTTCTAAATTGCCATTCGTTTAGTCATCCACAGCCTACTGGTTTAGAAGAGTGTTAGACCAAAAATACGAGAGTGCATTATGTCAACTAATATGCTTTTAGACAAGAGAACTGAATACAGACTGCAATTGTGGTAACGGAGGAATTGCTTTCAGCAGGGGCCTATTTTGTTTAATTTATTTTGTTTAATTTTTAGAGCAGCAACTGCAGAGTGCTCCTCTTTTCATGCATGACTGTCTAAAACAAAATAGATTTTTTTTAACTGTTCACCGTTTTACTGTACTGTCATTTTTAAAGTGTTGTTGTGTACACAATGTATCAGTGTATGCTCCTCTCTTGGTCCAGTCAGCCTTGAAAAAGATATGACAATCTCAATGGGGCATTCCTCTGTATAAATAAACTTACTGCCTTGAAATTTGAATTTCAAAACCCTTGATGCAGATGTTACAACACAGAAAATGTATACTATCTGGAAATGAGTCAATGCCATTTAATCAGGAGGATTTGGGAAACGTTAGGGGTAAACTGGAGGCAGGGGGTGGCTTGATAACCTACCAGGGATCCTACATTGAAACCACATTATTCACCGTGTTTTGACATTCCAATAACAACCCAGTTAAACTGGTTTCCCATCTGTACAATTTTGCAAGATATAAAACAACCAAATTCACAGTAGCACTGCAAATACCATCACAATGCTTGCCATGGGCGATCACGCCCTGAGCGTCTTTCAAAAGCCAAATTGTTGAGACATGTCAAGTCTTACGTAAAGTAACGTACCGATACTGCATGTTGACAATAGGTAAACGAGCTATGCCTCTCCTTAAGCAAAAGTTGCAAAAAGTGGTTTGACTTCAATTCTCGATAACAATTTTAAGGAGGTACATTTCCTACTACTTACAATTTTTTGTTTGGTTTGTTAGGAAATAAGTTGAAATTGTTGTATCAGTGCTGGCAAAAAGTGATGCTGCCCTATCTGAATTGCATCTCAGAAGCAAATATTTCTAATACTCACCATTTTCAATATGATATCTATATCAGTCACCATATTTAATATACTATACTATAACTGAGCAGCTCAAAATGAGAGTTTATGATATTCAGTGATTGCTGTGTACCCCCCAACCCCTCAAACAATTGTGTCATGTTTCTTTTCATCCCCAGAGAATAATTCGCATTAAGCCAGCCTACCTAAGCCAGCCATCCTATAAAAGCACATGTCACTTTATCCTGCACACAGTAAATAGATATATGGCTGGGATGAAGTAAAATCTACAGTGATGGGGTTACATACAGCTGACCCTGTCATAAATAGAACTATCACAAGTCACATGACTTATTTGCTGTAAGATAAAAGCCCTCTCACCACTGCATGATGACTCTCAAAAACCACCAGCACAAAATTAATGAATACTATTTTTTTCCTTTCCAGTGTCCTGTATATAAAATGTAGTGCCGGCCTTTTTATCTGCATGGTAATGGATCCATAGCTATTTGCTGGTGATTTTCAAAATGCATTTTAGTCAGACCATGCAAGGGGATGATAATGTGCTTTAATATAAATCCTTTTTTAATTCAGAAAAGAACAAGAAACTGAGGAATGATTTCAGTCTCTTTCTTGAGGTGACATTTCATTCATGTTGGCTGCTTCTGTCTTTGGTTGGCTGTCTGCCATTTTCTGCCTCCACTAGACTTCTTATTCATTATTCATTGCTTCTCCTTTCCATAAATATTGTTGATATGGCTATTTATATCAGGATTGTGTGTCATCATGCTTGACTGACTGCATATGCTTCAGCAAATATGTCAATTTATGAACACCAACTGTGTGTCCTCTGTGATTTCACCGCGTCTAAAACTGTTCTCTCTCCCTGTCTGTCTGTCCATCTGTCCTTCATTATTAAACCAGTTAAGGAGGAAGACTTTGTGTAGCTCTTTGTAAAATTTTCTTTCTAGCTGGACTTAAAGTTTTATAATTAAAAATAAAATGTTTTTCTTGCTAGTCTTATCAATTTGTGGGTAATGAGTTTATTTTTTCTACTAAAGCACATCTTTCCCATTTTCACATTCTAACCTGCACCCGGAATGGAAAGATACTAAAATTATCCAGTCATTGTTGTACGTATCTGAAACATACTATGATAGTCATCAGTTAATACACAACTGGAAACACCACGCTGAAGTTGAAGTAGAGCTTTATACACGAACTGGCTCACATTATAGGTTTTAGTCAATTATTGATAATTTTTGCGCACTAATATTAATTTTAACATCACTATCTACACTGGTAATGATTGATTTGAAAAAAGATTGGGGAAATCGGTAAACATTATTTTTTGATAAAATAAGCATTGATTTACGGCAGCTGACTAATGAGTATTTCAAATTACCAATTAGGCCTGCGGTCGTAATTGTAAATATATGTGCTTGATAATTATATGCTTGAGGAGATTTGTCGCATTGGTATATGCTCAAAAGACATCTCAGTCATTGAAATGCCATACCGTAAAAGACATAGGACGTGTTGACGGACTGTGATTTCGTAAAAAACTTCTGTCTCGTTCATTCTAATCCTTTAAATTGTGTTGTTTCGAGTGGCTCACAATAAAACGTATAAAATAATAAATAAAACTCCAGAATTTTGAAAACATACAACTATCATTAACAACACACTAGACAGCCGTTTACATACACCAAATAAGATAGGGCTACGAATTTTGTTATCTGTATTAATGTCCATTCCACTCGTCATAATATCTTGTTTCACCTTGGATACCACTGTGGTTTCACTGAGGAACAAACGTTTGATTACTATCGATTATTTGACTCTTGTTCTGCTGTAACTTGCCCAACAACACCTGAAGAGTAAGATACACCTAAAACCGATGAAAAGCGAAGCAGCTAAACCGACGTGACAACGAGTTTTGGCCAACCACAAGTTGCCAATGAAACATTTTAGATAACGGATGTTAACTCGCCATCAGAATACTGTCAATACATACGTGGATATTTCGTAAGGGACAGGGGCTTTCTCGTACACATGAAGGGCTAGCCTATCTATTCATTTGTGCATGGACCGTAGTACCTAAGTCTAACAATCATTCGTGCTAAACTGAATTTAAGGGAAACTAGGTTTATGTTGCCATTTGAACAAAAGAATGCGGGTAACTCACTACAGAAGCGTCATTTTAGATTACATGAAAATGTTGCATGTACAGGTCATACTAATGAAAGCACCTTCAAAAGCCACTACAGTTCCGACCTACTGGCAGTCGTAAAATTTTGACACAGCCTACGACCCACTCCACCGTTGATTCATTTCACTGCGAGGTCCAGTTCATTTAAACTGCAGTGTTTCTGCAATGTTGCGAAAAGAGCAGCAGATCGCAGTTTAAAATGCAGTCGCGCCTCGTGCAACTCGGCGCATGATTGCCAAATTGCCACTAGACCGCATACCAACATGTAAGACGATAAATTACTTGGTTGTTGACATGTAAAGTGGATTACCGTTATCACCACATGGCTGAACTTCTTGAAAAGTTGAAGCACTGCAATGCGCCGCACCTCCATAAACAACTTAAAATAATATAGATTTATTCGTGTTCGCGCAGTGTTCATCAGAAAAAGGAGATGCTCAGCAGAGTACAATGAAATCTCTGCCATTCATTGCTTAATAATAACATTACGTCTGAATATATACAGGCCTTCACTTTAGACATCATTCTGGTACAACTCCATTTACGTATGCCACGCAGTTCATATTGCCCCATTTTGATGTTAATGCATAGCATTCAGATAGGAAACCATGTGACCCTTTGTGTCAAATGTCAGCTTTATTATAAATCAGTAGACTTTACAATGATACATTTGAGGATGGGAGATGAACATTGCCAAGTCATTCTGTCAAAACTGGATTCCATGTGCCAAGTATGTTGTGTGAAGCATTGAGGTTTGCTTAGAAAAACTTTGTTTTATCCATTTCAAGCCACATTTTTAAATGAAAAGTGCACTATTCCAAGTCCAATTGTTCCAATTTGTTGGATACCAAATATGATTGATTGAATGAGCAAGAGACATTTATTCAGTCACAATTATGTGGTCAAGGAAAATAAGAATTCCAGATGCAGGAACATTAAAAATTGTCCACATCTTTCTAAAATAGTGACATTCCTAAAGATAAGAGCGCCCTCTAGTGTGATTAAAAAAAAAAGACACTACTATAGTGCAGCAAAGCCACTGAAGAGACTCGGTGCCACCAAGTGTTAACTCATCGCATTACTGGTACATGACAAAAAGTCATCCTTCTCCCAATGCTTGTTTTCATTATTCAATCAAGCAGAAATAGCACACAAACATCAAAAGACCAAGTCATTTACCACACCAGGTTACTGATGACAGATTTATTGGGTGAAGAGGTTCAGCTTGATTGACATTTAACTCACTCCACTGACACCAATAACTAGTGACAGTGACAGAGCTGAGTGGTATATACACAGTACAGATCAACACTGGGCATCATTTGTTTTGGTCAGAAGGGACAGCACAACTTAGCCATAAACTTTTTACTCAACATCTTAAGATTTGTTTGCAAAAATAAAACTATTTTCAAAGAGCTTCCTGAAGCTGGGGCACCATTAACCGGCCACCTACAGGTCTACAGTGGTTCCAGTCATGGCATTCAGGCAGGTGTTTACTGTGTGATGCCAATGACTCCACAGGCCAGACGACTTCCAGCGTTGCCCGTGTTCAGGCTCTCGTCATTACCTCCTTTTCCCAGGTCATCAGCCTTCTCGTGGATCTGTGACAGATGAAGGAACATTTAAACTAAGGAACAACCAGCAGTGGTTTACTTTCATACATTAGCCCCAATGATTACACTTATTTTTTATCTTTACACATTTCCTTTAATTACAATATTACTGTTACTGTTCATATACACATTCCTTGTATACAAAGACCTTGAAGGCATATACAAATATAAAAAGGTGAAAAGCCAGACTTGTCCCTTACCACCATGGTTCGTCCAATGATTGAGAGAGGGCCATTCAATGTTAACATTTTGTCCACGATGTTGATTTTTGCTACACTGTCTGCCCCTGCTGTCACATTGCCCAGGTCTCCAACATGCCTACAAATACAGACAGACATCACACTTTGAAACCGTTTCTTGTAAACTGGTCAAAGTCATCACTTCCCAGCCAAGCCTCAGTCAAAGTTATCATTACCAGAACACTGATGCCGAGGACAAGAGATACGACACTCAAAAGCAGGTCATGTATTTACTTACCACAACAAGACATTTCAATAATTACTAGTTTCAAAACATGTTCACTAATTCTGTCTGCAGTTTATGTCCCAAGTGTTGCATACACTGCAGTTTCTCTTTAGTAATTCTGGTGTCAAAAACATCCCAAAGCCAATCAAAACCACCATTTCTTCAGTTCCTCTAATGTACCCAGTCATATGGAAAAATGTATTGTATGGGAACAAAAGCTATGAAAATGAGTATGAAACAGAGTGGCTTGTCCTACTATCGGTTAGAGTCTTACAGAACATGCCCCAGAAGGGATTACTTAAAAGCCAATGTTATTCACCAATCATTGCCTAAACAAGTGTGTTTGGCATCCTTTGTACTCCCTCCCCCTACTGCAGTCACTCAAGTGCAGCTGACAGCCCCTCCTCACCTGACTTCATCATTTGGACCACCATGGGTCTTCTTGTGCGGGTTGAAGTGCGGGCCAGCACTGATGCAGCCTAAAGAAAGAGGAACAATTTACTTAAGGCACTGCCCACTGCTGACCAGACAAAGACAACATTATTGTCACATTTCATGCTTTGTATATGCCCTTGAAAAAAGGATGCAACAGAAGAAAAAGTTACGTTTAAATCAGATTGTGAAACAGGACATCCCCCACAGCAATTGAATACACTGCTAATGGGTACAACAAAATGGCATTCACACACTCAGTACATCAACTCTAAAACTTTCCACACTACAAAAAAAAAAAAAAAAAAAAAAAAAAAAAAAAAAAAACACACCCCATACATGCCCTAACACATGACAGCACATGGAGAGGCATAATTTTATGCCAGCAAGCATATGCACATGCCATAACTGATGACCATGTCTCCTATGAAACACTACAAACACTTGTAGTTATATTCTTGAGTATGTATGCATCGCCTGAGGCCAAAACAAATAATCCTGCACAATATGATTGAATAATAGATAGTACTGTTCTGATGCTCAAAAAGAAAATGAGGGTCCAAAATATGAACAGACAACAATCTTTCATTGGCAACAATTATTTATTAGTGTTATGTGCATCTGTGTAACCACAACCTTTATTCAGTTGTGCTCTTGTGGTTTTTGGTGGTAAAATACTTGTTCATACAGTAAGAAACATGCAAATCAGAATGACTTTGCAAATCTGAGATGCATGCTTGACGAAAGAGAGAGGATGCCTGTATACAGGAGGGGGTGTGTATAAGGCAAGGGTGTTGTAGAGGCCAGTAGAGGAACCTCACCATTTGTGTTGTCCCCAAACGCGTGAACATGGAAGCCATGGTCTCCTGGAGTAAGGCCCTTGATCTCTCCTGTCACCTTGACAGGGGCAGAGTTACTCTGAAGGAGAAAGAGCCATGCAGTTAATTCAATTAATTTTGGAACAATTTAAGCTGATGCTAGGAACAAAGGTGCATTCAGTCAGGAGTTGCAAAGTTGTGTCAGGACTGGGATGTAGTATCATGAGCTTTGACAAACATCTGACCAATAGTACTGAATACGGAGTGTGGTAGGAGTGGTCAGAGACTAATATGATAGATAAGTTAAATGAATCTAGGGGTGTATAAGGAGGGAAGCCATTTTCAAAGCAAAATGCATTTATAAGGCATCAGGAAGCCTGATGGCATGCATAAGTCACGAGGACAAAATGACCTTTGGAAATTTCCGACTTGGAAATAGACAGGATGAACGCATTTGTTTTTTGTCCCTTAGAAAGAAAGACAGGTTAATCAGTCAATTCAACATAAATTTAATAATGTGTTTTAAATTAGTTATAACCTCACAAGTACATTATTAATGAATTTGCTCGTTGGCAAATGGTACATCTAATCTTTTCAGTGATATGAATTCTTCTGTGGTACATGACACAATTAATAGATTCCTGATTCCCTCTTTTAACGCCAAACTACAGCACCGACAGAATTTCTGAGTAACTTACACATCCACAAGGCCTCGCTCTACCGCAAATGACCCACCCTGACTACATGTGTGATTCTTTTCAACGTTGCACTCCTTAGAAAACAGCGCCAGCTACTGGAAGGTGTTAGCCTAGTTAGTCTGTTGATTAATCTAAAATTGTTAATTAAATTTCATATAATTAAACTTAGACGCTTCTGTCTGACAAAGATCTGTAGACAATGTCCTGTCAGCTACTTCTTGACTACTGCTGTCTGGCAAAGTAGCAATCTGGCAGCTAAGCTACAAATCGGCGTTTCATAACAACTACACTAACTTCTAAATGATGTCAAATAAGCGAATGACGCAAATGTGACTTGAGGCCAACCTAGATTCCTAAAATGACTCAGCAGAATACTACACAAGCAAGATCCTGGCTAGTCAGCCAGAGGCTACATTGGCGGTGGCTGAATACAGGCAATGCAAATGTTTTTCTTATGAAATCTGGGAAATGATTTGTCTTCATTAAATAATGTCGCGGGTCCAAAATAACGAAAATTCTAACATAATATAAACATGTTCTGCAACAAAGAGTTATCCAACTAGTTTATTTTAGCGAATTAGGCACCTTACCGGAGCACAAACAACTCTATTTAGTATAACTTGCAATAACGTGCAACAAGTAATGCAGCTGCTTCTGGCTAAGCGTGCATTATATTCGCCAGCAGAATGTTACAGAACTGGTAAAGATGGGGCGGAGACATTAGCTAACTTGCCAGTGTTGTTCAAAGGTCGCCACACATGGTACGCTCAGCAACCTAGCCGCCTATCTAACTAGCTATGACTATTCCTAAAACAGTATTTATTTAAAAATGATCGAGGACAAGGTCTGTAGCTAGCCAACTGCAAATCATTTAATATGGTCCCCTATTTAACGTTACACACATCTAGGTAGGAGACTGTTTAAGTATTCGTTGGTATTGAATCTGTCGCTTGTGCAGCCGGTAACAGCGCGACAGATTCTTGTCCCAATTGTTAGCTAGTTGTCTAGATAGCACTCATGTCACATGCTCAAGATAGACGAGCACAAACATAACTTCGATTCAAGGATTCATCCATCAGACGTGTTGACAGAAACGCTACACCGTGAATGATATGATTTTGCAAAATAGTGGGAATGGCTAACACTGACTATGCTACAACGGTTTACGGGAGCTCTGTCGATTGCATGCTAACCATAGTAGAGGCCCTACTAAGAAAAATATGAGTTATATTTCAATGAAAATACAGTGCAACTTTACCTCTTGCTCAAAGTACACGGCCCCGGTAACTTCCCCGGTACCTTTAAGGACACAGACAGCCTTCATTGCCATTTTCAGGTTTAACAAATGTAGCCGAAGAAGAACACGACTTTGCAGCACTCCAGTAAAAATATAGTTGCAGGAGAAGTCGGCCTTCAATCGCACGTCCAATCAGGGAGAGCGCTGTGACTCCGCCCAGCAGTGCGCAGACTCAGCCACAGCAGTAATGTATGTGAATACGGCAGTTCCTAAAAGTTTTGGAGAAGACATGCAAATTAACGAATTCAGAAACCAAACTTGGAACTGTGGTTAAGGGAATCTGTGCCAACGTGATAAATGCAAAAAAATAATATTTTTGTGTTTATAGGTTGTGTTTATCAAACCAGTCTTTTGTGTGAGTGTATTCCGAGTTAATAGTTATCTGCTGTTACTTAGTATTGTTAAATTAACTCTGTGACAGGTGGTGACATCTAGTATTAACAGCTAGCACCATTAATCATAGGTTGGAATTCTCGTGTACCCTTGTTTTTATGTGTTTTATTCATTGTATCTCCATTATCTAAATAATAGTACATTTCTAATAAGGGTCGTTTTATTCTAACGGGACATTGCCCTTTGTACTAAGCAATTCGAATATTGCTGTCTCCGTATAAATTGATTTTAACTTTCACATAACATTAAAAAGAACATGCTAAACGGATATCACATGTATGCTGTAAGGGTTAAAATGTCAGAGGTTTCAGCGAATTAAAAATCTTATGCGTGCTTCCAACAAATACAAGACTTACCCTTATAAAGAGAAATACGGTTAATTAATGTGTGTAATCTTAAATTAGAACTGTACATGAAGTACATACTGTTTCACTGGATGCACTATTTTCTGTTTCTGTTCCATGCTACGCCAAACAGCCTATTGTATTTTCATGTCTTCCCAATGACGTCATTTTCAAATAACTGAGAAATCATCTTTTTATACTGAACAGCGATACAATAGTAGCAATGTATTGAACACGTGTAAAATGGTAGAAGCAAACACACTGGCTTGATACGAAAATAGTTTATTAAAAACAAAATCCCTAATGCTCAAATGTTGGAGGAGATTTAATTTCATGTCTTGACTTTTTAACTTAAAAATTATAGAAACATCTCATTTGCTATGAGTTGTAAACATTTATAGTTAAAAAACGTTACAGAAAAAGGGCCTTTTGTCGATTTTGCTTGAGTCAATCCTTTCTATACTTTTGTTTGCAACACAAAGGGGTCTGAACAAAACACTTTCCCCAAAAAACTACAAATAGGTGTTGAGTAGCATAAGCATATTTACAGCACTATCAGTTTTCTTTGTCTCTTTCTTTAGTAGGACATTCAAGCTCCAGAGTGGGACGCTGGATCATGGGGGCAGCATTCCATGTCTTCCGGAACACTATTTTTTCCAAATACAGTATGTTTTGAAGCATTAATCTGTGTGTGCCTGCACTGTCCCTTTGCCTCATGACTCTGCCTCTGGAGGTTTTTCTGCAGGTTCAGTTGTTACGCTGGCCTCAGCGGCCTGTGGCTCCAGTGTCTCTTGAGTGGGTTGAGCCATAGGCTCCGGCTGTGCCTGTGGTTGGGGTTCAAGACAGGGTAGCTCTTTAGCTGAGTCCACAGGAGGCTCGGGTTCACGATGTCTGTCAGTGACACCCCCTGCCTCCTCGCCTGCCTCCCTCCGATCATCACGGTCCCAGCGTGTGCTCCTCTCCCGTGTACCTGGCTCTCTGTCCCTGTGCCCAGATGAGGGGCGGCGGCCCCGGTCCTCAGCATCCCGCCCACCTCTCTCACGCTCATGCTCCGGGCTTCGCCCCCAGTCCCTGCGCTCACGCTCCCTCTCCCTTTCCCACCCACCCCTCTGCTCTGTCTCCTCCTGCCGGCTGCCAAATCGGTCACGGTCCCGGCCCTCAGGTCGCTCCCCACCTCGGCCTTCACCCCCATATGGACCCCTTCTGCCTCCAAACCGGTCAGGCTCCCTGTCCCGCCCAAAACCTGGCCTCTCATTCCTGAACGGCCTGCCGTCCCGCTCATCTGCCCCCTCCGATGGTGGTCCCCTCGGGCCGCCGGGCCGGAGGAAGGGGGGACCGTGAGGAGAAAATGGTGCCCTGATGGGGTGTGGTGGGGGCATGCCAAACCCACCCGGGGGAGGTTCTCGGTGCATCATTTGGGGAGGCCCCCTGTGCATCATCTGTGGGGGCATGGGGGGCATGTTGGGGCGAGGTGGGTGTAGGGGGAAGCGCTGCATGTGCGGTGGTGGTACTCCTGGCGGGCGCTGCAGGGGGATCATGCCTGGCCGTGCCCCCAGAAGGCCACCTGAAGGTGGCTGCATGTTCATCACTGGACCTCCCGGAGCACCAACTTGGTTGCCTGTAAGGGGAAAAATAAGGTAAACACCTGACCAACACAGAACAAACCAACTGAAATCTACAACCTGAATAAATAAAGTTTAACAGAATTCCAAACAAGTTACACCATTATAGCACAAAAAAACTAAGTTAAAATGAAATGTTTTTGGACTTCTTTAATGTGTTTTTTGAGGCAGTACCTTGATTCTGCATTACAGCAAAAAACATCCTCATAATTAAACATAAAAGTATGCCATGAATCTTCCATAATGCATACAAAATACTGCACTCAAAACAGCGATAACCGTTACCACAGCAACAGCAGAGACAGAATAAACCTGCACGTGCACGTCTGAAGTCCCAGAGGAGAAACTAACCCATCTGCTGCGGCATGGAGCCCACGCCCTGGTTCATTCCAACCTCGCTGTTGTTCCTGGGACCCACGCCTGAGGAGTCCTTTGAGGGATCATCCACTGAGCTGCCTTGTAGTCCGGCTGGATTGTGGGGAAAAAGCACAGCCAAAGTATTAATAATAATATGAGTAAACAACATTTTCAGGTTCAGTTGCCCATACATTGTTGGCTAGGTGTGTCTCTCTCTACTCTGAGACAGGCTGGGGTAGGTCCAGTCTAATATTACACACAAAAACAGGTCTTCTGTGAAAACTTTGATTTGTTAAATCTGGTTGAATCAATTCTGGGATGGAAGAAAACCCCTGACCCACACCAAGCCTGTCTCATGCAGTACTGGGCACCCCTTTAATCATAGAAAATAAGGGAGGTGATTGGTTAAGGATGGGTGTGCTTACAGGTGGGGATGCTGACAGAGGAAGAGGGAGGAGGGGGTCCAGAGGAACCCATGGGGGGCATGGCACCAGGAGGAAGAAATCCTGCAGTAAAAGAGATTCAATGAAATGATCCAAGTATGAATGAACATACACATATTTGCATCTTGTATTTCTACAAGACAATGTACTTCAGATATTCACTTTTGCAAGTTTTATTCTCTCTCAGTCAGCAGTATATATTCAGTGTAAGTGGGGACAAGTCGTACCCGGAGGCATCTGCATAGGGTTGAATCCTGGGCGCATGAACGGGGGCGGAGGTGGAGGTGGCACCCCAGGAGGGAAGTTTGGTGGTGGCATTGCCATATGTGCAGGGGGGAAAGCAGGAGGCTGAAGGGCTCCAACGGCTCCCATCGGCTGGACGGAGGGCACCTGGATGACAGACACAAATAGAAGACACGTTTGAGTGACTAAAGATACTATCCTCTCAGAAGGAATTGTGTAATGTTTTCTATGGTTTATTTTCCATTGCGCACCTACAAATCAGATCTTCTTCATAGGTATGGCAGGCAGTGCATATAAATTGCTTGGAAAACACATATTTGGATCAGAAGGGTTTCTGACTTTTGGTGCAAGCTCCATACTCAAAAGCCTACATTGCCTGCAAAGAGGAAAGAAACCACAAAACCACTTCAACACTGCCTTCCATCCCAAGCCTCCGGGGGCTTAAACTTGACACTCTTGATTTACCAAAAAAGTGCTTGACCATTTCCAAAAGCAAGTAGAGGATGGAAATTCACCCCTCTTCAGCTGGGGTGCAGAGCTCTAATCCTTAAGGGTAGCAGGGTGTCTGCTTTCCAAATCATATGCTCTTAATCAAATCAGTTCATTTCTTTATTCAATGAAATACCCCTCTCTGAGGAATTCTGTCCAGTTCAGGGTACATAAAAGCACCAATTAAACACAAATTTAAAAAAAAAAAAAAAAAAAAAAAAAAAAATTTTAGCCAGAATGTTTTGCGTAATTAAATGGTTACATTAGTATGAAGTAGTGATGCACATTGTAAGATGGTAACCAAAACCATGTGTCACTGACTCACAGGGCAGAATACATCTCTCGATCTAAACCTGAAATGTAAAATGTCACTTTGAGCACCAAGTATAACAACCACATATTATTAGCATTAGAAAAAAAATGCTAATCACCATTTTAAGTATAATACATTAATAGAAAACCCGCACCATCATTTGTGTACTGTTGATGGTTCAATACACTGTAACCAATCCATTTTTATTCAAAATGTGATCATTCAAAAAGTACATTTTACATCAAAAGCAATTTAATAATAGAACAGGTTCTCATTTTCTGATTTTTTAATGACAGAAATTATATCCACATGGTACGAGTACAGTTAATTACACGAGCTTTAAAAAAAACTCATGAGTATACCAAGCACTAGTGCAGTGGTTCCCAAACTCAGGCATGGGGATCCGCCTGTATGCAAGTTTGTTTGAACTGCAGTAATGACCCACTTAGCTGTTACATTTCCTTATGTGGACACTTGCCGTGTCAACTGACTTACCCTCTTAATGCCATATTGTCATAACAATGTATGCATCACTCACATCCTAGGATTTTTCTTTTTGAAAAATGCTTTTATTATCAACAAATGCGTTCACTGTCTGGTTTCCTTACAAATATTATACCCTGAACGGTGAAATCATTTTTAATTGTTGGAAGTGTAGACACCTGTGTCACTGAAACAAAACCATTTGTGAAATTGTTTAATGGCAACATGCTAAGCTTGCATTGTGCGAAAATTGTCAAAGGGAAATTGTGGTAAAACTTAGACATTTTAGGGAACACTAATTATGAGATTGGTGTGCCAAAAATACAGCATACAGAGTCAGCCCACAGGACCAAGTAGAGTACAAGAACTCAAGGATGTTTGTTTGCAGGCAGAAAATGGTCAGTCTGACAACCACTAGATTTCTTTCTGACCTCCTTTTTGACACATCCATGTGGTCATGGTCATTGGCCATTCTTCTGTTAAAGGAAGTCCAGCGGGGCCTGTGGGCATGTTACAGCAGTTTCCCTTCAATGTAGTCCATCATGTAGCTTTTAACCTCATATTATTTTCCTATTCACTCATATGTAGATGTCTGAGTGAAGCCCCCAGTTTGTATGTTGGCAAACTGAATGATTAGAGTGAACATATGAATTTCACATTTCTCAACAATCCTCCCCCACAAACTTATTTTAGTGCATGTAGACACACTTCTGCTTAAACATTGCAACATCTCCTTACTGCTTGCAAGCTATAGTTTACACACTGCTATTAAGTACTGTATTTGTAGGACAAACGCAAGTCATTTAGAGATCAGTAGTGGATTTAAAGGCCACAGGAAAAGGCAATGATGCTGCTGACCAACCTCTGCAACCTACTTTAGCAGTTTTTAGTTTTTTTTATTTTATTTTATTTTAGCGGGTGACCGTTCAAAGCAGATTCACTCCAACTCACAATATGTATATGAACAGCAACTATAGCATCCATGCCATCCAGTGACACCTACACTCCACGAGTAGCAGAAGAATGCTTTGTATTTTTCTGATAACTAATGTAAGGACCAGGCAACCCAGTACTTCTAATACTACTATTAAGGTTTTTAACACAGACAACGATTACACTGGCTGTGATTTAGGTTAATAAAGACAATAACATTTCTGTTCAGGCAAGACACTGTGAGGAAACTGGAAGTATTTATAGAAATGCATGTTTGTTCATGAACACTTTCTTCACAATTTTACATTTACAAGTCATGAAAGATGCTGAGTGCACCAGTTTTTTTAAAGTCATATTTTCTATAAACACCACGATAAAGTGAGACTTGGGGGCTTTTCAACACACTTGGATCCATGGGCTGTGTAGACAGATAAAAATGAAATCGCCAAAATGCCAGCTCTACACAACCTATCCCCACCTGACCTGCCAATTTTGTTATCTGTGAACACCACTGTGTCTTCAATGCACCACTTTAAGTTTTGCCAGGAGGACTTAAATATGTACACTGAAGATTGGGAACATTCCTCAAATTATCAATGCTGAAAGTAGCCGGCTTAAAATTACAGCTGCTTTCGGTTCCACTGCATGAACATTGAGGAATGGAAATATTTTGGAAGCCGCATTCAAAAATGACTGAGGTTTGTCAAACATACTGTGATCAGGATTGTTACTGCAGGAACTAATGAGGGGTTACATTGTGCCTTCTGCATCATACAACCCTGGCAACAGGTAGGACGGTCGATGTGAAGGCACCAGAAAGTCCACTTCTCCTGGATTCCAGCACTCACCTTGATGAGGCCTCACATGAAGCTCGTGATTGTAGACCTCAGCGCTTCTGAGGACCATTTATTTTCAATGGTGATTTGCTTTCATAAGTATTTATGTGGAGGTAATTACAGATGAACAGAAGTCTCGTACAAACTACAGTTTTTACTTTCCCCAAACATTAGAGGAAATCATGTTCTCCTCAACATTCCCATAAATAAGATGCAGTACAAGTTCCTGCAAAGCAAATCTTCCATTCATAGTGCTTGCTCAGAATTTCTTTTCTGGGCAGAAAATGCCAGACAGCTGCCCTTGAACCGCTTTAATGCAATGAAAGTATTGTTGAATGCATGATACAGACATTCACATTCAATATACACACAAATAACACAGATAATCATATAATGTGCAGCCCAGCATACAGAGGTAGGTCTAGCTCTAATGAACACACGTACATCATCTGCACTGCTCGGCAGTACTTAATTGCAGTGTTTGGTTAGTGTTATTTTCATTGAAGGAGTGAACTCCACACACACACACACACACACACACACACACACACACACACACACACACACACACACACACACACACACACACACACACACACACCTGTTGAACATTTGCGAGGAAAAATGTGGCCTTTTAATAGGAGAGCACCAAACAGCAATAACAGTTCTAATGTGTTTCACCTGAAATCCAGCAGGCTTTACCTGTACAGGAGCAGCAGCTGGGTTCTCCTCCACCTGTACAGACTCTGTACGACCGTTCTGCGCCACCTCATCAGGCCTCTCTGCATCAATCACTGTGGCCTTCCACTCTGCAGGAGACAGGTCAGGAGTATGGCCATTAACAGCCACTACCCATACAAGTGGCACCAGTCACCCACACTGTCTGCGCAAATGGCAACAACACATACTTGTCATTCACAAACTGTTTCTATACAACTTGCACAAATCAACCACAAATACTTATTATTTATACAAGAAGGAACAGCTACGAACCAAGCACACAATTTCTGACAATAAAGGAAGTTGCATTGACACAAATCTTGTCACTATTAACACAAAAGATACCATCAACAACAAATCATATACAAACATCTACTGCCCAAATAACAGATATTGGTCACACAGAGTAGTACTACACTGTTTACAAAACAATTAACTTGATAAATTCTAATTAACTGAATAGTTTAGCTTATGGGAATACATTTTGCAAAGCCATAATTTAAATTTTAAAAATATATTTTGATTTGAAGCAGAGAAATTACAAAAATATGTATAAATGGAAAAATAACCCTTTTAAATGATTCCTCTTAGTTGAGGTTCAGTGAACTATTTCTTACAAATAAGTATAACATTGTCTCTCAGAAAAAATAGCATGAAATCAGGGCTTATATTCACAAATCATCTCGTTATTGTTCATATTGTTCACTATAGCTTCGGTTAGGATGTAGACTGGGGAAAACTAGTCTTTGATTAGTGAACCCACTAGTGGTCGACCGAGAAATCAGTCGGCCTATTAATCAGGCCGATATGTGGAATTTTGAGATAATCAGCATCAGCCGATGCCTGTGCTCACAAGGCCGATGAACAAAAAATGTCTGCAGACGCATCTGCAGACAGGCTTGTCAGTGTGGCTGCTGTGGAATGATGTTAACGCTCCCCCTTGTGTCAATTTCGCCAATCTACAATAGATACTTTGAACTTGAACTTTGAACGGGCATACGTAAGTGGGCGCTGTGGAACAGTGGGAAATGTGCCAATGCTGGATATAAGGTTACCTGAATGAAAATGGTATGACTAAAATTCCTAGCTTTCAAAGCTCAATATATTTAAATGGTCACTCTTAATGACATATACAATGTTTACTGTCTGTACAATTAGATTGATTCTGGTCTTTTAGTGAGAAAATGCGAATAAGTTGGGAATTGTAATGGTAGCAAGCCTTCAACCAGCTAAACTAGCCTACAAGGCTCAAAAAAACTTTTGTATGGGTGTCCCCAGCCCCCACTCCTACTCCCAACAAGCCGGGGTTGTAAAACATTTATCAGATTTGTAATTTGTGATGGTTGGGGGCCAGTAATCAAGTGTCTGTGAAGCCTTTCATTTTTGGTGAGTCTGTGGTCTGCCGTTGTTAAGTATGTTACATAACATAAGCATATTTTCTTCATCAATGGCAGTCATATACATGATCATGCAAGTGTCAAAGTTTGCCAGCAGTAGAGTAACATTAATAGCCAGCTAGCCGAACTATGCTCATGTGGGCAAAGCCAGCAGCACCTGCTGTCAGCTGAGGCAGAGAATGAAGACAGGACTGATGAACCTCTGTCTCAAGTCAACAATCTGCTATCTTAAGCGATTCATTTGATAGTTACAAGATATCCAATGTTAGTTACAGTCATTTGCATTTGCTAATCGGCTAGAGATAGCCTCGATTCAACAAATGGGCTTATGTTCACAGGAGTCCGATAGCAAGCATGACCGTTATCAACTTGCCAACAACATTTTGGGGAATAAACATTATGGGTTTCTAGTTTGTGTTCGTCTTTCTCCCCGAGTGCGCATGTGTGCGTGTTTGTCCATGCTTCAATTCACCATGCTAACCTGGCAGTGTGTAATGGGAGATAGTAGTGGTTTTGCAGGACAGAATCTCCGCTCTATCACACTGTTGTTACCTCTAGTCACTTGGTAGATTATATGAGCAGGCTGTACAATGCAAGTGAACAAAGTTATTATTTTGTAATGTGTTTGATCACTTAGATTGGCTTTTTGGCTTGTAACAGAGTCTGCCAAACAACATAAACATACAAAAAATGCTTTAGGACAATTTTGGGAAGGTGGTGAAAAAGTTATTTTCGAGCCCTGTACTGTAAGCTCTCATGCACCCTGCTATAAATGTTTGCCTAAATTTCCTCAGTCATCAACGTCTTTTCTAAATGTTAACACGTTTCTCCGTCCTAAATGCCAGCAAATCTAATCTAAAACTGTTACTGGCTACCTTTAAATATATATATAATGTACAGAATAATGCAGTTGAATGACGTCGCTTCTGACATACTGTACCCCACTCTCCCTTAAATACCAGTCATGTTCTACAGAAAACACTACTGCATAACCCAATGTATTTTTCTATTTCATTAATTAATTAAAAAATTCCATCTAAAACAAAATGTTACTGGCTAAGATAACCATGAATATTAGATTGTAATGTACATGGAATAATGGAATTATACATGACTTTTCTTTGTTTCTTTTGACAGAATTCTAGTCCCTTATGGGAAAGTTTCTCCATGCAGCTCTCAACTGGGACTAAAAACAAAGAGATATGGGCGCATATGGGCATAGGTTGTAGGATGCAGTTACCTGGACAGAGTGTTTCAGAGTCGAGCATTCCCCCCTGTCGAAAGCTATCCAGATCCTCTGTTTTGACTTTGCTCCAGGGGATGTAGGTGACTCCCAGCTCCACATCCCAGTACTGTTTGTACTCTGGCTTGATGCCCTTGTTCAACGCCCACGCGATCTGCCAGTGAGAGCAAGATAAACCACACTCAAAGCATCTCATCCAATCACATTGAGAGAGGCATGAGAAGGGCCCTCCTGGCTACTCTGACCAAAAATTTAAGTGACCATTTGCCTGATTTTAGTGAAATGCGATGTCAAATATTTTAGTTTACACAGGAAAATCAGACACTAACCCAACATCAAGACATGGTGCACTTTAGCCAAAAGACTGAGAATCCATACACTTGTCTATCATACCAAGGGGGCACAACATCAAATCATTTATTTGCAGATTATGTAAAACACACAGACAGACAAAAACACAAGCACCCACAAACATGCAACCCCATATGTAGAGTGTGCCAATGAACAGTAATAGAACTGCTGCACACTACCTTAATGGCTTTCTGGTTGACTTTGTAGGAACCTCTGCTGAGCTTCTGCAGGGCTCTAAAGGCATCCTGTCTGTGGACCATCACAATGTATGCACACCCTCTGGGAGGGATCATCTGAGAACAAGTGGGGCATAAGAAATGATTACATCAGACTGATTCTGAGCAACCTTTGCTAATAATCTTTATGAATAATAACTTATGAATACAGTGGGTGGAGGCCAGTTCTAGGTAATTTTTGGATGATACTAATGCAACCTGGCAACAAACAGGAAGAATGGGAACAACAAAATTACAATCCTGATGAATTGAAATTGAAAATGAATTTCCAAATAATACAAAGGAAAAATAGTAGAGAACAATGACTTATCCAACAAAATCAGCTGCCCCCATATGTTCACCAATGAAAACTCACATTGATGGACTCGATTTGGCCAAACTCCTCCAGCAGGCAGGCCACATCCTGCTGCTGTGTCCTCTTATCCAGCTGGCCCACCCACAGTGTTGTGCTGCATACTGACGCAGGGAAGCAACATGTTATTACCACCAACAGAATCATCATCATGATCTGCCTACATCCAAGGTTCAATCTGAGATTTAGATACTACAGATGGTAAATAATCATATAATATAAAGGTTTAATATGCAATAATTATAAAATGTGTACAAAGAACAAATTTTGTCACAGCCCATGTTTTGAAAGTCTACTGCATTCTCTGACTTTGGCTCAGCCTCAATAATTAAGCCAAAGCTAAATCAGCTATAATCATTCAAAGGGATCTAGTCAAATTGAAATGCATTTCACAAGTAAACTTCCCAAAATATTTTTAGTATTTTACACATTCAAGCACCAGCATTTAGGTCCACTGTAACTGCTTACACATTCCATACAAAGAAATCCCATAAAATAAATAACTAAGATCACCAACCAAGAATAATCCCTATAACCAAGACTAGATGATGAGTGAACATGTGAGTGTACCGCTGAGTGTGTCGTTTTTAATGCTGGGCAGGCCTTTCTGCCGCCTCTCACGTTCCCTTTCGCGGTCCCTCCTCTCCTGGGAACGTGACCGGGGCGAGTGCCGACGCCGCTCCCTTGACCGCGACCGTGACCTGCGGTGTCGTGACCTACGCGTGCGAGAGTTTGACCGGGACCTTCTCCTCTTTGGGGATCTGGCGACAGGAATAAAAAAAAAAAAAAAAACTACAAATGAATCATTTCAATTTACACTGCTTTTTACTATCCTCAACAGCCAAATGGTCAGCTAGATTTCATTGTTACTCAGCACTTAACAGGTCCATTGCAGCAGATAATTGAACAGTTAATTATTTAGTTGATTGGGTCTAAACTGTTTGCTTACCCCTGATTTAAATAGGAACTGTTTTCTATTATGTGTTTTGGTGATCTTTTTTTCAGTAGCACCAGTATATGTCAAAGCAAGAGCATCGAACTTAAATTTTATTAGAATACTTGTCACCTGACAGAAAAATAAAACAAAATACCTACCAACCACAAGCTTATATCAATATCTATAGGTAACTTGATATGACAGTTGAGCAGTCAGTTTATGCCGCTGTGTCTAAGTCCACACTGACCATCTTTAATGTAATTATAGTAAAGTGTTCATGCAAGAAAAATGTAAGATCACTAAGTTGTTATCAATAATTATATGAACTGTACGATTAGTAATGCACAGTGATCTCTATTCAAAATGAGTGCTGAGAACAAAGAACAAATAAAGGCATGTACCAATGCACACTTGGAAAAAGTGGTCTTGTCGAGTGCAAAATAAAAAGATTGACAGTATGTGCTTGTTGTTTGCTTACTCAATGATCAGATATCACTTATAACAATAAGGTGACTATTTTTAAGAGCACATGTGAATAACTGAACAGAGCCAATGTACAGCAAATCCTAATTCCCACCTGGAGCTCGATCTGGATCTGGATTTTCTGCCATCTGGTCGATGCTTTCCTTCCTTGCTTGAAGGTGGATCTATTTCCATTGACACCTCCTGAATTTAGAGAAGGGAATATGAAACAAACAGGCTTTATTTTCAGTCAGTATTTTGCTGAATCACTTTTAAATCAATGGTGGTATCAAGCAAAGACCAGGTATTTAAATAAGAGGTAGCAACAAGCAAAGGAGTAGCCTGTGTTGAACTCTGGAGAGTTATTCAGTAAACTACACCACCTAGAATGAGCTGTGAATTCCACATCAGCATCAATGCTGCATATAAGCACTTGCTAGTACCATTTTTAAAAGTGTGCTTTGATTGTGAAGAGGAAAGTTCGCCAGGAGTGAAGTACACATCCCCTGACACACCGAGGGGAGGTCAGAGAGGAAGTAAGCTTCAGAAAGCTTTGTTTCTTGCCAAATGAAAAATATTGCCGCTGGAGAGGATTGTTATTTATCCATATACAATGGACTGCTTTGTAAATGGATTTAGAATCCATTGTTCTACAAAGCAAGTTTGGGTCATTTTTGGGATTAAGGTATTGTCTAGATGTAAACACTAATGCTGAGGAAAGCCAAATCTTACAAGACTAAAGGAACAGCTAATAAAGCACACTGTCTCTTACCTACAGCTATACCGCTAGTGATGGTTGCCCAACTGAATTTGCGAAAAGAGAGAATTAAAATGGAATTAATTGCGGAAAAACAAGTGCAAATTATTATAACTTCTTGGTACTATGCTCTCAACACCACCTTCCTGCCTGTCTGAAAACAGTCCTTGAGAAAAAAATGCAAATAATGTCATCACTGGAAAATATTAGATGCAAATCTAAAAGGTGTTTTGGAGAAAATATGAAGCATGGACCACTACTGTCATACAGTGTCCTATCAGATCCATGGCCTCCGCCAATGCAGAGCAATAGCAACACATCTATCTATGCATACATTAAAAGCATTCCCACACCAACATTTTACCTGGCATGGAAAAGTAACACACAGGCCAACACGGTTTATGCCATTTTATCACATAGCAAATAAACAGCCCTTAAGAGGTCAATCTGTTCAGAATTGGGGCCTGGCAAATTAAAGGTGTCCCCGAGGTGGAAATTCTTTTTATGAGCATTGGGCTTTAAAAATGTGGAATGGAGAGTGGGGGATGCAGGGGAGCACGCCCTCACCTGTGCCTGCTGCGCCATAAGCTGGGGGTAGGCCTCGTTGTGGGGTGGGTAGGCTCCGGGGAAAGCAGGGGGTAAACCGGCGGTCTGCTGGGGCATTAGGGGCTGCCCCATGGACTGCATCATGCCAGAGAAGGTCTGGGCGTGCATCATGCCATAGCCTTGCAGCTGTCCATTCGGGGGAAGAGCAACCTAAGTGGCAACACATCTTCTGATGAAACAGGTTTTTTTTCCTGCCATGAAATTTTTCATAATACAAATAAGCTTTGGCAGGCAACTTCATCCAGCCTGGATTAACAATATTTATACTTGAGAGTTTTGTCATTTTAATTATTCTGAATTACGGCTTTCCCAGTAGACAGAATGGATCGAAGATATGAAAGCACTATTTTCTGTAGCATTTATTTTAGTTACATATACTTAAAAAATTCAAATGTCTAATTTGTTCAGAAATACAGAAAAGACAAAAATAATTATTTCAATAAGCAATTTTTATTAAAATGAACCTAAAGTCTCACATTATTGCAGAGGTTCCCCCAAAGAGTAATAAAATTTCAACCCCTCAATCCACCTCCTTTCATTGCCCATGGAAATTCATACCCATAATCACAGTGCCATGTTCCAGCACTGACGCTAACGAGGATGTTGCAGTGTACCTGGTGGGCGGGGTCTTGCGTCATGCCCATCATCTGTGCAGGGTAGTGCTCCATATGTGGGATCTGGGCAGAAAGCTGGGGGTAGGCTGGCTGCTGCACATTCTCCGGAAACCCGCTGTGTAACAGAGCGGCAAATAATGATGTAACTCAAAGAAATCTCATCAAAATTTCCACAGACAATAAAATAATTCATATGCATAAAAAACGTTTGTCGCTTGTCACAACCTGGCTTGGAAATGAAAATGGTTTTAAGGCAGTATTATTTTATTTTTCTACCATATTGACTGTTCTGAATTACTTCTTTATGACAGCATCTACAGTTATCAGCCTTTCCTTTAACCAAGTATGTAAACAGAGAATTCCATTGTCATCTGCAGTGATGACGTAGGGAATCAGTACTTTGGCAAAGAAAGGGACTGCACAGTCGATCTAATGTAATATAATGTGACCTTATGTTGAAGGACTATTTTGTGGAAATATGACAAGAGTGCAATAAGGAATAACATTAAAATGAAAAAAAATAATGCGGCCACTGAGCTCCAATATTACAAGCTCTTTAGTGATGCCATATATGGCGACATAAGCAAATGAGCAGTATCTACATGTGCTTTTCTCCTTTAGCGATACAGCAGCAAACTTACAAAGGAGGAGGGGCTGATGTTGAATCATCTTTCTTGGCATCCTCTGCACCCTCTGGCTCATCATCATAGTCAAACCGGTCAAGAAGTTTCTGGAAAACAGATGCAGAATCGCAAAACAATTACTTTATCAAAGCAATTCCAGCAGTCCCAACATCTTAAATAAACAAAAACAACAAAGAGCCCACTACTGAGGGTGATAAAGCTCTTGGATCAGTACCCAAGAGGAAATGACCACAGGAACTGAACACAGGAACTGACTAAATTTGCTTTGGATTCTGCGATCCCTTTATTATCCCCTTCAAACAAAAAATATGAACAAATAAATTTTCACAACCCTCCCTACAAGTGTCCCTCCCAAGCTCAGCTCCAAGACAGAGAGAAAAAGTGTTGCTTACAGTCACCTTGTCGAACGCAGCCTTCTGCTCGATGGGCTGCGGGATGAGGGGATTGCGCTGTTGGGCAGTGATGGGGGCGGCGATAGGGACGGAAGCTGGGGCAGGAGTGGGGGCGGCATGGTGTTGGAGCTGGGTCATCAGATTGTTCTCAAGCGCAGGGGACTGGGGCTTGCCTGGCTGCTGAAATGTCTGAAGCATCTGTTGGAGCTGGTGGGGGGTCAAACTGGTAATTACAATCTAGCCATCCTTTAATGCAACAAACTGAAACCTCCACCCTGGAGAGCTAAAACCCCAATTAGCTGGTTTTTGGTCTGTTTCAGGACTAAACTGAAGTCAATTGCAGTCCTCATACCTTGATTCCAAACCATACATTAAATGATATGGTAGGCCAGAGGTTCCAAACAGTTGGTCAAGTCTGTATGCAGTACATGTAAAGTACAAATACACTTATTTTTATTAATCAATATTTTAAAATCTAAGGGTATACTTTAATAAGAGATGGAGTAACAAGAAATAAATTTGCTCAGTGAGTGGTAGGCTGGGAAGGCTTGGGAAATATTGTTCTGGGCACTCACTAATATCCAACATGAAAGAGAAGAATAGCCTGTTTGACCGTACTGTATGTATGGGTGTGGAGTCTGTGACAGATTCCTGTCCCAGCAGGAAGCAGTGTGGCTAACCTGCTGGCCCTGGGATGACTGGAAGAGCTGAGCCACGGCAGCAAAGGCATCCGAATTCTGCAGCTGTGGCACAGCAGCCACGATGGAGTTGGCGGTGACTGATGGCAGAGGCTCTGATGCTACTTTAATTGGAGTAGAGGGCGACCCTGTGACATACATAGGTGCAAACATAATCAAACAAAAACATATATACAAGGCCTAGAACAGCTTTGTCAATTTCATCTGTGAGAATTTTCAATTTCTATTTCATATCTCTGTAAAACCCTGAAAAAATGAAGTCTTCTCATTTTAAAAGGAAGTCAGACCATGCAGTGAAATGGAGAACAGAGACGTGCCCACTGTTACCTTTAAAAGGCTTACCTGTGTCTGGAACATCATTCTCCACATCAGCCATGCCCGTGCTGCTACTTGAACCTGCAGCCATGTCCAGCAGGGGCTGGATGATCTCGATCTTAAACACCCCATTCTTCTGCCACAGGTTCAAAACCCGAACGATTTTACTCTGCATGCAAACCAAAATGACACCAGACCAGTCACTGATCAGCTACTACAGAATACGCAAATGCTGCATTAGGAATGATGCAAGCAGAATCCACTCCTTCATGCTGCTAGCATTTAAACACTACTGTAGGTACTCTCAACCATATCTACATAGTCTTTCACCACAGTCTGTTGACGAGGGGTCATGGTGGCCTACCCTATCTTCCGTGGGACACAGGCAGAGGTTCTCGAAAGTGCCCGTAATGTTTTTTGTGAACCTCGGCCCGAAGACATCCTTGTCTGCACCAAACTGATGACGGGATTGTCGTACAATGGAGTCCACCACGTAGAGTCCTGGGACTTTGTATTCTGGCTTGCACTGGAGGAGTAGAGGTGGAATTTATACAACCGTGAGAGAACTTCTAATCACATTCATGAAGAGGAAAGCATTTCAGATCACATTCACAAACACTGGAAAGTATTTTACATCGCATTCAAGGACATGGAAGAATATCAAGCCACAGTCAGTTTTCAGAAGAAAATATTTCAAAAAGACCTGCTAAAAATTAATTACCCTAATAACTTATTTGACATTTCAGAGTCATGAGGTACAGCTGCAGACTACACATCTTTGCTTAAAATGTTTTGTATAATGTGGAATAGTCCAACACTGATGTATACATCACTTGAGAAAATTAAGCCAGAAGTTTGCTTCAAAAAAAATCAATACACACCCCAGGCTTTAAGAAACTAGTGCTGCCTATCTATGTCCTAAATGTACTGTTTATGATATTCCACTCTATACAAATTTTTGCATTGGATTACAAAAATAATGAACCCTTTGTTTACTTACCTTTTTGATGAATTTCTCAACAATCTGGACAACATGCTTGTATAACTAAATAGGGAAAAGATAACCATGAGTAACATATTCTCATCACAGATTGCAAGAACAGATGGAGTCCGATGTATTACTCATTATTGACAAGGCCAATGTGACTGACACAAAGACACACGCATAGCATATAGGTACTAACTATAAAACCACACCCTCTGACTCTCCTGATAAAATAGTAACATATCACAGCAAATGCATGCAGTACATTTCCTCTGCATTTACTTCTACCAACAAAGTACATTCGCTTACCTTGATAGCTTTTATGGCCGATTTTGTTATGGAGATCATCTTTGCTCGAGAAATTGGCGGCTTCATATCCATCAAGGAGAATAACTGTGAGAAGGATTTTTTAAAAAAGGAAAGATTCTGTCAATTACATTTATCTGCTAGCTTTAATGTCCATGTCAAAAAAAATACCAGCCCTTAGAAGCCAGAGTTGAGTAGCACTTCTGTAAAAGGTATGGCCTCTCCTTAGTTCCACATTTGATCATTCAGACAAAAGAAAAACAGAAACACGAAAACCATAATCCACTATTAAATGTTTGTCATGCTTTTCATTCTGTGGCTCAGGAGACCCTCCTTCTGTGCCTCATGTCCAATCAGTGAGCTGTGCTCCTTTTTACTTCACAAAGTACACATCTTGAGGGATGCTTCCAACTTCCAATACTTTCTATGAAAATGTAAAGGGACACTGTCATATCAGGGTGAGGGGCAGCTGCTATAGTAAAACACAAGAGAGTCTAATCATTTGTAAATGTATGAAAGCATAAATAAAAAAGAAAAATGAATGCAGCACTGAAGGCCACTAGAGAGTGATTTGCTCTTTAGCATCCCTGCAGCAACAATTGTGTTATAACCTGCAGATACTCAGGCCTCCCTGCAATACTCCATCATTTTCACTATACCTGAGCTGTAATGTATCACCACACAATAATGTGAACAAAGACCATAGTAGATACAGGAAAAATGTGAGTTAACAGACATGAGAAACTTTTATTTTGCAACCAGTTTTTAAAATTTTTGTATGGACTGTTAAAAAGAACAGGAATGGCATTATAAGTATAAACCAATGTTTAAGGGTTTAGTGAATGCAAAAGAAACTGCTAAATTGATAGCTTCAGGCTACCTTGTGGAATATCAGCAAAACGTTACTGACATTTCCTTTTCCCAACATCATATACCAACACTGCTTAACACCTGCATGCAACCAGTGTATTGTGACACACTTTTGAGGGAACCAGATCATCAGCATCATCATCAAGAAAATCAAAGTGCAGAAAAAAAGTCAATGGCTCCCACATGCCACTGGGTAAGGGAGAAACACAGAGATCAATGACAGAACAACAAGCAAGGTTTCTGTGTTTTTCATCCCAGTGAGTAAGTAAGTATGACCCCAGAATGAGTAACATCTCCACAGAAAAAAAGGTAAACGAGGTTATGTTCTGCGTTTTCCATAGGGAGACAGAGGCTGAGATACAATTACAGGGTATTGAAATGAGTCACTCCTACATTTACACCTGTCTTTCCAAACTATTCTGAAAGCCAACCATTTTTAACTCAACACTTGGTCATGTTGTGTGATTGTTTTGCATACACACTTTGTCTCTGGAGTTAATGTATGTACAAATGGCAGTCACTTGCTATTTTGAAGACCATGAAAGTTGCACTATCACTTGAATGAAGTGAAATATAAATGTGTGCAAGCCTGAGCATTTTACAATAAACACTACCTTCTAAATTTAATTATTCCAACATATAATCACTTCCAAAGTGTCCTATGCAAGCGCTAAAACATGCAGCTTTGTGTTAAGATGGTTTTGGTATTAGTGAAGAAAATGAACCCACAACATGGTTTATAAAAAGCAGTGTTAAAATGCTATTCAAATCAGAGACAAACAGATGATAGACGTAGCACTCTCAAAAACTAAATGAAAAGTTTTTCTGGTCAATTTAACACATAATATACTATACTGTTTTTTGACCATGTACCAGATTTCTCTGCCATTGAACAACACTCATGGCATTAATCTGTGCCACCGGTTTGCAGCTAAAGTTTTCACTGGAATAAATGTGAGAGTGTAATGCCTCTGTGACAGCATTAGAGATGGCAGTGAAACGTTTGATACTCATCTCTTCCATTAGCAAAACAGCGAATTCTGTTCCTCACATCAAAGGGGAGTTGCTGCTCCAGTCCTATGTCTGCTTGTGATCAACTAAGCTGACTGCATGCACTTTCTACTACACTTGTAGAGCCAAAAAGTGTTTATGCGTGTGTGTGTGTGTGGTGTTCATGTGTATACAAAGCCAGAGAGGACTGTATTATTGGTCTGCAACTACACAGATAGTCATATGTGCAGTTAAAACTGTGTGTTGTCTCAACTTGAGCTGACACACAAAAACTGAAGCAACATGAATTTTGCTTACTCTACTGTGCAGTACTATGTTTTGTTGACTATACACTACTTATACAGCTAGATAGAATTTCTGTTTAAATACTTCAAGAAATTGCACAAAACTACACATTTTAAAAAGGTCTAACTAAGCTTTATTGATCAGTGATTAAAATGCATATCAAATTATCAATAGAATAATTTAATTCCATGCATTAATTCTTTCAGGGTACAAGGGAAACCTCTGGACTGGATCCAATTACTGTCAGGCCATTCCTTGATCAGTAACTTTATTTTTATTAAAAATATATAATATTAAAGGCTACAAGACTTCCTCTCAGTTAACTGGCAAAGAACTTTTTTTCCTTTAGTTTTCTCGAAAAAGAGGTCATGTGGGGAGGACATTGTTGTGAGTTGCTGTCAGATCAAAGGCCAAATAAGAGCACACCCGCGAATCCTCCTTACTGTTCGCTAGCAGCATTAAAATTAAGTCGACGCGTCAAGCAACTTGCACCAGGAAACTTGGAAAGAAAGGCTGAAGCAGGCTACCCATGAGCGACTACTCTTACTGCTGTTTCTGCTCCTAACAATACACAATTAGCTCTTTCTCAAACGTAAACGCATACATCACTGAGTACAGACGAGAAAGTACCGCTTCTACCCCCGCTCATTACCTAGTTAGCTGCTAGCTACCTTGGTAACGATGCAAAGTGCAGTGGTGTTCGTTTCAAAATACTGGTGTCGCTGGGCCTAGGTATCTGACATGATTGGATTATAACTAATTTGCAGGTGTGCAAGAGAAGCAGGAAGACGTATACGGCGATTTATGTTAGAGCTACACATGTTCTGTGTGTACCAGTTCAGATATGACATCTCGACAGCTAGCTGGCTACACACCCACACCCGGTTAGTGAGGCAGCTAGCTAGCTTTCATGAGAAACCAGCGCGTCACGCCATCCAGTCGTCTAGTTAGCCAGGTAGGGCTTTGCAGGCAATGCATTGGATCTATACAAACTGATTAAGTGTTTACATGTTGTGCACAAAGCACGCATCAAAACGTCCTTCCACTATCACTTTCACAACAGAAGTGCATTTCCAGCGTGCGGCCTTGGGAGCAAGTCTACTCTGCGGCCTCCACAAGTGCAGCCACGGACAGCCGAGTTCACATGACGTGAACAGCCACACTTTGAATCAATTTACAGGCCCTTGTCGGTCACAAAGCCTGACTTACCTCCTGGTTGAAAGCGTTGACAGCATCCATGATCTCCCGCCTTGGTGACTTTTCTCTGTACCGTCCAACACCCTGATATATGCAATGTTTATCTCCGAACAGGCCGGTCTAACATGTCCGCTTCCAGCAGTTCTCAGTAGCAGACGGACGGCGGGTATGGAGACAAGCGCAGAGCAGGATGGGATTGCTACAATACCACAGATCTCCGCAGTGTGGAGGTGTTGTCCGAGATTTCTCTAAAATTACAGGACTTATTCAGACAAAGTCGCTCTGTTTCATGTTTCAGTTTCATTTGAAACAAATATTACGTTTTGTTTTTGAAATGTTCTCGAGGAAAAATTGTGTGTAACAACAACAACAACAATAATAATAATAATACAAGAAGAAGAATGCTCCAGACTAAAGTATCCATGATTAATTTAATAAAAATACAATAATAGGCTATTATTAAAGAGTCTTCTTCAAGTTTATTTGGAATTATATTAAGCCAGTGGTTATTTTTAACACTAAATATTCACATTTCAATTCGAATATTAAATCCTCTAATCCTCTATATGAAGCGAACAGCATTTGTTTAATTTGACTGTGATACTATTAGAAAATTCAGGACATGGCATTAGAAACATTCAAACGACAATTCTCTCAGCTATACTTGTTTAAGATGAGCAAACCGGGCCACTTTTTGATCAAAAAGTCTATGACCACAAATAGCCTTTCTGAAGCTGCGCTTGCAATATAAAGTCACTAGGTGGTGCGTCATTCACGTTCTAAATCTTTTGATAGTTCCATGTCCACTCATTGGCTGTTTTCGCGTAGTAAAAAAAAATCATTTCAGTGAAGGCTATACAGGTTAGACAGAGGTGCCAGAGAAATATATGTTTTGCTCAGAAAAAAAATCAAACTAGCATAATACAAGCCATAAGCTTGTATTATAATACAAGTTATATGTAAGCGCTGAGAGCGAATGTTGATTAACTCTCTGCGGGATATCTAATTCAACACTAGCCTGTAAGGGGAGGACAATGAAAAGGGCTCCGTCAGATAGTACCAGTCTGCCTCTCACAAAGTCTGCCCCCACCCAAAAACAACAGAGAAAGGTTCGTTCTATCGGTCATGTGTGTTTATTCATTAAAGCCTTTTCTGTCATCAATCCATTGTTTCAATTGTTGACAACAGGAATTCATTAACATGAAGACATGTGGCATCTCCCATCTTTTATAGCCAAATGCTTAACCCATGAGTGCAACAATGTTTTATTATGCCAGTACTTCATTTTATTGTTGCAGTGTGTAGGAGTAAGAGTTCCTCGTGGGTGGTTCTGTTCGCAGCACTTATTATATTGTAGCTGTAAAATATCACATTTCTATGAAAACAGGCGAATGTTTCCTAGCAATTAATAAACTTGTAGGCTATTCGCCCCAGAGACTAAATACACTGAAGCACATTCTTTTAAATGTTTTGCATTTGTTTAAACGTTGAAATGTCCAGTGTACATTTACAAGAGTAGCATTAATCATCTTCAAATCTACAATGATATGCCACAATGTGTCGGTAGCCTAGGTCATAATGCTATTTACACAAGTATTCGGCAAATTATTGAATGAATTGTTTTTTATCGTAGGTAAAGTGTTGCACTTCAAGAAGGCTATAGCCTTGTAACATATAGGCCAGATTTACAGATAGAATACTAGTTATACCGATCCTGTAAAACTGTCATTAACGCTGGTTATAAGAACAGAACACAAGAGAGGGTCTACGATTTGGGGATCTTGACATATCAACAGTAGCACACGACCCCTGGTAATGTGAAAGTTCAGTCCATTGCATATAGGTTTCTCATTGTTGTCGTTGCAGAGTAGTTGAGCAGTCTACAGGAGGTTGGGGGCGGGACTTGGATGATTTACAAGCTGAGGCTATGACCACATTTGCTCCTGCTGCAATGTGAAATCAGACAACCGCCTACCACATCGCTGCAGCACGGTGGGGTTTTACTCTTCAAACAAGAAACGCTGCTCTCAGTGCCGCGAAACATTCACTGCTTTCAACTCATACCGTGAACAGTGACTGTGTTGTAGTCTATTCATAAGTAGAAACGGAATCGCTCCGTTCAAAGAAGTCCACTCTTGCTCTTTCTTTACATTACATCGGGTTGCTTTTGGCTGTTGTTAGAATATCGGAAGATAAGGAATTCTGTTAATTCAACCGGAGCCGTTTTTAAACAACTAAAAAAAAACACTTTTTCAAGTTTCATCTCAGCTACGAATGCGACCGTTACGTGAAACTTTTAAAATATTGGACAGAGAACTCCGAGTTGCTCATTCAGTTGAGTCAAAAGCTTACATTGAACAGGTGGCATATGTTGCGTCGTCCGTTAAGTATATTGAATTAGGCACTGGGCGCAAACAGAAGGGACTTTGCTTCAGATGTCCCTTGCTGACCGTACTGATCTCGTTTCATCAGACACAGAACGAGCTGTGGGACCGCAGCGTTCTCAGTTCCGCAAACTGTTACAGTAGCAAATTATACAAAGTCGAAAGTTATTGGGATGCCCGCAGCTGACAGAGAAATGGTTATTGACGGTACCCGACTTTTCGGGTTTAAACCCACCGCTTGTGTTGCCGAGAACGTCAACCCAGCATCTCTGAATGGCTCCTCATCGGGGGACATACTTCGAAATTTTTATCACACCAAAAGGGTCGGGAATTACCTTATTGGAAGGAAACTCGGAGAAGGCTCGTTCGCCAAAGTTCGTGAGGGTCTTCATGCTATGACCGGGGAAAAGGTGAGTCCCGTTGGAATCTAATGCTGTTGCTTGGGCATGTGGACACTTGTGGAATTATCAAGTGAAAGTCGCTTATTTTTATGAAATATACATTGGAATAAAATTGACAACGATATTTCATTTAGTGGAGTGATATTAAGTTTAATTGAGAAGCACTATATTGCAGTAGTCTATACAATTCATAAATCAGAAATGTCAGGCTGTACTTTTTGTGGGGAGAAAGTCACTGACACTTTTTAATCTCTTTCTTATGAGCGTTTGTTTGTTGTTTTTATGTACGGAATGAAGCTGAGTGCTATATTATATTCCAGTTATACTGGATTCTAATTTCTTTTGTTTTTTGTATAGGCTACTTACTAGTCTGTCTCCTTTTTGTTGAAAAAAAACCTTTGATACTGGGAAATGTCTCACCATCTACACTGAAATATATCAACTCAATATCAACTTGAATAGATGCCAGAATCTCTCAGAAGTGTTTGTGGTTAAGGCACTGCAATCCTTAGTCCATTAGTCACACCTTCCTGGACTGTTAGGTAATAGGGACAATCAAGGAGATTACATTGGTGTCTCAATTAAAAATGGATTACCCCAGAGAATGTGATCGACAATTTAGGGTTGACCTTGGATCATTTCATAATGAAAGCATATATTTTTCCTGTAATGTTGCTTTAGTATTTCTTGCTGTCATATTTAAATTGTCTGCATTTTAGAAGTTTGATTTTCTACAGGTGTGCTGTTATTTTCCTTACTGTACTACATGTAATTCTCTGAAATTGATGGACAATGAACACATTGTCAGCATACTGAGGTATTTAAGGTATTATGTATTCATGGTCCATGTGCCTGGTGCACAGAAATTGACCGCTGCAGAATTCTTAACAAGGCTGGTCAGGAATAATGCTCAGTTTTTATGCTGTCTCTGCTCTCATTTATCCAAGCCTGCACTTTGATATGCTCAGTTATTGAATACAGTCTGCCTTTGTGTTGGGGTGCTCCATTCATTTGCATATGGGAAAACAGGCACTTGTGTTTTTGTGTGACCTGGAATTCCTATTTAGCATATGAAGGATTTGCCCCCCTCCCAACAACACTCACCAGCATCACCACCAAGCACAAAAAAAGAGAAACGTTCACTATTGCTAGGGAGAAAGTAGGCACACCTCTCAGGATGATGCAAACCCGAGAAATCGGAAAGCGCTCCATCGTCATGCTTTCTGTCTCCGCTCTCTCACTCGCTCTCAGGGCTGTGAGGTTTAACCTCGCATCACCGGGAAAGGCGAATGGGGGAGGGCGATGGGAGTGGAGTGGGGGTGGGGGTGTTGTTGGGAGGGAGTGAGAGGGAAGGGTGGGAGCGGAGCACATGCTCCTTAGATATGTGAACATGTCTAACCCAGTTTTCTCCTCACCCTTTGTCTGGAGTAGGATAAACACGCTGTCAGTCAGAGCACTCAGTGCTGCACCCCAAACACCCTTTCCGTTGATCGAGGCAGGAAAAAAGAAGAATATCTTAAGTGACAGGTTAGATTGACTGGGTGTTGGAATTGTTTCTGAGGATGACTCCTTGAGATGGAGAGGGGGTTTTGTCTGCACCCCCCTCCCCACAAAGAAGACTGTTAATTTAAATGATGCAATTGTTTACTTAACCGGAGGTGTGTGACTATTTGTCCACTGGTCTCCTTTACAGATGGTGATTTTGGTCTCTGTAGGAAGCTAATTGAACTCAGAGGAATGTTATTGACCTGGCTAAGACACATATGTAAATAATAACAATATTTAGACTACCTGGATTGATTATTTGAGAAATTTTAGAAATTTGCCAGGATGAGTGGAGGGCTGACCACTCCTTAAATATTGTTTAGCTATTTGCTTTGTTTAATTTTGATACAAGTCATTAAAAAATAATATACTTTTATTTGATAGACCTGTAGGAGTCTTTACAAAGATCACATATCAGAGTGACATACCAGTGCCATGATCGGCAGTCAGTTCTTTCCTTGCACTGATAGTAGAATTAACATTATAATTTGTTTGAGTCAAAGAGATAATATAATGGAAAACTGTGCAGTTGTGTACCTTATCTGCCACAGAGACATTTTTTAAAAAATGAAAATGAACACACAGTAACTCCTCGAAGAAATATTTGCACATTTGGTGCTAGAGTTCATTGGTGTTTCTTCAGGGGTTCTGTGTGACAAATGGTTTGAAATAACAGGCCATTTGGGGCAATTCAATGGTCGTGAAGTCAGTTTGCTTTAGAGCAGTTGAGTACACGTGCAGACACACACACCCTCCGTCCCGCATGGACCCCAATGCTAACTGTCTCGCCTTGTCTGGCGGCCTGCTGGGCACCTCTCAAAGCAGCTGTGAAATGAGAGACCAGGCAGGGCTTAATGTGCTCAATGGGAGGGAGCTGAATATCCATCTCACCTGTTGTCCTTGAGGGGGATGATATCTAAACAGGCGATGTGAATACACACTGTTAAGTACATACATAATCAGCTACTCATCAGCTAAAGCAAATGTTATGACTTTTTAAAATGAAAACTCCACAGGTAAAAAAATAAGTCAGAATACAGTTTGTACACTGCCATAATCATATCTTTTGCTTATTTAGACTGATGGTCTCTCTGTCTTCCATTACTCTCCCTTTCACCCCCTCTCCCCTTCCCCCCTCTTTTTCTCTCCCTCCCTTACATCTCCTCCTCAGGTTGCTGTGAAGGTGATAGACAAGAGGAAGGCCAAGAAGGATTCCTATGTGACAAAGAACCTGCGTAGGGAAGGCCAGATCCAGCAGATGATCCGCCACCCGAACATCACGCAGCTGCTGGACGTGCTGGAGACAGAGAACAGCTACTACCTGGTGATGGAGCTGTGCCCTGGGGGCAACCTCATGAACCGCATCTATGAGAAGAAACGCCTGGAGGAGAAGGAGGCGCAGAAGTACGTCCGGCAGCTGGTCATGGCTGTGGAGCACCTGCATCGAGCTGGGGTGGTTCATAGGTAAGTGTCCTTCATCTCCTACAGTGGTAAAATATCGGCTTGGTACTGATAAGCAGGAATTTGTTAATAGTACTTTTGTTTTTTGGGGGGAGAGAGTATTTTCCAGTAGAGGGATGATTCACCAAGCCCAGTGAGGTTTTGTCAACATTCCTGCTCTGGGTAGCACAACAATCTGGCCCTTGTGAATCCTTGTGACAGGAGACAATGTCTTCATTCAGTTCAAACAGTTCTTGCATTCCACCCTTCTTAATTTGGGAAACTGTGCTTATTATAGCCTCTGCATCAATTGGGTCTCATCTTTTAAAGCCAACAGTAGCCACCACCTCCACTGAGGATGTTTGTTGCTTTGTCATATGTTCTCCTTTGTCTTAAACTGTGCCTCGGTCTAGATCTTGGAAATTCATATCCTTTTGTTGGAGTGAGGGTTAAATCTGACTCCTTAAATATTTAATGTTTATTGCTAATATTTTATGGCTAAGGTGATTACCTGATTTCAGTGCAATATCCAGTGCATGGCAATAAAAGCATATAAATAGCCATTGTTAGACAAGGTGGAGACTGACACATGGTGGGGTAAAAAGAACTGTTGAAGAACTGATTATGAAGCATAATTGTATCAAATAGAACAATATCTTTTTTGCAAGATGTATTTAGACAATGGCACTTGTAGATATATTTCCCTGTGACCTACAAACTGCATTGATTTTCAAAGAGGTGGGTGTCAACTTAGCTCAGGACATGTAAATGGATCTGATATCTGTGTGAAGCCTTTCTAACCTGCCTCAATGAAAAAAGAGATGACTAAATTGATAATAAAAAAACCTTCTTTGTTCCGTTTCATTTACCTGTGGATCTTTCCTGTAGAGACCTGAAGATTGAAAACCTTCTACTGGATGAAAACGACAACATAAAACTCATAGGTAATTAAAAAATGTACTATTTACTCCTATTTACTCAATATGTGGCTTAGCCAATGTTCCTTCTTCTTATTTGTGTGGACATTTTCTTGATATTTATATCATTGTTTCTTATTCAGAATATTGCCAATGAAAATTGGCGATCTCCAGAATAATCAGTCACAGAAAATAATTTTGAAATAGTGTCTACCACTGATTATCCATAACAGAGTGGAGACAAAATTCTACATGTGGTCAGGTTTAAGTGCTAAAGTATCTCATTATTGCTAAATGACCTCTCACTTTTGTGTAAAACAATCATAGCAGATAATGGTCCTATTTATTGGCCAGTGATAAGTGTGGCAATCAGGTTCAGTGTTTAACTGCAGTGGTTCACACCCTCATTGGAGGGACCAGTGGTGATGTGTAGCACCAGGATGCTAACACCCTCAAACACATTGGTTTACCCAGCTTTCCCTGCCCTTCACCCTTATCTTCCAGATTTCGGCTTGAGCAACTGTGCTGGGATCCTGGGCTACTCAGACCCATTCAGCACACAATGTGGCAGTCCAGCTTATGCTGCCCCAGAGCTCCTGTCCAGAAAGAAGTATGGGCCAAAAGTGGATGTGTGGTCCATGTAAGTGGGCTCCTTTACTCTGTCTGAAGATTTGCTGTGAAGATGTTCCTCCTTTTAAATTATTGAGTCCTATCCCACCTTGTGGTGGGATTTCCATTTCTGAAAAAAAAAAAACACTTCTGTACTACCATTGTAGATTTTCCCATCGAAGGGAAGCTGTGCTGATAAGTTAAAAATAGGTAGAATTTATAGTCTGCTTGTCTGTCATGCTTATAGTCTGTCCTGTTGCTTGAATATTAATTTTATTGCTAAGTAATGTGTCACACTATTGAGATGTTACTTTTGTGTATTTGTATCCAGAGGAGTGAACATGTATGCTATGCTGACTGGCACCCTGCCTTTCACTGTGGAGCCCTTTAGCCTCAGAGCACTGCACCAGAAGATGGTGGACAAGGAAATGAATCCCCTACCTCCTCAACTGTCTACAGGTACATGTCCGCATACCTGTTTTTTACATAGCATCAGTGTTGTCCTCGAGTATATTCTCGAGAATATATATATATATATATTATACAGAAACAAACATGACATTTGAACCAGATCTCCACATACATATACACACAAGTGCAGACAACAGAGCATTAGAGCTCTCCGATATATTGAAGCCTAAAACAACAGGCTTGTTTGCCAAAAGGGTGTACAGGGCTGTCTCTGTCCATCATTAAAGAGACAAATATGAGGATGGGAACAGCACTCTTCATGAATTTCATTAGAATACATCTGGTGTTTATTCGGAAGCTATTATTTGGGAGTGGGTAGGGAAACCTGTTTTTTTCCCGCTTCGGCGTCTTGCCATTGGAGGAAGATGTCTGTCTCAGTGTCGGCTTCTGAAACTGCCATCTAAAATTCCTGTCAAAAAGCTGGGTAGAGGCATTTTGGTTAAGCATTTTCATTAAGTACTGTGCCTCTGGCTCAATTTCCTGTTTATCATTCAAGTGAAGTTTAAACTTTTGTAATAAATTTTAAATAAATGAAATACTTCAGTAAATACTTGAATTAAATGTATTTAAACTTTGCTAGAGCCAGAGTGATTGCTTCATAAATGGCATTCCTCTTACTGCAATATGGAAATGAGAACTCTATCAAAAAATAGTGCAATAACAGTAAAGGGTTACCAGTCGTTCACATGCTTATTCAAATATCACGGAAAGTACAGCTGATTTCTTGAAGCAGCGTATACACATCAGTGTGCACTAACTCCAAATATAGTTTCACTTTTCACTGTTAATTTGCATGAAAGCCACAATGTCAAAACAAGCTACTGAACCACTGAAGGGAACAGGAATAACTGGTTCTATGTGACAAAAAGGAAAAAAAGGCCATTCCTAACCCAACATTAAACTGAAAATCTCAGTCTCCTATCTCATATCTTTTTGTCTAGTTGTTGTCTAAACATAGTCTTTCTGTGAATTTTTGAAGAGAAGTTCAGTTAAAAATTGAGTGCATGCATGTGTGTTATCTTTATAACACAAAACAACACTGTTATGTAACACCTGTTTAATGGGTATGGGAACACAAGCTCCTCAGGCAAAGTTTACATTCCAAATGGTAGGAGTATGTATTATTTCTCATCCCAACCCTAGTTATGTCACTCTCCACAGGTTTTGCATATAATAGTGGTTTTGCATATAGTATACCAGGTTACATTCCAGGGAACAGATTATTGTTAAATCACCATGTCACGCAGTTCCTTGTCACAGCATTGTAAATCTGCTCAAACAATAAAGAGAACAATTTGAATCGTATGGGCTATCTGAGTCATTCTCTGAGATTATAATCACTGAAATTGCTTGACAGATCCCTGGGGGCAGACCTGAGCTGGTGACCAAAGAGATGAATTGCACAATCATGTCTTTTGTCTGTTTTCTAAAATATTGTTAATAATAATGTTTGTGTGTGTTTTGTTATGCTGTTGTGCTAACTGGTCACTCTATACTGTCTCTTTTTCTATACATGTTCAGAGTAACTTAATTGATGTGTTGCGCCCACAGATGCGGTCAGCTTGGTAAAGCACCTTCTGGAACCTGACCCATCCAAGAGGCCTAACATACACCAAGTAATGTCTGATCCGTGGCTGAACCTTGGCAACCCCCAGACAGGAGCGCCCTACCTGAACAGGTAAGGGAGAGGCATACACCCTACATATAAACAGTTGTCTATAGTAGCGTATCTCTGACCTCCTTGATGAATGGACCTATGACAGGGTCACAGACTGTAACTCCATGAACTAGTACAAAGACTTCTCACAAATGAGCCAACCAAGACTGAACTAGAAAACTGTCCGGGGTTTGTGAAGCATCATTCTCTCACTTCCACTTGTTAATGTATTGTTCCAGTGTCTCTGCACAATAGTGATGGGACTGTTAAGTTTCAGGATGCTCCAAATAGATGATACCACCATGCTACCAGTAGCTGTCAGTGATTGAATCCATCATGAAACATAATTTTGCCATCACTGCTGCAAAATGCACTGTACCACCACGGATTAGCTGTAGCAGAAGCTCATGCAAGAATTGACATGTGTCTGTCAATTCTTCTTGCAGGATCCACATTGAGGAAATCAATCACATGGTGCTGCTGCACATGACAGAGAAGATGGGCTACAAGCATAGTGAGGTGCTGAGTGCTGTGCTGACCAACCGAGCCAGCCACACCCTGGCTGTCTACTTCCTTCTCAATAACAAGATGAGGAGGCTGTCCAAGGAGTACAGGGTGGGTAACAATAGTGTTTGATGGGGGGGTTGATTTGCTTTATAATTCATGTTCAGCACTTCAACTATCCTTGCCTGTCTCCACTCTAGAACTGGTCATGAAGCAAATTTCTTAAGCTAGTGATAAATCTGATTCATTCCAACTGTTACAGACCTCCATTCCAGAGATTTCATAGTGAGCATAGTGAGATTCCATAGTTAACACCGTTAACCAGTGTTTCTGGGGTTTTTTTTGAGAGGGCTAAATTCATTCTGAACTTCTTAATTTGCAGGAAAAGGAAGAGGTGATGGAAAAGGAAAAGAAGAATGAGCTGTTCCAGACGCACTGGAGGAAACGTATCGAGAAAATCACCATTCCCCCAAAACAGACACCCATTTACCTGGCTCTGAGCAAAGCTGTTCCCAACAAGGACAAGAAACAAAGAATAGGTCAGTGCTTCTAGTTTCTAGTTGACAGGAATAAAAAGAAAGCAGTCCTGTTTCCCAAGGCAGAGCAGTAAAACAGCCATGTAAAATGATTTTGTGATTGGTAGTTCTGATTCCAGGGTGACCCATTGATAGCCATAAATATTACTCGTGCCAGTAGAAAACAGGGTGCAGACCAGATTGTTATATCACTGATAATCCACCCTCTCCAAGCAGCTTCACTTCATCTAAAACTATGTGTTCAAAGGACCTAAAATATTGTTACAATTTCACAGTGGATTAAACTCCACCTGGGACTTGCAGGGGGTCCCTGTGTAGGAAAATACAGACACCTGCCATTAACCCACTTTTTTGACCTAATAAATTTGAATCCCATTTTCTTTACCAGAACAGGTAATCGATTATGCTAGAAAGGTTTACATAGAATCTCAATTTATGATTCAACTCTGTTTTGAAAAATGGTGGGGGATATAAGTTTGGCATGTACTTTTCATTGGTTGTGCCATTCACTGACCTTAACATCCATTGGTCTCCGAAATTCTGAATACCTTCACTTTACAGACTTTGTCCACAATAGGGCCTTCAATGTCAGAAAGTCGGTTAAAAAAATCTGAGCTATACCCAAAATAGTATCTACAGTTATGTTGCAAGGAAATGTTACAAGGAAACAAAGAGATAAAATTATGGAAACAGCTAAACTAAAACAGGACATTTATTTATTGTTCTGAATTCTAGATTGTTGGATTAGATACCAAACAGTCATTGTTGTGAATAAAATGGATAAAATGACATCATGGAGCTTGCTGAAACATAGACTTGACCAATTTTCCCTTTGGTCCCTGTTCTTGCTCAGGTCTCCTACGCTCCATGACTGGTGGGAAAGACTCTGGTCTGGGCCCCGGGGGAAGTGTGGCATCATCTTCCCTGGAGTACATGGAGATCCACCCCCTTTTTACTCGCACACCACAGGCAATCAGGCGTATGGAGACAAATGGTCAAGGAGGGCTGGATGGTCTGCCGCCTGCACCTGCCCCTTCCCCTGCCAGCCTCGTGTCACACTCCTGGGACTCCACCACTGGAGAACCGAGTGAACCACCGCCCCCTACACCCTGGTACAAGCTGACCAACGGCGCTCTCTCCCCACCACGCCACACCTCCGCATTTCAGCTAGACAGCTCCTATCTGAAGAAGGCCACCATCCCCAATCCGCCCATCCTCAACGCGGCTCCCCAGCCCAAGAAGAGCCCCACCAAGTCAGACTGTGCCAGCTCCACAGACTCCAGCGGAAGCCCCCCCAGCAGTGGCACTGGGTCAGGGGAGCAGGAGAGCCCCCAGCACCGGGGGAAATTCCCCTCCATGGGCATGGGTCAAATCTTGAAGAAGAAGATCCCCCAGTTTGGTCTCAAGACAGGGCCATCTGTGGAAATGGAGTCCTCTGTGGGCCTGCCGCCTTACCATATGCAGACCCTGCTCTGTGCTTCAGGAGCCCTTAAAACGCTATGCTGATGCTTGGGAGAGGGGTGCACATACAAGGTGTTTGATCTTGGTATTTGGAACTCTCCTCTGGGGAGGTAAACAGGGTAATATGTCCTCTTTTGTTTTCTGAGATTTTCAGTCTAAACAAATCTTGAGGCCCACCATGTGACTATTAAGAAGATAACACAAACTCGAAGGGAGTGACCACATTTTTGTCCTAGACACATACTGTACACGTTAGCACTTGATATGTTGACAGTGTCGGTTCATGTAGTTCCTGCTCTCCACAGCTTGTATTATGTATTCAGGGATATTACTTTTTACATAACATTATCATCATCCCACTAAAATAGATGCTGCATGACACCAATGATTGGAGCAAAACTAGTGGACTTCATATGGGGCTGGCTTGCCATCTGGCATGACAAATCCTGAAGACTTTGACAGCCAAACGTTTTTTGCAATTCTTCCTCACTGGCTTCATGTCTTCACTGGAATTAACATGGAATATCATAATGAAACATCATGTGTAATGTCACAATGTTATTGCAAATACTGTGCTGTGCTGTCACATCTGTGATTTGTGTTTTCTATATCTTGTTACCAGTCTGATTATGGAACTTTTTACCTCCACTTAAGTATTCACAGATATCCAGTTGAATGACCTCTACAGAATGTTTTTGCATCAAACTCTGAATGGTAGAAGATGCCCAGCAGACTGTCTGTCTGCAGTTTATGGCTTCATTAATAAGCCCTGCAGTGAACTTGTTGCATAATGATCGTTATGTGTATGTAACTCTGTATGTAAGCAGTATATTCCTGGTCTTACAGAAAGAATTTCATTTCTGTAAAGACATCATATGAAAATTTAAAAAGCCTTAAAACTCATGACACAGCCTCTCCAGGCTAAATAAAATATTGAAGTATTACTGTAAAATCCCTCACATCATCAGGAACTTATCCACCGTAGTGATACTGTATTTCTTGCAATATGTATTATGCAATATGTCAGTTAGAAATATCCTCACATAGAATATTGCCAAAAAGCAGACAAAACGTGGTTCTGTGATCTGAATACACTTGTTAATAGATTACTTGTTCTTCCATAGGACAAATTCATTTACTGTGAAGGTGGCTCGGTTTTTGAAAGTAGGCTAAATGTTTTACTACAACATTTTCATACAGTGGTAGTTACTATAGTAAAATTGTGATCTTCCAGTTGCTTTACATACACAAGGCTATTTACTACTGAAATTGAATTTGTTTATGTCAAACATCTTTACCAATTGTGCATGCAAACCAGTTAGATTTTAATATCAATGATCAGTTGTTTAGATCTATTGATTTAAGATTTTTCTGTGTAATTTTTGTTAATATGAAAAGATGAGGTTTTTTAAAGCTTTTGTAATGAATTGCTATGTCTGAGTGTGAAAATATTTTTATGCTGTAAAACATATTTAAAATATTTATATTACAGATTCTTGTTGTTCAACCTTTTTTTCTTCCAGAATACATCACTACACACAAAAATGAACTAATAAGGCCATTTAGTCAACACTACACAAACTTTACACCAGTCAAAACTAAAAGAGCAAAGAACAAGGCTTCTGAATAACACTAGATGAATCAGCAAATTTTGAAGATGCAAGTGTTTCAAGTATAACTGTTTATAGTATAACTGGTACCAGGATATTATTAATATTTCTCAACCTAGTACCTTTCATGCAGTTTTGGATCCTAAAGTACATGGTGGGAAGAAAAAAAATATTTTCCAAATAGCACAATGAAATGCACCACTAAGGTACAAAGAAAAGTAAAATTTGAGATATATCCAATTTAAGTCATGTAAAATCAATCGTTAAATGTGTTTTTGTTGCTTTTTGAACGAAAGTAACGCTTCCTATTTATCCAGTAATGAACACAAAGCTAACACGTTCAGAGCAAATTTTAGGAATGATATCTTTGTAAAACACAATATGCAGCTAATCCGTTTTTTTTTTTTTTTTTTTTTGAGGAAACTGCAAAAAGATGAAAGTAGTCAACTAAACTCATGCTAAAAACTACATGGACGCTTCTAATTCTTCCCGCGTGAGAAGTTCTTATGAAACTGACAGGCTGGTCTACAATATTACACTTAAAAACCGCTGGCCAGGGTGATTTCAGCTGACGGAAGAGTGACAGGTCACAACCTCTCCCGATCCTGGGCTGCGGACTGTTCTTCACATGGGTGCAAAACACTCAGCTCGCCGGACTTCGCTAAATCTGCATGGTTAAGCCGATAGCACCCACAAAAGGGAAGGAACGCCTTTAAAGCACATTAGAACCAAGCTCTTTTGTTTACAGGGTACTGCCGTTTCCCACAAACACACCGGTGGTACAGATACGCCCGTGACCCCGGTCTTATTCTGACGGGAAGAGGTGAGGAGACTCCAAAGACAGAGACCGATCATGTTAGTGTCAGCAGAAACTGCTCTCACCAAGAGCTCCCGGTTCATCCAGCCAATTTCTGTCAACTGCTGAAAGAAGCGCATTTGTCTCAATATTATTTAAGCGCGTAAGATTCGTCTACTGTCTTAGAAAATGATCCAATACTGGAGAAAAGCACCCCGAATACTTATAAAACGTCCATGGAAACAAACTGAATGATAAAACGGAAATATAGGGATTATGTTTGGAAACAAAAGACTCCCCTGTGTGAACGCTGTTGTCTGCAGTTATCGGAAACCTAGGTACGGAGAGCAACAACCGACAACAAAGACTCAAGTGGCAACATATTGCTGGGCCAATCACAGCGCTGTTTCCAAGGGTTGGGTGTTGAGGACTAGGGGGCTTTCGCTAACCGATAACACTGTTAGGCCCTCATTAACGTCAGAACCAGGGTAGCACCCGCTTGTTCTATTCTGACCGCTTGTCTCACTCAGTCTGTTCTGGTTTACAAAGAACAAGACTAATCTCATTTTCTGGGTATTTTTTTTCCGGAAAGCGTGAAAAAAACAGACAGTGTCAAACACGAAAACAAACGTGTTACCATTTTACATAGTAATTTAGATCACTAACCAAAATCCGCAAAATGTTTTCTCTATCTGAAAACAGCTTTAGAAGTAAAATGTATCTTTTATAAATAAAATGGTAAATGTCAAACATGTTCGCTTAAAAATTCAATTCCATTTTCTGGACAATAAGAGCCATAGATTGTACGACGTTGGTATTTAAATATTAGCCAATGGCAGAGTGCCATCAGATACACAGCACTAGAACCCAACAGACTGCGACTAAGAATTTCATTACGTTACACCTATGTCGACATAAGGTCATAGACGTTACTTTATCACAGACACTTCTCCATTATTAATTTTACAAGATCCCAGACCACACGCTGTAGGGAGGGGCTGTCTTGAAGCTGCTGCAATTATTGCTCTAGACAGTGCAATAGTGCAGCGGTACTGATGTGGAGCACAACATTTCAACAATACCAAAGCAACATCAGAAACAGGACTAACTTTGAAACTAAATAAACAGCAAGCCATTAGCATGTATGAAGCGTTTCACTCCCTGACCAACACCAGTCCTGGACACGCGTAACTCTGTGTCCAATTACAGCGCTCGAGTGAAAGCTTTCAGCGAACCAAGTTCGAGCTGAGCAATGATCTGCCTATTCGCCGACAGAGAAACCTTGCCTCCCGTCGACAACAAAAGCCATGCGGCTTGTTTTTGTTTTTTTCTTTTTGGCGGTTGAAGGGGGTCAAAAACACGATGTCCAGGGATTAATCCATGCGGAAGCTTGCCTCCAGCTGTCTGAAGAGTGTGCGCATGAATATTAACACTGGCTGGCTGACTGACTGACTGGCTGGCTAGAAGACATGACGCTGTGGCAACAGACTCGCTTACAGCACGTGCTCTTTGTTTCCATCGTCTCCTTCCCTTAGATACAGCTTTCTGGTTGGTCAGTTACACCGCCTTTAATATTTTAGTTGTTGTTTTTATTCTCCTCCAATCTCTCTGCGTTGGGTGGGGATAAGCCAGTTATCTCTGGGTGTCTACACAAGAAGCTTTCCAGTGATTTTTTTGGGAAAGTGTAGCCATGTGCAGTGGAGCTTTGTAAACAAATACATTACCATACTTCACCCCCCGCTGTCACAATCTGGTTGTTTGCGAGTTAAAATCCCAAAGTACAACAACGTTGTATCAACATTTATTCATGAAAAACAAGTACTTTAAAGGAACATAGCATAAATCCAAAAGACCACTTCAATTTCGTTCTATACACGTTTTACTTTTTTCTTGATTAATGTATTCACATCCTTGAAACAACCAAATTTGATTTGTTTCATGCAATTCTGGTCACTACACCCCCATGGTCCATAAAAAAACAATATCTTTTATTTTACATCGCGAACATTACACGTCCTTGACACCTGTCAAGACTGACTGCTCATAACTCATTGACAACAACAAAAAAACCCTATAAGCTCTCATTTCATGTGAGATCACCGTCCTATGTTTTGGAGTTTTGCCTCGATCTCAAGAAGCCTCTGTCCCATCGAAACAGCGAGTGCTTTGATCTGTAAGGCACAAGAGAAGAAAGCGCAGAAACTGTTAGGTCTTGTTGCTGGGGAAATGTGAAAATCAAAACGAGGAGAAAGGAAACAGAACACATTAAATTTAAACACATGATTAACAAATCTGTTCCAAAAGAATCAGACTGTATACTCGGGAGAATATAAACATATAGTATACAAACCGACGAAATGCACATATTTGATCTGAATGAGACAGTAAGGATATTAAACATAATAATGGTTAGAATGTACTGTTGTTGAAGTACAGTGAGATTTCCCTTACACAAATCCACAACTAACTTGTTATCCAAAGTGTAATTATTTTTCTTTCATTAGAAACGGATTGCGTACTGGCAGTGGTGCCTTAAATCGCCTATCTTCAACAACATCATCACAACATAATGGCAATGCAATAAAAATCATGTTAAAAGATAGGATTAAAGAGTCTGAGGTCAAGTGAGACCGACATTTATATCTGGTTTTCCCACGTGCGGGTAAACCTCTTTTATTCAGCTATTGTTGAATTCCTGCACATTCGTTTATCCTATTGTTCTAGGAACTCATCAATCATTTGCCTTTGATGCGTCCACTATATAAGTACCAGCGCCATCTGCTGTCCGTTCCTAATAAGGATATAAAAAATAAGTTTAAAACTGCTGGAAAAGGGAGATGTTAAGCAACTCAGACATCCGAGGAATACCGGAAAACTATTATAGTCTCTTCACGGTATTTAATCACACATACAAAGGACTAGACTCTCCAACTAAAATGTTTTACGTTTTGAATTTTGCATGTTATACCTCCAGTACAACAAAACTTGTAAAATGTTGTAGCCTGTGTAAGATCAAGGCCGATGAACCGTAAAACGCACCCAATACTACACAGTTCAACTGTAGCTCCTTTATTGAACAAAGTGTGGCATAACAGACCCAGGCTGCAAACAAAAGCGAAGGACATGGAAACTGCACCTTTGCAACCTGCAGGTCAACATTTCCTCTGTATTCTAATGTGACTGGCTCTTCCTCGATGTCTTCTACCATTTTCTGTTCCGAAGAACCAAGCACATAGCTGTAATAAGATGGTATATTCAGATTACCAGTCAGAACGGTACATCTTGTTATTGATGCTACAGTTATTGTATTACCGCTAAAAGCACTGCAATACATGCAAATACAGAATCAATGTATGTAACGCCTGTCAAGACATACCAGAGAAAGTGTGAGATGTTCAAGTCTCTCGGGATAACTTAATTGTGGATAATATACACATTCTGTTATCCTGAATGCAATGTGCTACATAAATAAAATAACGACGACATAAAAATGTTCGTGTTCAATTCATACTAAACTAATGAAACAACTAAACAAGTAGAAAGCTAATTGGTAATGGCTTCAGTTACCAGTCCACATTTTCAACGCTGAGGCAGAATAGGGACCTCTTGTAATCCAAGTTCTTTGGGGTAGATGTGTAAATTCTACCGAGACCCGTGGAGCAGCCAAGACAAGAGAGGTTTACAATAAGGCTGAAAGACAAAGGAAAAATAATTGATGTGACGCTGGCTAATTACTTAATTAACCAAGAAAGGCATTAAAAGTCTTGGAAAGCATTCGGCTAAAACTGAGTTAAAACTGAAGATGGTAAAGACATATCCTCGTACCATCCTAATTCTGTTCGAGTCCGGGAGACGAAGGGTTCGCTGCCCACAACGACATTCTCAGTGACTCCTGAAGATAATTTAAAAGAGAAATGCACAACATTCATGCAATCAGGAGAAGCAATAGGCTGTAAGATAGGCTAAACAGTTTCAATGTGTAACGTTAACAACCCTCGCATTACATCTGAGCTAGCAAGTTAAAGCTAGCTCGAAAATGTGGCTATATGGCTAACTTTACTAACAGTGCGTGTAAATAGTTGGTTGAACACAGCCTAAATGAAATTGCCTCTTCAATGCTGGATTACGACTTACTAACGTTAGTTTTATTAACCTGTGGCAAATGAAATTGGTTAGCCTACCAAAAAGCAAATGCCGTGGTTTTACATTAACGAACGAATGACAATATTAGATCACATTTTCGAGACAGTCAACACAGGAATGAAGCTCTACATACGTTTCAGTAATATTTGATTCTGGTCGTCTTCACTTCCTACCCAGGAAAGTGAGTCGCCTATTGGGAGCTTGCAACGACCGCACAGAAAGACTACAGGCGCCTCGGCATCATCTTCGACCTGTTTGTAATGACGCTCCAGTGATGAGTCGTCTTCAGCTCCATTTTCTGTAATGAACGTGACATTTCTCAAACCTTGTTTACCGTCCCCCGCCATAACTTTCTGAAATTCAAAATGCCCAACAGCGCGGCGTTTTCCAAACGGAAATGCGTCACATCATGTGCAGTGCAAGTTCTACGTGATCACCACATAAACTAGTATATGCACTTGTATTCACCGTGCTGTGTCCGGAACTCTTTATTTTCTTCTAATTGCCTGCATCCGGACCTTCTTACCCAGATTTGGGAAAATAGAAATGAGCAGGCACCCTTGCTGTTCGTAGTTTCTATGCTAGGTTCCCTAAACGCATCTGCTGAGGGAGTAGTTGGTAGCACTGAGCAGTTGTGCATGTAACTGTCTGTATGGTTTGTATGTTGAGTGATGGATATAAATAATAAAGCCGGTTAGGAACATTAGAAATTTTTTAATCCACTTGTGTCAAAGTATATCGTTACTTTCAGCATACTTGTATGTCCAGCCCAAGTCGTAACCTGTAACTATGTATGTCAGGTATAATAGATTTTATGCTCAATGCTGCATTGTTGAATTTATAGCATAATTCATCTATTTAAACAGAGCCATCCGTATCCCACGGGGTAGATTAATTCCGTCGACAATGAATGTTTGATAAACACACGAAGCCAACAATGAACTAAATTTCTTAGATGCCCTTCTTGTGGCTGGTAAGCAGGAATGGAGAGAACTCCTGAGGCATCTGGCCGACGTCAATATGCTGAATAAGCACGAACTAGGCTAAATAAATGACATAGAAAACGAAAACATTGATCCTTGAAGATAGAGGACCACAGTTCTCCCCAATGTAGCCTACATCAGCAGTATAGTCTTACATTTGCTTTCAGAAAGAGTTAATCTTTTATTGCATAAGTAAAATGTATCCCACTCGGTGCCATTGTTTTTGAAATCTGTGTCCATCCCCCTGTGTCTGCAATGATCTTTTTTAAAGTGCAACTCTTGTCACTGTTAAGTCTGTTGGTATCTGTCATGCAACTGAAACGACCACGTGACTAGCTGTCAGCTATAATTTTGTAGCAATTTGGAAAACTACAACCGGCTCCAACAGTACCATTTGCGCCACTGGGAACCCTTGTAAATCCCTAACATGATTGTAAGTAATGTTGTCAGTGTCATGTTTGTAATTTGCCCTTGACCATGTACTGGGTTCACAGTGGGTTATCAGTTGTGCCGTTCATTTTTTTTTGGGGGGGATATGAAAAGATTTCGTTTGGCGGCGCTTCAACATTTACTCTACTGCGATCACCATGACTAATGCAACGAACTCTTTGGAATATGAGTGGAGATATGAGTACTACTACGACTACCTGGAACCGATAATTGTAGATGAAAATCAATTGAAATTTAACAAATGTGAGTATCGCTTTTGAATCCCATCTTGCTGATTTACATTGCGTTTTAAATTTCAACTATATCAGACTTGTATTATGAGTAGCATCCGAAGTAAAACAACTGTCTCTCTCTTTATTACAGATTCAATCGTAATACTATTTTGGGTTGTTATGGCTGGCTTCGTGGTATTTCTCTTCCTCGCTTTGTTGCATCTATCCCGTTTTGGGAACACACCCATGTAAGTGTTCTGCTATATACATACATCTGCTCTGCTCTTTCACTGCTAACGTATGTGTTTTGTTTCACAAACTGTTATTTAGTACAACCCCAATTTGTCTTGCACAGTTAAATATTAAGCCATGCATGTGATATCCCAGTCCTTAGTTAATGCTGTACCTATAACAGGAAGACTGGAACTGTGAGATCAGCAATAAAAGTTTTTTCAGCATTTCAGAAAATGTTAGACTTATTTAAAGTTAGAATGAGTACTTATATTGTGCTTTAAACTTGTGTTCAGTGTGGTTTGGCCAGGAAATAGAATACATACAGTATATGAATAATGACAGTGTATAACATTATTGCCAGAAAAAATGTTGTGTGTTTTTTCAGGGGTCACAATTCTAGGAAACCGTGTTATTGCTCAAGGATTGTCAAGTCACTGCTTGTGTGATTAACACAAATCTCCATAGCAGATGAACACAGAAGGTATGAAAGAAGACTACATAGACTACCCCAGCAACACTGCCAACAAATCATACTGAAGACATATCCTAAGTCACATTTTCATTTTTTTTCATCCTTCTGCTATAACCTTTTTTGTTCTTTAAAACATGGCTGTTAACATGAATTCATAATCTAACTGTGACCTGCCTGGACGTTAACAGTTGATGGGTCTTAAAGCAACAATTTGGAAATGCCACCAATTATGTACCGCACAGTAATTATAAAACATTGTATCCTCCCTTCACGTCTTTCTCATCATCATCAAACACAACATAACAGATAGACATATGGATACAGATTGTAATATGTGTTTTGTGAAACTGTCACATGATGCAAAAACTGCAAACAGGGCAAAATTGTGATTATTCCTGCTCCTGTTAAGACTGATGTCATATGAATTTCAGCATAACATTGTCCTTTTTTTCTCAAGTTAATGTTGGCCTTTGCAATTGTATAATAACACAGTATTGGTCAGGTGACTGAGCACTGAAGAGATGTTTCTCTGTGTATGGGACTGACCTTGCTGCTCTGTCACACAGGGGCCCTATTCTACCCAAGTTCTCTCCCTCAGGTCCTTGTCTATAGTCTGTGAGTGTCTGAAAATCTGGAGTTGCTGCCTGGTGCCAAGACATGAAAAGAGATCAGTGTGCAACCCGACATAAACACATTTTACTTTCAAGCCATTCAGGATGACCTGCCCCTGTTCTTGTGTGACTACAGCATCTTTGTGTAACTCAAACTGGTAGCATCCTGCATGTGTATTTGATCAAGCCCGATGGAAAACTAGGAATGACTCTAATATTGATATTGGTATTACTTTGGATATCATACATGGTAATTCCTATTTTGGAGTTTGGACATGAAGCGTGGAGAAATTTTACCATCCCAGACTTACCTTGCTCCCTGTATGACATTAATGACAGACAATTTGAAGCACACATGCTCCAAATATCTCCTTAAACATCTCCCAATGGAGGAAAATGGATAACATTAAAACCCTTTATATGTTTTTGTATTTAGGAATGTTCTTTTGGACCCACTTAATGAAAAGATGGACCACCCAGCTCCTGTAATCAGGAATGAACAGTGAATGCTGTACTACTTGTTCTTTGAGGGCATTTCAATGTTTCTCAATGTTGGGTTTACTATGTTGTGTGCCTGTCAACACTAAAAATAGATTCAGTACTGATGGAATTGTTTACCATATGAATCTACCCTATATATTGTCAAAACCATCACGAATTATGCCATCTAAACCATATTCCTCTACATCCATGAATGATATACAGGTATGAAAATTACACACAAACTTCCTTATTAGTATATTAGCCACTGCCATTACATAGCATGTATCATGCACTGTTCATAGTGTTTTTGAATACACTGAAGGAGGATGAAGTGTCAATGTCATAGATAATATAATACACCTGTCACAAAATTTGACTTTTTTCATTTCTAGACAAGCATTTTTTATCAATGGAATTTTATGTCTATTTTATTTTCCTTCCTGCTTAAACATTAGTGAGAGCCAAAATGTAGCCAACACTATTGCACTCTCACCAGAGCAGAATTTGCATGGGAAAACTGAAACGTGCATGGGAACACTGCACAAACCTGACTGTGGCTGTGGTCAACATAGGCATAAAGTCCATGTGGTAGTTGACTACAGCAGTGCTGCTGGATTGGCTTCCGTGCCTCCTCCCCCTGCAGAGTCTATCATATGTGGGTCAGAGGGCCAGGAGGCCTCATGAGCTCCTAAGCCTCTTTTGGCCACCCAGGGACTCAGGTGCAAAGAGTGCAGGATGTGATCCGATGGGCTGTTGTGTTATATAAGAGGTGGATCCTGCCAGCATATGGGATTATTAGCTCATCCAAAAATTGCTGAGTCTGAGCTACTGCATTGTCAGAGCTCCTTACATGTCACATTGACAGCAAAAGTTTTCCTCTTCCTCCTTGGGGTTTGAGAGGAGACATATTTATGTAGTGTATCAAGCAAGAGGTATGCAACATGTTCTTGGTGCTATTTCTCAGTCTCCCATAATCCATAATGTTATTTTTTCCATTTTTGATTGCCACTGAATGAAATGATTTATATCTTCAAAGAAATAAGATTGTTAAATTACAGTTAATCTGGACAAGTCTCATAAATAGCTTAATCCCGATACCCACAGACCATTGCAGGATATGCCCTTGCTGCCCACTGCAGCTGATCTAGGATGAGCTTCCTTACTCATGACAATAGGTTCCTCACCTTCACACGAGTCCTGTATTGACCATCACCTTTTACATAAAATGATTTGGGTTGGAGTCAATGATGGATAAATCAACTTCAGACCAGATTTACGGATCATAATGTGGGGCAAATCCTTATTCCAACCAATTTGTGCTGTCTTTTTCAATGGCATTTACTCAAAGTTCGAATGGGCTTATTTTCTGTAAGAATATGTTGGATGTTTTTTCTTTCTGACAGGCAACAACACATGTTTTCACTCTTGTGTGGTAAAACTCAAACACTGTTGTGAGCATCTTGGTAGAGCAAATCTGATAATATGATGTTATGATATGGGTTGAACTGACTCAATGATATATCGTTGAACTGGCTTGAATAACTGCCTCAGATTAAAGCCAGACCTACACAAGACCATGATTCATCAGAATTGAGGATTAGTTTATTAGGGCAACATGGGCACAAGAATGAGATGGGTGGACTCAAGATTTCAACTTGGTCTGGTTAGTAGTGTTGTGAAGCCTGACGTGTCTCTTTAAAATGAAGAGGAGAGACTTGTGGGCTTTTTCTCTGAGTCCTGTATACCCTCTCCCCCAATGACATGCTCAAGGCCTTTCCACTGTACTGAGAAACATCAGTGTACAATGACAGACAAACAAAAGTATGCACACAAGAGAGGCTTTTTCTCCTTGAAACCCTTGCATAACAAGACTCTTAAAACATCTAATAAATCAAAAAAGATCCACGATAAGATCAGGGGATGTCCTCAGTAGTAAAAACACTTTACGTCATGTCTCTGAGCTGTTGATACAGAAGCATTCCAATTTGTTGCCTCCTCTTAAATGTCTTTAATGGGCGTGGCCGAGTACAACACTGGCAGTGAATGTTCAGCATGACAAACTGCTTTTACAAATTAAACACTCCTATCATTAAGAGATATAAGAAAGACAAAGGTGCTCATTATCTGGTAGGTTTATTGAAGCCGTGCTTGCATTTTATCCAGGGGGCTACAGTGATGGTATGTTCTAACAGTAATGCAGTGGTCTTTGTGGATAACTCTGGGCCTTATGGATGTGGTTTTGAATCACTGATGAAATTATGATATTCTTGGGCAAGGTATTTGTTTAGTTAAGTGCTGGCTTCAATTCTTCTGAACAGTAAAGTAAGAAGACTGAACCTCAACAACTAGGTGAAATGAAGCAACAGAATTCTACCACCATCTACAGCTTTTCCTGACAAACTGCAATTTGATAATTCCCCAATTAACCACTGGAGGGAAGCAGTGAGTATGGAATCTCACCACAAAGCGAAGCCTGCTATGAGAGTTCGAAGGAATTAAATAGGTCTGGCACTGGTCATCCCAGACTGGTCCAAAAATGCAAGTCTCCCCCAGAGTGATTGTGTCTATAGAAATGTTTTCTGTAATCCCAACTTTATACATAGTCCTAACTGTGTGTTTTTAGAACTTTGAATGTCAGCAGATTTCTTGGATACTAACGAACATATTTAAAGCACATTTTCCGAAGAGAAATGGGCCAGCTCAGTGGAAGAGAAAAGGGGGAAATATTTCATGAGGAGCAGGGGGTATATTGACAGTAGTTGAGAGAAATTTAAGTAAGGTGTAAAACATTGAATATATTGTAATAATTGTAAGGGAGCGATCTGATCATCTTCTATCCTGTTATACACTTGTTTATTTTTATCTCAGACAGTGTGTGTCATGAATTACTTGTCCCCCAGGCCTGTACTGCTGCTTTCAGATAATTAAAATGGACCAATAGCTGTGTGTGTTTCAAAGAGAGGCATATCTGAACAAAGTAAATAAAACAGAAATTACAAAATATGGCATGACACATGTATTGATTGACATATTCTGTATTATATTAACTAATTCAGAAATATGATTCAATACTCCATTGCCTTAGCAACTACAGCATGAAATCTGACTTGGTGAGATCAACATTAAAAACAAGATAATAGATATACATTCAGACATATCAACAAATACATAATCCCCATCCCCTTACATGCAGATACACCCACAATCATAATTAATCGCTGTAATTTTGTTTTATTTACATATTTAAATTCCAAAGTAAATATGGGAGGAGCAAACAGTCATTATATATAAGGGACAGAGTGGTCATTTCCAACATTAAAAATGCAATCATGGACAGACATTGAGCATTTACATTATTATCTGAGGGTCCATGTGCAGGCCGAGTTGATATAAAAAGTTTTAATGAGTGCTGGAGTGAATTTATGCCTCTAATAGCCTCTAGGTAGGTACTGCAGACACTGTGTGCAGTGTCTGAGGTTATCGTTAATTAAAGCATGATTTGGATATTCATACAACCTCACTATACAGTTACAGACAGGAATAGTAGTGGCATTTGCATTAGAAGAACTTGGCGTTTAAAACACCTTGATTCTACAGACATGCAGTATTCAGACCTTGAACATGAGAAAAAAGTTTGTTTAACATGTGAGCCATCCATTGATCTCATGTGAACAAATGTTTTACATGTGAACAGCTGACCTCACATGTGCCATTTTTTGCTTTCATGTGTGAACAGTTTAGTTTGTATGTCAAAGCACCAAGTTCACGTGTGAAGATATTGCAATGACTGTGGACTGGGCATAGGGGCGTTATGCCAAGTAGGCATGGATTCCTTTCTGTGAGTGACCTAACCGGATAGATATGCACCAGCCTTGCCATCTTTGGGCTGCATGACCTCAGCAGGATATGACAACAGAAGGTTATGCATTCTCCGGCCGGCAGTGCACAACCCTCGGATGTCCTGTGGCTAACAGACACAGGCGAGGTGTGGCTTGAGAAAACAAAAGACCGCTGATTGACAGATAAGGGAATGGGCACCCTCTCTGCTGTTCTTTAGGGAACTGGAGTGGGGTCTTGAGGAGCCAGAAGCCTAATGCTTACAGTGCAGCCACAGATCCTCCCGCACAAGATTGTAAAGTCTCAAGATTGTGGAGGCTTTATAAAGAGTCGTAAGAAAAATGACCATGGTCCAGGCCCATACTTTACATTTAATAGGTTCCATAATTAGCATGTAGAGGGGAGGAAGGAAATCAGGAGGAGCCTGGTACGAATAGATTACAATTTCCTTAATAAACAGACGATTTAATTGTTTGAAATCCAATTCGGACCAACCAATGGACTTCACACTTAGTGAAATATTTAAGGGTACATTTTTATAGTGTTACGATTGAAACATAGCCTAATGGGAATTATTTTAAAGTGAACCATCTATCTCTAAGAATGCTTGATTGAAATCTAGCGCCTGCGTTGTTACAGTAGTTTATGTGGAATCTGAAATCCTAATGAAACTTACAATGCTGGCCCCCTCTCTGCTTCAGGGAATGGTCTGCCACGCCCCCATTGAGAGTGGAACCCAGCAGTTAGTAGACAGATCGCGTACTTATTTTTTTGTTCACATGTTTTTTTTTTTTTTTCTCAAACACTTGTATTTACCTCCAACGTTTTTAGGGCGAATTAGCAGGACTGTGTTTCCATGTTGACTCAGGTATAGGGGAGGAAGTTCCAGACTTTAAGACAGTCTTGACTTGTTGCGTATGTGTTATTCTGTGCTACGCCTTTCTCTCCTGTTCAGGCTTTGCGCTGTTATGAGCACAGATGGGACCCTCTCAATACATCCGGATTTAGATTGTTTCTGTCTTCTATTAGATCCTCTTCTCGATTTACACATACCTTCTGTTGATTTCAAACAGTGCTGCACTTCAAGGATTAGATGAAGTTGTTTGACACAAGACCATCGAATTAGCGCGGCATGGGACGTTACACTCCAAAGCGGATGCTGATATTACACGTGGAAGCGCGATTATTAACTGTGGCCAAGAGAATTTAACTCCGCAGGTGTAGATGGCGTGGGCGTCTGGCACTATAGTCTTGTTTTATAACAAGGCGTTTGACTCTTGCCGTTTTTGATAAAAGCCGAGCTTTCGAACATGATCTCAGAGACCGAGAATGCTGATAATGACCGGCTTCAGCTCTCAGAGACAGAAGAGGTGGCTCCTTGATATTTTTTATTACATCCTTCTCCTATGGACCAAAGAAATGGACGGATTAGCAAACTTTTCAAGTCAGTTCATCCTCTTCTTCTTTGATGTTCTTTGATGATGATGATGATGATGATGTTAATGACACTGATGGTGATGATGATGATGATGATGATGATGATGATGATTATTATTATTATTTGTGGTAGTTGTTGTAGTAGTAGTAGTAATTTATCATCAGTAATATTGTTTGTATAAAGTTGCAGTAAAGTGTGATCATTTCTGACTTTACTGTCAGTTTAGGATCAGAGAAAATGTTTGTGTGAAGCTTAATTAAGGAATTTTCAGTCAGACTCTAATCTAGGGCGATGCATTATCTCGCTAGTATCTCAAGAGCATGTTCCCTTCAGATTACCTTACACGGATCATTCAGAGCCACTATGTTCATGCCTGCGACGGAGAGCAGCTGAGCCTGCACTGTCCGAGACACTCCACGATATCTATACTGTCGGCGTTCTATGGCCAGTCCGAGGCGCTGATCTGCGGCCCAACAGGCGATGTAGATGAGTCAGCCAATAGAACCTGCTCTTCATTTACCGCCTTGCAGGTGTGCCTGGTTTTTATGAAGAACTTACAATATTTCCTTATGTTCTGAAATTTAAAGTAGGACCCTACAGGGGCTTCTATGTTGTTCATATAGCCCATGGCAAAATTAGTGCCTGTAGGTATTTCATATTATGTAGCGTCGGAGGAATTATATAATTTCTACACGAATGATATGTAAACAATGCTATAATTTCTGACTACCCATGATAGCATCTGTGTAACTTTTTTCAGGTCGACTTGTCCTCAACATCCAGATTTTTTTCTGTTTAGAAGCTGCTAGCAGAATGCCAGGGCCATCGTGATTGTCAGCTCCTGGTCAATAAGCATGTATTTGGGCGTGACCCCTGCCCTGGGACTGCCAAGCTACTCCATGTGTCTTATAAATGCAAGCCCAGTGAGTAAAAACTCAATGTTTATTTTCTTAAGTAGAACTGGAAGTAGCAATACCATGAATCTGTTTCACTGCATCTTCGTTTTTATAGCTCAAGGCTAATTTCCAACGTTTGTTCCCTGATATTCTTAAAAAAAAAAAAAAAACATCTAACCTAACATTAGTAACTTGTACTAACTAGTACTTTTTGCATTTGATTTCTATAATGTGGGCTTACACCCAAAACCAACAACTATCAAAGGCAATAAAAGGATGAAATTTTGAAGAACTGTAGAGGAGTGGAGGTCAGCGACATGTGCATGTGTATACAAGTGTACATGTGAAGATTCATCATAAGCTTAGGTTATTTATCTTGGCTGGGACCCAAGATCTTTACCTCAATTGACTATTGGTATCATCAGAAATAGCAATTTCAATGGCAATAGTTTTAAACCAAGGGAGTCACTGATTGTATATTGTTACACCCATTTTTGGTTATGGAAAATTACACTGTACCATTGTACTACTTTTACAATAATGCAGATGAAAATAGCAGATATCTGTCTTTTAGCTGAGCATAAGAAGAAAGTGGGATGTGAGGGGGAGCGTATGAAGCTGCACTGTAAGCATCCTCGGGTGCTCAACATTTATTCAGCCATCTATGGCAGGACCCTGGGAGCTGAACACGCCTGCTCTTCAGACAACAAAGAGCCACCTCCTTTTGGTGAGTGAATGTTAGGGAGTAAACATTCCATAAAACCACCCATTTCTTTTGAGTGCCTCCTTAGATTGCATGTCTCTTGTCAGCCTGTGAGAGAACAGATCTGACGATTCCATATCATTAAAGATTCATTCTAAAACAGTCTGCCCACATGGAGCTTTAGGTCTTTCTGTCCTTTGTGTTCTACAGAGTGTTTATTTCATGGAGCTGTGGATCTTGTGTCAAAGAACTGCTATGCTAAGCAGAGGTGTGTCATTACTGTTAATGACCAGAACTTCAGAGACCCCTGCTATCCAGGAATAAGGAAGTATCTCTCCATCCTGTATGCTTGTGGTACGATTCCTCTTTGAACTTCCTTTGAACTGTGATTCATTTTCATAACCTCACCTTTTCTCTTCCTCATGCCACAAATTATGAGTTATCCTGTTGTTGTATCCCTTCAAAATGTTCTGCTTACATTATCTCAGAAAAAGCCTCAAATTATTTGTGCGAGGTGTAAATTTTTATGTGCCGAAAGTAATTATGTCTTTGTACCAGCTTATTGTACAGTACCCCATGTGATTGATTTTGACAGGCTTTTCCTTTAAATTTCTTGAATCTGAATACAGTAATGGAAAGAGCTGAAAAATACCATCCTCCCACCCACTGAAATGGAACATGTTTCTGTAGATTGAGTATTATTTCCCAGACAGAAAATTAAATGACTTAAGCCGTCTGTGAAAGTGCTCTTTTTAGACACAAAATGTCTCGACAGAGATTATAAATACTGTATGAGAACGTAAATGTTGTGCGACCACTCCAGCCAGTAGGCTTTAGGAACCCCTATGGCTTTCCTGAGAGACTTCCTGCCATGGGTCTTACAGTATTATCCAGTCATTGTAACTGTATGGACATTTTTAACTGATATTGTCATGTGCATTGTGTTTTGTGATAAAACATTGCTTTGTTGTTAAGAGACCTTTTCTGAATTGGCCACTTTTTATTTAGGCTGAACAATATCAGTTTCCCTCATTATTTAGTTTCCAAAGCAACAAGGAAGAGATACTTTTTTGTCCATGTGTGTTGCCATAGAAAAGCAGCCTTGTAGAATTTGAAAGGCCCCAGTAATGTGCAATCAGCTTTGTCTTTGTTACAACTCAGTGCCACAGACTCTACTCAGAGAGGCTGACCCGAGTGTTTTTAAACTTACCTCAGTTCCTAAAAGAACAACGAAAAAGGTAATAAGTTGCAAATATAATATCTTGCATGCCTATTTACAATTTCTATATTTTTATGTTACCAGTATTGTTTTAACAATATTTAAAAATGTAAAGGCCCATTTGAGCATAATACCAGTTTTTCATGTTGTAATAACATACAGGAGCGGCTCCATATCCTAAGGGGTCACGACTGCCAGAGAGCAGTGGGGTTATCGTGAGCAACTCCCTGATGGCCTATGCGTATGTTAAAGGTAATGACACTTGTTTATATTGTATTCTGGACGGAAGAAAAGTGCTTGCACATTCACTTATGCTTGCTTTCTCCCAAAACAAACTTTGATTTTGATGTTTCAATGCAATTACATCCACTGATCTCATGAACATCCAATGTGGCTTGAAAGTGCATGATGCAAAACATAATATTTTATAAATGCCATTCTGTCTTGTGTAGTACTTGTGTCTACTCAGCATTTAATCAAGACTGATGTGCATGTTTTTATCAGTGATTGGAGAGTAAGGTTTCATGAGCTCAACAGTGGATGCTGCTAAAATGAGCTGCCAGTTACTGGTAACTGACTCTTCAGCAACTCCAAAAATATTTTGCTCTTTTCAGGACAAGGATACTTTGATTGGTTTGAATCTGTGATTCATATATAGGATATGTGCCTTGGCCCATTTTTGTTCTAATGAAACCCTCGCAACACAAGTTTTTACTAAATGTACATTATGCTCAATTTAATAATGACTGTTCAATCCTTGGTCCCGAGGGCTGCAATTTCTGCTGGTATTTGCTTCTACAATGATCTATACCAATTTACTTCACTAACTGGCTTACCTTCTGCACCAGGAAGTTAAATTACTCTGTAAAAACAGGGTGTGTAGTGCCTGGTTGAGATTTAGATTTAGTTTGAGTTTTGCATATACAATAAATCCACCCCTTAGTTACAAGGAATTTTTTTTATTATTTATAAATTAAATTTGCACACCCCAATGAGTATTTTAAAACTAACCCTTACTTTTATTCTGGTCCTGTAGACATTACAGCCCTCAGGACCTCAAACTGAATCGCTGTTATCCGATAACAGAAAACATGGCCTTCATTTGTGGCCTTTCCCTGCCTGTTTCCTTCCACCTAGAGCACCCTGAAATGGCCGCCCTGCTGTTTGTCTCTAGCATGTGCGTGGGGTTGATATGTGCCCTCTTTGCTGTGTCACTGAGGCTGTCCTGCCGCATGGTCCCAGGGAGAGGGGTCAGACGTCATAGCAAAGCACCCAGCATGGAGGGAGTGGGACGGAGTGAGGGAGCCACTGAAGTGGAAGACTCTGAAGATGAGGAAGCCTCCTCTCTCTCCTGCAGTGACAGGAAAAGGGAGTATTGCTGGGAGGCGACTGTGGACACAGTAGAGGCTGCAGAACTAGCAGAGAGGATAGAGAGGCGGGAACAGGTCATCCAGGAGATCTGGATGAACGCATACCTCAATGGGACTTCAACAGGGCCATGCTGACCTGGTCCATCTTCCAGAACCGCACACCCAGCTCCCTCTCCAAACAGCCACATTAATTCAAGCTGGATTACAGCCAACCAGACCAAAGAACCAAACACATTCCTTTTTTATTGTCTGTTTAGTTTGCCTTTTCTAAATCCCTCAGTCTCAGAATAGTGAGACAACCAACAGCAGATTAACTGTATGGGCTCACTTATTAAATTGACTGGTAATTTCAACCCTTCAAATGACACAGTATAGTCTGTTTTTGGCTTTGATTCACAAATGGAACCATGGTCAAACATAAACTTATTTCAGGTCTACAATGATTAACCTGTAATGACAAAAATACCAAAGACACAAGTCAACATGCAGTCTTTTATCGAGCAGCCATTTTTGTCCATGCCTCTTGCCAAGTCACTAATTATGAATGACTAGAACAGTAAATGAACTCTTTGTGCAGTGTTCCTGTTATTGAGACTCTCCTGATGAAGCATCAAACATAACTTTGCAAATCTTATGTTCTTCCTCTGGCTTTCAAAAGCTTTACTTTGGCAGTGCCACAGGGGACAGTTCTGCTAAATGTTCTGGAATTTTCACCCTTGAAATACCTCCATTATGAGCTCAGCCATGTCCAAGCTCAGCCCTGAGAAAAGTTGGCTGCAAAGCAATATCCTGTCTGTAAACAGCATCAGGTTCTAAGAACTACCACTGCCAGCCACAGGGACAAAGAAAGGAAAGGTGTTGCATCCTTCTCCCAGCCAGCAGAGAGAGTAGGAAAATAGGCCCGTTTTAGAGCACAAAGGTCCCTTCTGTTCCATACAAAGAACATTTTAATGCACACTGAAGTCTCATCACTGTAATTAACAAAATGTAACATTTACTTTTAATCCACAAGTGTCCAAGACATATTAAATAGAACGCACATGTTCAGCAACAGGAAAATGCAACTAAATAAAGTGAAAATGGTCCAAAACAGAACAGATGAAAGGTGTGATGAATTTCATGTTAACAGTCTGTGGGAAAGATATCACCAGCTTCACCCTTAACACATCTGGTTGTGCCAGGACAAGATGAGTATTGGATGACCACTGCTCTTGACAGGACTTCATCTGGGGCCCCATTTAATATTCGTAAGGCCTTGAAACTGCCTCTTTAATGCCTGCCTATCGGACCACTCCGACTGAAGGTGTGAATCATCATCTGTCTCCTCAAGTTTCTGGAAACAAATTAGAAGATGCACATAAATGAACTAACAAAATATGAAGCAGAGGATCAAAATGGATACAAAAACAAAATATTTTGATATTCCTACATGGATAATGGCCTACAGAAATAAATAAGTGGTGTTCAGAAAAAAGGTTTTAAAGGAGCAGGCTCTTACCTTGAGTTCCTCTTGCCGCTTGTAGTAGTGCATCATCATTTGCTTTTGCTCCTCCTCACTCATCAGTGGCTCCCTCGCTGGGGCCCCCTGGCCTCTCTGGAACACAAAGCTCACCAATGTAACCCAAAGGAACTGAAAATTAAAGCTATCTGAAGAGACGAGTGATACATAATGCATGCTTCAAACCTAATTTAACCAGAGAGAAATATGTTATTTTTCTGGAGAGACAAAACAATTCACCATGTTTTTTCAAACAAATAAGACTTTTTTTCTTATTTATTTTGAGTGACCAATCACCAATGTAATCCACTCAGTCACTGCAGCATCATCAATCAATTCAGGATAGCTTGGGTCACAACTTGCGTCCTCCCAAGAACATGCAGCCAGCAGCCACTCCTTTTCAGCCTTCAGTCCACCGGCTGTGCTGTGTAACCACTAGGGTCCTTTTAACTGGCTGCCAAATATAAGTACTGGTGATAAAAAAGGACCAGTGCAGGGACTTCTGTGATTGTGGAGCCTTTTACAAAGCTTACAACTACTTCAACAAGCTTTACCAAACTTGTTGTAAACTTTTTACTTAAAAATTATTTAATGATAATTACACGTGAAGCTTAATTTAGTCAGCCATACCTTTTGAATCTTGACGACAATCTTGGTTTTCTCATTCTTGCCCACATATTCTTGAAGCTTTTTACCTCTCTGCATCTCCTTGGCTGCCCACCACAGCTGAGCCTCCTCTTCAGGAATCACCTGAAGTGAAGCCTAGGTAACAAACAATGGAGAGGAAGCCAAAACACTCCTGAGTCAAAGACGATAGAGGACCTGGGGGTTAGCCACCCATTATGCCGAGAGGCTGGAAAATGCCAGAGGGGAACAGAAATGAATCATGGTCCATTCAGTCATAGGTTTGTGTCACTGACCTATGAAAAATAGACAGACTCTTACTTCTCACATCTGTTAAATTACTGCTCCTTTTTAGCCACTCCAGTCATACCTAAGGTCACTGGTTTGTGCTCAAGAATCAATCAAGCAGGGAGGACGTTTTTGTACCCCAAATAATCGTCTAATACGCTTTTTCTCTGAATTTCAACACTAGAAGCTCAGCTGCCAGAAGACCAGTCATCCTCAGTCCTGTAAAACTGTACAATGTGCTGGTTTCAGTTGTTGCTCAGAAATTAATTAATCAATTAAAGCACTTGACTACACAGTTGACTCTCTTAGTCTCTGTTCTAAATTAGTTATGGGATTTATAGACCAACCAGACTCTGTGACCCTCCAGGACCATGGCTGACAAGCACTGGCCTATGTAGACAGCTAAATATCAGCTTCATTGGTTGAAGGTACAATGTACTTCTCATGCTGTCAGGTTAACTGTATTTATGGTTGATGGTATTGTGTTTTTGGTGCTTATTTTGGTTGCCTGTACGGCTTCGTTTTGTTGATGGGTTTTTACCTGTGTTCCTGAGAGATCTTCCTGGTTTTCAAACTCGCTCCTAATGGGATCATGAGGGGGCAGGCCCATGGGGTAAACGATCATGACAGCACCACGGAGCTGGTCCAGAGCCTCTTTCACCATGTCCATGGTGATACTTACCTTGGCCATTACTTGCTTCTGAAAAGTCACAACAACAAATAGGTGGGATTGTGAACCTTCAACATTCATCATTTCCCCTGAATTGAACTGTTCACTAAACATTGCTCATAAGATATGTCCTGAAATCTCTGTATGTGGATTAATAAAGCTTTTTAAAAATAGACCACCACAAATGAATTGTGTATTGTCCCCCTCATAAGTGCTTACCTTTGAAACTAGTGATCTTGCTTCTTCAACTGTTTTCTTCAATACCTCCTTCATTTTCCCATTTGGAGCTGGTGGAACAAAAACCACTTGCCTAATTCAATGCATACACAAGTACACACAAAGAAAAAACCTGTTTAAAACAGAATACACACACACACACACACACGCACACACAGAATATATCTTATATTGTGGGCACACCATGTCCGTTTCTTCTTCCGATTTCGTCTTTGTTGAATTCGGCCCCGCCGCTGGGGACGCACTTATCCTGCCACTCATCTCGAAGTTTCAGATCTTCGATCTGATCGTCCGTCAACCCTTGCATATTCGGAGGGAGCGTGATACCATGCTCCGCAAGCTGCTGAATCTCTGTGGTGTTGAAGAGACATTAAAAACAATAAACAACATTTATTGCTCCCTTTCTTAAATCATGCAATGTCATACAAAACTTACTGCTTACCAGAGTAACCAATATGTAAACTGAAAACGTGAATAAGGAAAACTTGCGTATTTTACTAGCAGCGTGTTACTCCATTGCCAGGCTAACCAGCCCAAGTGAGTAACGTTATCTAACTGTTCTCATGATCTCGCATGTTAGAAAGCTAATAAAACAGTTAATTTAGGCGCTAAAACCTAGCTACCTGAATAGCTAATGAAAACACCAAAACGAAAACAGCGCATATTTACCTGAACAAATTCTGTCCACCTTGAGTATTCCATTATAAATAGCAGAAACTTGCTGAATCAATATTTCCAATGAAACATCTACCGTGGTATCAAAGAGAAACTGACTCTCATCTCCTCGTTTCACGTGCAGTTGGACCATATCTGTATCAGAAATGGAAAAACGAGTTGTTGAACATCCAAAGAGACTGAAAGCAGTAACTTACTGGTGCAATGCTTTTTGCAGTATCTAAAAAGTCTTGAATTCAGATTAACATTGGTAACATTACACTAGTTCGAGTATAGTGCTGTTGCTATGGATACTGAACACAACCTCAAGCTAGATGTTTTAGAAGGTTCTAGCAGCAAAATTAGTTACTTGGTCTTCCACCAATTTACAGCAGCCATCAGGCTACCTTGTTGCTGAAGTAACATAGGGTTCGTATCATCCAGAGATCAACGTCATGAGGGACACAATGAACAAGTTGTAAATCTAACAGTGTATGAAAAATGTTAACTGTATTTGCTTACCTGCGAGTACCCTCGATATTCAGAGCGCATGCGGAGAACGCACATGACCCTTCAGAGTACTTCCGGATTCATATTATATTACCGTAAAGTATGACATAGACTTGACAATTTAGTGGGGTATTGTTTTAACTGTTCGCTGCATATCACAATGTAACAAAACACACAGGAAACGGCATCCATGTTGATTTACATTTATTATTGCATACATACAACACCAATTGCTTCAACCATGAATGTGCCATTTCTGTTAGCTGTGCACTTAATCATGGGATCTTAAATACTATAACATGAATTGCAGTTTTCTGTTTTGTTAAATACATACAGCATGGTCAACAACACAGAATAGCATTTCTATGGGGTTACAGTAATAAAGGGACACAAATCTCACAAAAGGAGTTGTTCCATTTACTATAAAACCTGGTCTCATACATAACACAACAGACTTGAAAGCATTTGTTTGTTTCCTAAACTTACTGCATCTGATATCTACTGCATAAATGCATTTTAGTGGTTACTCATCACCTATACCCAAAGCAGAAAATTGATTTGTCCAGAGTAAATAGTGGCATCTTAATTCAGATCTGGATTGCAACAATAATGAGAATATTCATACAACAAGTGAAAAAATTGCACAATAAATTAGAGAAGCATTGGTCAGCTGGTTTTACAGACCCTGATCTATGTTTAAACTGAATTACCCAGTTCTTTAGTGTCAAAGTATGCCATACAGGCAGGCAGGATTTAATACAAGTCCTGAACAGTGCTTGGAAAAGCATCGACAATCATTCAGTTTTTCTACTTCATGGTAACACTATCCCCTGATCATTATTTTTTTTTCCTTTTAATTATGTACTGGTTACATTAAGGAAAACTTTTACTCAACACTAAGAGACTGTAGCAGGTGTGACAGCAAAATTACAATACTGACTTCACTGTTTTCCTGACATCAAAACATTTATATTCCACATGAATTTTGTATGACATGAATACATTTTTTTTATTAAAAATGTCACGTGGAAGGAAGAGGGGGTAAGATACTGGGGTAGTTTAATACTGATTTTTTTTTTTTTTTTTTGGGGGTTGTGCAAAATGAACCGTTTGAGCCTGCCCTTGGGAAGAACTGCAAGCTACAAAACAAGTCACACGAATAAAGCACACTGTAGTAAAGTACAGGACATACGAAAGGAAAGCATATGGACAGTGAAGTTCCATTCAGTTATGACAAAGCAGCTCAAGTGTATGGGTGCAATGCGGGAGCTGCTGTCTCCGCTCCAACACAGGGGCAGTGAACGACCCAACCCAGCACTACTGACCTGTAATAGCAATACCATAAGATTCTCAACATCACTGATGTAACAGAGGCCCTACATTGAAATAAGCGCCAACCTGGTGGGAACTGAAAGGCCGCATTGAGAATGAGTCACTAGGTGACAGATGATGCTAAAGGTTCTCTGGAGTGAAAGTTAAATTGCTCTTCCTATTCTTTATATTTATACATTTCACTATTCTCATCTGTCCATCCTAAAACAAGGTTATCTATGATGGAGTGTTTCAGGCTTGCAATGTCATTTAAGAAAAATTTTCAGTGCCAGCTAGACTGCGAATTTTGATGTGAATCTTCCAGTACAATTACCATCAACTCAGACAGTGCAGCTCTGACAAAGAGATAAAACAGTTTGCATTCCCCCAACAACACACAAAAACACAGTCATCAACCATAAACTCTTACCACAGCACAGTACCCCTGAACTACAGTATAATAAATATTTCATGTAGAGTAACTTTCTTAAAAAAAAAAAACAAAAACAAAGTTTTTGTAGATCTTTGCAAGAAACTACAATGAAAAGTTCAAAAGCAAGTACACACGTTTAACACAAAAAAATCACCCTCACATTTCTCTTAAACACAACATGGAAATCCACACTCTGCTCACCTTATCTCTAAAGGTCAGATCCAAACATGATAGAAGCACATGACATTCACTGCAAATACAGCTTTTCCTTCCTCAGTATTGGATTAAATAAAGCAGTGGTGGCATATATATATACACATCGTTATTATACATATATATATATATCTGATGTGATATATATACACACATGCATACATACTATAGATATGTACTTGGGCCCCTAAGAGTAAATTACTTTCCAATTCACACATCCAAAATATACATAGACACTATATGTATATAATTTATATATAACTGTCTATACATACTTCCAGTATTACTCCTGAACCACACAAGGGTCAGATATGCAAAGGAACAGGACTATGGGTGACCATGAGTGTAGTGATCAACACAATGAGGTCACCACTCCAAGCACTGAATTGTATCATATGATTATGCCTTGGACAGTACACACCACTTCAAGTATGGTCCCCAAAGGAGGCAATGACTACTTTGTTTTCTTTACATTCATGACAAAAAAAGGACATTTAAACAAGGAACTTGTCCTCACTGCCCCTGATTAAGAACAGAACAATATGATCAAATCTCTTGGTGTGGTTTCAGGTGTCACAGGAAGAGCAAAGCTTGTTTCCATGACTAGAGTTATGGACAATCTCTGCAAAAAGCTCTTTAATATGACCTACGGATCATCAACAAATATTTCCCTCTAGTTTACACACATGATTTATCCTGCATATGTGAACCTGCCTAATTTATCCTCCATTTCCTTTGACAAAGCCATTTCACTGTGCCAACTATGTTCTGCTTAAATGTGCATTTGGTGATGCAATGCAACTGAAATCCTGACAGTGAAAGGAAACGGAATCTCAAAATTACTGAGTGGCCTCAAGGGCCAGCAACAATAGCCTAAATATTGCACGAGATTAACATACATTTGTGCGCACATACAGACACAGGCACACATCTCCTACTGAAGTGACATATCCATCAGACTTCAGAGACATGTACACACAAACTAAACAAAACAAGTGGATTCCACATGGATATAGAGAACAGCTGAAGTCTTCTGGAATAAGCTGTAGGAGTACATATGCATCTTTTCCCATATTACCCTTAGTGGTTTTTGGTCAGACATTAATACAATTCTTACGTCCAATTCAGGGTGGTATTCCCTTCTAATATACTTTTCTGAGTATGTAGACCATACATAGACATACACATATATATTTATTTGATCTCTCAATGTTTATATAACAGCGTGTATCTAAACCTTTCACTTAGTAATCCTATCTTTCTGTGAACTCCTTAGAGGCCAGGAAGCTGCTGCTTGGTCTGGGGGGTATCTGAGGAATTCCAGGGTTAGTCCTTGAAGGAACAGGAGGGGGGTTGGCTGGGAAGGTGGAGGTGGATGGAGCCCCCCAGCTGCTGGAGTCAAACCCAGAGCTGGGGAACAGGGTCTGTGGGTCCGTGGGGGTGGCAGTTAGGGCAGTTTTTGGAAGGACGGGATTTGCTGCAGCTGGAATTCTCCCTGGTGTGGGGAGGTTCAAGTCCTCGTCAAACGTTACCCACTGCTGAACACGTTTTGCCTGTGCTGGAGGCGGGGCCAGGCCTGGCAGGGGGGCCTTGGCAAATGCCGACATGGCTCGTTGGAGGTGGGGCTTGGAGGAAAGCGTCTGCTGTTGGGTGTATAATTCGGGTGTGAGGGAGCGGCGCTGGGTGACGGCCATCTTGCCTGTGAAGGGGTTGGTGCTGGCAGATTGGTTTGCGGACAGGAAGGGGTTGGGTGAAGCTCGCAAGGTCTCCTGGGACTTGCTGCGCGGGGGAACCGGGGGCAGCAGCTGGATGGAGTCGCCAGGGAAGGCTTGCAGGGCAGAGTTAAGGGACTGTGACGTGGGGAGGGCTGAGGGTGTCGGGGCAGGGGTGGAGCGGAGGGAACAGCTTCTTGTCAGGGACTGGGTGTTGAGCCAGGATTTGGAGGACAGCAGGTCAGAGTGAAGGGGATCAAAGGGGCAGTGTTTCCATTGTGCTTCTCTTTGGAATCCATTCACACCATTGACCTGTACAAAAAAAAAGGGAGTCAAGGGAGAAACATAGGGAGTCAACAACAACAACAACAATACTAAAGCTTCATTCTACGATTTGATCAAAAATGAACAATTATCACAATCAAATTCAATCTGCACAACAATTAAGAGTATCAGCCCTCCGTCATGTATAAATGAGCATGTATGTCTATTATTCAAAGGTCTCCAGGGAGTACAGACACAATGGTAATTTTTCTGTGTAACTGTAAACAGTGTAGTCCTCATACTCTTTCTCTTATGAGTTTTAGACACAATAGACAACAGACATGAGCATGCACATACACAATACTTGAAAAGAAAGGATTTAAGAGGTAACTATGCATGTACACAACATCATGAAATGTAGTTATAAACAAAAATAAAACGCAGACATTTCTGGAATCACTACATATGTTTTAGGGGACTCCAGCCAGATAGGCTGTAAAAGATGTATTTGAAAATTGTAACTATTTTTGTAATGTGAATAAAACATTTGCCACCATTTTAGTAACAATTCTGTATCAATAAACTTGTTTTCTATTCAGAATAATGCATTTTTATTCCACCTGGGGAATGATCTGTTACTTGATAGCACTGAAAAGTTACAGCCAATATTGAATATTGAGTGATGTTAATATTATACAAATACAGTTTGCTTGTGTACCAACTAACATTAGGCAGGAATATGTCTGCATTCAGACAATTCCACATGTTAATAACTACCCTGACTTGATAAACATGTCTTTGACCCATGATTCTTTTATCATAAATTATGGAAGACTATGGCTGGGATACAATCAAATGAACTTTCAGCCATGCAATACAACCAGAACAAACTAGTCTTTTTCAGTGCATATGCCATTCTAGTTTAGAATCAAAATAACATTCCAAAGGACACATTCCAATACAACAGAAAATGCTCAAAGAAATGAGTAACATCTGTTTTTATTGAATTGCACATGTATTTGATTGGCTTCCAGCCTTTGTCTTCTCTCTTGGACTTCTTCACTGATACTAGTGGAGAACTATCAAATCAAAAGACTAAATCTAAGCTTATTTTTATCAAAGTCTTAGAATTATTATCAGCCAATCAGTCAACAAAAATGCATTTTTTCCCCACAAAGGTCAAGATGTTAGCTTGTCATCTTGATTGTGGAATTTAATGCTTGTACACTGGGGACAGAACATAGTCCTGCATATTATGAAACAAACCAGGTATGTAGACACAGCTGGTGTTCTAAAGACCACTGACATAACAGGAGAAAGATCACCTCAAAGGATTAATACAACTATCAACACAACTATTCAAAATAACACCTCACAGATCTCTGATAGTTAACTTACCTGTTTTGTTTCTTGTGTCTTAAAACACTTGCTTCTAGATGGTACCTTCAAACCATGATATCTAGAGCACCCTTACATCGTTGCACAATTTACTGACTACAACACTGTTAAGTGATATTATGTCCCTCAAACTAACAGGCTACATCAGTCTAAAAGAAGATAAATTCCACAAGACAACTTGGAATATAATCATGCCAGTTTCAGTGTCTGCCACTATGTGGTTGTTATTGCCCTGCCAATGTCATCAAAAATGAACTTTGACAAAACCAAAACCTTCTGACAATGAAACATCACATGAATTTAGGCTGAAGTTAGGCTGTGGTGCTTGAATTTCATAGTCCGAAGAGTGAAGCGATACATTTTGGCAAAAAAGTTATAGAAAAAAATACACAAATCTTACACTAGTATATGGTTGTAACAAAAAGTGAAAAAAGGATGCCAGAAAATGAAACACCCAACTTAGAAAATGGAGGGAGAGGCTCAAATAAACTTAAGTATGAAAGTTACTGCAATGTATGGAACAAGTCATACATTGTAGCCTGGTCTGAGAGCTATGGAAATAACATTGAGGCTGAAATGGTCTTAAATACCTGTCACCCTGAGGATTGCTCCTGCTTGTGAGAAAGAGAGACAGACATCAGGGTACAAGGTAAACATTCAAGCATTTGAAATTCAGGGAAAATACTATGCAAGGGGAAAGGCAGCTACTTGGGGTCTGAAACCCTTGACTAAAGTAAAGTATTGACTAACAACTACTGGGTGACTCAGTGGAAGAAACCAATTTAAATATGTTAAGACACAGTATCCACTCAACTGTATTATCTCATATTCCAATCATGATATCAAATGACAGCAAGAGTCACTGGCGGGGCTATTATGGTTGATGAGAATCTTGTTAACGTTCAAAAATGACCATTTCGCACTCCACCTTCTTCAGTTTCAATGATCCAAAATCAGTGCTGAACAGGGCAGTATTTGATGTCACGCAGAGAATGTGCTTGCTGAGCACAGCTGAAGGGGAGGAGGGGGACTGGATTAGAATGTACTTTGTTGTGTACAGAGACAGAACATGGGGTGCATTCGAAAAGGTTAAGCACTATAAAAGGTTTCTATAAGGAGCTGATGTGAGGTGGAGTCCAGGTCTCACCGAATGCACCTGAAACTCTCAAAGAAGCTCTAGACTTCAGCTCTCATCATGCCCTCCGTGACAGGCTTTGTGACATTCTGAATGCGCCCCAGGTGGGAGGGGAAGACTGACCTGAGAGGAAGGGGCAGCCTCAGGAGGCAGGGCATGATGGGAGCGACTGCGAGGCGGTGGTTTTGGGGAAGCCAGGCCCGGGTTGGGCTGTGGGACGGATGCAGGCTGGGGCTGCATGGGAGACGCCATTTGGGGCTGGAGAGGTGCTGCCATCTGCGGCTGCATAGGAGGCGCCATTTGAGGCTGGAGGGGTGCTACCATCTGCGGCTGCATGGGAGGCGCCATTTGTGGCTGCAGAGGTGCTGCCATTTGTGGTTGCACGGGAGATGCCACTTGGGGCTGCAGAGGGGTTGCCATCTGGGGTGGCATCGGCTGCATGGGAGAGGCCTTCTGGGGCTGCAGGGGGGCAGCCATCGGAGGTTGCATTGGAGATGCCTTCTGTGGCTGCAAAGGGGGTGCCATTTGAGGCTGCATCACAGGAGCGCCTGTCAAACACACAAACACAGGAGCACAGTGAGATTTCAAATGTTTCATCTGAAGACATGCAATGCTTTGGATAAAAGTGTCTATGTCCCTATGTACAACACAAGTAGGCAGAGCTTAAGGACAGACAAGGACACAAGAACATATGAAAATGTAACAATGAGGACAGGTCATTCAGCTCATCTAGGATATTAAATTTCCCTTCATCCCAAAGGGAGAGAAAGATGAGCAAATCAGAGAATACAGGGTGAATTTACATTGATTTATTTAAGGTGCTTTCCTAGCAGTCTTATATCCTGCCTATGAATGATGAATGAGGACTACAGAATGACTAAAGAAAGTATTTTCATATAAATTCAACACTCTAAACAATGGAGTCAAAACTACAACTGAGAATTTCCAAAACAATTTCATGCTATGTAACATCACTCTTTTTCATTCTCCTGACAAACAGTGGTCACATGCACTGGGTAATTTTAAATAGGATATAACTGTAAATTGTGCACTAGTTAAAACTGGCTGTGATTGAAGGCAATATTTAGTCATAATTACTCATGCACTTGAAACATAGAATGTTCAGATATTACAGTCTTATCATATATTGTGAAAGTGTGGGCAGTCAAAGCCACACAAGCTTAGAGTTCACTGCTCTGTACAACCACTCAATTAAAGGATCAAGTGCAAGAGAGTTATAAAACGTACTGAAATTAATAGCATATCTGTGATATCTTAGGCATAAATGATTGTACCAGTTATGTAATTGTACCATCATTGTGTTTCACATCATAAATTATATTTAACATCATTCTTTGACTGCCCAACTAACAACGAAACGTTTAAAAATGTAACACATTTTACTTATACAGTGTACATATTTTACTCACACTGCCAGATTGCATGACCTCACTAACATTTATGTAGTCGGAAATGCTACCTTGTAGCCCCCTTATGTCACACTGCTGAAGCTAAACTGGGTCGAGTTTGGTTAGTGTATATAATGAAAACAAAGCGACCCAAAAAAAGACCACATAGGAAAACACAGTTTCTGCTGGAAGTGGTGCCAGTAAGCCTGTAGGGGGCACTCTGCCCTCTGCATTAAATAAAATCCAATGCTCCTGAACACTGATGGTTAAAGTGGTCTGTACCAGGTGCCATCCTTCAGATTTCATGCTCACACACAAAGTCAGATAGAAATTCAGAATCATGAAGATATTGGGTTATTTTCATGTTGTGTTTGCAATTAGGTATAACAGGAGGTAGATCAATTTCAACTGACTGAGAGGCAGCTCTGCTGGTTTGCTCTGGGGACCAGTCGTTGGTCTGGGGGCTCCAGGGTGAGTCTCAGGCATGGGCCTTGGGGCTCCAGGGTGGATGTCTGGGCTGGGTCTGGGGGCCCCCGGGTGAGCAGGAGGTGGGGGCCGGGCCTGAGGGGTGACACTGATAACACCAGCTCGTGGAGGAATGGTCTACAGAGAAAGGGGAGGCAAAGGCAGTTCAAGTGAAAATGAAACCAACGGACAGCACTGATAAAGAGAAACTCCTAACAGTGGTTCACATTATCACCGCTCATAACTCAAACTGCTGCACTGATAAGTCAGTCCATGTATTATTTGCAAAACTGTATGCATTGTCTGTATTACTGGAACAAAGATGAGCTGAAATGCAAAACTTCAATAAGAAGTATAATGTAATCTCACTTTGTTTTTATCCATGTTGAAAAATGTACACATCACCAGGAAGGTGTGGCTAAAAGGAATGTTTAAAGAGCCATCCAATTTATGTTAGCACTGCAAACATAAAAACCTTAGTTTCACTCAATATTAACTTGTACCATTTTAAAAAATGTCACTGAGTCATCTTCGCAGAAGAAAAAATGTACAACAGTCATAACAGATGGTGCAGACCTGAGTCACATTAGTAATTACACAGCTTGCACAGAAAAACAAACAATCCATTGAGGAGATAAAGCTTCATGTTTAAAGCTGGGGAGCATTAAAACCACACCACAGGCATTCACTGCATAGTCACTTAGCTCTGATATTGAAATTTCTAGTTGTGCCCCTGTTGAGGCTCAGATCAGAATTTTCTGATTCAGTGGCTGATTATGAATATTTATGAGGGGGTGTGAAACGAGGAACATTCACAGCTAAGACAACAACACAGGGATCCAACAAGGTAGGGAAGCATAATGTGCTGAAACACAGGAGATGAGTATCTAATCAGTGTAGAAACTGTAATGCTGTAACTGACCGGTCTCTGGGCTCCAGCTGGACCTGCTGGGGGCTGTCCTCGACCTGCAACACACAAAACAAATACGATCAGCAATCACATGCAGAAACACTTTTCCTGCCCTGTATTGATTTCCTCTCTCGCTTTCTGTCACAAACAAGACCTTCATCTATTTTAAGATAAAGATAAAACATAAGACATTTGTGTGTACAATGAAATTTACTAGAAAATAATTTGATTTTGTGACTATAAAAATGCAACAACAACTGAGGACAGTTGAGGGAAAAATTGAACCCAGTAAGGTTGCTATTTTGTTTATGGTGTGGAGGGCAATCTTGCTTTTTGCTTAAAAGGCTCAGCTCTGTTCTTTATTGGTGTGCAACGATATTAAACCCAATGACTTTAACTTATTGCATGATGTCAGTCTGCAGTTATTAAAACAAGAAAAAAAGAAGGTTTTTGATAATGGTTAAATTCCGTATGCCCCAGAAACAAGAATTAATTTCCAGACAGGAACCGAGCCAGACTCTAAAGCCATGAGAACATCTGCACCTGAGTCTAATCATACACCCCAGCAACCGCCCAGCGTCTGGCTCCCGTTTCACTAGGATGAACAACAAAAAGCAGCCGGACTGGATCAGAGTGCCCTGGCAGAGGCACTGAAAACCCAGGCCACGGCAATGCCAACCCTTGCCTGCTCTTCGGCCTCTATCCTGCCAATGGCCATGCTTTCCCACGCGACTCTAATGACGGACGGGTCCTGGATAGGATAGCCCAGCCCCAGCTGCTATCCTTGCCCCTTGCCGCACCTGCCATGTAACACCAAGCTGATCTCTCTGAAAGACATTAGCTCTTCCAGCTGACCTGAAGCAGACACTGGGATGTCATGACCAAACACTGGTGGAATTCACCAGCTAGAATTTTCTTATCCCTCTGTACAGGTTGTTGTGCTAAATGTGTGTTCCAATGCACCTGAGTTTTCAGGAGGGAACAAAATATGTTTGTGTGCAACACAGTCCTTTGTGACTTACCTCCAAAGTCCTGTCTGGATACTCCAGGGCTTTTTTGCCCTTTGCAGCGTGGGAAGAGGATTCGGCCAGTGTTACATTGTGATTAGGTTTTATCACATTTGCCAACTAACCCTACACTGCCACACACAAACTCTGCCCTCTTTTTTTTTTTTTTTTTTTTTACAAAGAGAAACACATACGAGGGTGCTGCATTTGAAGGAAAGAGTCTACAGTACCACAACAGCTACAATTATCACATCAACTTGAATAAAGCTATACATTAAGCAAGTGATTAAATGAAGCTCCACAAACCACTTACTATAAGAAGTGGTCAGTGACACACTGATTTAAATCTACTTTTTTCCTGTCCAGAACAAAGTATTTTGGTAGGTTCAAACCAGTCAATACCTGACATCTCAACATATTGAAAGGTACACACATCCAAATGTCTCACTGAGAGAGCTACAATGAGAGGAGAAAGAGGGAGGAAAGCCCAAAGTAAAGGGCAATGATGGGTTTTGTGTCATTACCTTCAGAGTCTTTGCTAGAAATTGCTTGGCTTTGAGGATCTTCAAGGTCTTTGAGCAAAAGCAAACAACAGTTTCCGACAAAACAGACGTGACAAAAGCAAAGCAACAAGAGTGCCACACAAAGCCACTCTCAACCCAATGCGCAAAGAACTGAGCAAACAAAAAAAAAACCAATGCACCTGCCCACTGAAGAGCACAAAATAAATTTACCTCAAGGACTGACCACCACACTGGAGACATTGGAAGTGAAATGACTATTTAAATTAACAAGTTTTTCCCTGTCTGGAAAAATTAATTACTGCAAAATGATGGCTTGGTTAGGACTAGCAGGGACAAGACAGAAACATAAATCTATGCTACATTTAAAAGCAGGCTACAGTATAAAACTATACATATAAACACTTCACGTACTGATTAATAATTAGCACTCCTCCTCTGTGAGCGAGGAATTTTCACCTCTGTTAAAACTAAGTTCAAACAACTAAGGTAATATTGACAAAAGGAAACTATGCTAGAAGGCAACTGGGCCCATTGGTGTACATAGTGCACCAAAGGAAAAGTAGAATTATACTGGAGAGGATGGGCAGAATGCAACACAGGAGCTTCACACAACATTGTGCACACAAAACTACTGCAATTTACAACACAGGAAGCCTCAGTTTGTCACAATGCAGTCCTAATGTAAAGACATTACCTCCCAAATCTTTCCTAGCTGGTGTAGGGCTTCTACCGCCTTTAAACGCAAAGAAGAAAATCATAGGTCACCAGTATCACATTGTCACCATTAAAAAAAAAAAAAAAAAAAAAGACTAAACCCAGAGTATGGATCTAAAATGAAAAAGAACTGCACCTGTAACTGCTTGTTTACACACGCAACAGACATAGCCAGGACCAAAAAAACACAGGGCTCCCACTCTGCTATCTGTGCCACTAATTCAATGACTTTCAGGAACCCATTCTCTCAAATAAAAACCAATAAAAACTTTACAGCAGTCTATATTGCAAGCACTGCAGATCACCAATACAGCAAAATAAAAGTGGCCTTAACCTCCTCAAAAATTAATGTTGTCCAGGAATCCAGGAATATGGGTTGGGGAGGAGTGTAGATGGTTAAAAGAGCTTCATAGAGGCACTGTACCTGAGGGAGGTGGGGGCCGCTGTGGGGGTGCAGGCCGGGCTGGTGGGGCGCTGGGCCGAGGAGGAGGGGGGCGTTTCGGTTCCAAAGATGCAGCGGACTGGGCGTCCACAGGGGAGCCTGCCAATAGACATTGTAGACAACCATGGCTCAATCACCCATACTCTCAGGCACAAGTCTTTGAGGACTATAAAACGTTTAGTTACAAGACTGTCAAAAAACACCTAATACTACTGCACAAACACACACTGAAAACCTTTACTACATTTGACTCATTTCTTTTACCTGCAAGTTCTCTCCTACAAGGTGAGGGACTTAAACCTATTTTGCATATGAAAAAAGCAAAACAGAAAATAAGTGACATGCAGGTGCATGGGGTAAAGGATGCAACCCTGTAGGTCTTTGCAGTCTTTAATTGAAGTGAGTGGCCAGTTATGCATACCCTGTGGGGGACCTGCGGTGCGAGATGGGACTCTGCTGGGACGGGTTGGAGGTGCGGGCTCGCCATGGGTAGGAGAGGGGCAGGGGCTGCCCCTGGGTGAGGGTGTGGGGGACATCCCAGCTCCAGAGCCAGCCCCAGGCTGCAGATGCTGGGGCAGAATCTCCTCTACCTCAGCACTGTAGTCGTCCACGTCACCTGTTATTAAAAGAAACAACATTTTTCAAAAACGGAACTAGTAATCCCTAACACTACTCAAAGCTCATGGCTGCCTTCAAGCTAAGCAATTTAATCTTCTTCTCATTACATTTCTCAAAACCACTCTATTGCTCCTACAAATCCACAGTCTCATGCGATAGCAATACTGAAAATGCTCTTCCCAGTAGATGCCACTATATCTAGGGTTTCTATAGGCTGGTCTTTGAGTACCAGGGGATATTCTGGTTTCAGTTGTTAGTGCAAACAAAGCTGTTGGTTACACATTTAGCTCATCACATCTACTTCCTGACAACCAGAATATCCACCCTGCGGCTCTCCAGGTATATTATTAAAATCACTGCAAAATATTCCTCAAATAAGATCTAGACACAAACCAACTATAGTATAATTTAAAAGCTCTCTACAGCTCTATTTCATATCAAATCATCTTCACCCCACATTACAGCTCTCTATGTTGTCCCTTTAGTTCTATTACCCACAGCATTTTGTTACCCATACTGAAAGTTCTAATCAAGCCCTATGCACTGCGAATGTACCACAGCTCAATAACTCATGAAGCTGGTTAAAGGTCTCATGAGCCTTAAAATATGGTGATGTGCGTTGCAGAATGGAAAGACAGGAACAGTGGAAAAGACTGGAATTTGTGTTTTTGTACCACACTGACAGCATGTGATTGCATACCCTCCATATCGTAATCAGCACCCATGTCAGCGTCCTCGGCCAGCAGAGTCGAACTGGCAGAGGAAGGGATGCCCCCGCAGATCCTCTCCACACTCATCTCATCCTCAAGGCTCTTGATCCAGCCAGGACTTTTCAGTCGGATGTCGATTGTTTTCCCGAGCACCTGTACACACACGTCATCAGTTACTAAGCCCTGACAGACAGCTCTCCGGGGTTGGCAACATCATGAAATGACTGCGTATATTTGCTGCTTCCTATTCAACATCACACACACACACAAATCTTACTTACGATTCCCTGGTCATTAAACTCTCTAGGGACACTAACTTTCATTTTGTTTCCTGATATCAGATATATCCAGGGATGATGGTTTTTGACTAAACATAAGATTTTGATTTTATTCTGCTTGTGTGCTGAGGAAGGTACTCACAACAGAGCTGCTCAGTGATAGTGCAGCCAGAGCAGAGTAGCCTTCCTGAAATGTCACCCACATTTTCTCCTCAACAAACCTGCCACAGAAAAATAGACAATAAATAAAAGGCATTATTTCAGCATTCTTACAGAAAACTATGTCTTTCTATACAGCAAATACATTTACTTCACATATTTAAAATGCTGCACATTGATCTATATTGATCACCTGATCAGGATGACCTCGCCGAAGGCAGCGAACTTGTCAAGCAGTTCGTCGATCAGTGCGTCATCAAAGTAATCGTCCTCGCCAGAACTGCAGAGGGAGATCAGGATGGTGCCATCGGGCGGGCCCTGCAGTGCGATCACATCCTTGTACACCTGGTGCCGGGCCTCAGGGTCCACCTCCAGCACATCCACATCAATGATAGCCACCACCGGCCTAAGGGAAACAGCACTGGTGAGCCAGTAGCCTAAGCACCTTCTGCTGCGTGTCGAGCAAAAGTGGTGCGGTTTAGAGTGACAGAGCTGCTCACTTACTTGGATGTGATCGACATTTTATTACCAATCACTTTAACTCTGTGAAGGCAGGTTTATGGAGAAGATGGACATTCAAGACCTGTTCTCACAGCATAAGGTGAGAAGGTCTTAAGATCTTTTGAGATGTGACTGATGGGGGATATGGGACTAGTACGCAAGTTGTAAGACAGATATAGACTGGGGCTATGAATACATGGCATAGAAATAATGCACCTAAACCTTCAGGGACACACTTGGGTATGAATCTTTACCAGCAAAATTCTTTTCATTAATTAGAATGTTTTAATTCAACATAGTCTAGGAAGTGGTGCTAAAAAGCTTGCACTTCCAAACCGCATTCATTCCTTATAAGTTGAGTGTATGGGATCAATCGGCTCAAGTGTTGAGGATACCTGTGGTCAGAGGTCTTCAGCTCAGCTCTGCCGTAGTATTTCAGGGTCCCTGGGGTCCAGGGGTGCTGCTGCATTTCATCATCATTGGCAATGGCACCCACCACGTTCATCTCCTCAGCTGTGACATGCAAAGATCATTTAGAGGGCCAAGACAATGTCAGGTCAGGCCTCTATGGTACACTTATTCTGAAGCCTGCTAGTGAAGGGAGAGTGAAAGATTCATGAATCACTTTATGTGAGTCACTTTGTTGAGCTGCTCATCCTCACAGAAAATTTTTTAGTTCAAATCACATCACAGATGTCACTATGACAACTTCACACAATTTGGCCTCATTCTACCAAAACTTCTGACTACACAACGAAACTCACCAGACTTGTCAAAATTCCACTTCCTCCTTTTCCAAAGCACGCGGTCTGTCCAGGCGGGTGTGCGGCACTTCTCACTGGTGTCGTAGTCATCTGAGAACAGGTCGTACTTGTAGGTGGGGGGGAAGTCAATCTTCCCCTCGATGAACCCTCTGAAAACCTGGCAGGAAGCACAGGAAAGAGCAGCAGGAAGACAGTGAGAGGGGTGGTGATGAGACTGATGATGAGGGGGGAGGAATAGAGAATGGTGGGTGAGAATCAGGGCCTGAAAGCAATTGGGTCCTCTTACGTGCCCGCCATTCTTCTGGTCCACCAGCTGGTCACCGGCTGTGAGGGCATCCCAGTTCTGCTGTCGGATCAGCTCCTTCACTTCCTCATTGGGCAGGCTTATGCGGTAGTTGAAGTCCCCACACCAGAACACATAGTCATGTGAGTACAGCAGCCGGCCCTGGGGGCAAATGGCACCAGACATGCATTAGATAGGCTCAAGTTCCGAGTTCTACTGTAAAAAAGGAAAGAATTAGCAGCCCTACAATACAGCTTTTTTCTAAGAAATCCTTCTCATGTTTCTTTTTTTAATGAATCAATACAATAATGGATTTTAATGCGATGGCAGTGATGGAGACATTGTGCTGTAGAATGTCCCATCCTGGTCCCATGAGATGTTTATTTGGGTCCTGGCTCACTGCAGTAAAGCATAGTATTCCACTATGCTTTTCGGTAAGGTTCTTATTCACTGTGTGGCTGTCAACATGATTCTGAATAACCCCTCCATTCTTTACCCATTTATCTTCAAAATTTTTGTCATCACAGGAAATGAGTTTTCAGTTGACCCACCATGTAAAATAGGGCAATCTAATGTATTCCTCATTGCCTTGGGTCAAAATTCAGCTAAATGACATAGTACTATGTCTACTAAAACTGATATACAGTTATTAAAAAAGAACATCTTGACACAACTGCAATAAGGAAGGTAAAGGTGATGAAGTGTTTCATTATGAGATGTGGGGTTCTGATGAATTCTTTATATTTAGATTTATACCCAAACCCATCAAGTGTACTTTAACTGTAGAATTCAAGCGAGTAAAGGACATCTAGAACATCACCCATCCCCTGAGCTCTACAGTAGGCAGTCATAGCGAAATCATACAGGGGTATGAGCACATTCACCATACAGTATGCCAATAATTTGTTCTGACAGAAGGTCTCTTTAAAATAGCTTAAAGATGGGCTAAGTGTCCAAATAAACAAACAAACATTAATTACGAGGTTCCACAGTTACCATGGGGAAGCTGAGTTTGCGGGTGATCTCATTGTAGTCGTCATTCCTCTCCTTGACTTGGGATTGTCCGGCAGCAAAGTGGGAGCAGACAAAGCAGATGCTGGTGGTGTGGAACAGCATGCGAATTGCCACACCTCCCTTGTTCCCTGTAGCCCCACCCATTCCAGTCTTCACAGTATCCACAGCAACATCTCTGAAAAACCATGTCAGTTTACAATTAACTTTTGTGCAAATGATCAAATTCGTTTTTACCTGTTAGTCCAGTATGTTCTTTATTTGCACTGATTATAACAAAACAGCTTTTTTCTGTTTCTGAAGAGTTTATTATGCCTAAAATACTCCAGAATTAGTATTCTGTTTTACCAAGATCTCATTCCACGGATGTGCTTTGTCTGCTTGAATATACAATACAAATATGAAATTACTGTACGCTATTCACATTTTAATTAAAAGTAAGTCTAAATACTGATGGAAAACATCTCCATTTGCTGCATACCACTGAGACAGCTGAATTACATTTCTACATTTAAAAGGGAGTCTTTTCAGAGTAAATTCTACATCCTGCTAATCTTAACTTATGTTATAAGATAACTCTCCGGGCAGGTAAAATCAACAGTTGTAACGAGCAAAAAAGAATCAGCAATGTGGTAGAAAGATTGTGATTGATGATGACTGAAAGGACATCCCTGCATACATACCGGATGTAGGGGGCATGTTGTGGTCGAATGAAGACAAAGAGACACACGCCCACAAGTTGCTCAGAGGCCAGGAGCACATACTTGTGATCCCTGGAAATGTTTTTCTGCAGTTCAGCAGCCCAAAGCTTTTGGTTGGTCGTGCTGTGAAAGGATATTAGATTCAGCTTTCATAAAAGACTCCTAAGATCTGATTACCTGCATGAAACCATTACAGCTACCCAAAAACATTTCCTGTGGATACTAAAATATCTCCATTGCCGACAGGTGAAATATTTATGGAGATTGCACTTCTCAATTCATATCAAGCTCTGTTGTGAAAACATTACAACCAGTCACATACAAAACAAACATTATGAGTTTGGTTTGTACCTTGCACTGACTATGTTTCCAGCATTCAGTTCTACCATTTCTTCAAATCCGATGGCAAATATATCTACAGGATTGGCTTTGCTGTCTGAAAGATAAAGTGAGAAAATGTGTTATGTTTTCAGGACAAAAAAAAATATTTCTATGGGTGTCTTCTCACAGATGTGCCCTATAACCAAGACAAAAAAAAATACTTAATGAAATTAAAAAATGAGAATATTTTACACATTTATTTTATTTAATTATTTATCACACATTAGGTGTAGGGAGAAATGTGAATGGGCAACTCCTCACCCTGGAACTCTGGGTGTCCTGCAATCTTTGGGGCATCAAGCAGCCAATCATTGAGGGTCTGATTGCGGAAGGCGATGCTGCGGAACTGTTTCCCCCCGTTGACGTTCCAGGTGCCGACGCACACCCTGATGTTCTTGGGCATGGTGTACTTGTAGTGGTTCTGGCACATGCCAAGCAGAACTCTGGGGGATGCTGTGATACAAGATGAAGGAGAGAGGCGGCGAAGGAGAAAGGTTAGAACTATAACACAGACCAAACAACTTCACACAAAATCATAGTTTGTAACCAGAATAGAAACACCATCAAAAATATACACCAGTCAAAAGTAAAATTACAATGGCAGGAGGTAGTACACACATTTTAACCACTTTCACAGCATAGTATTAGACAAGTGGTTACTGTACCTGATTGCAAAATGGGTTCAGAAACTAACAGCGTAAGCATTGGGAAAAAGGAAGAAGGAAAAGGAGTGAGGTTCAAGATCACTATTAAACGGTTCACATGATCAATCTCAAACCCAGATGGCTGCCGAGTGTGTTATGGCACTACATGAGCAGGAAACACATTTTCAGCTTCATTGTTATGTTGTGTCCACTGGACTTGTAGAAAATCAATTTCAACAAATAAAAGATGTTACTGAAGCTTTAAGCTACTGACAAACTGGCAACAGCACATAATGCTGACAAATCACATTTGGGGAGGAGGCCCCTACTGATGGATTGAGGAGCCTTCATGTCAGCTTGTTTTGGAGTATTGTGTGACAAACAGTATGACCACCCAAATGCCCTTTGTGTCAGTGTCCAGCTAAGCCAAAGCCCACATTATACTTCAGTTTCCAACAAAGCAAATGCTTTCAATTCTGTTGTGATGTGCAAAGATACTGAAGCACACAAAATGTGGCCTTCAATATGTTATGAACAGTGAATTTTATTTTATGAATTGCTGCTTACTGTACAGACTGCCGGTGGTCAGCAGAGCACGGGCCTTGTCTGCCAGGTCACTGTTTAGGGTACTTCCCAGGCGCAAGATATCAATGGCCTCCTGTTTGGAGCTGTCAAAGAAATTGTTCTGGATCGTTCTGGTAACTGAGCGAGCACCATCTTTCAGCTTTCCACCCTGGAAAAGTAAATCACAAACTCATGATGAATACCGAATCTTTTTTTAATATTAATACTTTATCCTTTGAAAATCTCTCTCAAACACACACATCATTATTATCAGTTTCTCTATTGAGCATGAGTGTTTTTTGCCTGTGGATTTCTAAAAGGAGGGAGCAACTAAAAGTCTGATTTATAGCATAGAAAACTTCCAAATGCATATATTTATATTTCCAACATATACACAGGATATAATAGCAGTTGTTATATCTGTGTAGCAATGGCAAAATTCAGCAACAGGGACCGTATTTACAACTGCTAATGGCATTGGAACACATTCCATTGAAAACCAGCCCTTAGCAGGGATCAACTGATAAAGCCCAATGTAAAACTGACAGCTTTCTCATCAGTCAAGATCAGTCAAGATGGTCAGTCTCTCTTTCTCTCTTCCACTGCAACAGCAACAGCACAGAGAGACATGCAGAACCGGCGTATTAACTCACCGAGCCAGAAGAGCATCCATGGGAAGAAGAGGGGAACAATACACACAAGAGTTAAAGGACAAATCCAGTCACAGGTTCTTAGACCAATTAAATTATCATTATCATTCTCTGTAGGTCATGCTCTCTATCTACATGGTGATGGTTAACAACCTACATATGCACACAAACCTTAGCCTTTCCATCCAGCGCCCCTGTCCCGGCATAGATCTTGCTGACGGAGTCTCCGTTGACAGACCACATAGAGCGAAACACCTCCTGAAAACGGGCCACCAGCTGGGGCTTCTCCAAGCCGATATCGTCTAGCTGTTTGGGCAGCATCTATAGGGGGTAAGTGGGCATAGAAAGACATCTGTTAGTGTCTGTACACAGAGATCACTCTGAGGCTCTTCAGGACAAAAATGACAAGGCAAGTGAAAGAAAGTTATATTCTTTAACTGACTCACAGCTTAAATTTGCACGTGTGTGTGCACTGCATACCGGTGTGAATCAAATTTGAAGGATCTGGAGCTTTCCACCAAAATATTCTACATTCCAGGACTATCTGTGATCTGCTAATCACAATCAGCATCACTCACCTCCAATGCAAAGTAGGCCTGGACACTGTTGGTTCTGTCAAGGCAGTCCAGACAGTTGACCCGAATGGTTCCAAATTGACTCCTAAGAACATCATAAGAATTTATCATGAGATAGACCATTATGAGATGCAGTACATTACAACTGGTCATTTCCACACATCTTTACATGAAATGCTTTCCCAAGAATGACTCAGCATTGGTTTATGTGGCCAATAAGCTAATTAAAACAGGGTAATTGGTCAAGAGTATGTAGCACTGCATACTATTGTCAATCCACACCAAAGGTCTATGCTTCTACTGCATGACCTGCCAAGCTGTTCCCTGCTTTGAAAAACTCTGTAAAATAAGACTACCTGATATCAGTGATAACTAATTTCCACCTGTCTTTCCTTGTATTGCAGACAAAAGCAACCAATCTCTTCTGCAAAACTTGCTGTACTTAATCACTAAGATGAATTTAAAAGTCTCACATAAATTTCTTTTTTTGGTGTCATTTTACGATACCTGAAGAGACTAACTGTCTTAAGAATCATTCCTCATAAAACTGAATACAGATCACTTCTGTCTCTTCTACCTGCCTTATAATCATGACATCATTCTTTTGCAATGGCAGAAAAAATATGTTGTGGCCCTGAAATGCTGTGAGTTTGCTAGTGTGATTTTATTACACAATGAAGCATTTGACCTTTCTTGCAATTTTAACCTTACTACTTGTTTATTGGACAGCAGACTTTCGGTCCCTCACCTCATAACTCCCCCTTCTCCAGAGTAGCTGAAGTACCCACACTCCTCCAAGAATTTCATGATCTGGGGCTTCAGCACAGTGTTGAGTTTCTCCACTTTGCCCCCCTTCACCATCTGATGATAGTCAAAGTTCACCATCTTCACAGCTGAAGCGTGCTCTGATGCCTTCAGATGACTCTGAAATTATACAGGCAACTAAATTAGAGTAACAGTGCTGTAAATCTGAGCAGAGGGAAACTAGTGAAGCAGTACCTAACACAAAATAAAACCCAAAACACAGTGTTATTAAAGGTAAGTAGATGTTCCAAACATGGATGCCATAACACAACACACAGCTGACCAATGACACACCTGAAGGCTCTACCCACCTGAAAGGCCTTACTGAGCATGTGCTCCCCCTCCTTCATCCCCAGCAGGTTGATGATCACCTGCTTGCCATACAGCTTCCTCAATGCGCTAAAGTGCCTGTGGGGAAATGTAAGTGAGACATGGACACAATCTTTAGCCTCCTCATGTCATTGCTGTGCATAGGACACCATGACCAGTGAGGTGAATGCCACGTCGAATCTCATCTCTATTAATGTCTACAATACATGTCTCCCAGGGATTTACACTTTCTGTTCCACCCCACTGTAAATCTCTCTGCTCAGCTGTGCCTGCAGTTTGATTTGCTTTTCGGGCAGAAAGGAATGATTGATCTCTTGGATTGCCCCAACTCCTATACAGTGGGAAAAAAATCGAAATGTCTGAAACACTGATGGCCATCGATCTTTGGGTGTCTCTAGAGAGTCAGGGATGACTCATGCGTTATACAGGCCATTTCTCTCACTGTAATGTTCGCTCCTGAATAACTCTAACTCTACGCTACAATCTGTTTTATAGAAGGAAACCAAACCAAAATGGGCGACTTAATTCTTAACATCTACTGAACAGCCATCACTAAACATGTATGTTTTCTTGGAGCTCAAAATCAGTTTTTATGCCATGAGTAAGAGGACAGTTTGTATTTGATAGGCAATAAGCATTTGATTGTGAACAACAGCAAAAAACCTTGGTTGGCTTGACTAATGATGCATCAAGCCAATGATTTAACACTCTCACTGTGTGAAGGGATTCTATTTCATGCCATTGGAAGAATCAATCTTTAATTAGTGGGAGTGCAAAACATGTGATAGGGCAGGTGTCTCCAAAGAATGTCAGTGGCAATGCTCTGATGTTTCCTTTCTAAGAACCACCTAGTGAAAATTAAGCATGCCAATTAATTTATATGGTTACATGGGCCAGAAAAAAACTGAAATGGCGCTTTTTTTATTACAGCTGTCACATTAGTGCTTTTAATGCTTAATTTACCCAAGCCAAGAGACTTTGCAAAAGCAGATATTCTGTTTTCTGTAATTCCACTTCTGGATTTTCAAAGAAATGACGTGACCTTGTAACAAATTTCTGGTGAGACTACTGTATGGATATCATGTATTGCAATGGAAAACTTGAACAAGCTCAGTCATGGTAGAAATGCCTTGGTAGGGTAGGGTGGCATGAGGCACCGTGAGAATAATCTACGGAAAACAACGCAGATGTCTGCCATTATGGATGCTTGCCAACCAGTGGAACACTGGCTGGCTGGCTCGCCAGCGGGGTGTAACACTATTTTAATTACCTCTCAAAAGCTGGAGCATTTGCTTCAAATCCTCGGGAGAGCTTGACTCGGTGTGAGCCCACCTATCAAGGGACAAGGCAAGCAGAGGCAGCATGCAAAATGAACACCACCTGACCGTTTACACAAGGCCACAGTTTAACTCAAAGTTTCTGTGGCACTGTTGCTTTAGGTTCTAAATTGGACATCAGGATGAAAGCAAAATACTTAATAATAAATAATAATAAATTAAAAAATAATAAATATGCCAATGTTTACAATATCTAGTGTTGCTTTTGAAACACAAAATGTGTAAACATACACCTGCTTAATTTTCTGGTAACAGACCATTTTATTCATGGCAAGAGTCTAACACTTGCTGGACACTGCACGACCTTGCTGTTGACCTTGAGGTTTGCCTTTTGTGGCCAGGCTCCCAAGCAACACAAAGTTCCCAAGACATTTACTCTACAGATGAGGTATACAGCTAATACAGCTGATCTTCACAGAGATCCCCAGCCCTGACTGCCAATGAATCAAATATTGCCTGCAGCATTGAACACCACAGGGAAGATCACCATAGCGATTACATGGCCTGCCAAAAACTGCCTGCACTGCAGATCCTTCCTGATTATGCAATCAAGCAAGCCAGTGGCAGCGGACGCAGTGCTGTTTGTTATTAATCCAAGACCCTGCTCCGTCTCTCTCTCTCTGCCCGTCTCTCCCTCTCACGCACTTCTTACCTCCTTCCCTCCCTCCCGCCCTCCCTATGAGTGAGTCACAGTCGCTCAAGTCACGACCGCGGCCCTCTCCTTCACATCACAGCCACACCCTGCCGAGAGGAACACTGAGCAAGTCTCCCTCAGGTTTTCTCACAGCACATAATTCTTTCCAATGTCTCTCCTTGTTTTAAAGCCCTTTGTGCAAGCAAAGTGTGGGAGGGATCCCGACCAACCAGCTGCCATTATTAGTAAAGCCCTTTGCTTTCTCTTTCCCTGCAGGGTCCTGAAATTAATATTTGATGCAGTGTCAACCTCCACATTAGGGAGAGCTTAGGTTGCAGCCAGTTTTATAAATGTCTGAATTCCAATAATGCTTCTCTAGTGTCATAGAAATATACAAGAAATACAAATTTCTCATTCTCATTTCATGTGATGCATGAATCAGACAAGATCAAAGTCTGAAAGTCACAGACATTGTAAAAGAGAGCCAACAGAAAATTGTGATGCTTGTACAATCATCAGAAAGACAAACATTTCATTTTATGAGCGGTGGTATCCAGGACAACGAATGAACAACAAACATCAGTGGAAAAATCAAATGACTAGGCAACACATTCAGATCAAAAATTGCCAATAAAAAGATGACCTTCACTTTCCAAAAGCCAAGCAATTATATTTAATGATGTTGTAATCACTAAAATCGAACACAAGATCGGCACTAAGTTAGTGAACTTCCATGTCATTAATGAAGCTGGTTACACAGAATGACACTAGTTTTATGGTATTTGAAGACAGTATATTATAAAAAGAAATATAGAGAACCATACAATTAATTACCTACTACTTGATAGCTAACCAACTTACAATGAGAGATATTTATCAGTTTTAGCTGGCCACAGAGCTGCATGGCTAATTACCTAACTGGCCCATTGAAAACAAATTGATATTGATAGATTAGCAAAGAAGCTCAACTACCTAGTTTAGCACTGGGTGATTTAAGTTTCTCTACCTAGAAAAACACATATCTAGTTATGAAAATGGGAATACATTAGGAAATTACAAAGATATATATTATTTTCATGCAATCACAGTCCTTGATAAATTACCAAAATATTTTAATAGTGGTGCCAAGTCTTTTCTCCTATCACAGAACTTGGAGTACATTTCACTTTTTGGAAAATGAAGGTATTTTCATTAGGATTGCAAATTCATGTGTTATCAGTCCTTGATAGCTACCACATTATGCAGCTTGAAAAAGATCAATGAATCAGTTAAAGAATCAGAAGACCATTACCACCAAATTCCGCACCATTCAGAACTCTGCTCCAAGGTTCTGTGCAATGTCAAAGCTCTGTGGACCAAATCAAGCATTTACCCCCCACTCAGAAGGCCCACTCATTTAGGCATTTCTTTAGTACATCTGATAAAGAATCCTCAGTAGAGGGTTTCAAATCTGAGACAGTACACTAAATAACAGAATGCCATCAGTTTAGTTTCAGTCAAAAACTCTGTTAAAAAAGCAAATTTTCTTGAGAACTTTGACGTTGCGCTTCAATCCTATAGCAGTCCATCACCACGTAAATGGCGGTAAAGTACACAAATACCAGATGTAGGTGATCCTCTTCGTTGGACTGAGTCATGGTTTTGATTCAGATGCAATAATAGTACTTGAACAGAATTTTTCTGGTGACATGAACACAGAAGTGTTATGGACCAGTAGACAGGTCCCAAAGATTCAGCCAAGAATCTTTTATTTTTTTACAAACATATGGAATCTATTATGACTAAATTTACACTAAGCCTTAAATGCATAAGACAAAATGCAGTCAACCTGCTTTTCAACAGCAATCATGTTTCATTTTTCAAGGCGAAATTTGTTCTTACCTGGATTCCAGGTTGCTCCCAAAACAGAGGTATAGATCCACGGATTTGAATGAAGGAAGACACTTTATCATCAAGGAAAATAACCTAAAAATATCATATTTCATATTGGTATTGGCATGTAACAGGTTTACTGAAAAAGAAAGAGCAAAATAAGTCTCCTTCTATGGAAACCTTGCAGGTTACCATAATAAAGAACATTTGATAGATACATCACCATAAAAAAAACACAAAGATACCATTGATTCAAAAATTACATCAGTGTACCAAAACCACACAGGAGGCCATGGTCCATAAGAGTAATACATGTTTTTATGACAATTTCTGGTAATTTAAAGAGCAAGCCAGTGCACAGTTGGGTGTGAAACTCATTGATTTTAAGGTCACATGTTACTTCTAATCTTCAGGTAAAGAGAAAAAAGTAATGTGTCGCAACAGTAGACCTGCTGAAAACCTTTCACATAAACAAACATGACATACATAACCCCAATAGATGGCACTCATAAAAGATCAGTACCCAAAAATCTGCTTCACTAATGAAAGCTGTAGGCTACAATGTTTGAAACTTTAGCTACAACTAAATAATTCTAAGGCCAGATGGACAAGAATGTGGTGACTGAATTTCTTTGACCTATGCACACCTGTTTTCAACCCAAATGTCTAAAATGAAATATTAAATCCACTTTGACCATGTAATGGCGAATGGGTGACTGATGAAAACAGGCCCACCTGTTCAGTCTCCACAAAGTTGGCGACTTGGCCATCATCGTTGGTGCCGCGGACATTGAAGCGTGTGCCGGCTCTCTCGGAGCTGAGGCGGGAGATGACACAGGCCTTGGCCTGCTTGTGTCCGGCGTAGATGGTGCGGATCTCCACCCCTCCACACATCAGCCTCAGCAGCCAGTCATCACAGTCCACTCCATAGTGCTTCAGGTGGAGGTGGAGTGACTGGTTCCTGTTCCATGCATATCACCCACATACAAGAAAAAGCACAGACACACACGCAGAAACACATACATATACACACACAAACACACAGAATAAGAACAAAGATCAGCTCACACATTCTATTTATCTTCAGCTTTGCCAATAATGCATAATTGAAGGTATGGAGTATATTGAATTTCAAAAATGTGCCACTCAAATAAAAGTTCTGCAGTATGATTAATGGACATAATGGGAAATTCACCATTTATTTCACTAGAATTATTTACCTAACTACAAATGTTGCAACATGCAATCAATTAAGAAATAATGTGTTTGAAATCAGCCCCACTAGCACACCACTTTGCAATGCCTCCTCAATGCCACTGGCATATTCAATTAACTAAATGTCCATTTCAGGGCAGAAAGATGAAGATTCACCAGAAGAAGCGGTTGTCTGTGGTGTCTTCCTTGATCCTTCGATGGGCGTTCAGACTGAGGTCCATGCTGACTCCAGATGAGGACCAGGCAAAGTAGAAGTTCCCAGAATTTAAAACCTTGCGCACATCTGATATCCGGTCCTCATCCGAGGGGTCATTCCGCAGGGACACAAAGTCTGTGGCAGTGACTCGGAAGACCTCAGAATCCTGCACTTTCCCCACAGAACTACACCCCGTCACCACCACCAGGCTGTGGAGCATAGCGTCCCCTGTAGAGAGAGAGAGGGGAAGGCAGACAGAAGATAAGTACACCCTAGAGGGAGGCAAGTACACACAGGTGTAAACATCAAGTGTTCACTAGTTACCACTACCACTAGTCTAAACCAAAAAAAACCTTTCCTCCTGGAAACTTGAAAAGGGACTCTACTCATGCATTTATTCAGAGAAACCAGTTACCTTTTACAGCTGAATGAATTTATCTTATTACGTGAGAGCTATGATTTAGCCTTTATCTCTTTTTTACCCGCCTTTCACTGTTACGATAACACACACTTCACGGTCTGGGTAAAAGGCCTTGGTCACAAGCCTTCCAGCTGTCCTACCAAATGTCAATGAGCTCACAATTCAATATGACTCCTTACTCCCCACTGTGCAGACAACAGCGCACCTATGGGCCCATGGGCCCTGCAAACTCACCCAGGTTGAGCCGGAGAACCCCCAGGATCCCATAGGCGTCCAGCATCTTGGTGTAAGTGTTTTTAATAGCCTCCTTCTCAGCTGCAGCTGCAAAACAGGAGGCGCATGAGAAGAAAAAAAACATTTTCCAAACCATTTTCTTACATTAAATGAACTACAATGTGGTTAAACTGAGGTAATCAAACAAAAACTGAAATGTAGCAGATGCAAGGCAGAAATCCACCTTCTCTGTGCTTCTTTATTTTCAGTATTCAATTTCATATTTCAGAGAGGGTGGACTCCATTTTTACATGTGTTTCCCATCAATTCTGTTTACCTATACAGTCTTTTTGGGTTACCTGCACATAAAGCATTAAACAATCATTATATCACAGCTTGCTGGAGGGATATTTGCATTTTTATGGTTCAGCAGAAGTGACATATTAAGAATTAAGCTTCATCACCATTGACATATTAAGCATGACTTACACCTGAACTACAAAATTATGTTAAGCTTGAAAATTGTATACTTGTGTTTTTTTTTCTTTCTTTCACTTTTAAAGTTTAAATTAATTTTGTCTTACACAAAACAGCAACCGCTCCTGACTCCAGCAGAAGGCATTCTTCACGGTTCCTCGTTTCCACAATTACGCTGTAAGGTGGCGGGTCCAGCTTGTGGTAAATACGATATCCTTTGCTGAAGGCCATTGCGGATCTCCTGGGGTAATTGGCCTGATGAGGTCACGCCTAGAAAACGAAGAAGAGGGAATATCACTTTAAACTGGGGAAAGCTGCATGTTGGGATATTTCCGGGTCGGTTAATACCAAAAGATACGATTTACCCCTCTTAATACACATGGTCACTTGAGATCACTCCCATGTCACCGGTATAACTGGAAACTCAATTCAAAGACAGATCTATGTACCTTGTTTGCCAGCTTGTATATTATTCCAGCAGAATCTCACAACCATTCACGATGCGTTTGTCTTCCCTTTAGTGAACATTATTTTAAGACAAAACTGATTAGCAAACAGACTCATTCTCAGTCAACAAAGCAGACCTCAATGTTAGAAATGAACATATTGCTGCTAATGTAATGGTAGCATGTAATGGTATCAGATGGTAAGGGACATTTTACACATCAACTGGCCTCTAATGCTTGGATAGTGTAAGAAACCAAACATTACAGCACGAGGCAACGTTAGTAACGAAAAGTGAGGAATCGGGTTTTTTTGGAGGGGAAGGGGGGGATATGTCAATACTGTTTTGCCTAGTGATACGCGTTCCAAGGACACATGGATGAAAATGAAGCTAGCTACCTCCCTAGCTTGGTAACGCTGCATATTATCATTTATCTATGTAATAGTTACTAGATAGCTAGTAAGTTACAGAATTGTCTTGGATCCTGATGCAGCCTAACGTTACCTACCTTCAAACTAGCAAGGATAGTATCAGAACAGCTAACGTTACCCTGCTAACATTAGCTCACTTTAATTCTTCAGGCAATAATCCATCGTCAAAAAATAATGCTAGCAACCTCGCAGGCTAATTCTATTTACTACAGGGAATTAGCAAACCTGCCATCCTAAAATAGAATAGAGCGCATCACTGCAATGAAATCATACTAGCTATGTACGCGTCAGCTGCCCAAAACTGGCTAGCTGTACAAGGACACTGGCTATTTAACGGCAGCTATTGTAATACTGCAATTCATTGGTCCTCAGGATATTTCCAAATGTCTAAGTGCTGCTTTATCTATGGCTACAGCTAACCAGCTAGGACAATTGTCACGAAGGTGTTATGACAGTGTTTACCTCACGGCTAATTTTATGTGGTTAGCGGCTAGCTAGCTATCCGTAGAGTATTCTGCTTGGTGTCAGAATAGGTAGCTCTCAACGGTAATGCTACATCGCTAGCTTTGCGTTTCGTCGTCCCCACCTCCCCTGTTCCACTATGAAAATGCATCTTAGCAACTAACCCACTTTATAACCTCGACGTAACCGCTATGACGGTTTTGTCAACAGAGAACATAACAGTCTACTCCTAAAGACATTACCATTGTAACATTTCAAACTCAATTCCCATCAGAATGATGCCAAGATACCTTCTTCCACAGCCTCTTCTTCGCAGGATTTCAGACCTCAACGACAACAAAATAAGCCCCCCTCACTCCCATTGCATTGCTGGTATATTCGACGTAACGTCCGCATAGTATTTTCCCTACTCGAGCAAAGAGTGGCACCTTGCGTCTGGAGGAAAAACGTCTTTCCTTCCACTCCTTCAGTTGGGACCGGGCCCACATTGGACAATTGATTGGATAATTGCACCATGTATGAAAAAAACTACTCATTCATGTATGTATGTATGTATGTATGTATGTATGTATGTATGTATGTATGTATGTATGTATGTATGTATCAAGTATACATTTAGAAATGAATTGTCTGAGAATCAAAGGTGATCGCATAATTGAACCTGGACTGAGATGAGGCAGTTGACATAAGAAAAAGAATAGAAAAAGAGCCAATTGAATGGAAAATACAATTCTCCAGTCACTGCATTTTCTCTACATTAGTTAAGCCTATTTTATACCAATACTTGATACTTCTGGGTCATTGGCCTCAGTGTTTACTTTTATCTTTTTAATTTGTATTTTAAAGGACAAAAAGAGGACAAGGAACCATGTGAAATGGTATATCAAAATTGTAAAATTGAGTAGTGATAAATAGATTAATATATTATTGCATGAGAATTTGTGAATAAGATCATTAATAATTAGCGTATTAATTATCCTAAGGTTATTGTTAAATTATCCTAAGGTTATTGTAAAAAATGATCATGCTGCGCCTAGTTTTGACTTCAGTCACTCTGCGGTACGCTATGCAATGTCTAGTCATTTCTCTTTAAAGCTTTAATTCGAATGTAAGACCATTATAGCCTATATAGCGTTTACATAATTTATAGCCTATACAACGACATTTAGCTAGACTAGACACAGTTCAATATCTTGAATGCTAAACAATATCTTGAATGCCTTAACTTTCTACAGCAAAATGATTTTCAAGTGAACATCAACAGACATTCTGATGCGTTGACCCTGTGCTAGTGCGGCCCAGGTTGTGATTGACATAAGGATGAACCAAGGAGCGGGAGCCTATATTTGTCTAACAACACCGCTTGTCCTATCACGAAAAGGAAGGGGCAAGCCAGAGTAAATTTGTGTTTTATAATGGCATGTTGCGAAGGTTTCATAAGACGAGCAGGAGATAGCTTACGGTCAGCTGAGGAGCACTGTACTTGAGAGCACGAATGAATTGTTAAAGGTAAGGCAAAATGTGAAATGTAGGCTGATATGTTGTAATGCTTGCATTCTCAATACCGAATTCCGAATCGGACAGCTGAAGCTAGCTAGCAAGCTAACCCTGCTTAGCCTACTATTTTGTGACACAATTTTGCAGCGTGCTTATTAGTGACATTTATTTTTGTCAAGTAAAAATTTGTTGCGAGAACTAATTGACAAGCTTAACTGAGAACTGACAAGCTTAGGATTCTTGTCAGTTAACTTTTTTTTAAACTAACAATTGTGAAAATGAGCAATTCTGTTTTTAACCGACAGAAAACATCATTATGCAAATAACTGAAGTTGCGTTGAATCCACTGGGGACCGTTGATCTGCTTTTACTAATAGCTACTCTTTGCCACCACTCTCAAGAAGTTTAATAATTGAATTAATCTCATTTAATAATTAGATTGTATTGTAATGCTAGTCGGCTTCGGCTCATATCGATCTCAACACAAATATCTGTCAAGATGTATGCTTGTCTGCAATCAATTCGCTTTTTCTTTTTTTGTGAAATGCGACCAGAGGGTCTAAAATGATCAGAGTCAGAAATGGAAATATTGGAAATTTGAATGCTCGCAATGCCGTTTCTGACATTAATAAAGTATAAAATCCCCTAAATTACAAAGAAGAAAAACCCACTTTACCTTAAATCACAATTACCTTCTAGCTTAATTGTCCCTCCTAAAAATTTTGAAACATTCCAATATTGTAGTCATGCTGTCAGTGACCTTTAAAATATGAGTGTGTATTTGTATTGTGTTCAATGTTACAATCCAATAGAGCCATAAGCAAGAAACGTGATAAAACAGAAAAGATGCGTCACATGACAGCTTTTAGATTGTTGATATTTTGAGCCTTTTTCTACATTTATTTTGACATTTCAGGCTTTCTATAGCAGTACTCCCAAAAATCCCCTTTTCTACTTTAATGTCTAAATCCACCATGTCATACTTTTAATGTTGTGACTTCATGGACTAATAACTGAAAAATGTTTACAAAATAGTATGAATTATGTGAAAACCCTTAGGGAATGATTTTCAGTACTGTGCCTTTCAAAGACAGCACACTTTTTGTGTTATCCTAGTGGACTTAATCAGTTACAACCAGAGGGCTGCAGCTCAATGAGATGTTCTTCTGTTGATTTCCAGGGAGTGAAGCAGCATCCACTGCGATGGGTTTCTTTCTAGTGGAGCCTATTGTTGCCATCTATGCCTTTGCTAGTTTTCTAGTGTATCCACTAGTGCAGCAGTATGTTTACCGGCGGCTTTGGGAGGAGTTAACCAACACCACATACCCTGTGGAGGACCGGAACTCCCGATGCGTCAACAACAGCAGCAACCACAGCAGCCACCATGAGGTGAGCCAATTGATGCAGATCGGGCTTGCGACCCCCTACCATGTGACATTCCATGTTAATGAAGCTGAGATGAGTACCATTTAGTAAAAAATGATGTACACCACAGATGGAATTACCAACCACCACAAGCTAACATAAGGTTAGGTAAAGTCAAAGCCCCTCACATTTTGAATATGAAAAATTTAATAATCTTGTTATTCTGGTGACCTTCCATAGTTACTAATCTGAGTCAAGAGAAAAGGAAATAAGGTTTTGCAATAGCAGTGATTTATATTTGAGTCAGTCTGGTTTTGAGAAGTTTTGTTTTACAGTTTCCTCAAACTAATGGAATAAGCACAAAAGCACAGTTGCTAGACTGTGTATGTCTCACACATGTTTAATTGAAATTGTCTGTTGATTTGGGTGTAACGCTATCATCTGTCAAAAATAAATTATTTGGTTTTTCTGGTTTGTTACAGAACTTTCATTGATCACCATGACGCACACATTACTTCCCAATTCCTCTTTTGTTTTCTTCTTCTTTTGAAGATACAGAAACTGCTGAACAAAAATAACTTGTTTCTTTCTGTGGTGTCTTTGCTTGCTGTGAAAGAGACATGTGGTGTAGCACAGATAGCCTTTTGTTCCTGGTTTTCAGATAATACCTGACATCTAAAATATTGGTTTCAGTGTGGTTGTGCTGTATATTGTTCTGGGAGATAGGCCTGTAGCACAAAGGTTATGGCTCCCTGACCATCATACTACACCGCTGTTCCCAGTATTAAAGGTACTGCCTTTGTACATTTGAGCAAGGCACTTCTCTAGAGCTCCTTGAGTAAATATCTGGGTGTATGAATGGATAGTGTGTAATTTGCTTTGGATAAGGGCCTATATTGAATACACACATGCAATGTATGTAACCATTTTGTTTCTGGTTTTCCTGTAGGTGGTGCAGAAAGCAGCTTCCCTGTTCTCCTTGTACAGTGAATTGTTCTCCATGATCCCTAGCCTCATCGTCACCCTCATGCTGGTGGCCTACAGTGACCACCGGGGGCGCAAGATCACCATCATCCTCCCACTGCTGGGCTCACTCACCTACACCATCTCCTTCCTGGCGATTTCCTTCTTCGAGCTCAACCTCTACCTGCTGATCATAGCCAACTTTATCAGCTCCCTCTTTGGGGGTATTGGCACCCTCTTGGGTGGCTGCTTCTCCTATATTGCAGATCTCTGTGATGACAGCAAGCACAGGACTCTGCGCATGGCTGGTGTGGACATGGTAATAGGTTTGCTCTCAGGCGTAGCCTCTATCTCCACGGGCTACTTTTTACGGGCTGCGGGCTTCAATTGGCCTTTCCTCACCTCAGCCCTCTTCCAGCTTGCCAACCTCCTGTATGCCATCTTTCTGCTGGAGGAGACAGTGAGGCCCTCCGATCCCCTGTTGTCCCCAGTGAATGGCCCTTCCCAACGGCCTGTCCTGAAGCTGTTGTATGGGGTGTACCATCTGTTTGCGGGGGGCAGTAAGAGGAGGAACTGTCTGCTTGTGCTGCTGCTCTCCACATTCACCTCTTACTGCTTCGCCAACATGGGGGGGCTCTCCATGGTGACGCTGTACGAGCTGAATGAGCCCCTGTGCTGGAGTGAGATCCTCATAGGCTATGGTTCAGCCCTCTCCACTGTAGTCTTCCTCACCAGCTTCGTTGGGGTGACGCTGCTGTCCCGCTGCCTCCACAATGTCGCCATTGTCTTCATTGGCCTGCTATCTGTCATGTCAGGGCTTGTGATGATCGCATTCGCCAAAACCACCTTGATGATGTTCCTTGGTAAGTGACTGTGGTCCTCTCTTGTGGGAGCATTTCATTACTCTGTGTGGTTTAAGCTGGGTCTGGAACCAGTGCATAGCACAGGTAGAAAGATACCTGTACTCTTGGGAAAATCATTTGACTAGCATACATAGTTCACAGATTGTATTGGAAGTGTCCAGTGTTAGGATGGAAGTATTTTCGTTGATCTCAGTGAGGGAATCTGTGACAAACGTAATATAATAGTGAGAGTGCAGTAGCTCCTGTTACACTGCCCACAAGAGCTTTTCAGCCTTGGAAACTTGCTTCAATGATTAACCATTAATTTGTAGCTTTTGCAATATTTCATATGCAGTGTTTGAACATGGAAGTAAAACTAATTAATTTAACTGCTTTCCCATTTCCTGTATTCAGAGGTACACGCTACAGAACCACCAGTGCCTGTTGGCATGAGTCTCATCCTCCTTATCATGTAATTTTATTTTATTACAGCCTGTAGTTATATAAAATAAAACTACATTAAGATTACTGCTCCCTACACCATAGTCACTGGGAAAACCCATAAAAAATTTATTGATATTTACTGTCATTTAAAACTCTAGAATGGACCCAAATGTATTGACTTTGACAGTGTTATCCAAATATGTTGTAAACTTAACACATAGTACAATGGTGTTATTAAAATAGGCTATTCTGATTGATTCACAAAGTTTTTAAACAGAAGTTGTGGTGAAACCAAATTAAGTGGAAAAAGTTGAGGGTGATCTAAAAAACTTATTTGTATCTGCTTGCTTCCCTTCAGTCAGATTACCCATGCTCCTGGCCATTATGCCAGCTCCAGTACTCCGCTCAATGATGTCAAAGGTCATCTCAAAGTCTGAACAGGGTAGGTGGTTTGCTGTACTTGTTATGCCAAGCGATGAGGTATGTCAAAATATTGTGAAAGCCCAACTCCATTGTCAATTGCGTTCCATGATATGCAAAATAACTAGAAAATATGAGCAATATTCATAAATTTTTCTAAGACAACTGGCGAATGCATTCCACAACTTACATAACCTTACATTACCTAACTTGTAAATTGTAAAAACTTGTAAGTGCGTCTAGGTTTGCAAATATGCACCATGTCTTCTTAACATTTGTACAGATGATGAGTTGTGCAAATCAATGAGTGCCACACACCTCAATGACCATCATGCACTTCCTGCCCTCCCTACAGAAGGTATGGGTTGTACCGGTCATGCCAACGTTTGGGGCCATGTTTGAAGCACTCTTCTAAATGAGTGCTCTTCCAAATTGTGCTTGAAATAACCTTCTTTCTGACCCACAAGCCATGTTTGAAGTCCTCTTCTAAGTGAATCTCGACCTGTATTTGATGTGCCATTCTTTGTGACCTCACAAATCATATCCACCTGACATTCTGAGTTGGCGAGAGGGAGATGGGCCCCCTGGGTTTCTTCTTTTTAAACAAGGGAGCTTTTCCTTCCCACGGTCACCCAATGGTTTGCTTTCGTAAAGGTTTAGGCTGAGGGTGTGCTGTATTATTGTGACAAATGTTTTATGAAAGCTACAACGTTAATTGAAACTGCTTTTTTGTGCCCTCCTAACAGGAGCACTCTTTGCCTGCGTGGCGTTCCTGGAGAGCCTGAGCTCCAACGTGGCCTTTGCAGTATTCAGCAGCCTGTACGCCGCCACTGTGGCTTGGTTTCCGGGGTTCTGTTTCCTGCTGGCTGCTGGGTTGTGCTTGATCCCCATGGCCTTACTAGCGTGGGTGGCCTTTGTCTCTCTCATTAATCACACACAAACAGAACAGCATGGCACATATCTCTGGCATTTCCAGGGACCTCATGATATCATGATACATAAGCCAAGACATTTTGACTCTATGAGTATTGCAATGTTCTAAGATTTGATGCTTTTAAATCTTGTTAAAAATGTTTTTCCGGTTTCAGAAAAGAATTGTATTTTTGTAATCATGGGGCAATTTAATTAAAACGTCACAGTTAAGTTTAACACTTAAATAAAAGTGAAATCAAATATATCACAAAAACAAAATATATCTTAAAAAATGACACTGAGTATTGATTTTCCTCCTAAGTATTCACTTGCAGTGTCAGTATTTTATTATTTATGTAGTAGTTCATTTGAAAGAAAGAAAATGCATTCACATAGTATGAGTTCAGTATCTGATACAGTGCACATGTGTTTAAGATAATTCCCTGGCCCCGGATGGACAGTGATGATATGTGTTACATTATGTACAGTATGACTGAGGTTAGATCCATTTCATTTCAGTAATATTCAGTTCTTGAAGTGAAGAATTTTCACAATAATGTTTGATGATTTTGAAGTCAATTGAATGAACACCAGCTCATAAAATGAATGTCTTTCCTGAACTGAAGAAATGGAAGGGGAATCAATTCCAAACTTTTGAGACAGAACACAGATGTTGAAAAGTACAATGTCTCATTTTTCCTTAATACTTAATTCTTGTACACTCTTAGCTATGTCCTGGATATTATCTTACTTTATTGCTTCTCAAACAGACTTGCAAACTGAGACACATTATAATTAAATACCCTAGTGCAATTATTATTCTGCTGTTGCTGTCATTACCCATGGCTGCAGCATGGATAAAACTTCAGATGGCAGTCTTCCTAACAAGTGGCACTGTTGTGTCCTCATAAACATTCAAATGAAGAAAGGAGCACCTTCAGACTATGAAATGTCAAGAAGTTGTGGTAGCTCTGTTTTAATAGTAGAGCAGCTCTACCATATAAGAGCCCTCTCTTTACTGTGGTTCAGTGACTTTGTGAATAGCATTTTGTAATAGTACGGGTTTTGCAAGTGGTCATATGATGTGGCACTGCAGTGTCCGTAATCACAGGGCCTTATGAGATTTGTGCTCGGATGTGTGATCAATGAGCAGGGTGCAGCACTCAGTCAAAGATGTGCATGTGACTGTGAATTTGATCAGGCCAGGGGATGGCATAAATTGTAATCCATTTAAGGCTTTTTGAAATTGAGAAAAGCAGACCTGTAATCTCTGCTCTAAGGGAGGAAAGTTGTAGAGGATACGCATACCTTCATCCCTAAGTGCAGAACTCGAGCTGTGGAGAGTTAAGTTCATAAGTGCCCCTTTATGTGCATGATCACTTATAAAAAAAAACTGCTGATTCACTTTACCTTTATCTCCCCTCAGTGCTGTGGGGTTTGTCAGCTCAGATGAGGCCAAGGAGGAAGAAGCGATTCTGTCGCAAGAGGAGTCCTACCCAGAAGACGACGAGCCCTGTGTCTGAAGTGGAAATGGAAATGAATAAGTGTAACAGCATGTCCTTTTTGTTGTTGGTAAAATCTTGAAGTTGATGGGTTTCCACACAGAAACATTTCATTTGGGAGTTACCACAGAACTTAACCTGTAAGTTATTTGGTTGCATGATTATTCTTGCAAATGAAATTCTGCAGGCTAATTCAGTTGACAGATTTTCCACACAGTGAGTTTCTTCCTTGCTGTAAGTAAGCTCAGGGGAGAGAATGTTGTGGATATGTTGCTTAGTGTGCACATGTCATTTTGCGGACTTTGGTCTGCTGCTGAACAGAATGCAAATGTACAGACAAGCTACAAATACATCAAGTGACATGACATGTCACTACTGTTTGTGTGTGCCGGTAAACTTCAAGCTATAAATTATGTTTCCATTATGTTGTCCTTGTACAAAAACGGGGGCCATATCTGTCTCTACTCAAGACGTGTTTGATAATGTAAAAACATATAGTAGTATATTTTGCAAGATATTCTGAAACAAATGTTTAATTGTGAAATACCTTTGAAGTATATTTGAAAAAAGTTTATGAAAAAAAAGTTTTGAAAAATGGTATTCCATGGCACAAAAATGATTCTTTGTTCCAAGAGAAGGACAAATAATGAGTTGAGTTTATTTCACATATAAAGATAGCTTTCTGGAATTGTGTGAATTCCAATCATAAATGATCTACACCCCGTAATTGTAGTCAAGATGAAACATCAGAGAAATTATCATACACTGATAATGTTATATGCACTTTTGCATTAGCACAAGTGTAAATTCCAATTAGAGGAACGTCCAGTCATAGCTTTCATCAATGTTAGTGTAAAAAAAATGTTTACCTAGTTTTAGCAAAAGCAATAATGTATATTTACATTATGTATATTTTTTGAAATTTCAAATGGAAAATACAAAGCCAGTTTCCTTGGTCAGTTGTAGCAGTCTGGGGCTTTAAAGCAAAATTAGGAATGTTTTAATCATATCTAGTATATTACCTGATATTTATACCATTATAACAGTATATGACTATTTTGGTCATTATAATATTACACAAGTATTACACCAATAGTACAGTACAGTAGTACACCAGTACATAATTGTAGCAGGGTATTTTCACTGGGTTTTACTCATGTTTATGAAGGTAAGCATTCATTTCATGCTCAAAGCTCATATATATGCAGCCTAGTTCATTTCAGTAAAGGTCACAGTAGCTGTGAAGAGGTTATTCCATATTATTAATCTGTATTGCTCCATGTTTTCTCAGGGTCTAGTGACACTGTGCATAGTGTGTTGTGAAGGGAAAAGAATGATTTATGGTGTACATCTATGTATTTTCCAGTCATGTTTTGTACACTCTAGAAGTTTCCAACTATGGAACAGTTAGATTGAACAACATTTTTACTTCTAAAATATATCAAAATGTACAGTTAATATAAAGTAATTATTCAAAATTGTCATATAATTTTTAAACTTGCAGAAAATTTTAATGAATAGATGACATACATATGCACATTTTCAGGATAAATGAAATGAAATTGTATATGTATAGTAAACGTTAATATGGAAATTGAATTTGCACACGCCCTGGTGACTTCCACATGTGCAATTTTATGCATATTTTCACAGATATATAAAAGGATGTATAGGAATAGTAAATTGTATTGGTTTATTCACACTGCACATCTGTACAGTATAATGTAAAAAGTCACAATCATAAATCATTTGACTATATCTAAGTTACTATCTTAAACAATAGATTCTCCACTTGATTTTTCTGTGTCGTTTTGGTGTTGATTGAAAGGAGTAGTTGTGTGTGCAGTGGTTTAGTGCTTTTTGCCTCTCATACCGATTTTACAGTCGTACTAACCAGCCACTGATCTGGACTGAAAATTGTGCCACTATACTTTTTCTACTAACTAAACAATTAGCTAATTCAATTTTATGCAAAATGTATAACTGGAAATAAAGACTTTTTCTTTTAATTTGTTGTTGTCTGTGTATACATTATAAAAGTACAGCCAGAGCTGGACTGTACATCATACATTTACTGGATGTGGCATCTAAACCAATTTTGAGTTGGACTTTCCATGACTTTCTACAAGGTGCCCACCAGATGTCAGCATTAATGAAGGAATCATCCAGTGCACAGCCTTGCCTGTAGTGCGCAGAAATAGCAGATCTTAGTTGTCTGTTGTAATGTACGTCTTAAAAACATATTCTTGTCCTGGCCATAATCCATGTATGTGTTGACATTGTGGAAAATTCAAGCACTTTGATTGACAGTGCATGTTATGCTTTGGTTTTCTTTGTCTTTGTGCAGAACACCAACCATAAATCTGTCACGAGATGCTTTAGTGTTCACCTCTACCCTTCATCGGTATGCATGTTTAGGTGCCTCATTGATTGGTCAAGAAAAGTTATGTTAATGTTGTTTTGGTACTCCTGTCAAATGTACACAAGCATACATGCACCAGGCACTCTCCAACCATGCATATAGACAAACATTTTAACCACAGCCTATGATGTTCTCACAATTTATGTCATTGGAGATGACATATTATTCTATATCATTTGTGTCTGTCTGAAAGCACTGGAAAACAACATTTTGTACAGCTGCTTCCTTATGCTGGCTATAACCAGGAACAGCACATCAAACTGGCATTTACTGATTTATTGGTGTACTGCCACTTCAAAAGTTGCGAAATACAGTATGGATAGTTTTTTTTACACTTCCTCATCATGGACAAGGTTTTTGAATTGAAGGATTCCCCAAAACTGTTATGCTGCACTAAAACTGAAAGCAAAGCCCTACACAATGCAGTATAGGGGTAGACACAGGGAATTCATCTAGAGGTCTTGGTTGGTTATATGCATTATAAAATGTTCCATTTTGTATTAAAAAGTTGGAGCATTTTGTATTTGACAGCCCAAATGTGTATGTAATGTTTACATCAAAGCAAAGTTTTATAACAGTGTGCAATGTAACCACTGAAGACACATATCTGTTTCATTGTAGATGTATGAATTTGACACCATGCTGTTTTTTTTAAACAATGTCTCATTTGGTCAAGGTAGTATGCTCTCTTTGACTAGCACACCATGCTTATTTTGTTTACCTTTTTCCTACAATGTACCTCTCCTCTGTTTTTTAAAATACTTTCGTAGCCTATATACTAAGTAGGTCTGCCATGCCAATGTGCCTTGATCAGGTGATCAACCAATTCCCAAGTGATTTCCTGCCACTGTGTGGCTAACGTTCTTTGAAGTGATTCAAACTCTGCTATTAACTGGGTTATGTCTGCATGTTGTTAAATTCTCATGCTGTTTTAAAAGGCATCTTGGGGCCCACTGACATTTAAGAACATAAAACAATGCCTTGTGTTTGGTTCAGTGAGGACATTAACACAGAAATCAAAAACTGGCAGTGGAATCGGCCTCTGGGCAGTGAGATGGGGATACATCTGATGTGAAAAAACAAGCAATTCAAAACGACTTGAACTCATTTGGATTTTTGAGACATTGTATTCTTATCTGGGTGCTGATCAGGGAGGAGTGTAACATAAGAAAGAATACCATTTGCACACCATCAATGCTTCCAAAAGAAGATTTATATTTTGTCTTTGTTTCAATTGGAGTAGATCTTTGGGTCAGGTTAGGTTCTAAATGACTTCACAAAGTTCACAGTCAACTTCATCCCTCAACATATTCAGTATCAAGACTTGCCCTTTGCCCCAAGGCATCCATATAAGATGTGAGGTAATGAGGTCAAAAATGATAATGAATAACCTCTTTGGAGAACAAGCTGATTCCCCTGTTTCCCAAACCAAGAATGGATAGCATCCCCTCCCTTTTGATGTTACCCCAGCAGCCCTCGTGGTTAGTTTAGCTGTTACTCTTAAGATTCCTTACACTCCTTATGCTGATGGGAAGCTGAATAAAGGGGAAATAAAGGACACACAAGGGGGTGTGCACCCCCCCTCCCCTCCACTCCACTCTGCAGGCTCTACACACGGAAATAATTAGGAGCATCGCCCGCCGTCATTGCTCTCTCCTGCCAAACCCCTGCTCTCTGAGTTATATTGGTTTCCTTATCTAATAGCTTCTCCTTTCACGAACTACATAGGCAGCATATTGTTTAGCAGCACATGTACAATAAAGTACCTGCGGAGAAAACACAAGGCTAAAGATCCCCTCTCCTTTGAAGAAAAAAGAAAAAACCAAACAAAACATGTCCTTTTAGATGGATGAATGGCTGCTTCTTTGGCAAGGGAGAGTAACTGGTGCTCTGGACCCCCCTCAGAGGAAAGATGAGAGACACGTGGCTTTGATCTGGAGACAGAATCTTTTCTACAGACAGGGTGCTTTATTGATGTGTGGATGATGCTGACCATTTCAATTCTGTGTACTAAATCCTCGCCGGTCTTTGTTCAAACCAGCTTTTAGGGTTATCTATTTTCACATAAATCCTGCTTTCTTATCTCTTATGCATTTTACTTATTGTCTTTTTTCCATCATCTGAAAAAATGGTGTGCTAATCAAAGTTTTGGTAATGACAAAGGGGAGTCACTTGAAATTGGCTGCTGTGGCAACTACATTTTATAACACCTGAGAAGCACAAAACTGTTGATATCAGCTTACAATAACATCATAGTTTTATTTATTGGAAGAATGTGCTGAATATACACAAGAGATAAGAGGCATAATCAAATAACCCTGAATCAAAACCTTTGCTTAGATTCAGAAGCTGTTCTTTAACTACAAAATAGTTGCTTCTGCATCATCAAGCAACTATTCTGTTTGTTCTGTATGTTTGTGCCACTATTCAGGACATGATTTAGGAAGAATTAACCAAATCAAAGCACTTGATTTCAAACAAATTACTCTACAGCTACCAGAAAAAAACAGACCTTATATTCTCTTGTGCAATGTGAGGCTGATACTGTGATATATACATATGGGCATATGCATTCAAGTGTATATACATCCATCTATCCATGTGTAGTGAACTCATTATCCTGAGAAGGGCCATGGTGAGCCAGAGCCAAACCCTGCAGGCAAATGTTGCATGATGCAGACAGCACCCCCCAGGGCAGGAGAGCAGTCCATCACGGGGAAAACACATGCATGCAGGGAACAATTTAGTGACGCCAGCTAACCTAGACAGCATGTCTTTCGACTGCATGGGGAAGAAACCAGAGAATGCAGTAGAAACCCACAGAGATGTGGATGAGAACATATAAACTCCACACAAGCAAGACCATGTTCAAACCCACATGGCATGGGCACCACACAGTTCTGTGTCATGTGAGACCAGTGATGTCATCAACATCAGATAAAAGTGGTGGATTCCTTCAATGAATCCTTATTTTCCAAAGGTAGGCTATGGTCACCACAGGTCTGTCACTACCAGGAACTCAGGAGGAGCCGATTACTGATTCATTGAGTCTGTGGTGGACCCCATTTTTGAGAGATGCCCCCTTTTTCTCTCTGTGGCAGTCGAACCCAGGTATGTTGAACCCCACAGAGCCCTGTTTGAACTGGGGTTCATGAAATTTACCCTCTCTGCATTTAATTTCCTGTGCCCTCCCTGGTTAACTTTCCATTGCCCTCTCTGTCACCCCTGTTCCTCCAACCTCACTCTCACCCAAGACTGGGGTTTTACTAGCCTTGCCAGCCCTCTGGCACTATTTATTTAAGGAGTACTGAGGGAGAGGAGGTAGGGGGGAGTTGTAATCCTATGTAATTCATGTCTATTCTATGATCATGCTGGGACACTGACAGTCAAAGCTATGTGTGCCAGAGTGTCCAGGGTTATGAACCTGACTACAAGGCTGGTTGTAACCTGAGGCAGGACATTTTCCACTGCAGGCAAACCTCCCATCTGATCCGAGTTTCTGGGTGGTGGACCACGGGCGGACTGTGAAAATAGGTAGGCATGCTTTAAGCGGAAATACGCAAATTGCACAAATGAGCACATTTTCAGGAATAAGTACACTCATTGTGGAGAACAACCACGTGAAACGAGGTGATAGGTTGGCTCTGTGTTCAAAGGGTCAAATCAGCAAAGGGCTGGAGAGTAATAACTTGTGGGCAGGTTGAGGGACCGCTGTAGTGGGTTTTTAAATGATGCAAGGCCACACTTTGGTTTGCACTTCCACTCAGTGTGCTATGGAAAAGCTGGGCTACATTATTCTCTGGTCTGCGGAGAGCCCCCATCACAGAAAAGCTCCAGTTGCTCCCAACAATGGGCAACTCCATGGGTTTCCCATCGCTGAGGGACAGGACATTTCCACCATCTAGAAAGCAGGTCATGCCTGTTAAGCAGAAGTCAAGTGAGGGAAAACATGTTAATTTATTAAAAATACAATGTTCCCTGTCATTGGCAATGAGAAAAGGGGGCAGGAGTACATCTAAACCTGCCCACAAGCAAAAGCCAACACATTTCTCGGTTTATGTTGTGGGTTGGCACTTCTGCCCTTTAAAACCCAAAACAACCACAAAATGTACTGGCTTTGTTGTTTTTTTTTTTTTAAAGCTGGGAAGTACACTGTTTGGATGTATTCTATACCCCCAAGTCTGTTTTATTTTCTTCTGGTGGAAGCTTCATTTTCTATTGACTACCTGCCTCTGACGTTGTTTTCCAGACTTTTCACCTTACCTTAATCAAAGTGATCAAATGTGCTGACCCCAGGACGTGGTGGGAGAATTGTGTGCTGATTGTTTAGGGTCAGGCATCCTTGCAGTCTCCAGGATATGATGCAGAGAGCAGGCCCTGAAAAGGCTTTCAGGATGGGCACTGTCACTATGCACTCTGCTGCTGCAAGCTGTCACTGAGGCCTGCAAATCATGGCATCCTTCTGGAACAGAAAAAATACTCTAAAATGACCTTTGTATGTGTAAAACTGTGAATTTACTAATGAATAGCTCAACAGTATGCAGTATCACATGATCCTCTCCAAAGTTCTTGAATGTTGATGGTGAAAACATTCTCCAAGATAATGTACATTCTTTTCAGCAATACTCCAGTAATGATAAATCCAACCAAAATATGCTTCTATTCTTATCCTCTGTGCCCAAATTATTTCTGCGCATGAATTGCAGTTAAATTACTGGGTAGATTCAGTGAGTTCGTTTCGTTCTGATGGAAATAGTTGCGCAGTCTTCTCTCCCACTGCATCCCGTTACCACCAAATCTCTCCGCTGTCCTTTGGATTTACAAGAGCCACTGGAGTTGACAGGAAGCAGGAGCGACCCAACTCGAAAAGCCCTTTTCAGTCCCATAAATACTGTGTTTCTTTTTAAGTTCTGCCTCTATACGATCTGGTTCCTAAAATATATCCCATGCACAACAAAACTTTTTCGTGAGCTATGAGCATGCCAAACCATCCCCTCAACAGACACAAGAGAACCGTGATAGCCAGACTGGCCGTGCGTGCGGTTGGGCTGCAGGCGTTGGTCTCCCCGCATGGCCCGTCTGCTGCCAGACAGTTCTCGCTTGTCATCGGCGGGGCGATACAAACCATGGAATTTCGCAGGGATATTATAATTTACTTCAAAAGACGGTACCAGCAGGGTATATTTGGGAAAGCTCCGTCCTGTATCAATACAACAATGATATGTAATATTGCACTTAAATGACGACACAAAAAGTAAAGGAGTTATCATAGTGCAATTGCATTCTCTTTATTCAGAAAGTAAATTGACAAAAATATTGAAAGAAAAATATTGAACGAAGCGCTTGGTTATGTGATGTCTTGAATTCTTAGAACCCATTCATTCTGAAAAGAATGGAGGTTGCACACACCAAAGTTATCTTCAGCAAACCATATGACAACACAGAAGGGGGTTAGCGGTAGATGGAAGAGTTCTTTGGGATTATTTCCAAATTGTCGCTGTGCAAGACTGACGCCACTAGATTTCGCCGCAAGGCTCCGTGAGCCCTCCACCATGTCTATTGTCTGCAGTGGCGGACCCTCCTCGCACTGAAGCAAGTCCTAGCACCACCTCCCCGGGGATCAAAGGGCGCACACTCCGAACAAACAGTAAAGACACGTTGCCAATCGGGAACATCTGGGACCGCTTGGGCACAGCTGTTAGTGCGTGCCCACAGCCGCAGACCATCGGACTCGGCGCATGTGTGGAGAAAGCCGTGTCACGTAAGGTACAGATGTTCTTTTCCTCGGGAGCACCACAGGAGCAGTAAGAAGTGGTCTGAAATCCCGTAAAATCTCCGACTGTGTGCCACACCCTGGCTCCCGCGCCGTTGATCGGGTCGGTTGGCATACAGCCATTGGCGACGGTTAGCGTGTACCAGTCAGCGTTAAAATGATTGGAAATAATTCTTCTGTTGGAGAGAACTTGGAAAAAAGCATGCCTAGTTTTGTTTGAGGTCAGGAAGTGTCCGTTGAATTTTCATCCGTAATTATCGCAATGGTTTTAAAACCGCAGAAGCAATTAAAACATATAACAACAAAACCCTTTGTCCAATGTCGGATAGACCCGTGTTAACAGAGTAAAATTGAAACATTTTTGCATATTTAAAATTCGAGTAGTATGAATGGGTCTGATTAAAATAATAGTGGAAATGCTTCTTACAAAGAAATGAGAACTAGCTCTTTTCTTATAAGCCAAATATCTCTGGAGAGTATAAAGTTTTTCCTTTTATATAAAGTCAAAATTGTCTTTCAAACCCCCTGGTTGAGTTGGCATTTTTTTCACTTTGCACATGCAATTTCTATTAGCCTTGTTTGCACTTAGCTGGTGCTTTAGCTGTTGAATGGGTATTTCATTTGACACCTGTGATTTCAGTTCTTCTCCCCTCTGGAGCATTCTGCTGTCAGATACATAGAAGCTTTCACTGCTCCCGAAATGCTCAGGCTGCTTTTCACACACTTTTTTGCTGTAGAAATTGTACATGCCTACACACAAGCAGCTCCAAGCAAACCATGTAATCATACCTATGTCCAAACTGTAACAATGTAAGAAAATAGTTTGGTTAATATCAGTGTACTGAATTACATGAAATTCGGCTGAACTCTTATTCGCTTGTTAGGGCAGTCAGGCTGTAATGGGATATTGTACTTCTAAACGCACTCAGTCCTAGCTCTGCTTGGATTCCTGCATTTAAGGAAATTTCTCCATAATACTTTCTCCATTCCTCTGTATCTCAAAGGAAAATGGATGCTTTTTCCCTCCCTGGGATCCATCCACTCTCCTCTCATCGATGTCCTCTTGAATCAGTGTCCTGTTCTCCCTGGGGTATTGTGGGAGAGTCTGACGTCAGCCCACTCTTAGTTACCATGACATGCTGAGAAAAGTCCAGAGGGTATCACTGTTTGCTTCTGTGATGCATTGACAGGGTACTTATTTACAATTTCAAATATAGATCAGGGTACACTCCTTAAACCACAAGCTCCAGCTATCCCAGTACCCTCTTTGGCATTGGCTCCCCTTGTCTGAAATACAGAAGTGGTTTGATGAAGATTCTATACCCCCCTGATTTCTAAGCTCTGAATTCTGTACTGAATGTCCTCGTATGAGATAATATTATATGTTTTTGCAGGAAGCCACATTCAAAAATACTCTCTGCAATCCTAGTCCTCTCTCTTGAAGAATTTTATTGTTCTTTTAGACTAGCACTATGATAAGAAAAAACATTAAGCAAGGATTTAAAAGATGATTTAGGAAGCAGGCTTGATTTTAAGAGGTTGCATTGCATTGACGAATCAGTGTGACCTTGGATGGATTTTTTATTTTATAGCATGCTGTTTTGATTATGAAGCCATGTCTTTATCTTTCTTTAAACCGTAGAAGGGGACTGTTATATACATAAACATTCCTCGCTCTGAACTTTTAAGGTATTTTATTTGGCATAAAAGGCCTGCTACGCTGTATCTTACTTCCCAGGCCATTTGTCTTATTTTTCATTTTTTCATCTTGTTTTGCTCATTGAAATGTGTAGTTTTACAGGAAAGGGATATTCAGAAAATTCAGAAATTATAGAAAAAATGTGTATAGTAAGAAACAAAACAAAAACAGGCCAAGCCCATCACTCCATTAGATTTGGCAATTCAGTGACTAACTGAGGTACAAAACACAGAAGAGATTAGAATACTTAATATTGCTCTGTCTGTAATAATTAGTGCTTGCAGACTTGCAGATATTCACCTCTATTCATGATTTGTGCAGTGTCGCATTAAGATTATTGCTCAATCCATCTAAACAAGAGAGAATGTTTTCATCCCATACAATGGATGCTGTCGAAGGGTCAATATGACCATGATACACTTCTGCTTCCCATCAGCTTTGCCAGCTTCAAGATCTTGTACAAACTGTCATCAGATTTTTTTGATTGTACCTGGCAGAGATTCATAGAGGTTAGGTCTTCCCTGTAATTTATAACCATACATTCACTCATTCATATAGTTATTTTTGTTTCTTTAGGGAAAATCAAAGACTTACAGGAGCTTTTTGCCAGTGTTTTGTGTATACAAATTACCACTGTGGTCTAGAAGAGGATGGGTACTGATTGCACTTAGTCAAGAAAACTGCCCCCACCCCCCTTTCACCCTTCTTCCCCAAACCCACATGCATGCTTCTGCAACCGCATGGCAGCTGCCTGGTGCCCCTCTCTCTCTCTGCGGGAGAGAACAGCACGCTTATGCTGTTATCGTGTGGCTCTGAGTGCTGTTCCTTTGTATCATGATGTTTCTCAATGGCTGAATTACCTGCCTGCGTGTTCATTTAAATAAGTACAACAGTGCATTCTGTGGGCACAGTGAAGCACTAATTGTACTGTTTGTGCAAAAAAAAGCACTGGATTCTGCACTTTTTGGCAGCTCTCGCTCTTCACCTTTGATCCCCCGATAAGGCAGTTCCTCTTAAGACTACATATCTATGGTTGTTTACAGTAACATTATGCTTTTCTTTCCCTCAAGGCTGGTTAGTCAGGATGTCTGAAAACCCCTCTCTAAACTCATTGTGAGGATTCAGTCTTTCCTTTGTTTTTGTATTTTAGAGTTTATTTTAGTGTCTGCTGACTGGGAGAGAAAAGTCTTTCTCTTCACCTCCAACGAAAGATCGTGCAGATGCGCTGAATCATAATTTCCATTACTGTAGTTTGCCTTGCCATGAGCAGCTACACTTACTGCACTGCTGAATTACGCTCCTCTCCTGTGTATTTTTAGAAAGGGCTTCAGAAGCTGTTTTTATTGCGTGCAACTGATTATAGCTTTTGTGCAAACCAGAGCAAACGTATCCCTGACAGGACCATAACTGCTGTCTTCATTTGACATCTGGGCATGACTAATGCCGTTCCATAACATAGCAACATGGGATCTCTCAAAGAGGAGCGCATTTATCAAATTTATGCCAACCCAACTCTGTTTCTGATCCTCTTCACATGAGACCTTACTGTCTCTTTGGTGCCTCTTTATGTCATTGCATGCACTCTTAGTAATCTTTTTTCACTGATCTGAGAAGAGTGGTCTAATTTAGCATAAGCTGCATGAATTTGTCTACTTGTTACATGTGCCTATGCATGCAAAGAAGTTCATGTGAAGAAGTTATGCCAATGTAATGAAAAAGAGTGGAGAGAGGATTTGCAGGGGATACAATAAAAAAGGGCTAATATAGTCATCTGGTGTTACATTATTCTGGACATGCTATGCAATAAAATGAAATAGAATGAAATCTTTATCAAGGTGATTGTGAAATCTAAATGGAACAAAACATAAAAAAGAACTTCATTTACTTTTCAGCACAAGGAAGTTTTCTTAGGTCTGAAAGTCATCTTGTTATTGATCAAAGGGTGTGTTCTCCATTAATGTCAAACTTTCTGAATATGTAAACATTCCAAAGATAGGGCTTCAGTGAAATGCTTCAGTAAATATTTTTCTGAATGCTCAGTTCATTGTTCTATTCAGGGTCATAGTTCCCTACACCTACAAGAGCATATTCAAACCATGTCTACGAGAACCGCAGGCTCTCTTGTGTGCTGGTTTTTGTCTTCACCTTAAAATCAGAAACTGATTCAGAGCTGTGAAACCAACTATGTGGATTTAGCTGTGCAATCTATCGCTGTGTTTGATCAGTTAAATGATTGTTTGCAATGAATACCAGCAGACACAGTGGCTACCAAGAATAGGGTTGAGGACCCCTGAACTTGCAAAGTTAGATTCAGGAGCTAAACTGTACATTTTTTTAGGTAGTGAGACAAAAGACAGGAGCTACTGCCTGCAGATATCCTCCGGAGTGATTTCTTTCCCATGTAATGCAGTTAATGTGATCCTGCAGAATAATGTATGGTGGTCATGAAAAAATGCTGTTATGGCCATGAGATATGCACCAAGTCATGTTTTTGTGCTTTTCAAAATTTATTGGAAACTAAACGTATGGTGCAGAATTTAAGGAAGGGAAAGAATTTTGCCTCTTCACCTATAATCTGTGGAATAAGATTCATATTCCTAACTCCATGTCTAATTAAAGCTCATGGACCCTTTTTAAAAATAATCAAGAACAGGTGCTGAGAAAGATAATATTACAAAGAGGAAATAAGGGGATGTCCACAGACGAGGTTGTGATTCAGATAAATTATTCCTTTTTATCCATTTTCAGGAACATTTCCAGCTGTACTGCAATCGCCCGCGTTTACCTCGTTGCAACTTTAACATCTGTAGGCTCTCCTTCCTCCCTCTGAAGGCAGCCAAAAACATGTCCAAGATCACACAGAGGAGCCAAGATGCGCAGATGAATCACAGTCGTTAATGCACCTAATATCACCAGGGGATCACTGACTCCCTCGAACATCAGGCCTTGAGTCTTGCCCCTTCTTTTGTAGTGCTGTGCTTTGTGTAACTGAAGAGCATTCTGCTGGGAACCTGGACTTTCACTCTGTCTTAACTTTGCTCTTTGTCTTTTTCTCTCTCATGCAGACATGCGCATGTGCACGCATGCACGCAGAGAAACACAAACATGCACAGACACTACACTATGTGTGCTTGGATGCATGTACAAATGTGCAGGTGTTTGCACACAGATCCACAGGCACACACATCTTGTCATAAAAGTCACCCTCGTAACCTGAGTGTTTATATCATTTAGTTTTCTACTCTGTAGATGAAGCAAATCAATTTAGAAGTGACCCATGCTTAGGCACTTATAAGTAGATAGCCACTGAAGGTGCAATGAGCCCTCTCTCAGTGCTGGCCTATGCTTTAAACAAGAGTGAAATGAAGAGAACATTGTACAGGAGTAGTAAGTTAAAGATAAGCATCGTTTGGAAATGCATGTATTTTATTGAGCTCTTAAGTGTGTTTTCCTGAACCTGGCAATTAGATCAAAATAGAGTCATCACTCCCTTTCCTCAATCCCAACTCGGTCTTTGCCTTTTGTCCTTTCTCTTATGTTCTGTGATGGCTCCCCTTTCCCTTTACTATATATCTCTCTCAGTTCCTCTCATTCCCTTTCTCTCTTTGCCTTCTTCATTTCCTTTGTCTTGAACAATATATTTATTTTCTATATCATCCATGAAGGAAATGTTTCCCATTGGAAATCCAAATTCTGAGCCTCCACACAATATCAACATTGATACATACAACAGGATTGGGCTTTCAGGGACTGGTCCTTCTAGGGTATGGAGAATATACTGCTCTCGGTCTTGGATGTTCTGACAAACCCTGGATGTTCTTTTGACTACCCAGGTAGGTTGTCACTGATCACAGTGATGTGAGCCTTTTTCCTGGGCCGTCTTCCACCTCTTTCAAATACTACAGAAAATGTATTCTCTTCCTGTGTCCCAGTTTTGTCAGTTGGGGATTTTCCTCCAAATAATAGTGACTTTAGCATTCCTTTGATTTGCTTTGCACCTGGCAGTGGGCTCTGCTAGCCAGTTTATAGAGGGTGTGGGATAACTGGAAAGGGGGTCACGGCAGATTGTCAATTTTGTATGTGTATATGCATATGTATATGTATATGTGTGTGTGTTTGTGTGTGTGTGTCTGACTACAATCATACACTGTCTCACATGGATGTGTGACTCAGAAAGTGTTTAGAAAACATTTGAATTTGATATTTTCTATGGAAAACAGACATTTCAAAATCTCTGAACACTGAGATCAAGCAAAAGCATAATTTTTCTTTTCAGTTTAGTCCTGTAAGTAACTGTTTTGCTTTTTTTCTCTTACTGACTTGGAATTACTCTTTTCTGCCAGTTGTCCATGACTATAAAGTGCTAGAACAACACAGCTAGGAGGAAATTGCTGCCCTGCACTGGCCCATTGATTCCCTCAGTATCAGCTTGGAACACTGTTACCACCCTGTAGAATAAACAAAAAAGAGAAGAAAATGTAGTTGACATAAACTTTTAGAATAATTAAACTAACTCATTTGTTCTCAAAATGATCTGTAGTGTGTAAGATCAGAGGAAAGGTGTCCAGGCAGTGAGCAATAAAATTTAGGTGACTGGGACATATGTTCGCTAACTACCTGCCTGACAGTAAACTGGCAAGTGGAAATGTGAAAGCTGTCAGGTCATTTTAACACATACTCCATGATACAGTGACCAATAGCTTTAATCAGTGTACAATCATTACATGTGTGCCAAACTGCAAAACAAAAGAGTGACTATTTAAAAAAAAATCCTGAAGATGGAAAAGTTCTAAAAGCTTTTTCTTATCAGGTCTCTCCATCTGTGAAGTCATTAAAAGTTTGGAGCATTTAGCATTCCACTTCCTTCAATAGTTTCCAAGCAAAAGTATTGCACATTATTGTTCTTAAAGATTTGTGAGCTGATTTAGTTTGTTGTGCTGCCAAACTTCATCCATCGCTAATTCAGAGAGTAGTGCCTGTGTTTCAGTTCATTGAAAGTGGTCATGCTAAGAGGGTGCCCATGTGCTGTACAAGATGAACCTGGCAATTTAGACAGTCATATAAAAGTATTTTTTCTGCTGAGTGCTTAATTACCATCCTTTATAAAACTGTTTAGGGACATACAGCTGTGTGTCAGTTGAGATGTCAGAGTGCTGACTGACAAAGTTGAGGTGCTTTGCACTGACAGTGAGAAGGCCGAAATCAAAACCCATCCTGTGTGTTTATCCTTCTGAAATATTCCTCAGCAAATATATTTAGTTTTAAGTGAACAACCCTGCAGACGTTTTCTTTGATGAGGGCTGCAGAAGGCCGGTATATTTAGAATAAAGTCCCCACTCATAGTATTTAACCGGGCTTTTGCACAATATTGTAGACCTAAATTAGAGCTTGCACAAACTCCAGGCCTCACTATCTGAAATTGAATGGTTTCTCTGATGCAGCGTAGAAAGTAGACTGCTGTACAAAACCTGCCCACAAACAAACACACATGCTCATGCGTATACACAAAGTCAGTTTAACATATCAAAATACTTCTTATCAGCATTGTTCATTTTCCAAAAACTTTCCATTTCTGGACAGTTGCCATAACACTGATAACACTGCTTTCAAGAGCTAATGTAAGAGCTATGTTCCGCACTGGATGTATCCTAAAATTACAGGAATTTATTCCTAATGCTTGTGGCTCAACATGTCTGTTTTCAACAGAGGTGTCCCAAATACAGAGGAATATAGAATGAGGGAAAGGAACATTAAAAGGTCAAAGTTTACCTCCATGGATGATTTAAAATAATGTATTAATCCATACAGCAAAAATCTTTTCAGCCAGACTTTCAAGCCCTGGCTTACTGTATTATTCCTCTACTAGGGCATCCTGATCATGTGACTCATAAGGAAGTGGGTGACGGTGTGAGGTACTTTGTGTACCTGGTAACTCTGTTTGGTGTTTTTTGTGCTTAAGGTTTACACACATTGGCTCACATTGATCCCCCTTAACTGTGGCTCTTGTTCTTCCTCCAAATATGAGTCTACATGGTGCCCTTCTTTGATATGTTCATGTAAATTGCATTTTGTACAAACAGTATTCCTAATAAAATAAGTGTGAATTCGCAACTTCTGCGACCAGGCCACTCCCACTGCCACACCCCCTTTTAACCAATTGGCATGAACAGCAACACACACCTTCACACACACACACTTGACCTCCATGCCAGATTTCAGCCTCCTAGGGCGAAAACTGTGGCTGCCAAAGGGTGGGGAAATTTTTGTGGACCAACCAACCAAGGAACCATTTGACAGAGTGACCTATAGAGCTGCTGGTCACAGATAATAAAACAGAAACACCATCTAAACCAATAGCTTGCGTATCTACATTTACAGAAAGGCCCTGATGTGGGGTTGAAATGTCTATCTGGCCAAATCTACAGTAAACTCACGGTAAAGCTTTGCAGTAATGTCACTTATAATTTGAGTATGTAAATCATTACATGATGTTAAGGGCTTGCAGAAAATTGTAGGTAATCTGAGGTAGAGTGACACAGTATAACCCCACCTCTGCTTTCATAGGAGAACAGTGAAAGTGTGCAACACTGTCAGTACTGTGCACCCAATAACCTCACTGACTGGACTTTAGTCTGTGCCTTACAAATACATCAGGACTCACGAATGTTTAACTGAAAAGATACTGACATCCAGACAGGCATGAACAAATAAAGAAAAGGGAGTGAGGCCATCATGACTCTTTGAACCTGGTATGTTTTATTGAATAAAAAGTCAGAGGGGTCAGGAAAAGGTCGCCATTGCAGAACAAATCCTGAAACAAAGTGTGCCTACCTTGACCCAGACATAAAAGTGAAACAGATCCTTGAATCAAACAAGAATTACACAATATGTATAAGTTTGTGGTGAAGCTCAAGGGCAGAGGAGGTGGCTCTAGACCACTGACCCTCAGTAACTAGTGGCCTAAAAGCTCCCCTGGTCTGAGACTGAAACCAAAACCAATGGCAAAAGAAACTGGTTGAGGCCGGGGATAAAGGCATTCCATGACAGGGCACAGCTCTAAGGTCTTTAAGCCAAGACGAAGTGGTCACAAGGACCATTCTTTGATTCAATGGCTAAACAAACAAAACTTGAACGTCCGGGTTAGATCAAATGAATGCTGTGGAGCAAAAAAATTAAAATATGGAAAGCAAGAGACACCGTGACCACAGTCTCTTTCCCCTTGTTGATTTCTTGTTTACAACATGAGTCCCCAGTCTGAGCCTCCTTTGGTGTGTTGAAAATGAGAGGGTCCCTCTTATCCTCTTGTGTGGCCATGATGCAGAGCGACGGTAGACAAGGGTTTTCTAAATCAACAGAGCAAAGGATCAGCCAGAGGTTTTTCCACACTCCTCCAGGAGCCCCAAAAACTGTTCCCACGTTGACTCCACTGCTTAGCTACTAATGAGCTCCCATTACATTACACATAAGGTACTGGAGAGAGATCTCTAACAAGCTGAAGTACAACAAGCTAAGTGCTGCTCGCTTTGATATCCATGTGGAACATTACTGGGAAAGCTCTGCCCAAATTCTAGAGTGAGGCATGCATTCAGTTTCACTGAGACTTTGGTGGTCAGACCAATGAACTGTTGCTGGCAAATGATGAGACATGATCATAATCAGTTTCAGTTTGACATTTGCAGAAAAAAAACACCAACACCCAGACCACGACCGCTATTGGCATCTTTACTTACATCTGTACATAAGATAAGAGGGGCTCTGGCTAAGAGTGAGGGGAAAAATAAGAATACGTACAATTCAAATCAAATGCTGTATAGTATGGCTGTTGTGCCCACTTTAATAATTTCCTTGTGTGGTCCCATATGTCCAGCTGTGGAGAAAGGAGAACTACTACATTTTGGATCAAATCAAATGTTATTAAGAGTGTTGCACTCAAGGTCATAGCAGAGGTCTCATGGGCAGCTGGGCCATGCTCTCACCTTCAGTGGGTGAGAGTACAACCACAGAGCCCGCCAGCTGAAACTTATAGTGCTGGGTGTGATTTTTTCTTTTACTTCCATTTCCTCTACACAGAGTTGCAATGAAATCTTTTTATTTTTCATGAATGCATTGTATTGCTGAAAGTAATTTGGTTGGCATAAAACATTCTATTGATTATACAATTTTGGATGAATATTAGCTTTTTATTAATGTTAGTATTTTAGTTGATAGATCCATGTTCTGGAAATTTTTTAATAAATGTGAGGATAAAATGTTAAAATTTTCGGTTCGGTGGTCTGGATTTTAAAGCCTTCCATGGCTTTTTTTACAGCCCCTATAGTCATTAGTAATGAGTTTATGGCTGACTTACATTTGTTTCTAATGGTCATGATTATTGTTTTAAAACGTCTTTTTGTGGATACGTTTTAGAACTGGCCACATTTGACCACAGATGATTTTCAAATCTGTTTATTAGTCTGGGGTTGCAAGCACTTTTAGAGACCTTTTTTTGCAGCTTTCTTTATCATTAGTCAGTTTTAACATATTAGTGATATCGGATGAATGAATACATGACCTCATATTATGTGAATGTGTATTGGGAAAACCACCAAAAGTTTTCAAACTGCCAACCACATGGAGGATATCAACAAGTTCAATCTATAACATATTTATCCATTTAGCTTATTCACCCTTGGTCTACTCATCTTTCACAGACCAGTGTTGTGATCTCAGTTCTCTTCCAAGTGCTACTGATCCCTACCCTTTTATATCTGTTGGAATTATTCAATACAACCACTCTGAACTCCCACAACCCTAAAAAGGAGCAATGACTCAGCAGACTCTACTGAAACACTTGGCTGAGTAGCTACTTTCCATATACAAGAGAGCGGTCAAGAGAGCTGTTACAAATTGCAGATTAGATATATTTTTCATTGAAACCTATGGGGATCAAGTGGGCATTGCAGCCAGTGGGCTAACCATTGATGGCAACTGCCAACCTGTGGGCCTGTGATGACCCTCACCCACAATTAGGACCACAGTTAGGAGCCCACCATTAATGTTATAGAGCTACATCTGTAATTTTAGCTGAGGACAGACTGTTAGAGTTAGCTGTTCTCCTTTTCTGTTTCCCAGGAAAGCAGAAATTGAAATAATTAGGTAAGGGAGTTTACTGGCACAACAGTGGGCTCCTAGCCTTGCAGTGATGGTAGAATTATTTATCTACCAAATCTTGTTGCAAATTGTATCAAACATTCTGGTAAGCAATAAAGTTCCTCTTATTTATATTTGTTGTTCAGTTATGTGTGCTTATCAACAAAACATCTCTGCCATGATCATGAGTAAGAGACATAATTAACGCCCAAAGACACACACAAACACACACTCACTGAAAGAACTTTATTAGCTAAACCTACCAATAAAAATCTCATCTCAATTTTGTCCGAAGAATAACCTGAGTTTGTAAAAGGCATGATCTCGACAATATATCAAAAGTATGACACAAGGATTCTGGGTCATGTCTGCTACTTCCTGTAGTTGTTGCAGTTTGGCTGGGTTTGGATGCTATTTCTTCACCTTATCCATGGACCATGGATCCATTGTTTTTTGCCATTTTCCCAGCTCTCACATAAGCCTGAATCAGTTGGAACTGAGATTCATGAGACCAAGCAGTCTTTTTTTCCAATGCTCCATTGTTTAGTGTTTCTGTTCCTAAGCCTACTACAACTGAAGATTCTTGTTTTTGCAAACATGAATGGAACTTCTTCTTTGACTGCCACATTCCTTCCATGACAAGGTACAATGAGTTGTGTTTTCTGATATTCTCTGTGGTCTGATGTTTTCTTTTTACATTATTGTTATGCCCAGCTGTTTTCTTTTTTGATTGACTGTAGCATATCTGTTATTCTGCACAAGTTTTTTCAGCCTCTGTCATTAACAGGCTATTAGTGACCACTGTGCAACTGTTGGCTTTTTGGATGTCTTTTGGGTGGTGGACCATTCTTAATACTCCTGTGATGCAGTAATATGTGAAAAGTAGAGATTTTGCTTCACATGTATTTATAACAACCCTTTTGCCAAACCAGCTCATGCCATGTTCAAAGAAACTGAAATGTTTTGTCTTGCCTATTCTTCCATTCTCTACATATAACCACATAAAACTCCAGAACTGTTATCTCAGTCTTAAACCCAATTGAAAAATTGTGGTGTGAATTAAAGAAGACAGTCATGAACATAGACTTAAGGATATAAAGGATCAAAAGGTTCTGTTTTGAAAAATGGCTGAAGAGACCTGAAAAGCTGAAAATGGTTTCCAGTCTTGTTAGGCATTATAGCAAAAGCTTTAGTGCCTTGTTCTGAGAACCAACAATGGTAATCTGGGTTATACTCAATCCTGCAGCCCAATCACCATAGTATCACAGTGCATCTGACACACAGAAAGACTGCAATGGCTGTGTGACAAGGCAGGATTAGCAATCAGTCAATGCAGGACAGCTGAACAAGTGCTGTTGTAAGAAAAGAGAAGAGAGAAATGACCCCTGGATAAACAGCAACCTCAGTCTGTTTATGCTACATTGCATGATAAGTCACAATGTGTTATTGTGGATGGGTTACAGGAGGTGCGGGTGTAGCTCGTGTAACACTTCCAGGGCCCGCACGTGGCCTGTTTTTTTGGGTACACAATGGAGAGACGCAGCCCTGGAGAAAGTGTGGACAGTGGTTGCGTGTAAAGGGATAATCTACATGAGACACTCTCTGCCAAGTTTCCTTCCTGACTACTGCATCTATTTTTTCTTCTTCTTCCTCAGTTTTATTCTTTAAATTGTAGACAATTTACTATTTCAGTTTTTCAGAGGCTAGACATGGAACTAATACTGTGGACGAGGCTGTTTTCCTCACAGAGTTGTCTTGTGAAGAGAACAGATGGAGAGTTGGAGGATTGAGAAGTAGCAATAAGAAGGATAATGGGCTGGATTCAATCAATGATTGTCCTTACCATGTTTAACATTGAAATTCAAATGTTTTTTTAATCCACAGTACTGCTGAGTTTAGTGATGGCAAAAAAATCAATACTCAAGCTGCCTTAAAAGTAAAATTTGAATTCAGCTGTGAGGTTTTGTGAAGTTTGAGAACAACTTAATATATTTAGACTGACAGGTCAAGCCACATAAAAACACACTGTGAGGCCAGATTAAATGTTCTTTCACTTGGTACTCCCTAGCAAACAATTTTTTGGCCCTCATAACATTCTCAGAAAGTTAATAAATATTTATTGAATAAATGTTCACAACATGTATATTTTTTTCCTGGAACCCTATTTTTGAGTAAAAGGGAAAAATGGTCTTGGGATACTGTTCTGAAAGTTGTTCTCTTTTGTTATTCCAGTTGAAAAAAAAATAGAATTATATATGGTCATTTGTGTTCAAAAAACACAACTGGCATTTCAATACCATTTGGAACAATCTTATATTGACACACAATTTTGTTTTCTCATGACTAAATGAATACCATTAGGGGTGTTACGAGTAAGCCTGTATGCAATATGCATGGAATGTTTTATGTGGCTTTGACAGAACTTGACCGAGAAACATTTTCATTATAACATTATCTGACAACCAAAAAGAATTTAATTAATTAGAATCTTCCCAGTCACAATTTTCACAGTTTTTTTTCAGATCTCCAGATCGCCTTTGTGATGTGCTTATTGCAATGATTAGCCTTTTGAAGCGTTTTTGTCTTCCCTCTCAATTTATACAGTATTTATACCTGTAGAGACCACCAGAAATAATATGTGAGGGTTTTGAACCAGATCTATGTGCATCTTTCTCTTGAATTCCATTCTCTGCATTTCCCAGAAACCTCACCAACCCCAAAGAACAAAGCTGTACACTCATCAATGCTCTCAGAAAACATTTCAAGAAAACCTATGACACCTCACCTCAAAGAAAACAGCTTTGCCTTGAACACAGTCAGCTAATGTTTCAAGTAATGGAGCTATGAACACAATTTGGCATCAACAGAGTCAAAGATACAGATGAGAACAGAATAACCAGCATTGTTATTATTTCCAGATTGCCTGACACTGACACAGTGCTGGTTTTTTGGTTTTTAGATCATTTGTATGGGGGGTGAAGGGTCCATATGAAGCGTGAGGTCAATGGAACACTCAGTTTCGGTTTCACATAAGAATATGCACAGATAAAAGAGCAGGTATGTATTCTGTTTGTCAGTCAAGGCCACAAAAGTGCAAGACCAAAGTCTTTTTCAGGGGTGTAACAAAAAGAATGATTAATTAATCAATAAAAAAACATTCATGTTTTAATGGCAAACGGCTTTCCCTAATCCTAGTTAGTGTTGTGGCATTATTAATAAAGATGCATGCCAGACTTCTGACTTTTTGTGGCAGAAAAACCTCTACCCACCCTCCACACACCCGTAGCCCCCTCCCCCTCTGCCTCCCTCTAAACCTCCTAATTATCTTCTGAGGGAGAGCCCCCCACCACCGCACACATCACACATCACATCAGAGGGTGAAAGAAACCCATGTGTCAAAAACAAAACTGAAGCATTTTGGCATGATTTTGGATGGCAACATATGGAGAAAGGAGAGCTGTTGGGTGGAAATCACCAGCTCTCCCAGTTTTTATGGAGCAGCATAATAACCCAATTACCAAAAGTCTTAGAGGTTAAATCACATTAAAGATAACTATTTAAAGATATTTTCTGCTTCTTGGAAGGATCTGGAAATTGAGGCCATAGGTATAGCTCATAGATATTCAGACAAAACCTCAATGTGGGATGATGGGGATGATACATTAGATGTTTTGGGAAGACAAATTTCAAGGAGAAGGGAAACATATAGCTGTGTGTTTGAGAAATCTTATTTCAGTGGTATATTAGATGAAAATGATAATTTCATCTGTTTTAAATTCATGTGATGAGCTGTGCCTAAGAGACAGACACACAATCACATTTTTTTTTCAGTGAAAGAAAAAAATTAAACACGTCACAAAATACAGTCCTCTCAAAACAATGTTTACCTTCCTTGCACTAAAAATAATATTCCACAGAGATTGCAAAATGAAATTAATAATACCATTTTCTAGATCATGCAATATTTCACCCTTAGTGGCAAACAGATATTCTGACTCTAGTTTGTTTTCAGGGAAAATCCCCCTTTCTTGAGCCAATTAGACTTTCAAGTTTGACATCTCACAAATTGATTAAAACAAAACAGGTTGAGCCAAGTACCCTTCCCAAAAATGAAATAACAGTGTGGCACATGGGAATCAAACTCAAGGCCTCTGATCCAAAGTTGAGAACTTGCATGGAACTGCATGGAATGTGCATACACAGTAAGTAGATGACAATTAAAAATATGACTGTTTCAAACAGCTTCCTGTCTTTGTACTTTGTACAGGAAATCAGTGACTGGGGGTGGCAGGTGAGCCCCATGCTCTGAAGTCTTAATGAGCTCAGTCTGTTGTTAAAGAGAAATGAAAGTCGACATGCCATAATCACACAAGGCAAACACATGGCCGAGATCCTTTAACACTTCACAGAGCCATTGACAAATTATTTTCAGTAAAAAGAAAAATAGTAAAGAATAATTGAGGCCTCTTTGTTGTCTTCCAGGCTATTTTTTGGTCACAATAACTGAGCCACTCAGTTGCTCCGGCTGTTTCAGTGTACACTACTTCAGTTTGACAGCTAGATACTTGCTTTGCCCATTGTGCTTGCCCCATCTAGATCTTGTTCTTCTCTAATTTTGTGGAGTCCCAAACACTTTGTGAGAGCGGACAGCTCACCAATAACAATAAATTGTGAAGAGTTAAATAATTTTGCTTCAGATTTTGATTTAAAATCTGGATGGAGTGTGGATCAAGTAACTATCAGAATTACAATGAAAGATACTTTCTCTGTAATTGTACATTTAAAACTCCTTGTAACAGTGACCTTATCATTTATTTAAATATATGAGTTACCCAAGATGACATGACAAAAAATAAGCAATTGCACTTCACCATGATTGCAACTTGTAAATATGTACATTGCAAATGGTATTAAAGAATTACTTTGGTAGTTATATGACCATGGGCCTATTGTAATACCAAAAACAAGAAAAACCTTTAGCTAATGACAAAAAATTACATTTTTCTTTAGCTGTGTAAATTGTTTAGCAAGGGAGAACAACAAAGAGGAGGAAACAGAAAAAATATAGAAACACGGTAATATAGTATATAGTAAGAGTATAATTGACATTACTTAGCCTGTATAGCCATGTAATTAAATGAATAACATAAAATCCTTACTGTGTTATCTGTTGTTGTTGTTGCCATTTCAAGCTTGTATATTCAGGCCACTTTCTGTGACCCCTTCTACTTTTTCAATATTTCTTTGGAGCCATACTCCACATACTTGTAGAGTTCTTCAAATCAAACAGTAGAATTGGTTGTATCTCTGTTATTTAAAGTGGTTTGAATTATTTGATGGATGTTTACACAGGTATATAATTGTGACGTGCCTCCTGCTGTATATCAGTGCCTCAGTGCAGGCGTAATAGGGGTAAAAAGGTGAGGCTTCCAGGCTGGCAGGTTGCCAAGGTCACCAGTGATTGAAGGTCTCATTTCCTAGTGCTATGACAGAATAGTTCAATGGACAAAAAACAAACCTGAAACACAAATTACAACCCTGTCAGCACTCACAATAAAAATGATCAGTTTGCAATGCTTTAAAAAATGAAGGCAACAGTTCGCATAGATCTTTTTGAGTTGTATTAACTTGCTTTATCTGTTTTGATATAAAGCATGTTAATACAACTTAAAAGGTTTCACACACACTGTTGCCATCATTTTTGTAAGTATCACAACTGCTGCAGTATTGCAATGCTGGGTTTTTAATATATGGGTTGAAAATGGGTTTTTAAAGTATTTTTATGGGTGAAACATCAAACACAGAATAAAAGGCGAGCAAAAGGAGGGCTGAAATGTATATGGTAAATTGACTTCATTTTGATCATTGTAAAGAGTAACTGAAGAAGAGGGACAGACTGATAAGACCTGTCACTGAGCTCTGCATAAACAGTCCCGGGCTACCATATTCCTTGTCTGCAACTGTTATGAGTTCTGGTGCCAGACCAGTTCTCCAGAGCTCACTTTTAATCTTGATTAAGCTTGCGGTGTTTATGTCTTTCTGCAACTTCCAGCTTTGCCATAGAAACCATCCACGGTGGTTTCCAGACAAATCCTTGGACAAAATATCACCAAAATAGCCAGTGCAGAATAATTACAGAGGCCACAATTCTGTGATGTGGACAGCAGTCCAACCTCAAAGTGGTATTGCAGATCCCTCTATGATTACGCCACCTTGCTTTCCCATCCTGAGTTACCTCTGGGGCGCCGTGATGCGATACACAGCCCCTGTTTTGTAGTTGCACAGCTCACGAGATACTGGCTCATTTCAGCTGAGGGTGGCCTTCAACAAGAGATTAGTAATGACTGCTGAGCTGGCTGTATCCACAGAAACTAGAGACAGTGGTCATCTCTACTGTGAACAGGGACTCCACTGACTCATTGAGCCAGCAGTATGGACAAACATGAGGCGTGGAGAATCTGTAGCGAAGTACAAAACTGCTGTAACCAGCGCAGGATGAAATGTCCCTTTACTAAAAAACATACAATGTGTCATTTTCACCAATTACCATTTTGGTTGCATTTATTAAGGCACATTTATGGGCCAGTTAGGAAAGAGCTGCTAAACATATTACTATCTTCTATTTTAGTATGAATTTTATCAAACATCTGAACTGTGAGCAGTCATTACATGGGTATAAGCAGTCTGATTATTAAAGGCTTGGAAACAAGGAAAAATTGATAAGATAATAGGTAATAGAATATTTCCAGTATTTTCAAAATGTGTAAATAGGGCTTTCAAATGAAGTGTTACCAAAGTGTTAATCACATTGAAAGATAATTTATCTATTTGCAAAAATGGAGAGTGAAGCACACTTATGGTGATGTGTGTTTCTCATTACATGCCAAATAAAAGGCCCATGCTTCAGGATGAAAAGTGTTTTTTGCATCATCCATTTTCCTGGAAAAAGAAAAGCAGAGCTATACTATTGGTGAAATGAAATAAAAACAAGAAAGTGGAAAAAACAGGATGTAAAGAGAGGAGAGAAGCCAACTGGAAGAGAATGAGTATATTCATGCTAAGTAAAGCTCATAACATCCTGCTGTACAGAATGTTTAATCTTTCCTCTTTTCTGTTATCCATAAGGTATAGTCTGGATGAGGTCATCACCATGGAAAGGTAACTGGCAGCTCTCTCCCTGCCTGTGGCTTTAATGGAACATTGAGGCACTGGGAAAAGAGTTTCCTCAGAGAACGGTGGGCACGATTCAGACCTTTTTACAGTTGTTTTACAGTCTGTTGTGACTGGCTCACACCAAAAGCCATCAGATCAGATTAGTGGATATATCTTTGTGCCTATAATAACTGAGGCTGGGGAATCCACTTTTCATTCTGTTTAATATCCCCTGTCTTCAGTACATAATATTAGCTGGATGTACCTCTGATAGATCCTGAGTAAAGATCCTGTATCAGACAGTATATTATACTAGTTTACCTTCAATACTAAATTGAACTTGCAATAGTAATGTTTAATGATTTCCTGAGAAATCAGTCACTTGCACTTTGCAGGGATTGAATACAACTTATAAATGTTCCAGACTCCAAAGTCTGGTTTAAATAAAGGCCTTCATCTTGCAACCCTCTAACAACTTGTTGGTGGAAAGGTTTGTAAAATAACTTGGCTGAAAGTCATGCTCACTTTAAAAAAATCAGCGATCTAATTGAGGAAATATGCTGTATTGTAAGCGTGTTTATGGGGAAAATGCTTTTCTGTAAATATTTGGCCTGATCACGCCAAGAACGGCCAGAGATGGGGTAATGAAAAGGTTTTAATGAATGGTCCTGCAAACAGTGCAGATACTGTCTGATTATACATTATTTATAAATAATGTATAATCAGACATTGCAGGACCGATGAAACCCTCAGTTAGTGTGATTCTCATCAAGTTAAAATGAGGCAGCATATATTAGGGACATATATTACAGTCTGCAGCACTGGTTGCATGACTGAAGGAGACAGTGGCAGTATTTTACCCCATAAATTACAGTGCAGTAGGAAAAATAAGGATGGAGTTGTGCAAATAAACAAAACACTCCAAGAATAATGAAGACATATCAAAACTGAGGCAAGATTAACAGCAGACAATTGTATTCAATTAAGAGTAGGCCACTTTGGATGGGGTGTGTGGAGGGGGTGAGTATAAAACATAAAAAACATGCCATAAGGCTGTGTTAAAAATCCATAAAACACAGTCAGAAATAAAATGTGAAATTCTGCATGCCAGGAAAACAAGCAGATAAATAAAAGCACAATGACAGTGTGGGAAGTTTGCAGGAAATTGCTGTGGTTCTCTTTCTTACATCAATCAGGGAAGTGCTGAAAATGAAGACGTGGGCTCTGGGTCTCTTCCATGCCACTTTACAAAATCTGTGTATATACTGCATTCACCGTAACACCTCAAATCCATCTTGCTGGCAAAACATACAATCCAAGTATATTTTTGCAGCCTTGAATTTTACTCTAACATTAGCCCTGAGAATTGTGTGCTTTAATCAAAGCTTTCCATTACACCCAGTAATTTCACCTGTTTCACTGGATATAGAAACAGAGCCCAATGTTCATTTTAGTCAATCCTGTTGTGGCTTTTATAAACTACCTGTGCATGCTTTTATACACCAACATGCACTCTCTGGTATTGGAGTAGTTATTGAATTGTATGAAATAGGTTTTTTTCTTCATCTGTGTGCATGTTTAATCCAACACTTTTGGATTAAGCAAGCTGCTCTTGCTCCAGGTTGAAATTAGTGAGGGACACACAGTTGCTTACCTGTTTTAACCTATATTTTGATTTACAGTAATGGGTGGACATCACACTTCTTTACTAATAATGTCTCCTCCATTACTCACATCAGATTAGACACCATTACTCAAGAAACACTGAGAAGCTTAGATTTCTCAGTCACTGAAGATAAACATACAACAATCACCCAAGTTACAGAGTTACAGAGGTATACTTTTGCAGCCATGGCATGGAAGCCATAATTATGACCAAACTGAACTGTCCAGATGTTTTATACATGGCCATATGAATGCTGGGACATGATCTCCCAAGTGTTTCAATTTCTGTATCTAGGACATGAATCTTGAGGAATGTCACCCTCACAGAGGAATTCAAAAAAGCAACAATGAAGTGAGATTTTTGTCTGTATAACCTTGGCTAAAGCTCATCTGTATTTTTGAGAATGTTCTGTACAGCTAGCACTCTGATTTCTGTTTCTGAGCAGTTCCTCTCTCCTTTCCAGAACACCATTGGTATAAATAAACTTTGTGGAGAACTTCTTGGGGATAAATTCATCTCGTCTATTGTAATTTCCCTGGGCATGTGAGAGATCTCGATCTTGTAAATAGATTCTGACATATCCCCTCCATCTTGTTGGCTTGAAAACATACTTACCATATGCAGGCATACCAAACAGACAGCTGCAATAGTTATTTCAGCTCTGTAGTTGTTCTTGATTTGTGGCCAGGCACAAATTGATCTTAAGTTCCTGCATTCAAATTCCAAGATAGTAAGAATAAATGTTTGGAACCACATAATGCATTGGATATTATTTTTCTGGATTGCTAACATATTGAAGAAAATGTCACCCTTGGTACCTCTATGTTTGATTTTTACCATTTAGAAGGACATTCTGTGAGTTTTAGATGGTTCTGTTGCTTTGTAGACTTCAGTCTTACAGAACTTGACTGAATGTTCAGTCCACATGGGTAACCAGAACCTGACTGGAAACGACACCTTTGGTGCTGTTTAAGATAGATAATAGCATCCATGAATCAGAAACAGCAAGGACCAATTTTCCAGTTATGAAAACTAAACTCCAAAATGTAGTTTATAAGGATATTTTGAACCTAATGTTTTCTCTTCAAGCCATGCGGTTTAAATCTACTGTCTTGTACCTGGAGAGAGTGAGACAATGCTGGGCCTCTTGATGATGGCCTTTTAAAACTCTGGCACTGAGATTCAGCTTCATCAGAGCAGAGGCAATGAAAAAAGGCTTTTTTTTGCCCTCAGACATCACAAACTAAAAATAAAATAATAAAATATACATATAATCTATGTCTAAGGTTGTTTCACAAATCTTGCTCTTTATTTCTCTCACAGACCTCTTTAATACCATTCCTTGAGCAGCTTTGGCTAATCAAAGAGATGCCTTGAAGTGCTTGCCAGTGCTAGCCAATCACAGAGAGGTGAGCCTGTCATGCATTGTGTCCCCGGCATATTTTAGCCAGAAGCTCTGCCTCAAGGGAGTCAGAAACATGTCACAGGATGGGCTTCCCCCTCTGTAATGTTTGAGCATCTCCGTTTTTGGTGGAGCACAACAGCTCTCAACAGTAAACAGGAAGCAGCTGAGGTTACTGATCATCATGTCCAGTGTGAGGAGCTTCTTATCTCGGGCCCAAGAACTTTAACTTGACATTGTCCTCTTCATCCCATGTCCTTCCACCTGCCACTTATGAGCCAAGTGAGGAACATAGTTAAGGAATGAACTTCTTAGACACTGCCACTAATTACTTTTACATGAAACTGTAGACTCAACAAAAAAAGGAGAAGAAAGTAGAATTAAAGCAAGGGAAGGAGATCTCTGTGGAGATAACTCATCTGTTCAGCCCCTCTCTCATAATCCATTGTGCAGAGCTAACTCTAATAAAGACAGATCTTCGTGGAGATAAAAACATGCAAACAACACAGAATGAGCGATAAAAAGAATAGCCCTTTAGTGCTGAGAGCAGCGCCAGCCTTGTTTGCCCACCTTCCCTGTAACACTGTCTTCTGATTGGGCCATGGGTTGCCCCTTGGGGCTCCCTGTTCGCCTGCAGCATTGAATGATTCAGCGTGCCTGCTGAGAGAGGGGAAGGCCCAAGATGCAGTGAGGCCAAGTGCTGGTGCGTTAGTTTCCCACGATTCCCTGACCCATCGTTCACAGCCAAAGAGTCTGGCAGAGGAAGGAAGTGGATGGGGAAGTGGGAGGCTCTGGCAAAAAAAGCCCCCAGCTCCTGTTGCCACTTCCCAAAGCTGCACTGCAAAGAAAAAAAGGCATTCAGGAACTCTCAGACCTGGGAGCTTCCTGTTTTCCAGGGCTGGATCTTCCGGTCAGCTGGAGTTTGTGGGGCTTTATTCTGCAGCCATTCACTTTGTCTTATGAATACACATTGATGCTTTGTATACAGGTTACAGCTAAGTCTGGGCTAGGGACTGTTGGTAAGTGAAATGAGAGAGAACCTCTTGGTAAGATGGGGGGCTGTCCTCTCAGCCTCCTGGACCATGCTTGAACTCTTGAACATGTTAATTACTAGTACATTTAAGCTGCACTCCATCCAAGATCCAGCTATTCCTGAAATATTGGCTTGTGAGACTGACAGGAACCTTTAAAAAATAACTACTCCCCTGGTTCCATGAAGATCACATGATGCACATCTGTGGAAAAGGCTTCCGTTTGGCAGGGTTGAAGAAGGGAAGCAATGTCAAAGGTGTCAAGCCTTTATGAGGCATTGGGAGCTGTGCAGGTGACTGATAGAAACATTAGTCATGGAAAGAAGCATTGTTGGTGTTTGATACCAAAATCAGCTCCTTTACCAACACTCCATTGTAAATCAAGTTACTTTCAACTAACCCTGACCACTGCAAATTAACCCTCAAGCAAACTACAGTATGATTTAATACAACAAAAGTACTGTTACGCAGTGTAATTGATAGATTTTGGTCTTGAAAAAAAAGTGTCATGTTTTGTGTGGTGTTTTGGAGTGGTGGTTTGACCCCAATATGATTTGGAACTGGAGGAAAAAAGTACTGTGTGATCACAATCTCAGACAGAGATGACAAAGAACCCTTGTTTACTTGCAAATGAACAGTGAAGGATAAAGTTTCTACTCAAAGCGGGACTTGTTAGCGAGAGAACTCAAACCTGTAATTTCCTCCCAAACAGTTGCTAGGTGATAGGTAAAAGGAACAGTAAGATGACAGCACTAACATGAAGATCTGTAATCTTAATTAGTTTTCTCTAGCCCAGAAAACTAACACCATAAATGCCATTATCTCATAATTCCCAAGAGATTATGTGCGTATTTGTTTTCCCATCAGAACTGATTACTCCATATACAGACGTAATGAAATTACAAAGAGAGCTTGATTGTTGCTGGATTGACCTCATTAGTGAAAATGAGAAGCCTGGTGGAGTCCACTTGCATTTACTGCAGCCTGCAGGCTGAGCTTCTGCCCGAGTATTCATCCCATTGCAGCACATGCTCTTTAACCACTTACATCATCCCCCTACATGTTTTTTCTGTCTTTTCTGGGGGGACAAGAAAAAAATAAGCAAAATTTGTTATTGTGGTGGTGAATTCCCCCTATTTGCTGTTCTTGGTTTGTGTGATTTGGAGTGTCTCATACATTGACAACACACAGATGTATTTATTTTTCAATGCATTAACTTTGTTGTAGTGGTCTAAGGCTGCCATCACCAGGTTCCCTAACTTCAAGGCGTCAACACAGAAGCCAGCTGGGACCTTCGCCCCTAAGTCATGTAAGTATTTCATGTATCTTATCATATAAAAGCAATTGTTTCAATATCAATTAGTTAAAGAAAACATTGTAACACTGTGCATTGAACATGTGTTTCCCTGTTTGCAGTTGTAGAGCTAAGCTGTATTCATCCTGAAGTTCATGAAACCTAACCTGATTTTGTCTTCAGGAGACATCCATACAGTGTAACTCTAGCAGAAAGTTGTGAAAGTTACACTGCATTTACTGAAACCCAAAAGTGCATTTTAGCAATTGCATGATTTGAAATCAGGTAAATTCTGGATTGGGAGATTTAAAGTTAAAATGCAGCGGCAGATACTGAAATCTAGCTGTGAAATACAATAACATGATCAGGAGTTTGGACAAAATATAATTTCTTTTACTATGGCCTGTGATACTTATCTCAATATTTTATTCTGTGCACCTCATACAAGTCAGACGGCCACCAAATCCATATTGAGTGCTTTGTTTTATTGTCATCAGATTCATCACTGCTATCCTGTTGTCTCAAAACATCACTCCCTGTACATTCAAGGACCAGCCCGGAACACTGAAAATAATGATCTCTTTCCCTCTATTGTGCTCCTGTTGCCAAATTTTTCCCCTACTCAGATTCTCAGGATGGGCATAGAGTCCCCTATGTCACAGGCTTCCAAGAGGCTAGCTAAATTCCTGGAGAGGAAACAGGAAGTAAACAGCCTTGGTCAGAGCACTGGGATATTTCAAGAGGCTACTCACCAATATCACCCTTCTACAGTTCAAAAGAAACTGTGTATGGATGTTACAGGCAGTTCTTTCTAAAATCAGGGAAAGATGATTGCTAAAAACTTCAGGTTGACTTGGGTGAAAGTTAGCTTGCCATAACTGCAAGCTCTGTGAGGATACACAAAATGTTTAAATTTCACTGAGAACAATAGCTGCTATAACAATGACAGATGGTACTGCTCTCACTTTTATAGTGGAATACTCTTGAACCCACAGACAGGCCTTGCCTGAGATTTGTTCCTCAGATTTCTGACATGTGTGCTTTGTTTGAGGTGGACATCACCCTAAAGCCCCCGCCCCCACCCTGAATTGATTCAAATTACACAAGGTTCTTTTTCCTCGCCTTCATCTCCTGCATGAAGGAACGTGCGTTTGGACCAGAGTATAGCCGGGAGTTGTGCCAAGAGTCAGTGGAAACGGATGCCCTTTCTCTGGTCACAGTGTGGATACTGACCTCATTCCCTCAATCAGGAGGAAGGAAGTGCACGGCAGATAATGGGGACACCTGCAATGGGAATGGGTGCCAGAAACAGACTCACACTGACAATTAAGACAGCATAAATAAATCAATACACTCCGCAAAATAATAAAAAATGTTGGCAGCTTGTTTATTAATAGACAACAAAAACAGATGTGCTTGGACATTAAGTGACAGGATGGAACACTCATCTGAGCTCTCAATCTGAAATAAATGTTATTTATTTATTTTGTAGGTGTGCTATCAAATACTAAGTACTCAAGTACATTACACTTCTAACATCACAAAGGCACCTGAAACAGGTATTAAAAATGCAAAAAGATAGCAGAGAGAGCAGCACTGTAGTAAAGCTAGTAGTATCTAATTGAATCATGATACAGGAACATTCTATACAGATATGAGCATATACCTGAATTTATTTTGCAAATAAGTATAATATATACAAACAGTCATGGGCACATATTGTAGACACCACAAACAGCCTATACAAAGAGTGCTTTCCTTATTGTTGCATTATGCCACTTAAACATGTTAAACAACACTTCACACTAACATTCTCCAGAGGGAATAATAAATAATGTAGCATTTGTATGGTGCCAAACAAAGATCCATAAAAAGAATCCTCATTGTGCCAGCAAGAGACTATAATTAACCTCAAAGAAATACATTTAGCAGAGGGGCTTATCCATAGTAACATGCACAGTTTACAATTTTACCATTTTTATATGCAACCTCTTATACAGCTGGATATTGAAAACTAAAGCACCTGTACCTTGCTCAAGGGTACAACAGCAGTGCCCTCAATGGAAACAGAATCTGCAACCTTTACTTTAAAAACCCTGCTGTCTAATCATTATGGTCCACTGCTACTCATAAACTTCAAGCTATGCTTCATGTTGTTTTTAGTTTCACTTTGTGGTTGGGGTAATCAGGTGGTGTGTACAAGGCATGTCCAATACAAGGTTATTATTGCAAACTCAAACTAAAACAAAAGCTTGGTGTGAAAAACCATTTTCACAACTTAAAAAAGGACATTGTGTGAAAAACCAAAAATGCAACTAAAACTGAGTTGCCCGGTTCCACAACTAAATAAAATGAAGTAAAAACGGACATGGATTATGGATTTCCATTTTTGTCTTTGATCAGCTTCCAACTGTGAAAATAGAATGTTTTGAAAGCCTGCAAATTCTCCCCTTTCAATGTGGTCATGCCACTGCACGACAATACTCTGTGCCTGCTCAGTGCTGGACCCCTAGATGACTGCAATGCACTCAGTGTTAAGAAGACAATTACCAGTTATTAGGAGTGAAATTAAATTATGTACAAATTAATTATATAAAACTACTAAACTAAAAGTAATAACTCTAGACAAATGAAAACCAAACTGAATTAGAAAGAAGAATTGGAACTAAAGGAGAAATTAAAAATTATTTAAAAACGCAAAGTATAAAAGCCTTGGTCCGAGATAAAGCCAGAACAGGTGAATCTTTAGACGCAGTAAAAAAATTTGATGTAATGAAACAGTTCTGATGGACTTTTCTGTCTGATGGACAGAACAAAACATTTGGGAATGAACTTAGGGTGTTTCGCCATGGAGAGGACAATTTACTAAAGGTTATGGTGTGGAAAATTTGTGGAGATGTGTCAGGTGTAGTATGATGATGGATTGAAGGTAGTCAGGAGCTGTGACCTTACAGCTGTAAAGTTCTTCTAGTGATGAGCTTAGCAGCTGGGGTAGCATTTATGGCCTCAGCTACAACAGTTCTATATTCCTACTCTCACTAATTAAAAGGACTTTAGCAAGCAGCTATGGGGGTAATTAAAACCAACACGGGACAAGCACACTGTAACAATGAGCTCGATATCCTATCCAGCTGTAGTGTTGATCCCCATATGAAGGGGCTAAATAGATTCAAGGTGGATAACAGGGTCACATGAGGAAAGAAACAGAAGCCAAATCTGTCCCAGAGCTGCACTCTGAGAGCATTACTTTGTGAATGACAAATAAATCTGAGGAAATTCCCTGCAGATCACCAAAAACTTTCACCAAATTGTGTACAATAGTGTCAGAGCACAGCATCTGCTTGAAATTAAACCTATGTTGATAAAATTCTGTGGTACATTGTTCTCACAGCAAAATATGGTATCTCTCTGAAAAAGCTTACATGCAAACATAAAAACAGAGTGAGCTCACTCTTTCGTTCTCTCTCTCTGTGTTTGTCAGACAGAATGGCACAGATTTCTCTACAGCTTCCCTTAAATGGTTTACCAGCCACAATGGGCGAATTCACAGAATGTTGTATTTCAGTCGCATAGTTTTCAGAACAGTTGGTTATTGTTATAGTATTAAACAAACATAGGAACCTTCCACTTCATTATGTTACACACCAGACACAAGAAAAGACCAGAGACACAGAAATAATAACAATGTTCTTAGAGGAGCTGATAGGCAGCAGTTCAATGTTTAACATTTTGGCGAAGTTGTTGCCTGATTGTGCTCCTGAATGCCGGACCGTTCTCCAAGGCTGGCGTGGACATAATGCAGCTGTTCCCACTTTCTGCTCTGCAGAAGGTGAAGACTTGACCTAAAATCCGGGGTGATTAATGGGCTCTATATCCTGCTGATGCTCACAGTTTACAAGGGGGCGTCGTGCGGACAGGAACCAGCAGAGAGCTTGCTCACTGGCAGCATGTTATGAGCTCAGATGTACTGTACAGTGATGACATCAGTGCTTGTGAAATATTTTTTTTTTCAAAACGTTCGACCAATGTGAAAAAACAGATCATCGTTCTCGAAATATGAATTTCTCTATCTCTTTAGATAGAGAGCATCTTCTCCTTGGCCCACATTACATTTTCACAATGTTGTTTCTGTCATTGTTACAACAGGATGATGTCATACAATATTACAGAAATGTTGAGGAAAATACTATGCTGTAGCTGGACTTTGATCAACATTGGCTCTCTTGGTGATGGAATGGTTCTAATTACAGACCACAGGGCTGCATTTTCATAAGAGCATTTTCTCAGATGATTTTATTAATTTCTGGACCACCTTAGAAAATGAAAACCATGCAAAAAAATATAATATGTTACATGATTTTTTTTTTCATTTATGGACCACCTTAACTGAAAAAAAAAAAAACTACACAAAATTTGATGTTGAACAAAATGTATTAAGTAATGATCCTCATCAATGAGACTGGTTCAGAAAAGGCCATGAAAGCTCTAGAGTAAATCGTGCATTTAAAAAAAGGTGAAAAATTGATGTTACAAGAACAGCATGTTTTCCTGGAAAAGTGACTAATAGATGGAAATTGTTTTATTTTGTACTTTACTTTTTAAAACCCATCCTGGCTTTGCATCTCTTCACCATTGATGTGGCTGAAAGAATGCAGAGCAAGAACACTTGTTGGAACCCTCCAAGTACAAAAGCTGTCTATCCTTGACATACAGACACTGAGACATTACCTCAGGTAAAGCTGCCATAATTTCAGTTTTCAGCATTGGTGTAATTGCACTGTATTGGAAGTAGTGCACCTCTTATTATGCTATGGCATGGTGCATATAAGTCAATATATATATACTGTCATATTAACTGGGAAAATGTCATAGTTGGTTCAGTTTAGGTATTAAGAACTAATTCTATTGTCTAGGTAATGGTTAAGTGGTAAACAATTGTTTAAAAATTAAATAAATACATGAATTAATTAATTAAAATACAGAAAACAACTCCAGGATAATTGTCTTGGGAAAAAGGTCAACTAGGTTACAATGAGAAATACATGTATCTTTTCCACTGTTTAATAAATTGCAATTTAATTGGACCTTTTAAATCTCAGTCGTTGCCAAGGGCTGCGTATGACAGATAATTATCACTTATCATGATTTAATTATTGAATAGCTGAGTTTAAAAAAAAATACAGCCACGCTTAATTGGGACGTAAGAGCTACGGAAACCATAACAATGCTTTGCGACAGCAGGGCTTTGTCTGAAAACCACTTCCCCTCAGCATAGCTTGGTGGCACCAAAGTCTGCAAGAATAGCCCCGATCTTTTCTTCCCTCTTCCTCCTCGTCTCCCTCTTTGTACGGCTCTCCACGTGTTGAATAAATTAGCTACCCAAATCGGAGCAGGGGGGACGGCCTTGTCGTGGCGTCGGATTTCACTCGAAGAGGTGCAGAGTATCCGCCGAGCTGCAAGGCAAAGCCCTACTGGATGCTTTGGAGCGAGAGGACCGAGGAACCCGCATCAGTGGAGCAGGATAATACAAGGACATAGACGCTTGCGCCAAAGATTGGCTGCTACACAGGCAAGGGTGATAAGCGAGGGAGGCACAATTGTACTGGCATCAAGAATCTACCTGATTAAAGAAAGGAAGGGGGAAACACTATTAACAGGATCAAATAACGGGAGTAAAGACTACATTATACCTGAAAGATACATTTTACATACAGTTTCCTCGATCCTGGATATAATGCAAGGTACCATCCGTGCACTTGTATTTATTGAACGCCTTCTGGATTGCTCTGCGGTGTGAAAGGAATTGGAAATAAATCTGCATACAAAAAGGTTTTTTTTTTTCCGGGGGATAACTGACATACACACATAAAGAGCTGGAGCGATAACAGATGAATGTAAGTGCTTATTTCACTCACTTTCTCTTGTGTGTTTTATAAATCTGTCTTTGAGGTCCATTGTCAAACATGTATGATAAAAAAAATTAGATTTATTGCGTTCAAATGGCATCACACATACAGTATGTGTGGCTATCCAAAGATATTCTCTGTAGCTCTCCTTTTTATGGGGGGTGTGAAGGGGGATGCTCGTATTGATAACGTCATTGGTAACCGCTGCAGGGTGATTTGAATTCATTCACCTTTGCATACATAAAGCATGAATGGGTTGTTTAGTTTAAATGCTGAAATGTAGATTCAGATGAGGGTGAAATTTTAAATTGGTAGTAACCTTGAACTTGTTTGAGTGATTGTTGTAATCACTTGGATGGCCATGTAATGATGGACATTCTAACGTATGGAGACTTATTTTGCATTGGGTATTGTAAGCAGTGCTGCCCGCTTTGATCTATGCAAAAGACGTACAATGACAAAGAAAATCATGAGGGAAAACAATCCATATCAAAGCTTAAAACAATTATTGACATTTCCGAGGGACTTTAACATCAGATTTTAATCGTAATGTGAAACCGCTTTCCCATGTCATCTGGTGTTATTATAACGGTGCAGCTTTGCCTGTCAGTTTGTCACTGAGCATCGGTTATCAACCGATAACTGATGCTCCACTCGTTATAGAAGGATTTTCTCACATTGTTATTTGGTTGCTTGCTTGTTTAGTAATATAGAGTGCGATTAAATGACATAACGGAACAGCTAATATGCAAGCGTTTATTTACAGAACTACTATTATTTAGGCTAGTTGTGTGTTTTTTTTTTTTTGACTCCGTCTGTGTAATAAGGTGACCCATGAGAATAACTTAGATTTAAAGTGCCCAAAACGACAGGTCAGTTAGTTTTTTGGGACAAATACAGGTCGGGGTTTCAATCTCAAAGGCCAGTTTCAAATTCAAATGTATTGCAGCAAAAATACTGTTACAATTTCGTTTCGTGTACTTAAAAGGGAAATCATGCCTTTTCTGTCATTCTGAATCAGGATTTATGGTCCAGAACTACGTATTCTCATTAGCATTTTTTGTAAGGAGAACGAATCCCTGGTATTGTAGCGTTACATTATTTAGAGTGGTTCAAGTTTAACATCTCTGCACCGCGGTCAGGCGGGTGGATCGGTTTCGCTTGGAGTGGCAAGCAGTGCACTCGCGTGAAAACCGACTCTCGTTTTTAAAACAAACCATATGTTACACTTCGAGCAGACCGACACTAAAGCAAGGTGGTATCTAACTGACTTCAGTTAAATTGAGTTTATTTTTAACTCGAGCATTGGTGATACAAAATGTCGAACCAGTTTAAACTTTTAAACTTCATATTTCAACGTTATTGGCAAAAGAACTGAGCTGACCCGCAATTCTTTCACTAAATAAATAGCCTTTGTCAGCAATTGTGCCTGAGAATCTCCGTGCACGCCAGCCGACAGATCATTAGGCTAGATGAACAGCAGTCATTTCTTTGGATCACAAGAGCAAAGATATACACTGTGATCAAATAAAGGATGCTCACTGACTATTTCAGTTCCTTTGGCTGTGGTGCAGAGTTCTAAATGAACATGGAGCCAGGTCCACTTACAGCAGCCAATATGTATTTAGAAGTTACAAACTTTGCTGGCCTCTTAATTTTGGCATCCCTGGGCAACTGGAATTTGCACTAGATCAGTGATTTTGGGCTCCTGAGGACCCACAAGCTGCATGCTTGCCTAATACCTCAGAGAGGAGCTGTGAGTCTGAAGTGTTGGCCTATTTTCTTCAATATGTTTGTGTTTATTGAGGTATTCTTTTCTACATCTCACTATTTTTCCATGAGATCAGCTTAATTGCCTTTTTGGCGGTCAAGGGAAAAATATAGTTTTCCCCTGAAATTGGTTCAGGTTTCTTTGTTTTTTATTAATTCTGGAAGATCTTCATAGTCAAGGACTGTATGACAGCTCGTTTGTGATTGAATTAAGATGGTGTAATTAATTTATGAGAAGTAGCTATGTTTTGGCATGGGTAACAAGGCTGTGTTAAAATAAAAGATGACCATTGAGTGGTGCTTTGTACATCATGTGTTAGTCACAATTAGTATGCTGATGCATAGGATGCAATATGAACAGCAGAGGTCACTGAGATTCATCTGAGTTCAGGAACCAGTGTATTGAAGACAGCCATGGAGCCATATTACTCTGCCAGATTCCATCACCTTTACTGGCTAGGGTCGCACCACCAAATGAATGCTTCATTGTGTAATGGATTGCCAGTGCGCACATTTGCCAAGTGACTCTGATAGAGCTCATGATTGAATGTTATGACCATCGGTCAGTTATTGTCATGAACTCAGTACCATATCCACCAATACGTGGACCCCATGAGATTGTGGTAAGACCTTTTATTTTTGTTGTTAACAGTTGCCCTCCTAGCTTGATACAGTTTTGAGGTACTGTACATTGACTGTTTGCAATGTACCTCATTAACTAACACAGATTCCTATTTTAGGCATTTTTAACTGATAACTGGACCAAGCGTTGTTGTATGCATGTGTGTCTAAGAATACAACAGTGATCTCATCGACTTCACACACCTCCCTGTGCAACAAATAGCTTCCACATAATAGGGCTAATCACGTCAGGGGCTGTTTCTTCCTGGTTTTTCTTTTTTTTTTGTTTGGGAAGTTGAAATTCTAGCACAACTCTCGGAAAGTGACTCACACAGCCACACACACACACACACCATTGAAATGTTTTTCAGACGAAACAAACCATGAGAGTTAAAACTGGAAGGAAAGAAAATCTAATTGTGTCATTGTTTGAGCGGTTTGTTTTTGATTTCAAGTGAAGCCGGGAGCAGAGGTGTTGAGATTAGCATTGACCTCATCCCTGACCTCTCATGCATTGGGGACTCCTGGTGTTGCTCTGTACTCCTAAATGAAGTGAAATAATCCTTAATTATAAATATCTTATAGATTATACATTGATTTAATGGAAGCAGTGTAGAAACAGTAGAGTTGTTTTTAATGCGTAATGCTTTATGAATATGAGTCCAACTCTCATGGTGTGCCATGACTGCAGATCATTCCATTTTAATAACTCTATTGACAAAATTCTATTGTTAGATCTAGCTGTCAGCACATGAGCACTTCCAGCTTGGGTAGAGGTATTTTATTTAATTATTCATTATGTTTTACTGAAAATCTAATCGCCAATATAAGAAATGTTTTGATTCTTAATTTTTATAGTAGCAGGACAATGAAGTTCTCATTGGCTGAGAATTGTTTTACATGCTTTAATTTAAAGTGATTTAGCCCGTGTTACTTTCCCTAGTTTGTCCCTTGAGTGGAATGTCACAGAGTATAAAGTATAACAATGATTGTAAAAAAAAAATCATTACTATTACAAGAAACATTGTCAACTTGCCAATTTTTGGAAGAAACCAAAATCTGTCTCAAAGTGATTTTTATTGCGTTTCAAGAATTATTTGATAATTCTTGAAGCTATTGAAGCTTACTGAAGTAGTCTTGGAAATTTCTCCCATTACAAATGGCGCTAGAAAGAACTGCTGATGTAAAGTTCAACTTTCTGTCTCAATGAACCAAGAGGGAATTGGACCAGCAAATCAAAATTTTATTGATGCCAGGGATTTCCACCCCCTGAAGCCAAAGTCATTCATGTGACACAAACCGTGTCTTCCACAGCCAGATAAGCATCTAGGGAACCTGCAAGGCTGGCCCTGGTGTCCTCAGACACGGTTAACAGGCCTCTGCAGGAAGTCCGAATCTCATCCTGGGCACGGTACAGAGCCAAAATACTGGGCTTTTTGATCTGTGCAGCAGAGATGCCAAAAGGTCCAGACCTGTCTTACTCATTACATATCAGGGTCGGGAGGTTTGTCCACACAAAATGTTCTAGTTCAGCACTATCAAGGTTGTACCTTTTGGCTGAAGATGTTCTTACCCATTTGCACCATAGTGGGCTGGTAACTTTGAGTTCCAGAGTATCTGCTGTACTTCTGAAAGTCAGACATGGGATGATTTTGCACTGCACTTCAGTAACATAGACATAGCAATATGTAATGTAACCTCAGTTACTGCTCGTGCTTATTTTACTTGTTTAAGACTCAGGATTTAAAAGACGTGTGCAGGCTGGTAGGTGGATATTGACTGATATTGTCCAAGCTCTGCTGATGATGGATGCAAAGCTTTGACTCCAATGGCAATGGCTGAGATGTTAATACAGAATAAGTTTTACTTCCCCTTGCCCTTAAAATTCCTCCTTACTTCTGTAAAACCATGAATGACCCAGTCTTTTTAAATAAAATGAAAGGCAACTTTTGGATTAGTCTTGTATTTTGCTTTTTTCCATTTCCTAGAGCAAATTCTGCTAAATCATTTTAATTTTTTTACTGCCCCCTGAAACTGATGAGGATACAGACTGAAGCACCAGATCCTGCAGAAATTGAGGGTCAGCTCTAAATCTTGGCAGTTACCAAATGGATGAGATGGATGATGGGGTGTCTAGGTGCAGTTAACAGGGATATCTGAGGTGTGATGTCACAGCCGCTGAGGCGCCGAGGCTGCTGGGAAGAGTATTAGCCATAAAGGTTTAAAACGCAGATCCGAGGCCACTGCCAAAAGAGGTATATATAAGTTAGAAGGTGAAAATCCTATCAATGTCAAGTGCAGAATAAATGCTCCTATCTCTTCTCTTCTATCACATTTTTTCCTTCAGTGTCTGCTTTGCCATAAGGGAAATCCATGTGTTTATAATATAGAAATATCCTATTCTATTTTTATGATGGAATATTTTTTTTTCTCAGAAAAAGGTGTGAAATTATTTGAGACTTATACTGTGAAGGTATCTAATGTCTATTCTAATCCAACTGGTCCATCCATGTGGTCTTCTGTCCCTTCAGTGGGTTTGGTCGTCATGCATTGTGTTTGACACTCCCTACATATTGTCTTGTGTGTCTACCTGTGCATGAATATTTACATGCAGAATATGACAGAAATAATTCCCCATTTGATACAATAAGATCAACATCATCAGTGCTGCCTCATATGACCAGTTGGAGTGAGGAAATAGTTTCAAGCGACTGCATAATGGAATCAGCAGGGTTACTCCTGGTATTAGACTCTCGGTATTGAAATTAAAAGCTTTTCTGAGAATTCCTGAGGAACAGAAGAATTCAAGAGAGCCCAGAGACATAATGAACGGGGGCCCATCTGCTGCTGTTTGACCAGCCAAACGTATTCGTCTCAATCCAGCAAAGATTCTGAAGTATTTGATCATATAAGTTACATTTATTACACCAGTACTCATATATTGTCACATAAGCTCTAGTGCCTGTAAAATTGTAAGCTGAAATATATTTATTTTATGTTCTATATAATTTGATGCATTACCCATATATTATAAACACATGTGACATGTAGCCAGTCCTCTTTTATTAAAAGTGTTTGGCCACTGTGGTATTACTGTACCAGTTGCATATTTTTAAAGTATTAATTTAAGTTCTATGTCTACATCCTGAATTGGTAAACCATTTTCTGATGTAGTGGTGTAGCATGTTGATGTTAGTCATTATGGGCACTGAATGCTGTGCAGGATTAATTTCTGTGCATTTGCAAAATCAGCATTACTTCTCCTTCCCCATGATGTAATCCTAATTTCTCAAAGAAAAACAGTTTCTGTGCAGTCTTGTTTGGGCAGTTCGTTCAAGGTACACCGGATGAGAAATCAAGACTCAATATTTAATTGAGCAAATGTCTCAGAGAACATTTTATATATACACTTCAGTTCATACTCACAGCCTCTGCAGCTGCTGTGTAATTTTAAGGCAATGGGAAAGTTTCAGCTTCAAGCACCCTGACTGCTTTTTGCTTCATTCATGTTTTTTTAATGATGTAATGGATGATCTCAGTTGGTGTCTGGTGCAGTGTCATGCAGAGGCCACGGTTTGTACTGCAAACAAGCAAGCAAACACACAAACACAAACAAGCAAACAAGCACTGAGCTGTGCTGAGTGCTTGGGACATGGGCTGTGCTGGAGCACTGGGAACAACTCTTCGGTTTCCCAGCAGCTCTAGAGGTTGAGTCTGAGTAGACACACCTGATGCCTTTCCAGTGTTCATATTGGTCATGACCTTGGAGCCAGTGGTGAATGCAGTCTCAGTCTGATGGCTTTTACCTCATCTGTGCCGGTTGTTTTTTCAGTGCTTGTCATCACTCAAATGTCCAGCCAGTGTAATGGTCAGTAGTTTCCCCTAGTCAGAGACTGCAACATCGGACTTGAGATATCTGCCCTTTTCTATTGAGACTGACGTTGTAAAAACAGTTTAGCACTGCAGGCTGAGGCCGAATTAAGGGGAAAGGGTTTCTTACTGAACTTAGTGATTTCCCATGCTGAGTCACTGGCACCCAGGGCCCCTTCACAGTACAGAGGATTTAATGGAATTATAACTGGCTGGAATTATGACATGGTTTGGAGAGTCATGCCTGAATCAGACAAACTGTTGGTGGCTTATTTGCCTCTGGTGTTTATGTGCAGAATTGAGCTTTCCGTCTGGCACAGACATTTCAATAAGCCTTTTTACGAAGGACAAAGCTTATTGTCAATTTTACATAGCAATGTTTTTGTAAATTTTCCAGAAATTAGATTGAAATTTGGCAAAAAATGTATTCTTTGAAATACATTATTCAATGCTCAGTGTTTTTCATTTTGTCAAAAACTAGCTATGTTTGTATAAATGTTCTGCAGTTCTCATTCATTGATTTATTTATCTTTTTGGGAGGGGTGGACATAATGGGTGAGACTCCCATTCCCAAACTTTGCTAACGGTGTTTTGTCTTCGTCTCAATCCTCTTCTATGTATTAATAAATGTTGAACTATAACAATGTTGTTATACGATATGCGCCCGTAGAGTATTTTCTGGAACAGCGGTACCATCTGGAAATATAGAATGTGCAAAACATAATGCTGATGACATTTCCTCATCACCTCGAGTGCTTCCATTTGTTATTCTTAATTTCCCAGGGTGGCAGGGATGAAATCAACTGCTATCTACAGGAAAAGAAGATGAAAAAAAAAACTAATTTTAAAATGTAAAAGGAGGATTAAGCTGTCTGGAGGTGTGTCTCCAAAGCTCTGCTGTAAGGGTGATAATGTTTGACAGGAGCTTTTATACAGAATTGTTTTGCTCTAATTTTCTACCGTGTCAGATGACTGGCACAGTTGTGTGAAATGGAAGTGGTGATGGAAGAGAGCAGACAGCTGCATGTCTTCAGTGACGTTATTTTGCTTTATGCCTTTGAATTTGCTGGTGGCTGAGCCATACTCCAGTCATAGTGTAGGCTGAATTCCAGGGACCTCAAAGTAATAGCTCCTGGCAGGTTACTAACACTTGACTGAAGAAAGTCACTTTCAACAAAATCCTTCATAAGGATTGTATGTTTTTGGAGATTGTATGTTTTGGTAAAACCATTCTGAGAATGGATATTTCTTTTTCTCAGGAAACTGCATCAATTCAAAGCAAATGTATGTAACAAACTGTGTTCACAAAGCATTTCAGAGTAGGAGTGCTGATGTAGAATCAGTTTTGCATTTTAGATGGTAATGCAGAATATAAGGATATGATTGGGAAAAGCTAATTCTAGATCAGCACGCCCACTCTGAGATGAATTATGAGTACAGCACCTTATCCTCCCTCTACCTATAGACTTGCAAGGGATTTCTCCCTGGCAGTGACAGATTTCAGTGGTCCTGGGAAGGCTTCCAATAAAATATGTATTTATTCTCAAGCCAGCCATAAATTAAAGTCATTTTCTCTATTGTAACCCATTCTAGTAATGAGATTTTAATGAATGAACAAATTGCATCTTTGGTTAAAATCATGTGTGGATTTTCCTAAGGACAGAAAATAACTTTCAAGTACTGATGTAAGCCTTTTCATTAAAAATCTCTCCATAATAAAGTTGCGTTGTCTGGGTTTTGTTTTAAGAATTAGAGTCTCAATGGAACACAATTTTTAAAAGTAAGGCACTAAACAGTGGCCTCATCAATTCTGTAAATTATGTGAAAAATATTTAGAACGTAGTTACAGTGCACAGTAAAATCTGAAATATTGTTTTTAGCAGTCTTTGGTATTCCATTTTGTTATAAATGAGGATCCATATTTATGAATTGCCTCAGAGAGCTGATCTTGGGTTGACAAGGCAATTTACATATTACAACAACGTTCCTATTCTGAAAAGCATTCTAAATATGGGCCCTAAATAAATTAATTTTGAGATATTTAAGACAAACATTGGTGGTTTACCATGTCCCACTACTTAACTATATAGTTATTTGGTTTTTTACTTTTTTCCAAAGCTTAACATCTACAGTCTGAGATACCCTGTAGTTTTAAGTTCTGGGCATTTAAATGAATGGCATTGAAAAGTTTTTCACCTTCTCCCCTCTTAAATAAAGGAATGGAATTCTTTTGGTGACAGCTGTGTCACTATACTCAGATAGTTGAAAGCCCTGGTGTCAGGGTCTCTAAATCCTATGAAACCAAGTGGGGAGCATGTTCTTTGCAGTCTGTGTAAGCATCAGGACTTGGGTATCTGCTGGGTGATCAGTGAGATCACGCTTTGATCAGACCCAAAGACTGTGTTGATTGAACCAGATGGTCAACTCATGTTCTATCCTATCTTTTCTCCCAACTAATTTCAGGATAGGTCAGTCAGTGAAGCAGTTTCCAACATTAAACACTCCCATCATAAGAAGCATGCATGAGAGATAACAAATCAAACTGACTATTTCAGTCTCTGTGGTAGAGTGACGGACCATCTAGTGTATTGACTGAATCAGTAAATTCTCGACGGTGCATCTGGAAACAGTGAGAAAGTAGTACACCCTCAAACCCCCTGCCCATTACCCCACAGTCACAGCCTGCCCTGTGTTTGTCCTGCAGTGTGATTGAGGGAGCCCCATGCCAAAATGAGCTGAAGGGAGAAGTGGTGGTATTTTTCCACATAGCTAATATTGCAATAGGGCATTAAATATAAGAATAAGAAACACTGTTGTGGCAATAAAAGGAGCACGATTGCAGGTGAGTTAGTGTGGCGCTTCGTGACTTTATGTTCTATTTAATTTGGCATTGTGCAATTACGGTGTTCCTGGGGTGTGTCTGCTACATCCATTAGGCTGTGGCCCTGGGGGCCGGGGGGTGGAAGATGGGGGAATGTGGGGGGCATTCCAGTTGCCATGGTGCTAACCTTGAGAAGTCTTACCTCTGTGTCTTTGAAAAATGAGTCTAAGTACAGCTCCTGGACTTCCATTAAAGTAAATCATTCTTCTCTGAAACGGATTCTGTCTTGGCAAAAAAACAACTACCAAATACTTATCTATCTGAGGATGTTTGTGAAATTTTCGGTTCCTGATAATTGTTTCCAGCGTATAGACTTGCTTTTGAGTTTTGACATTGTTTAAGAGGGGAGGTAAATGGAGGACTGGGGATTTTGATTAAAACATAGTCATATCACAATGAGCTTTGTGTGACTGCCGTGAGAAACAGTGTCAGCCAAGAATATTAAACAGAGACAGAGTTAAGAGATGATAACTGTACCTCTTTAAAAGATCTGTTCTGCCCTTCTCACTGTGATGCTTTTCCCTCCTGTGTGTGTACGTGTGTGCATCATCCAACAATTCTGACCAAATTTTTCTGCGTTACATCTCATTCTGGTGCCTGGCTTCCATCAAAGCCCAATTTTAATGGTGCTGAGCCAATGAAAGGGTGGGGCTGGGTAAGCAGAGCTCTGTAGTATTTCCCTGTCTACCTGTCACTCAAACACTGCCACCTCTAATGGAGTGTCAAAAAACACACTCACTCACACAGCACATGCATGCTTGAATGCACATATGTGCATATGCACATGCACACACACACACACACACACTGCAGTGACAGTTAAGTTCACAGTTTGTACTATATCTGAAATTAACTTTCCCTCTCCATTTTCTAAACAGAATGCTTCTGTTTCTATACATGTCCTAGTTTTTTTCCTAGCAGTAATATAGGGCTTTCTTGCTACTGCTTCTGCTACACAAGGGTGTAATTTGCAAAACATAGTGATTATATAACAAAGGAGTATATTCAGCATTTCCTAACAATGCAATGACTGCTTTTAGAAGTTATGCAGGTGAAAACTCATACCGAATTATAAAGCTCTGAAAAATACCTGTGTTATTTGTCTTTAAATGCACATTTTTTTTTAATCTCGAATGTGTATATTTTATGTATTAACCTGCCTCCAGGTCATGTTGAAGATCCTTATATCACCACAAGGGGGAGCTTAGAGGAATGGTCTTGCTGGGAAGTTCCATGTAAATTTTTTTTTCATCAAAAGTTTCTAAAAAGAAGTCAAACCACACAACTATTTCTTATTGTCCCCTCAGGCAGTGCATATTGAGGTGTAGAATGCACTACAGATAATTCTGTAGATTACACAGTCTGTAGTATCTCCTGAGAGTCCTGGCTGAGTATAGGCACTGTAATAATGCAGTGTAATTGCTTCATTGTTTCACAGCGCTTCTTCACCAGAGTTTGAAATATCAGATCCCTGCATCTGACCATCTGTGTCTGACTAGTGTGCTGGTGTTGTTGCATTAGTTTTCAGAGCGGAGGCCTGGGACTCTCCAACGCAGGAGATGCCTCTTAGCTATGAGAGGTCTGGAACAGTAGGAGGAGGACCGTCCCCCATGGAACACACGCGTGTGGTGCTGCTCACCTGCCACATGATTTTTGGGGTGGAGTGGTTATGGGGGCAGAGAGCAGGGGAGGTGGAAAGAATACAGGGTATGACCCCTGTGTGTCACTAATGTAAGGGAGGATGTACAATGGCTGCTCTGGAAATCGTATTGTCTTCCCTCCCCCCTGCCTGCTGGTGCCTTTTAGGCCATTAACATCTTTGTCCCATTGAGGCCCATTAATATGTTTCAAAGTGTTAAGCTGTCATGAGTCATTGTTTGGCCAATGATTAGCAATCTGGTTGGGGTTTGGGGGCTAGTGGTTGGGGGATCTCTCTGTCTATCCTCAATCTATATGTCACCACCTCCCTCAGAACCACTGCTACCCCTCATCTTCTTCACCTCCCCTTTGTACTTTTTTCATGAAAACCATCCTTGTATCTCTCTTGCACTATACACACAAAATGGATTTAATTATTTAATGTTTTTTTTAATGCGTTGGACAATAAATTGCTTGTTAGTTATCTTGGGCTGCAGAGCTATAATTTCAGTCTAGTGGACAGATTTTAACCCTAGAGCTGATCAGAGTGTACCAATGGTCACACCCCAGAAATGGAAGACATATGTATACAGAGATCAATAGATCAAGCAGCAGGATTTGGCCCATCTGACAAAATTTCATTTAACTCATACTTTCACTTTTAAAATGGTAAAAGACAAAGCAGTTTCAGCAAATATCCTGCATTGTTGCATGTTTATTATTCCCCCTTTTTATTTCATACACTAACAGATCACACAAAGTCCAAATCACAATCTCTCTCATGTTATATATTACGTACACATTTTAAAAAGCCAGGAAATCATCAGTGATTTAGTGTGGCCAGCCCATATGGCTGCTCTGTTTATACTGTTCACTTTCTTTTTCACATGAGAATAAGAAGTATATATGCAAAGTTCTTTCAAATCTCCTGACAAAGCCAACACCTGCTGGCAGGCAACTTCTCCAAATACCAATATTTCCGCTGTTAGCAATTTGTCAGTCCTTTGACAAATGACGGTTAACTCACGTTATATGAACAAGAAGAGAGAATAGCTGAAGCAGTTTACTAAATCCTCCAGAATAATGTTGCTGTAGTTCTATGAACTGCCTGAATACTTTATAACGCATAGCATATGTCTTGGAACTATTGGCTTTGATGTTCACAGCATGAAAGGCTCACACCATAGACACAAAGTATTTTATGCTTTTGAAAACAAGATACTGCTTATTTCTTCATCTGCATTTCCCCCCTTGGTTTGTTCACATATTTATGCTGGAGGCAGCATTCCTCTGGTTAACACTCCTGAGTGGACATGTGTTAGGGGAATATTCAGTACCAGGCCTACAAATGAGTATTCTGACTGAGTGACTGCCAACATTCTTCCATGTCTCCAGATGACACATATGCACTTACATGCACTCACAGAAATGTGCACACACACACACACACAGGTATACAGACACACACACACACACACACACACACACATGCACACACACAGAGCTACCCCGTTGTATGGTTTGAAGGAAAGTAGAGGGACAGGCATAGTAGGTCAGTCTCAGTTTAATCAAAACCAAGTATAAATACACTCACTCAGCCAATCCAGGGTCAGTACTCTAAAGGGAGCAAGGGTGAGGTATTTATGCTTTGAGTTTAGGGACTCAGATCTGTCAGAGGAACAAGGGATTAACTTACTGTATTAGACACGTGAAAGAAATGTATGAAAATTGTGTTCGCAGGGGAATTGTTGTAAGTCAGACTTCAGGGGTTAGGAGACTGTATAATTAATATACAACACTCAGTAGCACTCTTTTTCCCTTTCTGGAGAACTATCAGTTTCTCCAAAGTGCAGCTGCATAGTGATTCAGAGTAGAAAATTTACCGCACATTCCAGTTGTCTTTATTTCACTTTTTCTCTATATGTCATGCCGTTAAAAAATGCCTTGCATTTTAGCGTTACTCTATGTTAGTAACTTTTTTCTTGTCTGATTATTTATAGGCTTAAGAGGGAGCAGACGGCATGAAGACAGCATCTAAGGGTTTAGGGGTGGTGATGATGGATCGACTGCAGAGACCTGGGGTTTTGAACAGACGGACAATACTGCTGCTGTATGTTGCTCTGGATATCCTGTCCGCCCGCTTGTCAGGGGTCTGGGGCATCCTGGAACTGCAGCTGGATGAGGAGCAGCCAGCAGGCACTATTGTGGGTGACATCAGTGCTGGCCTGCCCCCTGGGGTAACAGCATCTCTCTACTTCATCTCAGACCATGATGGCAAGGGGATTGGAAGTGACCTGCACATCGATGAGACCACAGGCATCATCAAGACGGCTAAGGTCTTAGACAGGGAGGTGAGGGACCACTACAGCTTCATCGCTGTTACAATGACGGGGGTGACTGTGGAGGTGTCGGTGGTGGTTAATGACATAAACGACCATGCACCAGTTTTCCCCAAGAAGAAGGCGTCATTCAAAATCCCAGAACAGACAGCGGTAGGCACCAGATTTCCACTGGATCCTGCTTCTGATGCTGACAAGGACCTGCTGACAACCCAGGGCTACCTCATCAAAGAGGGAAATGTGGGGCAGGCTTTCCGCTTGGAGACAAAGAGGGGCTCCAACAAGGTCCTGTATCTGGACCTGGTGGTCAATGCTGTCTTGGACAGGGAAAAGAGACCATCCTACTCCTTAGTCCTGGAGGCCTTTGATGGAGGTTCCCGGAAAAAGACTGGACAGATGGTGTTGGAGGTATCTGTGCAGGACATAAATGACCACGCGCCTGTCTTTAACCAGAGCCGCTACCATGCCATCATCTCTGAGAATCTGCCTTTAGGCAGCAACATCCTGCAGGTCTTTGCCACAGATGCGGACGAGGGGGACAATGGGCTGGTGCTCTATGAGATCAACAGGAGGCAGAGTGATCCTGACCGCTACTTTGTCATTGAGCCTCGCACTGGTGTGATCACTCTTAATAAGCCGCTGGACTATGAACTGAGGAAGGTCCATGAGCTGGTGGTGCAGGCCCGGGACAATGCCAGCCAGCCTGAGGTCACCAATGCCTTTGTGACCATCCATGTTCGAGACTATAATGACAACCAGCCCACCATGACCATTATCTTCCTCAGTGAGGATGGCTCACCCCGCATATCTGAGGGGGCGCAGCCTGGCCAGTACGTGGCCCGGATCTCTGTCACAGACCCGGACTACGGTGAGTACTCCAATGTCAACGTGTCTTTGGAGGGTGGGGATGGCAAGTTTGCCCTAACCACTAAGGACAGCATCATCTACCTCATTTGTGTGGACCAGATCCTTGACCGCGAGGAGAGGGACTCCTATGAGCTGCGGGTCATGGCCACTGACTCTGGCACTCCACCACTACGGGCTGAGTCCTCCTTCACCATCCAGGTCACTGATGTCAATGACAACCCACCACTCTTTGACCAACAGGAGTACAAACACGCCATTCCAGAGGTGGTCTATCCTGGCAGTTTTGTGCTGCAGGTCACGGCCAGAGACAAAGACCAAGGCCCCAATGGGGACATCCACTACAGCATCCTCCAGGACCTGAGCACCCACTCTGACTGGTTCACTATTGATTCTGTGACAGGGATAATCACCACCACCACTCAGCTGGATTATGAGACGGACCCCAAGCCCAGCATGACAGTGGTGGCCACTGATGGGGGCCAGCCGCCCCTGTCCTCCACGGCTGTGGTCAGAGTCGTCTTGCAGGATATAAACGACAATGAGCCAGTTTTCGAGAGCAGCTTCTACAATGTATCCCTCAAAGAGAACACATCTGCAGGGACATGTTTTCTGGAGGTAGGAAATGGTCTTTGTCCTTGCGCTGATAATTATTTGCAGTGCCTTTATGATCTTGGTTTTGTTTACACATACCCATCTTATTTCTAAAGCCCTTGAGCAAGTATTTTTCTTGTACTGTTTGGCTTGTGGTTCACTTTGAGTTTTAGAAGGTCACAGAAAATATATACCTCTCTTAGCGTCTTATAAAACGACGTCTTAATGTAATACAGGAGCCAAAACTGAAGCTGAAAGCTGTAGTCGTTGAATGTTTTAATTGCATCTTTCTTCATGCTGGGGCAGAAGTTATGTGCGATTTGGGGTATATCACTTGGGATTTGAAAGAATTAGAAGGGACTTCACCTACATTCCTTCAGCCTCAGTTGGAAGATCTGCTCAGTATTGGTTGTCCTTTCCTTCACCTCTCTAAGAAGGTTGCCACGGTAACTGAGACCGTGCTGGTGAGGGAGCATCCAAAATGGAAATCGAGTTTTTCTGTCATCTAAAATGAAATGTTGTTTTTCTTCATGAGTGTAGCCACTTCAAGGCTGAAAGATTCTCTCCAAAGGAAGAAATGAGAATCTTAATGCTTACTTGGTTGGTATTGATGGATTTCAGGATTAGAGCAGTTACATACAGTGAGGAGTTGAGGAGGAGTGACTGCTACTTTTAGGTATTCTTCATGTGAAATGAAGGTTCTAGTTCTTCTGATTTTATTTTAATTTCATCACGTATTCATTTGAAAAAAGAATTTTCTTCAGAAAATCAGATAAATGGTGAACTAAATATTGAACTTCATAATCAATAGTGAATTTAGTTTGTATGTCATAAGAAAATTTAATGCAGTTTTGTTAGTTAATACCTACTTGCAAAAAGATGTGGAAAGATAAATCTAGAGGAGAGAGGAGAGAGCGGGAGGTTGTACAGGGGAAAGAGGGAATGGGGAAACGAAACATTTAGAGTAAGGGGAGGTAATGAAGAGGGAAGGAGAATAGGGAGAGACTGGAGGGAAGAGGAAGGAAGGTAATGAAGAGGGAGAAATGTGGAGGAGAAAATAAACAGAGAAAAAATGCAAGGGTTGAGGTAAAAGAGGAATTAAGGGACAGAGACAAAGGGAAATAAGGGAGAAGTATAAAGGGGAGACAGACAAAGAGGGGGGAGGGATGATGGAGAAAGTGAAAAAAATGAAGAGCAGATGGGGAGAAAGTAGACCATGGAGCATGAAGAGGGAGGAGGAGATGGGGGATGGGATAAAATGAAGTAGAGGTGAGGTGAGGAGTTTCACTATTGTCTCATTGCTCACAAAAGGATGGAAAATACTTCTGGTCACCTGTGAGACTTCCTAGAGACAAATGCAAAAGAAGCCATGCACATAGAAGAGGAAAAGGGACATCAAACTTGAGAATATAATCAAACCTGACATTAATACTGAAAGAAAAAATTAGGGAGGTGAGCATTTAACAACATTAAATGGAACCAATTTGCTGATATCTTTTAGAATCCCCTTCTGTTTTGCATCACAGACATTAGCCCAAACAGCAAATGATATTTTTATACTTGACAAGAGAAATGCAATCATGGTGCACATTTTTTAAGTGAGTGTATGTGCTGTTTAACTTTTTTCCATCAAATCATCAATTATTATAACATAGTCTGGCTGTATGCCTTATGTGTGTGGTTTCAACCCATAAACCGTGCCCGTCAATCACTTTGTAAAGGAATGGAAATCTAAGAATTAAATGAAAGAAAATAGTGTTCCAACTCACATTAGGATACCAGACCTTAAAGATATTAGCACCAACTGTTCCGTAAATTAACTCTGTATAGGAATAGGAAAATACATTTTATGAACATAATTTTTTTCAATATTTTTAACTATCAAGTAACATCTGTACAAGTGTTATCATAATATGGCACAGTAAAGATTGTGATAGCAATTCAACAATCAAATATTAGCTGCTGCTTTAATTGTGGAACCCCCTGAAATTGGTGGGATTTGACAACCTATTTCAGATTACCCACAAATCTTTGCTACTGCCAGCAGAAACTAGAGGTTGGCATGGAATGAGGAATGGCACAAATGTGATGCCCTGTGGAAAGACTAAGAAAGTACAAAGGGCCTGGTAATACCATTTTCTGTTCCCCATCATGCCTCATTGCGTGACCAGTTGGCCTCTCCCTGTCAGACTGGAGGCATTGCTCTGAGAACTGTACTTGTTAGAAGTATTCAATGAATGCAGTCAACGAGAGGCAACCAAATAATTAGTCCAAGTTGTTTGACAGTTTCTTTTCTTAATGGACTGAATGAGAACTCATATGGGTCCAATATATTTTATAGTGTGGCTGTACCAGTCAGTCTCTAGCACCAGTTTGGTAAGTATATTTGTAACAGTCATCTCTCTGATGGAGGTTATCAGTAGCATTGTGATTTAAGTGCATGGTAAAAGGCTATAATTTTATTTCTTTGTCATTTTATTTCATTCTTAAACTCTGAAAAACATTTTTTATCTTTCACAACATTAAGGATGTGTAAGGCTGTTCAGTCCAATGAAGCTGATATGTCTGGTTGAGACTGGGTTCCTTTGGCTCTGTTGTTGTTGTTGTTGTATGTAAGGACTTGATGAAAGGACTCTTATCCTGCACAGTGCAGTGCTTTTGTGTGCAGTGTACAAGAATAGGCTCTCTGTCCAGTGGGGTCCTAGAACGTGGCCCCTCAGCTCCAGTGGAAAGGTGAGAGCCTCCAAGCAGCAAAGGGGGAAATGGACCGCGCCGTCTCCCACCCCCACTCCCCCCGTGAGGGAAGCGGTGGCTGGGTGGAAGTCAGGGTTTCCTCCTGTCCACCCCCAGCCTCCTGCTTTGTGCAGGAATGGGGTGCGAGAGCAGAGCAGATCCTTTGTGCAGACAGAAAACATGAGCTCTCTGTCTCCTTCCGATGCAGAGTGGCCTCTTTAAGCAAATATGAGGGGAGGCCTTGGGCAGAGAAAACAAAAAAAAACAACAATTCACCATTTCTCTCACTCTTAAAGCTTGTTATGATTTCGTTAGAAGAGAAGAAACACAAACTCCAGCATTTATCAGTTCCTCTGCACACCAAAAAAACTTCCTTTCTGGGCCGTGCCTTGGCAGTCGTCTTGTCACAGTGAGCCGTAAGCCCTCCCCTGTCCTTGAAAACACATTTGTGTTGTTTTCTGTGCATACTGTTGCGTTTTTCATTCACTGTTTTTTGGATTTTACAAAGACGGCTAGATTCTTAGAACATCTAGTACATAGAACATCTAGTAATGTTCATTTCTCCTGTGCTTCAGAATTGAATTTACCTAGCAGTATGATAAGGAAAGGATAACTCATTTGCAGACATTGCTGTGCTCTGTTATAAGCCTTCAACAGTGCCCCTCGCCATGCCGACCAGATATCCCTTCTGTCCCTCTCTCTCATCTATATATATATATATATATATATACAACTGAATTGTGCTATTAAAGGTATTTTTTATCTCAAAATCTCTGTCTCTATTCTCCATCTGAAAACATGTTATGCTGCTGTCACTTCCCCTGTCAAACTGAAAAAAAAGGACAAACAGAAAGGAAGAGTGTTGAATTCTGAGATCCCAGTGTGGGCATTCCCTCTGTCCCTTAAGGGCTCGGCACCGGCCGCAGCTCGAGGTTCTCTCAGACAGGTGCTGTTAACATGTCTGCCCGTCCACAAAACCCTCAAAATATTCCTGTGCTGGCGCTCGGCTGGCTGGTCGGAAAAAATTTCGCAGACGCTGAGGCGTGAGGTAATATTTTTCCTGAATCCTCAAGGAAAGACTAATCATGTTTAATAAAACCGAGGTTGGGTCGAACATCTGGAGGCTTGCTGAGGTGGAGGAAGCTGCCTAGGGCTGGCTTCCTGTAACACAAGATCGGGCTCCTCCGGCTGCATAGTGCTGATACCTGCCCCCTCCACCCCCTCCTCTCTGAAACCCAGGCTGACCACAGCCCCTCTGTGCTCCTGTGGTGTCCCCAGCCTGGGACCCCAAACACAAGGCTCTTTATATAAAGATCGGAGGGAATAATCAATAACCACACTCCCTTCCCTTTTCTTTTCTTTTACATGATGACAAGTAATTGGTTTCCACAGATGCCGAGGAGCACCTCTGAGTCGCGCTCTGAGGGCTGTTTTCATTATTCTGTCAACTGCGCTTATCTGGTTTAACGTGTTTCCCTTTTCTTCCCTAGATGGGCAGGGGAGACCGTAATGATGGTTGTCACTTGAAATGCTAAAGCTGCATCTTTAACGGTGGAGCAGGCGAGTCCAGCAGCCTTGGGTGGGTCTAGCTCCCCACCCCCTGCTTGAAAGGGGGAAGGCTGTGTGATGGGAACTTAATTGGGGTACGGGTGCCCTTTGCTCTGCTGGGGCTCGATTCCTCTGCAGCTGCAGAATTTGGATCTCTCGTTTTCCTCACTCATCACATTCTACCCTTCTGTTTTCAGTTTGTTGCGCTAACAGGGACAGTTTTGAGAAATGTAGATAAAAGCAATGACATCATGCTTATCTCATTGATTCGCAGTCCAGGTCTTTTCCTTTTTTCTCGAAAGCCTTTAATTGCTCTGCTCTGTGAAATTCAGTGTGATGCTGTATCAGAGTGAGCTCTCATGTGTGAACTGATGGCTGGGTCTGGTGGAGAGTGGGAGGTGACACGCCTCATTAGGCAGTAAGCACACTGCCATAGCAAACAGAGGCTTCTGCAGTCCTTTGTCTCTGCCTTTCATCTGCCGCCTACCCAGCTCGTCCAAGCTGTTGTTTGAATCATGCTTCACTCTCTCAGCTCACTAGCTTGATCACAGCGTTTCTCTTCATTCACAAACGCCTCCCTAAGAAAATTATGATGTATGATAGCAAGCATTGCATATATCAGCTGACTGGAAAGAATCCAGCCTTCCCAGTTAAGCTTAGCAAAAATGACCATTATTAATTTATTTTTAGCCCAATCCTACATTACAAACAAAGGACAGCTAGTTTTAATGTGGGTGTGAAAGGATTATAATGGTTATCATGTAAAGGTCATAATGTGAAGTGTGCTGGCTGTTTTCAGTGTTGCTGTAATGTTACAGATTTGTTTAGAGGAGGTTATGCAGTGTGGTATGGCAGGGCAGTGTGCATCTTGCTGTTTCTCAGTCTGCAATGTAGTTTGCTCAGAACTGGGTTGTACCAGGAGAGCCCTCATCCTGAACCATTCAATGATAACATACATAGCTGTATAAGTAAAATTGCATTGCACAGAATGCTATAATTGCTTAAATACATTTCAGGGATAGTAAAGTAGATACAGGACAGATTTGAACCACTTACAGAGTCTGTTGGTAACACCCAGTGGAACAATGTCCACATTGGTGGATACTTTCTGGCTATACTTCCAAATGCCCTGTGGGTCTTACCAGGAATTAGCCAGAAGCTATCCATCAGTCACTGTCAGCAGTGTTATTTTGGGCATGCTGTATAATTGGAGTTTTCTACATGGTGGATTGTGTAATGTGTAATGTGAGGACGCGCCTGTCTTATCACTATATTATAATCCATGGTGCACTTTAACAGAAAGATGTGGGCTGCCAAGGTTGGTGATTATTTTTCAAGAGCACAATATTATTTGAATGCACAATTACACAAGCTGTATTACAATTACACCATTGGAGTCTTAGTTGAAATGTTAGCTTAACTAATCTCTTTTTGGTCAGGCTGGCATCACCTCTTGAGGCAAAATGGACAATGTTCTTACTGTTCTCTCTGCCCTCCCTCCCCTCCCCCCGCCCCCCTTAAATACACTGCTTATCTGTGGTTCTGTGGTTTAACGCAAAACTTGCATGGGAAGGAAAAAACGGCAGGGCACTGGCTAATGTGTTTGCTAATATAATACTTCCTAGACCCAGCGCCAAGCAGAGGCAATCTAGCGAACATAAACACCCGCGTTCGTCTTGGACTTGAGTGTGGGTGTTCAGGTCAGATTTTCTGCACCACACACTGCTGCCTGTGTTTTTTATTCTGCCTGCACGGCCATCCCCCCCTCCAAACAGCTGGATCTGCCTGACACTATGGCCAGAAGAGAGTATGGCTTGTGGTAAAAAATGTTTTCAATTGTGCAGGAACGAAGGGGAATTGAACACAGTGGGTTATTATTCGTGGTGGGAAAAGGGAGCTGTGCCTGTGTTGAAAGATGCAACGGCAGATGCGGGGGTGGCGGAAACAAAATCAGGTTTATGTTTGGTGGTTTGGGACATCTTAGTGTTGAAGTTGAAACTCTGCAAGCTCAATAACAGGGTCCTCAGCTCCCTGTTAGAGAAAGACGAAGGAGCTGCTTCTCTTTGTGGCTGACCGTCAGTCCATCCCTGTGGCTAGGCGTTTGGCTTTTTGCATGATGGGATGCTCCAGGTCATTCTGAATCCATCTTTTTGTGCATGTGTGAGGAGCCTTGTGGAATTTTTTAATTTTTGAAAGATCGGACAGGGTTCTTATCCACCAGATGCAGGTCCAGACGCCTCCCCACCTCCGGGGGGAGGGGTGTTCAGCCTATAGCCACCGGGTCACACCGCAGTGCAGTGGAGGTGATGGCGCCTGACCACAAAGTTTCCCTGCCAAGTTTCCAGGGAAGATGAGAGCAAGAGGAGAAGGAAGAAAAGAAATAGAGAGAAAACAAGCAGCCGTGTCCCCAGAGGGACGGTTGGCCTCTGTCGGCTTGGCCAATGCTCAGACCCAGCGGCTGGCTGCAACTACAGGTCATCTCTGTGGCCTCACTGCAGTCTGTGCGGAAAGAGAGAGGGAATAGGGAGACAAGCATTCGATCTCTCTCCTTCCCCTTCTTTTCTTCTCTGTCTCTACTTCGTTATCTCCTCACTCATTTTTTTATCCCACTGCTCCTATTGCTAGCCCTACCCCTCATTTATCTGTGCTCATTTAATTAATGTATTGTGGGTCACTACTCTGTGCTCCGGATTGACCGGTGGGAGTTTTTTCTTAAATTCATATTTGATTGTTGACCAGGTGAAAATGTGTTTACTGATACCAGGATACTGTTCCCAATCCAAGGAGGTTGCAGATGGCCCTCTTGGTTTTGGTCATTCAGGGGTCAGGCATAACATAATTGAATGATGTAAATTGGTGTAAATTGGCACAAATTGATATGACTCCCAGTTTTCCTGGGGGTCTGACAGCTTCCCTATCACTGACTGAGAGTCCATCATGCCAGTGTGAGGAATAAAGGGCCATATAACCAGGCTTAAATGTAAAATTGTGAAAATTGGAAGTTGCTAGGCACTATCCTAGCACATGGCTCTGTGCTCTCACAGCTAGCACCATTAGAATTCTCAGACTGCTTTGATTCTCAATGTGCTTGGATTCTGTCTTAATGTCCGAATTTTGGATTGAATGGTTTCCTGGCTGAGGAATATAAGGAACATACATGATCACCCCCTCATTTCCCTCCAAAGAATAAATAACAATCCTGGCTGCTGTGGCTGAGAGCTGTGTGTGTGGGTCTGAGATCTCCTCCCCAGTCTCATTTCTCCTCCCCAAGGATGGCAGGAGTTACACAGGAGAGATAAGCCCTAATGAAATCAGCTCAGTCCACTCCTCAGCCCACCCCCTCTCTCCTCTTATCTTGCCCAGGACAGTCCCCCAAACCTCCAAATCCAGTCTGCTGTTTCCCCGCTGTATTCTGTATGTTTCTGTCATTTATTATTTGTGTGTTTTCGAAGGCTAAGTCAGAATCAAATTAATGTTTGCTCATAAATGTGACATTTTTCTTCAGCAGTATTTAGCAAAAATTTAAGTTCTGTGGTAAACTGAATCCCCAACCCTTTCTCGATTTTGCTTGCCATTTCAATGTAAAAAGAGTTAGCTGAGGTACCTTTTTAAGAAATTCAGAATTTTCTTGTGGGTATTGCAAGTAGATGGGAGTTTGGGCCATACAAGAACACAATTTAAAAAAGACTTTGTTGCCCTAAATTGGGGAAAGGGTTAGATTGGAACAGAGGATAAAAGCTCCCTTATCTCACACAGGGCAGACTGTATTTTGGTCACTGTTCCTCCCCTTTTTTGAAAGTCGCCTCAAAAGAGAGGAGAAAGCCCCACTGTGAATGAGAATGTTCAATGGAGAAAATTTGTATTATTCCCCAGCACATGGTGGTCCCTGATTGGCCCAAAGATTCAACAGCTTTCCCCATGGCTTTGGAACACTCTTACCGCTGTGCTGCCAGGAGACATAATGATGAGGAAGAATGCTGGTGAACATGCTGAGAAGCATGTCCAGAAAGCCAACTCTTGAGGGGCAGGAGCTTTTGGGTCAGGGAGGGCAGCCAAATTGTCCTCTTTAAGGCTCTAAATGGGATCAATTAGGGTTTTGTAAAAAGGTCTCATTTGCAGAGCTGGCTAGATGGAAAGCAATTAAACAACGGCTCGCCTCTTTTACTACAGGGTGCTGTTTGGAACGAACTGGGCTCTCAAGATGTCCCTCTTAACCGACAGAAACCCATAAACTTGTCAATCATTGAAACAGGCTGTGTAGTCATAGAGGACATGGTCATTGTTCCCCAGACTGCAGTTGTTCTCTTTCTCCTTCTGTCTCTCACCTGCACACACACAAACATGTGCATGCACACACACACACACACACACACACACACACATACTTGCACCCACTCACACGCACACCACAGCCATGCACAGTTTCAGCTAAAGGTTAATACAACATGGGAAAGTTTTGCAGTTTCTCTCAGAGGTTTTTTTCCTTATGAAAACTCTTACCTCCCAACAACTATACTCTTCTCATACCCAGAATTCCCTGATGAAAGTCTGCAGCCTCCCCAAGCTATTGTGGGTTGTGCTCAATTAACTATTTTTTATAGTCCACGGGTCTGATTGGAGGAAAGTGTTTTGCAAACAGAGGCAGTTGAGCTGGTGGAAGCACTGCAGCTGATGTCAATGAAGTAAAACTGACTTCTGGAAAATCTCATTGAGCTGAGAAGCCTAGGAGGCCAATCCCATCTGTATTGGACCGTGGAAAGAAAGTGCAGCATTGAACTCTGGGTCAAGCATCTTCTCAGGCTTTTTTAAAACAAGAAGCCATCATGAGGTGAATCATCCTTTTCTCCTTGAAAATTGTTTTGATTTATTTATTCTAATCAAAGTCTCCAGATAGCACCACCAGCCATAGTCAGACAAACTCAAGATGCATTTATTTTGTTTGCATGGTTAAGCTCAAAACTTGGCTGATATAAGAGCATGTCCTTGTTGTTGTGTTTTTGTTCCTGTTGAACCTGGACAGGATCAGACTCTTCATTCTGCATTTATTCCTACAATCATTTTTACTGTTCTTAGAATGTCTCTGATCAGTACAGAATTGGCTTTGGATCACACAGTTTTGTGTGTTTGTGTGGTGTATTATGGCTGTCTGACCTCCACCATCACTGTGAGGCTGAGACAACGAGACTCCCTTATTTCCCTCAAGAGCTCTCACCACACACCCAGAATTTCCCACTGATCTTTGGTGGTCCACTATGGCTTTGTCCTCCAGCTCTCTGGAGTCCCTATAGTTCCTTTGTCCTGCTTAGCACATGTTCTGAAGCTATCCGAAAGCAGTTCAAGAAGTTCAACCTTCTGAATCTCGATGAATTGCATTTTCACATTTGTCACACATAGCTGTAGGTAAGTGTAACAGATTTTATGTAGAGCCCAAGGAATAATCTGTTGCTATTTAAATGTTTATTTTATAGAAATGCAGTTATTCAAATAAATAATGCTCATGATGGTAAAGGAGTACAAAAGCAGATGAAGCTGTTGGCACTGTTGGAGATTCAGTTACACCTGTATGATGGCATACTGAAGGGACAGTAATTCGCTATGCGGAAAACCTCTGTCTTTGCTTACATGCAGTTTTGAGACAGGCAAGCCACTCTTATTTTTAAGGGATATTGTGGTTTCTTCTTACATCCTTCGGACTCTCCAGTATGTTTCTATTTGTCAGAGAAACTAAGAAATCAATTTTTATTACATGAGGAAATCCATTCAGAATCTATGTTTCTCTCTTATTTTTTGATATACAGTGGACTTGGTATAGCCAGACCATAAAGCTGTATAAAAAAAACATTTCATGGGGCAGTTCCCATGAATGCATCTGGAAAGCTAGCCTTCATATGTCTCATTAAAGTCTGTTTGATGCCGTTTGTCATCCCATGCCATGGCTTTATGATGAAGTGCAGGAAAGAGCAGATGAAAAGTTGTTTAATGTATTCTCATCAGGGCCTATGAGATGGAATTACAAGCTTCTAATTCCTGCCACAGATCTGTCATCCCTTGTTCTGTACCATCTGTGCTTTCAGGACAGCCTCCAGTCCTGTCGTTATACCCACTTAGTCATCTTGCGTTTTGATTTTTTAAAATTGTTAATTGTTGCCCCTGTTTACAGGCTCTGCTCAGGATGTCTCTGGTGAGGTGTGAATCTCATTGGCTGCTCCACTACCTGCTGGAGGCAGAGCAAGAAGTGGAACAGTTTTTAGTGATCACTCTGACACTGGAAGGAGAATATGTAACGACGTACTGATTGCCCATTTCCAGTGTCCAAGACCGGATTTTGAGGCTTGATTAGTCCACAGAGCGGATGTTATGACTAATACAGCTCACAATTTCCCCGCATGTTTGAAGTCAGGAGGTTACTGCATGAAAGCCCACTTTTTCAAGGCCTTTTGCTTCTTATTTTAAGTAATAAAAATTGGACAAATGTGGCAGCTTTAATCAAAGGAGCCACGTGTGTGATTAGATCTCTCGCTTCGACCGTTTCCTCTGCACTCTTAAAAATCAAGATCATTGGGATGGCAAGACGCTAATGTTGTAGCTGAAGTGCTACAACATGTTGGGGTTTTGGGCAATTATGTTTTTTACCAATGTAGACTAAAATCCTGTGGTCATAACACAGTGGGTCAGTGTCAAATCCACTCTATGTACCATGAATACAAAATGATCAGGTCAGAAAACAACATCTGAGACCCATTACATAGAAGACAATTGTTTCTCCTTGGGAGATGTCAGAAAGTTTCACATCTTCATTGTGTAGCAATAAAGTGTATTCTTATTAATAGCAGTGATACAAAGCAACAGAGATGCCTTCAGTTGGAGCAGACATACATTCATCTTCTGACCTTACAATTTACCTAACTCTTTCCATTTTCTGCCTTAATCCAATTTTTCTGTCTGTTTCTCTGGATTTTCATACAAAGCTTATACACTATGACTCAAAATGCTGCTCTGGTCCTTCCAGTTATAACATGCAGCGTGAAAGTGAAAACTAATGGCCCATTGGCTTGATTAGAATTTCTCAGTGTTGTTCAGCGGGTGAACAAATTACATTTTGAAAACAGACAGAACAAACATCATCTGCCAAGCTCATGCTAGGAATATCTTAAAAAAGGGTTAATTTACAATTTCAGATTGAGCTATTGTAGCCCATATACGAAGATTAGTATTGTTGCAGGGAACACAAAGGCCTGGCGGTGGTGACGCAGGTACAACAGATTCAAACCAGATGAGAGATTATTTCCTCAAACATAAAAAGTAATAACACAAGAAGACTATGGATTTCATGCATTTACGCTTCATTAATGTGCAAAGTAATGTTCTCTTGGCTGCTGTGGAATTATGTGGTAAAGTCTGGAAAAAATGAATTATAGTATGAAATATTTTCTTTGGTGGTCATTCTGCTAGCCTAGTCTATGGTTGATCTTTTTGCTTGCGTATCTCCAATGCCATGCACTCATAAACACACAGCAGAGGGTTTGTCTTTCTCTGAAAAGCCAGATACATATACTTGGACGGTGAATGTCTGTCTTTGTATACTGTAGACCGTACAAAGCAGAATGCATGCATGCCAATGCTGAGACACAGAGAGAGAGAGAGAGAGAAGGAGACTGGGAAGTTTTGACAAGACTAAGACAGTGTTGCTCTGTGTAATCATAACCACTGGTTTGCAGAAAGAGTGTTTTATGAGTTACAGTGTGGCAGATGCATAAATACGGGGTGGGCAGCAAAGCTCTTAATGTGACAGTTCATCACTGTTAGCCCTTCATTACAGAATGCTTTGCCATTCATCAGACAAGCTCTGAGTGCAGTGGAAGATTGGAGGCTATTGGAGGAAGATGCTTAACGTACTAAGTTGCATGTGGACTCTTGAAAGAGATTTCAGAAGTGCAAGGAGCACTAAAGGACCTTTAATGGCTGGGGAAAAGGAATTGTGAAAAGATGAGAGGGCGAACATGAGAGAGAGACAGAGACAGAGTGAGAGTCAAGGCGAAAGAGAGTGAAAGCGAAGGAGATCAGTACATGGGGGTGTGAAAGGAAGCAAGTGGTATGAAACTGAAGTGTTGGTGGTTGCCATGGGGATGGGGATGGGAGTGAATGAGTGGGGGAGGGGGGCAAGGGGGAATCTGGCACCAATTCTGGCAGCTGCTTGGTGTACTAATTTGTGTATGTTTGTGTGTCTCTGTCTGTGTGTACATGCCTCCTTTAGTGTGTATGTGTGCATGTGCGCATAACGTTATGTTATTGGTGAATGCTTCTTTCTCCGTCCTGAGATGGCGGGTGGTAGGGATGGGCTGGCTCTGCAAACCCCTGAGCTCTCGTCTCCTCTCCCTCTCCTGTGTGAGCTGGCTCTCCTCCACTCCCTCCTCCCTGCGTCTCTGCTTTGTGTCTGGGCCACGGAGGCTCCTCCTCTCCCCCTGCAAAGCCCTTTTTTTCCTGAGCCCTGATAAGTGATTGTGCTGTCTTTACAAAGTGCCAGCGTCATCTGATTCACATTACTATGCACTGTCCGTCAGCAAGGAACAGCAAGCAATCTTTGAAAAAAAAAATAGCTTTCCTTGTGGGAACAGGACCATTTGATACCTAGAGCCCCCATTTTACTCCCACTTACCCATACTAGCACATCTCACCCATTGTGCAGTATCACACACCTTCTGTCACAGCCCCTTCTCTAACCAGTGAAGCTGTTCTCTGTGGATCAACACACAAGAAAATAAATAGAACTGGGCAGTGTGTGTTGAAGCCTAAAACTAATCGTGCCATTCTCTGCAAAATAACATGGTTTCCAAGGAGAGTTACTTCACTCTTGGAAAAAATGGGTTTCCATCAAGTCTGCACACTCATATAGTTAAAATGCTATTTCGTTGTGGTCCCAATGAATGCTTCATGCTGTTTCTGCAAAGGTTTCTGAGGAGAGTTTTCTCCTCATGGTAGACAGTGAGTCACTGCAAAAGGAGTCGCAGCTGATAATGCGACGAAACGAGTGTGCAAGACAAAATGCAATAGAGGGCCACAACTTTCTAAAAGCATGACTCAGCCTGCGGTCTGCACGCCAGCTCGTTTCCCCTCGTCACGTAAGACACTGAGACACAGAGCTGGAGGATTTGGCTGGATGTTCTCGGGGCCGAGTGGGGAGAGTAGGCCCAACGCTTTGCCGGAGGAGGCAGGGTGGCTGAGCCAAAGCACACAAGGCCAGACGACTTCTGGCGTGGGTACCACCAGCCGAATAACAGCCCAATATCAAAGCAGAAACTCTGCGCTCTCAGCCAGCGAGGTCTTAGGACCATCCTCTCTTAAGTGGGCCGCTGTGATTGAGCTCAGGCATCCAGCTGGAGGATCAGGGTCCGTTACATATCCCCCTGTCACACTCAGGAGTCAGGGCTCCTATCCAAGGCCACCATGTTGTGAGATCTTTTACTGCATGCTGTGTCTGTATGGAGTATTTCAATCTGGGATCCTCAATAGGCATAGACAGATTTTCTGGAAAAAAATATATTTGCATTTTCCCTTTTCATTTTCCTTCCTGGCCAACTGCATTCCAATAAGGCAAAGACTTGACTCATACAGAGAAAAAAGAGATTCACAAGATGACCACTGAACGACTAATTTGAATATCACTTGCGACGGCAATGTCAGTCTCAGAGGGATGTGGAAATTAGTGTTTCCCTTTGGTGTGCCACACATTCACAAGAAGTATGGAAAAAGTGAGAACCTGAGGTTCGATTGGTGCTATTCCCTTCCCATCTCCCCACTCCATAAGTGTAGCGCTCCAGAGTTAAGCCATGGCAGTGCGCCACACCTAATGTGAGTGAGAGAGGAAACACTGGCAAGACCTACTGCCCACTGTGCTGATGAGGAGGGAGGAAGCAAGAGAAGGCTGATGTCCTGCAGTGTGGCTGTAAAACAGGGGAATACAGCCTTAAATCAGATTAGGGTTAAGGCAGGGGATGGTAGGCCATTCAAAAAGGGCCAGTGTTGGTGAAAAATGTATTTTAGTCCATAAAAAAGGCACATAATTCAATTAATTAACTAAGCAATTAACAGTCAAGATCTTTGTTTGTTGAATCAGTTGTTTCAGTGCTGGGATGGCAGAAAGGTACAGCAAAACTCTGACCCTTTTCTGGATTACCTCATGTTTAGAGACACAGCAGGAAGCACACGTCTCCCTGTCGAAGCTTCTTACTCATAGAGAGACTGTAAGATATTAGGCCATGCCTATGGAATAAAGTTGCCAAAGATGATGGAAATTTTCCAGCTTTAGCAGCTTTGAGTGTTGTAGTTACAGTGGTTATCACAAACATGGTCAAGCATCTATGATTCTTATTTTCTGTGCATCTCTCATCCTTGCTGATGTAAACATTTATGTTTTTTTGAGGACCCCCAGAGATCAATCTGCGCAGTGCAGTGCGTTATCCCTGTGCAATTAGCCTTGTGATAAGTAAAACATTATGTCCAGCACATGCTGTAATCTTGCATTCTTATTTTTTCTCCTTTTAAAGACTACTATCTGGAATTCCTTTCAGGAGTATCCAGGAACACACTCCTGTGCTCTACAGTTGCTCTGTGCAGAATGTGAGCAGCACAGAACTCTACATGCTCTGCTTAGCTGGTTGATGACTTTGCTCTTGACCTTGCAATTGAGAGGTAATGCTTTAAATGGTGCTCTTTGAGTGTTTTTCAAGTACCTCTGAGTCACAGCACTGTCTGGTTAAAAATATGATAAATGTGAATCTCTCTAATAAAGCAAAGGTGGAAAGCAGTGAATAACCTTGACAAGCATCTGTTGTTTGTTTGTCTTGCTTATACCTTTCTCATCACAAAATCATTACTATCACTAGCTTTTGGGGAAGCATCATCCTGTACCTTCCTTTTGATACCAATTGGGGAAGCATCATCCTGTACCTTCCTGTAATTCTTTCATGGATATTTCACGATGGCATTTCACAATGGCATTCATTGCAGTGACTCTATTGTGCTTTTCTCGCCGTGGCTTTGGCTCCCCCTCCATGTGCTGGACGCTCCAGTGCGTGCCCCCTTTGTGGTGGGCGCCTTTGTTGTGCAATGAGGCTTGGTAAACTGGCACAAACCATTTGCTCAAAAAGGATGTGGAATTTCAGTGATATCACAGTGCAAGAGGGAAAGAGGGGTGCTGCAACTTAACTGGAAGCAGCATCTTTTGGAACATGAACACCTTATTCTTCAGCATGTGTGTGTGGGGAAGAGGCGTTTGTGGATGAGTACTCCTGTGTGTGTGTTTGCTATTGAGTGTTGAGAAGGACGTTACTGCCGTAGAGTCAGAGCACTGACAGTGGTGATGTCAGAGGGGAGGAGGCACACTCGTTCTCTCCAGCACTGATGTATGCCACAGACCCCACCCTTATCCAATGAAAATGGCAGCCATCTTTGAGCCTTTGTTTGTGAGTTTCTTCTTTTGTCTCCAGACAGCACAGTCTGAATCTGGAGTCATAGAGGATGGCTGTTGTGTGCATGTTACAGAAATTCCCATTTTCCACCATATGGAGATGATGTCATCATTTGTAAATAATTTGGTATGGCTTAGCCCAATAAAGACATCTCATCTCCCTCTTTAGCCTTTTCCCTTCATGTGAAAGGCTGCTCCTTGGATGTAGTTGCCATGGAAGTGGTGGGCCACAGGTCAGAGGTTTGCAGTCTAATTGAATCCTTTTTGACTGCCACACTGCTTCATGATGAGGAGGATGGGTAGTGGAGGGTGGGGGCCATTTTATTCCCACAGAGACCTGCCCCAGAGGCCAATGACGCACAGAAAAGCAATAGAAAAAAGACAGGTCTGCTGTGCGGTAATGGTAATGATTGTCATTATGCGGCACCTTTCATCCTTCAAAGCCAGTTTTAGGAAGGAGGGTAACTCACCTCGACCATCATCAGTGCGTAACATCAGTGAATCAGTGGAGCCATTTTGCTCTGCAATATTCATCACAGTGCAGCTATGGAGTTGTGGCAAGATTTAACTGGCATGACCACAAAGGAAGAGCAAGACAGTGAACCAAGATGTTTACTCATACCCATTTCAATAAGCACTATAGATACTCTAACAGCCACAGTCAGAACATTATGTGTAATGTTCCACACACGATGGAATCTCCTTCAGCACAGCATCAGGTGACAGATTTTTCAGTGGTAACGATATTAATCAAAGACTTTCGTCATTAGAGCAATGGTCGCCCCTGGGCTACCAGCATCACTTCCCACAGCAACTTAGTCTTCCCAGGTTACCCATCCAAGTCTCAGTCCTGTTAGCCTCAGCTGGCTGTAGCAAGCGAAGGCTGAAGGGTGGTATGGTTTAGTATACTGACTAAAATAACAACGGTGGCATTTCAATATTATATGTGCTTCGTGTTCTACTGTGTGGTGTGAAAGCGGCATGCATCATGGGCTCATAGGAGTAGTGCATTATTGGCTTTTTACAGCAGTCCATTATGGACTGATTACTGTGATATTAACCACAAACTCCATAAAATCTACCAGGAAAACTGCTGCTCTCCATAAAATAGCACATCTAAAGTCAGTCAAAAATAAAAACATGTGCAATTTTCAATGATTATGTCAATATTCATATAATTTTAAATTAGGTTACAGTTTGATTTGGTAGCAAAGTTTTGATGGCAGAAGGAAAATTGCATAACTCTTGACTTAAAGTGTGCCATGTTTCCAAGGAAGAATTTAGCAGCTTAGACTCAATGACCAAAAAGCCTACCACAAATCTCTGACTTCAAACATATCAGTTTTGTCACGCATCCTATTCTTTTTGGAAAGCCTTTTATTGCCCATCCAGCAAAACCCAATAATATTAATGTGTAAAAACAATACACTGCTCAAAGAGACTAAAAAGTCCAATGTGTGACATTTGCTGGCTAACATTAGTCTGCAGCTCCAGAATACTTTTTTCATTTTCATTTCAAGTTCTTTTGAAGGGGTTGGATGATCATAGCAAAACTCATAAAGCTGCTAAAGCACATTATTGATATAAAATTATTCTTTTTTAAATCATATCATTCAAGTAATCACACAGTGATAAAATAGTGGTGATACACACAGTGGTAAATAGAAGTAATGTCTGTCAAAAAAAGCTAGCCTTATCTGAATTCTTAACAAGCCCATTTTTATTTTCCATTGTAACATCCTTCATTTCTACAAAAGCTCTGTACAGATCACACTCTTATGGGATCCCCCACCCCTGGCCCTGAGCGCTGTTACCTGCTTGTTTTCCCTCTCTCTCTACCTCCTGTTCCCTTGCTCTCTTTCTCTCTATGCTGTTTGTGAAACTCCAGGGACACAGTGACAAATTCATTCTGACCTGCGCAGTCTATAAGCATCTTGAGACAAAGAGGGGCAACATAGCATTTTAAATGGAAGTGATTAGAGATGCTTGGTTTGTTGCCATGATAACCAGCCAAAACCAGTAATGGGATAGGTGTGGGTATGTTGGTTTAGCCACAATGCACAGTCAATGACAACACCTACACATATAAATATACAGCACAGCACATTGTTGTCCACAACACAATGGACAGAAATATTTTTGGTTAGCTCTTTTTTAATAAAAACCTCAGTAGGATGTATGGAGCCAAAACTGACAGAGATAGAAAAAATAGGAAGTGTGCAGGAAAGGAAGTGAAAGAGAGATTGTGAGTGAAAGAGAGTTGTTGAGTTTATTCTACATAACTCCTATATTGTTAATGAATCTGTCTTGTTCATATGGACTTTATGCATGTATACCTTTTTGGTTAAGTCCTTCAAGTGCTTGTGTGTGTGTGTGTGTGTGTGTGTGTGTGTGTGTGTGTGTGTGTGTGTGTGTGTGTGTGTGTGTGTGTGTGTGTGTGTGTGTGTGTGTGCATGTGAGTCTGTATGTGTCTGTGGGTATGTGTGAATGCCTGCACAGAGTCACTTTCTGTCAGTCTTAACATGAAAGCTGCTTTCACACATCTCTCCTTAAATCTCTCAGGAAATGAGTTTCAGCAGCTCTGGTTTGGACCCATTTGGGGATTAATAATAAAAATGAATCTATATAAATAGCTAGATTTTCCCCTTTTTGGACAAAAAAGAATCCATAAAGCCCTTTTTATTTACCTCAAAGGAAATTGGTTGTAATAATCTACAGTTTTGATTTCCCTCCATAGGAAATCTGCTGAAAGGCCCTTGTGATTGCTGCCATGTAGTACAGATGCTAAGCATTAAGTGCACCAAGAGAAGGACCTAATTACTGTAGGAAACCTGTTAATGAAAACTTTGATCACAAGTACCACTGGTTCTAGGTGTGCTTTCTGTTCTCCTGGGGGTGGGGTGTTGGTAAAATTACCAGAAAATACCCGTTTCCCACAGAAAAAAAAACATATATTCTTGAAGCAGTACTTACTATTCCCATAATTCAACTGTATGTACCAGTCAGAGAAATTAATTATTTACTACCCACTAAAATTTTGTTACTTCCATGCCATATGTTTTGATCATAATTTGCATGCTAACAATGCCCTTTGTTTTGCAGGGCTGTTGAAATGAGGCGAGCATAATTTTTACCAGCTCTTGCATTTCGGCGTTTACCATCAAGCCAATTAGTCTCACTGAAACACCAGTTTTTCACCTCCTTTAACAAGCACACTGTTTGGGGGTTAGAAACCACTCTGGCATGCTGTGGAGTCATTATATTTGTTGTTCAAGCATTTTAATGCTCAGTGCAGAAAGAAAAACTGATAAGGGAAACCTCTGGCTTGAAAACAGCATGTAGAACAAGGTTGGTAAAAAAGCCTGTGGAAATCCAGCCTCCAATATCATCTGCAATGTACTTTTACAGCCTTGCTGGGGTGCATGCTAAGTGCCTGTAGCCTTTCCCCAAACCCGAGAGGGAAACAGCAGGAACCAAAAAAAAAAAAAAACAAGTGATGGGTGTCTTCTTGGTTACAAGGAAGAGAAAGTTCCATTTTACATCTTGGTGGGTTTGAATGAGTGGTGCAAAATTGTATTGCCTGTGTTGCCAGGGATATGGATATATGTGGAATATGTTACAGTCTGTTGTTGTTTTGTCAGTTTTTTGAGGTGGATGAGGGAATGTTGCTTGGGGACTTCTGTTACCATGGAATTAGCTCAGGTAATCCATTTGCTATTGCTGATGTTTGAACTTTACAACCCTATAACCTTACTATGCATGGATTGACTCAAGGTACAGAATTACCAGATTCAAATCAGTGACTTCACACCATTAATAAAAATGAGTGAGTGAAAATGTTTATGTTTATGAATACTCCAAGCATTGGCTTTCAGTCCAGTGTACCAGCACACTTTCTAAAAAATAATTACACTTTGCATTCATGCATTTTAAAAGCCTAAAGGTTCATGAAGAACCCTTTCATGTTGGTTGTCTTTGAGTTTATTAGAGAATAGCTGTGTTTCATTGCTGCTTGCTGTAAATGTATGTTTGGCAGAAAAACAGTAACCAGCAGTCCAAAAATATGGCACAAGGCCAGTCCTAACATTCATGCCAGTATTAAGTGTTTCAACAACCTGGCAACCCAGCAACTAGAGAGAGGTTTCTACTACTCATTGTGTAATCTAATTTTTGTTGCCATAACTTCTGGACAAAAGAGGGAATGTAAAGACCAGGGATGTATTGTTTATTTCACTCTGAAATTTTAGGCGAGTGGGTCCAAATTCCATAAAAGAAGCGAGGTGAAAAAAGACAGAACTGAGATGATGGAGACTATCCGGTACTCTCAGAGGCCCCATACTCCTTGGCCCTACAATGCCTTGCCCCCTGTGTCCTGTGGGGCTTGTACTGCATCCAGGAACTGGCAGGTCACAGCCCTGTGAGGACGAGGTGGGACAGGTATGGTAAAGGATGAAAATCAGACAGATGGATGACAGCAGGTGTTCAGCAACTGAGGGCAGTGATACTGACACAGGTACACTCAGACCAGGAGAGTGAGCTTGGGGTGTGTGACAATGCGTTTAGTTTTGGGTGGAGATGTTTGTTAAGATTATCAACAGAGCATGTGTGGTAGGCCCTTGCCTGACTATCAATAACCCAACGAGCTGACGGCCCAAACAAGGGAGGAGACGTTGCCGAGAACCACAACATCCATCACTAAGCCAACGTACCACTGTTTCTCACACTCACGTGATGGAGGAGTCAGTGACCTCAGGTTAAATGACATCATCATTTATATCATCACTTCCGTCTGGAGTTGACAACTAATGCTAATTCTGTGTGTGTTTGTGTATTGATGGGTGGTTACGTTGAGGAACACTTTACTTCAGAAGTGTGGGACAGCTGTCCACAATCCTCATGAATAAAAAAAGAAAAGATGCAATGTCCAAACAAAATACAAAAAAAAAGATAGCCCCGTGGTGCTTCTCCATCTGGAGTGTGTTCGAAGGGAAAATATTTTCATAACTGTTTGAAATTGTAGATTTTAAGTGGATTAAGTTTTTTTTTTGTTTAAAAAAAGATCTGGTTTGCATTAGACTTTTATGGGCAATAATTCACTTCTCTGCTGTTGTCATCTTAGTGTTAAAGGTGGAGTAATGTGCGTGCACAGCTAGCTGCCAGTTAGGTCTTTTATTCCACTCTTTTAAATATTGGCAGTATGTGTGATTAAGTTCTGAAAAAACAGGACATTTATTTATCTAACCTGTAGGAAATTTGCTAAGGAATTATTACATGACTTTTCAGGCTTCATAAACTGGGAACAACTGCAGAAGCAAATGGCCGCAGGTATAGTGGAACAATTTGTCTTTCTTGTATTATGGCCAAATGCATCCTGGTGTATGTAATTGAAAGGGAGGCCTTGTGTAATGTTCTCTAAATTTTCATTGTAAACAGTACTGGTTATTTTCCTATTAGATTTATGTTCTTCTACCTTCTCAGTGGTGCTCTAAAACTGGTAGATGTATATATAGATACTTCAGTAGCTTCAATAAAAACATTTAAAATTGGTTTAAATTCAATAAGAGGCATTTCTTAAAGTCTTTAGCTTTTCTAGACATGATATGATGGACTTCTGTGGGAGTTGAAAATGATAGGATCAGTTAGTCAAGTGCCAGTTTAACCCTGGGGCTTTGCGTGACCTGTGACCCCTGGGAAGGAGGGTGTCTGCGGCGCTGCCTGTGAGCTGTCGGTGTTGCATTTCGGCTGGGTCCAAACAGGAGCGCGTTTCGTTGCCCCAGGACCCCCAACCCCCAGCTCCCTGCCTCATTCAATCAACCACTTGTCGATGTCACAGCAGGACGAGGATGACTGTTTGTTTTGGTTGTAAATTTAGATGTACTCTGATGAATGCAAAGTGCTGAAAATAACCCTAAGCTGAACAGTAAAACTGCATTAGTGGTGGTTTAGAAATGTTTTAAATTGATACACACATTCATTTTCCAACATATGGCCAAAGAATGAAAATTGTGTTTGTGGCTGAATGAAAATCTTAGTTTTTTTCCAGAAACCTTGAACTGCTGACTGGAGACTGCTCACTGCATAGTCCAGATTAAATAACCTGTTTCAGGGAGTCTGGCCTCCTCTGACCTTACTGTGAGCTTAAATGTATTTCAGTTTCAGTGCAATGACTTCACACTGGGGGAGGGGAGGGAAAAGGGGGTAAAACCAAACTCCTGATTAAGAAGGAAACCCACCAGTACAGACTGTAGATGAACAGGAAGGCAGTGTTGGGTTTAGAGTTATACATTTGGTGGTCCAGTTATTCATGGGGAGTGTCAAGATCAGGATGTCAACTCTCAAAGGAAGAGGAAGTCATGGTTGTTGGGGCAGATATTCAGGGGGCTAGAGTGGTGGGATGGAGTAGGGGTTTTGGAAGACTGACAGATTTTGTTCTAAGCTGCTGTATCTAGTATTGCTTCCTGCTGTTATGGACAATTGGTGGCTGTTGGGTAGCTGACTAGTCTAGTGCTGTCAGGTCAGTTCCACACTTTCCTACGGCAGAGTTCAGCTCTTTGGGTTCAGACCTTTGACCTCTGAGCTCTGACCCCATGCCCAATGTGATAACAGGAATGGTTGCTGTGATAGTGCTGCTGTCAGCTTCCAAAGAGGCCAATAAGAAAGGGATTAGCCCACCATAAAATACTAGCCTCATCACTTGCTGTCTGCTTTCATATCATAAGCCACCTCAGCACCCTTCACTCTCACACATATAAACAATCTTACACTGTCCACTTTCATGGTCATACTCATATAAATATACAAACACACACAGTCACTCTCACACAGACACGCAATGGTATATCCACACACTTTTACACTTTTTAGGAGCACAACAGAAATGAGCATGCACATACATACACACACCATCACCTTTTCATTTCTGAAAAAAAAAAAACCTCCCCATCTGTTTCCTGGGCCTCTCTCCTTCCCCAAACCTAATTCATGCTGGGTGCAGGAGCCATTACTGTTGTTTTTGACTTCTGAAAAAGCCCTTTGATGTCACAGCAGGGCCTGCTGAATTTCATTTTGCACTGTGTGCCGGTTCAGTCTTTCAATTTTCTGCACTGCTGTTCTTTTTAAAATGTCTCTTAAGCATGACCACATAATGTCTCCCAGTGGATGGCATGGCGAAGGCCTAGCTGACCAGTGCAGAGGCTCACACTGTGCTCTTTGTTTTCTTTAAGTTACAGTAAAAGTGTCACTGCATCACTTTGGCATTCGGGCATCAAGCAGTGGCTTTTGTGCTCTCTAATTGGAGGCATTTTTCTTTCTGCTCTCCCAAAAGCATACAGTTAAGGCCAACATCCAAAACTGATGCAGTAAAAAGGGAAAATGAGAAGACCCCTTCCCCCTCATCAGGTTATAATCTCTTAAATGAGTCCAAACTTTCACTGGCTGTCAATAAATTATGAAGGGCAGTGAAAATTCTGAAATGGATGTTCACTTCAAAATGGAAAAAGCAGCATGTCCTTTTATCTAGGTAATTACTCTTTTTAATTTACTCACTTAGCCGACATCCCGATTCTTTGTGACTCAACTTTGGACATTTTATTTTGTCTGAAATTCAGTAAAACAGTTTAGGCTAAGAATCACATACACTATACACAGCAGATTGGAACCATCTCAAAGTCCTCATCTTAAAACTTTCTCCATTAGGCTGTCCTTTTTATTTGGGTTAAATGTAAGTAAGATAGAAGCTGTAATTACCTCCCATATATTTGGAGATGAATAAATGACAATTAATGAAACACTAAAGCTGAAAATATAAAACATGGTCGGACTTGTCGTTTCGCTTATAAGAAGAAAATTTACTCTCAGCAATTTGATTCACTTGATTCAGAGAATTAGGGTTGAATGTTTTCCTTTCATGCCATCAAGCTCTGGTTTGAAAGACAATTAGTCACAGAATGTACATGCTCTCTGAAAGACATCTAAATGTGCATATACTGTCCAATGCATTGCAATTAGATTACAGCAGTAATATATAATTCATGAATAAAACATGTAGTTCCACTTTTATAACCTTTTAGACTCCTTAAATATTCTGCAAAGGTCTCTATCTCCTCAAACCCCTTCAAATATGGTATAATTTGGAATGGCTGTATGGTAATAATTGGACAGGTAGTTCAACAGTATCAGAAAGCGGCCTGTCTCACAGACATAAAAGAGAAAATTCATATCCGCACTGAGTTAATGGCGAGTTAAAGCTATGAAGGATATAAAAGGGTTTTCACAGTCTGTCTGGAGAAGATGAAAAGCACACGCTCTCTCTCTCTCACCCCCTCTGTTACGTGCATACTCTGTATCTTCCTGGCGCAAGCCTTAAGCACAAAGTGCTCTGTGGAGATCATGCAGCCATTGGGAAAAGATGCAAGTTTGATTTGCAGTCCAGACCAGGCCCCATGGGATTTTGGGATGCTGGATGTCTGCCCCTCTTGCTTTTGTGAGGAGGAAATTAAGAGTTTTTTTTTTTTTTTTTTTAAATAAAGCTGGCTAAAAAGAATCCAGTCAGGGGATGCTATATGCACATAGAGCTCTGAGCGCTGGTGTCAGTGACATTTGGAGCTGTTGGAGGATTGGTAGATGTGAGTGCTGATGTCCTCACTGGTTATAACCTGAGCACAGTGTCTCTGGGCTGAAGAAGATTCATAATGGCAGCTGGTACTGTCATAGTTCAGTTTAGAAAGGGTTTATGTTTCAGAGAAATCATTCGGACACTGAATTTTCATGAACAGGACAGCAATTTTATAGCTATCATAGGGATACATTCCCTCAGTCAAAATATTGGCAACAGTTTGGACAAAAAAATGTTTTGCAGTTTTTTTAGCATTGGAAATTAAAACATTAGCCTCACCATGACCACATCACCCATATTGAACTTGTACTTGCCAAGCTTAATATTTAATCCTTGATTGCAGCTATTGTTTAAAATTCTGGTCGATGCCAAAATGTATTCTGTCTGCAAGTGCTTCCATACACCATTCATGGTAGCATTGGTGATACCATTTCAGGCTTTGCTGATACTATCAATGGTCCACTGTGCATTTTATGCTCTCTAAAAGTCTTGAATGTCTTTTTTATCTATGGGGCTGGTCTCAGAAAATGGATGTGCGATCAGAAACATTCTTAATGTGAAAATTCAGTTTCTTTGATTAAATGATTGAATGCTATGAGGTCTATATATAACCAATATAAATATGTAGCTATTGGGTTGGCAGAAGGGTTGGGGTATGATGAGTACAGTACAGGTCAGGACTCTTAACAGGTGGATTCAGAGCTGGGGCAGTGCTGCTGCAGCTGCATGTTGAGATCACTTCACTGTGTGCTGGCCTCACTAACTCTCGTAATTCACAGTCTATAGCCTGTCCCCTTAGCGAAGCCCAATAACCGTGTTATTGTCTCAGCTGCAGCCTCAGTCATCATTGTTTGGAGTTGCCATAGTCAACAGATGTGTAGTGGACTTTCTACCTAAAATATGAAGTGCCTTGCTTAAACTGCTAAATAATTTGGACCCACAGCATGGTAGATGTCATCATTTTGTTTGTGCTCTTAGTGGGAGATTTTTGGAATTAATTCAGTTTTTTTATTTCTATTAAAAAGGTATGTTTAAGATCAGCCGTGGTGGGGATCCTGTCATTTATACAAACAGGCCTACAGTTTTTAAGAGTGCCAAAACCTCTCCCTCTGACCCTCTCTCATTTGATCTTGACTTCAGTGTGACAGGAAACATGATTCTCAGTGATGCTCTGTATAAACACCATCCGCCTTTGTGAGACAGCAGCTGCTCCCCATCTCTGAGAGGGGGTAAAGAGTACGTCTTGCTGAGTTTGCTTGTAATTGCATCTTGCATCGCTTGCAGGCGTTGGTGTGAGGGGAGCCGTCTCTGCCGGCCTCAGGGGGGTTCAAGTTATTCCTGCCCCGGTGGTCCGAGCTAGAAGGTGCTGAGTGCTCCATTATTTCTCCAGGTGTCTGTCAGGGTACTCAAGCTATGGCACACACACTGAGTGAGATCCAATACCAAAATGGAGGAAAGCCTTAACACACGCACACACACACACACACACACACACACACACACACACACACACACACACACACACACACACACACACATACTCTGTCACCCACTCACTTATACGTTCCTCACTGTTTGCACACATGGCTTTAGAATTATGGTTCTATTCCATTTTTTTTTTACAGGGAAAAAGACCATATTATAACCATAACCTTATTGGCTAAAATCATCAGAAGAGGCTGGTGTGATTACTATGGTTTTTATAGTAAAGAGGTCCTGAATACACATTGACCAGACACTGCCATGCATGGTTTTACTAGTCTGCCTGTGAACTTTGCTGTCGTATTACAGTGTTATTGGGTATTTATAACACACTTATAGTCTTATAGCAGATGGCCATTGAATACTACAGAACTCCCATCAGAAAGCTCTGTTGTTAATGGTACTAGGACTTTTGCATGAAATGGTTTTGTGTTTTTCTGTCATTACATTTATCTCTATTTGTTTTTAGATTTAAGTCTGGCATTTTGTTTTTTCCACCTCTGCCTAGCTACATTTGGCCAGATTCAAACCCACACATACCAAGATCATCATATATTTGGCCACATTCAGGTATACCTGGTAGAGCTGGGAGAAAAAAATCAGACTTTTTAATTGCACAAAAGAGAGAGGCCCCACCAATCTGAACAATGAAAACACTGCTCAGCTCAGCAAATATCATTTCTGGGACCCGCATCAGTAATGTGAGAAGTGTGACAAGTGAAAATTGCCCAGGAATTTTTTTTTTTTCTGAGCACCAATAACCCCCCTATTGCTATGCCAGGGCAGCTGCTCTGGTCTGGATTATATGGCTCTCCCTTGGTAGGGGAATTTTCATGAACTCAGGAGAGATGGGAGAGGGTTGAACCCAGTGCCAGTTTCAGCAGAAAATTCATCAACAGCAACGTGTGGGCTGTCAGCTGGACTAATCCACAGCCAACAGTTGCAAAAATATGTCTAGTCACTGGATCAAGGGCCACTGGGCAGGATCACATGGTGGCTTATGGAAACCAGGGGCCACAGTCTAGCAGTTGTTAGACTACATCTGAATTAGGCCAGTGTGCATGTGTGCATAGTATATGCAATAGGTACACTATTTATTTTCTTTCAAATCAGTGTGGGAAAATGAGTGGATTTGCTGGGACTTCTCACTCTATTTCTCTGGTACAACAAGAGCATATTACATGGTAATGTATACTCACAAAGAATATTAAAAAAATACATGTGTAACCCTCTGATATTTGGACAGTAATTGTTTCTGCACCTCACATTTTACAGGCTTTTAGCCACCTTTGTTCATCCCATATTCAATTATTGCATTTGGTGTGGAAAAATCCCAAGATTAATTGTAACAGTGATCTCATGTGGAACAATTTGTGCATCTGCTGTGTTAGTCAATGCTATCTCCTCCTGGGTAATTTTGATGTAGAAAATTAACCTTAATAGCCGCTCTTAACCTCCACTGATCTGTTATTATAAATGGCTGAGAAATTCTTGTCAAACTGAATGTGAATATTGGTTGTGAACACTCCTCTCTCCACCATTGGCTGTGCTGGCAGATGTGTGCACGTATCTTTTACGTGTTGGGGAGCTGGTCTGTTTTATCAATCTGTCTCCCAGCTCTTGCTACGCCACTCGCGCGCTATGGCGCTGATTGGAGACCAGAGGCCATTTGACAAAACTCTCATCCCAGATTTCTATATAATCTGTACTTTATTGTTCAGATGGGATCAGAGTAACATTGTTTTCATTCCAGGGTCCAGGAACTGCTGTGATATTTTACAGTGAGCTGTTCTGTATGTGTGTGTGTGTGTGTGGTTGAGCTATGCTGTGCAGTCAGACGACTGAGTCGCTACCAATGGTGTTAGGCTATAGAATACAAGTTATGAAAATCATTGTATTGTTGAAGGTGTGTGTACGTGTGTGTAGGTGGGGTATCATGGAGCCTACTTTTTGGAGGGCACCAGCAGTGCCAAATTTTCTGTTGTTTGGTTGTTGTGACTTGGACAGAGGATCTTTTTGGGGTCAAAGGCCAGCAGCTGGGTGGAGAGAATGAGTGAGACTGCCAGAATGCAAGAATCAGCTGGAAATCGGGGGCACTGCAACAAATCTACTGTTACTATCTCTCCCCTCTTGTTACACTATATTGGCCAGCAATTAGCCTCATACGATATTTGAGAGGTCTGGCGAATGGAGGAGGTGAAGATAGACCCTCTGATTTGTTGGTCTGGCTCCTCTTGTCTTCCTGATATCAGCTTGCATGTCTTCCATCTTAAAATGCCCCTATCAGCTTTTTATCTTTGACTGGGGTCATTAAGTGTCCAAGAACAAAATGGTAGATAGCAAATGGCTAATATGCTAACATGTTTGTGTATTTTAACTAGATGAACAGGGTCTTAGCATGAGAAGGACGACACTGTCTCTCATTAAAATTAGTGTGGATGGCTTGCTTTCCCTGTATCATAAACATCCTCAGTGATGGTGTTTGGAGATGAGAGATTCCAGACCAACAGGAAGTTGAAATACAGGTCAGCTGTCCTGGCTGTGTGAGTGATGTCTTTTGGAACTATAGAACTTATCACAAGGGGATAAAAGACAAAAAACTCTCAAAAATGAGAAAATCAGAACTGATGCAATGAAAAAAATTGCTCTGAAAACAGCGGTCGGTAGGATGTGGAGTGCATTTCAATTTAGAGGTGACCTTGCCATCAGACATCATGAAATGTAAATGAAGTTAGTGGGCAAGAGGGAAATCACACGCTGGCATGTTGGTTGTTCTTTTGCACATTCTCAGTTCTTAAATGTGGGGATTATTGTAACTGTAGCCAGGGAGCAAAGCTAAGCCAACCTGTGCAATAAGCAATTCCTCACCCTCTCTGTCCCCCTCTCCCTCCCTGTCTTTCCTTTTCCCTTTTCATGTCTTACTGACTTTCTCTCCCCCCTTTATTTCAGGGCTCTGTTTTCTCAATTACCCAGGCCTGGTTTTGAGCATGGCGATTGAGTTTCACTGAGACACGGCTTGGTCTCCCAGGCATAGGATCTGTCGCCACGGCACACGCCATGCGGAATGGACAGATCTAGCTATGGGCGGTGACCACCAGGAATTTTAACGGTTAAAAAAAATTAGTAGCCATTAGGAGAAATTACCAGGGCTGCACACATGCCTTTGCTCACATGCTGTCCCAAACGGCATAGAGCAGACCAGCACATGGAGAGCAGATCATAAAAACTGGGCTGATGAAAGCTCCTGACTAAGAAAACATTGATGGAAAATTAACTGTGTTTAAAGAAAGGAGTACTATCAGCCTCTCAGTTGCTGGGTGATGGGGTGCAGTTCATTAAGGTTCCTCTGTGCAGTTTAGAGCAATGATTTATGTCTTACATGCAGCACACTCCAATTACCCACCCCCAACCCCCTACTCAAATCTGCACCTATCCCTTTACTTTATTTCCAGCACTTCTGAACTGAAGTCTAAACTGAAATAAGAGTATTGTCTTATATCACATTTTTTGTGCCCTCTCCACCAAAAAACAGAAACCAAATTTTCTACACACCTGCAGGAGAATCACTGACTACCATTGGAGCAGAGGCCCTTAGACGACAATGGAGACTCAGAGTGCAGAGAGAGAGAGGAGGTGATGGAGGATGAGCTGACTAGCCTCCCTAGGAAAGGTCAGGAAGTGGGTGGAGTCAGGAGAGTCACATCAAAGACATGGTACTGCAGTACTGCTGCTCAGCTGTGCTCATCACCACTGTTTCAGAAGACCCTGCGGATCGCACATCCCACAGACCACACTGCCTGGCAGCACATTTGAGTGTTTATAGCCAACAGTGTCCATTCCCTCCACAAAGAAAAGCACAGAGGGATCTAATATGTAGCTACATTTCAGATTGGAGACTTATCTTGTAGCAGAAGAGGCACATAAAAAACATTCATGAAATTCTCTCTCAAGCAAAAGGCAGATGCAGGCAGGGTCAATAAAACAAATGAAAAGGTGTGACACTAAGTGACATAAGACTGGAAACATGATTAAGGTCTCACAAGCTACACCAAAATGTACAGTTATGATCTTTAATCGTGGATGAATCACCATTGCTTGTTTCACTATGGGTACATAAAATGACAAAGCAGGACAAAAATCAATAAACAAAGGATAGTGGTGTTTAGGAATGCAGTGGGGAGCTGAGGAACAGTATGACAAAAGGGTTCAGTTCTTCAGTAGAGTAACCATTAATCTTTCAGTCATGAGCTTTATGAAATATGAAAACTGTTTTGACTGATAACTCATCTCAGTCTGGCGCTTGCCTTGCTATGGAGTTCATCCATCCATCCTCCTGATGGCTTTTGAAATGGGAGGTGAGACAAGTGGTGGAATATTGCAGACCTGACTGTATCTGTATCCTAACTCAGCCCCCAGCTAGAGCTCTCTCAGTGTCCTGTTTCAGGCAAGCATGTTAATATTTAATTACACTCACTAAGCCTGTGTTAAAACATTCAGGAGGCCATTAATTGTGTGACGGATCGTCGATGGCACTTGAGAAGCATGTTTTTGTGTCCCTGTGTCATTTTGTCTGTCACACAGTGTGTTATGGAATAGTTTATCTCTGAGTGATTAGAACAGGAAGTTCAAAGGGATATTACATTACATATGTGCATGGCCGATGCCCTGATCCACAGTGAATTATGATGCATACAGCTGTGCACCCTCTGTAACCGCACAGCTGGGGTTTTCTGACTTGGAAAGCTATCCTCCTGGGATCCAGGCCTACCACCTTCAGATCCTGACAAATGTGTGCTATCCAGTGCCCTGCATGTCTCCCAAGATGTGATATTTCAAAACTGAGTTGTTATCGTTAGGTATGTCAAAATATTTATGCATCTGTAAACAGTTACCCACAGATAGATTGATGCACAATCTTCATGTCCACAGTTGTTTTTTGTCAGTGGTTTAGGCTGGAGACCACGTACTCTGCCCGGCTCCCCTGGCCCACATCCCGGCAGATCTCTCTGTCTCATCTTGCCTCTCTCTTTAAAATCGTGTTGTGTCTCTTTCAACATCTCAGAGGAGACCAAAGCTCAGCCTGATAACTCGCTGTCTCTCATGTCTCCCTGCCCTGTGAGTAAGATTCCACAGTAATGTAAAGAACAGAGGACAACTGCAAATAGAGAGAAAAAGGACATGCCTTACTGTGTGGAAATGCTCACATTTCCTTTTTATTGATTTACCCATTTTTCCACCTCTACTTTTGTCATGGGAGAGCACAAACACACAATCTAACCCAAAAGATCCTCTGTCTTTGTTCTGTCATGAGCTGTATGAAAACACTTAATGTGCAGCTTTATACTGATCATGGTTTGATTGACTAGTTGTGGCAATGGGTTGGGCTTGGTGTGACTGGAAAGTGATGAGATATGATTGCCCCCAACTACTGACTGCTCTGTTATGGTGCCTGTCACAGTTGGCAGTACCACTGTCTGGATTCAATACAAGATCATGGGGCTAATCCTTTTTTACATTTATAAGTTAACAATTAGTAAAACCCATGTCATTTTTAAAACAAATGAATACTGAGGGTGTCATCAAAGGCATCTTGAAATGGCTAATCCACATAATCTTCAATGCTGTCCCACTGTCCCACTGGGACATGCTCATTTTTAATCAGTATCATTTTCAATAGCTGTATGTCTGTTAGAATATAGGTTTTAAGTGACATTCAGTTGTTTCAACATGTGCTAATGGATTTGGAGTTACTTGTCTCTGACTCAATGCGCTTATTTTAAGTGCAATACCAAGGTTGTTTGAGATCACATTTAAATCATGGGTAGCAGAGTTCAAATACATGATCCCCTGCCACTGAGGCTGATGTAACACTCTGGAGTTTAAAAAAGAGTGTGATTAATTCCATTAGCTGGGGACCTTTGGTCTTTAGCACGATGAGCTAATTGCATCTAACAGTGTACATTTTGACCACTGTGGGCCTATCTTCAAGGAGGGCTGTGTCCACATAGTTTTAGCACCTCTCACAGTGCATAAGGTGGGAGCTTTAATGTTCTGAGTGGCATGAGGGAGGAGTCTATAGAAAGGTGTGGCTTCACCAAAGTGCCAGGATTGCCTCACATTCCAAGGAGCTGAACAGCATGCTCTGGAAACCATTAGCCAGCATTAGCTCAAATCAAAGGCCCGTTATCTACACACGATATTCATGCAAGATCACTACAAATGACTGCACTGTGGACTTCCAGCTGCGATGTTGAAATGAATTAGATACATTTAAAGCAAGCGCTGCTGCTTGGAGAACAATTTCTCTTAGCTTTCAAATGAATGAGCCAAATGAGCTGATTGTCAAAAAAGTACTAAAGGCAGATTTCCTTTGTAATCCGGGCAGGAACTGCTGAAGGTAATTTAATTGTTCCGTAAAAACTGAACATTTTTATAACACCACAACATACTGTGTACTTCTTTGGTGAAATATGAATAAGTATATGTGATTTTAGGAAAGGGGAGAGTAAAAATAAACTGAATATTTTTGAATACTGAACCTGAAATCTGCTTATGATTAATTCTAATGTAGCTTGTCAAACAACCTGAAACATAATCACATTACTTTAGGGAGTTTCTTGATCCAAATTGCATATAATTGCTTTATATCAGATTTGCAAACAATCTCTTTGATCATAAAATGGCAGAAGTATTACTTATGTGTAGGTCATTTTCAATCAAATGAGGTCATTTCAGAGCAATACACTGCAAAAGATGCTGCCACAGTTTGCAGCCAACAGGTACGAATGCATTGTGGGGAAAAAAGATTATGTAATGTGATTGCAACCAATCACAACAAAATTATAATAATTTTATGGTTTAGTTGATATGTTAATGTATAACTAATTAAAAAAACAAATGTCTTGAACAGAAATCTATGATTTGCCAGTCCCACCTCTGTCCGTGCTCCTACAATTCAAAATCAAGGGTGGTCTCTGTTTGAAAGCTTTTGTTTCTACAATAACTACCAGCACCTCAATTTAAAAACTTTGGGTTTGGGATGTGTTTGTTCCTATATATGCACATTAAGGCCTATTCACACACACACACACACACACACACACACACACACACACACACACACACACACACACACACACACACACACACACACACACACACACATTTACATACATGGAACATGTACTTGCACACTTAACTCTCTGAAAACACAGGTGGCTCTGTCTAGACAGCTGAAAATCAAACACTCAAAGACCAGTTGTTTACCATATGCCCTAATTATTGAATCTATGTTCTGTGGGTGAACATGCAAAATTTGCTCTGTAAATCAAATATGCGACACAAATTAGCTTGTTACTGTGGCAGCACCACAGTGTTCTTCATTCAGAACAATCTCACAAAATCTGGTTCACAAAACCAAAACACCTTCCTTCACTTGCTGAAAACTCCTGCTCTACAACTTGATGAAATTATTAAGCTATTGAAGGTATGTATGAAAATATATACATTTTTCAGAACAGCATGGATTGGCATACACACAAACAAGTCTTGAACTACGGGCACAGCATGAATAGCTGTAATGTTCCAGTAAAAGTGCAGAAAAAAATCCATGCCAGGCTTAGTGTAAATAAGGGTCACCCTCAGCCCCCCACCCTTCCCCAGGGCATTACAAACCCCCCACACTTTGGTGGGTTGCGAAATTTGATAAGCCCCAAGGCAGTGCTCAAAAGTGTGAAAAATATGTGTAACGGAACGGAAAATAGAATTATTTCGTACAGCTAACTGTGGCCAGGCCTGAACCTCCTTATGCGTATAACGAGGGATAAATGCCTCTTTGAGGTTTAAAAAGCTTAATTGAATTTCGAAGTGTGAAATGTGCTGCATGCTCTCCATCAGTTTACCACCCTGACAGATCCCAGCATTTTTTGGGCTCAGCTCCAGGTGCAGTAACCTCTGGAGTCTCCCTGGGGAAGGCGATACCTTTGGCTGCATCCCCACTGTGTACCTACACTTTGTTTATTCATCCTTGCCAGATTTAAAAAATTACAATTTTGATAAATTACTATGAATATTGCATTCCTTACATTTACTGTTGTGAATGTGCCCTTTTACCTTAAGGAGGCAGGTTACAGTTTTAAGAATAAATCTTATGTCATTCGTGGGAAAATGAATTGCATACACCAGTAAAAAATGTAAGGAAAATTATCAGAAGTTTTTTTTTTATCACTGACACTGAGTTCTCTCACTGAACTGTTTCTGGATGTTTGTGCCAAAGGAAAAACAATTGAGGAAACATGTTATATTATAAGATAATAAAACCCCCAGGTTTGGTTATTAAAAATAGATCATAACAAGATATGTGAGTGGCAGTAATGTCTATGAAGGATGTTTAGGACTGCCACAAAAGAAATCAGGACTTTGCATTCCTGCTTTGGCTAGTATCAGTGTTGGCTGTGCATCCGTTTTTGTAGCCTTAACAATGGAGAGCACTTCCTGGTTTATCACAAGACTTCCTCAGAAGCATGTTAGCAAGGTTTCACTGGGCGCAGTCCATACGTCCCACACTTATCGACAATTCCAAGCATTCATAAGCCATGTATTGTACCAACCCAGAAGCTGCCCATTTCACCTTTTACAAGTCAATTACAGTGAATGGAAAAAAAACACTTTCCACCAGTTGTGGGAATTTTTACAGTAGATTAATGAAATGTTATTACTCTTTTTAATGCTCTAATAGGAACAATGTGCATCTGTAGCTGTTGTTAGTAACGTAAGGGCAGAGAGGGACACACATTTGCAATTCATGTGTTGAGTTTGTTGTCTCAGAGTGATGCCAATATGACACACATACAGCCACATTTGCACAGGCAGACACAATCGCATAGGACATACATGTAAATGCAATCATTTAACAAACAAATGTTCAAATACATATTTATGGATGAGGTGCAGATATGTTACTTGTGTTTAAATGTAGAAATAGTCCACACATGTTAAGTATTTGGAGATTGTGTGGCTTATGTCTGTGTTCACAGTCTATGCACGTTTGAGACAGAAAGAAGGCAGTAAAATGACCATATTAGCAGACACACGTGATAGGGCACAAGGTCGTTTGCCTTCTCCAGAGAACATTGAGTGATCCATCACAGTGCAGAAACCCATCACTTGCTTTGTACGATGGAGGGTCAGCAAGCTGAACAAGAGCTCAAAGAGAAATTAGCTCCTCCCTCCCTCCTCCACCCCCACTCTCTCTCTCTTTCTCTCTCGCTCTCTCTCTCTCTCTCTCTCTCTCTCAGAAAAAAGCAGCTAAGGTGGTTAGCCTGCTGCAAGTTCAGGGTGTGTCTTTCGAGGTTGTGGAGAGAAATGTGTGTGTGTGTGTGTGTGTGTGTGTGTGTGTGTGTGTGTGTGTGCACATGAGTGTGCATCAGTGACATTTGACAGAAAGAGGGAGGGGACTGGAAGGCAGATAAGGGGAATATTGAGAAATTAACATAGGAGGACATTTCTCTCAGCTTTTTGGAAATCACATTCTGAATCCATTCACATTGTACTGGCAGAAGACCATGGCCAAGCCCATACGATGCTTGAGGCCAAACCTTTGCTTGTAATACTGCTGCACCTGGTGCCGATTTCCACACTATTGACTTTTTAAAGGCCTCGTATCTCACGGCCCCTCTGCAGGATATGCCATCTTACCTCTAACTTTCGGCTTCACTTCCATGTGTCCATGATGGATGCTCCATAGCAAGGAGCACCCATAAAAAAGCCCATTAATCTTCCTGCTTTGGAATACACCACACAGACACAAGACTGTGACGACCCTGTTACCCTGTTATTCACATTAGGGATCCTCTTCAGCCCCACTCCTCTCAGCAGACCTCTTCTTTTAATGTTGTTTACATGGTAATGTGATCCTTTAGAAAAAGCGTTCTAATCTTTGTACCTTCAGGGCATGTTGAAGAGTTACTTGAACCTTTTGCATTTTTGATAAGCTGAAGGTCAGGAAGAGTATGTGGAAGGTAGTGGAAGGTAATACTTCTCCAGACATGGGCTTTTAAGAGACACTCTTTTAGGCTTTACTATTCTCTTTTTCGTCTGGTTCAGAGGGTTGTAACTGTTTGGACCCTTCCTAATAGATCAGGGACAGAGGTCATAATTAAACTGGACAACTGCACATCATCTGGTAATGGCTGTACTGCGTAATTGACATACATGGCCCCAACACAGCTTCTCCAGCAACTCCCATCTGTCAATACCTCTCATCATACTGGAAAAGAAGACTCCAAAATCTTTTATAATATATTAGCTCATTGCAGATGGTGTCGGATGTTGTATCTTAGCATGATTCACAGGAAACCCAATTCTCCATCCCTCGTTTGACATTGCAGTTATTTGAGTTAACTAAGCATTAGAAGAACCCATCAACTGTCATTTGGAAACATCTTCCACATATGAAATTACAGTTCTGCTTTTATATACTGAGTCCATAACTGTGGTGCCTATACTACTATGGTAGGGTATTTAGGGGATATGAGAACAGAAAAGCACAAATGTGACTTATTTGCTCATAATCTATAGGGAATCTTTCACCATATTAAGTTTAGTTTTGAAGGATACCAGGGATTTTACAAATCCTGGCAGGTTTATTTTCTTTAGTTAAATTATCATATAAAAATGAGGGTAAGGATTTATACAGAATGTTTAGATTTTGATAAGACTCTGAGAGCAAAAATCAACATTGTGAACCACAGCATTGTGGTAGCTTGGACTTGATTTTTTTAATCTTGTTCCGTATCATTACTGGAAAGAAGTCATAGGGTTCAGATGAAATGTAGCAGAATAGGGAAATGCCTGGTCATTATTACCATGGGTAAACAAATAAAAAGGGTGTAAACTGTACTAAATGAATCTCCTCTGTGGAGAACTCAGCATTTCTATGCTGAAACGCTGACTGCTGCTGAAACAGGACACTGTGTGGAACTGCAGGTTAAGCTTGAATCCATAAACTGGATATGTGTTTGTGAAAGCCAGATTACCTCTGTATTGCCATAGGTATTTTTTGCTAATGCTGTTCTGCAGCCTGCTGCCTGTTTCAGACAGCAAGGCTGTGATGCTACTATGGGCCTTTATTTCCTTTGGAATGTCATACATGATCCTCGCGAATCACTGCTTTGTCGATTTGTCTTTCCTTGGTGCAGCATTGTATTGTGGGAAACCTGCAGTGTGAGCCACTGGCAGAAGGGTCTGAAATCACACTCTGGCCATCAAAGCCTCATGATGCATGTGTGGTTACAGTACAATATGTGGCTGTCTGAACTTCAGTATATTGAGCTGTTTTTCTACTTTTTCATGCATACATTTTCTGTATACCATGTCATTCAGTGGCATCAAATATCTGATGCATTGTGGATTTGATTCTAAAGCTGACTAAGCTGTGCCACAGTTTAAGATTTAGACATACTTGAGAGCTTAATTTTGTGTGTGTGTGTGTGTGTATGTGCGTGTATGTAAATATGTGCACTAGTCAGTACCATTCTGATAACTGTAGTTTAACACTGCTATTCGAGTTACTGGAATGTCTCAGCTAACATTCCTGTCGCTATTAAATTCCATCAGCACTAAGAAATAAAGAAAAGCTTTCTTTGGATTAGGTAGAAAGCCATCTTATGTCTAGAAAAGCCAGAAAGTATTTGGCAGAATGAAAATATACAGTATAATGTATGATTTGTGCAGTTGCCTAAACATTCCATTCAGTTGTAGAAAAATTATGTGCAAAGCTGGGCAAACTGAGGCAACATGGTTCTGTGTGCTCTGAAGGTAAACAGATATTGCTGAATGAAGCAAACAGTAATGGTACTAAACAGCCAATTTGCCATCATGTTTGATTTCCAATGCAGTCCTTTCACATTCAGCTCCAGGAAGCACTTTTTTGACATAGCTGTCACTACGCACTGTCGATGTTTATTTCGGAATCTGTGACTTTCTGAGGAAAATTACGTCAGCTCGATCACACTTGGCCCCCCATGTGCAGGAGAACAGGCCAGTAACTAGCTGACAGGCAGTTTAATGAGCCGGTGGGGACTTAAGTGTTTAGTGTGCAAATTTGCAGGGGCATGTTGTTTCTTCATCCAGCGTGTTATTTAAATGACTTCTTCTTTAGCCCTGGGTCCCCAGAAACAGTTTAGGAACCTCCTTGCCTCCCTTGCTTTCACCAGTATTTACAATGAACTCATCAGTCAGCAAGATTTTGTGAACTTAGGTTCTGCTCTTTGAAAAGTAATCCAGTCAGTCTGTCTGATGGAGGGTGACACGGGGTCAGAAGTCTTAGCACTTTATGTATTTTTTTGCTGAAGCCGTAAAATACTTGCTGTAATATCAGTCTGCTAAGAGAAGGGATCGTTTTCCCTACTGTGAAATAGGAAACCTTACTGTAGAATGAGTCTGGATAACATCACTTTCCTCCATGAATATATCATGACAACACAAAAATCCGCCCTTGCAACAAGCTTCTGTCGTGCCATCTTTGCTGTGGAAGCCACATGGGAACCCAGGAACAAAGCGCAGTGTCAGCACTGCAGCAAAATGGTGATGTCAGAAATCAATGGGTCCCCCCATCCGCTGCATACACACATATGTGAGACATCTACAAATGTACCATTCTTCCTTATTCTTCACATCTCTCTTCTAATTGTTAAATGCTGAGCTGAGGTGAACATGACACTGGAAGGACGTGCTGGGTAAGCTGGAGTCCTGGTACCTGGGAGTTGAGGTTGTGGGTGTGTGCCAAAAAACAGAAAAAAATATTGTGATAGCATCTTTTTGAGGTCAGAGGGGAGAATCGGTCCTGTATTTTACATTATTGATTAGCAGGGAAGAAGGCCGGCTCCTCGCTTTGACTCTGCTGTAGGCCAAGGCCTACAGTTTGACAGTTCGGGGCATTTCAGAGGCCAGCTTTTGGGGCATAGAGAAGTTGGGGGTTCAGTTTTTAGCTTTGGGAAATGGTGGTCAACTGAATAAAATAAAGAAAGGCCTTATTTTCAACTTTCAAAGGGAGAGGTATGGAATAAACATTGAAACTCAAATCACGTGAAAAATCTCATAGAAAGGAATGTTGTGATCTCCAGCTGTAAAAAAATGCACAGTGTGGCTTAACAGGCTTTTTTGATCCGGAAATGCCTGAAGAGGTACCAGCGGGCAGGGCAAGAGTTCTGTGACTCGGCTGAGGCTGGTGATAACACATCTCACTCGGACCCCTGTGAACGTTGTGGTAAAGCTGTGAGGCAGGCTCCCCATCTCTCCTTTCTGTCCCATTCTCTCTCCTCTTCTTTCACTCATGCTCACAGTGGAATGAAGAATCATGCCTTCTGCTCACCGCAAGATAACTTGATCTGGCTCCAGTTCAACAAACCCCAATGGCAGAGAGAAGCCAGAATCATGGTTTTGGATGCTAAGAATTGGCCTTCGTCGTCTGGGAATGTAGGAACTTTGAAAATAAGAAAGTCAAAAAGTAAAAGCAAAAAAGCAAGAACCAGTGTAGGTTATGAAATATTTGACTATATAAGTAATCATTAACATATCTTATATTAAATTAAAATATTTCATCACAATAAGGATGAATAAATTGCTCTCAACATTTTGTTATTTTGCTGATGGGACATACATAATTGTATACACTGCAGTCTTTACATTGTCTCTCTGGACAGTGAAAAAAAATACAATACTAATATAAACAATTTCGTATTAGAACTTGACATGGGAAGCTTAATGTAGTCGAGCTAAGCGCTTGTAAAGCTGAAGGTAACATAACTTTCAACATTCATGTTGTAGCAGTTGGTCTTTACAAGCCCTTTGCCCCTCACACTGGCAGGAGTCAGAAGATGATTGGTGATATTACCCCATATCACACTGGGTGAGTCCTCACTGAGGGCTTAAGGTCTTGTTAAGTGATAATACTGGAATGCAGCTAGTCATCCTTACAAAGCAGATATTACTATGATTGGTATGTCCAATCTGACACTTTCCATTGGTGTTTTGTTTTGTCAAAAAGCAAAGCCAGGTGGCAGGTTGATAAGTGAAAAAGCAGAAGTTCTTTCTGGCCTCTCAGCTCTGCCAGTTGGGCACATTAAGGGCCTGTTCATCAGTGTAGTCCAAGTCATAAAGTTTCACACCTGGAGGTCTCCTCTGGTCTCCCCCAACCCTGCCTCTGAAATCAAATCCACTTGAGGAAACTTTGATCTTCTTTAGCTCTCTCTGTAGCTCTTTCCCCCCAGTCTCCATCCGTCTGTTGTGTCATGTGACAAACCCAGTCTTTAACTCATTGAATCAGCTTAAGCTTTTGCTGAAGTTTCTTGAGATCCCATGATTGGTGGCTAATCCCAAGGCACTCAGAAGAGACACTGTGCTTGAGCTTTGCATAATTGTATTATTTTTCCATTTTTGTTAATTGTTTTATATTGTTAGTCTTGAGAGTTCTTTGATCCTATCCCGAAGGAGAAGCATAAATGACAGGCACCCTCCTTCCGTCACACATCTGTCTGCCCTAATAAAGAGCAAGCTCTCATACATGTGTCTCGTGTCGGGAATCAGATGAGATAGGTTTTAATGAGCAATGCCTTAGAAACTTTGGCAGACCATATGCAAGGATGTACAGCCACAGACACTGATACACCCAGCCATACACTGTAATGTCCCAGCAGGGGCTGCTTACCAAAAGATATTAATTCTGTTATAGGCCAGTTTGATGCAGCTTAGTGTTATTACAGGTGGAGACCAGCACAGCAGCATTAAAGAAGTACCACACTGACTCCTTGTCCTTGTCTGGATCCTCCATTTGGAAATTTAGGTTTTTCCCTTTCTCTTTGTCTGAAGAGGAAAAGACAGCACCGTGTGGCTGAATGAGTCCCTTGGGGCTTGAGTCCCTGAGGAAATGTGGGGAAGGGGATTGTGGGATTGCATTTTTTTGTCATTAAATTTTTTCCGCTGTTCTTTGACCGACCTTTCTTTCCCTGGTGTGGCAGCAGGCAGTTTATACTCTTGCTTATCAAACAGCTCAGCCCTGAGTTATCTATTCACATTCACATTTACTGAACAGATGACATAACATCATTGGGATAACTTTAAGTACAGCAAGAAATGGTGCAACTAAATGACTCTTAAATTGGTCATAATTTTCTAATTCATTCTAACTTTATCACATAGATTTTCTTTTTTTGGTGATAATCTTGGTTAAATAATGAAAATTACAAAAGGAGATAAATAAAATCTGACATCTACGACCTATGGAGCACAATGGTGTAATTAATCAGGGGACAGGGGTCTGAGAAATGCTTTTGTCAGAGAAACATCCACAGAAAAAGTGTGAAATAAAGCCCCTTCACTTAATCAAGGTCAGGATGATGTCATGAGCCTCATCTGTTTCTCCCACAACACCAACTTTATAGACGTTTTCCAGCTGTGGGTGAGAAACGTTTTATTTTTTTTTCAAAGAATGACTCACACCCCATGTGGGGGAGAGGGTTTTATTTTGCTTATTTACACAGAGCACCTCAAATTTTGACATACACCAAGACTTTTTGTATTTCTTTTTCTAATCACAGTTAGCATTGAAGACATGGCAGGCATACAACCTATTGCAGTCTTTATCATTCAGTTTTTCTGTAAATCTGTATTTTTGGTGTAAATGATGAACCTGTAGCATGAGGACATAAAGTTGATTTGGAGTATCTGTCCACACATCTGCAGGTGAGCAGGATTAATGCACCTCCTGGCCCCACTCCCCCAACTCCTTCTCCCCCTCCTCTCCCTTCTCCTCCTACAGTCACAGTCTCCAAGTTGTCTGACCTCGGTGTTATCTGGCACTCGACGACTCTGTTTTCCTTGGCCATTCTTGCAGTCTTAGGTAGCCAAGAATACTGAGCTAGCAGGGGAACTGAGTGAGTGCTGCTGAGCTTGTTTGTCTGTGTGTGTGTTCTTGTGTGTGTGTGTGTGTATATTCTGTATGGCTTCTTTCCACTGGTGAGTGACTTAATTACCCAGCATGCTAGGAGTTTAAACAGCTGAACGTCCTACTTTGATCCTGTCAAGGTTCATGCCTGCCTGGGCCATCCTGCCTGGCTGCTGTGCTGACCTTTTGACCTTCACAATGAAATCTCTGTATGGCTGCCGCCACTGTCAGGACCCCAAGGCAGGAATGGGGTCTCCAGCGGTCATATCCTGGACGGAAGAATCACTCTGACAGTTTTACTGTAGGATAGATTGTGCAGAAGTCTTTAGAGGGCAGCTTCCAAATCACAAACTTTCTGGGTGCTTTTGATGTAACAGGTGCTTAGCTAATTAAAAATGATCTCCCCATTCCCCAGCTATCCCCATCTCTGGGAAATTAATTGTAAATTTATACTAGGGCAATTAATACAATTCTGTTAATCAATATTTCAGTCATTGTGATTCAATCAATCAATCAATCAATCAATCCAGAGCACAATAAAAGTTGAGGATTTACATGCAATTAAGTAAAATGTCATTGTTATTGATGTCATTCTGTCATTGAAATCAATATTCATATTCCATGTTCATATGTCAGATTATTTCTTGTGACAGGCTACACCCTCACAATGTGAGTAGAATGGGAGTGGTGAAAAGGGGTCGTATTATTGCATTTGTGTTTAGGGGGTGTTTTGTACCACTATGCTCCTATCTCAATCCACACGATTACAGTTGTACTGTTATAAGTTATTGCTCTCTTCAAATTGAAATGCATGCAAGGCTTCCCAAGGTTAGTTCATCATTGTGGTTCAATAAGCCTGAGCATCGTTAAACTGAAATTGTTATTCACTTGGTGGAGGTCAGAGATGGCTTTCTGTCTCTTTCTTTCTGGTTAATGTTTATGACAGATTGAAATTTATGGCTTGGCAGTAAACAGGTCCATAATTAGAGAGGAAAGATGGAGAAAGTGTGACAGGGCACTGTGGCCTTTCAAGAATGAGAGAAAGAGAGAGGAAAAAGAAGGGACTGTGGTCAGAATATCATGCTCAGAGAAGCAATGCACCTGGGTAGTCCTCATCTCCGACCTCCACAATTCCCTGCTCTCCCCATAACTCACTCTGAGGTAGGGAGATTTGGATAAATAATTACACTCTCGTCCTCCATCTTCCTCCATCTCTTGGACCCCCCCCCAAAGTTCGGCAGGTGAGAATGTAACCTTCAGGAGTAAAGTGCAAACCCATAACTCTTTGTCAGTTTGTCAGTTGTTTTGACACATCTCTCCATCCTTGGTTAGTCCCTCTGCAGCAGTCAGAGCCTCATTTCTGTCTGGGAGCTGTAGAGCCCATTTGGCACAGAGAGATGGGGGTGGTACCCAAGATCCTAGGAGTTAACCCTTCATTCCCCATCCCTTAATGTTTAACTTAGATGTCCATGCAGTAGTAGATAATTAGAAATAATTACCTCAGATGTATTACTTGTGGGCCCATAAAATTAGTCATAAACAATACAAAGGAGATTTTTTTCTGAAAGGTAAAACAAAGGTTAATTTAATGTTTTTCATTTTGTGGCAACTTAATTCCTTTTCTTGTGAGATAAAGTGCCACATTTGACCTTGAAAGACCTGACTAGAGTGACATTTAAAGGGTTTATTTATGGAAATTTATTGTGAGTTTTGTCTTGGAAAGGTGCTCGAGTCTTATTTTTACAATCTGTCCCTCATGTTCATGCTGGCTTAATTAAGTCTGGCCTCCATTAGTCAGATTGGAGGAGCCACAAGTCAGAGCTGTGCTGACCCCATAGCATGTCCTTTGGGAGCAATAAGTGTATTGAACTTAATTTGAAGTGTGTGTGCGGGCGTATGTGTGTGTATATGTGTGTATTTGTATGTAGCATTAGGTGCGTTTGTGCGTGTGTTTGTGTATGGTTGTGATACAAGCAACTATTCTATTCCGTTACTCAACCTGTGCCAAAAAGTATGTTCTGTGTAATTATTTTTGCAAGATCCATCTCTCTGCCTTTTTCTCTCTCTGTCTCTTTCTTTCACTTTCTTTGTCTGTCTATCTGCTGTCTCAGAATTCGATTGGTCCCCCCTTACTGAAACCATATCTATCCATGTATACAACCTGTAGTTCTCTCTCTGTCATTAGTATTTTTCATCATTATTGTTTCCATGTTGAACAAGGAGGCTGGCGGAGAGGCCCCTCACTTTGTGATCTTTAAAGTGACAGCCGTACATATAGCTTCAAACGAGACTTGGGAGGGTTGGGTGGAATGGGGCCGGCATGGGGCCACCCGGGTCACAGCGTGCTTTTTGAGTCCGTCAGCAGAATGGGACCCGATGGTTGGAGTCACGGGACAGCCCACTTCCCAGATCTAACAACTCCCTGAGTACTTCCAAGACTTCACATTAATGCTTGCTGCAACACAGACAGCCATGGACAGATAACCAGCCAGTGAACTCAGGGGTGGAGATGAAATGGTCACCTGACTGAGGGAAAGCACTCCACTCTCTCCACTCACCCCCTCTGCCCCTCTGTTAGGCTTCAAATGGACAATTAGCAACAGACACCAGCAATCTCCAGTGAAGGGCAAAGTGTGTAATTTTATGGTGCCGATGTTTTTATTGTGCCTGGCTTAGTTTGTGCAAGAAAAAAGTGATGCTGTTTCTCTTAATGCAGTTATGGGAATAAAAGTTAGAAAATTCGACTTCTTGCTCACCCCGAGCCTTGGCCCACCTATCAGTACTGATAAGAGTTATGAGCGATTAGTGTTGGAAGATAGGGAAAGCCGTGTAGGTTGACCCACTCATCCTTCTGTTTTTTTAAAGAATGTACGTAATTGGTTTCAGCCGTGCTCAAAGATGTAAGAGAGTTAGGAGATTTTTTTGGAAATGTTTCCTCCATTCTTGCTTTATCAATCTCGCATACACACTCGACTCTCCAAACTGGCTACGTGCACCAGCCAGCCAATGACAAATAGATGACTCCTTAAAAGTACTGCCGGTTTTATAAGTGTCCCCCTTAAAGTTAGTGCCCAAGTTACTGAAGCAAAGGATGAAGTATTTATTGTAAAGGATATAGGATTTGCCTTCAACTATTACCATATGAAAATACAGCTTAAGCGTTTTGGCTTAATATTCGATGAAAACTTTCCATGGTGCGGTGGCCCATATTTAATGATGGAGTTACTTCATGCGGGCTGTTTGAAGATAATGTGTAGTACACTGAGGCATTTTACACGCTACCTCAGGATAAGTCCATAATTACAGTGCAAAAACTTCAACCTAAACTTATACCAAAACCTTTTTCACTCTCATGAAATCACATTAAACAGATCTATGACAGGAAAAGTCAGTTTTTCTCAACACCACCTCAACATGTTAGTCTGAATTTTGTTTTTGTGTAGAGTCATGCACCTTTCAAATACTGTGTAATAAGATATTTTCCACTTTTGGTGTTTATTCATCTCTTGCCTTCCTTTAATAGAGGAACTTTAATGGGCTTCACAAGCCCACACCACCTAGATCACATGTTGATGTACACGAATGGAGTACATGCGAGAAAACATGTACTGACAACTGAAGGATATTAACTGGCCACAGATTTCACACACACACACACACACACACACACACACACACACACACACACACACACACACACACACACACACACACAGTTTCACTGATCTGCAGAGATGACTCACACACAGGTAGTGTTAGACTTGTAAAGAGGCGGAAAACAGGAGGGTCAGTGGTCAGGGGTGGGCGGCTGGCCTTTGACCTTTGGTGTTCAATGATTGGCAGGTCTTCCGCTTGATCTGATCAGTGCTGCATAGTTCCTCTCAGGAAGGGGAAGGTGCCATAATAATTAAATGATGAGAGAGAGAAGGTTGCTCATGCAGCTGTTTTGTGCCATATAAGGCAAATATGGCACCCCCACCTGATGGCTAGTAGTACTGCATCATGTGCACATAGAATTCTTCCTGGATGTGTGTATTCATTATATTTCAGCTTTGGCATCTTGTTTTCTTTTCAAGCATATCAGCCATGCCTTCTCAAATTAAGACAAAACACATGAGCCATGGTAAAACTTCACTGTTTCCAATTTGTCCTTGCAAAATAAGAAACAATTTATTTTGAATACATCTTCAAAGACATGATAAGAGAGCATTTAAATTTGGTAAGAAAATTCTTGTTGTAAGTACTCTGAGCCTATCCTAGAACCACCTGTAAATTTACAAGCACCAGTTTAATTTTCTACAGCAGAGGCAAAGGTAATTAAACAGCAATAGATGACCTTGGAATTTTCCCTGAAGTCTTGTTTTTAATTAAGCATGAAAGTTGATGCTTTATATCCTGATACTAAAAGAGTGGCTGTCATGTCCAAGAAACTATGAGAATCCAACATGGAGCCATCATGCTGTACAAAGTGAGAAAGAGAGTCAGCAGAAAGAAAAAAACAATTTGGAGAAAGGGAAAAAAACATGTTGTTTTAGGATCTGATTTATAAACTGCTGGACTGGCTGTACTTTTTATCATTTGGGCACTTCCCTGTATCCATGAAGCTCATGGAGATGGCTGTGCCTCTCTCGGCCCAGGACAGGTGATAAATATCCAGCCAAATTCCAGGTCCTCCCATCTCTGAGGCTCACCCCTTTTCCTGCTTGTGTTACTTTTCCTCTAACCCCGAGTCTGAACTGTCTATGTCATCATTCCTCTGGGGCAGCTTGGATTTCATGAAGACCTTTGGGGTGAAAAAACTCAAGGCTATGGTTCACATTCTGTGTTGCTGTATTGTTTATGAGCTGTATTGGATTTAAGCTTCCTGTGTGCCTTATTGCTGATAAACTCTCTAGTATGGGTATGTGTTCAGTATAATCAGATTTGTGAGTATGGGGCCCTTTGCCAATATGTGGGATGTGTTCTAGAGACCCCCACAAATAATCAAATAATCAACTGTACAAATACTTGAAACTTGCACACAGACAGGGGAATGACCATATTTTAGTATGTTGAGCAATAACATGGAGTCAATATGTATATTTCTGTAATAGTGAGCCAGGAATTGGGATTGCTGATTGACAGAAATATACAAAACCATAAATCACAAAGATTGAAAATGGTCAGGGTGCCTTGTTCTTTTGATGCCCCCTCAGTTCAAATAATCACTACCTGACTTTGTTTCCCTTGATATGCATTTGCATTTTAAATGTATTTTTTGGATACAAGAAATTTTGAATATTATACAGTTCTGTGTGTTACATCTTTAGATGACAATCTAGACTGGTTCTCAATCATATTTCTTCTATATTGCAGAAAAGTATCACAGAAATCTGCTTCATCAGCAGCATTCCCTTCTAGAGACCCATTCTTTGCTGTAAAAAGCCATTAAGGCTTATCAGGCTGCTTTATAAACATGCATAGGAATGTGCAACTCTATAAGTCATCTTTAAAATGACTCATCACCTAAAGAATGATGAATTCTGAAACAGCTGAGGAAGGATTAAGCATCTTGTAGGTAAGGACTCCTTGCCATTACTAAAGATCCTGTGGTGTATGGTTGAAAGGTCTGGGATCTGAGCCAAATTATGTAACACAGCTTTCTTAGTCTGTCCACCTGATCCTCTCCTCAACTTGATTGGCTTCACAATTTTGGCTGGCGTCCTTGGTTTGACATGGTCTTAGAAAATTAGGAAAATGCAGAGCAAGCATATTGCACAAGCATTTCACCTGAGACTATGTTGTCTTAAGCCCTTGAGTAAAAGCTGAATGGGCAGTGGAAATCCTCTTGAGCTATGTCTGAGTGGTCATTTTCATCCATCTGGTTTTTTTATAGCTTTTCATCTCAGGGTAAACTCTGCTAAGGCAGCAGAGAAGACAAAATGGTAAGCTACCACCTGTTGTAGACGATGCACAAACTATGGAGAGTGATTTGTGTTTCAAATGATTCTTGCCTGGATAAAACAGCCATACAGATGTTGGTTTGTCTCAAGCAGGGAAGTCATACCATCGGAAATGGACTGTTGATGCTTAGGGCTTTCTATGGTATGGCTTCACTGGACACAGAGGGCACAAATGGGCACTCAATAGATCCATTTTGTACACTCTGGAAGACTGCCTCTGGGCCCAAAGAGCTGAACGTTCCCCCAGCAAGGCCACCACTGCCTGCTGGGAGAGATTCAGTGCGTTTGCTGTGTTTATGGGGAAGTGACAGAGGTTATGCTTGTCCATATCATTCCCTTAAGACGTAGAGGCTTTTGTTCCCTGACCTCTACCCCACCCTACCACTCCCACCACCCTGCACTTCCCCAGTGTCAGAGGGGTCTTGTCGACACGCATCTTAATCATTTGGGATTGAACACCCTTTATGTCCCCCCAAGGCCTCTAGCTCAGTGGGAGACATTTCAGTCTGAAAGGGCAATGTAGTAACACCAAGGCTGTTTTAGTTCTAAAATGTTTTTTGATTCACATTTTATATTCACATTTTGGTTGTTGAGCAGACCATTATTTTCCAAAACAACTTACAATTAAGTTGACTAATTCAGTAGAGGTGCAATAGCATCGAATCGAATGATTGCATGGTAGCAAAAGATGCATGAGGAGAAAGTCTGGAGGATGCAAGCAATCCACCTGGGGGCCCTTGGGGATTCAGAGATGACTGGGCAGAGAAAGAGCTGAAGATGTTTGACATGTGTAGACAAACATACGCTGCCATGTGGAACCTAGCAGGTATGAGAAGTGCAGCGGATCCCAAAGTGGACTTAATTATGTTTGTTAGGCTGTGTGGCTCTGTCTCTTTTATATTCTTCTTATGGCTGTAGATGTAAATCCGGTGCATACCCATGCCATTTTCCCAAATTAACATTTATCAGTTCTCAAGTAGGCCAGCCACAATCCTCCATATGATCTGTGTTTGCTATCACATTCATTGATATTCTGCCTGAATGGATTTTAAGACTGTTGGTCTGAATAATCCATATTTAATGACAGGATTTCTTGTGGACTTTTTAATTTTTCATTTGCATGTTAGTCTTGCCTCTGTTCATCATTATTGAGATAGTATTATTTGGTCATTGTTAATTATGCAGTGTTATTTGGTCTGTTATTATGGCAGTCTTATGGTCAGAATTATTCAAGTGATGTTATATGGTAATTGTTAGTTGGGTTATGTTATTGTAGTTCATTAGTATTGGGATAACGTATAGGACAAGGTGCTGGCAGGCCTCAATAAGCGATTCTTGGTAAGAAAAAGACTGCACTGGGATCCCAACCACTCCCAATCCAACCCTATTTTGTCCCAGGTCCCCCCTTCCCCCATTTCTATTTCAGATATCAGCAGAGTGATCTCAGCACAATATCAATAGCTGGTCTGTTCTGCTGTTTTTGGGAATGTGAGGGTTGGTGGGGGGCTATGCCTAACTGGTTTTATTTTAACTACTAAACCAAGTGCCCCCTGTGAGGAAAAGGGGGAAATGCAAGGGGTTAGACCGCTACTGCTGTCCTGTGCCAATTCTAATACCCTAGTTGAGTCCGATTAAGAGACAGGGGGAGTCTGTTTTGAGGACCCCAGGCCTTTTTAAGTTTCTTTCCCCTTTCCAAAATGTTATTATGAAAGCTATTGGGGATGCTAATCAAGTAGAGTTTAACTCAAGTGGTCTCCAGGTCCCACCTTAGCAATGAAATACCTCCAGTCCAACTTTGGCTGGATATTGGAAGAAACAAGAGAGATGGGGAGAGAGGGAGAGAGAGAGAGTGAGAGTGTTTGTAAGTTCTGTCCTCTGTCCTCTTACTTCTTCCACACTTTTCTGTGAAATTCTCAGTTCATAGTGTAATTACTCATCAGGGTCAAAGATATTTGAACTTAACCGATGCTTTAAGGGTCAATGTATTTCAGCTTATGATTCAACACAATTCCACACACACACACAAGCACAAGCCTTCACTGTGCCACCAAAATTCTTTGCTGAACAAAATGGCAATAAACAATGGTCATAAACCTCTGAAACTGCCTTCCAGGGAGGGGAGTGAGTTGTGTGCACGTCGATCCTTGTTCCATCTCTCATTTTTTTCCATCCTTTGAACACAAAATACAAATTGGAAACAATAAGAAACAACCAAGGCAAGCGGAAGAGGGAGAAAGTAGAGAGGGCTAGGGTCTGGGTAGAGGGTTAGATATATTCTTGACAGCAGTGAATCCCACAAGTATTAGGCATAAACAGAGCCTGCGGTGTCATTGTTAAAGCTTGTGAAAGAACTCAGTTTGACTGGATAAAACAGATGGATTTCATGCAATAATGTTTTATTTGAAAAACCACTAAAACATCGTACTTATTGTCTGTCGTGGATTTATGCATTGTCTCATTGTCATGCATCGTCTCCTCTCTGACTGTACAGCATGACTTAGGATTGCAATATACGATTTTTTTGTTTTCAAATAACTCATCATTTCATGGAATCTGACCATGCAATAATTTTTTTCTTCTTTTAAGATGGAATCTAAAGTACAGTAATAAGCATCGTCTGTGTTTTATTGCACTGTGGTTCTGTTTAAAAGAGAGGAAGACGTTCTGCTCCATCTTTTCAGCACTGCCAGTCCAACAAATAAAAAAACAACAGATGCTTGTCCCCAACCCATCACTGTCTGCGCTATAATTACTGTTTTCCTCTGTATGATGGGATATCACAATTGGAGCACTACTGGTAGTCACCATAGTTTCGCGGAGGGATGCATGTTTTCTCAGGAAAAGAAAACCAGTTTGAAATCACTTTCTGTCAAAGAAGAGTTACCCATTTCCAGAACTTGGCCTACATTTCCCGTTAGGCTGCAGAATCATGAAATTCTGTCTTTTCACTTGGAAAGGATTTATTACTCCAATCCAACAGTATAAAAAGTATACTGTGAGAGATGGTTCACAAAAAAGTAATTCATATTACAAATTGAAATCAGTGCCAAAAGCAGATTTGTTTTGATATATACAAAGAAAGTCTAATAAAAACACATTATTTTATCAATAATATACATTTTTGGTAAATGTACACATCATTGTATGTACTAAATAAGTGATCTTGAAAAGAAAACTCATTATAAAGGTAATGCACTTCTTTAAAGGGCTGTAATTGTGTTCTTAATGACAGGACTGCATAAGAGAAAAGAGAAAAAAATCTTTGCTAAACTTGAGTAGACAAAGTGATTCAAATCTGATGTATATGGCAGGGTAAATGTTGGAACCAGCTTGCCAGAGGAAACCAAGTAATATACATTTGCCATGTGAGTGCATGGCTAGCTTATTTAAGTGGTTTTTCCAGAAGATGAAAAATTGTAGCCCCAACCCTTCCCCCACCTTCTTGTGGTGTTCAAATCTTCTGGTGGCTCCTAGTCATTACCAAGGCCAATAATGAGCCCACATGGATCTATTGGAAAATTGAAAGATCATATGTCTGTGCCAGAAAAGATGTGAGGCCCAGGCTTTGGTAGAAGGAAAAAAACGATGGGGCTGTTCTGCCTGCATCTTCTGTGGTTGCCGCCATGGAAACTACTCAGTTTCGTCTAATATGAGGATGCAGAACCCTGGAAGCTGGGAACTCTACCTGGCCAGCAAAACCATAGAATGAGTGTGAGTCTGTGTATACCGTGCATGTGCATATCCTTGTGAGTGTGTGTATGTGTGCGTGTGTGTGTGTGTGTGTGCATGCTTTCTGTATTTGTCTGTCTCTCTCTCTCTCTATCTGTGTGTGTGTGTGTGTGTGTGTATGTGTGTTTGCCTGTACATGTGTGTGTGTGGCTGCTGTGCTCATCTGATTGTATGCAGCTGCAGCTCTTCCTCACTGACTTGTGTTTTATATTAGTGCTGCCATTGTCCAGGCTTTGCTTCATACCAGGGGGTTCCAAACCTTTTAATCACAAGGTCCCCTAAAATGCCCACCCTGTGGCTGAAGACCTCTACCTCATTAAAGTAGTTAATGTGTGGCATCTTTATCAAAACCTACTGCAGGCTATCATGCAGTGGCTAGCTTAACAACAAGCACATGGAAGCATTTTGAAATGTGATGTCATATATTATGGACCCATAACGAACATGCATTTAGCACATTACAAACATGTAATAAACTAAAATGATCACAACATGAAGGGATGTTAAACTTATATTTTATACTAATACTCTTGAATACTTTTTGAGAACAGGTTTATTTTATCTGAAAGTCTGAAAAATGAATTTCTGAGTTTTGGGACCCAGGTTTTAGGTGATCTGTGAATGTGCTGGGTAAGATATGGAAATGAAGTGGCTCAAAGCGAGAGCCAGAGGTACAGGTTGACGCACAGGTGTTACAAAGCTCATTTCTCTTTTCTCTATTCTCTCGCCAGGTTTGGAAGAAGGTTCTTAATTTACTCTTGACCTCCACTGCCTTTTTCTCTATTATCTATACATTAGAGTTGAGTGTGTATTTGAATGTATGTATGTATGTATGTATCTGTTTCTGAAAGTTTGGGAGGCTAAGGGTTTGGCTGGCATGGTGTCCTTATGATTTACAGTGTTGTGTGTATGCAACAGTCTTAAAAATAGTGGGGATTTGGCTCAAACACCAGGACTTCTTCCCAACTTTATTTGTGAAATAAACATAAATGTGGCTTAGAATGAGTAAAGTCACATCAAGGGCTTTCTCTTCTTCCTGGATGGCATTACCATTAATTACTATTCATTCAACTATACCCTTAAGTTAGTTATTTGGTCATTATCATTTTGATTTGGTATCTTCTTAACTTCTCTTGACCCCTTTTCCCACCCACTGAGGTCCTCCTCATTAACCTTTAAGTAAAGATAAAAGGCAGATTAAATTATTAAACTTGTATCCCAGTGTTAATATTGTGTGAAAACCCTACAGATAGCCTCACTTTAGATAATTCTTTTTTTAAAATGTTCCAACCGCCCAACACCCAACCTCAAATCAGAACAGCGAAATGTAGTCCCACTATGCTACAGGAAATGAAAACATACTTTACAAGGGATAGCACGATAGCCATTTAATCATAGTTGTTTGAAAGTGAGTGGTTACTCCAGCAGCGGAGGGAGGCAGCATCTTTCTGAAAGGCATGGAAAGAGCCCCATTAGTCTCTGTAGCCGGTCGCATGGGAGAGATAAATGTTGAGATCGATAATTCAGATCCTGTGTGACTCTCTGTGAACCATACAAAAACAAACGATTTGCAGCACTTAGAAATAGAATACCCTTATAGATGACAGAACTCCTTTTTTTTGTTTAGAGTCCTAACATCCACATCAGTGTAGGAGTTTGTTATTTGAAACGACCACTCTGGAATGCAGTGCCCTCCAACTGGTAATTTTCTCTTTTTTTGTTCTTTTGTTGGCCAAACTAAGTGGGATGAGTCCATAAAACATTTAATCCCAGACTTGGTCACTCATCTACCCTTTAAAAAAAACACAAAATGGTATGTTGAACAGTGACATGTATGATGCAGGCAAGCCTGTTTTCTCTTCCAGCTAATGGATTCAGTTAGCCAAGGTGTTTGTCTTATTTTTGTAAGCAATGTAAGTCTTTTCTGAAAGAAGTCTCCCTTTAAATCTCATGGGGGAATAAAATGGGCAAGAACATCTCCAAAGGCTTGTGTCCTAAAGCTGTGCCCCATTTGAACTTTCATCTACCTATGAATTGAGTTGGCTGGGAACCCTCAGAATCCCCTCCTGACCTCCTTTCCTCTGCCTAAAAGGTGAACTGCTTTATTTCATTGTGGATCTAAGTCACATATTAAACAAGGGCCACAAATCAAATCCCCACCTCTGGCACTTGTGGCAATTAGCAATGTTAGAGCGAATGCAAAAAAGGAGAAAGAAAACAGACTGCTCTAAATAAGGTCTGCTGTGTCCTGGGTGGTCAAATTAGTTTCTGCCACAGGCAGTTAATTGTTTGCTATTTTAATTATTCAAGTAGTTGCATGGAATTTATGGAATTATACTGTATGCACATTTTAAACATAAAATCATGTTGAGGGACAAGTTTCTGTGTGTGTGCATATGACATGCCATATCTTTTATTATGCTACAAGTTTATGTCTTAATTATTGTAGTTATCAAGTCCTTCTATGAATATTTTTGCTCCAAATATTCCATGACATCGATACCTCCAATGTATTCCCCTTTCTCTCCTTTTCCTCTCTTTTTCTCTTTCTCCATCTGGTCCCCCTCCTCATTTAGTCTTCCCTCACTCTCTTGCTCTCTTGGTTGCTTGATCTTTCTCTCTCTCTCTCTTTCTCTCTCTCTCCTAAAATGGTTTGATGTTTTAATCACATCCAGCTGTGAACTACAGATGAAAGAGAACAACTTGCAGTCGTGTAGTATCGAGACAGAAAGAAGAGGAAACCCAACTCTGAGGCCTGTCTGCAGCTCTCCAGTCTGGTATCACTATGGCCCTTATGCCATATTAACCCACCTTTTATTGCTCTGCCAAATATTTGTGCCCTATACTGTGGTACCCAACATACTCATCTGCTTGGGTAATCATGAGGCAAAAATGCTTTGAGCAATGCTGAGAGAAGTTAAAATGTTTGGAATTTAACAGAGGGATTCTGGGGGAGATTGTTAAAGAGAACAAAGTTTTATCAAATGGTCTTGCTAATGAATAAGTTTAGCCCGGAATCAGTGTTTAAGTCATGGTATTTGAGAGAATTCCTCTGGAACATCTATACAGTTTAATTAAAATTGTCCAAAAATAGCTTGTTAATTTAATAAGGATTCAACTCAAATATGCCACCACCACCCCACCCTGTGAGACACTTACTGAGCTACTTTTCATAGTGGTTATGATGTGCCCTGGTTAGCTGCTTAAACATTTTAAAACTGTAAACAGAACTCAGATATACTCAAATATAATAAAGCAATTCAACTTTTGAATTTTTTGAATTGTGTGAAACCTGAACAAAGGATTTATGTCCATGAATATGAATTCAAAACGTACTGCTTTGACAACTGAAGCAGGTGAGGAGGTCAGTCTGCATTCTGTTGGGTCAAATCCTTCCTTTGAATAAACCTAACAAATGTATGACATGATGGATGGAGATGAATTCTGAATTTGACCTACATGTGATGTTGTGGATGTGTTGTCAGTGGACATCTGGTTAGAGATTTACAGATCTGGAATAATGCTCTCAAATGATGTCACACAGATCTTGTCGTCACGGGAAATGCACACCATGGTTAATTTTGGTTCCTGGAAACTGCACTCAATTTGAGACCAGTAATTCTACATCTGCATCTTCCTTCCAGAAAACATACTAGCCATCTTTTGCAAAAGTTGATGGAGTGTGACATGAAGTCTCCTTATCTCAGAACAGTTCTGCGGAGAATGCTATGCACAGGCAAAGAATGAGTCTCGTGGGAAAGGAGGGTTTTTGTTTCTAATTTGAGCTCATTATGAGGTGACTTCAGCAAATTTTAACAGGGCATTTCAGGGGAGGACATGTTTGTTCTTTTATATCCCCACAGAAAAGAGATTACCGTTTGCCGCAACATGACGGGAGCATTGTTTTGTGCTGAAGAGCAGAGGACATTGGGGTTTTGTTTTCTGCTGTTATATGCAAGTTCTATCATTAAAGTCACCTACATTTATGATGGACAGCTGAATTACATCATTCTGCTTGTCTTATCATGTTCCAGAACTGTCATTGAAATTCTTATGTGCATTCATCCCAAAACTGTTATTGACAAAGATTATTTATATGCTTTCCACCAAGTCTTTATTTCAGTCATCTGGGACTGCTAAGTTTCAGAGACATTGGAAATTAAACTGATTTTCAATAGCCATAGAGCCATATCAAAATCATTCTTTGTTGCTTCTGTGAACATTTCAGCAGATTTGATGTCCTTTTAATAGTTTCCTTTGGAAAAGATTTCCATCAACCATTAAAAATAAATCAATCCATTCACGTTGCTTTACTTGTGGTCTTGCTTCAAAAATGCAGAATACTGATGTGAACAGTCAAGGTAATCCTTATATTGGGGGCGTTGCCCTGTCATTCGGACATGATTTTGAAAGAAAGACCCTCCTGTGCAGCTCTTAGAATTGAATTAGGAAGGAGAGACAAAGTTGACCAGATGCATAACTCTGTCATTCTTGTTTGTTATATATAATGACATATAAGAATTACTGCTATTCTTGAAAAGGTTTTTATATTTAAAAACAAAATAAAAAAATCATAAAAAATGAAACATTAACTACAACACAAACAGTATATTTGAGGGGCGTAATTTTGATATTTTGAAAAACAAAGGCCTGAAGGCCAGCATTATTGCAGGGCGAAATGAAATGAAAGACAAGAACCAAGGAAAAACGGGTCTTATGTAAGTGTTATAGAGCAGGAGTGGATGAAGGTGGTCCAGAAGTGCCTCAGGGTTGGGTGGTTTTTGTTTTCTCCACAAAATCAGTAACTACAGTAGCTCCAAAAAACTGGGTGTTTGGAACTAACTGCAGAATCAACCACTTTATTTGGTCAATTAAGTGCTGAGTACTAACAGGAAGCTTTGGACCTTCCCTGTGTTAGAGGGTCTAAAGCGTCTCTTTGTCCACCCATCCCGAGTTCTTGGTGCGCAGGCAGGAGTGTCGAGACGGATCAGAGCTGGAACCCGCAATAATGAATGTGCTGTTGAACTGAAAGCAGTGAGACTCTGGGCCCGCTGTGGCGGCCTGTGAGAGCAGCTGCTAGGGGGGTTCTCTTTGTGGGGGGGTCCTGCTCAGAATGGAGCTGGAACAACGGGAAGGGGGCCTGGTTTCTTTCCACCACTCCTGTGATGGTGCAAGCTGTTGTACTCTACCTCCATATCCTGCTTTCTGTCTTTCGCCTCTCTCTTGTTGTCATTTTTTGCACACACTCTGTCTTTCCATTTCTATCCCTTGCTCCCTTTGTCCTTTTCTCTCCCTCTCTCTGTAGATCTGTTTCTCACTCACACACCCTTACTCTCTCTTTTTCTGTCTCTGTCTTTCAGTTTTGCCTTCCCCTTTTCTCTGCCTCTTTCTTTCTCTCTCTCTCTTCCTCTGTCCTTCTGTTTCTGTATTTTCCTGACTTTACATTTTTATCTCATTCGGCGGATAAAGGTTTTCAGCTGTGAACTAGACAACTGCAGGGTTAGTGCAATTAGTCCATACATGAGCTTGGTGCAGAGGGTGGACAATAGCTGATCCATCTGAGGGAGGTAGGATGTGCCACGGGCTGTTAATTTATAGAATCCCTCATGAAACGGGGAGGCCATGCTGAAATCATCCATGCACCAGATGTACCTAAACATGAACATTGCGTGTGGCAAGCAGATTGAACCCTTTTATCTCCCTCTGTGGGATCAGAAAGTGGTCTATTCAGGTGGCCAGTTCCTCCCATTCATACAAAGGAAAGCACATATGAAAACTACAGGACTGTGGATGTAGTATAGATAATGTTGCAGTCTGCAGTGCCCAATGAAAATGTATTTGACTCTGGACACTGGTGACGAATTTCAAAAGATGATGTTTGGAGAACACTGGGATAATCAAGTAGACTGAAAAGATCTCTCCTTTTGTGTAAAGTCAGGGCCGCAAAACCTCATTCCTGCATGTATGCTGATTTTCAGTTTTACCAATTATTGTGCTTGATTTTCTGCATATATATATACAAATGTTAATTCATTCCTATGCAGGTCTTGAGGTGCCCCATGTGGTGCCTCTCACCTAGTTATCTGGGACAGAACAATGTCTTCCCTGTAAAAAGGGGATAGTTTCTACAAAGTTACCCGTAGGGAGCTCTCTGCAGCTTTAGCACAATTCCAGGCCACTGTCTTCCACATAGAAAAACTCAGCAGATGATAGCATGTTCCAAGTAAGAGCTCTGTTTCCCAGACAGATAAAAAGTGGTTCCATTGAGGTTACAAACAGCCATGCGAGTGTTTTGCTGAGACATCCAAAAGTTCCCGAGCCTGCAGCTTGGTTAGTTGAGTGCAGCTGATGCTGTATCTTTTTTTGGTTTTTGGTTAAATCTTCATGTAAAGCTCTGTGCACATTACATATGGCTTCTTTCTCCCCCAAGGTTTCAGATTTATCAAAGAGGAGAATAAATGAAACCATGAATCATGGAAAAACAGCGTCGTGGAGTGCATGGGGCTGAGGGCTCTCGACCAAAATATGCAAAAGCCCTTCTTTTGCTGTGCATATTCGGTATGAGCATGGTCAGCTCTCCCTCATTGTATATTGGCATGCTCAGTGATGCATTTCACCTGAAGAAAAAGTGTGTGTGTATGTGTGTGTGCTTTTGTGTGAATGTGTGCAGTCTGGCAAATCTTGTGCTGATTGGTCAGTTTTGTGTTCTTTGCAAAGGTACGCCATCGTCCGTAGGCAGTTTAGTTTGGCAGAGACAATTCCTGTGATTGGATGGTTCTTTCTCTGTAGGCTTGTTTATTTGAATTAAGCTTTTTCAATCCAAGCTCAAGCCAAGAAAGGGGTTTACTGGGGTTTGTAGCCTGGAGTTTCAGCTCTTCACCTTAACATTACCCACTGATACATCTATACTAGGGGTTCCATTTTGGGGGTGTTTGGAAGTTTGGCATGAGCTCAACTGTAGTAGAGCTAAGTTGCGATTGGTCAAATTTGATTTATGCAAAATGCATCACTTCAAGATGAACTTGAGGTACACATCGATCAGAGTGATAAAGTTTCTGTGTGAGCATTGCTGTCTGTCATGGTGGAATCATTTCCTTCTCTTTTACTTCTACTGTTGGTAATATGTAACAGCTATGAAATCAAAACCTCATTAAAGAGCAAGCAGACAATCTACAGTCTAGGATGTCTATAAGTCTTTCATAAATAATTTATAAATTACTTTTTGTGGGTTAGAAAATAATCATGGGAGGCCAGCTGGAGGTGATGGCTGAACTGCTGTGAACCTCTGGCTATGGTTGGTTCAACTTATTTTACGTGTGGCCAGCCCAAGCTGAAAGGCCAGCTGTGTGTTGGATCCCAGCATGCCTCACTCTAATCCGAGTCCTGTCAACTAAAGCGTAGCAGAGGCGTAGCAACAGTTTGGCAATGGGCCTAGTGCCGATAGCCCTTCTTTCTTATGTTTTTGACTTTAAAATGGAAAAATAATCTGGGAACACGGGATCACAGCAAACAGGAAAATGGAGACTGCTGAACTGCGGGGAGTGGCCCCTGTCCCCGTTTGAGGAATATTTCATCCTCCAGCCACTGAGACACTGCTGCAGTCAGGAAGCCAGGGAGACCAGAGGAGGATCACAGTATCAACTTGGCCAGGTTTCACAGTCACAAGTTCTTACAAGAAAATTCGACTTTTGTTTAGCCGCTGTAAACAACATCAAACAATGTAACGGGAGCTGCTTTGAATATCATCACAGCGTGTGTGCCTTTGTTATCCATGAGTACGTCAGGGTGAATTATGCACTTTGCTGCACTGGCTTTGAGAGCAGTATATCAGCTGTGTGGCCCCCTCTAATGGAGTATTTCACAAATGTATTATGGTTATTTCTGAACAATTGTATCTTATGGGGGCTATGTATCATATTCTGTCTTTAGCTCTGAGGTTTTTCATTTTAGCTGAGAGGTTGAAGTTGTGAGATCTGGCTTTCATGGTCAAGGGATTTAAATCTTTGAATAAACTGTGAGGGTTTGATCAGGTTTCAAGGTTAAGGGTTTGAGATGTCATTTGTTGTGTCTATTGCAATGCTATATTCTGAGCATCATCAGCCTGGCATGCAAAATCTGTGCCCAGATCCTCTTCAAGCCAACTGCCTTTCCAGGGGAAGATTTAGAGCTCCAACTAGGCCAGTAGCATGGGCATTGATGCGTTGGTTACCCTTTGCAGAATGATTGTATCGTCCCTCGCTGCACTTACCACAGCGTTTGGAAATGCTAATAATGTTAAGAGATTGTGAGAAAGCTAAAATATTTCCCACACTTCCTCAATTTCACAGGCAAATTCACAGGAAAGAAACAACCTACTGTAATATATTTTGACTTAGATTTTCATCATCTTCTTCATGGCAGTGAAACCATACTCATCCAGTTGGGTATGTTTCATGGTCATGGTAATATTTTCTCAGAAGATCAGAGTTTTATGTGCTTTTTGTGTCTCACTCATTCAGCGTGTAAATTCTTCAGTGGTCTCCGGTAACTCATTGACTCAAGTGTATGGAGAAGAGCGTGCAATACCGTGTTGTGGAGAACCTGTGGGAATAGTGCAATGCTGAAGGCAAAGGGCCAGCTGTTGCATTGTAGAGTGTACCTTCAGAGTGGGAACATAATTTGCTCATATATATGTGAGACCAGTAACACAGCACCATGATGGGGACACATAATCAATTCCTAGCACATGCTGTAGACAAGGAGTTTTGGGCTTTGGCTGTCCGGCATATACTGCCTGCAAGTTTATTGGTGCCCCCAGAATGCCCAGTGTATTTATTAGACTAGAACCATCAGTGAAGTTTCCTGCTCTAGATTAGAGTCTGCCTAAATAAGATTGTGACAGCCCATTGGTTTAGTAAAGAAGTTATTGGTGTGGAGGCACAGCGAGCCAGTGTGAAGTCGATGGCGGCTAAGGGAGGTGGTGTATGGAGAATAAAGAAAGACTGGTTGGGGGAGGGGATTTGCAGCCATCATCCCTGGGCACTGTGTGTGTCTGAAACAGATCCACTCCTTTGTCATTACTTTTCTGTTTGTAGGGATATTAGGTGTCAAATTTAAACAACAGTACAAATGGAAAGACCACAGTGCACTTGACCTGAACTGGCTCATAAACACAGGTCTTCTGCCCCTCCCCATCGATAAAGAGGACATACCTCTGTACTTCTCCTCATCCCCCATCCTCCCTGTATTCAGTGTCCCAAGAAGGGTGTCTCCCTTATCTTATCCCAGTCCTAAATTACTCCATCATCCTCTTTAAGATTTACTGTGGCAACAGCTAGTCTCAGGGCCTCTGTTTTAATGCTGGAGGTTTTCCTACACCCAAACACAGTGCACCAACCTAGTTTCATCTGTGTGGTCAGAAATCAAACAATCAATGCCAAGTTTGATAACACAGCCAATTAATAAACTTAAGAAGGAATATATTTTTGTTAAAGCCAACCATTATAGAAGAATTTAACATGTGGATTGGAGTTTGATATATTCTTTTTGGAGTGAGGGTTTGTGAATATCTTCAGCTCTAAAATCTTTAAAAAAAAGTGATGTGAATGGCAGAAGCTTGAGTTGAGTGTGCCCACATACACGTCCACTCTTACTCTGTCCTTCCTGTATCTTTTTTACATGCAAGCCTGGCAGCGTATTGGCTGCCCCCATCTGTCCTCCACACCAACGGAGGCACCTGATTGGCAAAGATCTCCCCATAGCCTTCTGTGACCATCTGGAGAAAAATGCTATGTAGGACCTGTATCTGCTGTGAGATCATTTTTACTGAGAATGAAATATCATTTCTGTACTTGCACATGCAACATTCCAAATGGATTATATTAAAAATAGTAATTATTCATATATGTTTTTAAACATGTTTGTACTAATAGATCAAGATGACTTATCTAGTTAGCTTATGTGTGAGGGAGGGAGCATTGGATCTGACATCAGATACATTTAGACCAGGGAGAAATGTCATTATAAGCAGATGGGATTTTTAAAGTCTTATAGGAAAACTGAAACCGCTAATGCTTCTTCACTTTGACCCATCCTGTGTTACATTTGGAAGAAGCTCCTTATGATCTTCAAGTGGGGACATTTCTTTAATCTAGGCACAAGCATTAAATTCATTTTGCAGTGGTGGGTGTATGTGTAACGGTTGTCACATACTATGTCTTGAGGCCCAGAAACCATTTGTATTGATGCCAGCACATTCAAACTGAAAGCTATGCTGCATTACATCCACAATTAGTGGATGAAGCTACCATATATCACAAAAGAGATCAATGTCAGATTTTTCAATTTCCTAAATAAGTGCTATCCAAATCATCATCAATATTCAGTACCACTGGAACTCGTAAAGTGTACATTCAAGTATGACTGAACACAAAGTTTAAGTGGCATTAATAACTACTGTACCAACAACTAGAGAGTATATATTATGGGCTTTGACACATGGAATAGAGCAGGAGCATCCTGCTCTGCCATGCCCCAGGGCGCTGTGCTCACCCCTGCTGTGTTGTGCTGTTGAGTGTTCTGCGACACACCCCATCGGCATTCTGTGCAAACAGACCTTGCTCCCAGCATGCAATTGGCTCCCCCACCCCTGTCCTTTGGCAGGTGGCCCCAGCCTAAAACAAGGATTGAATGTGCCCTGCAAAAGTCATTCCTCCCACCCTGCTTCCTCCTCCACTGCCTCCCTCTGCCAAACAGGGACCAGATGGACACGTGAGCTGGCATGGATTCGAGGGGGTGCCCTCATGTGAGTGCTGAGAGTGCGTAAATGGAGCCTCAGAGGAGGCAGCGGTGTCAGTGGACTGACTCAAATAAGCAAGGCCTTTTGTTTTGTCAATGGAGAAAAAACATTTCTTGTTTTTCCAAGAAATCTGTTGGTCTTCCAGGGTGGAATTTAAAAAATAAATGTTTTGGAATGTCACAAATGCAGCATGCTGATAACACGGAGCATTTAAAAGGTTGTTGACCATTCAGCTCATTTTGTGTGTGTTTTTAATCAGTGCTGTTTGTGTTTTGATCTATGTCGGAGCTATTTTACCAGGCAGGACCATGAGGACAAGTGCCCTCAAGTTTTCTGTGTGTTTTTCTTTCCTCTCCTTCAGGTCACTGCAACCGATGCAGATGGAGGCTCCTTTGGCTCCATCTCATACTCCATTGGGTCTGGTGTCGGCAGCATGACCCCTGCCCAGTTCACCATCAACAAGGAGACTGGCCAGATCTGCACCAGCACGGCTCTGGACCGGGACCAGGGCCCGGCCAACTATGACTTCACCGTCATGGCGGTGGACGGGGTGAGCAAGAGCAGGCACTTCCCACTCCTCCAGAACCAATCGCCAGCAGAGCATGTCGAGCAGGGCATTAAATTAGTTTTTTTTTTTATGAGTGCTGGTGCTGCTATTATAGAGGGTGCTGGTGTGAACAGCTCTGTGAAGCGGTCAGAAATCACTGACAAGCCTATCATTAAATAAATCATATAAAAACGACCATACAGGGCTGACTGGCCAGCCAGTCTCTGATTGGGTGGTGCAATAACATTTAAAATGCAAAGGGTAGAAATAATTGGAAATGGCAGCGATCAAGTTAAAACAATCAGAAGGAGAAAATAAATTAAAGACTGCCAAGTGGTAATATTTAATGCCGTGCAGTGCTGGGCCTCTTAACCCCAACCACATCCCACTACCATAAGAGGCATTGGTATCTATCTAAATGAAAAGCCAATGACCCTAATAGATCCCTGGGGGATGTTGTGGGCCGACATCTTCACCAGAGGACAGATTTTCCTTTTGCTGCCCCTCTGGGATATTTTCAGCCTAATCCCTCCATAGCCACACCTCTCACTGTCCACTGACCATGTGCACATCTCCCTTTGACAGTAGCCACTGGTAGTTTACTCACTTCAATTATTAATGGTGTAATAAACTCTGCTTGATGAGTGCAAACCATTTAACCCAGTGATATTTAGAGGACTCATGGCTGTGTCCATGTGCTCCTGTGTGCATTTCTGTATGTGTGCGTGTGTGTGTGTGTGTGTGTGTGTGTGTGTATATATATATATATATAGACAATGTGCTGTTATTGTTTATTTGTTTTTGTAATGAATACAGTTGTAAAATATAATTCCTTTATATTTTTTACATCTCATTTCTCAATTTTCTTTCACATTTGCTTAATTTCAACCAGACAAGTCACAAATGATCCCAGCCTAATGAAATTGAGTATGATTGGAAAAGAGATAAATGCTGTCTTGTTTTCCCTCAGGGAGGATTGAGTTCGGTTGCCTATGTAACCGTGCAGCTACAGGATATCAATGACAACAGGCCTACTTTCTACCCCGTCCACTACGCTGTCAGCCTGAGCACACAGAGCACACCTGGGACCTCCGTCGCCAGGGTTACGGCCTTTGACCCTGACGCAGGGGAGAATGGGAGAGTGACATACCGTACAGCGCCAGGCGGCAGTTCCTCCTACTTCACCCTTAACAAGGACACAGGTTTGTGCTGCTAAGATCAGAAAAAGTGAAAGCATCGGTTTCTCAGAAACAAGCAGCCTGCAGAGTAAATAATGCAACAGTGACAGAAATTTACAAATTCATATTATCTGATTATTTAAATGTATTTCTGCACAGAAATACTGTGTATGTGCCTCTTTCTCTTGTGAAAGACCATAAAGTCATAACAATGACCTGCAAAGCTGTGCTGCACATTGACAGCTCTCTGTAAAAACACTTCTTGATATCAGTACAGAATTCCTAAAATCATGCCTAATTGTTCTCTCCCAAACCTAGCACTGCCAAGAGAACTCAACCTGAAAAAACCTTTTGTAGTTCACTTTTTAAAATCCTTTTATGAATTTGAAAACCGCAATTAAATCCCCCTGTAGTCTCTTTTTGTTAGAATGTATTCACATTGCATGATTAGGTCAGATTAGTGACTAAGAACTAGGTTTCCCCCGTGCCCAAACTTACATGGTACTTTCTCCGCTCTCAGGTGTGATCTCTCTGTCCCGCTCGTTGCATGGGAAGGCCAACTCGGTCATCCCCATGGTGATCTCGGCCCAAGACGGGGGAGGACTCACCGCACCAGTCAACGCCAGAGTCAATATTAGTGTGGTGGCAGGCTCTGTGGCGCCCCCTGTGTTTGATCAGGCACAGTACTTCTTCACTGTGTCTGAAGATGTATTGCGAGGGACTGAGGTGGGCGTGGTGAGGGCAAACACACGGAGTGGTAAGTAGACCACACTGTAACATGTGCTTATTGACAAGGAGCTCACAGTCACGATGACACTGATATTCCTCCAACAGTTTCTAAACAAAAATAGAGGAGGATGAGGATGACTTAATCATAGGATTTCATGGCTAGATAGACACAGGACAGCCCATCTGACCTCACCACTGTACACAAACAGATACCTCAGTGATCTGAGATAAGCACAGTATTCTTTGGTAGAAAGCTTCACTTGAGTTATGGTACAATTAGGCATCTTACCACTGTATACACCTCATTGATAAGTAATATGAAAAATTACATTTTTCCAATTTAGAATACTTTCTTGAATGGAATATAATAAATGAATGTACTTCATTTCTACATGTATTATATCTCACATATCTCACGTATACTGTGTGTATATGTAATACAATCTTAATCTTCAGGGGCTTCCAGGGACATCTCTTATACTATCTCATCGGGTGATCCTGATGGCTACTTCACGGTGGACTCAGACACAGGTGCTCTACGGACCAGCCTGCCGCTGGATCATGAAGCCCGGCCTTCCTTGGACCTGGAGGTGCAGGCCCGTTCTGGCTCCCCACCTGCCTATGGCCAGACACGGGTACGAATCACCATTGCTGATGTTAATGACAACGCACCCACCTTCCTGCCCTCGTCCTCTGAGTCCCTCCTTCTACCTGAGGCCACCAAAATGGGCACAGTGGCATACAGAGTCCGGGCCGAGGACCGTGACTCAGGACCCAATGGACAGCTGAGCTTCGACCTGGCGTCCGCCAGCGGTCAGCGGACATTCGGCGTGGACCGTGGCAGTGGGGAGATCAGACTGATTGGTGGGCTGTCATACGAGACTGCCCCACGGTATGACTTGCTGGTGACAGCGCGGGATGGCGGGGCCCCTCAGCTTAGTGCCACCTTCACTCTGGTGGTGCATGTGCAGGCGGAGAACGACCAGGGCCCTGTGTTCGACACGCTTACCTACCGGGTGGAGCTGAGGGAGGGCACGCCCCTTAACACGCGGTTCCTGCAGGTAGGTCCTAACTGTGGGTCAACTATGACCCCACATGGGCTTAATGGCCGTTCTCATTATTATTTGAAAATTCTAATTAAATAGACCTCTAATTTAAGCGTTTTTGGTATTAGCACAGTAAACAAGTTTACAACCATAAAAAAACATTGATACATACAAGTTGAATATATAAAAATGTAACTAACTTGTTAACTAAACTTAATGACATATAATAGCACAAGTAAGTTAAATCCACAGTCATAGCACATGCTTACGTAAGCATTCTTATCTTCTTAGGTGAGGGCTCTTAACCGGGAGGCAGGAGGGACGAATGGAGGCTCCTCCCCCTCACCTGGCCCACTGGCCTATCACCTCCGGCCTGATGGGGACGCGGCTGGGTTTGGGATCATTCCTGACAGTGGGTGGCTGTTTGTGAAGAGTGCACTAGACAGGGAGGCAAAGGACATGTACCTGCTGACTGTACTGGCCACATCAGGCAGCGGGCAGCTGAAGAAGACTGGCAGCGCTACCGTGAGGATTTCAGTGACAGATGAGAATGATAACGCCCCTCGCCTCACACAGGAGCGAGCCTTCTTGGCTGTGCGGGAGAACCTTCCTGCTGGGACCGGCTTCGGGAGAGTTTCAGCAACAGACCGCGATGCTGGCCTAAATGCACGACTCACCTACCGCCTACTGCACCCCGACCGCAACTTCCAGATCAACTCCCAGACTGGTAAGTTGAGTATTCTGTTCATGGTCTGTAATTGGATCCACCCCCTTGTTTTTACTGTAACCTTTATTTAACATTTTGTTAAATTAATTTGACATATGTAGCCAGGCTTTGTTGGACGATACCAAGGCCACTGGGTTTAGCACACCCAGTCTTTCAAAAACTTCAATGGGATCTTCAATGAAATCAGTGGACATTCGTTTGCCATCTCATCCAAAGTACACACCTCCCACTCTACGATGCCCACATCACTGAGCTGGGGCATTGGATTTTTGTTTGGCTCTCTGGGCGGAGTGCCCAGTGCTAGCCTAGTAACACCTTTTCCAACAGTTTTCCCAGAAGGCCTCCTTTCTGTTCTCCTAAGAGACTAGGACATATTCTGTCACAGATCATTTGTTCAGGAGTATTCTCACACCTGCAGCCCCCACCTGCCTAGTTTCAGTGGTTTGACATGAGAAGGGTATAGGGCGGTAAGGATGCGTGACCATTTCCAGCCCTCTACTCTCTGTCCAGTGGCAGTGTGAATTCTCCTGCCAGCTCTGTGCTTGTGCCAGGGGGTGGAGCGGTGCCACCCACCTGCACCCTGATTAGGTTCTGGCTCTGACAGGAGAGGTTTCTGCCTCACCAGCTGGAGGAGGATGGACCATCTGCTGGATCAAAGCCGCTGCCTGCAGTATGAATATTCCCTGTCCTAGTGCTGTTATGTTGTGTTAGTTTCCTCTTCCCTCCCTCTCTCTTCCTGAACTTTTCACTTGCTCTTTCTATTTCTCTCCATGTCTTTTCCTCATTGTGTAACGTGTGATTCATTTTGCTTCTTATCTGTGTTGAAATATTCAATTCCCTTGTTCATGCTGTTGAACACTCATGTAAGTAACCAAGTAAGAAAGTAAAATTTCGTTAAATCTCTCATTTTCCCACCTCTTTCTTTCTCTCTGTGTTAGTCAGTTGGCTATAAGTTTGTTGATATTAGTCATGAACAATGCTCTGTGTCTCTTTCTGTCTCTCCTCCTTCTTCCAGGGGAGATCAGCACCAGGACAGGGCTGGACCGTGAACATCAGTCCAGTTACCAGCTGGTGGTGGTGGTCCAGGATGGAGGCACGCCCCCACGGAGTGCCACGGGCACCGCCCATATCACCGTACTGGATGACAATGACAATGCACCCTTTTTCACCCACATGCCGGGGAGGGAGCTGCTTCTTCAGGTGAGCTTCCCTGTAGAGGTGACACTGTGTCTTCAAAAGTGGGAGATTCAATGCCCACTGTCCACCATGGTGAGAATAGAAATGCACATTGTATGTTAAGTAGTAGAACAAGTAGTAGAAATTTTGCCATTTATGTTGTACAGTCTATTTAATACAGTTGGATATTTTCCAACGATATAAATGTAATTTCTAACTTAAAATTTTCTTTCAGCTCTTGGCTCACAAAATAAAAACAGCAATCATAAAGAGTAAAAAATTAATATGACATTGTGCAGACAGAACAGTGCACATTACTGCTGGTGTTGATACTCATTGCTGATCCAATTCTATGGGTATTGGTTGTGAGCTTTCCCACCATGGTGACTGACTGTGCTTCACCTCTCCATAGGTGATGGAAGGCCAGCCTTCTGGCTCTTTTCTGGGCACACTGCAGGCCAAAGACCCTGATGAGGGAGAGAATGCCACCATACACTACTCTCTGTCAGGTGAGCCAGGAGAGTTCAATGATGATGTGCCAACTGTCCAATAGCAGAGTGAAAAAAACACCTTGGGACTCTCATTCTCCAGGAATAATATTGTTTGTTCTTTGATGTTTTTTTCTCAGTTATTGAAATGTAGAAATATCTTTAATTGTGATTTTGTGATTTTGCAAAACACATTTTGGAAACATCTTTAAAAGGGTCCAACTGCTATTGGTTTCCATGAGAACAGACTCCTGATGGTTTTTCCTCTCTTTATGCACATGATGCAGGCCCCAGAGCGGAGCGATTCACTCTCAACCCCAATACTGGAGAGCTGCGGACCTCCTCCCCTCTAAGCCAGGCCGAGAGGGCTGAGTACAGCTTCACCGTGACTGCCACTGACCGAGGCCTTCCCCCAAAGAGCACAGACTGCTCTCTTCGCATACAAGTGAGACCTCTGTCCCCGCAATACACACATGAAACTCCAGAATCCTGAACATACAGGTCAAATCCCCATAGACATCATATAGGTGACTTCTACAAACAGGTGAGTCCCATGTTACCCTCATACACACCACCAGCAACCTGCTCAGACAGGTGAGACACCTGTCAGATTTATTCACTTCTCTGGCACTTTTGTACATAGAGGAGATTTAACTTCATGCACGTCTAAGTATCTGTGTGTGCAGAAAATTCTGTTCTCATTACATTTATGCAGAGCTTCAATACTCTGCACATATATGCATAGGCCTCTGTCTGTTACCCAAAACTTCACCTCCATTGGCCTCAGGTTCACCTGTCTTCCATTTTCCTTGGCTCCCTTGGTCCTTGCCAAACCTCACAGGCTTTCAGTCTCTCAAGCACTCATGTGGACTGTGTGAAAAATACATTAAAACAGTCCAATTTTTTGAATCCTAGCCCACAAAAACAACATATATTTCAAAACTCAAGCAATACGTCCCGTCTCTGAGGTGAGTTGTGGAGGCCAAGCTCAACGTGTTAACCCCAGTGCAGAGCCTCGCTGGTCTGAACTCAGCTCCTGTGCTATGTTGGACTACGCTAGATAAGAAAACATCACTGCACGTTATCAGGAAACTAAGCCTGAGCCACAAACGCCTCAAAAACACTCTTTTTTGGAAGGCAGTGCACCTCTGCTGTGCAATTTCAATCCTTGGACGTAATTTCAATCTAACTGTGGACAAGAGCAAGATTCTCAGGTTACCTTCCTCACTTTCTGAGGGACTTGACAAAAAAGGGAAGTTTCAATTTGAAATGGAAAAAACAACATTTGAAGCAAGTGTTCCCAGCTGGGCTCTGATAGAGGCCAGCTGTAGTTTCCTCAGATCAAGGTCAGAGCTAGTGGCTTCAACACTTTTAATACAGTAGCCCTCAAGACCAGAAGGCAGGGATACACTCTTGGATAAAAGATACCATTGAAGTCAATCCAGACATTATTTTGGGGAGCCCAAGAGTAATACCAGGCTCGACAGAAGGCAGAAGGCTGTAAATCCTCACACGCGATTGTTGCTAAAATTCAGGCCAATTGTAATGAGTGCAGTGAAACCATTTTCATTGTATTTTTCTCAAACCCCTGCTCAAAAATTTAGTAGCTCTGCAAAATGGCCCTGGTGAACATACTCCAAAATTGTACTCATAAAAATGCAGTTACCTTAGAGGAAATTTAACTTGGATGTAAAATTGTCCCTCTTATAAATTACTTCAGCCAAAGTAAAAACCGTACCTATATATAACCAATTATTTAGTGTATCAGACCATCTGTTAGGAATTATTAAAGCTATAAAGAAAAGGATGTAGTTGTCTGTGCAGTGGTATTGCTGGTTGAGAACAAGCAGCGAAGCATCACTCTGTCACCTCTTGGTAACGTAAATAACAGATTTCCTGGATTTAAGCCCTGTTTTGAGGTAACACTATGTTTCACATTTTCTACTTTCATGTGTTTCAAGTTCATGTGATTTAACACAAGAGCTGTTGTAACATTTTGTGTTTTAACTAATGGACTTTGTGGCAAAATGAGAGTGTTCAAATTGTTTCTGTTTCTAATTTTCTTGTGTTGTGTCCTCTATTAATGAATGTTGACATCTGTAGAAATTTTAATCATGGTAACAAGCATTTTGTTCCATCCTGTAAAACTTCTGAAAGGTTGTTATTTGTTATGTTGTTATGTTTTCCTGTTACTTTAAAGGGGGTGACAGGAGGTTACAATCTGGTTTTGTTTTCAATTTTGTCATGTTTAGCTGGAAAATTCTACTCAGAAATGTCACAGTATTGTGTGTATTGCAATAGGAATGCACAATTTAATTTCTTTCCGCTAGCGTCATTAAACAATGCTGTTAACTGTATCATGGGAATGCATCTTAATGCATCCTTGTCTCTATGTCTAGGTTCTAAGCTCTAGAAAGGCCCTGCCCAAACCCAATACCCTGTCCATGACTCTGAACTCGGTGGAAGGAGCCAAACCTGGATCCATCATTGGATCTGTTCGATCTCATGACCAACAAAAAGTTCTAGAGGAAGGGCAGGTGACCTACCTGGTGGTGGGTGGGACGGATCGAGATGGCACGTTCATGGTAGACCGCCTGACAGGGGATGTGTACCTGACCCGGGAGCTGGACTATGAGCAGGGTGCCCGCTACACTCTACAGATTGAGGTGGATGACTTCTCTAAGGCCTATCCCAGCAGCCACTTGGTTCAGCTGGACATTGAGGTACAGGACAGCAATGACCATGCTCCCCAGTTCCCCGAAGACCCTGTCACCATTGTGGTCCCGGAGAACATGGAGCCTGGTTCATCCATTTACACCTTTCAAGCCACTGACAAGGATGGGACCGGGCCCAACAGCGAGGTGCGGTACTCCATCCAGCACCGCTGGCCTGACACCTCTGACCTGCTGCTCTTAGATCCCACCAGTGGGGTTCTAACTTTGGGCCAGACCTTGGACCATGAGGCCACCTCCTCACTCTTCCTAGTTGTGCGGGCCACCGACTCAGCCTCCGACCCCTCCAAACAGCTCTGGGGCTCAGTGACGGCACGTGTGTTTGTGACTGATGAGAATGACAATGCACCTGTTTTCAGCTCACCAGCCGCTGTCAGTGTAATGGAGGACCAGCCTGTGGGCTTTGTGGTGCTCTATGTCATGGCCCGCGATGCTGACCAGGGGGAGAACGGGCGTGTCTCGTACCGAATACTGGCAGGGAATGCCGGTGTCCGCTTCAGCCTCAACCCAAACACAGGTGAGAGGATTCATTTACTGCTTTCTCACATTGACATACCACATCCAGTATGGCTTGGTTTTCCTTTCGGACTTGAAGGAAAAAATGTTGTTACTAACCCATGTTTAGCCTTTCACATTGAAGGTGGACAAGAGGAGCATGTAAAACAGACCATGCAGGTTTCATCACCCTGACCGCCCACTTCAGGGTCATTTTTTAACTGCTTATTTGTTAAAACAATAATCAAATCCTTTGAGCACCTCAATCTCCTCAGCTACAGGATGTTTGGACAGCATTTTCTCTTCTTTTTTTCTTCAGTTATAATTTATTATAGATATTTTTGCTTGTTAAATTTTGCTTTTTAAATTTATTCATGTGTCTGCAGTTGAAATTCTTTGCATCTGACTGCAGCATGATGTTTTGTGGAAATGATAAGGATTAACACAGATAATCAGATTGAATTATAATTTATTTTTAATGTATGCCTGTTATAAAACACATATTTAAAAAAATAACTTATTTATAATTACTTACTTATAATTTTTTTTTTTTTTTTTAAAATTACAAATCTATGTGTGTTTTATTATGGGTAGCAGTGTAAATGTCTCCAGTGTTGTATTGTTGTGAATGATTTTATGGTATGGTGACATCAGGGACCCCAGGGGTGTATTCTGTCTTTTATTTTGAAAGAAAGCAATCACTTCAGACTGGCACAGCCAATGCACCTCCAGAGCCTCCTTCACTCTGAAGTCTGTGAAACATTTGTGTATGCTGAGAAAACTTGCTAAATCAGATAACACAACACTCTCACCAATCTCTTTAAAGCTTAACACATGTTAACGGAGAGAAAGCTCTTGTTGCGTCTACGCCAAAGGTGCACACACTCTGGCTACCGCTGATACAATTTGAGTGATGACATAGGTGTAAGGACATGGTATTGGAAACTAGCAAAACCAGTGCCTCTCTGTAGCTCTCCCTCCCCTTCCAGATGTTATCTGTGGCCCAGCTTGCGAAAGGATTGTAAAGTCACTGGCTAATTCCTTCCATATTAAGGGCTACAAGGCACGTTATCACAAAATTGGTCAGAAAACAGAAAAAGGAAAAACATACAAGGTCAAATGGACTAACAACAGTCTGTTTCCAGTGAACATTTTCTCTCTCTTGTGCAGCAGTGGCCAAATTTAGAACAAGCAGTAACAGTGTGAGCACCTTCATGTGCTGGGGAGGTTTATCTGTGAGGGCATGGCAGCCTTTGCATGGTTGAAGTGGTGTTTACTGCCTCTCTTTCTTTCTCGCAATGGAAAAACCTGTAAATCGTGGAGCAAATAACAGTTTTTTACTGGCCGGCTGTGTGTGTAGGAAGCACACTACCCCGAATCCCCCTCTCTCACATGGCATGCACCCCCAAAGGTCTTTTTACACCACTTTGTCCCTGTGGGAATTTGGTTGGATGTTTCATTACAAGAGTCAGCCTTGCCACGGCTCATAAACTGTAAATCACATACGTACAGTTTGTTCACTGAAGGCTGGTAACAATAGCCGTCCATCCTCAGAAACCATCCCCCAACCCCACAGTACATACCAGACATGGCCACCGGATCTTCTGTAAGCAAGTCTGTATTTATTTTTGAAGAGAAGCTTGCAATCCAGAGGCCCAATAAGAGATAATTAATCAGGATCTGTGGGAGAGCAGAGCCTTTACAGATCAGATCCCTATTATAAAACGGGCAAGAAGGAGCAGGCTGCTGATAGCAATGGTTAAATGTTAAACTTATTCTTTATGTTGGAACTGAGTTCATCTTACAATGCAGCATTTAGAGAACAGATGAAGAGTGGAAAGACAAAACTGTTCACTTCAGGTAATCTGAATCTATACCCCACCTGAATTTTGTCATTTTTAAACTATGACCTGAAAACCGTTTGTTTCAAAATACTGCAAAAATTATCATTGATTAATGAGTAAAATCAAATCTAAACAGTCTTTGCCACTATTTTCTCAGGTTCACTGTCCATCCTTAAAGCCCTGGACCGTGAAGAGCAGGAGCTGTACAACCTGACTGTGGTCGCAGAGGATCATGGGACACCCCAGCATTCCACCACCCAGCTGCTAACCATCCAGGTCATTGATGTGAACGACGAGTCCCCCTGGTTTGAGAAGAACGAGTTTGAGGCACAGGTTTCAGAGAACCAAGGTCCTGGCACAGTTGTGCTGACTGTGTCTGCAATGGACAGGGACCAAGGTGAGTTGGGTTCATGCCTGTGGGTTTTAATTATCCATTGCCTCCTGCACACACTATCCTTAGAACACAGCATGCATACTGGTGTTTCCTTACCAAACAGTTGTCATCCAGTATACAATAATGCTGTCATTGGGTTGTTCAGACTGCATGTTACACAACTTTAAGCACAGGCTACATCCATGATGTCCTCCCTGCTCTCGGTCTGTATGCTTAAATTTATTCTCTTGGCAGTAAACATACCCTTGTCTTCAGCTTTTATCTTTTCAACTGTAAAAAAGCAGAACATGATGGCTGTTCGCCTCTCAGAAGTCTATGCAGACTATATTCCTGTACGAAAGAGATACCTTGCTCTTTTCAAAGCATCAAACAAGAATGTGGCCTACTTTCATCCTGCCTTTCTTTATTGGTACACATCTCTTATGGTCAAAAAAGGCTGTGTGTACCAAATACTTTAGGAGCACGTCATGGACAGCAGCTAAAGTTGCTTTTGATGTGTGTATAATTGGGGGGGGGGAGGTGGTAGATGCTCAGGGAGGGTGCTGGTGGGGGGTGCAGTTTTGCAATATTGAGTCAGGAGCCTATAAAGAACAAAGATTATAAACTTTCAATCCAGGAATAATTAGAGAGGTAAACAGGCAATGGAGCCAAACTATTCTGCTAGCACGCAATCTGGCAGTGAGGCACAATGAGGATGGAGGTGGAGGTGAAAGAGAGAGTTAGAGAGAGAGAAAGAAGAGAGAGTGAGAGAAAGAGAGATCGATCAGAGCCAACTGCTTGCACTGCAAAATAAGCTACACACATCACTGACAGAGTTGCTGTTACTGTTCTCTGAAGGGTTTTGTGTTGAATACTAAAGAACATATGCTGGGGCAACTACTGTGTGTAAGGAGACAATTGAATTTAGCTTTGCCTTTTTTTCTAGGGACTAATGGACAAGTGACGTATGGAGGAATCGTTGAGGAAGGGTTCACCATTAATCCTGTAACAGGAGTCATTTCGACCACCAAAGCCCTCGACAGGGAGGTCCAGGACCGCTACACTGTGACAGGTAAGTCCCCTGAGTCTGACTAAACTGTTCTCAATGCCAGAAATAGAAAACAAACTTTAGGCCATGCTCAGTGTCCCCTGTGAAAGTCAGAGTGATTTACATCCTTGTTTTGTGTTTGTGCTGATAGACATGGGCATGGGTTTGGCTGAGGTTCCTGCCCTTTCTGCTCTCTGTTGTAATTGTTTGTTACTAAATTATGTTACCAATGACAGATGCCTCCCTTTTTTGATGTCATTGTTGTTGTTTTTGTTATTGTTGCTTTTGTTGCTTTGGTTGAGGTTTCATGGATTCATGGGTAACACACTTCTTTCAACGTTCCTTTTTCTAAACAGTCTACGCAAAAGACGGTGGCCTCCCTCCAAACTTCTCCAAGGCCACGGTGAGGATTGAAGTTCTGGATGAAAACGACAACATCCCGACCTTCAGCAGGCCTCTGCACAGCCTGGAGGTGCCGGAGAACTTGGAGCCTGTGGAGCTCTTCACTCTGAGAGCCACCGACCAGGACACTGGAGACAGCGGGGATGTGGAGTACAGTATCACAGGTACACGCTGCTTGACAGCCAGTTTCCTCTAATTGTAATCATCATTACCATAGCACGGATTCCTGAAGAAAGAAATAGCACCCGAAGCTTGCTGTGACTCATAGCCAGTACTGTATCCTTGAACCATACACTGTGTCACTGGCAACGCTGTATTCAGAACATTGTAAACAGCTGTGTTTAACTGGCTATTCTGCATCTCACATACATACAGTGTACTCTATTTCCAGTGCTTTTATTTGATTCTGATTTTTACATTTTATTTTGTCTTTTTGGTGATATTATATCTATGTTTCTTTTATTTTGCCCTTTCAGCTGGTGACAATGCTGGTGACTTCCATCTTGACATCCGCACAGGAGTGTTGTCAACAGGCAAACCCCTAGACAGAGAGAGCAGGCCCAGCTACACCCTGACAGTAGTAGCCCAGGATCGCGGGACCCCACCCCTCAGCAGCACCGCCACTGTGGTGGTGGCTGTGCTGGATGTCAACGACAACAGCCCAAGGTTTGAGAGCAGCAGCTACACTGTGGATGTGCCAGAGGACGCTGCGTTGGGGACAGCTGTGGTTGAGGTAGTGCAAAAATCTGGCCAATGCAAAAATCAAACAATCATGTCTAAATCTTTGCATGGAGTCATTTCAAAATTTAAAATGTAATGATGCAACACATCAGGTAATTGTTTATTCATATTTTCCTTTTTCAAATCAAACAAAAATAAATGAACAGGTATCAGCTATGGATGAGGATGAGGGCGTGAATGGGAAGGTGCTGTATTTCCTGACCAGTGAGGCAGTAGGGATGTTTGCAGTAGATGAGAACACTGGGCGGATTACTGTGGCAGCAACACTGGACCGTGAAAAACGGGCATCCTACAGCTTCCTGGTGTGTGCTGTGGACTCATCCCCTGGTGGGCCTCGCAATGCCACCGCCCGCGTGACTGTGAACATGCTGGACGTTAACGACAATGCCCCATTCTTCGTCCAAGATCCACTGGTCATCAATGTCACCAGTGGCAGCATATCCGCCCACCAGGTGGTGGCCACCATGAAGGCTGAGGATAAGGACTTTGGTGCCAATGGCTCAGTTTTCTATCGCTTTGCCAACCCTGTACAGGGCTTCAGCATCAACTCCTTGACAGGGGAAATACAGGTAACTATGCAGCTGCTCACCTAGTCTGAGCCAGTCGCATATGTGTCTCTGAGACTATATATTTCGACCCTGGGTGTGTGAGGTTAAAAAGACATTTAAAGTCAATATGATTTAATAATTTTATTATTACTTTTCATCAAGTTTAACAGTTTAATCTTTTACTGGGGAAATCCAGGTGACTGATCGATTACAGTCGCTGAGCCAGAGCCAGCGGACCCTAATTGTGGAGGCCATGGACCAGGGCAGCCCTGCACAGTCCTCTCTGGGCGTGGTCATCATCTATATCAAAGAGCAGGAGTACAGGGGAATCCGCTTCTCCCGCAATGCCAGGGATGTCAGCCTCCAGGAGAACGCAGCCAAAGGTCTGTCACCAACAGGAAGACCCGGCACCTGTTCATGAAATTAAATTAACTAAAGTAAAATATTTTTATTCAAGCTACTCCAAAATGCAACTGGAAAGTAGCTAAATATACATAAAGCTTCTTAAGGCACTTAATAAGTCCATTATCCATTAAACATTGAAGGCACATGAGTGATTACATTTTATTTTGTTCTTGGTCAATAACGGGCTTCTTGTATTACAGTACATATTATAAATTTACATTGATAGTACTGTAGTGTGTATTGGTTTTGGCTTTGGTGTATGTGAAATATTACCAGACTGGACAGGGGCAGCTCCCTAACTATGTGCCAAATGACACTTCTCACGGTTTTCTCTGCAGGAACAGCAGTGGTGCAGGCGCAGGCTCAGCATCCGGACGGCTCTCGCCGGGGAATCACCTACAGCATCTTCAGCGGCAACCAACTGCAGTCCTTTAGCATAAGCTCAGCCACAGGTGAACGACCCTGTGTCTCTGATCCATCATTGCATTTTAAAAAATAAATACACAGCTATGTAATAAACTAAACTGGAATCATCTCATAAGCAGAGCTGGAGTGAGCAAGAAAAATCATAAAAGGCAAACTACTTTAGTTTTCTGCCAAGTTCAACAATGAAGAATGTGGATGGTGATGCAGATTCTTGCCTGCCAATGCCTTCCATAGAGAAGGGCTTTCATCTTCATTCAAGCTCTGCTTGCAAAGTGACACCAAGCTGGATAACTTCAGTGGTGTAGCTCCACAGTTGTATTCTTTTGAGTTTCTGCAACCTAGTCATTACTAGCTCTGTAATCACCTCTCTGTGCCTGACTGACCCATCTTTCATAGGTGAGATCTGGGTCCAGAGCTCCACTGGTCTGGACTTTGAAGACACCCCCAGACTCCGCCTAGTGGTGAAGGCAGAAACTGCTTCCTCCAGCTCGTACATGGCCATCAACCTGATCCTCCAGGATGTCAATGACAATCTGCCACGATTCCAACTGCAGAATTATGTGGTGTACATGCGGGAGGCACAAGGCTATGACATCCCTATTGCTCAGGTACCAAGCTCACTCCCTTCCTTTTTCAGATGGTTCTGACCCTGGAAGACTCTTGGTTTCTTTTAAAGAAAAATAAGCTATTTTTCTCTTGCAAAAGTAGAAATCTACTGGTTTTCCAGCTGCTTTAAATGTTTTGTTTCCTCGCCCCACTTTTTACTAGGTCATTTTTAAAGGTGTGGGTTCAACGATGTCACAAAGCCACAGCTATTCAATGATTGCTGTTTTTTTTCCTTGGTTCAACTTCCAAGTCCAACAGTGTCTTGTTGTAACATTTGAACAGCTGGTGTGCATTTAACATTTGCTTTCATTGTCCATTCCCCCCTCCCACACACCATCTTTCCCCTTCCTCAGGTTCTGGCTGATGACCTGGACCAGGGTCAGAATGGTCAAGTGACCTACTCCCTCAAGTCTTCCACCAGGAGCGGTCTTTTTAGAATTGACCCATCAACGGGGAGTATCACAACGGCTGCCATCATGGACAGGGAGATCTGGACCCAAACAAAGTTAGTTCCTACCATTTCCCATTTCCTAACTTCTTTTGACGTGTAAGCTATGGCGTTTTCGCTTACCCAGCTTGTTCTGTAGATCCATATCACTTGATTTGGCCTCAGTTTCCGCTGGTGTTTTAATTTTACTTTATTTAAGTAGTATGTACCAAAATCTCATTGAATAATACAAGAAATCTCTTTCAGGGTTAAATAAAACACAATCACAGTGTTAGCAGGAAATTAAAGAATGTGTGGACAAAAATGGTCAACCTCAGAAGCTTTGTTTTGTTTTTGGCAGGCTCGTTGTCACGGCGACAGATCGGGGCAGCCCAAGATTGGCTGGGTCGGCCACTCTCACAGTGATCATTGTGGACCTCAATGATAACAGTCCCACAATTCCCTTGCCACGGGAGGTCCGCGTGGCAGAGAGTGAGTGATTTGACATGTGAACTTTAACTAAGTCCTCTCTGGTCTGTGTGAATATAGCAAGATACATTTTTACCGGGTCACCAGCTCCTTTCACTTCCAATTTCCTTCAGTGGAATAACATCCCCTGTGACCTGTCACTAGACGTAAAAACAACAGACTAATGTTTTTGCTCACAGATCAGTTTCAATTTTTACAACAGATATATTTCATACACATCTGTTGAAACATGGCAGTGATTATATGTCCTCTTTGCCTTAACATTTGCCCTTTTTGTGAGACTGTGTCATTTCCTTTCCCTGCAGACACACTGATCGGTACTGAGATCACGCAGGTGACAGGAAATGATGTGGACTCGGGCCCTGCCTTGTCCTACTCCCTGCAGCTGGACGCCCACTCCCAGGGCAAGTTTGGGATTCATCGCTATGGAGGCGGGGTGTCGCTGACTGCACCACTGGACTTTGAGGAGAGGACCTGGTACACCCTGACCATCCGTGCCTCCGACTCCAAGCACCAGAGTGAGGCCAACCTGACTGTACTGGTAGAGGATGTGAATGACAATGCACCCATCTTTACCCAGGATCTCTATCAGGTAGCAATTGGCAAAAATGTTCTATACCTTGAATTCCTGAACACAAACAAGTCGACAAGGCAGCAGATGTGTCGAAATGTGTAGAAACTATGTATGTCTACCTTTGAGTTGTTTGAAGGTCTTTACAGGTAATCTGACACAATAAATCATTGACGTAAAAGCCATAACTTAATTAATGTAATGCTTTGCCCTTGACTTTCCTTTTTCTTTATTTGTGTAAAACAACCACTTAATCTTATATTATTGAAGAAGTCAGAGATTCCCCATTAAAAGGAAATCTTGGCAGGTCACCAAGAAAGTTAATCTTGGGCAAATACCATTCTGAAAGAAAGGAGCTTTATTGTTCTTTCTGGGTTTCCCAGGTAATGCTGCCTGAGCATTCTCCTCCAGGAAGCCCCGTCATCACAGTGACTGCTACGGATCGGGACTCCGGAGACAATGGGAAGGTCACCTATAGAGTGATGTCATCGAGTAGGGACGGCTTTTACATCGATCCCAGCAATGGTGTGGAACTACCTTTTACCTTTGTTTTCCTGCCTGAATTCATTTGTAACAATCAACATAAGACTGGTGCCTGATGCTCCACTTTGTGGTTCAGAATGTTGAATTGTTGAAACCATATGGCTAACCATTTTAAAAAAAAGTCTTATAATAGATCATAAAATATAAATCTTTCAGGATCTGCATTGTATTTAACATTGTAAATTAGTCATTGATTCATAAAGGATGATAGTGTAGTAAGACACTGTTAGTGTTTATAAAAAAAGCACTAAAACAGTCTCTTCTGACAGAATTTAAAACCTGTTCAATGTTTTCCTGACAGGTACACTCTTCATCAACCAGAAGACAGAGTTTGACCCTGAACGACCGTCCGTCAGTGTGCTGATCGAGGCTCGGGATAATGGAACCCCAGCCCTGTCCTCAGTCACTACTGTACAGGTTCAGCTCTCTGATGTCAACGACAATGCCCCCACTTTCCATCAATCAGAGTACCGGGCGACTGTATCGGAGGATGGCCTTCCAGGTGCCACCATCCTGACCTTGGAGGCAGTGGATGGGGACCTGTCAAGGGATAACTGCGGCTTTGACTTTGCCATTGCCAGTGGCAATGCAGGGAATGCCTTCCAGATTGAGAGCAGTGTGCGGTATTTGGAGGGGCGGGGCTTCCAGACAGTGGGCACGCTGATCCTTGCAGAGACGCTGGACTTTGAGGCTGCACAGCGTTACAACCTCACTATTGTGGTGTCCGACCGTGGTGTCCCCCAGCGCAGCTCAAGTGTTCCAGCGGTCATCACCATTGCTGATGCTAATGACAACCCACCAGCCTTTGGCCGTGCTGAGTACACTGTGGCATTGAGCGAGGGTGCGGCTGCTGGGACAGAGATCCTACGGTTGTCAGCTACTGACCCAGACTCTGCCCCAAATGCAGAGGTGCAGTATGCCATCAGCTCTGGGGATGAGACCCAGCTGTTCTCTATAGATCAGTGGACTGGAGCCCTCAGGCTTCAGCGGCCACTGGACCGGGAGAGGCAGTCCTCCCATGTGGTTGTCATTCAAGCTTCCGATGGTAATGGACACTTTGCCCTGGCACCTGTCACTGTAGAAGTGAAGGATGTCAATGACAATAGGCCTTTCTTCCCCCTTGATACCCTGACAGCCACCATCCGTGAGAACCAACCCCAGAACACCCCAGTCACTGTGCTGCATGCCATCGACCATGACACAGGCATCTTTGGCCATCTGCATTACTACATGGTGGATCAGTCTGGTGATGGAAGGGAGTCCTTTTCTGTGAACCAAACTTCGGGGGAGGTTCGGTCCCGTTCAACCTTTGATTTTGAGAAGATCAATGCTTTCAAATTTGTGGCCCTGGCAGTGGATGCTGGAAACTACTCCGCTACAGTCACAGTGCAGGTCTATGTGACTGGGGAGGACGAGTATGACCCCCTTTTCGACTCCCCAGAGTTCTCCTTTGAGGTGCCAGAGGGGGCCAAGAAAGGGCAGAGCATTGGACAGGTTCAGGCGAGTGATGAAGATGGGGGCGTGGATGGGATCGTCCTTTACTCTCTCCCGGAGGCTCACCATACTTTGACGTGAATAGCACAACAGGTGTTGTCTTCCTGAAGATGGACAGCACAAGCCGGGGTGGTGGTGGCGGGGGGTCAGGGGGTCGCTCCAAAAGGGAGGCACGGCAAATGACTCTAGATGTGACAGCACACAGCCCCCTTGACACATCCCGTGTGGCAACTGCTCAGCTGACTATTGACGTTACTCAGACATCCTTTGGCTTGCCGCCAGAAGTCAATGTCTTACTGATTAGCGTCATTGCTGTCTCCCTGGGTGTGATTGCTATCCTGATCATCATTGCTGTGGTGCTATGTCTTGTAAAGTCACGGAGGAGGAAGAAGGACCGGGAGGCTGCTGGAAGATCCACATCAGCAGGCACTGCCCTGCAGAAACTGGATGAGTCCAAGACAGCAGGTGGAGAAAGGATCTATCACCAGGCCTTGCCAGGGTATGCTGGTGACCAGGGAGGGACAGGCGTCGGGCCTTACAACCGAGGAGGTTCTCTGGACCCCTCCCACTCCAGTGGACGGGGCTCAGCTGAGGCAGCTGAGGACGATGAGATCCGGATGATCAATGAGTACCCACGCGTGTCCAGCATCACCTCTTCCATGCAAGAGCACATCTCTGCCCGTGGGCCCGACTCAGGCATCCAGCAGGATGCTGACCAACTGTCAGACATCTCCTGTGAGCCGGGGATGGAAGCGGGCCAGTGGTTCAAGGGGAAGAAGCTTGGGAGCCTCAGCGGGACCATGCTGTCAGGCCAGCTCCCTATCTACCGGGATGAGGGCGGGGGCTACCTGGGAGTGGGGAGGGGGTTAAACATCTCCCATCCTAAGGACTATGCTTTCCCAGAGGATGGTAAACCCTCCGTGGATGGTTCCCTGACTGCCATTGTGGCCAGTGATGAGGAGCTTCGAGGGAGCTACAACTGGGACTACCTGCTCAACTGGTGTCCACAGTTCCAGCCCCTAGCTAATGTCTTCACCGAGATTGCCCGTCTGAAGGATGAGAGTGCCCAGCCACCCAATCCCCGGAGGCCCTTCCAGCCTAAGGCTAAGGCTGACCCTAAGCCCAGGATCGACCCTCCCCCACTCATCACTTCCGTGGCTCATCCAGGGGCCAAATCTGTCCCCCCAAAACCAGCCATAGGAAGGACTTTCCCACACCTAGCATCCCTGCGGCGGTCACCCATTAGCCATGAGGGTTCTATTTCCTCTGCGGCAATGTCACCCAGCTTCTCCCCCTCCCTTTCCCCTCTGGCAGCCCGCTCCCCAGCCGTGTCCCCCTTCGGCATCACCCAGGGCCCTTCTGCTTCCATGATCAGCACCACCGAGCACTCCCTGGAGCACAGTGATGAAGCAGAGATGAGAATCTGAAGTGGCTAGGCATTCTGCTCCTGGGTAAATAGCCCTAAGGACATGCGTTTCTGTGTGACAGTGAGGAGCAGTAGTGACATCCCTCATCTGGCATGACAGAGGTCCTGAATAACCAGACAGGACCTATCTCAAACTGTGCTACTCCTAAGTATTGATGTCTATGGAAAAAATTGTTTCTTTTTCATTCTGGCTGGCCAGAGAGCTGAGGTTCTGCTGCTCCTTAAACTGAACAGATAAGGATCCAAAACTCTTCAGCGGTCTACACACAATAAGCAGGCCAAAATATCGCTGTTATCAACTTCCTTTTTTATTTGTGGATCCCTTGGACAAATGTCTTATCAGTGTTCAGAACATTGAGAAATACATAATTTTTGCACATTTTGAAAGGGGAGACACAATTGATGTCAGTGTTGTACAAACAGACACTTTGTCCATTTGTTTTTATATATTTTTATACAGACTTTTTTTTCTGACAAGAAAATGCCATTGCCTCATGTCAAGAGGTCATCATTTCATTACATTTACATATATGTATATTTGTATGTATGCAACAGTATGTATGGAATGTTTTAGGATTGTTATTCAGTGTGTTTGTGGAAATTTGAGACTATTGCCATTTGTGATATGTGTGACTGGAGAACTTTTATGTGTTTTGATAATTATTTATAAAGAAAAAAGAGACAATGCTTACTACAGTGGAAAAAATGAACTGATAAATGAGATCAGTGTTTGGAAGGCTGTATAGTTACATGTGATTTTTTTTTTACAAAAATCGCAGCTAAGCCCATGTAAGAAAAGCTTGGTGGTGACTGGAGGGAAGTAGCTCCCCCCTGTACATGGAATGAGAGGAAGAAATGAGAGAAAAGCTTTGCTTCATGAAATTATTCTTATACTGGCCTGCCAAAACTTCCCAACAAAAGAGCCATAGATTTGAAATATCACATATCTGGAAATGATAATAACAGAAAAATGGGGCACAAAAGTTTCATCACAATTGTTGAGGCTTGTTGCTGAGGAGTCTGTTTTCAAATGTAAACTGATGCTTACTCAGAATTGGGGGGACCAATTTGCATCTTCTTCAAAGCAACCATTGGCTGGATGGAAAAACTGGTTATCGAAAGCTGTACATATATTTAAAGCAAATAATAAATTCCCACTGATCTCTTTTGACAAACTGGATTCTTTTTATTTTCCATTTTCTGTATTTGAACTGGTCATCAGTTGAGAAGTAAGAAGCAATTATAATGTAACAAAAGCAGGATCCACCTGTATGCTCGTCTGGCTTTCAACATTGACTTGAAAAGGCCAAAGTGTGAAATCATTTAAAAAGCAAGGAGCAGGGAAACATATTCCCAGTCAGGAACAGAAAAAACACCGTGTTGAACTGCCACATATGCAGTACAGGTTTACCAATGTTACTTTCCTAGTAGGTTTGTTAGAGTTGACACCAGCAACAATTTCAATAATAACAAAAAGCCAACAGGAGCCAACTGCAAGCATATCTGTACACTCTACCAAGAAACTGGAGAAGGAAAAAAAATTTTGGCTGAAAACTGTCTGTGTCATGAACATGTATGTAGTCCATCCCATCAGCAGCCAATGAGCTTATGTTTCTATAGAATGGAATGACTTATCATCCAATCAGGGCAGAGTTGGAGAAGCTCAGAAGAATGCACAATGTTGACGTAGCTCAGTAATTAAGGGACGTTCTTATCCCTTGGTTCTTCGTGTGGACTGTAAGAGGTTGTTTTCATAGCTGTGGGAGATTTCTGCTTCCTTACTCCATAAAGAAGGACTAAGCAATATGTAAAAATCCGAAAAATCTTAATGTTTTCTCAATAGAAACTGGTAAATGTGGCAAATGCTGAAAAATCAAGAAGAAAAATGACACTAAGACAAATTGACTACATGCCTTCTTCATCTTACATTGTGCTTCCAAAGCTTGGGTCCATGTGGTAAACTTTTCTGTTAACGGGACTTGGTCTTGTATTTTGGTAATACCCTGCAGCCACCTTCAGTGGTGACAGTCTATAGATCTGCAAAATTTTAACATCACCATAAGCTTAATGCTAGATATCACAGAGCCACAAGTAATGTAATGTGACATTCTTTGCATGCTATCAGTATTCTATAGAGACCTTACAGAGATAGAACTGTAAAAGAACCACTGAAATATAATTTAAGAATGGTTCTATCACAGATATACTATATATTAACCAGATATTCAGCTCAGTTGTATAACACTACAAATTTTCTTTTTGATTTATCTCATTTGCTGGTACATTCCAAATATTGAGTGACTGTGGTTAAAAATCTTTGTGTAGCAACATGAACAATAATGGAGACTTATTGTCAGCTAGACTCATAAAAGAGGAGTTGTGAGGAATAGAGGGATACTGCATCTAAAAAATATCTGGTTACCATATAGAATATCTTTAGCTTTGTGCATTAAAAGCTGTCTGAATGTATCCTGTAGCAGTCTAGATAAGAGTGCGTCAATGTCATAATTCGAATCTTGAATTCATAATGCACTACTTTCTCAACTGCTTACTCTATGGGTCTGGAATATCTAACAGTGATGCTCAACATTCACTCAGGATAACATTTTCACAGGACGTGAAGTTTACTCAAATCGTCCAATTTCTGATAAATAAAGAAAGCCTTGTAAATCTGCAGTATTAAAAACAACAACAAAAAGAAATCCCTTGGGGTCTTAAGCCAATGCAATGTGCAGCTGCTTTATAGTGTTTTCGAAACTGCACTTTCCCTCCAGCCCTAGCCACAAAACTCTCTGCTGCTCTACCTCCTACTGAGAAGCCATTGTTGGCCAAAGCCCAGGTCTTACAGCTGTTACACACACACTGAATCATGGGCCCCTCTAACATGTTGAAGAAACTGTCCGTAGTTTGGCTTTTCTGTGCCATTTTTTAGGAAAATGAAAAGTTTATATTGATCGTATTTTAATGTTGTTACTATCTCCATTTCTGTATTATTTTCCTGAAAAAGCTGACTTCCATGTATAGTCCTGCTGATGACCATAAAATATATGCGATCCACAAAACGGCTACTGTGTCATGCAACATGGATAGCTCTGACATCTGCAACATGGATCCTCAAAACCTCCACTAGTTTTGCTGTGTTTGCTTGTGGTCAAGTTTGGTATATGGGTCTCTTTGTTAGGTCCAACTCAAACCCTGGAAGGCTATAAAATTTAAAGTACAGAAATAAAATAAAGGATTCTGGCAAAGAACCCTGAAAGAAGACCCTAGTCTAGACTAGTATTTGTTACTGTCCAAGTGTTTGCCATGGAAGAAAAGCCTGGAATTTCCATTTCCACCTTAATTTGTCAGTGAAAGGCTATTTTCCTGTGTTGTTTTTGGACTGTGCGGTTTAGTTTTTAATTTTTCACATTTTAAGTGAATTAAAAATGCCTTCATACATTTGTAGCAAAGTACTCAGAGAAACGTAATTAGCAAGTTTGATAAGTCTCACTCCCTTAGACTGTCAAACCATGAGAAAACATTTTAAGAATGCTCAAAAAAGACAGAGCTGCATTCCCACTGGCCTTGGTTATACAGAGCAGTGCTGTAATTAAGGCAACCGACACAGTCATATTCTGGTTGCGGAAATATGCTGAGCGATACTTAGGTTATAAAGTTACTGTGCAAAGCCCGACAGAGTGACGTACAATAATTGGTTCCCCTTAGAGACTGCACAAAGAGGCCAGGAACTGCCTTGCAAATAGTTCCATAATTGCAGCCTTGAAATATCACTACAGTTTATGTGTTTTTCCATAAACACAGCCCTGAGCCAATACATTTCAAACACTGGCTGTAAACTGACTAAACATCCACCTGGTCATGTTTATATGGCATGAAAAATAATTTGCCAAGTTTTCATCAGAATATTGTAGCAAAATATGTCGGAATACCAAATACATAAACACCCATCATGGCAGGTGTTTCAAAGTGACATTTGTTCAGGATCAGGTGTTGGTGTTTTAGGTGATTTGACTAAGCCCTACGTTTTTGTAAGCAATGGCTTAATTAAGTTTCAACATGTGACAGTAGTTGCAGCCAAAGTATTGGGTAGGCATTAGGCAAGTTGTGCAATATCTTCAACTCAACATTGAAATTTCTCACAAATTTAGAAAACATAGCTCTTGATTTTGCATTACCTGTATTCAAATGTTTTTGTGATCAGTATAGTATGGTTAAAAGCTCAAATAAATGTATCAAGCTCAATGTTCTTTGAGAAAAATCTATTAAAATTTGAATTCCTTCCTATACTTTTAAAATCTCTTTTTTTTCAATAATGAAATGCCTGAACCTCTGAAAGAGACATTTCCATTTAAGTGTTCTGAATCTCATTTATATCTTTTCAGAATTTGGATAGCCTATTATGGTTCTGCACTGATGTCACAAAAATGAATATGTAGCATCCTTGTCAGGCAGCAATTTTATGTATATTGAATTTGACAAGATATGCTTGCCATGAAGGTTGTAAAAAATAAAGTATGCATTTCAAAAAAAGTATTTTGCCATTTTTCCCTGTTAACATGCAGGTAATTTGTGAACAAGATGGAAAGGAGCTGTAACCAAGTGCAATGCAAAACACACTACCATCTATCCTATGTACAAATAAAACATTCATAATAACCTGTAAAAAGAAAGTAATAGCTATAAGTACAATAAACAAAACAACAGAATACCATAACCTTGGTTCATACCAAGATGTAGTCTAAAGACATGAGTGATCAGTTTGCTTCAGAAGATGGTTAATGATTCTGCTGCCATGGCCAGAGTTTGTTCCACCACTGGGGAACTGCATCACCCATTCAACACCCCATAGACTAGCACCATGGCTTTGAACTGGATGGAGCCTGTAACAGGTAGCCACTGATGAGAGATGAGTGACATGAGCGTGCTTGGAATTATCAAAAACAAGTCATCCAATTGCATTCTTTTTTAGCTGTATGTGTTTACTGACACAGGCAGGGAGACTAGCTCAAAGGGAGTTGTCCAGACATAAGCTGTGTAGCATAGGTGGTGAGGGAGAGGTAGATTGTTTGAATGTTCCATAGAAAGAATCTAAATGCTCTGACACTACAAGAGAAAAGAAAGATAGTTGGTCTGCAAGGGTTACCTCACAGCCTCTTGTAGAAAAGGAAGAGGTCTTGTTGTGGTGCAGATGTAGAGGGAATGTAGAGCATGTCAGTCTTGGCCTGGCTGATCATTAGGAGATGGTCTTCCATCCAGCATGAGACATTGTTTAGACAAAAATGAGGTGCGTTCTGAGCCCTGAGTCTCAGATGGAGGAAAAAAGCTTTAAGGCTTATAATGTAAGGTTGGGATTAAAAAAATAGTCCTTAAATTTTACATTCAATTAATTAAGAGTATTTATCTTTGTCTCAACAAGAACAGCATGTTGTGATTTAATTTTAGTGATTTCTTAAATCACCAATCTATGTCAGTGAAGTGAAAAGTGATACTAGCATTTAATTTTTATCCAAAACTAAAGACGATTGCCACATCCAAAGAACAATTGTTGTAGTGTCAAACATAGCAGAAAGGGCTGGTAAGTCGAGAACAGAAGAGAGGGAGCATGCTGTTGTTGGCTGAAATGCTTCAGTGATAGAGAAGAGGGAAGTTTCAGATAGACAAACCCTGAAACCAGACTAGAAGGGGTTGACAGGATTGTTTTGCGAGAGAAAATGAGTTATCTGATTAGACGCTGCAAATTACAAGGGGTTGTACAGAAGAGAGAATACATTTAACAGTTACATGGCTTGGATATCAATTTAATTTGCTACCTTTATAAGTTTTCTTTAATGACTTAATCACAAGTTCCAAATAACAAGGACCTTTCATCACAATAACATAACACTGACACTGGCTAGTGGTGGATAGTAGTGACAACAATAGGTTTATTTAATTAGCTGTACAGTACAGTGAGTACTGTTATGTTTTTTGTCACATAAGCTATTTAATCTGCCAGTAATACATGTCTGTTTGATGGATATGCATTTGGCAACCAGTCCTTATAGCTAATGGGAGACATCCATAGACATGACAGACATCTGTTTTTATTGAAAGGGAATGGATACAATTATGCGCTGTTGGCTTCCCCCTGCTTATTTGTGCACAAATCTGTATTCCATCATTTTCAGCTCTTCACAAAGACATTCCATTTCAATATTAACTCAATCTACTGGCTTGCTAGAAGTTAGAAGTTTCCTGAGCTACCATCAGCTGAGTTAGTCCTGTAACATCACCTGCAGAGCATCAGTTATACACCAATCAATGCACTAGTGTCCTTAACAATGCTCGTTCTTTTTGACTGAAATACTTATGGTAACAGAGTTCAATGTTGTACAAACAATTGATCAAGCCTAGTTCAGCGAAAGGGAGCAAAACACACTATTGTATTCACTATTGGTTACAGTGCCTTGAGTCTCTGGAATGGGTCGTGTTAAAGGTTGTGTTTTCTTTGTCCAAATGTATCCTTCTTCTCTGCATTTTAACTGTGGAACCCTTACCCATGCTATGCATGCCTCATTGAAAACCCTGTATGCATTGACCGGCCAGTTACTTTCCCATGCAGTTCTATATGCACCTGTTTCCTTTCAAGTTAAGTTCTGAGTTTATCTTTGCATGTGAGTCAAGAGAAATCCTATTGCATCTTATCTTGGTCGCCTTTCCCCACTTTTATCTCCTCCCTGAGAAAATGATGGAAAAGTAAACCACAGAGACCCTTAAGATTACCTCAAGAAAGCTTTGGGGGACTAAACCTAAGGAATTAACATGTCATCAAGGCTGCACAGCATCGCCACTTGTGAGTAAAAATGTTAGATGAAATGCAATAACTGTAACTCTTCCTAAATCTTTTTTTCTGAAGTTAATCTAGCATTTTACACCTTGTAAATAGAGATATGTGTTATTTGTTTAAATATGATCATTGGCTATTTCTGTCAAATGGGTTCTGACAAAAACACGGAAAAGGCATATCAGATATAAACTGTCTGGAACCATCTCCATGGTTTGATCATCTATTCACAAAAAAACAACAACATGGAGAAAGTGTGTTAATCGTATTTTATGAATGTAACATTGAAATCCCACATGCATTGAACTTTCAAGCACTTTTAAAGGAACCCCCCATTACCTTATCCATACTCTCCCTTCTGTGCCTGGAGCGGAAGTAGTTTAGGAAGGGACTTTTTCCAAGCTGTCATTGTCTTGGTCTGTATAAATAATATACAGTCCTGGTTTTGGAGCACAGGCTTAATAGCTGTTTCAGCAAGCAGACTATACGGTCGATTAAGTCAGTGCTAACTGACCGCACAGTGCAACTCAGAACAGGAAGTGGTTTTAGCCTACTCTGAGGTATTAATAAGCCCCAAGAGTAAGGACAAATCATAACAGCGCAGGTAGCTTGCATCAAGTCAACAGCTTCATGAGCAGCTGCATATTTTTCCACAGTTACCCATCTACAGTGCTGCAAGAAAGGTCCTCTGTTTGCCTCTTCTGTGATTGGATCATACCGAAGACCCTCTGGGTCAAGTTGCGGTATTTTATTGGAACGTCAGTGTGCATGATGTTACTGTGAGTAGGTTAAAAGTTTCCGGGTTCTTGGTTTTCCTTTGCTAGCGGTCACTGACTCTGTCAGGAGGGCTTTAGGGGCTAGCGGCAGAGTGGCTGCAGACAGACAACCCCCACGGTTGCTCTCTGAAAAATGTGGTGGTGTGATGCTTCAAACCATAAAGTGATCCAGTGAGAGCATGTGTGTGGCACACAAGTCCTGGTGTTGTAACCCAACACCAAGGTAAATCCAATAAAACATGATTTAAAGTCAGCTTGAAGCTGCTTTCACATAAAGGAATGTGCTTTTACAACCTCATCCTGTTCGCTCAGACACTTTATTTGTACAAATTGGAACCATTTTCAACAGCAAACCCAAATGAAACTGCCCATTTATAAATTCTTTTCATTAACAGCAGTCAATGCTGAGTTCAACCAATGCTAAAAAAAGATTATTTTCTTGTCCAGTGCTAGAAATGGCATATGTACATGCAGTCTATACAGTTCTGGTTTTACTGATGTAATTCAGGTTCAGGGCCTTGTTTAATCACCATGCCCCTGCAGGGCTGCAAACCTATAACCTCTTGGTTTGAAGCCCAGAACCAAAACCACTATGCCTCTCCTCCTCTATAAGGAAACATGAGCATGTTCCATTAAGACTACTCCCTTATAAGGTATGAGAAAGTTTCCGACAATCGTATGTTCCCATTTAACGCTCCCCACACCAGCATAAATTATCTGCTGTTAGATTGCCTGGCTTGCATGATCACTATTGATATATAAATCTGTGATGACTGATGTCTAACCTTTCCACTGGCATCACTTGTGCCAATTTTTACTTTCTTGCAATATGTGTGTGTGTGTGTGTGTGTGTGTGTGTGTGTGTGTGTGTGTGTGTGTGTGTGTGTTATCTCTGTTCATATCAGACCATTTTTCCCCATTATTTAATATTGTTTACTTTACAATAACACACTTGGACAGCGAGGTCAGTTCAGGTGAACTGATTAGCCGGCTCTGCCAGTGGGTTCACATGAGGTTTCTGGCGCTAGCAGTGTTGGCATGAGTGGTCCTGCCCAACAGAGCAGTGCCACTGTGAAACCAGAACCAAGACTTGTCAGAATATCTTTGGACCCTCGCTTGTTTGGGTACAGCCAGGTCTGATTGTCAGAGTTACACATATGAGCGGTTATAACCTTTTCATTAAACAGAGGAACAAAGTGTCAATGAAGAGAGAAGACAAATAAAAAAATGTATAGTCAAGCCATCACAAAGACATAACATAAGCATTTGGCCTGAGGTGCTAACGTGAGCAGGGCTACAGAGGCCTGAGGCCAGTGTACACAGCTCAGCACACCCATCCTGATATGGAAAGGAAATAAAAGCTTGTGCCTGAGCCAAAGGGTCACATCACAGAGAGACAGAATAACTGGCAGAGATGACAGCTCAGGCAGGCCGGCTATGGAAAGTACATACAACGACACACAGATTGTATTTCTTTTCATTTCCATTTTGTGTTTAAAGAGACTATAATAGTCACCTCTGTATTGCCCGTATGTGCCAAAATCATTAAATATCTCACATCTCTAGTTCTCTCTCTCTCGCTCTCTGTCACTCTCTCACATACACACACTTGCACACATGCCTGGTCACTGTTTTCAATCATTTATAACCCCTCTTGTATATTATTCTATGTGGAAATGAAATGAATTATTTATTTTTCATGTTGTAAAAAAGTGTTTATTTGGTCTTTTGCTCATGTTTTCTCTTGTGTATTCCTAAAGTTCCATATGTGCTGGCAGATTTGTAATTACATGTTCCTGTGCATTTTCAGGCTGAAATTTAGCCCCCAGGACTTCATTTATGAATGCAGAAGTTCCAATCTCTTTGTTTTCAGGCCATTTTATTAATAACAGATGCCGTGCTAAATGTCACCTAGGTAGCATGAAAAGGTTGTGAGAACTGAGTAGGTATTATAGATAGATTTGATGTTTTATCATTATACAATTCAATACTTATAAGAAGCACCATTTCACTACAGAATTATTTCAACACTATAGTGAAATAATGCCTTCTGCTCAAACATAAAATTAATGGGTCCAGTTCAACATATTGTTGTGCTATAATTTATTATCTTACCTTTCCACCCTAACAATTTTCCAGTTTTCAGGAAATATGGTGTACACACAAAAAACAAAGAGACACACACACACACACACACACACACACACACACACACACACACACACACACACACACACACACACACACACACACACACACACACACACTTATGCAAATACTGTATACTTTATTTCCAGCAACAGGTTATCGGGTTAAAGACCCGCCATTTGGACAGTCACCCTGGAATGCCTTCAAAGCTGTCATTGATGACAGACTGGCAAAGCCTTGAAATTGTAATGATTTTAACGACTGGTGAATGTAATGACTTTAACATGGCCTCTGCACATGTGGCATTGCTGGCTTAGAGTCCTTTGTAGCGCTTGTGAGCGTTCCTTTTCAGAATAGATCATTTGTTACGGCGATACCAAAAGTTGGATGGGTCTGAAGAGCTAATGATAACCCTACATCATGGAATGTGCACCTCCTTACCGAGGGTGCAGGAGCAAGGCTGACGTCAGGTTGGAGACATTATTCACCCCAAAGCAGAAACTTTGCCTGCACTATTGTAAAAAATGACAGTAAAGGCAACTGTGACTGACCAGTTCTCTGAGCATAGATGGCAGAGCATGAGCTGAAACAGAATCCACACCGGGTAGCTCCCAGAAGGCCGCCAGCAGCACAAGGCATGTGCATGCTTTCTGTTTGGGCTCGCAGCAATGGGACAGGAGAGCTGTCTGCAGGAGTTTTTGGAAGGGATCAAGGTCTGTTACTGGCAGAGCAAGAGGCAGCTCTCTGTCTCAAATGAGGCCTGAGCTGGAGAGAGCTGTTTTCAGGGTAGTGAGGATTACCCATAATTCCCAGATACCTGTGGTTTGCACGGAAGCCTGTGAGCTCTGTCTTTGCATTGCAGAGCAATGTTTTGCAGGGGATACTTTGTCCCGCATCTTTTTCCCCTCCCCGTCAAAGAATTACAAAACCTTTCCTCTTTGACTTATTTTTCCCATTCCTCCCCTCCTGTTTTTTTTCTTTCAATTTATTTCCCGGCAGTCTTGCCAGTCTACTTGCGTGACTAGGGGAATCACATTGAAAAAAACACTGGCACGCAATCTTTTACTAACTATTTTTGGAGTGCAATTTTTTTTTATCCTCTAAAATGTGAAAGAACTAAATGACAGGAGAGAGAAGCCAGGGTAACAAAGGGGTAAAAAAGGGTCTGCTTCTCATTTGTTTCCCTGTCTGACAAACCGTGTCTCAAGGCGGCAGGCTCAGAGCAAGGGAGGTGTGTCTCTTGCCGCACTGCCACTTCAGTCCAACGTCACCTGGCAGCCATCACCTGGCAACCTCACCAACATACTCTCCTTCGGCTGGTGAAGTTCTCCCTTAGGACACAGTGAAGCATACTACAAGCAAGCCCAACACCTTTTTTCTCCGTTTTCTTTCGACCCACTTGCCTTTTTTTACAATTCACCACTAGAAAAGCAACTTGCCTTTACTATTTTGTTTTGATGGATTTTTTACAGCATTTTTTTCAAGAAGAAAGAAACTGCTCATTGACCAATTGGGGTTTAGCATTTTGCAGACCACTAGCCAGGGAATGCTTAATGCTGAGCGTGGCTAATGGAGAACTACCCATCTGATTTGTATTTGTAGTTTTATGTGTAACAGATGTGAATAGACTGTGTACAGTCATTCAGGTTTGGAGAGATCATGGAAGGGACTACATATCATGTTTTTATTGAGCTTTTAGAGTAACAGGTTATGGCCATTGCCCATAACCACATACAGATACAGGTCAGCCATTCTCAGATTTAGACTTCTGAGTGCTATAAATGTATTTATTGTAAATGACTCAGTATAAAGATTATGCATCACTCAAAGCAAAGCTCAAATGAGCTCAGACACACCTGTGGCAAATTACCAATATTTTCCATTCAACATGGCAAATTTTGGATTTCATTTGTTTTGTTGGGTTGTTATATCAGTCAACCAGATCAAAGTGTGCTTTGAATCCCGCCTTCTTTACAAACACCACAAGAGATGTGTTTGGCTTGTTGCGCAAAAGTTAAATCAAACTCCTGTCTGGACCCCAGGCCAGGGGATGATGTGGCTGTCCATAGAAATCTTGAGTACACAGGGTGGTCTGCTACAACTGTCACACAGAGCACTGAAATCCAACAATCTACGAATACAAATCTGTGACTCAGACAGTTTCCTCCATTAGATACTTGACAGACAGTTATCAACAGTTATAACAACAGTTATCTGTGTTTGCAATGTTTCATAAAGCCCAAGAGCTTCTCAACCAAATGTTTGGTTTCAGTAATGACTGGCAACATGTACTTACTTGCCACAGAGTTCAATCAGCCCTTTACTGAAGCAACAACTGTGTAGTACAGTGTTCTGTTCAATCAGCCCAACACATTTTTAATTAATGGTTTAAAACCTATTAAGAATAAACCCCAAAAACCAGTGGCGTCAGACTAAAATCCCCTATTGCACTGATATGTTTAAAAGTCAAAAGAACTGCCTTGTTCACCACTCTGAGACATTTCCTTGAATATGAATGCTATTTCATGTCTTTAGTAATACCTTGAAGGTGAAGAATGACAGTGATTGTGCTGTATGAATCAAATATAGTGAACTATTGGATAGTTTTAGCTTAACCCCAGACACATCAAGACTGTTAGTGTTATTGGAAGCTGCATTATCTTTTAACAGACACTTCAAAGCCTGAGTTTCCTTTTAAACTTGCAGTCGCTTAAAAGGGATAGACATTGTTACTAACAATTGAATTGGTCAGGCTATACCATAAAATGCAATGTTAAACCATTGAGTGAATGGGTGGCTTTGCCTGATCATTGGTGCATAAACTCACATTTCCATTTAAACAAAGCAAGGAAGGGGAATGAAAATGACAGCACATTTCTCTCTCACAAGCTTCATGCATGCATTTTTTGTTTTCTTTGCAAAACGCCCCAAAAATAGAGCTGAAATTATCCCAGTCTTGCCGATATAAGCTCTGAAGTTGCATTTTTTTTATGTGAAATGAGCCCCAGCTGAGCAAACTGAAACACAGTAACATTCACTGATTCACCTTGATTGATTGTCTTAAAGGCTGCTCTGCTCTCCACTCATTTCTTTGTTCCGTACCTCAGTCCCTGGTCCCTGAGTGTGTGAGCATGTGCACACTTGATCACTGTGAACAGGTGTCTGTCGCACAGGCAGTCTCACAGCTGTAGTCTAACCTCTTTTTTCCTCTTAATGGCTTTGGACTGAGGATGCAAATGTCCCTCTCAATACTGATGTCTGTCCTTGTCTTAATTACAGATAATAACAGAAATTGAACTATTACTGAGATAATTAGGCACATAGTCAACAATTTCCTTTTTTGGCTCAGATTAGGAAAAGATTAATCAATGTGCCTCTGTTAACTTGCCCAAATAGCATGCACAATACACAGTAATATTCTTTAAAGGAGGAAATGAGTTAATCTTTTACGGGAAGCACAAACCCAAAGATCTCTTCAATCACGGTTGTTCAACCTGGTCAACAAAAAGAACAGATTGTACATTGTGTTTTTGGAGGGTTAGGGGAAAGTACTGGAGGTAAAAATATGGATGGAATTATCACATAGACCAAATCTTCTATAAAAAATGCAGGTGTTATTTCTCTGGAAAGAAACAGAGAAATAATATGTGAGTGAAATTGTTTTAACTGGGTTGGCAGGAACTAACTGGTGCGCGTGCGTGCACACACACACACACACACACACACACACACACACACACACACACACACACACACACACACACACACACACACACACACACACACACACACTCAGTTTATCTGTAAGTGTGCCATTCAACCACATTACCATCAGCGGGCTGAGACCAAAAACATATTCTACTTTTAACACACTGAGTTTAAAAATATGATGGCTTGAATTCCAAAGCCTGTCATACTTTCCCATTGCAAATAAGACTCTGTGTTCATGTATGTTCCAAAGAGTACATCACCAGTGCTTCAAGATACAAATGGAAACATTTCCTTTGTATTTGAAAATGTAAATTCTCATTCATAAAGGTTGTAAATTAGGGTAAATTAGTAAAGGTTGAATGAGGTGGCATTAAAGCTTGCTATTGGTGACATACCAGTTTTAACAAATTACTCTTTTTTCACAGTCACATTCTTTCTAGTTCAAATAAGTCAGTGATTGACATTGACTTCAACCTGGAAAGCAACAGGGAAACAACACATTACCCCATCTCTTCTCAGGTGCCTTTAGAGTTTTGCATGCCTGTAAGATTTGATCAGTATTAATGTGGTGGGTAAATAATACAAATAAATGCAAAGCTATTAAGTAGTATTACCTTTACAATTACTGTGTTTTTTGTCATTTTTATGTTGTGCTAAACCAACAACAATTTTATCAGGAAACGGAAATGGTGTCAAAATGAAATGGGATAATTTTATATAAACAAAAATGTGTAGATTTCATATTCTATGGTAAGTATTAATCTGTGTATGTGCCTGCCCTAAGACCAGCCCCAAATGATGTAATCTAAATGGAATTTCAGTCCTACCCCCACACACAAGACTTCAAGATTATTTTTACGTTAAAAACCTGCTGAGGATAATGTTCGACATACGTATGACAGCTCAGGTCATCAACCTCTTTATGATACAATGTTCTGTGGCAGAGCTTGTACAACTGTTGACAAATACAGTTAGAATGTATAGGATTTGCCCTCACTATACAGTGATTGTACCTAGCCTTGCCCTTCACAACATCCCCTTATATCAAAATAATCTTCCTCCACCTTGTTTTTAATCAGTAAAAACAAGAAGAAAAAAATGTAGTGATTGAAACACATGCCATGTCACTACAATTGTTTTCCCTTTGAAAGGCACTTTTGGTTGTGGGTAGGAAAAAGTGTTTTATTGTCACGTTGTTTCTCTAGTGTTGCTACCATGTTGATCTAACCTTGCTGGTAAGAGCCATGGTTATTTTCTTTAGTTCAATATCTCTGTGGGACTCTGGCTTACTTCTCAGGCAGGGCACTCCACTGTGGAGGGAGAAGGAGAAGGAAAGGGTGAGAGAGTGAAAGAGAGGGAGAGAGAGAGAGTGTGTGAGCAAGAGATTGATGAAGTAAGTACAGAAGCCTTCCAGCTCCCATTTGAGACATGATGAAAAAGAGAGAAAGAAAGAAAGAAAGAAAGAAAGAAAGAAAGAAAGAAAGAAAGAAAGAAAGAAAGAAAGAAAGAAAGAAAGAAAGAGAAAAACACCAGTCGGAAACAGGAGCAGATGTGAAGCACCTTGGTGTTCTGTTTGTGACCACTAGCCACGAAGGCCAAAGTTGACAGTTCAAAGTTGTGCTGCTGTAGAAGGTGACTTTCCAGTTAGTTGTTATCCAGTCAGACCAGTCCAGCTATCCAGCTAAAAACAAACCCCCTTGCAGCTCATTTGATGGCAGAGAAAGGCATAATGAAACATTAAAGATTCATAATTTGTCCCCAATGATAACATGGACACACACCTAACTACCACGTACCTCATGGAAACCAGCTGTAGCTATTTTTCATTCTGCAAATGCAGCACCTATCACATATTACCTTTGATTTCAGCGGGAAAAAAGTCAGTGTATGTTTTGATGTGTTTGACTGGCTGAGCCAATTATTAGCTTAGAAGAGTAGACCTCTGACTGTAGTCATTCATGGGTCATTCATGGGTGCTGAATGTACAGCTACACAAAAAACATATTCCTTCATTTTGTGCTCCACCCAAAGACCACCTGAATCTGTTTTACACACAGCTAACTGTTTTTCATTTGCTAACGGAGCAGCCTAAAAAGAACAATGGACCACTCTTTTTTTCTCTACTGCCACTTAAAAAGATGATGTCCTTTATTCCTCTGGAAGCCTCTGCTCTTATTATGGGTATATTGCTGGAAATGCCATATTTAACCTCTGCATGCAGGATATAAATTGAACCATGAAAGATTACAAGTCTGTGAATGTAATTTTGCCATCTCAGCTGGATATGAAAATATTAAAACGCCTGAGGGAAAAATCAGTGCAGAGATATTATTAAATGGTGTGTGTGTGTGTGTGTGTGTGTGTGTGTGTGTGTGTGTGTGTGTTTGTGTTCATATTTTTGTTGTTGTTGTGGTGTGTGTGTGTGTGTGTGTGTGTGCGCATGATAATAAGCTTTATTCACATGGTAATGAAAGACAGATTGTCAGGGCTTGGTAAAGGATGGAAGGTTTTCTGCTCTTTCTTAAATTAGAACTTCTCCTCTCTTTTTTATTTTATTGAATTTGACTTTAATCGCTGCAGCCCCCAATGGCAAGGGAAGCTTTAAACACTGCTTTATCTCAAACCATTAAAGGCCTAACATTAAATATATCATTAAATATATATTGTATTTATGTCAATGATTTGGCTTCAGTATCACTAATGTATATTGCCAGTCAGATAATTATTATTTTTAATCTTTTTTCATAGACTTTCTTTCTTGCCCTATGTCTGTTTATATAAGAGATATAAACCACTGAGAGATTATTCCTTTCGTGGTTACTCTACAATATATTTTCATTCTCACATCACATGGCTTCAGTATTTTTATTCTGGACTGTGATGAGTTTTTAAACCTATGACAAATTTTCAGTATTTTCTTCACTCTAAAGAATGTGAAAGAAATGAAAACCATACAGGAAAAAGTTACCCTTGAAGTAATTCCAACCTGTACTCTATTCATTTATACACTTATATTTTCTAAACCACATCCAGCACAGAATTGCAAACATTTTCTTTAAAACTCTTTGATCTGGAAATGAAAAATTAAAAGATTTTATGTATTGAAAAACCAAGACATACAGTGAGAACATCAATCAGTTTTCATACAGTATAACCCTCCTTGGTTTGTCAGTAGTTCCTCACTTGGTCCCTAGCACTCAGAGCCCTACACGGTTTTGTTTGAAGGGGTTCTGCACTCTACACCACAGAGCTGTGGGATAAAATCCAGGATGGGGAAGCAGTTCTTGCTCCTTCTGTGAAAAACGTTGCTCTCATGAAAATAACATAGCTACAGAATGTAAATTTGAGATCACTGTTGATCCCAAATGAAAGTAACTATATTGCAAGTAGTGTAATTTACACACAATCTAAAGTCAGACTGAGCTGTCCACCCACTCTGTCCCAGAGCTGCTGGTCCTGCAATGGAGCCAAGTGAAGGACTTTATCAGCAGAATTCAGACAGTTTGTCACTTAAGCAGGAAAAAGAAGAACAGACAGGAATTTTAAATATGTGAACAGAGAGGACAATGTGATGGGTGAGAGTAGCAGAACAGTAAACACTGTAACAATATTAGAAAAGGTGGAACCTATTGGCTATGAGCAGGAAGCTGCTTAGCACAGCCAGCTCTTACCCAAATCAAGCAATGCAATGGATATATTCCTGGGGCTGTTGATTAGCAAACACCTGCAGGAATTAAGAATCTGACCTGATCAGTGGACCACTAGAGCTGAATTCAAAATATTAACGTAAGACAATTACAATTTAAGGTCAGGGTGTTTTTCTCATACTAAGTGATTGATGGTAGAGCAGAATAAACATGGCTGGCTGTTCCCATTTTCTCTGGGGGCCAAGCTAAGGCTCATGACAGGCTTCGTCAGCACAGGGAATTTATGGTTTTTCAAGCTAGCCAGCTCCACAAAGTCTAGGTTTGAGGACGCTTTGTTGATCACATCAAAAAGGGAGTATAGTTGGCTTCTATCTGTACTGTCTCACATTAATGGTGGGATTGCAGCAAACATTTAATTTGTTAACTCAAGATTATCCAGATTATAGTATTTATATGTATTAATCAATTGAAAAACATTGAAAATGTTATATTTCAAGTTTGATTCAGATGTATAGTTTAGGGTTATAGGGTACATTTGTAAATTGAATCTCTGTAGGCTGCACACAAAGAGACAGGTAAGCATGGTGTAAGAGACACACAACCCTAAAATCTTCTGGAGAAATTTATTCAGGGATGGTTTTCACTCTGACAACAAGTCTTGGCCCAGGCCAGTGGTTTACGTATATAAGAATGACATCATTCAACCACACAACGGCTGTGTCTGTTTCTTTCCTCTTTTTTAAAGATGTCACTCTGACAGTTATAGGCCACTGACACTGACTGGAACTGAACTGAAGCCAAAAGGGGTAAATCAATTGCCACTGCCTTAACTCTATTCAAAAAGCTGACTCAGCACAGCTGCTGTTTATTGTGGAATAGGTCCGATGGCCACTCTTGCTGGTGATTACACCTCTGTGCGCCAGTGAAGCCTTCACATCTCCCAGGGAGTCTTACGTAGTGCCTGAAGGAAAAAAAAGGTCCCTGTGGTTTGGCCCAAGATTGCCATTCAGCAAAGAAACCACAATTGTGTCTCATTAGCATACTTCTGTTGACTGGAAGAAAGAAGGGCAAGAAAAGCATATATTATCCAAATGAATAAAAGAGTTTTGAGGTTTGAAACTTTGATTGTTTCAACAATGGAAATGATGGTTTGGTAAAAATTGTTTGGTATTTTAATAATTTATTGCCACTTTTTTAATGAAAAACCATTTTATGGGTTTGCAAACAAAGTGAACAGAAAATTAACTTTTATTTTTTTAGTGGCTTTAATGTATCCCACACCTGCAGCATTTACACTGAAGGGTGTGTGATAAATCGTCTTCAATCCAGACACTCAATCTCTGATAGACCATCTGGAAAACATGTACTGCTTTTTGGCATTGTCTGTGATCTAATTCGAGCCATCAGATTTGAGGGTGGATTTGGTTGACTGGGCTGGTTATCAATTCAATACCCACACCCATTCCATATAAAGCACTACTCCCACACAGCAGGAAAAGAACTGATGAATGATAATAATTATGTTTTGCTAATATGGAGATTTTGGAAAAAGTTTAATCTACTATTGAACAAGCTTGCAATGTTCATAATATCCCTGCTTTTGAGTCTATTAAGAATTATTCCTCATGGTGTACAGGACTGCAAACACAGCAGTGGAACAGCACTAATGGAGCACAAATAGGAAAACTTTCAAACAGCCAATCAGAGCAATTCACCCTCTTTGTTTCCATAATCTAATGTCTTGCTTTCCTGATGATCTTGTGATCTTGGGTTCATATCAGTGGAAAGCATATATATCATCAACAACTCATCTGGATCAAGGCTGTTCATGTGTACCAACTGAGGTGGTCAACACTGAACACTAACATCCACTTCACAATCATCAGATTTTAAATGAGCAATTGTATTTCAATTAACTTCTTTATTATGTGTCCATGAAGCCCCTATTGAAATCCCCCACCAGGCCTCCTCAGTTTTACAGTCCACAAACACACACACAGACACACACACACATACGATTACATTTTAGCATGACAAAGAAAGGCTGTGAAAGCAAAAAGAAAAATGAAAAATATGATGCAGACAACATGGGCCTGCAAGCCAAATAATGCATCAAAATGTTTTTGAAATTTGAATGATTTGCCTGTTCCTGTTTGCTAAATCTGAAAATTGATGCTTAAATGTCTCAAAAAAAAAAAAAAAAAAAAAAAAATTGTGCCAAATACCCAAACCCAAGTGAATGCTTATTTTCACACTTATTTCTCAATAGCTTGCAGGAGCCGTTCCTGGGAAAGATCTTCAAACAGAGTGGGATTTGGGTAAAGTAAAGAGAGGTATTGGCAGAAGGTGAGTTTCTGGTATGGCCAGACTATGGAGAGCTTTGAATGATAAATCCCCTAGCACACTGACTTTATAGTGCAGCAAGCCAACTTGCGAAATAAAAGAATGTTTTCACCAGTAACACAGCAGCATGTTATTCAACTTGTTTTGCTGTTATAGATGTGAAGATGTTATTGTGGGAAATTATACAAATACAGTCTTCACTATTATATTAGAAATACTTTCATAGCTTAGGTGAAAACCCCAATAGCCTGTGGCTTTATGAACCTTCCATTGTCTATTAGCTCAGTGTTGGAATTTGCGAATTTTGTCATTGGAATAATCATACATCATGTTACATGGGCTCATATGTCCAGAAGGTTTTTTTTTGCAACAGTCCCCTTTATTCCAGTGGAATAAAAACTATCTCAAGACCAGACTCCTACACATTTTTATAAAAGGCTTCAATGCATCTGTCTAATCATTTAAAATGTTGGAAAAATTCAACCAATGTTTATATATAGTTTTTTTTTTTTTTTTTTGTAAAACATTCTGCTTATATATTCAAAAATCAAAAAAGAAACATTTTTGTGAATAATGGTTGAATGGTTTCTCTGCAGTAATTTTATCAGTGTCCAAATCGGTAAGGAATTTAATATCTTTATATAATCCTGGTAATGTACATATACATTGTATTTATATATAATAACAATGGCTAAAATGCTGGAAGGGACAGGGCACTGCAGCACACTTGAACATTTCTCTTGTAATGTTACACTTAGAAATCAAGCTCTGCTACAAGTTTTAGATAGGAATACTGATTGACATGGAACATCAACCAATCAGTGCCTAAAAATGGCTCAAAATTTCAATTGTGTGGGCTTTAAAAAATGTTGGGGCAGGAATATGGTATGTGTGTGCATTGTGTAAACTTGGTGTAGAATACCTCTGGTTAGAGAAAGATTTTGGGTGCCCAAACAAAGCCTGAGGAATGAGACCCAGCACCTGACTCCATTTTCCCTGTATATGTGAACTAGGTTTGGGCAAGCAATGGAGAATCTCGTCCCCATGGGATTTCACTATGTAAATGGAGACCTGGCTCAGTTTCCTAAGCTCTGGTGCAGCTCTTTTTGTAGAGTGGGTGATTTAGAGATTGGGGCGTAATGGGGTGCGAGGGAGCAAGATGGATGACCCTGTGAAGGGCCACTGCCATGGAATATCTGAGAACAGCAGACCACGTTCTGCTTCCCCTCAGCATGGCTGAGGATTGTGTCAAGTGCAGGAAACATTTCCCATCTATTATAACCCCACCATTGAGCCTCTTCCACTGCTCCACTACCCCGTGCCTCCCTCCCCCCTCAAACACACTCCCCTGTCATCATTATGGGTCCTCTAGGAGATGGGGGGAAAACAACCTCTGAATAATGAAATGTATGGTGTTTGCATCCTTTCTTCTTTGCTTTTGCTTTTTTTCATTTTCCTGGTTCTTTAACTGCGTCAAAGTCTCAGAAATATCTGTGTGTTTCTGTGGAGAGGAGGAAAGGAAGGAAAATAAAAATAATGAGATAAATAAAGAATACACACAAGCATTCTCCAGGATTTGGTGGACAGGCAAAAACACATATCAACCTGAATTGTAATTCCTGATGTTTCGACCGGAGCTGGACCATGTTTTGTTTTCCCTGGACAAAGACCTGAGGGTATGTGGCCTGAGACGGCACTTCTTATTACCTGTTGGGCCATTGAGTTCACGCCTGGTGCTGAAACTGACCTTGAAATCCAGATAAACATTGGGTTTGGCTAGGTCCTGCACCCAGTGCTGACGTGGTGAATGAGAGGTGAGGACTGTAACCCTGCCACGGTGAAAGAGATGGAATGCTGGCAGAGGTAGAGAAGAGAGGTGAATGAGGATCTCAGGTGTGCAAAAATACCCTGAATAATCAACTGCTGAGATTTTCATTTCCAGAAATACATATAAGGCTATGTACAGTACGGTATATAGATACCTTATGTATACACACGTGCACACACACACACACACACACACACACACATACTATATATATATATATATATATATATATATATATATACAAAAATATATACCTGCCAAAAATGTTGGCAGAACAGAGTATGGTTAGTGGTTAGCACACAGGGCATTCTGGACCTGGACATATTTAGTATGAAACCCAGGTGGCACATTTCTTTTATCCCCATGACAAAGATCCTTTACCATCTCAATCTTTCCACAGCATTATAATATTTGTCAGAAAACATGTGTTTTGTAAACATTTTGAATTCTCCAGACACCACCAAATGGGCCTCCTGGATTTTACATTCAAAGACATAAAACTGGTATTTCAATAGGTAATTTTGAAACCTATATTATATGTAATCATAATATACTTCAGTAGACATAATCAGAGGCAGAGGAAAGTAAAGGTAACCACTCCATACACAAAGATCAGCAATAACAGAAAAGCCAGGTCTCTCTGGTAAAAGCCATTGAGTCCACTAAGCCATCAAAAAATGCTAAAATAGAAAATAAAAAAGTTGTTGAATAATAGCTAATCTTTGGTGTGGGATAGATCTTGTAAGATGAAAATAGTGTTTTCCCCATTTAGTTCATCTGTCTGAATGAATTATGGGTTAGAAACCGTTAGGCCTGTGGTGGACATAGCTCAGATAAGCAGAATTCCTAGAAATGGTGCATTTCACCCACAAGAACATTAAGATGCAAGTAGGCCACAGGCAAGTGGGGGGAAGGAAACCCAAAGGACTGCACCTCGGACTAAGATAGATGAAGTGAAGGATGAGATCCATTTCATTATGAGAACCTGCTGCAGTGGCTTTGGCTCTCCTTAGCTCTTCCTCTCGAAGTCTACGAAGAGTCTTATTGGAAAGGAAGCTTTAGATTGGCTAGTTCAATCAGCTCATCTATTGGCTTACCACTCAAGTAAAGAAAAGATTGGTCATCTGCTGAAGGAGATTATCATTTACCACCATAATGGCTGACTCTGAATTTGGAGGCAGTGTTTAAAAAAAACACCAAAAGCTTTCTCAAAATGTTTCCTGGAAAAGTTATAGCCCATTCAAACCGAGTGAAATAACTTACAGTACGTTCATGCGTTGTTTCCTGTGGAATATAATGTTTGGGATTACAAAACATACTTTCAATGAACAGTCAAGTTAGCAGACTTACTCTTCAGTGCACAAAGTCCCCTTTGTTATAGACAAGGGTGGTGACAAGGCATGGGCATTAGGCCACACTACATACTTCATACTGGGAGGCTGGAGCAGGGAATGTTTATGTGTGTGTACCTGGTAATATTCCAGTTTCCATGCATTGATATTGGTTGTAATGAATCATGATAATGAATATCTGAACAATTTTCAAGGCTGCATTTTAGAGATTCTGTTGGTGTGGTGGCTTGGGCTTCTCAACAAGGTGCATGCATACCTGGATAATAGAGTATTAAGGCTCAAGACCTGGTTAATGGATGAATATAAACTGTTACCTTTTCCAGTCGATATATGTTACCATGTAGAGCATGAGCTACAGCTAAAGTGCATTTGTGAAATTAATGATTAATTCTTCCAGGCTTTAGGCTGTTTTTTGCAGTGGGCCAGTGGTTCAGTTAGCTTGAATCACCACCTCCAGTTGGAGACTCATCTTCATGAGATAAAACTGACCAGCAAAACTCACTGGGGGCAGCTTGCTTCTTGCAGACTACAGTAAGGTTATCTGCCTGTCCATGGCAGGCTACTTGCTCTCAATTTTAACACAGAGAGGTACACCCAAGTCCTTTACCTTTTAGCACCTTGTAATTTATCCTCCTTTTATACTCTGTTTTCTTATTATCATTGCGCATTACCCCAAAAGTGGAAGATTTACTGAGTGATACAGTTTGTGCAAAGTTCTATAAAAGTTTCTTACTGTCAGGCCAAGCCCTCAGTTAGTTAGACGTTTTGCTTCATATGACAGTTGCAAATCATCACATTCAAAATATTTTAGCTGTTATAAATCTGAGACTCTATAGTCTCTGCTATGTTTCCTGCTGAGTTCTGCCCTTCCCGTACCTTCAGCAGAGGACTTATGAAGAAAAACATCAGCCAAGGAGCCGGTCCGCCTAACACGGGAATTTGGAGATAGAGGGATAGTTGTCATGAAATGCCTGGATCTCTCCAATAGCTCTGGAAGCCAGTAGAGGCTTTTATGCTGTCTCAGAAAAAGGAAATGCACCCATTTTACAGACTTGATGAGAAAGAAAAACTAATAAATTAGTTTCACATGGAGTGCATATGCAAAGTGAACATAAACACAAAACCAACCAAAAGATGGCAGAAAATTTCCTTCTGATTTTAATTTCCAAAATAACAAATAACATATTTAAGAGTAAAAGAGTGATATAATTACCATTTTTTCCCTTAAATGGTAATACACAAGATTATTACCTTTTTGTCTTGCCAAAAACAATATTTTCCAAAACACTAGAAAAAAGCCAGAAACTATAGTCATGAATAAAGTCAGAATATGAAAACAAAAGAATACATGAAAAACAGTAGTTTTACATTCATGGATCTGTATTTTTTCTGACCCATTTAGCAAAAAAATAATTCCTCTTTTTGTTACACCATTTGTAATAATTATTTTTCATTTTTCCAAAAACTTGGATCACAGATGATGCTTTTCAAGCTGCCTCCATACTATGATCACCTAATGTAATGTAAGATGTGAATGTGGAAGTGCATGCTCTCTCCATCACAGCACTCAAGTATGACAACGAATTTACACTGTACTATAAGCTACATGCTACTAGACCTGGGACAGCCAAGAAATTTAGATATGTCACTTGATCAATTTTTACTGTAGATTCCAGTCAAACTCAAATCCATTATATTTTTCAATGAAACAGGTTACTGGCTAAAATGTGTATTCATATTAAAGAAAAATTAAAGAAAATGGAGCTTTATTGGTTTCTTTATAATATTTTATAAAGTATAACACTTTACAATACATTATAATAAAATTTCATCTGGAGATAGAAACAAGAAGAAAATCTCCTGTACTTTTTTCTGGGTATATAATGGTCTGCTACCCATAATCATAATACATATGTCTGAAGTATTGTACTTGTTTCTATTTCTTGTTGTTGAGTAATACTCAAGATGTTACTTGTTAGACTGTGAAGCAATAAAATGAAACAGATTCATTATAAAGTAATTCAAGTTCAAATTAATAAAGCAAAAAAAAAAAAAAATAATTTTTAAAAGATGAGAAAATAAATGATATAAATTACAAACATTTCAATGGGTTCCTACTGTAACAGAATCCATGATCTATAACAGTTGTTTTTTCCAAGCTATTTCTTCTGTTGTATAGAGAGTGCAGCCATTAGTTAGATTACTGTTTATATATTTAAGCACATAGTTATGGATCATGCATAATGCAATTTGACTTTGCAGCAGTTACAGTTTGAAGGATTCTCTGTCCATCTAGTTCTCTGTAATACTGAAAGTTCCCAAGAACATTGGCCTATGTTGTAACAAAGTATGTAGCAGCATTGGGCTGGTTAAGGATCTCTCATAAAAGAGGAAACTGAATAAATGGTAATTATTCTTTGTCTGCATGCTGAGAAGGCCAAACCTCAAACTGGCTATCATTGCAAGGTTTGTTTGTATCCGGAGTATGACGTTGATTGCATCTTTATTTTCAACCAGCTATAAATAGTTTTACTATTCTCACAAAGAAAACCTCTTTGCACAACAGCATTCATGCTTTTAGCTATTGGTTTGTAAAGACCTATGGTGCTTAGATCTTTTAAATGCTGAATAGGCTGCTTATTTTAAGGCTATGTCTTTGTGTTTGATGTGCAAAAAACCCTTTATTGATCTGGTTGTTTGTAGAAAATGAAGTCTTATTGAGCAGGGAAATAGGAATGCTATACACAGCTCATCAGACGTAATTCAACCACAAAACAAATAAAAACAGTTTGAGAAGCCAGAGGAGGGACAGCTGAGAACTGTGCTTGTCATGATTCAGGCCCCATTTCCACCATAATAAACATTCCATTTTAATGAATTTGTTTGCCACAAAAGTTGGCTGATGTAATTAACTGTGTAAATGATTATTTGGGTTAGCCTAGTGATGTTGTATTATGAGGGTAGAGGTATGGGTACACATTATGGGTACATATATATACATATATATATTTCTTTGTGCTCCTTTCATCTTTGCAGCCTAACAACACACTAAACCTAACTACCATTGTTGTTTAACCTCACTAAATAATGTTTAAACTTTCTTGAACTCCTTGTGCAATGCATTCCACTCATTTTAATAACTTCAGAGCATCAAATATTTTGGTACAGGAATTCAGTTTTGGGGAATTCATTCTAAAGCTCTATTCGTCAGTGGCTACACCACCCTGTTGCCTTTGCACAGCAAAAGGCTGGAAGTAAAAGGAAAGGACCTGGGGCGGTGCATGGCTAGTGCTGGGAGTAGAGTCTCCTCGGCCAATCCTGTTGCTGCTGGCTAACTGTAAAAGGTGTTTTTTTGTATTAGGTCACATATAACCAATCCCCAAGTTCAGTACTACAATATATTATATTTGTCCTTTCACGACAACCACAGTCCTGTTTCTCTATGAACTCTATGCCATTTCATTACACTTATATGAATATTGTGGGGCTTAAATCCTGGTATCAAAAGTTTTAATTTAGCTTTGCGAATCTGGCAACATAGTAGCTGTTTGCATAGTAAGTGTTTTTGTAAATCTTTGCAGGGTATTGATTAGTCTGGGGTGATCTGCTTTGGTCCTAGAGGGCCTCTGGGTCTGTTTGATTTTGTTGTTTATCAGCATGTGATGACCACTTAAAGCAGTGAGTACACAGCTTACACACCTCACCTAGAGTATTGGGTTTTTACTGGTTGCTGATTTTGTATAAAAACAAAAAATATCAGAAAAAATTAAATGTCCCGAAAATTGTCCTATATTATCATATGATCGTTCTACTATAAAAAATAAAATATAAAAAAATTGCACCTGCACCCACTTAATAACACATTGTGTATAACATACAGTATAAGATACTATACAACATAATGTAAGATGTGTTTGATGGGTGCTATTGTGTTTAGGTGAGCAGATGGAACTACACCCAAAGATGAAGGACTAGAGCACAGAAAGCTGGCTCAGTCAGCCGGTAGGAAACGTCTCTCTCAGCTCAGCCGCTGCTGTTTTTTTGACAAGGCTATTTTGGATTGTGGTGCAGGCGTGGTGCAAATTCCACAACCAAGCGCTGCTGGAATGCTGTTTCAGAAACAGGGATATGCAAAAAAAAAAAAAAAAAAAAAAAACATCTGCAATACATGGCTTGCATTATGCACAAATGTTGTTGTTTTATTCTTTAGTGTTTCTCTTTGTTTTCCCATGTAGCTCAACTGTGGGACTGAATTCCATCCCATGTCCTGTGAGCTAAGGCTCCATTTAACTTTCAACCCTGTTTTACTATCACTGTTGGAGGATTTATTCTTTGTTTCGGCTACGGGTTTGTGTGATAATGCTCTTGCATTAACCTGGAAGACTGGAAAGGCTAGTCTGGACGCAGGCACCAAACATGTTTGTTCTTCCAGATTCTGAGGCCCTGGAAGAGACCCAGTGACTGAGAGAGGGAGGCCAAAATGAGAGCTGCATACTTCAAGTGGAAAATATTCCAGCCTGAAGTCCCATCTGCTTTCACTTTAGAGCTCCATTCTCTACCTAAATAAAGATCCCTCCTGTGTACTTTTTATTGTGCCCCCCCATCCCCCCAACCTTCCATTCTGTATTTCTGCAACTATATTACTGCAAGCAGGCCACAAATGCACAAAGGCTTTTCTACTTCCCTGTCCTTTATAAATCTGTCCCTGTGAAGTCAGAATATCCATCCTTTTTACATTTTTTTCTTTTTTACAGTCTCCTGTTGGTGAAACTTATATATCAAACAGTGAACATTACCTGTTCTACTCTGGCTACTGTTTAAATTCTGTGTCCCAACTTTCAGTGTATCCTGGGACTAAGAGGTTAGCTCCTGAGAGAGGAATGGTCCATGCTGGTTTTTCATATCTTCTTCTCTCAAAATGTGAGCTCAGTCAACCAATATCATGAAGTAATGACACCATAATGGATAATTATAAAAACTTATGTAAGCATTTCACTCAGATGCTTACATTCCTGTTTGAGTTTTCTGTGTTAAGCTCCTCGTGCCTTTTTATGCCAACACTTCCCTGGCTAACTGTGTTTTGATGACTGTGGTTCTCTTGTGCTATTTCTGATATCCAGGCAGCCATTTATGCTTGTGAAGTCAAAAACATTCAGGGAATCTGCTTGTGGAGAAGCATGTATTACCTTGACCTCATAAATTTGAGGATAAAATATTGAATGCACAGTTGATAGTTGCAGGGTTACTAAATATGCATTCACTGTGGTTTTTCAAAGACCTGTAAGTAATCTTGCATTGTTTCTTCCTCTCGGATACATTTTTATTAACAAAATGCTTGGAATCTGTTACAATGACTTCAAAGGAGGACACTGCAGTCGGTCAAAGCGAATGCACAGGCACAAAGCATTTCCTTCTCTTTGCACATGGTGTGTGAGTGTATGTGTGTGTGTGTTTGTGTGTGAAGCCAGAGGACTCTGCTATGTCAGAATGATATCCATGTGGGAATGCTGAAGAGGATATCTGGTTTGATTTGTAATGTGAGAACCAAAGACCCGAGTGTCAATATCTCTAAAAAAGAGATAAATTGTCAGAGATGGATTTAATTCAGCAACAGATTAAAATAGTAAATCATTCAGTCAAAACACAATCACACACATATATGGAATTATTTCTGTTTATTTGTTTTGTCTCAGCGGTTATTTTAGTATAATAGTGTAGTGTAATTAAAAAGTGTAATAAAAAAGAATATCTGTAATACATGTGTAATGATCTTAAACATATCATATCAGCTTCAGCCAATATCATATATTTACATTTGAATTGACCCTTGAAGATATGAAAAGGAGCAAAACTTGAAATGAAGCAAATTTTTTCAAACATAGATGTCAACCTGTCTGCAGACAGGAAATTTACTCTGATCTCGGACCAGTCTTCTCTTTCTGGAATGTGTAAGACCAATGAAAATGCATTCAGCTCCCTCCAGTGCCCATCAGGGGACTCAATGCTAACCTAAACCAATGTCCCAAAAGTGTTGTCTACCTCTGACATGAGCCCAAGTATTCTGCAGTGTCAAAGGTGGTGGCCTCTCTCCCTTTCATCTCTGGTGGATGAACCAGCGTAAAATTCCCTAAATAGATGATTTATTTACCTGTTTATTTATTCATTTATTTGAGAACCTTGAGGCTCTGTGTGAACATAGTCTTGATACCTCACGTAAGGAAAGCTCTGCAGTACCAAGAGACAGGTCAGGTTTCTCTGAAATATGTGCCAGCGGTTGGGGTGCACTGGTGGGTCATGGGAGAGTTTGAGTCAGACAGCAAGATGACACTTGGGGAAAAAAGCTCATAAATGTATATACACTTTACATCAATATTCACACCAGTCGATTGAAATACTTCACTTGTTTGCACTGTACTAGTTTCAGCATACATACACTTCCACTTGCTTTTGTGAAAAATTGAACTCACATTTAAACTTGCCAGGCTATGTATATGGATGAGGAGTGGGTCTCAGCTGCATTTCCTCAGTAAGTTGGTTATGATTGTAATTTTTGGAATCATTGATCTAAACCCCACATTCCACCAAAGGCTACAGAGAAGAGGTGTGAGTTTCCAGGTGCAAAGGTCTGGGGCAGTAGGGGAACATGGATCATCACTTTGTGGTCACTTACCAAAAAACTATATGACTGGACAGTTGGCTGTGGCCAAAAAGCTCTCTCTCATGACTCTGGGAGACATGAACGCCAGCACGTTTCCTGACAGCTCACTCCAAGCAGTGCATCATTCACCAGTCACTGGACCCCCGGACCAAATCTGTTGGCTCTGCACTTTTGAAAGGAAATGTGTTGACCGAATGCACAGTCTAAGCTTCAGGGAGGCCCAACTGACTCACTGGGCTGGTTCTGCTCAATGACATCCTCTTCTCACGCTACTCCCAAAGGTGACTCATCTATCCATCAATCTAGACCCTTACGTTTTCCAAAAACCACCAAAATACCAAAAAGAGAGGCACAAATGCAAATAGAGGAGAAAGCCTTGCGGTAATCCAGTACCACATGCTGGGCTGAGATCAGTTGTTTCAGAATGAGATCTTTTGAATGCTTTTGAAATGGGAAGACAATTCAGTGATCTGTCCAAAAAAATGGGAGGGGTGATCTTGCATTAATTTCTTATACATTACATGGCTTGTCACCATAACTCTCTGATTTTTTTTCCATGAAATTTGTTGCAGGAAGTCATATATGAGAACACTGCAAAATTCATTGCAGTTACATTATATCATCCTAAAACGTATGGTTTTAAATAGTATAAAATTTCTCTTGGAAGTCTCCAACACCATTTTTAAAGGAAAAAAGTACATGAAATACACTCTTTAATACATAACAGCCTCTTCTCCCTCACATTTTATTTGTCTGAAATTTGCTGGTCTTCCACCATTTCGTTAGTGTGTGTATTACATTTCTGAATGAGCAATAAAACACAAAGGCCATAAAATAAGAAAAGAACTTTTTATGTAAAGGTGGGGGAAAAATAAAAAATGCTAAAGTTACAGTTGTAAATCACCATGAAACTCCCAAGCAGGCTGCCTGGTGTAGGCCCACAAACACACCCGAGTAATTACTTAAACACCTGTGTCAAAGAATCAGCTGCACACCGCGTATGATTTTCAGACCTGAATAAAAACACTCTGGGCACAAAAAGGTCTAATCCTTTTGAGCGCTCAGGAAATAGGAAGTATTTTGTTCAAGGAAAGGGGGGAGGCAGAGCAAGATAGAGAGCAAGAGAGAGAGATCACATTGTCATATCTAACACCATATACGTGGGAATGTAACATCTGCTATATGCTTAGTCTGATTGTCATTGAATGATCAAAGTTGACCTTGACAATAAACACATCTGATTGACAAGGACAAGTTGCCTCACTTCTCTAAATATCTTTCTGATCTTTAGATAAAAGCTACAATAAAAATCACATGTCAGAAAGGGCAATTAAAAATGGTCATGCCTCTCTGCTCTGATGTGCTTTGGTTTAATGGGACCACTTCTAATATTCTGAGGATGTGAGGATGTGAGGATGGTCGTCAAATCGTGTGCTTATTCTGTTTTCATTTTCTCTCAGATGAGGCACTGAAAATCCTACTTTGAGCATGGAGCATCAGGATCTGACAGCAGAGAACATCCGTGAAAGGATGGATCTAAAAACGGCACATGAGCAGGGCAGACAGTGACTGCCTGAATACCCAATAAGGGCATTCCCGTCGTCACGGTTACTGATCTGACAGTCGGAACATGTTGGACACGTTGAGCACCCGGACCACACTTCCTCCGGATTAAATGTTCTCTGATCTTGGGGTCACAGAAGCTCAGGTCACAGTTGTTCCAGGTTGGGGCCAGTCAGAGGTGTGAAGACAGAGTGTGTTCAACAGAAAATTATAGACAAGGGAGGCACTGCATTAAAGCAGGCATACAAAGGAAAAAAAAACGTTTTCCTATCAGATTACATTACTGTCAATTGTGTTCTATTCCTGTAAGAAAAGAGGACAAGTGTATCATTGGTGTCACTTGATCGTTTTTCCAGTCTCTTCTCCGTGTGGTCAGATGCCAAACACAGCAAGCTTTGCAAAAGAAAACCTTAAGAATGACTGACGGAGGAAAATGAGCTAGTTGGGACAGATTTTAGTGTGTGTGGCTAGGGCTTCCTCTGTGTGAGTAAATGGATGTCAATTCTAAAAGCTGGGAGGGACAGAAGGAAATGAGACACAGAGAGAGGGAGGGAGAGATAAAAAATATGCAATAAGATCCATGCCTAAGCTGGGGCATGGGGCCTCCATATTAGTCTCCATGGTTGGGCAGTGCTAATTCAAATCATGCTTTAATACAGTTCAGTCAGGGTACTTCATCAATGAAATAAAGTGTGACTCAGTGTACGACCAATGGATCTGGCACTTCTAAAAATATCACTGCCTCCTCAAAATTGTCAGGGGATAGCAACTGTAACAACATCCATATATTGTGGTGCTACAGTGTACCAATCAACATTTGAAATTCATCCACCAAATGGATTGACTGTTACTCAGTGTATATTCTGATTAGTCACTCTCATATTGCTGTTATCTGATAGTAGTCTTACCTAGTAATGTTTGAGATCAGTCAAGGCCACTTGTAATGGAAACTGTTTTTTTATCTCTCTTTCAAAGTCAATCCCTTAAAGACTAACACTGTGATTTTCAGCCCTGATCCTTCAGAGCCGTAGGGCCTGCTGGTTACTCAGAAGTTAATTTATCAATCAAAATAGTTAATTAGACAAAAACTCATCTCACCATCTTTCAGTTGGTGGATGATTTTAAGGTTTGATAAACATCTCCATGACTATTGGGTTACTCTGATCAAATGCAATGTAGTGTTTTCAGTCCTGATAAGTAAAATGAACTTGGATTTATAAATTGAAACATAATATCAAGACTAGAGGGATGTTAATGGCAAATCATGAACTTCTGTAAAAGAGCTGGGCTGTGTTAAAAATAGTTCCCAGTGGTTAAGAATGGATTAGCCTTCAAAAAGTCTTTGTGGTCATGTCTGTGATTTGCATTTATACTTCTTTCACCGTTCCTTTTCTTTTCCAGTTATTGGCATGCAGCAGACTGCAAATTCTATCCACATTATGGTGACTCTGTGACTTTCTGAGGTTGAGCAAAAAATAGCAGAATACATTTATTTTCTTCAAAGCAAATTTGTCACATATGATAGTTGTTTATGTTGCTAATAAACACCACTGTTAAACACTGAATCTTTGAACAATAGGCAGCTGTACAACTTTTTGGGTGTCACTTTGTGTAATGTCAGAGGCATGGGTGACTGTGCAAAATGTTGTCCATCTTATCTTTAAAATAGGTAATGAATGCTAACTTATTGTCATAAAAATAGGACAAAGAAAACTGATATTACCATATTAGTGGAACTGCAAAGATGGTGGATGGACATAGGTATATATTCTTGCACACGCACACTCCATATTTACATATTATGATTTAGTAACCATTCTAATTTTCATTATTCTGTATAGTTTTTTTTTTTTACATTTTAACAAACTTTTTTTTCTTTCATTATTAGGGTACTGATATGAGAAACTTCAAGCTCTCTTAGGTCCAGGCGTATTAAGGACACAGTACTTTAGGATTAGAAACTCAGAGCAAATCCGATCAGCACTCTTGATTCCCTGGGTCCTTACAGACAAAGAGACCACAGTCCCCTGATCTCTGAAATGAGTTAAAGAGGAAAATAAGTTATCTGAGACAAGAGCTTGACAGGCTTTCTTTCGAGTCCCCACCTGAGAATTAAACCAGTCCCCACAATACGTCTTCTGCGTGTTCTCTTAGCGGAGGAAAAGTAAATTGGTTGTGCAAGACTTGAAGGGCACAAGGAAAAATGTGTACTTTCTTTAACTGAGAGACCAAGGTCTTCCATGCCTGTTTTCCATTGCAAAGTTTCAGAAGAGTTGTTATAAATCAGGCTCCTGAGACCCACTGATACTGCTGTATATTTAGCTCTTAGGATACTCTGACAGACATGTAAATATCAGAACACCTGCAAGGGAATGTAGTGGTTGCAGGTTCAAATCCAAGGCTGGCCGTCATACTCTTGAGCAAGGTATGTATCCTGAATTTCTTCAGTGTTTATCCAACAATATGATTGAATAGAATTGAAATGGTGTAAATAACTCTGGATAAGGACATCTGCCAATCATATAGGGCTGAATGCAGACCTGTGTTTCAGGAAGGGCACACATCCACCAAATAAATTTTCAAAAAGATATTACCATTCAAAAGTACATATAACAAACTGTACAGCCAGAACCTTTCTTATTATGTCATTATATTAGTCAGATTTATGCCAGGTTTAATCTGCATTAGCATGAGATTAACCATGTAAATAAAATCACCTGGAATGAGGTGATACAGTAAGATGACCAAGTAGAATGGAATGGATAACCCAGTTTTTAAAAACCTATTATGATGAAAAGTCATGGTACAAGTGCCTGTAATTTTCATTATTGTTGGTTTAGTACCCATTGCATGTCTGGAAAATAATGGAAAAGTACAAGGAGTGTGGAAAGGACAGAAATATTTGTTTAGTTTACACGATTTGGCAAGAGAAACTTGTCTAGTCATAACACTGATAGACTCAAGTCTGTATTGGAATTGGATTGTGTTGTATGTGCATATGTGAGCCAAGCCTGGAGGTACAAATAAAGATCCACAATAGACATTCAGAGAGTGAGTCAGGACAGAGAGAAGCCACAGACAAATGACAGTGTGCCAGAATTGCGCCTCTGAGGTAATTAACAAATCTGAAAGTTCTCCTCTGGTTGTTTTTCTACATTTAGCCCTAAATGTCTTAATTAAACTAAATTGTCTGACAGAGTGGAACGCTTTTTTAAGCTGCCTTCAGCTACTGATGGTTTATAAGGAACCCTTTTCCCTTGTTGGATTGCAGTTCTATCGAAATGTCATTCATTTCGCTCTGTTTGGTTTGCTAGACTAGTCCCAGGTTTAGAATCTGCTTTCTTGGCGCTGATCTGGGAGCAGCCCATTAATGTAAATCTGCTATAGTGGAGTGAAATTGTAGCACTGGGCTTTTTAGCAATCGATGTGATGGAGTGGGAGGCGGTATACACTGTTTCCCAAAATGATGTCAGCCACCATAAATTGCAGCACCACAGTGCGTGACGATTGATAGAAGCCTGCGTGATGGTTTCCATGGCACCTTTGGCACACAGCTGACTGCCGTCCTGAAATGGGGAGGAGAAATGAGTTCCTGGCTCTCAGAGAGATGGGTGGGACTGGGGACCCCTATCCCCAGATCCCCAACACCTCAGGCCTACCAGTATACACTGTTGGGTGAGGTGTGGTGCAGGGGTGGGGAACCTGCAGGTTCTTCAGTTCCCCACCCCCAACCTCCAAACAAAAAAGCCATTTGTTTGGAGGTGAAAGAAATCAGGGAAAGGAGGTCAGACACCAGTCCAGGAGTGGGGCCCATCTTATTGCTTCCTGCTCATAGTGGAAGACTGAGAGTGTGTGGTGTTGAATCAAACATCAGAAACAAACTTGGAGCCAATTTGTTGCACACTTCATACTGCCAAAATGTCAGTGCTTTCCCTGAGAGTGAGGGAACCATTTGGCTTTTATAGAACTAGGACACTGTAATCCCACAAGCTACACTTTCTTTGACGTAGATTCATTCATCCTGCAGTTCATCTTGTTAGAGACACCTCAGCTGCTGGGTGCAGTTTTGCTCAGAGCTGGCACTGAGAGCTTCACAGGCATGTTCCTTTGGCCAGAATCTTAGCACACCTTCACACAAGTCACTCCAGAGCTTGTTTGGGGTTGGGGTTCATCAACCCTGTGTCTCACATCACAAGCCTAGAGCAGTAGTTCAAAAATTCATGATACCACACGACTAGACTGCCATGCCATCATCTTCTGTTTTTACTAAAGAAATTAATCGTAACACCCACACAAACTCACCATGCATTTGTATGTGATTTATTTCATACAACTAAAATTTGTTTGTGGACTCTAAAATCATCCCTCTATCCCTCTTTTGATGAGTCTTTTAATGCGCTCATTTCAGTGTTGGCTTCTGCAGCTTCTGATGTAAGCCATCATATTCTGCTATTTTCAGGAACATGTTCAAACCCAGACTAGAACATCTCTTTTCCACTATAACTTATCTTGGACTTTCATCACGGACAGCGGGATTGGATTATGTGCCAATTTAGTGCAACAATAGATTTTTGACAATCTGACGAAAGGCAGTTTTATGTGTCTCCCAGCAATGAACTCATCTTCAAAAAAATAACAGCCATAAGAATTTTTCCAAAAAAAAAAAACTTTCATAGTACTTACAGCTTTGAAATGTTTTAATCCCATCAATTTGAGGTTCCATGCTCACTCACTCACACTCTCTCTTTCTCTCTCGCTCTCTCTCTCATTCTCTGTCTCTCTGTCTCTCTCTCTCAGCCTCTCTCTCACCCATTTTGCATGCCAAGTTAAATCCAAATAATACATAGTGAATAGCACTTCCAAGCAAAACTACAACTCTTGCAAGCACAATCAGACTGAGCAGCACAAGACAAATATATTTGCCCTCCTCCTTCATTACTGGCAGCAGAATTGAATGAAAGCCAAATGAAAAAAGCACAAATGCATGGGCAGAGGACCTCTGTGCAGACTCTTACAGACTCTGCTCTAATCTGACCAAGAACTGAGTAAGTTCAAATGCCAGCAGAGAGAAACTTGCTGAGACAGTGGCCGACTGTCTGCTCTTAATGCAATTCAAGTCCAAATATTGGGCCAGATGTATCAAAGCCTTTTGCACATGCAAAGATAAAGCACATGCAATTTTCAGTGACATGATGTGTGATTGGAGCAAATGAACTACCTCACCCAGTCATATGCTCTTTTCATCTTTATGCACCAGCAAAACAGTTTTCCATGTACTAAAGGCTTTAGTAAATTAGACCCATTATGTCCCATTTTCTAAATTCACATGATGCTTTTGTCCTCTCTTCTGCAAGATGGGGAATACTGTGCTATGGGGAAATGCTATGCCTTTCATCTGTAAATAGGTAGTGCTGCTATGCACACTCAGGGTTGATTGATAATGTTTCCTACTATTGTCAGTCCAGACTCCTATCTCTCCTCTCCTTTCCTTCCCAATCACCCCTAAAAAACACTGGTTAATGCAGAAAATCATGACATCATACCAAAAACAGGGATCCAAAAGTTAAAGCTGACTGACAAAGGACAGACAGAAACTTTAAAGGATGGATGCTAGAAACTGATTTTTTAAGCAAGGCCAATGTGCAAAGACACATAATTGGGTGTAATGATCACAAAGCCTGGACTTCTAACTAGTGGAAAAAAGTAACTACAAGTAGCTCTTCTAAGACATGTGGAGAGATTTATATTTGGAAAAAGCCAAAGGAAGCCTTGAGTCTGATCACTATATATACAGCAGCTTGGCTTAGTTTTTCAAAGATTGATTGTAGAGAGAAACTAGCTCTCTAATTTCCACGGAAATGTGATTTTAATATCCAGTAAATATCGCCTAAAATATATTGACATTACATAAAGAAGAAAATCTATACACGCAAGCTCAATATCATTCCTACCAGAGTGCTGAATAGGGTCACTCCTTGAGAAGGACAAACAGTGAGTTGTTTTACGGCATCTTTTAGGTGTAGAGGAGGGCTAGCATTGTACTCATACTGGACACTGGCCAGGAGGAAAACATTCGATCCTGGCTCAGTTAAAAAGCAGCAGGTGACCGGCTCTGTGCTAATTTATCTGACATTTTCAAATTGCACTCTGCAAAAAAAAAAATGGTGGTGGAGCTGTGCCACCTGTCAGCAACCTGTGCCATTTGAAAGAGTTTATTATTTCCTCCTTCCCAATGATGAGAAACATAAAAACTGGCTTTAAGATGGCTGTAAATCATCCATGGGGAACAGTCGCCAGACAGGCTTGTTTCATTTTGGGGCCAACCAACTCCTGGATGGGTTCTAAGTGGCCAAGTTTCAGTGCCTGAACATCTCATGGAGGAAGAGAACTTGCAGTGAAGATGGGAGAGGCAGGAAGCAATTACTGTAGAGGAAGAAAAAAGGAGGAAGGAGGTGCCCATACCTTTTGGGGACAACCAAAAATCTGACCATTGTACATTTAATATTCTGACCTTTAACCTTTCTGAAAATTGGGTTGAATTTTGAACCCAAGGGTTTGTGTGTGTGTGTGTGTGTGTGTGGGGGGTGGTAGTTTATACCCTGTATCTAGCTTTAAAAGTTTACTGTAACTGTCAGCAATGATATCAGGGATGGTTCCTGTATGCTTTGCCTCCTTTTACCAAAATGTTTTGGTCTTGACAAAAATCAGTGAGAAGGACTCCTTGTATGCTCACTCACAGCTCCACCTAGTGGCTCATATCATTATTAAACTGATTTTTTGATGTGAATTTTAATTCTCCGAAGTCAACTACTGTGTAAACAAATCAGTTGTTCACATCACACAATAGAAAAGATGGTCCTGTGATTCTTTCACTAAAATGTTATTTAATTTAGTTAATCCATTTTATTTGTTTCTAGAGTATGAACTTTTGATCTACAGTGTTCAGGTCAGCAAATTCAGCCAGAGATGATTCACAGTGTTCATTGGAAAGGAATCCAGAATGATAAATAAATCTTACTCATTCTTAAAGGCACAATCTGCAGGTTAGAGTTGAACCATTGAAAGGAGTGGGTCCCTGAAAATTGTGCATCACATGATCTAAAAAAGACATCAGTTGCTGACCTAGGATACAGATATATGACCATATTATGCCAGTTAACCATTCAAGAAAATTGATTCACACAGGTCCTTCAGAGCATAACACTGCAAACATAAAAAAAGTCATAAAACTAACCTGAAAGCTGTACTGTTTTGGATCCCTTCAAATGATTCAACTCCTGGCTGAACAGTGAAAAAACATTCAGATAATAAAACATTAATAATAAATTCATTACAAATATGACACAGAGGTAATTTTCACAATATGTACCAGTGGTGTAGTGTTCAGATGTGTGTATTGACATTAATTACATACTGCATCAGCAAAGGAACAGACCATTTACACAATAGACCCACACTGAAGCATGAATGAAATGGAATATAAAGGAAAATGGTCTTTGGTTCTCCACAGTGATGTCATGGGAGCAGATTGGATTTGTTTTTTCAACAAACAGTGATACATTGATAGTGTATTACTCTCTCAGTTTGTGTGTACATGCGTGAGACTACATTATGGGCAGGTCTGCGTGCAAGCAACCCATTACGCTGTTGAGGTTTTTGCTACGAGAAATTGTAAAATTAGATATATCAGGGAAAAATACAGCAGTAAAACAGAAATGGAAAGCGCTTAACCACCCATCCCCACCCCCATTCTTAAATGAAAAAACCCTCCACAACAACAAACATGTCGTGCTTGCAGCCCAGCTCTGGCAACCGCAGGTAACTACCCAACTAATTAAAAATACTTTAACACATCAGTGAGAACAGGAGCAAGCCGTTTTACAGCGACTAAATTACTCTGCGTGTTGTGAATGTGCAGGCGCTCAGATTGAGCAGGTGGATTACACCGAGGAATACTGGGAGCTCTCCTGCTGGGCTTTCTGCAGTTCTCTGTTCCTTACCCCCCCCAACCCCCCGGGGTATGTTTTTACAGTCAGTGTTGCTCTCACGGCATATTCAGTCAGTCACGAATCCTCGATCACATGGTGAGTGATGGTACGGTGTTATTGGGGGGGTCATGAGAAAAAACTCTTCCAGGTTTTAAAATCCTGATGACCCCTGAACATTTCCCTCTCAGGTGCAGCTTTTTCTTCCTTCTGCCTGCAGTTGGATCATTTAAAAGGTTAAGAAAGAGAGAAATCATAGTGTAATTGATTTTTAATTGCATCATCATAAAGTATTTTTGAATATTTAATTAAATTCTAAATTCTGTTGTAATTGAAATGTTATTCTTTCTGTAACATTTCTATCCCCCCCCCCTGAATTCTCTGTTTGTAGCTTGGCCTCATCTAAAAATTATTATAACAGAGCTGAAATCACATTTTCACCCGATGGCTCTGAGTCCACACCCCAAATCCAGAAACCTTACAGGCACGGAGAGAGGCCCTGAAGGGAGACAGGGTTGAAATAGAATACTGTGTGAAAAGTTCCTCTTTTTCCACACTGTCAACATTCATTTCATCTCAATTTTTAAAAGTCTCATAGGTATCTTGTGCAAACAGTATGTACATATAAACCTGGTTGGCTTTTGTGCATGAAACATAGATAAAATAACAAAAAAAGGATCAAGTTCAGATTCCCTTGTCTTTGTGTATGTATGTTTGTGCATGTGTGGGTACATGTGTATGCATTCTTAAAAGCTTGTAAATGTGTGTCTACTACACACCACCATCTTTTGCAAATCAGTTGTCACCACCATGTACAAGCTGCCATGACTTGGATCCCTTCAATTTCTTCAACATTTCCATTGAGATGGGTCAAATTTTACTCTTGGATAGATCCTGTGGCTTTCCTAGCCACAGCAATAATTAAGGCATCAAATCAAGATGACTTCACAGGAAGTGGACAGAATTCTCTGGGAAGCTATAGTATATGGACTAAGGTGTAGCCTACAACACTGCAATTGTTTTTTCAGGTATGTAAGTTGATACGCAAAATGTATCTGAAATGATAGGGGTGGTGGCATATGGTTTAATAGTGTCCTTCTGAGTGCTAAGTAAGGTAATCCCTCCTGCAAGGCTCATAACTTTATGATACTATGAGACTGACCTGATAGGGGATCTGATTTGAGATAGGACTTCTCAAGTTCCATGGGTGTGCTTGACCAAAAAAAAAAAGCTGTAATCAGGTAAGTCTTTTGAGGAATCATAACCTTGTGTTGGGGGAGAGCTCTGTGAGAGGTGTTCCTGATCAGTGTAGTCATTGTCTAAAATTATTATAATGCATGCTGAAACTTACTGTAACCAATAAGATTGCTGGATTTTTAGTGGAAACAATTTTCACAAATTGTGACTTTCGTCATCAAATGGTCTAGAGATGCTGGTGAGTCTGGGGTCCAGAAAATTAAATACAAGGCCTCTTACTGCAACAGCACCTATATTTCTGCCAAGGTTAGATTAGCCCTTTGACTAAAACATATAACACTTTGTTGCTTCTCTGGGGGTTAGAACACTGTGAGAATAATAACACGGAAAAACATAACCTGGGTTCTGACTTGAGGTTCTGACCGGATGCTGATGGCTAAAATAACAGCCTCTGGCACCCCAGTGCAAGCGAAACAGTTTGAGATGTAATTATGAGTGTCCTGGTATGTTTTCATAACTCTGGATCAACCACATACGCTCAGACGAAAGAGAGCCATGGTGCCGGGGGACAGCTGTAGAGTTTGTTTTCAAAGCTACTGTGTGCATTTTCCCCAACATGCTAAGGGAACAATTTGTCTGATTACTTCTGTAAGGTCACAGAGAACGTGAACAGGACCACAATCAAGCCCAAGATGTTTGCTCCTAGGCCAACCTCCATCTCTTTTTTTCCAGAGATTGTCATTGGGAAATACTAATTGTTGCAAATTGATATACAGGTACCAAAGTAAATTAATATCCAACTGTACTATAGCATGACTAGCCTGTTGATCAATCAACACTACTCTATCTACAGCCATGTCTCCTTTCTCAGTAGAGCTGTGGATACCCCTCTAGGAGGATACCCTTCAGCCTAAAGCTCTTAAAGAAACTAGTTTCCCCATAAAACTTGGATACATGTACAGAAACATTTGGTCTTGTGCAGAGGATAAATATTTCCATTATAGCTAATATTTTAATGAATTGAAATCTGCCGAGCTAACTCACATAAACTCCAGTTCCTGACCCAGTGCTGTTAGTCAGTTTACTATCTGACATTCACTGAAACTGGTCACAGATGTAAACATTCTGAACAGTTTAAGCGTAAATATTTTAAACAGGCCCACATATGGAGAGCTTTCAGAAAAAGTGAAGGAAAATAAAAAAAAAAAATTACTAATCCTCCTCAGTTTACAAACAAATGGCATTTCTGTTGAGTGATTTTCAAATTCATGCAGATTTATAATATATCTATAAGGATGTTAGATTTCACACACTGCCAGGCAATGATTAAATGACTAATTATAAAAGAAAGAAAAATTTCTCACTGTATATTTGTTGTGGCACAGTACTCCTGAACTACAAAGGGCCAGGGACATACTCTCCATATTAAACACTTTAACAGAATATTAGCATTATTTTTTGGGAAACATGACTTTTGAGAAATCTAGGCCACAGAAAATTGTCAAAATACAGCATCCTTTTCTCATCTTTTTGTGACAGAGTCCTGATCACAGTGTTATGATGGAACAGCGGCAGCATGGAAAAGTGTGTTCCACCACAAACATCTGGTTGTGTGCTTAACGATCATTAAAAGACATCACATAAAACATTTTATTAAATACTGCTGGTGGGTGGGGAAGCAGAAACGTCACTCTGTGATGTTCCTCACATAAAGAGGAAAGGCCTTAAGAAGTGTGACAACATACCCCTCATTCCCCCAACACCCACCACCATGTCCATCAAACACTAACATTTTTATGCTCTATGAATTGCATGTACATAACAAGCCTAGATGTGCTGAATGGCTTGTTCTCAACAGTAAATAGTCTTATGTTCCTATTTTGAATTTAACAGAGCCTCATTGGTGAGTTAAAGGCATCTGTATCCACATCAAAGAAACCCTCCTGCTTGTAGAGTTTGAACTGCAGTAACTGCTCATTGTAACTGACTCACCTAGCTATTGTCTTGCCTTGCGTGCTCTTAGACATGCAAGAGTATTGCCATGAGGTTCCTTTAAACCAATAGTTTCAGAAGGCCTCTGCCACCCTCTTCAGAAATGAAATGTTACATCTTGGAGGTTTAATTCAGTATGCCACATTTTCAAAATAAATGAGATATTCAAACCTTTCAGTTTGTGGATTCCCTCTTCTCTGACAAGGGGCTTCAACAAATGTTTTGCTCCATTTAACTCCACAAATGTTTGGTAGGTTTTGCAGTCATAAAGATGAAAAAACTTGTAATGTACTGTGTACAATGAAACAAGTAGTAGGTTTTTATCATTCTTAAACAAAATAAAAAACCACAAACCTCAAGGACTGAACAACCTTCTTAGTCATCTTTCTGCAGAGTAAGCAAATGTCTTTTCTGTCTTTTATCAAAGGTTCATACCTTTTTTGCAGTCTTCAGGGAGTTTCATGAGTGTTCATGAAATTGTTAAATTGCGAGCAGCTTTTTGGCAATCATAAAATCTCCATCGCCCCTTTGTTTTGTAGTGACTGTTTCTGTATCATTCAGTTTCTTTGATGTAAGTCCTGAGCATCTGAGTTATATATTTGTTGGCAATTCCATTCAATGTCTCATGCATTCTGGTCTAATGCCTACTGCTTACTACAGCTTTTGTGTGCGCCTCTAGATGTACCCCATCTCTGGTTCATCACCAGGTCCTTAAGAACAGAGTTCTAGCCTCCATGAAAATTTCCATTGTTTCCAACCCACAGAGCACCTCATACTTGTGCAATTCACAAACAGTGTAGGCTCATTTTACGTTGAGACAGGGACAAATACCCAGACTGACAAAGCCATGGTTAAGTTCTTCAGCACAACAAAAACCGCTTCATAGGATTTATATTGCTTTGTCTACATGACCCCTCAGCAATAAGAAACTGGGGTGAGACACCCGGTAGTTTAAATTTGGGATTCAAGCCTTTCATGTTTAAAGGATTTTTTCACTGTCACCTTCTTATTAATCAAGAATTGTGTGCTTAAAGTGGAGCCTCTGTCATGCACTATAAAACTGCTCTCTTGAGGTATCCACTTCTGAAAAAGGAATATGAGAGCATGAGATGTGAGCATGAGATTTCACATTCCACATTTTTGGAAGACATTTTTTCTCATGAGGATTAGTTATTTTTAAGACTGCATGTATTTTTCGTTATCCACAATGATTTCCTCTACTACTACCTGTAAAATAGACAGTATCGAATCACACCCCAAATGTAGCATTTACCAACTTGGCAAGGAAATAGACTGAAACTTCAGACAAAAAGTTTCTTATTTTCACCCACCATCTCATAGTAAGTACTATATGCTGGTGGTTTTGAGGATATCAATTTTATTTTCATACAGTCTCAGTTCTATTGTCTGTCAAATGTGTATCAGATGTTTTAAATATTCATGTGAACTTTTGAAATTCCAAGTCTTCTGCTTTTGGCTAATAAGTGCACAGCACATTCTTTGTTGTCAGGTATTTTGTATCATATATCATGTATTATGGAGGATGTCCTCCTATCTAGTCTGTTTACTGTCATGTCACTGGTGTCCATTTAAAGCAGCAAGCAGTTCTCTTTACCATTGAAAAACACATATTTTTGCAAAACTGAGAATTACATTTGAGATATTGACAAGACTGATTTCTTGAGAATAATTTAAAATTGGCTCTAAGGACACCTAAGATTATACTTTTTACATCTTTGTTTTCATGGCACCCTCTAGTATTTATAATTCAGCATAGGTGCCAGTTGGACCTTTATGGACAACACCTGCTCAGCCCTCTGTTACTAAATGTTACTGTCTTGCTTTTTACATCAGGATCTGTTTTTGTTTTAAGCCAAATCACATTTACGGTAAAAGAAAGTGAAAAAGTATATTAGTCATGGAACCTTAGTCAGTTACTCATAGCTGCAGTCTCACACACACACACACACACACACACACACACACACACACACACACACACACACACACACACACACACACACACACACACACACACACACACACACACACACACACACACACACACCAAATTAGTAGGGCATGAATGCCTTATGTTTATGTCCTGACCAATAGCTGAATGGGAGGAGAGGCAAGGTACAAGATTACAGCCTTTATGAAGGCTTTAGGATGACTAAAGATTGACCCATGCTTCAGTAAGCAGTCGGTTCTTGTGAATTCCATTTTAAAAAGGTTTTTCTGTTGATAAACACTCTTCCTTAATTCCCCACTTACGTGTTTGCTCGAGTTGTGATTCATTTGTAAATCCGCATGGACGGAACTTTGTTGCGTTTATATTACACTGCTTTACCATGGCTCACTTCACTGTCTATTAGATATGTCTAACTGAAGAATTTTAGTGCCACCCTCTGACCGTACTGGAATACAACACTAGAAGCAGCAGAGCATGACTTCACTGTAATTTGTCAAATAAATGAATGTGATAATATCTCCGTCAGTTTTCAAGTTGATTTTCTTTCTATGCCGTAAAAAAGTTAATATCATTCACTAATCAGTAAAATTTAATGCAAATTAAAATTATACATAATTGAACCCATAAACTGAAATCAAGTCAAATATAATGTAGAAGAAAGATGCTCAAACTAATTGTGGGAGAACTACACTTACAGTAAAACAGATAGCTGGAAATGATTTTGAGAGTATTTTTCTCCTGGATCTAGACATAGATCTTTGCCTCGCAATTATGCTCCCGCTTCTCCTACAGTCTTCCACTGAATACCTTCCACGCTGTCAAAAAATCCTGAGAGGCGGAGGTGGAGCAAATGGAATCCTATCCACGTATGTCGTCAGTTCCGCTCGGTCTTTCCAGACTGGATGGAAGGGGGAGGATACATTGGATAATACAAACAAGAAACCGGAGGTTGAAAGGGGCCATCGGACAGTCATGAAATAAAAAAAACGTAGCCAGATTAATGTAAGGCTTGTCTGTTATTACGTGGATATATGCATTAGGTTATACTGTATTTGCACTGACGAAAACATTGCTAGCTAGTAGAGAGCGTGAGCTCTGGAATACAGTTGCTAGCTAGCTAGCCAGCTTGCCGGGTACATCGGACTGGACTCGCACAGGTAAGATCCATAATTTGAATATTGGCAAGCTAATAAGATATCTGGTTTGCTCGGCAGCTTAAAATCAATGTTGCCATTTTAAGAGGTACGTTGAAAAGCATTGAAGGCCAACAGCTTTTACTAAAACTGGCACCTCTACCAGAAGCAAAAGGGCAAAGGTATTTATCCAATCGCTGCGGCTTGGCGAGTCAACCATCACTGAATGATGAAGAACGGAATTGAAAAGAGTGGGCCTTTTCGGACAGATACACCGCCGGTGGACACTCAGACTGTGACGAACAGGGGAGATCTAGCCTGCACATAGAAACAGCTAGCAAGCTGCCTAACTTGCGTCTGTTTGTCGAAATTAAATTCTTATAACAAGCTATCAATCCTTGTTAGTTTGGAAAATGTTGAGCTTCATTTTCGGAAAGTAAAACATATTTCTAGGCTGTTTAGCTATGTGTGGACGAACTGTGATGGGCGAATTCAGTTGAGTGTGTGTTAGGCTCTGTAAATGAGTCTTCACCTGCTGTGCACCTGCCAATGTGTGGTGACCTGACCAACGACAGCGCTAGCAAGCCAACACGTCGTAGATATGAGGCTTAAAACCACGTTGGTTTAACTAAGATCCAAAATGGACATTTATGTATGTATGTATGTATGTATGTATGTATGTATGTGTAAATTGAAAATGATCCACGAAATGTGGTGTGGGTAATTCATTTTAACTAATTGTTAAAATGTGTAACCCGTCGTTTAAGTCAGTGTTGTTGCGGCTTGACCATTGCTTGGAGAAGTGGACAGTATGTTTCAATTGCATCTAATTAGCAGCCAGATACAGTGCAACAATAACTCAAAATGCAGAAATTTTTAATTCATTACATGTGATTCGCGCTTTTGTATAAAACACTGTCCTCAGACTTTACAAAGCTAGCCATGGCCTCTGTCTATTTTTAAGTGAATCAAATGCTGATCGAAAACGTGGTGTTCGGTCTAACCCAAAAAGAATCGTAAGACTTGCCATGTCGTTTCATTGTTTAATTCAGTGTGTTCACAGAAGCTCGGGCCATCTTTTTCTAAATCATGTTCAGTGCCTCGAGGCTATTTCAGCCATTCGCCAGAGTTTTGCCATCGCTGTCGTGGAATATAAAGTCGTGGCGCACCCTAAACCATGAACGGTAGCTTCCACACGTTCTTCTCAGAAGCCCATCAACATACCCAAAACACTGTACGTTGTCAGGTACGTTGTTACAGAAATAGGTATTTGCAGGCGGCACTTAAGCCTTGTTGTAGCGCTTTCGGTAATCTGATGCGCAGACGCTGCCCTGCTATGATTGTTCATTCGGGAAAGTAATCGTATGAGAATCCGAACGGTTGTATTATTGAATTAATTCACAACCGCGGTTCTTAAATTACTGTGATATTTGAGAGAAAGCCAGGTTGGATGCGCTGTAGCATACAGTAAAGTGGGTTGTAAGAAATGTACTTAAAATTTTCAGTTGAATTTACCTCCACAAATAACAAATTATGATACATTTCATTAATTCCAGCCAGGTTAGATTGCACGGTAGTTTATTGCTCTTTCAGTAAACATAGGGCATATCTTTAAAACGGGTTCCTTACCCTGAATTGACTCTAAAGGATTCCATTCATCATCGGAGAGGGTTCTCAATGACCACACGCTCACAATCATGTACTGTCCACGCCAAAATGGGTAGTTCGTGGGCATGGTGCTGTGGAAATGCCATGGAGAATTGCTTTTTGCTGCTTATGTCGGGAGTCTGGTGGGCCTCCTGATTTGGCAGTGTAAATCAGTCATCCATGTGACTTAAAGGTATTTCAGTGTGCCCAGTATTTGAGCAGCTGAATACCCAAAAAGAGTTCAGAGCATTAGAGAATGGAATTCTAGTTAAATGGAGTGAGATTTTGGCAGGTCATTTTTTTGCACCAGCAAAATGATAATGCATGATTTTTGAACATTAACTTAAAAAGCTAGGTTCTAATAACTGTCCTGGCTGTTGTGTATAGGAATACCTTGCTGGTCTAAAAGATAAGGTAAAACTTTGCTGGGCCAGACCCAAATAAAATAAAATGTATGCATAAAAATAAAGCTACCAAAGAATGCATTGGTGCAAGAGCTTTTCATACACAACCCCATGGTACGGAGAAAACAATAAAACTGTGCTTGGATTTTTATAATTCTTTGACTAAAAATCAGAGGCCTGCAGTTTGATTTCCATATCCTCACAGCGTGCCAAAGACTGGAAAGCCGCATTCAGCATGCTGGCTCTTGAAGGGAAAATAGTCAAAGCATTCGGTTGGCTGAACCAGTCATTAATAAGTCTGCCTTGCAAGGGTTGTTGCATTGACTTAGTCTGCACTCATCATATCCAAATATAGCCTGCAACTCCCCTGGGGCTCACTTTCATGGTTGTTTTTTCCATTTTTCAGAAAACATAGGATTCATTTCCAATGACATACTAGATTGTAAACTGGTAGTCATGGGGTAAAGTACTGATTTATTATAGAAAAGCCCTTGGCACATTTTAATGAAGGTCCACTTTTTATTGTTTTAGCCACCAGGCTTTCCTTGTCCAACTTACTTACTGTGATTCAGACAGCATTAAGGGTTAGTGTTGAGCTCCTGACCACATTACAGCGTTAGTTACGCCTGCCATTGTGAATGTGTCGATAAGCTGTTTGTATGAGTGGGCGGAGCAAAGAGTGAAGAGGAAGCCCTGCTCAGTGAAACAATGGGTCTAATCCACCCAGCTATATTTTTCTAATTTTACCATAGTTTACCTCATTACTACTGAGAGCTCTTCACACCCACGTTGTCATGTTAGGCTTGTCATGGGAAAAACTGTCAAGCATTTGTTTTCACCATAGCTTGGTGATGAGGGGCTATCTTTCCTCTACCAGATAGCATCCAGTCAACCTATAGGCCTAAAGCTCCACTCTCAGTCAGCTGAATGCTATTGAGGTGGAAGTGATTTTGTAACATGGCCACTCAGTCCACTCAAAGTAACACTCAAGCCATTTGAATGTGAAACTGACCCATGAAGCGAGTGAGACTCTTGTTTTAAGTGTGCACTTGTATGGGTCTGGTGGTGGTACTTGTATTGTGCAGCATATGACTCTATGTGTGACTGTTAGGATATGCTTAAATGAGTGCTCTCCAGACCTTCTTCATTCATTTACTTAGGTCACAGCTGTAGGGCAATTCAAAGAATGTTTATCCAGATACCTTTAAGGCTGTGCTGTGAATAATTTACAAAATATATTTTAATGCCATATATTAATTTATTCAAAAAAGTTAAGTATAAATAAGTTTTCTTCATTGTTAGAGCTGAGGAATATTTTTGTTTGTGCAAACTCCTTATTGTAAACTCTGCCTATATGCTAGTTCTATCATAGCCCAAAATCCACTATAGGTTAACACAATATGTGAACTGGCCCATTGGTTCCTGTTGTGTTCCCTTTGCCTTTCTCAGGGCTTAAGTCATGCTTATCTGAGAACTGAGGCCGCTGATATTGCTTTTATAAAGGCAGCCCACAGCTTTAATCCTTGGGTCATACATAAGTAATACTTGAATGTGTGTATCATATCCATTAACCACATCTTGTATATGCCCTGCAAGGTAAATAAGATATGAATGTCACCAAAATAATATTGTTTTGCTCTTATGAGCTAATTTAGCAACTGACATTAAAATTTTATTTTTAAACAAACTCGTGTGTCTTGCAGGAAAGACCTATACAGTCAAAACGGGTAGGGATTGGAGGATACGGTGTAGCCAGTTAGATGTAGGGAATCATTTAAGTGGCCCGATATAGACAGCCAAGTTTTTGGGGGGGAATTTGACCAGAACAATTGGGATGATACCTTTTATGATGACAGGATCCAGTGTCATCTGAAAGGCTGCATCTTTTACAGCATAGCGCCAACATCATTGTGATGGGGCTTTTGTATTTCTGTTTAGTCCAGGAAAGGGGTGAGTATGCCCTGCTGGCACACCAACACTACAAATAGTAACTTGATTTTCCCTGGAGGGCTCTCATCCAAGTAGTAACCAACCCTAGACCTTGTTATTTTCTATACTTTGACATGAGAAGTATTAAGGATGGCAGCGCTGCTGAAAAATGCAGGTTGACTTTTTGAACTTTCTACATGTGATCTTCTTCTCTTTACAATAACTATCCACCAGCTGCCGAGCTGGAGTGTGAAACATGGCATATCAGGGACTACAGGGTAGTGGGAAAGAACCATGAACTGAAGACCCAATGCTTAATTTCCACACCTAACTTAAGTGCTTAAGTTCAAGAGCATAAATTAAGTAGTGAAAAGTAAGTGAAATGCTCCACTGTTCTCATCCACTCTTTAGGACTCCAACATGACGGACAGTATCATGAGTAAAGCAGCTACCATGGAGATCCCCATCAACAGCAATGGGGACACGGGGACCCTCCCTGAGGATGACAGTTTGGAACAGGTATGTGAGGCAGAAGTGGGTGGTGGCAATGGGAGCCTGGTCAGAGGAATTAGGGTCCTACTCCAATTGACTTTTGATTCTGTTTAATGCATTGTGCAAAAATAAGTAAAATTGTGTCGGTACCTGTATGGAATAAAAATTGGAATGGAATTGGAATGAAAATTGGGCAAGGTTCAGACAACACTTACACATGAAGTGTTCGTTTTACACATCAGGTTGCAAAAGGGACTTTGTAAAAATGTGCAGACTTCAGCTTGATACATTTGACCTTAGGGGGCTGTGTGAATTTGATAGTCAAAACCACCTGAACACTTCTGTTGAACTTGCAGTCCAACTCTGAGCCTGTGAGAAGGGAATTTACAAAGGGCAGGTGACGTGAGCTTTTTCAAATGGCTAATTTGACTGTTTGCAGTGGGAGAGGTTCAGAATGCACATAACCTATCAGTTACATCAGGACTTCAAGTGCACAGTTTATATTGAGGAGTTTTATTCTCCAGGGTTCGCAGTGTCAAGAAATCCCACTGCATGTAAGTATAAACTTTCAAAATGTTCCAAGAGTTTGGTTGGACATACAATGTTATAATCATTGTATGGGCAATCCACATGGATGCATTTGGAATAAGTGTGGTGTACTGTAAAGGTGAAATCTAGCTCATAAATTGGCAAGCGTAGCTATAGGGGTTCATGTTGAATTTTTGGCTTGGATTCCCATAAAGGTTGGTGAAGACAGGTTTGAATGTTTTTCAAGGCTGTTAAAGCCATTTATTACCTTTTGCTGTGTACTGTAGCTGTAGCAGAGATAAAGAAACAAGCCTCTAAGTGTGTTCACTCAGTTTAGTGCACACCCAACAACTCAAACAAACGGTTGTAGAGGCTCCAAATCCGGGAGTAAAAGGCTCTTAAACAAACACTGTGCGTGTGTTTGTCCTTTAGTTAAGTTGTTCAGAGCTGCATCATTTTTACCTAAAGAATGAGTAAGCCTTTTTTTCAGCTCATTAAGTATTTACAATTTATCATTGAACCTTCAAGAAAGAACCAACCAGGTCCCTGGTGGTTGAGCAGTTTGTAATATAATTAAAAATATGTGACTGGGTCATGTACATATTCTTATCAAGGGTGACTTTGACAGCTTGAATTTGACATGTTGTTTTTCAAAGATGAGACTTATGCTGACACAGTTCACTGAAGGTGCCTTGCACAGAAGTTAAGCTGTTTGTGCTGACTGAGATTCAAACTGGGGACCTTCTGTTTTTGACCCCGGAACACTGACCTTCACACCAGTCTGCCCTCAATAGTGAAATTATTATTAACTTCACAAATCAGCTTGACTTCGGCTTCTTACAAATGCCAGTAAAGGAGCTATTTGGTAATGTTCAGATGAATGTGACTAAAAGCTGTCTCCACAGCTATGTCAGTTTATGGGGGGGCGGGGGCAGGGGCAGGAGACAGTAAGTACATCTGGCTTACTGATGACATTCCAGGAAATTGATCTTCTAGAAAACATGCAAGCTGTGAACAGAGGTCAAATCTGAGATGATATTGTGTAATTTTCTAGACAACTGTGTAGACAACTAATTTGAAACTGCCCCTTTTCACTTCTCCTGAATGGTAGGAGAGTTATAGAACCTTGACAGAGCTCGATTTGTGTCTCGCAGGAAAGTCTGACTAAGCTGTCAGGTCTTTGTGCAAAATGGTTTTAGCATGTTTCTGTGTTAAATATTTGCTGATCCACTGGCTCTGGCTTGTGCAGGAAGAGTTAAGCACATAAAAATTCCACCACCCTTCTCCTACAGCATTATGGGCAAGGAGGAGGTAGCGTGGGAGGGGAATGTGAAAAGAAAAATGAGGAAGAAGAGGGAAAAAACCAGAGCAGGTGCAGTTTCTCCACATGTTTTTTGAGACCGCTGTCCTTGTTGGAAGTACACTGCCTCGTGGCAGATACGGAGCGCCACCCTAAAATCTGCATATCCGTTCAAATCGTCATTGATATGTGGGGGGTGTGGTTGTGTGTAGCAACTGTAACTGTTGAAGGTTAAATGAGTTTGAAGCACAAAACAGGCAGAGCTACTCAAATCTATAAATGACTTAAAAAGACGAACCAGTAATTGTGCTTTGCTTTGTTAATTTATTCAGACAAGTCAGCAACTGACATTTTATAGTAACTTCACCCTTCAAGGATTTGTGAAAACCATCACCACCTTTATCATCCCACTGAGGCAGAGAAGTACCAAGGTGACAAAGTGGAAGTGAATGTGCCGAGCACAGTCTGTGAGGAACTGAAACTGACCAGGCAGAAGAATGGAGAACTTGTGGTGATATCACTCAGACTGAGTATGATCAATCCTTCACTACAGACATGATAAAGAATGAATGCCCAGGAAAGCAAGGCCTCAGGCAGGGTGCAGGTATAAGAGTGTGGAGTGCTTTTACGAGCTGGGTGAAGGTGGAGTTTTATAACAATTGCAGAGCTTTAAGATGTGACTGACAGGAAGAGACAATCCATACCAGCAGAAAGCAGTATCCATTCTCTGACTGTGAGTGCCTTTCCTGTGATGCTCAAGCAGAAAGCTATGTGCCCATAGGCTACCCCTAAGTTAGATACAGAAAAAGCTATGTGTAAGTTTCATTTTTCAAAATATGGTGTCAGTTAATTTTGATTTTCTATTTAGAAGCATGGTTGAAGCCTCTCTTGTGTGAATGCGACATATTTTCCCCGCACAAATGCTAGTGTAACGCAAAAGCATTGCCATCTGCAGCCTGTCCTCCATTTTCTTTCTGCCCAAAAAATGACTCAGTATTACATTTACATGCTACTTTCTGCAGTAGGAGATGCACACTGTTTTGTGGGAACAGAAAGATATGATTTGGAGGAAAATGTCAATGTCTCATTTTCTGTGTCAGACATTGTCAAATAGCTTTAAGCATGATTTTTCCTTTGTGTCTTTGTGATCACTTATAATTTCAGACTTGAGCATTTTCCTTTTTGTTCCTTGCCCTTTTCTGTTTGTTGATGTCCCCTTGTCTTTTGTTTCTCATTTTTCTCATTCTTACACAGGCTGCAAAGATTCAGTGGAGCTTAGATGAGAAGGTACGGAATCGCACATTGCCCAGCAGTAAGGGGGTCAATGAGCGTGCGTGCGTGAACTTTAGCACGTGTATTTTTGCACCACCGTGTGTGTATTTTATGTGTCTGTGTATGTGTGTGGGTGTGTGCCCACGTGTGCTTGTGTGCGTGCATGGATGTGTGTATATGCGCATGCGTGTGTGCGCACACGCATGTGTTTGAGTGTGTGTCCAAAAGGTGCATGCACATTCACTAACCATATCAAGTGCTTAAAGGATGACTTTCAAAGCCTCTTTTTCTTTTAACTCCTTAATTCTTTTTGGTCACAGAGTATGGTTCTATTTTACTGGTTTAAAACTAAACCAACACTAACTAACACAGATGAGTTTGTTCACAGATGAACTTTGAATCTGATTGCAGTGAGTGAGCCAGGATTGAATTCCACATGAGAGTCAAAGGCTTACTCTGTGTTGTCATGGTCACCAGAAATAAAGAAAAGGAGAGGAGTTTAAAAGGCATCCTGTTACATTTGTGAATAGTATTAACATTTTGCATAGACTAAATGTACTTTTGGAAACTTTAACCATTTGTCTGGTAAATTTAATTCTGAAAATGTAATTTTAACAGGATTACAAAGGATTTTGAAAGATGCGTAAATATAATTTTTATTTGTTTTAGAATTAAAGGTTACAGTGTCTACATGTGTATGTGAATGTGTGTTTGCATACTGCATATCTATGATGTAAAGGCATACTTCTGTGCCTTTACATCCTTTCTGACAACTGTGCTATCAAATGTACCATACATGCACATAGTGAAGGGTGTCAACCTACTTTGTGAAGCATGTTTGTTACAGCAGAAGTTTGAGTTTACGTATCACTGTAACAAACTTTGCCCTTAGTGTTCATTGTCTAACTTTATGACTGCCGAATAGGGCTGAACAATATTGACAAAAAATTATATTGCGATTCATTTTTAGAACATTAAAATTACTTTCTGCAGAATTGTCAATGATAAGCAATTAAATAAGACACAGCGTTATGTGGAATATAGCCTACTACATGCAAAAGGCCCACTTAAGTCTTAAATGAGTAAAAAATTTACTAAAAAGCCCTGAAAACCAGCATAAATGTTGGTTTCAAATATCAATAGTGACATGCAGTGGCCATCATGCATCTTGCGTACTGGCAGGGCAGTACCTCCCCAAACACAGTAAAAAACGCGGTATAAAAACATTAATAGGCTAATGATAGGCTGTCTCTGTGCAGGCCTGCCATCGTCCTGCCCTCTCTCCAAAATGTGCAAAAACAGCAGCCAGGCAGGTAGTGTCTGGTGGGACAAAAATTATGAAAAGGCAAATGGATATTTGATATTGATAAATGGATGTTTGATATCATTATTTTACATATTTATCACTGTCCATAATGTTATGCGTTGTTCTTTATTAAATTACCAGAATCGACAGGGGGAGGCTCGAATTCATAACTTCAAAACAAGTACTTATGACAGAGCTTGGATATTCATTATAAGATAACTAGTCAGGTGGGAGTTTGGATGGCTAACTAGATAGTTAGTTCATAACAAAGAAGCTGCCATCAGCTAAATTATGATTGAATCACATGTACATGCCTTGTGTTCTTTCACATCACATAGTTCAAATAAATGTGAGTATGTGTTTAACACCGTCTGTATTTGGTGCTTCCACTCAAAATCATTTTTTTAACCATCCGCTATAGTTACCTGTTTATTATTGCTTTCTTGTGATCCCCTAAAATATTGTCTGCATAACGCCCCTGGTGTACCCTCTGGAGTGCATCCCTCCAACGGAAGAATGTCCACACTGTTTTGTTTAATTGCATGTTAAAAATAAAATAATAAAAAAATCCAAAACCGCAGCCTCTGCGATGTGGAAATCGCACATGTTCAAATTGCGATTTCAATTTTATTTAAATTAATCGTTCAGCCCTACCGCCAAACTCATAAAACTGAGCTAAAAGTAGCCTAAAACTTATGTTTTCTTGAAGCACATTACAGTTCGATTGAACCACAGCCTCAGTGTCCTCTTAAACAAAGAACTTGCACTAACTGCATACAAGGGGGAAAGGCATGACCCCATATATTTACTTTTGAAATGTAGTCTCCCTGTAACCACAGGTTGAGAATCAATTCCTAATCAATAGATACACAGTGGTGTAGCTAACATTGGTCTTGAAGCACCATGCACTTCATTTGTTTGTTTGTTTTGTTTTCACCTTGCAATCAGTGTATGTTTAGACCCAAGTTAACTGGGTGAAGTGAGTTAACTGTGCCATCACCTGTTTCAGTGGAGCATCTGCTTCGAACGAGTTGCTTGACTAGACGTAGCATGTCTCTTGCAGGGTGGTTACACTAGCTTGTCAGCATTTACCACATCTAGACCACCAGGCTAACAGTTAATATTTCTTCCAATAAGTTGTATTTCTCATCAGTGAAATCATTCATACTAAATCATACTGTTTTCTTAATTGAAAACTCACTCAACATTTTTGTTTGTTTGTCCCCCCCCCCCACTACTCCCCATTTTATTTGCACTGGCCCATACGTGAGTACTGTGTTCACTTAGTGCATATGGATGTTTGTCAGAGTTTCTTTGCATAAAAATGTTGTTTCCATATGTTTGAATATACTTTCTGTTATACATTTACTTATCAAAAACCTATGCATTGCGTTACAGCCACATTTAGATTAAATCAGTTTATTGATTAAGTCAAATCATAATTGTGAGGTTAATGACACCATATTTTAAAATCAGTTATGGAAATACGCAAAAACAAGAAAATATTTTTCCCTCAAGTGAAGGATACAAATACACTGCCTGAATCAAAGTATCCACAATAGGAATGAACCAAGACTCACAGTATATAGCTGGTGCACCTAGCATTAAACTAATTACCACTGGCTTATTGTTCAGATTTCTAAGCTGCCTGTGAGAGGGAGTGAATAGGCCCTTGTTCTTCCTCTCCCTCTCCTCTACTCTGAGCTGTGTGGTGATTGGTTGGTTCTTCCTGTCCCAGGACCTGCAGCAGGTGATGGTATCTGGGCCCAACCTGAACGAGACCAGCATTGTGTCTGGTGGCTACGGGGGTGCTGCAGAGGGAATCATTCCCACAAGCTCCATCAAAGGTACAATACTCTGTCCACCTCTCTCTCTCTCTCTCTCTCGCTCTCTGTTTTGTCTCTATGCACTTCCCTCCACACCCCCTGCATTTAGCAGATTTGGAGGAGGAGCTGGAAGTGTTGAGAGCCCCATCTGTGCGCTGACCCAGTTGTCCGGGTGACTCTGTCTCTGGGGTGTTTTTTTTTAGGGCTTTGGTTTTTTTGTCTAGTGCAATGATGGAAACAGATGGAGAGAAATATGAGCAAACCTGTTATGAGCATGGGCTTTCGGACTTGGATACATGTTGGCTACTCTGTAGGCAGGAGACCTACAGGGATTTTTTGTGTAACTTCCTGTTTCTGGGGCCTGACCTAATGTGTCATGTTTGCCTTCTATGGATTCTTCATCCTCAGACAGCATTAGCCTAGCTGTCGTCATTTACTTGATATATTTCAATGGGTTTGAACATACTTGCGTACTTAAACTCTAGATTAGTTTAAACATACATACTTACACACTAGAGAGTGCATAAAAAATGGATAATAATATAGATTCATAAAACATAAAATGAGCTAGAAATGCAGACTAGTTTTGCATAATAAAACTGCCATAGAATTAAAGACAACAATGAGGTAGCGAAAGGAAATAACACATTGAGGCTGCTGGTCATTTTAGTAGATATGTACACATAATACATACCAACATAGTATACTAATTCCAGGATGATTATTTCAGTTGTAAGACATGTAATTAAACTGTGCCCATTCAGTAACATACTTTTAATGTTTCATTTTCTTATAAATCAACATACACACAGGTGTCTAATGGTGTACTCATGTACACAGAGTATAGAATTTTATGCAGAGTGACAAATTTTATAGTACAACTAGCTGGTTGGTGACTGATGATTCAGTACTGTGTAACAGCCCAGAACACTCAACTGCCACAGCATTGACCTTGGACTTGCACTTTAATGAATATTCCAGTATAATATCGGGTACTAAAACATTTACTTTTAAGAATACAGAGGTGAGTATCAATATATCTGTGGTAGAGGAGTCCGGTTCCATTCTGATAACATAGATCAATTAGATATGTATCTCTGAACATTGTACATTCTGTCCAACTCCTCCTGAAATATTCCAGTGTGGTGCACTATGAATATTCATGAAGGGGAATAACAAAGTACAGCTCAGTGGCAATGGTTTTAGAGTATTGTAACAGAGCACAAGTATACGCCTTTTGCCTGCCACAACCTCTAGCTGTTAATAAGCAGAGAGGATGGAACGGCCCAGAACAGCAGGAGGTGAGTATCTGTTGTGTCTTTAGTATCTGTGGTACACAGATGTGAGATTGATGCTCTGCCCACACAGATTCTACCTGATGACAGGTGCCTTCTCCTCTAGGCCCTGCCATCCGAGTCAACTCCCAGAATCTGGGCATCAATCGAGTCCCCGCCCCTGGACAAGGTGGCAATTCAAACCTCTACCTGCCCCTGTTGTTCTCTTTCTCTCTCTCTCTCTCTCTCTCTCTCTCTCTCTCTCTGTCTCTTTGCTAAGCGAGGACAGGTCTTTTAAATCCTCCTCTTGTCTTTCCAGGGTCTTTGTAAAATCTTCATGGTGGCTCTTGCTCTGACCCTCTCTTGTCTGATATTATATAAAGTGCACAGTACAGTACTGTCGTTGGCAGTGAGGAGTACATTACTGGACATTTAAATAACAGTGATAAGGATGTATGTGGTATATATGCATTTTGGAGCTCTGACTAGATCAAAATGCATGGTGTGTGTCTTTGATTCCCTGTCAGCATAGCATGCTTATTTATTCCACAAATAGCAGTGGTGTAATTTACATGCAGAATATCAGACTGTTTTGTGCCACCTATTCTGTCAGGGGTTTTTCTCATCTCAGGGGTTCTGCCTTTGTGCCATTTTTCATCTCATACTGAAGTCACTCATATCTGTGTTCCATCTCTTATTCTTCCTTGTCGTTCTCTCCTTCTCCAACACCCTGTTCCTTATCCTCCAACTTTTCCATATCTTTGTGTCTGGTCTCTTTTGACTTCCCTTCCTCCATTGTCTCTCCTGGTCATGTTATCTCTGTTACCCTGACTGTACCATGTTTTATTTGACTCATCCATCCCCACACCCCCATCCCTTTATAAACACTCTCCCCCACTTCTCCCCATTACTCTGATCCATCCATCCTGACCTTTATCAACACCCAACACTCCCCTTCCCCTCCACCTCTTCACACCTCCACAACCCTATCCTCTTCTTCCCCACCCACCCGTCCTGCTTCCATCACTCACACGGCCCACTCCAGACCTGCGTTTGAAGTCTCGGGGGGCTAACCTCCCCCTGAGCCGGTTGGCAGCCAGTCGGATAGCCAGCCAGTCAGAGGCATTCCCAGGTATCGCAGGGTCTCCCTGTCACTCGCTGTCTCTCTCATTTCATCTCATCTCCATGCACATACTACTTTCACCTGCTCACCATCCCTGGGGTTAAGTGGTCGGGTGGATGGGGTTGGTGGGCTTTCAGCACTCAGAGGTCATGTGTGACTGACTGTCACCCTCTCTTTGGTGGTGGATGTGTTTGAGCAGTCAGACTGCAGCACCACAGGGAATTCTGGGAGTCCAATCTCTTCATTTTCAGTGGCAAGGAATCAGTGCTGTTGGGTCTCTTACCAACCAGACAGGTTCACACTTAGCACCATGAGAAAAAGGCTTTTATTAAAATTTTAATTTAAAATTAAAATCTTTAATTTTAATACCATGACCTGAATTTGGTCAGATTAGGAATAATTATAGGTGGTAACAGAACAGTTCCTCTGGGTTTAGACCAGCCATCTGCACAGTAACATGCATAAATCAGAATTTCACAACCCTGTTCCTGGAGGGATGCATGGTTTGCAGGATTTGCTCTTACTCAGCACTTAATAAATCAATTAAAGCTTTTGGCCACACAGATAACTGCCCTCCTGTAGTTTTTTGGGTCTGAATTTGTGGCCAAGTTTAAAGAGAAACCAGCAGACCCTGGGCTGGTGTTTGGAATGTACATGTTTGTAGCCTCTCGCGCTGTCCTCAGACTTCCATATTCATTACCTCTTACAGCTCTCTCACACCTTTCTCTGCTTTGCACTGTGTGCCTTCCAGGTCCCAGCATGCACCACAGCGGTAGCAGCTCCTCCATGAGCGCCGATGAGGCCTCAAGGGGCGTTGCTGTGGAGAAGTTTGACATAATGAAGAAGTGGGGACTCAACACCTACAAGGTAGGTTAGGTTACACTTCCCTGATCCCATCAATGAAGTATGCTGAAATATACATAACATATAATACTAACAGACAGAAACCAAATTATTAATGCACTTAAAAATTTAGCATTTCTCATTGGTTTCTACATAAGGTATTAAGTAAAAAAGCATATGTAATACTATGTAATAATATGTAATAGAGGAATCACTATTAAACTCGTTACAATCTGTAGGCACCATAGATATGATTCATAAGTAAACAGATCAGAGTAAACTTTAAGTAAATTAATTAAATGCAAACAGTTAACCAAAGCTGCCAGACTGAAGATTTTTCAGCCCACCTCCTGCGCTGACAAATGCATACAGATGTACATCTTCTGTCTCTTTAAGGACAGCGACACTGTGATAATATAGTGTTTGTGTGCGAGCCACAAGCTGGCAGGCTTTTTGTGAGACCATTTATTTTGGAAGACACAAAAAGAAAGGAATTCTCAGACATGTGTCAGCAGTGCACTGTACCTTCATAGTGAGGTATTCAGGCAAAGACTAAATACAAAGTTTCTAAAGACTAATGTTTCTGTAACTAACTAATGTAAAGACTAATGTTTCAGTGTATATCCTGCTGAAGATATATTAATGACATTCAACTCCATTAAAGAAAGGTTAAGCAATATAATTGCTTACTCCATAACAACCTCATAGTTGCTCATAGTTCAATTAAATTCCGAATAGAATACCTTTAAATATATTGTAAAGCTTTACACTATCTACCATGAAACGCATTATCTACAATTAAGTACGTTGAACAAGACAGCTTCAAAGTTTTTTTTTTTTTCAGTTTCTTCGCCAGCATGACCTGTGACCTTTCTCATTCTACTCCCGCTTCCACTTTTTGCCCTCCATTTCCCCCTCTCTGGTTGTTTTTTTGTTTTCTGTCTTGCATCTATTCTATTTCTCCTTGTCATACTGTCTCTGTTAACCTCTCCCCTGCCTTCTGTGCTCTATCTGTCGCTTTCTGTCTTCCCCTCCTTCCCCTCTGTGCAGTGCACAAAGCAGATGATTTCAGAGCGGTTTGGGCGGGGGTCTCGGACGGTGGACCTGGAGCTGGAGGCTCAGATCGATGTCCTGCGGGACACCAAGCGCAAATATGAGAATGTGCTTCGGCTGGCGCGCGCTCTGACCAACCACTTCTACAGCATGGTGCAGACGCAGCATGCCCTGGGAGACACCTTTGCCGACCTCAGCCAGAAGTCTCCAGAGCTGCGGGTAAAACACACATGCGTCCACCCCCACCATGTGTGTCTCAGGCCCATTACACGCCAGCCTGAATGTTTGTTCATCTCATTAGTATTAAAAAATCTAAGAATGCGATAGTGGTGCTGTGCCGCTGTTTTCTTTCCAGTATCATCATATTGAATAATAGTGTGTCCATTAATTGCTTGAGTGAGAAATTAAATGAAAATGAATTAAGACATAATCAACTATAAACACGAAAAGATAATGCTTAAACTGCATGGGTTATTGCTGCAACATTGCCCACCATTTTTATCTGCCATCCGTGAGTGATACGTCTCTGATCCTGTCCATATTAACCTGTCTGACAGATTTCTTTGCTTGCCAGAGAAGTTTCAGCAGATACAATTCCATGTCACATTGTCCAAGATGTATGTGCTTTTATTAGTTTCTGTAAATCAACATTTTTGGACATACAGAAGAGTCATGTATAGTGAAATCGGTGGGATCAACCAAGCAATTTCTCAACATATCATGGAAATATTTCAGACTATTCAATGTGTTGGCGGAATGCTCATGTTTCATGAAGTACACCTTGAAAAATGAATAATTTATGGATACTCTGACAGAAATAGAAATATTTTACATTGGCAATTGTCTTTATAATGCCATGCTAGTGCAATGTTCTAGATTGTAAAATGGTTTTAATTGCAAAGTTGGTTTAAAACCAGCAGCCTGGTAAATCCAACAATCTCTCATCTTGCTATCATAAGGGTGAAAATAAAGTAGCTCAAGCTCCTCATATGAGTTAAATCCTGTGAGCTACTCTGTCAAAATTTACATCCCACATGAAGAATAAATAGGTTCTGACACATTCAGTGAGTCAATATGTTTCATCTTGTTAGGTCAACCACGGCAGGTTTCCTTACATTGTCAGGAGGTCGATAAAACCAGTCATCTAGGTTTAGACTTTATGCCTGTTTTTCAGTCCTTCATAGGCAACAGGCTTTCAGGTTTATCAGTGAAAGATGATACCCTTTCCAACCGAAAAGCTTGGTTTATGCAAAACACGTTTAAGCTGTCTGGAGCAAATTTTTGGGAGTGATCCTAAGGGACATTGTATGTGGTACAGAACACCAACATTCTGCTTTCATGAACTGTTCATTTCATGTGTTGAGGGACTCCTGTTTTAACGGTACTGCTGGCACAAAGGCCCAGTTGGTCTTTGAGAAGGAAACCCTGCCGTTTTGCATTTCTTGGTGCACGCTTGAATGGAAGTTGTTTCCTCCTATTTGTTCCTGTGCTTGTTTTCAGGTGTTTTGTAGCATCCCTGCAAAAACGGTAGTGATAATTATAAGTGTCTGATTTGATCTGATATGATTACCTTTCCAAATGAAGTCAATGTGATGAAATGACAATCTCCAGTTAAACCAAAAGCCAGTACATTCCTGTTGCTTGAAGGCCTGCCCACCACAAATGAGATGCATACATACAATAGATTAGAGGATGAAAGGACTATTGATGGAGCACTGCATGTGAAACCCAGGCAGAAAAGGATAATAATTGAACTAATTAAAAAGGGTTTTGAGTGAAAAACAGTGGCATGCCTGCCCACCATGAAAAGAGCTATTCATCAAAATAAAATGCTAATGTATTCATTGTTTGAGGTTCTTTAATACAGGAAGTAGACAGCATTTTGAAGGCTGTCTTATGAAGAAGTTAATAATAGGTGTTTTGTCTGTATGTACACATATCTTGGAAAATAGAAAATAAATTACTCTGCTAGACTTGTTCACTGCATTGCTGCCATAGTAAATTTGAATTTCTTTCTTTTTGTGTTGTATGTTGAATTAAGGATGAATTTGGGTACAACGCAGAGACACAAAAGCTGCTATGTAAGAATGGGGAGACCTTGCTGGGTGCCATCAACTTCTTTGTGTCCAGCATCAACACGCTGGTCAACAAAACCATGGAAGACACTCTGATGACCATCAAGATGTATGAGAATGCAAGGTAATCCAAAGGCCTCCTTCACAATAACTTCATAGTGAGGAAATGCCTCCAGATATAAGAAAAAAGAATATATGAACAAGCAATGTTATTTAGTTTTGTGATGTCCTCTGGTAGTACATCATCTTATGCAATGTTTGTTGTTGTTCTCACCATTAATAGTAACCACACTCACATATTTATTTTTTAGCAAAAGTGGTAAGACATGTGCCTAATTTAGATTTTTACTGTGCTCTTTTAATCAATAAAATGTCACTTTTGTTTACTTTTCAGTTCTTAATTTTCTTTAGTTATAGTAACAACATTGAAATGTGTGATTCTGCTTGCCACTTCCAGTTCTACGGTTAGGGTGACTGTAATTGTGTGGTTCTTCAGTACCTTATGCACAAACAGCTATAATCCACAACAGTTTCATCAGAACTGTGAATGAAGGACAATTGTCCAGTAAGGGAGGGGTGTTATCCTGAGAAGATCAAGCTAAATTGTGATCACTGTTGTTCTTACTCTTGTCCTGAGCATTGATCTGTTTGCACTAAATCCCCTGTAAAGCAAATAATATGAGAATAATCTGCTCAAATGCTGACTGCTGCACTAGTCCTGAATGACTGCGCTGTTGCAAAACTGCATACTGTATGTTAATTAACCCTACTCTGTGATAACTCTGCTGTTGGAAGAGTGAGTATTGACAGATCTCATGCAGATGCACCCCTGCTGGTCCTCTTCTCTGTAATGAAAGCCAGATTGTTATAACTGTAATGTTGTAATGTAATGGTGTAAATGTGAGTATACAGTAAAACAGATTGCTTCTTTATGCCCAATGATAAAACTGAGTGACAACCCAGATAAGGAATGTTTTTTTTTTTCCAGGCCTTTTTTCCCCAAGTTTCCCACCCAAACTCAGTTGAACTGTTTAGACTGCCGCAGCAACCTTGTCCCACCCATGAACATGTGATTCCTCCAAAGTCATGACAAGTCCTGGCTTTTTCCACACTGCAGATACACCACCAGTAATGGCAGCGTTACAATTTGCGCCCCTGTACATAAGGGTCTGCTTGGGTCAGTGTGACGAAAATTCATGTACGCGAGGCTCTGTGCAGATGTCCACGTACCCTCCAATTTTTTTGTGACTAGGAACGAAGAATGAGAACCAATGGAACATATCCTCCAAGTAGACTAGAAAGTAGTATAATAATAGCAACTACGCGTCTGGTGTCTGCAGCTGTCTGTGTGCACATCTGCAAGGGGGTATAACTGAGGTTTAACATTCTGCCTATGTCATTGGAGGATGACAAAGTCAGCATATACTCACTTTGTGAATCTATACCAATCAGGAGTGGCTGCTAGAGAGCAGTGAGACTAACAAGCCTAACCAGCTTAACCCCCTGCATTTCTCTGGAAATTCTGAGCTAACTGTTACCTCATCAATTGTGACCTCCAGTCACAGCCGGCAGTGGTGAGACAGAAACACCTAGTTTAAGGGCTCTTGCTTGTTTCCCAAACAAATATTTTACTGCATTTTAAATTTTTAAATTGTTATACTGATTATCAATGTTTTATGAATGTTTCATATAGAGATAGACGCCCTGTACAAAGATAGAGAGTAACGTACTGTTCTGTGGTCAAACCTTACACATTCACCTTTCTTGAGCTGCACTGTAGTAAAATTAGAAATTTATTTCTGCACTGAAGTTCTGAAGCGGCATGTTGAAATTTTCTGTTCCACGTATTCATAATTACAAAGATCTTCAGTGGGGAAAAATTCCCTACAGTACTGACTTCAGTCATCAGTGACCAAGGAAATTGCACATTGAAGGATCAAGGAAGTGCAGAGCTGAAGTTGTAAAATAACAGAATGCACCTGTCCTGCAGGTTGGAGTTTGACGCTTACCGTGCTGACCTGGAGGAGCTGAACATGGGCCCACGGGATGCAGCCACGCTGGCCCGGATAGACACAGCACAGCAGCAGTACCAGATCCATAAGGACAAATATGAGAGGCTGCGAAGCGATGTCACCATCAAACTCAAGTTCTTGGAGGAGAACAAGGTCTGTAGGCAGCCTCACCCAGCCTGTCATCCACCCATACTCCTATACGGTAGATCCTTCAGTGTTTACCATGTCAGTGCACAGTTCAAAAATGTGGCACAACTTCATCAGTAGTTTTAAATATAAATAATTAACAGTCAAATGATCATTAAAATTCCAAACATTAAAAATCTGTAAATATTCAGTGAACAAAGAGAGACATTTTGAGTACCAGCAAATAATTTACAGACTTACTATCTGTCAAAAAGAATTCTGTAATAAAATGTTGATGAAGCTATACAAAAGAAACATTCCGGAAGTGATCTGATACAGGATTTGTGTTTCTGTATCTAAAGCGTTGCCTCATTCAAGTGTATGACATTCTGATATATTCTGAATGCAAAAGGTGAACATAAGAATTGAGTGAGGATGTATCTGTTTGTTTTTTTCCTCCCCTGCAGGTGAAAGTCATGCACAAACAGCTGCTCCTGTTCCATAATGCCATCTCCGCCTACTTTGCTGGCAACCAGCAGCAGCTGGAGCAGACCCTGAAGCAGTTCAACATTAAGCTCAAGCCCCCCGGTGCAGACAAACCTTCCTGGCTGGAGGAGCAGTGACTGGCCGAATGAGTGGATGGATGGACAGATGGACGGAGAGAGGAGGACGGATGAACGGGCAGGCTGAACGTGTGCAGGGACATCCCTGACTGCAGCTGGACCAGCAGAGGCCAGTGATCGTGAAACGGAGCAGGAGAGAGAGAGCAGGGCTCACACCACCCTCCTCCTTCTCTGCCTCCTCCTCGTCTCTCATTTCTCCCCTCCACCTCCTCCTCTCCTCTTCCTCTCCCTCTCTTTCATGGAAACCCCCCTCTGTCTTGGTGTTCATGAGAACAGTGGAAATTTTAGTCACGTAAAAAGAAAAAAAAACGTTGCTTTCCTAGTAGGAGTCACCCAAAGGCCCCTTTTTGTAATGTTCACTATCTTAATAAATTCAGAGGAGAGCCATTGGCATCACCTGCTTGAAGAACAGCTGAGCCTGGGGATCACATTTCAGACTGGAAAGGACATCTCTTGCCACCTGTGGCTTTCCTGCCAATTTAGCTTCAGATGAGCATTGAAATCTTAGAGGCTCAAAGGACTCTTCCCCAGAGAAGAATTGGAAGTACTTAACAGCAGTTTTGTTTCCCCTGTAAATTATGTAATGAATTTAATGAATGGGCATATCTACATTATGCTTCAGTTGATGACTACAACGTTCAGAAATTGTTTTAAAAAATTCACGAAAGAAATTTTTCACTCCTGTTAGTGGCGACCAATAACTGCATATATTAGGCAATGGGAATAGGAAAACTCGAAGGGTGGAATTGCATGATGGGGAAACCATGGCTAATTCATGGAATGAACAGGAGTTCTTATAAAAGCAACACTTTCTGTTGTATTTATTTTTATTTATTAATTCTTTTAATTTTCTCCAATGGTGAAAGAACCTATATTGGTACATTTTACATTCTGCTTAGCGACATGTCAAACATTTGCTGTTTTCTTTGTGCGACGATTTTTTATGGCACTAGGTTATTTCTGGACAATTTAAACTTGCGTCGTAAGGAGCAGAACAGAATGAACATCATATGTCAAGTTTACCTGAAAAGACAGGAAGTAAAGTCAGTCTTTGGTGGACACACTTTTATTTTTGTTATGGTAAGCAGCTCACACTATTGAGAGACTGCTTGTTACCAAGTCACTCCCAATTGAAACTGAATCTCCAATAATAGGAACTCCAAAATGTGAACCTGTTAAAGAAATTGAAATGTACGCTGTAAAATAAAGTAGTATATATTGTTTTTGGCATTTTAATAATCCTTCTGAATAGGATGTATCTGCAAACCCTGTCCATTTTGCAGCTGAGAAATTTGAAATTATATGGCAGCTTTCACATGTTGTGCCATTTGTTTGATTGGTTTTGACCAGTTCATTTCAAATTTCTTTTGCAAATGTACTATATTTTGTAAAGTGTGGATACGAAAGAAAGAATAGCTTAATGTCATTGTACACTAAAGCATTATTGTCGTCTTCCTTCTGTGCAAAAAATTAGTCTCTCAACCCAGTGATTTTTGTGATTTTATCCTGGAATGGTACAGTAATATTTGCAAAGTGATTAAAAAGCAGTGGTCTGAAAGTTGAGAACCAGTGAGTTGCAGAGCCAGGTTAACCGTTAGCTTCCCTGTGGCCCTTGGAATGCAATGTTGAGAGACTGGAGATTGATCCTGTTAATGTTCAGACAGGCTCTAGGGAAGAATCAGGGTTATCATAAATCCCATATTTCAAAGTCCCAGTAACAGGTTGCTTTTCAAGGCTCTTTATTTTCTACTGTGAGGTCACTAGACTTGCCGGTTCAAACACTCCATTAAGGACAGTCGGCTAAAGCTACACTTGGCCCTCTGGTGACAGGACACCAGACAGAGCCCTGTTTAATTCATGATGACTCTCCTGAATGTCCTTTGAGTATCAGGACTGGATTCCGGTATGAATAAATCATTCATGAACATTTGGTTTGCCCTTATAAAGGTGATGATGTTGTAAAAAGTCTCTTGAAAGTGACGGGGCTACCTGAGGTCTCAAGTAGGACATTACAACTCCCTGAAAGTGTGACAACACATTCTTAAATATTTTTTCCTCCTCAACAACGGGATCAAATTTATTCACACCCTTGAAATAATTTGTTTTTGTGTTTCACTTGTTTGAAGATGGACAATGCTGGCTACTTTTATATTTCTCACTTCACTGGACAGCTTTTCAGCTGTTCCTCTTTACTCACTATCTCCAGTCCTTTAGATTTCTTGGTTTTCATTTTTTAGGTACTTTTTTGTGTTTCAGGTAGATTTGTACTGTCAAACTGAAGTGTAGAGATTTCAGTGGCCAGTCCTGGAAGCTTGTTTTGTGGTCATTTAACAGCTCGTTTGTGGCCTTGGGTCTGTTTTGTGGATCATTATCATGCTGGAATTTTCAAAATTAATCTCGAGACCAAGAAGGAATCCGACATCCTTACATCTTCCTTTTGTAACAGCTTCATAAGAGACAACTCCTTCAACTCCACTTCCACCCTCAAAATGTTGTTTTAACATTCTCAGGTGTTGCTGTCCAAATTATCCTGAGACATAACCTGATACCGCATGTTTGTCTCTTTAACTCTGGCTTTCAGACTCCAGGCTATGGTAATGCTGGTTGATGTAAAGCATGACTTAGTGTAACACTAATGAATCCCCTCTCTGTAGCCTTACTTTACACTCACTGTTTACATAAAGTGGAGACTCTTAAATTCCGGAAACGTCTGTGAACATTGGCACACAACCAACACCAGAAGTAGAATTTTATTTTACCTTCAGTCCTGTATTTTGGTAATGACATGATGAGAATGAATTTGATCATTGTGTGTTTGAATTTACTTATACAAAACGTCACTTTAATTTTGTCCGAACTGTATGTTTTCTCTCATAAAACATTTTGTATTCTTAATCTCAGCAAGAATATATTTTGGAAGCCACTGTAATCATTTATTATTTAGTGGAGCTTTTTCCATAGGAACATTAATTCAAAACGGTGAAAAGTGAATACACATTATGACAAACAAAAGAACTGGGCTGACTCATTTTTCTCATATCTTAAGAATTGCAGCATCATGTACAATCTTGAGCAAACTCTAGAATGTAAAATTGCATTGCTATTTAATTGCAAGAGGAAACTATGGAATGGGTTCCCCAACAGATTGAGTCAAATATGTCCTTATGGTTGTGAGGAAAGATTAGCACAATTTGTGGCCAAATTGCACTCTGACACATTGGCTACCAAGATAACTAACTATTGGTCTTGCTGTTTGCACATAGAAAATTTGAGGTCGATGGTTAGTACATCTGTCAGGGCTGTCAGTGTGAAGGTATAGTGAGGCTTTGTTTATTTTTATTTTTCTGTTATTAAAGAGGAATGTAGAAGGAATGCTACTGTACCGTAAGCATAGGGCATCTGAGAAAGAAACCTCTTTATTTGTTGTGGGCCTCAATAAGTGATACTGTAATAAAAATTCATTTGGCTGTAAAAATTGTTCCATGGTTTGTTTACATTCCTTGGGAAAAGTCAATCGCTCTGGGGCTTATTCAAGTTAAATGAAGATGGTGGTGTGCATAAAATTAATATCCTATATTTTAAGGCTGCACTAAAACTGTGTCTACCTGGTATGAAGCAATACTGAATTAACCATTTCTAGAAATTTAAAATGTTTACCAGGTGGCCTGTGTCATTGGTGTATATGTCTTGCAAGATAATGTAAGCAGTACGTAGCAGTGTATATACTGGTCGCACCCCTGCATGAAATGTACAATCATTCCAAGCCTGTCTATGAGCTAAAATGTTTGGAAATGCATAGCAAGGAACAGCATAAACCTTTCAAATGTTTGGTTGGATTTGTGTTTGACTTGCTTACACTGGTGTTGGTGAAAGAACTGGGGTATCGGCAAGATAAAAATAATGTGACATATCTAAATGAAGCTACGTCATTAGGTATCTCTCACCATGATATATAAAGTATATATTATTATAGGGTTTTGTGGATAGAGATGCAGACTGACATAGTTTCTTATCAAGGTACGCCACAACAGACTTCATTAGAAGTTGATTTGATATCAGACTTACCTTTTTTTCCGTGGATACTATTTTTTGACCCACTGTATGTAGATGGTCAGGCTATTATGGAATGCCATAACTTGAGAGAAATGTCGGAAGGATCTGAGGTTCAAGAGGAGAGAACTATTTTTTAGTGTGTGAATTGTTTTAGAGTGAGTGACACTGTTTTGTGTTGATTACCTGTATGAAAAGCTGCTCCTATTGTCAATTGATGAAGGATGAAAAGAGACTAAAGTAGTTAACTTCGCTTTATCTCCCAATATGCAGAACTGAAATGACACTCCTGTGAAACCCTTGAACAATACCAGCTAAATTGTGACCCTCACCCCCACCCCCACCGATTCTGATATTGAAGTACACTACCTTAATGCTTTCCACCATTAATATGTAAAAAGCCAAACAAAAAACAACAAAAAAAAACACAAATAAATGGGATGAATTACAAATTTGATAGATTTCCAGTCACTCTCTGAGTAGTGTTAGTTCTTAGGTGAAAGGAGAAGTTTATATATGAAATATTATTTGCGTACAATCAATATTTTTTAGGCTGCTCTGTGGTATTGTAGTGTATGAATGACTGTATATATTTAATGATATTTAAAATGGATGAAAAATGAAACCATTGTCTGGGGTTTATGTGGATATTTGCCATTATTCCTTACTTTGACCCCTGGAATATGACAATTCCTACAACACAAGAGATTAAAAAAGATGTTTTCAAAAAACATGTGTACTGTTGTCTTATTGTGAAAGTGTTTCATGTTGTGTTTTGTTCTAATCTCAAAAGATCATAGTTGCCTAATTTGTTTTTAAAGGAGTGGCTTGCCATCTTTCACCACTGTTCAGTCTTACAATACCATCTCTGACCACATGGGGGAGGGAAGAAAGTATGCTGTCAAAACTGGCAGCCTGTATGGATTTATGGCTTAACTGACCCATGAATAAACTTGGCCAGAGCTATAAATAAATAATTTGATAATTATTCTTGGGAAGTAGGTTCAATCTACTATATTGTTCCATCCTGCAATTTTGACAACTGTCAATCACCCAAGCTACTCATTGTAGGTTGTTCTTGAGTATTACCAAGTCTTGTACATGTTATTATCACATCCATGTCCAGATCTTGTCTGTTGATGAATATGTCAGTGCTTGTTTATTGGAAATTGACTATTTAGAGTGACAAATAGTTCAAAGAGTATTTTGTGAAAATGCATAATGTGTGTGGTTTGTCTTTAGTGAATGTTCTCAGCCTCTTCTCTTCTTCCTCCTGTTGAAACACAACAGCGCAGTGCACCCCTAGTCTCTCTCTAGTGTTTCCGTATTTGGGGAGAGGACTGCAGGCCTTAGCTAACCTTTCTTAATTTCCCAGTTTTAATGCTATTTTAATTTTCCTGCATTTTATAGATTTTGAGTGAAGTTACCCATTTTGGGACTTCAGCAAAGACAACTAAGTCTGTACTCTAGTGACTGGCATGGCTTGTTGGTCCTACGTGTAATAATTTAAAACAAGACTGGGTCTGAAGTAAGCCCGTACATTTGCGACTCTTTCCTGAAACCAAACTTCTAATATATTCATATATCATTCTGAGTCATCCGCTATATATACATTTCTCATTGGTTCATTTGTCCTGGTACTGGATTTTCCTGTTGGCTGTAACATTGGTAACATTAAAAAAAAAGCCAGTGGTACTTTCCATAGCCTCTAACAGTACAAGTGAAGCACATATCTGCTCACTGCAAGCTTTGGTATGTATAGCCTGCCTTAAAATATAGACTGTGAAGTGCCCTGTTATAACGGACAATCAGTCAAGAGTACGAGGAGAATTACATGCTTAAAGTATTTCATATACTTTGCATAAACCATTGTTGGATGTTTGTAATATATCTCCCGAAGATAAAGAAATGAGATGGCATCCGATTTATTGATTCGGACTGGCAAACGGTACTGCGATGTATTATGCTTTTAATTTACTTCTTGGTAGTTCAGTGTTTATATAATTCTGTTTTTATTGCAATGACACAGCCTGTGGAAAAAGCTTTGGTCTTAATTATTATGCAAATGAATGTTTGTATTCGTTCCGTCTAAGAGCACACATAGCGTGCATTTTCAGGAACTGCAGGGGTTAATGCTCCGCGCGTGCCTGGCGCACAGGTGAGTGGGTACTTCTGATAGGGGGCGAGGCTACATGCAGCGGTAAAGACGAGTTTGAGTGAAGCAGTAAGACGTGTTTGGTGCTCACCGACCAAACTGGACTACATCTAAACGAAAAACATTGTACTTTTCAACTCTTCATTGCGGGAGTATTTGTTATGTGCTGGTAAGGGGTTAACTTGTATATAAAATAGTGATGCGAATTAAGTATTAGTATTTCTTAGTTTCCTGTGTTTAATTCTCTCCCGATGGCAACGCTCCATACATTGGACAATTAGACGGCATTGCCGCGGTGTATTGGGATTTGTGTCTGGCAGCAGGGTAAGTTTTCGCGCACAGTTCTCTAGAGATATAATGCACCATCCTCGAATTTTCCAGGTGCATAGTGTAGTCATTCCACTGCCAGTGTTTGTGTAGTGGTTGAATGTTTGCAAAGAGGAGGAACAATATTTACAAACGGGAAGTTAAAAAGTTCCTTTAGCTACTTCTGCAGTTTATCCATTATACAGTGGTTAAGGATAAGGCACCGATAACTGTTAAATTCGCTTATATTAGTGAAGGTAGATTTCACGGTGACCGATATTGTTTTTCGGACATGTCAAAGGCCCTGTTCAGTTAATGTAAAACTGCATTGTAGGCATCATGCATGCATGTCAACGCAAATATGTAAAGCTACGGTAAACGTATAGACATATGTAGAGATTCGCCCTATGCTTACTTAGTGTCTTTGGTGAATATACTGTATATGTATGCTGTATTGACATGAAATGTCAATAGTGAAATGGATATTGGTGTTGATACACGTATGAAATAAAGGTCAGATTTTTTTTTGGTCCATCCGTTTTTCATTGCCGAAATGGGAATTCCTTTACAGAGAATGATAATGGATAACAATTTCCCCAAATTGCAAGTGAGTGTAAGTGAGAGCTTATACAGTATAACTATGCAAGGAATATATGCAATGTTCAGTGTCATTAAGGCTAGCGCTAAGCGAGGCTAACTCTGGTCATTATGAAAGTTTCTGTTTGAGGGGTTGGCTAAAAACCACAACAGTTGCTTAAAAAAAAATACAATAGTAGTAATATATTGTTAATAACAAATTTCATGTGTTGTATGGTGTTTATATTATTGTGTCTTCATTGGTTTAGTGGTAATTGAAGAAATGAGTATACTGTTTGACATGGTGGACATACTGGAACTCTGAACCCAACATGACCTAAACTTCGGGGTCAGTATATTCACCTACTAACCTATTAGTTAATATTGGGTTAGTAGGTGAATATACTTACCCCAGAGGTTTAGGTACATTAACCTTTTACTACATGACTCATTTGCTTTGCTCCAGATGCCAGCTGCAAGGTCACTTGATACATTCAATGTTCTCTGTGGATAACACATTTTATGGACTGATATATATTCAAATTATGCTCTTATCTTGGTCTCTGTACATGGGGAAGATGACTGGCTAGCTTGAGAGTAGTCTTGAGACCTGTAAAGATGCAAAGTGGTTTATATTGCTCTAACACTAAATTGAATGTTTGACTTTCTGCCCAATTTCCTTGATGAATACTGATATTATCAGGTGGCCTTGGGGCTCAGGAGAAAGCTATCTACTGTAGCCCCAACATGCAGAACCTCTATCCTCTGCTCCCCACCATAACCCTCTGATATAAAAAGCTGTTTGGACTCTTGACATGCTGTTTTAACAGGTGACAGTGAACTTTTCAAGGAGAAGGCGAATCCTACTGCACCCATGCTGCTAATTTGCTGACTTGTCCTCTGATATTTTGCAGGGAATCAGACAAAAATGATGGAACCTGGGGTGAGAGCATGAGAAGTAACTCTGCAGACTTCTGCTGCATGGGACTAAGCAATTTCCTCCTTGCTTCTTATCCTAATTATTTTCCTGGGCACGTTCAGTTTGGACTCTCAGCACTGAAAGGGAGTGTGGAGAGTGGCTTGTTGCCACAGCTTTACCCCCCTCCCCTCAGCCTCTCTTCCATTTGGTTTGGTTGGTCACTCGCAGACCGCAGAAATCCAGAGTTTTTATTTTTGTTTCTTAAAGCCAATGGATGGTGATGTAGCCATGGTTACCATGCCTCCTCCTGGTCTGCCGGACTCCTCAGCAGATGGAGAACAGTCTGTGTCTCCAGCTCCTCCACCTCCTCCCCCACCACCACCCCCACCTCCACCTCCACCTCCACCTCCTCCACCTCCACCACCCGGCCCTGGCGGGACTCTCTTCTCCCGGAGTGTGCAGCGGAGGTCGCGGATGCGCAACTTTAACTGGGATGCCATCCCACGGCAGAGTGTGCTTGGAAAACGGAATGTGTGGACGGCCCAGCGACCGCTGGAGGACTTTGAGCTGGACATCAAGCGCATGGAGGAACTGTTCAGCCACAATGAGCAGGGCCAGCCTAAGAAGGAAGGCACTCTAAGGAACAGTGGGAAGGGCCTGCCAGCATCTCCTCATGTCGCGGAATCAGTAAGCATGCCCTTAGCAACTGCATTGCCTCAATCTTTTTAACTTCATTTATGAGTAGTGTAGGCACAGTGATTCCATAAACTGCATTGGGGCATGTGATCTACTGGTGGTCTGTGAAGAGGTTTTGGAGAAAGTTGAGTGGTTGTGTATATTTTAAAAAACCAGAACAAAAAACATAATAGATATTTCAGTTTTGGGCTCGAAGTTTTGGACTCCCTTTGGACTGCCCTAATTGGTTTTCCCCTATAGCTTATATAGGCCTGCCAGACCATTTACTGTAGTAGTACATGAGTGCTTAATGGTTATAATATACCGGTAAATAACTCCCTTTTCTGTTCTTTGTTTAATAGGAAGTTTAGCAGACTCTCTCCAGATGTACACACAATATTTATCAAATAATTTTCTCCTGAAATAAGCAATTCCACATATATGGAGCACATTGCCCTGTGTGTGAAATAGCTGTTCAGAACACAAACGCCACAATATTTTTCGTATATGGGCTGTCTTCTACATTGTAGCAGTGGGTGAATGTGTTTGTCAGTCAGTCAGTTAGTCAGTCAGTTAGTTAGACTTTATTGTCCCCGAAGGGAAATTATTTTCCAAAGCACTATACTGCACCTTATGATAAAACTGATAAACCTATAAAACAGTCATTATGCATACAGAGCAGTACATAGCGGAAACATGAGATTCTCAGTTGTCATGGGCTTATCCTTAGAGCAGGAAATGCTTAACCTTGTCAACCAAAACAACCACTCATCCAGTCCCTTGGCAGTGGTAATTTAATAGTGATCCAATACTGTTCATCAGTGTTTATTCTGACCATTATTTGGATTCTGGAAATTGATGCAGGTTTAGTGGCAGTGCAGTCCCCTTGTCCTGCCATCATCCAGTTTACTCATACACATTATAAAAACTTTCTAATTTATTTTTATCAAAAACAGATGTTAGGTAGGAAGCATTTTTGCATGTGCATGTAGGGGAAAGGAAATTGTTGTTGTGAACATGTATAAAAATTCTGTTCTGCCTGCAAAACTGCCCACAAAATTTTTATATAAATTAAAAAAATTAGAACGCCAAATTTCTTGTTCAAGTAAAGGGAAAACATGAAGATGCATAACACAGGAGTGCACATGCTTATGATAGCTTAATACATCCAGAAATGGTCAGGGGGATGCCTTGTTAAGAAAGAATTTATAAATGTTTATAAATGTTACTTGATTACTTGCACTGTTTTTTGCATAATTCACTTGGATGAAAGTTTAAGGGTACATCTACCCCTTTTTTAAGTCTTGTGTGCCTGAGTTGAAAGGTCAGATAAACTGCCTCACGTCAGTCATGCCTCACACTTTACTTTCCCCTGACATCAGAAGCTTTGTTTTCATTCTTACTTCTTCACGCTACTGCTCCTGTATGCCATGCCATTGAAAGAATATCGAATGAATGTCTGGTTTTAAGTAAGATGACACCTATTGAGGAGGATGCATCTTTGCCAACATGGTATAACAGTGGTAGGTTTGCTGTGGGCTTCAAATTGAGGCCCTTCCTGCAACATATCAAGACATTTGATCAGTCCATTGCTCTAAAGACCAAGATTGCAACCAAGGGAACCAATCATACTCATGTTGTTTCACCAGGGTGATTTCACACCTGCATACAGAGTGTATGCCATTGTATGCCAGTGAATGCCAGCACTCACTGGCATTCATCCTTGGCTAGTATACACATTATGGCCTTTCCAGTGCCATCTCTCGATTTCCTCAGTCTTCATTTTTCTATCCTCTCAGGTCTCCATTCTCAATGCAAAGAAAAGTATGAACATTGGGATCTTCCTAAAGCAGTTCAAGAGGTAAGACTTTGGCTGTGCTCAGACAGTGGCTACATGGTGAAGGCCTTTTGTGAATGCCCCAATAAATTGCTTGCTTGTGTCCACACCAGAGTAATAGTACATCACTGGATGCACCTGTCAATCACCACTACCCATACCGTTGCCTCCCACAGGTAATGACAGGGTGCAATAGTAATAAGATATTTTGATTTTTAGAAATTAATTCTAAAAATTGTTCTGATTATCACACAAATGATGGCTACCATTATGGTTGTATGTCATTTTAATGGGTGAACTTAGAGTCCTTAGTTTGAACTGGAACACCTTGTTATGATTTTATAGTTATCTTTAGCCTGGGCAGACCATTTTACTTTTGAGGTGCTGGTTTTGGAGCGAGGGATGCTGATCATTCTGTTGCAGGGCACTGAGAATTTTTGTGCTCCTCTGTGATGGAGCAGTTGACTTTCCTTGGTAAAAACAAAACAAGGTTGATGCAACAATTCAACTCGTTCTTGTTTTCTAGTCCTTGGTAATGTAGCCAGCTGATAGCATCTGTCAGGGACGCCTCTCTGTGTGTCGTCTGTTCAGGTGTGTCAGCCACTGCAGGTAAAAGTGACTTCAGCAGCACAGGGGTGTGTCTCTGCCTCTGTGTTTATGTCAGTGGACAGAGGCTGCTTTGGAAACAGGGCAGAGCTTCCTGGGCCCTGGACCAACCACTGCATGAGTAATCCCAGAGACTGAATTCCAAAGTCCTGATGCTGACCACTTACAACAGGCAGTGATATCTGAACTAGCTTTTTATTTTTTTGCAAACCAATCGGCGCTTTTTTAAAGTTTATACTGTGTGTTCCAGATGCATCACAGATAAACCTCTTTAACCAGGCAGTAGAATGGTTTTCATTTAACTGGATCATGCCTGGTTTTTACATAAATTTCCATTATTCATTTTGCAATTACTTTTATAATTGTTCATTTGACAGAAGTGAAAATAGTTTTCTGTCTCTGTCCTTGAGATCTGTGCCAAGGGTCTTTTGTACAAGAAGGTTTCTCCTTCTGTAACTGCATGAACCAATGACCCAAGATAGAATTGCTTTAGCTGACACCTTATCCAGGGTTACTCACTAAGGTTATTTAAAGTAATCCGGAATGAAATAAATATACTGCTCTCCAATTTGCCTCATATGCATTGAATTTAATAAATTTCAATTCCTGTATGCATTTGGGACGAAGCTGCAAGTGTAAAGGTTTTATGTGTGACAGGTATACCCATAGTTTTTCTATTTCTGGTCAGCCCATCTTTGTTTGTTATTGCTATAAAATTTAGACCATAAATACGTTTTCCTGTAACATGTTCTTAGTTGTTTTTCATAGCTGTATGAGTTTGAGTGGGTAAAATGTAAAGCTAATTACATTTTAAGACTGTAATGGTGCTTGGTTAGCAATGTGTGTCCTGTATTCACACTGGCTGGCCCATGTGCTCCCCCTGCAGGCCAATGAGAGAAATGGTTGAGGATATCCAACATGGCAACTGGATGAAGTTTGGAATGGGCAAATTAAAAGAGCTCACTAAGCATCTGCCTGAAGAGGGAGAGGTGGGCAGGCCAATCAGTGCACTCTGTATATCTTCCTGCTTTACCCCAACACAGCTTAATTCTCAATAGTTCATCAAAGTGGCCTCCCATACTAAGTGGCCAGGTATAGTAAGGTTACTAAAACAAGATTATATGCGGTGTGTTTTTGTCTGCTCAGGTGAAGGAGCTGCTTGCATACAGAGGTGACCTGAGGCAGTTGTGTGAGGCTGACCTGTTCATGGTGCTGCTAGTCAAAGTGCCCAGGTGTGTGTCCTTATACACTGTGCATTTCAGGCCAGCACATTTACATGCTGCTCAAAGTAACAGGGATTTACAGTGCTGCCCATTCCTCATTATCTCTGTCCTGCTCTCCACCCTTCTACATCCTGTTTCTTGGTTGCTTTAAATTAGAGGAGAGTAAACATGTGTAATGCACATAAAAGCTTCTATTATGTCAACACAAACCCATATCCAGCCCCAGTGTTTTCCAGATCCACTATGCTTCAAACCCAGTTATTAGCAAAGTTATCGAAGGCTACATTCACATCATTACTCGGCATATTTTAGGTCCTATCCATATCAAACCAACACCAATCCCCATTGCAGATCAAACAGTATGGTGAGAATTTTCCATTGTGAGGGGAAAAATTGCTCTATAGATTCTAATCTTAAACCTTGTTCTTAGAGTTCATGCATGATGTACCACGTACACTGTTGTTTTGGCTATTGTAGTATTTATAAACTGTATTTATAAACGGTGAATGTGTCTGGCAGGTTGTGCTATATTAAATTGTAGAACAGTAAATAAATTGAAATTCATTCGGTGACTGTAGAAATAAACTTAAGTTTATGTGATGAAAATAAGTTGAATGAAACTCTGGTAACTGTCTATTCTGTGGCTAAATACTCTAGTATAATGATTTTAACATAATAAAGTGCATAAATTGGGAACTCACACTGAATGTAATAAAAGAAGAATGCTTACAAAAACAGCCACAGAATTTATCTGCCTTTGAAGTGGTCTGAAGTCAAACACAAGATGAACAAAATGTCACTGTTTGGAAAATCCTGACCAGAGTGCCCAGTGCTGATATTAATATTGATGATGTCTCCAGCTATGAGGCACGCCTGCACAGTCTGGTTCTCAGAGAGCAGTTTTCCCCCCACATCGAGGAGATGAAGGAGTCCATCACTGTCATGACTACAGCCGCCAAAGGTAACGCCTCCTCTGTTCACAAGAATTCCTGAGCCATTGCTAAGGTCCTAGCCAAGGCCACACACATTCGTTTACCCATAAAATCATCACACAGCATAAATAGGCTAACAGAATAAAGGATTCTTTCAAATGTTTTTTTTTTTGTCAACAAAAATGTATTGTTTTACCATGGCAATTCACAGTCATGTCCTTAGTTATTCAACAGGGGAAACCCCTGAAATTATTTTTTAAAACTGACAGGAATGCACTAGAAAATAATAGTAATATATAGTGTAGAGTTTGCTGCACCAGTTCTCTGCAAGGTTTGCTCTCATGGTCTTAGTCTGTTCCAGTTTCCCATAATAGCTGCACCTCTTTGCTGGTGGGGCAGCAGGCCTTTAGCCAATGAATTGGTAGTCACACAGTCCAGCTCATTTGCATTTTACTCTGTGCTACCGTTGTGCTCTGCTGAATCAAGATCTGAACTTAACCACCTTTTTCATGGTTTATTTAAAATGGGTGGTTCCCTTGCCACTCTCATGAGAGATTACAGTTGGGCATAAAGGCAGCGGTCATACGTCCATCTGAAGTTTGTTTGTCTGTCTGCCCGACTGCTCCACAGAACTGCTGGACTGCGATGACCTTCACTCCATCATCCGCTTGGTGCTGAAGGCTGGAAACTACATGAATGCTGTGAGTGGAGAGAATGACCTCACTGCCCCCCTCCCATCTGAGTGGCTTTTGGGTTTCCATGGGAACTCTGATCAACTGAAACAAAGCTATTTCTGGAGTCCCCTTAGCTTGCTGTTTACTTGTCCTCATCTTTTTTTTTTTTTTTTTTTTTTTAAAGTAATCTATTGGAGTATTTCTTAGTAGCTTTGAATCATATCTACCATGCAGGTGGCACCTTGGATCGATTTGACCCTTGTGCTCAGAAAAGAGCCAGCATTTGTAATGCATTTTTGACATTTAGCACAGGAGTATTCCAGCTGACCTTTTTACTAAAGGAAAGGGAAAGACCTTTAAATGGTTGCATTGTTTGGGTCTCTTTCATGTGTCTGCTCACAGCTCCCACTTTATCTTTGCTGTTGGCTGTCTCGGCCTACAGGGTGGTTACGCAGGCAGTGCCATTGGCTTCAGGATGACCTCCCTGCTCAAACTTGTGGACACCAAGGCAAATAAACCTGGCATGAATCTGATGCACTATGTGGCCATGGTGAGGTGCTGCTCTGCGTTAGCCAGCGCCAACAAAGATATAATGTGACATTATGAACTTGTAGCATTTTCATGTAGCATAGACCCATTACAGATTGCAGATTTTTCAAGCCACATTTTTACAGCTTGCTATGTGTTGTGCATATTTGTGATAATCTGTACTGCAGTCTAGCAAAAAACATGTTAATAAGTAAGACAGAAGAATGGCTTAGCCGACCCTCCAATATTCTATGTATGAATATGTGCTGTATTGAGGTTTGTCTTCCTGTTAGCTGTGTGTTTGCTTCATTCTCTTCCTGCTGTCACTAGCAAGCCCAGGAGATTGATGCCTCCTTGCTGAAGTTCCCTGACCAGCTTCAACATATTGGAGCTGCTGCAAGGTACAGACATGAACGGTTCCTTAGTCAGCGCCTCCCAATCTTTCAAAGCATACAGTAAACCAATGGAGTAGTTTCAAAGTAGAGCATGTTAAACTGTGGAATTGTGTTGTATAAGATGGTACACCATAAATTGTGCAGTGAGTATAACTACAGCCATTGCTTCAGAAGTTCTTTTCTGAAGTGTTTTATATCTGGAGTTATGATTACGTTCAGGGATGTGGCATCTTGAGTTCAGGTTATATATGGGCTTCCTTCCTCATGCAGGATTCAAAAACAGGAAGTGGAAATGGACTTTAAGAGGGAGGTAGAGCGAGTGAAAGAAGCAAAGGCAGATGCTTCAGAACAACAGGACCTACAGTCACAGATGGAGAGTTTTCTGAGGGTGAGGGGGAAGAGCAATCCCACGCCAATACAAAAAATCTGTTTAAGCCACAGACAGTAAAGACTAAAGACTAAATAAAATGTCCACCTTGATCAAAAGGGAAATTCCATCACTGATTTAATTGTGCAAACAATGTTGGACAATCTTGCAGATAAGCTTCTTGATATTCAATGTAAATTTGCATCACATGACCTAACACATTAAATAAAAATGAATAAATTATTACAACTTGTGTTTACAATGTATTAATGGCCACAGTATACATAATGTTATAGTAATAAAGAGCAGTACATCATAGGTCATTGGTTGTGTCATTTTCTCCTTTCAAGTTATTTTGAGGGGGGCAGGCAGTAAGTCATTTGTGTATTTTTAGAGTATTTAATGTATATTATTACCAATGCTTTGTCAATGTGTATTATTACTAACAATTTGTGGTCTAAAGCTTTTCTCATGTTAAAGGATTAGTTTGTGGTACTAAGTGTGACAAACTGAAGTATTAACAAATTTCCACAGAAAAGCACTTAGGGGCGATTATCCAGTGTTGTTTGCACTGATATAGAAAATGTGTTAACTTTACAAACAAAAAGCTAGACTTGAGTTTTCCCTTGTGAGACATGGTAAACATTTAATTTTAGACATTCGGGGTACTATTTTAGGTTCTGAATGTGTAAACAGGAATAGAAAACAGAGAGAATGCATAAGTTGCATGGCTGCAATGATTACATTCCAGGTTTTCCCTGATACATATCACGTAATTCAGTATTATATCAGCCATAACAAGAAAGGCACTAAGTATTTAACACAATGTAGTCTTTTTCATTGTTTTGTGAATTTGGAGTGCCAAAATGGATACCTGAGATGTGACAGTTACCGTGCATGTTCTGATCAGAGAGCAGAGTCCAGGCTGGCTCAGGTGGAGGCCTCCCTCCGGGAGCTAGAGTCAATCAGTCACTCAGTGGCCGAGTTCTTCTGCGAGGATCCAGGCCAGTTCAAGCTGGAGGAATGCTGCTCCATCTTCCACTCCTTCTGTGATAAGTTCATGCGGGCTGTACAAGTGAGATCTGATTTCCCCCCCACTCCATTCCCTCAGTCCCATCCAGTGTTCTGTTGTTGTCATGGTCCCTAATAATCAGGCCGTTTGTATATTGCCACTTGTCATTTACATGCATGTTGTCACACAGTTGCCTTGATGACAGTCTATAGCAGTTTTCAGGCCAAGCAGTATTACTCAGAAGGCATATAGATTAGGACTATAGAGATGATGAAGCAAAGCCTGAATATTTACCATTTGGTGTCTTGAAAGACTGAAATATGATTGGCTTGTTTGTCAGTGCATCGCTAAGCTTGTCAGGTCATTTAGCTGGGACACCAATGTTAAACCAGGTTGTCTTGGTTGTAAGACAGATTGATTGTAGATATTCCCTAGACTGCAGGTTATTGAGATGAGATGGACTGAATGGCCTGTTCTTGTCATAATTGAAATATTTATGTTTTGTTGTTGTTTCTGCAGGAGAACCGTGAGAGGGAGGTGGCTGAGGCAAAGCGGAGGCAGCGGCTCCAGAACACCGCTAAGCGCCGGTCAGTGGCCACCTGCTCAGGACTGGACCGGGACAAGGATCTGGAAGGTGTGGCACTGGAATCTGTCCTTGAGAATTTCCTGACAAGCCGCAGGTCACGCCGGCGGAGCGGGACCCCCTCTACCTCAGGGGTCACCAGCCCAACTGAGCTTGGCACCGAGAACAACTCTGCCGGGCCAAACCCACAGCCCTGCCCTGCCAGGGCCAGCGAGATGCGTGTGGGCTGGAGCTCTGCTCAGGACTTAACCAGCAATGGCCTGCAAGGAGACACTCAGTCTGATGCTAAGGAGGAGAGAAAAAACAGTGCTGGGCAAGAGAGGGTGTCTTCTATCAACTGCAAGCAGACACCTAAAGGGCGTGACCGTAACCGTGACAGTAACCGACGAAGGAGCGCTTGCCAATTTTACCCAAGCACCCACTCTGTGTCATTGGTGGAGGAAGTGGAGGAGGAGGTGGAGGAGGAAGAGAAGGAGAACGAGGAGGTCCAGAAGATGCGAGAGGTGTCCCGCAGGGTCCTGCGCTACCAGAGCAGCAGGGACAGCCTATCACCTGGGGAGCACTTCCAGGACCCTCAGCGTGCTCCCGGTAGAGCCGCCACTCCACTGCTGCACCGCGATGAGGCCCCAACCCCACCCAGGACCATCCTCAGCCCCCGCCTCCCCTCCAAGAACACACCCAGCCCCCGCCTCCCCTCCAAGAACACGCCCAGCCCCCGCCTCCCCTCCAAGAACACGCCCAGCCCCCGCCTCCCCTCCAAGAACACACCCAGCCCCTGCCTCCCCTCCAAGAACACATCAAACAGACGCCACACTCTCTCCAACCCCCTTGTGCTCACCCCAGGTGACAACAGGGAGGAAGTTGCATCCCCAGTGATCGTGGCCCCCGCCGAGCCCCACCCCCTCCCCTAGTGGTGGTTGGGAGGATAAATTCCCTAGAAAGCTGTCTGCCCTCCCCCCTGCCTGAGTCCCCAGTTCAGACAGTGAGGACGTCGTCTTCACTCCCAGACTATCCTACGCAGAGGGTCCCCTCCAGGAGCCCTGGAGCCAAGCCTGGTCCCCAAGAGGCCAACAGGGTGGTGCCCACCGCGCCCACTTTCCGCCTCGGGGACCTGTTTCATAGACGCTCCAGTCAAGGCCCAGAAAGAGCTAGCAGAGCCCCAGCAACCAGGCTGGAGAGACAGGGTGGCTCAGCTTTCATCTCCTTCTTCAAGCGTCTAGGGGAGAAAAATGGCCGCCCCACTCCAGATGAACTGGACTCCTGAAAGAGACCCAGGGCTTTTTCTAACACTAGTTTTTTATTTTTAGCATTTTAATTCTCAAAACCCAAAGAGTATTATTCATATACTTGTTTGGAACTATTTTTACTAAGCCAAGGCAATTGTGGACTTGCTTTGGGATGTTTTGGGAGCTGACTGATGGGCTGTGTACACAGGGGCATATTAAGCTGTGGCAGACCTTCAAGGTTCATGAAACATTTTAATATTATACATTATTTATTTGCCAAAAAGGTGCCCTGACCCTGGGCAAAGCAACAGTGATTAACAGCTTAAACCTTCTTGATAATTTCCTCAGAGCGATGTATAATGAATAAATTGAGCTCAGGATCAGCTGTCATGTCTTGGATTTGGTCCTAAAACCACCAGGTCTTGAGCAGTGAGCACACTCCTATGTTACATGTTTCCCACAGCTTAAAGAGTCTCTTCAAAAAACAGGTCAAATAATTTTTAATAAAGTGTGGCATTTCACCATTCCCTGTTTTTGGATGAACTCATTTTTGTACTGTGCCTTGCAAGAATCTGCTTTCATATTGAATTCCAAAATGGGGAAATTTTGAGAACATGGACAAAGAGATGATCTAATGCAATGCCATTCTCAGAACTTATTTAGATATTTAGGACAACAGATTAGGGTCACTGGAGAGGAATGTTTGGAGAGAGTATAGTACCATTCATGTGGGATAAGGTTCTGAGGAATTTAAGATACATGGTTATTTTGTCTGTTATTTGATAATTCTTCACTGAGCAAGGTAGCACTTGAAAATTAGCTAGATCCCAGACCCCTTCCATTTGAGGTGTGTTGTCTCACGTGTGATTTTTACTTGTTTGTAACGGGGAGTATATTCACCTACACTGAGCCCACCTGTGTATTCCAAACAGAGATGGCACCAACCTTTAGAGTTTTGGAAAATCATCTGTAACAGATATGCTGCCCATTTTATTAAAACAGATGCATGTCCCAATGGAGTGGTGTGTCTCCATGTGTTTATTATTTATTTATTTATTTATTTTTAAGTCTTGTCTAACCAGACATTCTTTTTGTTGTCATGGGTGGGTTGGAGTGATGTCACTTCCTGATGAAGTACTTTCAAACTGCTCCACTTTCAGCATGCCAAAGAGTTAAGTCAGTGCAGATTGGTTTTGATGTCCGTACAGAAAGCCCCACTTCATTTCCGCTGTCTGCCTCATCTATTATTGCTGTTCCAAGTCCTGCCAGAGTGCAGCTCTGTCTCCGTATGCTCTCGCTGTGAGCATCGTTGTAGGGGGAAAGGGAAAAGAAACCAAGCCTTTTTTTCCATCCTGTTGCCACGGAGATGGTGTTTACTTACAGAGTGATTTCATCGAGCCCTGGTGTCACAGGGAAATAATACCCTCTGGAACTGAGCTTTCTGCACAGACCCTTCTTTCAAATCGAGCTGTGATCTCTTTCTCTCCCTCTCGTGTCTCACGACTGAGCCCCAGGCATGGGGGCACTCCGGGGTGGGAGAGAGGCAAGGCATGAGATTTTGGGTTTAACTCTCAGAGAGCCAACCGTTCCCACCACCCAGCAGACCTAATGATCTGGCTGTAGCAGCCAGGGTTGTGGTGCAGTAGTGACAGTCCTATAAGCCTAATGAGACATGGGTTCTCCCCCTTTAGGTGCTGATCCACCTACAATTGATGTGCCAGGGTATATTCATTAAGCAATAAGATGTTTTTGACTCATTATTTGGAGTTCAATGTGACTGATTTTGAAATTGGCTTGACAGTCATAATCAGGACAAGTTTCATGTGCAAGGTAACAGGAAGCAGATTGGTGGCATGACTGGAGCGCTCTGAAAATCCAACTCAGGTGGCCCATGCTAATGATCCAGCACCCCTAGAGTTAAGAGCGTGGCCTTTAGCATCACATCGCGGGAGGCTGTTTTCCCCTGTGCTCAGCTGAGTCCTGTTAGGAGCTCCTCCACTCCCTCCAAACAACGAGGGACAGGCATATCTGTGTGAGAGAGAGAAAAGGAGGGGGGTGGGGAGGAAATGTGAGGAGGGTGAGACGAGAAAAGAGATCTGGGGGGCAGGAATACAAAGGCAGGGAAAAAGAGTAGTGGAGAAGGGAGGGAGAGAGAGCAGGGGAGCAAAACTTTGACAGAGGGGAGACTACGCTGAAAAGGCGGTGGTATCCTTACAGCTTAGGACTTGAATAGAGAAAGGACAGAGGGACAGAGCTGGTCGGGCACCACTGCAGAAGGAGGACGAGGCTGAAATGACAGGGCAATAGTGAAGAATAGGAGATACACAGGAGAGCTGGTGCCAGGAGGGCTCTCCCCCATCAAGGTCAGCTGAGAAGAGGGTGGAAACTCTTCAACTAGTAAACTGGATGCAAGAGGGCAGACCAGAGAGGTCAAAGGTAACTATAAAGGTCATGGATAGACTGGCTTATGGGTGTTATTGTCGTGAGTACTGTAGCTCCTCTGTTATAGTGGCTCAGGTGATAATTGTCATTGAAGACATTTACAGAAAGCGTATTCAATTTTAGTACATTACATTATATACAGCTGTTGGTATGGCTGGGTGTGCTATAAGTGACTTAAATCTTATAATTACATCAATACTGAATATAATGAATATGTAAACATAATGCAATGACAACTTTAAGAGCAGGAGACAAGTGAACAAGTTAGAAGACCAAGGTCATAGAGATAATTGGCAGAATGGAAAATTCCACTCTTTGTGGGGAAACTTTGTATTTTATTTTTAATTTATATTTTTAATAGCAATACTGTTATACCACACATTATAAACACATGCACAGTGTTTTATAATGTGAATGACAAACTATTTTGGGGAAAATAGTCATTGCTCATAAATGCCTATTTTTAAAATCGCTGAAATTTTCTGTCAATACTGGATAGTGGACCAACAAAATGGACAATTGCACTTGTTTAAATGAATGTTAAAAGTGACTGGACATACACAAGTGCTCAACATTTTCTTTGCCTGATACAAAGGTGCATCCACAAACCCTGCATGTTGTCTCATCGTCTTGGTGTCGCAGACTTTTTTTAATGTCTTGGTCTTTGATGTTTTTGTTGTAAGATAGTTACAGAATGTAGTTGACTAAAAACCTCAATTTGTAGTAAAACATTGTTTAAACAAAATATAAACTATAGAATGGAATGTTGTAAGTACAACAAAAAGTTACTCACAGACTGGTAAATTCTTCCACTAATTGAGCCCAAATATGATTTTTTCAATTTAAAATGAACTCTGGGGAAATAACAATCATTAAATTGTGTAAGATTTAAGGCAAAGTGCCAAGGTACGTGGTAGTAGCCAAAGTTTGATGGAATGACAAATCAGTCCTAAACAGATACATGAGTATGCAGTGTGACTGACTGGCTTTACTGTCTCATTTTTATTTCAGTTACAGTGCAATAACTCACACGTTTAATGGTTATTTGCACATCATTTTCAAATACATTTTTTGTGGTTAAAGGACATTACCATGAGGAGAAAGGAATCGTGAATTAGTAGCACTTTTCAAGTGATAATAACTGTGAGGCGTTTTAACCCAAATCAATTTTAACAGATGCTTTAGCTTCAAAAAATAAAACATCTGACCTTCAAATCAAGTACAGAACACCTCTGGAAAAAGAATGTCAGTTTTATTTCTTTTAATGTGGACACTTGGTGTCAGTTAATTTGTCTTTTATTGGCTGGTCTGAAAAACAGGCAGCATTGATTTACTCGGCAGTTTTTCACTGAAACTAACAAGCAGGACAAAAGATTCCCTGTTGTCCTGGACTCCTCCTGTATAATATAGAAATATATTGATGTCCAATGCCTGCAGGTTTCAGGACCCCTGTCATGGCAACCACCAAAGCACACATCTTTACAACTTTGGCATGAAATATGAAGCACTTGAAGAGACAGGCTGCCTCACTGTTCAGTTAGAAACCACTGTTTAAAAACATTTACGTCTAACGCATCAGTGCTAAAATTATTTCAAAGAACAATGGACTGTTTGCATTGGTATACACACACACACACACAAGCACACACACTTCTGGGCCAGTTAGACATTCAAATGGAAAATGAATTACTGCCTCAAAACTTGGCTAGCATGTAATCAAATGTGACCCTGAGGTATTTTTCCTCTTGATTATTAGATGTTAAGTCATTATTCCAGCTACAATGATGCACAGCCTAGATTGTTAAATCATGACCATTTCAATCAACTTTGGGGGAAACAAAAAATGCGCAAAATCAGCAATTGATTTTGATGCTGTCTGGTTGTTGTACCATTGTCCACCACAGGAGGTCACCATCATTTGTAATTTAGCTCATTTCCTCACAGAAAAGGGGGAGAGAGAGCACAGCCATATACGATGGCTGGCTGACGTTACCATCCCATAAACTAATACAACTTCTTCCACTTGTGAAGGAATCATTCCCCTTTTGTATGTACATTAGCATGGAATATTTAAATGTGAAGTAGCACAACAACCCAGCTGAGACACCGAAAACATTGGAAAATATTGATACAGTTAGATCCCCATTTGGTTGCGAGTTTATGATTGTCATTATGATGAGAATGTACTCTTGACATTGTTAGAACACTTTGTCATTCTAACCAAGCTGTATTTTCAGTGTGTGTTTTCTTTAAAAGTTCTGGGAAGCAAAAATGTTTGCTGGGATAAAACACATATACAAAAATATTCCTGTTAGTTAATATCAGCAAACAGTGTATTTCAGAAACAGAGGCAGAAATACAGAGATACATTTGGGAGGTTGTATGATTAAGATATGCCTGTCCATAATGAAATGCTCCTTTTATTCAGGCTGTAAAACACTGCACTGGGGAAAGAATTTAGGACACCTGGCTTTGAGAGTGACCAACCACCACGAGAACAAAATGATTGGGTAAGTCTTTGGTGGCAGGGGTTGTGAGATTGTAATGAAAACAGAACCAGGTTTATTGGATTTCTTTTCAGGCCCAGCTCAATTCTGCTATTGTATTTTCTCCCCTTTTTCAGCCAAGGAAAGGAGATTTGGGTTGAATTACGTGCATAAAACAGAAAAGCATTAAGACCCTTCTTTATTTGTGGAATAATCCCGCTAGTTTAGGTGCAGATCCCATTTCTGCACTACAGGAACTTTGATGATTTATAGTATTGAAGTGACTAAATAACTGAAATTTCCCCCTTCCCTTTCCCAATGTGTGTTCTCATTGATTGACACTTCATCAATAGCCCAGCTGTGTTTTTATGGGCTTGCAAGACGCATGTGAATGATGTCCCTGTTTAAATTTATGCTGGCTGACGTGTCAAATAAATATCACAATATATGAGGTCAATAAAGAAGAAAGATGCTAAGGCAGTGTCTGCACCATCAGCCTTGACAAACAAAATCAATTGTTTCTCACAACCCCAAGAACTCTTGAGGATACCATGGGAGCCATAAAGAATAGAGCACAGATACATTTTGTGAAAGTGAGGTCACATTTGTTCTCTTTTGGCCATTTGATCATCCAATGTTAAAGTGGGAAAACAGTAAAATGTGTACCTTTATGTCTCAAAATTAGACAGAGGAGATATGAATTATTTGAGTTCTACTATATTCATAGTATAGTAAGGAAATAATAAGGTGGGGCATAGAGGGTATTGTTCAGAAGAAGGAATGCAGACTGTGCAGAAATGAGCGCTATACAGTTTAATGCATGGAATACTTGAATGGTCTGGATTCATCACTGTACTTTTTCTTCAATTTTCATAATTTTTCCAAATCTGGAAACTGTGACGTTAGGCCCAAGGGCCATGCGAGGCAGTTATCTTGCATGATGCTGTTTTTTTTTTTTTTTAAATCTCTGCTCCTTGATCACTTCTTCATATCTTTTTTCAGATCATGAAGTGCACTAATTTCTGGGACTCACTCTTTTAAATAATGCCCCCTGGTGTCAAATTTATGGAGATGACTTGAGATTGCCTTTACCAATGGAACCATTTGAAAGGCCATCATTGGGGGAAAAAAAAATCCCCAGATGAACATTTTTCCAAATCTGGATATGATTTTGGCTTTAGCCTGAAAGATGCACATCGAGCAAGGGAGTATGATTTTGTAAGGCAGAGAACAAGAGAATAGTACGTAAAACCCCATCCTAATAACCGACATACATGTGTCCAAGCCATGACCTTCTCTCTTTGTAACACCATGGCTGATCTCAGAAACTGAAACAATTTTTAAAAGTCCTTTCTTGGCCCAGAGAAAAGGCATGAAATCTAAATCCAGTGAGTTCCATTCGGTGTATCTGACAAAGGCCGCACACAGTGGAGTGATTGTAGTGAGCCTTATATGGGTCAGTGACACAATGGCCCCCTAGTCTTCCAGCGGGAGGTGCCGCAGGCCAGGACCATGGTAATAGAGGGGGCTAATCCTGAATAAAGAGGTGGGGGATTTGAGGAGGGTCAGTAGTGGGTATGCACCACTGCTTCCTGGCCTCCCATCACCAGGACCATAGAGAAACACTGAAACATTAAGCTAGCACTCAATGCTATTTCAACATTGTGATGAATAAAAAATGTTCTAGTTTTTTTTACAAACTTTTTTTTACTGCCACAAACCACCATGCTCATTCTGTGCTGCACATAGGTTCTTCCTCAAAAAAAAAAAAAAAGTTATGGGAAGGTTTTTGACATGACAAAATCATGAGACTGTGATGCTTGCTATGTTGATTAAGATTTAATGAAAAAGTAATGGTTTTTAAAATGGTTTATTTGCAGTTGCAAAAATAAAATTATGTGTTTGCTGGGTGTCTGAAGGCTAGGTGATGGGTGTGGTGGGGGTGGGGTGTTGCATGTGTGATGATTAAACAGGTGTGACCTGTACAGCTTCCAGGTAGCAGCTAAAGCCTGCAGGGGTTTTATGAACAGGTTGGTTTGGTTTTCAAACTGAAGAGACATGGAAATGGGTCCCTACGCTACATGCACTGCAGGAATTTGGCATGTGTGAGACGCCTTAAATGCCAGGGGGCATTTATTTACATGACCTCTTGTTTCGATTTGAGAGAGACCAGGAGGGCATGGGGTGTAGTGGACAGGGCTTTGTCTTCAGTGCAGATCTCAGATGAGTGTTGTTAGGATTCACTGAGTGATGATAAAGGGGTAAGATTCAGATTGTCTTGATCTGGAGGAGAGGTCATGATTAGCTATTAATCAGTTCAAGCAGACCCCACAGTGCTGAAATCGCAAGGCTACATGGTAAACAGAAAATCGTCAATACCCTTTTAAATATAATGATCATTTAAAAGGGTTTTACAGCCCATTTTTTATCATTTCTTTTTTGTGAACTTTGGTACTCAGTTGATCAAAGATTAGGCTGCAGAAGTACTCCTTATGAACACCTAATGACTGTCAATTATTTGCAGTATATACCAAGAGTCTTCTACCTCCACCCAATAATGAAACTTTCTCATGCCGGTATGTCCTCCAATCCAAGGTAATTCCAAAAACTACCGTGTTTAGAAATATGGGATTATTGTAAGGAGATATGATTGTTACACTACAGGGATATTAATAATCACTATGCATTGCATTTCAGCTTGTTTCATTTGTTACTGACATTTTAATTATAAATTCATATGGATATATGTCTCGGTAAAGTTGCCAAAGCAGAAGAAACAACATTCAAAGTGATGTGTTTAAGTATCTTATGATAAAGTTGTGATTGTGGAAAAGAGGGATAAAATGAAGAAAAGAAAAGAATAACATCACTTATTTGAGTCATGAAATCTACTGTTTTGTGTAGTATATGCTGTGCCTCATAAATTCACAGATAATGCAGATATATTACCTTTAATGAAATACAGAATGCCTCAGGTTTAGTATTATAGTCTTGACATCACTAGATTGAGTCTGGCCTATATAATTACCCAGTACATGGATATAGTAAATCTTATCCCACTGGAGTCAGGTGGGCTTCAGCTGGTTAGGGTTTTTTTTTTTTGATTATTAGCTATTGCCAGTGAGAGCTATACTTCTCATATCAGCTCTGAATCTGTTGTAGCATGCTGTGTGGCTTGTAGCCTGTAAAATTGTCTCTGACCATTTGTTAGCTTGTCCATTGTGGTTCCTGTATAGGCTCTGTTGACATAGCAGTAACACAGCAATCAGAGGAAAAAGAGGAAAATCCCCCAAAAAATCAAGATACAACATAAAGATTGCAGATGTAAGGAAACACAAAAAATGGTGACAGTACACAGATCATATCTATTAGCAGTGAGACTTTTTCTATTCATTGCTGTAACTGCTGAATGCCTAACATTATGTAAGTAATCTGTCTCACCAAAATTAAGCAAGGCAGTTATGCTGAATGTGGGCTGTAGTTGAGAGTGACTACAACTCTTTTGTTCTGAGTAGGTGGGGGAGACGCGACTGTGAAAGGGCACGATGCCCATGAGAGAGCGGTCAGAGGGAGGTACAGGCCCAGTGCTCAGACACACCTGCCCTTGGGGGCAGCGTGTATCCACTTACTGTACAAGCAGCTGCTGCTGCTGCTGCCAAGCGACAAGGCCTGCTTCGCGCTGAGTTAGCTCCAGGCAGCTGACGGAGGGGCGGTGGGGTGGGGGGTGGGGGGTGTTGTTGGGCTGGGGGAGAGGGGTAAGTGGGAGGGGTTGTGGAAGCAGCCATCTGGGCTCTGCAGTGCTGGATGCAGTCTCCATGGCAACCTCATCCTCCCTCAGCAAAATCCTCAGAACACACAACCCCCTTCATTTCGTCATTAGAATCCGCCTCCCTTTTCTCTTCCTCACTCCTCCTGCTTCTTCCTCAATTCCTCTTTCCCTCTCTACATGGTTCTCCCTGCCAGATGCATAAATGATAAATGAATCACAAACTGTGAACAAGGCAAGCAAAATGGCAGCAGAAGTGCTTGGATGTTGTTGTAGGGAGCAGGCTCTTCCTTAACACAAAGGCTATTTTTAGCTTCTCTGAAGGCCTTGTGTGCTCTAAAAGGCTTGTGAGTGCCTGGTCATGCCTGGCCTCCTTCTCCAGAGCTTCTCTTGCCCCCCTCTCTCTGTCTCTCAGCTGTCCCTCATGCTTTCTCTCTGTTTTTTGCCTGCATAGATATGTGAATCTGGGTTGGACTCCTTCACTGTTTTCACGCCACCCCCTCCTTTGCTCTGTCTCTCTCTCTCTCTCTGTCTCTCTCTTAGTACCTCCCTCCCCCCGCCTCCCCTTTCACCTCCCCCCACTGGACTGACTGCGCATATTAATAGGCAAATTCCCATCCTTAAAACAAAAGGGCCTCACAAGCCATCCTAGGCCCAGCATGACTCTTATCCTGCTCCCTGTTCATGCAGGAAGAGAAGTCGGACACTCTGATTTTCTCTATGAGGCATTACGTGTTATCTTTGATCTCTTTCTTCTTGCGTCACTCAACCACCCACCCTCATCTAAACAGGTCAGATGGTGTTGATATGGTGTATTCCAGTCTTTTTATAGAGGGTATTTTTCCCACCTTTTTGGGTGAAGGCAGAATGTGGGGGGTAACCAAACCCCACATCAACAGCCAGCCCTCGGCCCACAGTGAGAGTCTGCTGCAGGAGGATGCGCTTGCCACTGCCATTTTACATTCATTCTGCGCCTCGCGCATGGCATTGGATACCCACTCTCCTCCCACTCCCAGGCCAGCCAATGTGGTGGCGCTCTCTTTCTCCCTCTCCCTTTCTCTCGCTCACTCTGCCTCTCCCTTGTGCAGACAGATACACACGCACACCCCGCTCTCTCTCTCTTTCTCTCTCTCCTCCTCCCTCTCCATCTATCTCCTGCTTTCCCCCTCCCTACTCTGTCATTTCTGGTGTTTCTGCTCCTCTGCCTGGATTTCTTCTTATTAACTGGGATGCGGGGCTCTGACAATGGGCAGCTCTCTCAACACAGCAGGATGCTGATGTTCTGCTAAAGCTCTCCTGGAATCTCACGTGAGTAGTACTGATGCTTGCCTGTCTCCCTCTCCCTCTCCCTCTCCCCCTTTCTTCCTGACTGTCTCTGCCTCTCTCTTTCCCTCCATTCCCCCATGGCTGTGTTCATTATGGCCGGAGCGCTGCCCTGGGAGGCGGGGGATGAATAATTCACTGCAGCGCTTCGGCAGGGCTTAGTGATAGCTGTGCTTTGGGATGATCGTAGGGGAAAGCTGTGATCGGAACGGCTGAATCTTCTGCAGTAACGTAAAGGGGGGAGGGGGGTGCTGATGGAGAAAATTTAGCTGTACAGTATTACATCTGCCTGTATCCATATGTTCTTTATTCTTGTATCTCTCCATCTTAGCAAGTCCTTCTCACTTGTCCATGTTGGGCAGATCATAGACTCCGGTTACCTGTAACAAGGCTTTGGTATGGTGTCAGGGGGAATATGCAAAGGTGCCATTTTCCTTTGGAGCAGTGACATTGGTGTTCAGGTGATGGTTGAATTTATTATAAGGGAGTGAGAACCTATGTGTGCTATATTTGTGTTGGGTGACTGTGGGTCTGTGAGCGTGTGCATGTGTGACTGCATACATGTGTGAGTGAGCAGGCATATCGTCTGTGTCTGTATGTAGCAGCGTTCTTTGTATGTGTTTGGATACCAAGCGTTTATTGGCTGGTTATCCAGGATGCAGTCCTCTATCAGCTAGTTCATTCAGTGCTGTGGTCCTCTCACCTTTAATTGGCTGTCAGTTTCCTTCTCCTATGCATGACTGCCATTGTATCTGTGTTTGAGTTTGAGTTGGCCATTCTGCATCAAAAACTAAATGGTCACATCAAGCCTGCAAGTTTATACAGCACATATTTTCCAAATGACTAAAGCTAAACACTCAGGTTTTTACTGCTTTATTGCAAAAATGCATTTGATGTCCATACTGAATGGTTCAAAGGCCTTCCATCCATTTTTATCAATGAGGCTTCACATACCTGGGAGTCCTTGGCAGCCTTGTTTTTCTACTCTGTTACTGAGTTTGGTGATTACTGATATGCTCAGATACTGAGGAATAGGGCTACTTGATGGTCGGAGTGAAATGTCATGTTGTGTAGTATGAGTGTGAGACATGTGGTGTGTTTCCATGCTTGTGGACCTTAGACATATGTTGTGTGCACCTACCCAAAGCCCCCACACCCCTTCCCATCAGCCAAGAAACAGCCTACTCTAGGAGTCATAGATAATGTGACAGGTTGTTAGTAAACCAGGATTGTGCAGGGTGGAGGGGGGGGTCACGATGTGTGGCCCTGAAGGTTTTGCGGAGGCCCCTGTGACATTGCCCTTGCATTGTTATGTAAGAGAAGCCTGAGGGGTCTGAGAGTTAGGAGCGTGGGGCTGGAACGTGAGACATCAGATGGTGTGCATGTATGCATGCATGCGTGCGGGTACGTCAGGATTTCTCGGCCTGCTACCCAGCCGGCTGGTGTCGCAGGGCTGCAGCCAGAAGGTGACTGACATGTTAAGGGGTAAACAGGGGTACCGAGGCCTCAGAGATCATGGCCTGCAGGGCTAACATCCTCTTGGTCTCATTAAGGGACAGCGAGGTCTGATTTCAGCAGGTAGCCTTGCTTGGCAAGCCATCCTTGCTGCTCCAGCAGAAAGGAGCTCTGCATCCCCAATGTGACTCTGCATGTGACAGGGCAGCTTTGCTGCTGTTCTGGGAGCAAGCTGTAGAGGTTACACCTCGGACAGCCCCTACTGGTTAAAAATCAGTCATTTTGTGCAAATAGACTATTTATGGAAGTGAACTGATTTTTCTTTAACTAGTAAACAGGCTCTCTATCCACGTTTGGACCTCTGACCAATGTGGTGAGGACACAGCAGATCTACAGAGGTAAAAGAAACCGAGCCTAGCAGCAATGTTGTGTAGCTCTCCCCCTGATAAGAGCCAGAGACTTCCTGGGAAAGGCCTGGGGCGTTTGTATACTAGCAGAGTGGATAATATCTCTCTGCAGTTGCTCAAACTGCACTTTGTGTCTGTGGGAAGAGAAAACTGAGAATAAAAACAGAAGTGGGGGGTCGGGGGATGGGGGGCAAGGGGGGGAACAGAATACTTTCCGGCTCTTTCTAGTTTCCATTTTAAAAATGAGGCACTAGGCCTTTAACCCATAGTCCTCCTCTCTACTGTGAAGAGTGCAGCTGCACTGTGCCAGGAAGATTTCACATCACCATGAGAGGAGAGACGAATGAGATGTATTTGTTTTATTTATGCAGGAGGAAAAAAGCTTGTTGAGATAGGTATAACATTTTCAATGTGGGAACTGGCCAATAGAACACTGTGCATGAGGTTAATGAAACCAGTTGGTCCCTTGCGTAGGCTGTACTTTATTAAGCACAATCAAGGAGATCTCTCCCCTGTGCAGGTCCTTTGGGTTGACAATGACTGTTTCAAAGGACAGATGATTGCTTATCTTGCCTATGTGTGTACAAGCCTCCATAGAGCTGGCTTGCATAAGATGTGGGCTTTGAATACTTCCTGTAGCAAATAATGAATAACAAGGTTGCATTCCTTTCATTCTTTGATCTACTACAGTAAGGTATTCCTTAAATCAGTGGTTCTAAAATTGTTGGGCAAGACCACTGTTGGTTCATGGGAAGGCTTTAGGTGGCTCTGGCCCAGTAGGTGTATTCCATAACAATAATGCATCATTGAAAATAATGCGTGTGAAAAGAAGTACAAGAGAAAATGTTTATCAAGCAGGAGACTACCATCACCAGTGATGGAGAACAGAAGAAGAACAACAAAGTCCACTTTTCAAACTATGTTCACCCCTTCCTGTGCTATGTCCCTCCCTGTACAGACAATGCCTGTCTCCCTCTGGCTTGTAGGTGTGTTTGGGGCATCATCAGGATTATGGTCTCCTCAGGGTGTGGGTTTTTCATCAGTCATCATGAGCAGTGAACCTGAAGGTTAAACATTGTGGGGGGGCTCCACTTTGAAACCCCTCTCAGTCTCTGCATCTAAACCCAGAGCCTACCAACAATGCATGACAATAATATACAGAGCAATGACATGCTGATTCTGCAGCTTTTATGTGTGCTTAGCACTGTCTCTGGCCAGAAATACTGTAGGAGCACATCTAACATCATTATTGTTGACTTGGCACCCAGTTTGTAGCTTTAGCTGAGACTGCCCTGGATGCTGAGAGGACTAATTTCTGTGGGTTTTACTGCAAGGGGCTATGGTGCACTGTAAATCTGGCCTCTGACAGCAGCAAAATGAGTTTTTGGGGGTCATAATACTATGGCTTCTCTGCAGGCACTGATAAGCTTTGAGTGTGCAGTGCTGCCTGTAGCTATGACCAATAGAGTTCATCCAGATTCTGAAAACCACCCAGATTTGTAACATGATTTTCTGAGCTCAGATATATTTATATTTCAGATTTATTCACTTTGCATGTTAATGCATGTGGAGAATCCCTTCAGATCTCAATATTATTCAGGGAGAAAAGAAATACCTGGAGGCCCATGTTCATAAGAGTCAATAATCAATAAAAAAGTGAAAAAGTAGTAGCTATTCTTTTGATTGGAGTGAAATTTTGTCAACACTTGGGTGAAACTCTAAAACAGTGCTCTGGATCTGTGGTTAAAGTCAGTGCAGATTCAGAGCAACCAGACAGCACTTTAACCTTTAGCCTTTGCTCTTTAGCTTTCCTGCCTGAACTCAGTCACTGTCTCTTTTATTGGTATTGTCTGTATGACAGCCAATAAGCATGGAGCTCCAGATTGATCTATGAAACATGCTTACTCATTCTTGATGGTCTGCGTGTTCAATCAATGCCCTTGTTTTGCTTAGTAATACAACAAGTAAGGTGTACAGAGAATGAAAAACAAAGTTATGAGGGGGACAGTGACATGTGTGATTCTGATGATGAGCTTGTTCTTTAAGCGGAACATAAATTCTGATGAAGTTTTTCTTCTGTCACGTGCCTAACAGTTCCTTAGTCTTAAACATGACAACAGCCTTTGAGTCAGGTACTAGAATTCATTATAAATGTAGAGTAAGTATATTGTCTCTGGCCCTGAAGACATATTCTCCAGTCTGCTTTGTTAGCCATTGGCAGAATCAATGTAAAGCACTGTACATAGGCAGTGACTCAACACATGAGAGGGTCCCATTGAGAGGTTGTCAAAAGGCCATGCATACCATTCATTCACACAGAGGAATGCTGGTGTCATTTTTCGTTTAACTTTTTTGGGAGTCTATTGAGACTGTTATATCATGAAGAAAGGATCAGATCCAAGATGCTTAAAAATTCTGTTTCAATCCCAAAGCTGCCTAGGTCTTTGCCACCTGCCTAGGTCATTCAATATGCAATATGCAATAGCATGCTATCTATAAGAACAGCTAAAAGCAACTCTTCTTAACCTATTAGATATGAAATCATTAGTAATGTCTGCCGTCTTTAGAAAAAAGTGACAGTGTTGTGGTAGGTTGCATCTCTGACACTGTTGGGGCTTAGCATGGGCTTAGTCCTAAGGAATAAGCATTGCCAGTGTCAGTATTTTTTCATCATTCTGCTTCTTATTGGTTTGTACTCTCTGCCCTTTGGGACAGTGCAGGGGATAATGCAGCTCATCTCCATGTATGAGAGTGAGCTGGCAGACAGCCATGACAGAGTCATCAGTCTCATGGGAATCCATAAACATGTGTCACAGCCGTGCACAGCGCCACAATTATCAGCTGCTTTATGGAGGCGGCGGGTGTGGGGCGGTATCTGGTGCCCAGAAACACTCAGCTTTTCCCTGACATTCCCACATTTGCAGCACAGTGTGCTCGCAAGACAGTGTGCTTGCAAGGGAAAGTGTGTGTGGGCCACGACATGTGGTCTGCAAATGGATCCATACAGACCGATTATCTCACAGTGTGCTGAGCAAAGTCATTTGTCACCTCCTATGATGCTGTGTGCAATTTATAATGGTCTTTCCTTCTCTGTCATACATGTAGTCTCTCTCTCTCTCTCACACATATGCTGACACACACAGTCACATATTTTCTGTCACTCAGTCACTCCTCCGTTATGTGCACACAATCACACACGCACATATTCTTTCTCAGTCAGTCAACCTCTGTCATGCATAAACGTCATCTATTAATAAAACATATACACACACACATGCGCACACATAGGATATCTCTTCCACATACGCACACACTACATCTTCCTTTTTCTCCCCGTCTTCCTCACTCCCTCTCTCTGTCTGTTTGTGGGATGTGCTGTGTTTTCTAATGCTGTCGCACGCCCCTGCAGAGGTTTTCATGCTAGTGCGTCATCAGCAGGGATCTCCTGGAGGTTGGCTCTAATTATCTGCAGGTTGACAAACAGAATTCTCCCTGCCTGTCAGGTGCTGAAATGCCCAAGAAAAGAAAACGACCCTTTTTCCAAGTGCAGAGAAAATCACAATCGTCATGCACCACTTTTTGCTGTAGCCTATGCGCATGTGTTTGTATGTGTGGCCAGTTCACCTTGAATAGCAGTATTCCAGGATACTCTTTCTTAGAAATGTGCTATTCCACTCAAAAAGGGAGGAGATTGAGGCACAGGGCATGGCATTATTGACACCAAAGAGTCGCATCATCTTCACTTGATGTTACTTAAGGAAAATGCAGTCTTCCACTTCAGGGGTTGAGTGGACTGGGTAGCCATTGAGGCTGAATCTCTTCTGGCAATTTTTAGCTTTTCTAACCTCACACTGCCTTCTTTAGCAATTCCAGAATTTATCCCCTGGTTAGTTAATGAGCTGTCTTGGTGCATCGTTAAATGTTGGATGTGAGGCAAACCGTAAGTGACATTTGCAGGTCTTTGTGTGAGGCAGTAACAGTCCCTGGAATGTCCTTCATTGATTGGTTCTGTTGACCTGGAACCTGACGGGAATTAATGAAATGAATGGGGAGGGGGTGCTTCGGCCTATTGGGCTTGGTTAGATTGATGGAGAACGAGCTCTTTGTGGTGCAGACTCTGTTTAATGACTGCTGAGACAGGATCAGGTAACAGGCAAAAGGAAGTTGACAAGGCTGCTGTTTCACTGTGTTTTATCCATTTAGTACATGCCTTTATCTAAAGAGACTTTAAATTTTTACACAACATGCATTCATCCAGCTGGACATTTTACTGATGCAAATTAAGTGCTTTGCTCAACCGTGCAATCTCTGACCTAGGAATTGAATCTGCACCTTTTACTTTACAAGATCAGATCCTTAACTATTAAATGTATCTATAGTTTGGGATTAGGCACTAGAGTAAGGGTTAAGGAATAGTGATAAAGCTAAATGCTTCTCCAGCTGCAGTTTAATTATTTCCTAGTATTTCCCATCTCATCATTCACTTTTCCTTGTAATATGTGTAAAACATTTTCATCCTAACTCAAAAACCTGTTCCTTTGACAGCATAGAGCTTCTTTTTCGCTTGATGAATGGCAACCTCTAGCCAGATCATTTTTCAAAGTTTCTTTTCCATATAATCCTTAACCCAGTGTATTAAGTGGAAGTGTTTAATCTTAAAATTGCTGCTTATGAGCTTTGTCTCTGGTAGTGGTTACCAAGCAACTGCTGTTTTAGAGATGAGGTCACATGGAAGAGGAATAGGTAAAGCAGGATAAAGCTGTGGACAATGAAATACCCAGGTAATAATTTTTGGTCCTTAGAACATTCCTAGAAAGAGTAGACTGGAAAGTTGGAAAATTACTGGACTTATGGATGTCCTGTGAATGTTGTCACAAGGAACATCTCAGAACCTGTCTTGTAAAATAATTTTGTTTAGTTATTTTTTTGAGTGAAATGAAGGTGTTCATCAAGATTAAGTGTATCAGGGAAACTAGTAATGTTAAATTATAATAATGGCTTTTCAGTACTTTTTCAGTAGAATGTATTGGGTAGATTAGTGCACACATCATGACTCTCTTTGACTGAAATTTCGACTATGTTATGGAATCATATTTGGAGCTTTATTAAAACATTATTGACAAGAATCACCTGTGATAACTTCAATTATGAAGTATCATCCAGGGACATTAGAAGTTAGTCGCAATGTGACATACCTGTATTGTTTTATTCTGAGTATTAGCAGACATGTTTGAATTTTAGAACTGTTAGGGGACTGTTCTTATTAAAGTTATCTCAAAACAATATAGAAATCCAAGCTATACCTAAAGTTCTTGAAACATTTATTCTTTTAGCTGGGTATGTAGCTAGCTTGGCTTCACACATGCTCATAAGGAGCCAAGTTAACGCTGGGCCTGGAAGCTGCTTGTTAAATGGCCTGTTCTTCAAATTATAATGATAATTTTTCCCTGAAATTGGCATGTTTTTAGAGCAGTGCTGTGTGTCTGCTCCTTCGGTTGGGTGAATATTTATAAGGAGCTGAGACAGAGAGAGCTTCTTACGTAATGAAGAACGCCTGCGGTCTCTGATGACGTATAATGGAGACACACTATAGGTCAGGCCGCTCCTGCATGCAAAGCGGCAAATTGGTCCCACACAGAGACAATCATGTCAAACACACATTTTGCACACATCTTTGTGTTTGACCACATCCTTGTCCTTCCAAAGGTTGAGTATTCAACAGTTGAACAATAAACATATTTTTACTTGTTCTTATACTTAGTTTATTGCCTTAGATTGTTTTCAGATAACTGACAGAGAGGGACATGTCCCTCTGCTCTCCTTCCTCTCTAAATCTAGCAGAGATTGACCAATCAAAAATCTCACACTCAGGGTTTTGTGGTTTCCTTTCAATCAGTAGCCATTTTAAGCTTTGGAAACATGGTGTGTAGAGTCTTTTGCAGATCAGTGATTCAAATTAAAAACTTAGGTGCTGAAATACACCAAAATCCATCAGACACATTAGGGGCTGTGCCAAACTTAATTTAGCACCTTGCGCTTCTCTGAGTAACACAGAGTGACACTGACACAGCTTTTAACCCCAGGGTACCATGAGATTCAGGGAAACACAGCATGATGAGGGCTCCATTTTACTTTCATACAGAGGGCTGGTCTTACCTTCTTATTGTCTTCTTCCAGATTTCCTGACCCCAAAGTTACTTAAGGGATTAGATTATTTCCAGCCCATAACTCTCTGCCTTTTTTCTCTCCTTCCCCATCTCTCTCCCCCTTTCTCTGAGCATTGTGTCTGCCTCCTAAGGGAATACTCTGCCAGGCATATGTGAGACACGTGGATCTGCTGCACTCTTCACAGTCCACTGTCAAGGAGAGGCCCAATTAAAATGTCACTTACACACCGAGACACACAAACACACATACAAACCATGCATACATCTACATGCACAAAAACACAGGTATGCACAAGTGAACGCGCACAAACCCACACATACATATACCGATGCTCAAACAGAAAAGAGTGTCTGTGCAGTCAGGGCCCCGATGCTTCCCATCTCACCAATAAACCAGAGGTTCACTTTACACAAATGAAAGAGAATGAAACTTCCAACATGAGGTGGAACATTAGCCTCCCACAGATTTCCTGTCATCATTGTATTCATTGCAGTGAAATTTGATTGATGGATCTTCAAGAATGGTATACTCCAAATTAAGACCAATGACCCCAGTTGTAGAATGATCAATAAAATGAGTCTGGCTGCCCTGAGTAAGTCTGTATAGCTACCTAAACAAATAAACCTGCTCGGAGGATCATATATTGTCTCCTGTTATATTAGTTCTCTTGGAATCTGAATGTACTTGTTCAGTTTCTTTCCTAATTTGTCCCTCTGTAGTGTATTCATCCACCTATATGCATACAGCCCTGTGGGTGGAGCTTGTCAAAACTATCCAATAGATGAACTGGAATGGTGACTATCAGTGGACAAGCTGATTAATACCCTCAGGCATACAGCACCGTGGTTAGGGCCACGTGAGTCAGAATAAAAATGGTCTCTCCCCCTCACTCTCTATCTCTCATTCTCATCTCATTCCATCACATCCTTCTCATTTTCTCTCTTTCCCCTTCTTTTCTTTCTTCATCTCTTCTGTGCTCAGCTGCCCCCCCCCCCCTCCAGTCCTGTCAAGTTGCCAATAATCCATGCACTGCTGTAATGCCATGTTGTGTAACAAGACTGAGATACATAACGAGACATGCAAGTGGAAGACTTTGTTGGGAAAAGGACATGCACGCCCACGTGTTTTGGAATAAAATGGGAGGATTTGTGAGAAAAACTTATAAAAAAACAATGAATTCTCTTATATCATAGCCAGTAAACTGGCCACCAGGGATTCATCATCCAATTACTGAATTTGCGAAAGCCCTACACACACAGCAGGTGCACAGCAGATCTAGAGCACCGAGGACTGACTGAATGTTAGTGTAGTATGAAGATTTGGGAGCTAGGCTTGAAATTTAAAGGTTGCTGGTAAGGACAATGCCTTGTACCCTTCAGCAAGGAACTTCACCTGAATTGCTTCAGTAAAATATACAGATGTATAAATGGATAGCGTGTAATAGTTCTCTGTATAAAGGTGTCGGTCAGATCAGAGGTTAGTGGACACACCAGCCAGGACATGCACATTGTGGGTGCAGGTCTGAATCGGCACCCTTTGGTCAGATCTGTCTGTATGGCTCTATGCCCCTCACACACTCACATAATACACAAAGTAAAGGAACTGTAAAGCAAACAGTAAACAGTAAAGCTGTAAAGTGATGTAAGTAGTGATGTAAGAGATGTGAAGTCTTGGGGTGGGCTGTGCTTGGCCTGTGGTTTGGTTCACCCCAGTTCAGAGTAAGTGGGCGGCCTTGGTCTTTGTGTTCGTTCGCACCCCCACTCCCCAGGCTGTACAGCTGACTTGGGCGCATGTCAGATGCCCAAAGCGGAAGAGAAGCGGGCCGCTCTCTCTGGTGAGTCAGAGCGCAGCAGCTGACTCTCTCCGCTATGCCAGACCCTGGCAAAACCGGGCCTGCCGTGGGGGGCTCCGTGCTTGTTACGCAATCACTTGCTCTCATTAATCATGGGAAGAAAAAAAAATTGAATGACATGCTTTTTATTCCTTGCTCACGTGTTTGACGCAAGCGATGCACTGTGCTCAACCATCACAGTGACATGGACAGAGCTATACATAGGCCGAAAAGCATAACTCTGTCAGTTGAGAAGATAATTCCATTTGCATTTACTTCTGTGTGTGTGTGTGTGTGTGTGTGTGTCAGTGTATGAAAATGCTCTGATAATGGTATTATTTTTTGCTAGGTCTCTCTTGAAAAAGAGATTTTAATATTAATACAGCTCACCTGTTTAAATATAGTCTAATGAATGACCAAAGCAGTGAGCTACGTTATGCAAAGTGATGCAGCCCATCTGATACCAAGTAGTCAGTCTGTAGATTCTACCCTGGGCTGGAGTTTGTGGGGTGGTAGAAGAAGGAGAGAGGAGGAGTCAATCCACACAGATTAATGGCAGATTCTCATAATCTGAGCCCCACTGCAGTGGGATTAAAATGTGCCATGCAGGGAGTTTTTTTGTGTGATTGTGCATAGGATGTTTTGTTCAGGAACTAAAAATAAATTGTTTGCATTAAATTATAATTTGCATTGCAGATGCCCATCTCAGAGCCATTTATGAATCTTACATTTTTGCATATTATCTGTTCATACATCAGGCTACAATAAAAGGCAAAGCACTTTCCACAAGGCTCTGTCTCAAACAGATGTGCTTGCAATAATTTTCTGTTAAAGACACTGAGTGACATTGTAGCTTCATTCACTGGAAAAAAAAAACAAATCTGACATGTCAAACTTTGTGTTAAAACTTGTTCTTAAAACACTTATGTCATTGGTTGTCCTTTTCCAAACTGTGCATAATTTGGTGTCACTCTGGATACACGAAAGAAATGTAGCGATGTGACATATTTATAAAAGAAGGATTAAATCAGATTACTTCATTACTCAACTGCCAGCACATTTTACTGTAGTTATTGACCAATGTTGTCCTCTACTTGTGCACAGAATTTCTGGAGGGAATTAAGATATATTCTAAATCCAATATCACTCAAGGAATGCTTACTTAATTCATAGCTCATTTTAATAGACAGGACCTTTTTGGGTGGTAGTGTATAATGATTAGGTAATTCAGCTTGTGACTCACAGGTAGGGCACTGCTGTTGTACCCTTGAGCAAGGCACTTACTCTGAATTGCTTCAGTAAATATCCAGCTGTATAAATGGATGTTATGTAAAAAAAAATGAGCTGTGTAATTTGGATAAGAGAGTCAGCTAAATGTAATGTAAAAAGAAACTCTCAGTAACCCCTCTGTTTGAACTAAACGCTTCTGCTAAAAAGAGCCATGTCAAGGCTTGCCTAAAAGCAGCTGCTGGGACAGCATGCATGGGTGTTGGTTCTGGGGGTGACTCAGATTGGATGTGAAGTTGGCTGTGTGGTTGTTTACTTAGGTCAGCTGGGCCAGACAGTTGGCAGAGGGGCAGAGGGGCCTGTAGGAGATCATTAGTAAAACTTGGATTGGAGTAAAATCTGAGACAGAATGTTTGTACAACCCCAAGGTCCAGCAATGCAAACTTGCATTCTCTCACCAGAAGGAAAATATATGAACTGTAAACTGAATATTAAAAAATGAATCACAAATGACAGAAGAATATCTGGCTATGGTATGATAATGGGGAAAAAAACTCAGAGTTTGTTTTTGTTCCCTAAAGCATGTTCCGATAGATATATAGATCTTAACATGTTGTTCAATTACCACCCTCACAGAATATTCAAATTATGGATCCAGCCTTTTTATGATCTTGTTAATGCTGTCTTTTATAAGGTTGAAATACTTCTACCTGAAAAAGCAACCATGTAGAACAAAATGCTGATGGAGTTCATGAAGGACATGTCTGCCTACTCTGAAAGATCCAAGTTTCTTGAGAAAGAGCAACCTAGGTCAGATATGGAGTCCATGTGAGCCCCAAGATATCAGAATGAGACGTACATTTTTTCAGCATACCCTTTTGTTAAAATGGAAGCAGCTTCTTTCCTCTTTTTTTTCTAAAATCAATGATCAGTAACACAATGTTTTACTGCTCATGAGATGAAGTAAATTATCATGAAAACATGTTCTAAATCTTCTTTCTTGCCTGAAGCTATTATCATTGTTTCATTGTATAAGCCAACTATAGCTGCAAATCATCAGATAATGTTTTAAAACAATATGGTGTCTAACTTTGCCTGCCATTAGTTTTGTAATGGGTAAATTAAAGGGGAGTAAAAGATTGTTTTTCCATTTTTCTGCCAAGTTGCAATGATATATCCTCCTGACTTGATGATGACACTCACTCCATGACATTTTGCTAACAAGCCTGCCGCAGATATTCTTTGGTACTGAACTACTCCTTCAATATACCAACCCAAGCTTTATTTACATATTAATGCAAACACATTTGGTGTTTGTGCAGATACAGCATGGTGCTATGACAAATGTCATACAAGTACGATTAGATTTATTTAGATGTATCTATTCGAGATGTAAATATGTAAACTGTCCATGTTAGTGAATTGAGTGACTGGATAAGGAGCCCTAAAACAAAACGTCATTCCCCAGCCAGCTTTTTGGCCTATGATGCTAATATGCACAATATGTGCAAAGACAGCCGAGAGACAGTCTCATTTTTTTACTTTTGATGATAGCTAATTCTTTGCTGGGGTTGTTGCATTCCATTGCTGTCATTGATGTCCTATACCTCACCCTTGCTGCTGCTACTTAACTTTCAGCATAATTACCCAGCGTTGTGTGGGTATGGCGGGAGTATCTAAATCATGCGTGAAGATTCTTGTCATGTGACTTGATTGAGGGCCATCAGCTCCAGAGGATTCAAGTTATGCACAATTAGCCTTCTAGCAAAAATGGATATTCATAAGAAAAGCATTCTGCTCCACTCCATTCTCTGATCTCCAACCTCTGACCTTTGAGCTCTGCTGCATATGATCAGCCTCTTAATGCCCCCAGTCTGGCAATGTAATCCAGTGTGTTTGATAACAATGAGCCTTTTTCTCTGGATTGCACCACCTCCTCTGGCATGTGCTCTTTGAGACTGCTTTTGGCTAGGATCCTGGGCTGTTTTATGTCCCTGGGCTGGACTGGTCAGCCCACATGTTTACATATTTGTCCAGTAGAGCTAGTTAGGGCCTGTTAAGCCTCTAACCAGTTACCCCGCCTCTTCACCACACTTCCTCTCTGGCCAGTGCACTCACTTCCTCTGATTCATAAACTGACGTCAGAAGCTTTTTTTAATTGTTATTGCATTTCAGTACCATTCAAAGTCTTGTTAATATTATAACTTTGATAATTGCTTATTTTATTCTATTGCTTTAAAGTACACATTGTATATTCTTCAATATGTCAGTATTGTGGAGGGGAGAGAGTGTCTAAAAGCAGTGTGAGCTCTCCCCTGCACACTTCCCTCTCAACTTGTTTCTCTCTTTCCCCCCACCGCACCCTATATGTCAGCATGAATTGTTCGCCACTGAGGCAATCCATGTTTTAAGCAGGTTCCTCTCTAAGCCAATTGTATCACAGCATGTGGGAGGAGTTATGGGAGTGGCTAAACTGGGTCCTGCATTAGAAAACAGTGTAGGGGGGAGGGGCATGCAGCCTTGGGCTCATCCCGCCACCCCCTGATGTCACTGCTCAGCTGTTCCCATTCAGAGTGCGCGTGTCTGTGTGTATGTGTGTGTGTGAAGGGAGAGGGGTGGAGGAAGAGAGAGAAAGGAGGGGGGGGGACTACTGGAGCGTACGGTTGAGGGGCATTGGCAGCGAAAGGAATCTGTGGAGTTCCTTAGACTCTGGGCCCTGTAATATCCAGGCTGAAAACAACAATGGGAGCTGCCTGAAGGACCTCTAAACTCCCTCTGTCTGCACCGTAAGTGTATGTCCTCCTTCACAGCCACTTCATCTCAAACATCTGAAAGCTTTGCTCCCTGTTCCTGTCTGACTGTGCCTCTGTGGCTGTGTGTATGTGGGTGCGTGTGACTGTGTGTTTATGTGAGTGCGAGTAAGTGCTGGGCAGTGACTGAAACAGAGGGGAATTCTATTGTTGAGGCGCCTCTCTCCTCTCGAGACAGCTGCCTGGGTGCTGGTTTAAAGCTAGCAGTTGATCATTTTCCAGAGCTTTTTTTCCCTGTCTTTGTCAGTCTCCCGCTCTGAGCAGGCAGACTGGCATGCGCTGCAGCAGGGCGGAACCACGAGGGGAGGATTTTTCGGGAGTGCCGTTTAAAGCTTCCTCTTTTCCCTCTCTGAGCTGCTTGCGCATGGTGTGTGCTGAAGCACAGATCACCCAGCTGTTCTGCTATGCTGACATTTGAAGGGGAAATGGAGGGAGAGACAGGGAGACAGAGAAAGAGAGGGAAGCTTGCTGCTGTCCTATTCCTGAGCTATCAAAGAGCAATGTTGAAAAATTAAGGCATAGCTGTGAATGCCATTGGTTTATCAGTACATTTGCAAATGGAACAGGAGGATGTGTGTGATTTGTGGTAGAGAAGAAGGAGGATGTGGAGCAACCCTGTTACAATAGGCCAATTCTTGTTTGGAATGAGTGATTGTATATTTGTCTATCATGTCCATGGGATTAATTGTATTTAGGTCATGGTCACTGTGGTCACCGTACAGACCACAGGAATTTGTGGAATATTTAATTTACTACAAAAGGCAAGACAGAAGATGAATTCTTTGTACTATATGTGTTCCTGTCTGTTAATGAAACTCTTCATACAAGTAGAGACTGCATAGTTTTTCATCAAGCTTTGCATCTGTTTCTTTAACAGCATATACACAACCTAGCATCTACTATACAATTATGCTTATATATGTTCATTGTATATATACCTTTGTGTAATTACTATTCTATAATCAGCTACATTTTCAAATATGTGTCTTTATTTTTAAGAATAAAATTCATTTCCTTTTGCCAAAAGTCCTCATGATGCTTCTCTTTATAAACATACAGTATCTTCAAAGTTTATCTGTGTGTTGAAATTCACTGCACATTATTGATTTGTTCCTCAGGAAAATTCCTTGCTTTGAGATTTCCTTACTTTGGTTAGGTGTTTGTTTGTGGTTAGGGTGTATACGTAGTGGTCAATTGTCATTGAGGAAGGTGGCAAGGCATTCCCATGTTTCTGTTTGTTCTCTCCCTTTCTGAGACAACAGAGCCTGCATAAACATACTGAAGAATTAGTGTCACCAGCCTTTTCAGTGACTCCTGTATATGCATCATGAATAACACTTTTTTCTGTCAAAGTTTATTCTAAAGTTTATGTATAGTTTTTGATTATTTGTTCATTGAACTGTCAGTTAAAAGCCTGTGCTTTGGGTTCTTTGCTGCATTTCTTTTTTTACCATTGTATCGACACAGCAGGCTCGAGACCCATTCATTGTAGTGGCATGATCTTTAATGATTTTTGATGGACAGACTATCTTTGAGCTTTATCAGGGCTTCTCACTGGGCTAAGGAAATCACACACACATGCGCATGCACAGATCTGACTTTAAAGAAATGCTCAAGTAATATTAAGTTGTAATTTACAGCTACTTTAATCCTTGCAGTTTGTTCACTCACTCACTCACTCACTCTCACTCACTCATTCATTCAGCTCCTTAATATAAAGCCAACTAATTTTTGGAAGAGTGAACATTTTTGTTGGAAATGAAGTCTTTTTTGTAGCATTTTGATAAGCAGTGTGGAAAGTGCTATAATGACACAGATCAATTAAGAATGTTGTGGTGCACTTTGTTTAATTTCCCAGACATTAAGTCTTGAACTATTACAATGTTGCACAACAGGGGCCAGTCTATTTCAGGATTTCATGCCAGCCTTAGCTCTTGAATATTTAATTACACCAATCATTGGTTTTATCTGACATTTTCAATACAGAGGAATTGCGGCTACAGAATGCACAAGTATCCTTGATGAAAACATTTACTGTGGAATCGCATAAATTAGCTACCATTAATTGGTTTAATACATAGTTGTTTAAAAGGATACAATAAATTTTGGGAAACAAACAGCAGGCAAATTGGCTATCTATTTATATAAGGATTTAAATATATAATGTAAATATATATGTATCTAAAAACACAACTATTTGATTAAAGAAATAGAAAAACGTATAGAAATGGTTTATATGAAGCAACATGTGTGAAATCTTTTATCCTGAGGAAGTAATATGTAGCTGCCTCTTATTGCGCCTTTACTCCTCATCCAATAGAAGGTTGTTGATGTGTGGTCTCAGGATCTGTCCAAAAGCAGGCTGTCTGGACCAATGGGCGTGGCCTCAATAGCAGGTGTTCCTTAAGCCAATGGCACAGGTGGAAGCAGGTGCCTGTCATTTCTGTAGATGGCACGTGTGAGGCTCTCTTGGCAGGGTAATGCTGGGAGTGTAGACAGAGGAACATGAGGCAAGCTGGCATCTGCAGAGATGGATTGATGACTCACGATCAGCACCTCACATGGTCACATGATAATCTGACTTGCTGGTGCTGGAGTGTTTGGGGATTTGGGAAGGGGAGAGAGCGAAACAGAGAGAGAGAGAGAGAGAGAGAGAGAGAGAGAGAGAGAGAGAGCAAACCAAGAAGGTGAGAGAGGAAGATCTTGTGACAAGAACGAGCCATGCTGTTCTCTCGGGTGAAGAGTTTACTTGCTGAGAGATCCAAATGACTACCCCTGTGCACTCTGTGTACTCCTCTCTGCTCAACAATGGGGGTGTTTTCAGCATGATTTATTTATTTGTGCACAATCTATGTGCCCAAATTACTGCCTGTTTGAAATGCAGTTCTGGCCAATGCTTATAATCCTGTATGTAGAAAAGAGAACCATGCAATGGAGACAGCCTGCAGGCATTTCAGTTATAGTGTCTCTTTTCATCTGTGTGACCTTAAATAAAGGTCCCATTGCAGCTGCTTGCACGTGGCCAGAGTCCTGAGTGCTTTTTAGCGGACAGCGTTGTCTATTAGGCCCCATGGGAGCACTGGAACACAACATAGTTTCAGAAGAGGCCTTGTGGCCGGCCAGCACTGGCACCAGAACTCTCATCTTTTTATAGCTGCTTCTGTAATGCTGCTGGCATACCTGGAACAACATGTATTAAAAGAGGGAAATGAATCTCATCACCAGGGAGCACTTTCATTTCTGCTGATCTAATGTCAAATACAGCTCTGTGGTGTATAACCCATACAGCCATATCAATGCATCAATACACAGTAGAATACAAATGATGATAACAACACTACTTCATTTAGTTATCTGAATAACCAATCGGCTGACTGAATACTGATTGATGGCTTTATTAATTAATTGGGACAGGTCTGTTACACTTAAGGTTAAGGCTTCTTAATCTGAATTTTTTCAATGAATATCCAGCTGCACTCAGTAATAATGTATCAGTTTGAAGATTGGTGTCATCAGTATGAGCTAGGTCTTAAATTATGGTAAGCAGACATGCATTGGATTCTTTCTTTGACTGGATAATAATATAATGATACTGTAAATCATGTACAGCTGTACTTCTTATTTTACTCCCCATGTTTCGTTCTATGCTTTAGGCAATTGTCTCACCAAATGTTTAGATGTATGAATAATTGATAGTACAGTATGCAATGCTGCCTGTATATTTTTTTAGCTTATAATTACAGAGGGAAAAAAAGGTGTAAATGGCAGCATGTCTCAATAATTAATATGTGTGACTACTAACATGAACGAGACTCTCACTGCCGTTTCTGCTGTTATAAACTGAACACCCGAGTGCTTCCTGTTGGTGTTGAGTGCTCTCTGACATGTGACCTATCAGTTCATTTGAAAGGAAGATGAGAACATCAACACTAGTGTTTGGTGGCTTTTTTATGCTCGACGGTCATACAGTTCATCCCATGTGGTGTGGCTTATTAGTCACAATAAGCTGCACAATAGGGGTCTAAATGTGCCTGTACATAAGAATTTATGCCATAGCTTGGTTAAATGCATGATTCTGATTATTTTATGATAACCTGAACAGAGAAACAGAAATATGCTTGGTGATTATGTGGTTATTTTTTCCAGTAGGCATGGCTCTCGCAGTACTGCAATTCAGTATGCAAGTACGTTATTCCCTCTTTTGTGTTTCAATTCAGAATTCCATTTAGAACTACAAAGAATGACAAAAAGAAACAAGTTAACAACCAAGAACATAATCCTGAAACTCTTTGGTTTCATTGAAATTGAGTGTTAAATAATTTTTCGTAATTAACTGTAGAGTGGAAGAAAATAAACAAAATAAACCAGCTTTGCCTCAGGGCTACATCATACCACCTTTGCTTGCTTTATCTTTTTACAATTTCACAGCCCATCATTTTTCATTCCTTGCCTTAGCTACTCTTGAAAATACATGGAAATAAAAATGCCTTCGGTAATAATATGTCCATTTATTTTATTAGTATTTTATAGAGACAATGATTTTACATGTACACCTGTAGAACACTATCTTTCAAAATTAACCACAGTTGTAAGTGTTGCTATCCACCATGTTTCACTCCATAACAGTGATCAGACCACTGTCCAAAACAAACTTGCCTTGAACTTTTGGGCAGAATTCCCCCTTCTTGGCATTGTGATGCATTTCCCACTGGTTGCTATGGTTACTGGGATCTGCATGTGGGGAGTAGGTTGAGAAGGCCTTGTCCAGAGCCTGGGTAAATTAGATCATAGGGTTAGGAATGTGAGAAAGCAGGGGAGGTACCGGGCCCAATGCCAGTGTCTTAGCTGTCAGCTCAGTCCTTTTCACGCCATTTATTTCCATAAATATTTGCTGTGAAAATTATACCCCTCCCCCACCCCAAACCCCAAAACTATTACTATAACATGTTTATGTTTGCGTGTCCTCAGTTTAACCATCCCAGGCTCCCTTGAAAAGGAATGGTCTGTGGTTTCACCTTGTCTCATGCCAGCATAAAAGAGCCTTTTTACTCCCATGGGTGAGAGTTATTGATATATTTCAATGCCTCATATTCCATCAACTGACTCTATTGTGTTATCAGTCAAATGCAGGAGTCATTTTGGATAGAATTACACTATGGATTAAACAAATTTATTTTTTCATTGGTAATAGATGACTGAGCCAATAATGATAGAAAAGTGTGAATATATCATTTTCATGAAATTGTGAATGACAATAAACAGAATTTGAATACATTGATAAAGATAATAATGGTTTGCATTTATCTCATGATCTCAAAGCGCTTTACAGGAAATATGTACATTCTCAAAATATCTTGTTTATGTATTGTTTCATCACTTAAAATGTTTCATGTATTGATATGGTAATATATACTAATGCTCATGTATGAACTGATCATCTGCTGTGTTTGAAAAACTCAATGACTCAATAAACTAATGCATCTCATGTGTTTTGCTTTGCATCAGGGAAATGGAAATTATCCTATGAATTACATTACATTCAGGCATTTAGCAGATGCTCTTATCCAAAGCAACTTTCTCAGCTTGCATAATTTTACATACAGTCCATTAAATACATCTGGGTGGATACTGAAGCTATTCAGGTCAACCTGCAAGCTCAAGCTCAAATCATTAAACAATATACCACCATTATACTAAATGGTCCTCTTCGATTGCTCATTCATTTTACACCAATGCAATTTACTTGATCACACAAAGACCTGGTTTTGTAATGAGATTCTTGCTGAGTTCTATTGATCAGGTGTCTCATACAGTATGTAAAAAGATTGCTTATTCTGTGCGTGTTGTCATGGCAGCCTGGTTACAGGTTACCGTTTCAATACTTGGTTTTTGTTGGGACAGCGGTGACAGGCTTGTTTGGTTGCAGGTTAACTGGTGTCCGCGCCCCTGGCTTCCCCTGTGAATGTCTGTCACCATGGCCAAGCGCGAGACCGGCAGCACCAGCCCAGTGGTGCGGCAGATAGACAAGCAGTTCCTGGTCTGCAGCATCTGCCTGGATCACTACCACAACCCCAAAGTCCTGCCCTGCTTGCACACCTTTTGCGAAAGGTAGGCCTTGCTTACGCACTGGCACCAACCACACCCATGTTTAACTACAGGTCCAATAAATACTCAGCTCTATATTCCTTGAAAGCTCTTGGTTAATCTTGACACATCTTTTGAACATTCATTTAAGGCAATGCTATAGAAATATTGCACAAGAAACTCTTGCTTTCAAGCAGAGGCCCCTGTTGTCAAGAAGCAGAGAGGATGGCAGAAACAACGGAATATCAGATCTAAAGAATCTGTGGTTTAACCCACAAGACTCTCATAAGAGCACAAAACAAAATCAATAATGTACACTGAATACAAACCTTTTGGCTGTTCCAGGACTGCATCCAGTTCCCAGTCGGTCTAGGCTCTGCCTAATGGCCCAAACTTAGAATGCCCTAATCCAGCAGAGGGCATCTACGTTTCTTCCTGTGTCTGTCATTGTTTGAAGTGCCCAGCACATCTCACCACATCAAAAACGGCCATCTGCCACAACACCATTACTTGTGGTTTCAACCAAAGTAATGAAAAATCTGTCATTCCTTTCTAAGTAAGACCTATGCTCAAGGTTAACCAGGCTGTTCTTGTTGTATGGATGGGATACACAACTTCAGTCCTGGATGGATGGTGTGTATAGTGACTTTTGATGATCGATCACTTACGTGCTTAATTTCAGTGCTAAAACATAGCACAAAAAAGCATACACACTGACTCTCTAGGCCTGGAGTTATATTCCCTGCTCTTGGGCCCCAATAGCCTGAAGAGACTTTTCTCATCATTACACATTCTTAGCTTATGATAAGGATAAAACAATTCCATCCATCATCCATTATCTATACCTGCAACATCCCAGCAGTGGCCTGTCCATTGCAGGACATAAAACAATCCCTTCTCTAAGAAAGGGAACAACACCCAGATATTACCAGGTTGTCATGATGGCAATGAAAGAACTCCCTTGATTTAAGAAAGAAAACTACACTCGGACTAGGTTGGTCTAATAGAGTTAAAGCCATGGGCTGTTTGCAGGGTGGTCAGTCAGCCACAGGAGTAGGCCGCAAATGTAGCTCACTGCACAGGGGCAAAAACTGATGGCAGCAATTTTCTCACCTACAAAAAGCATGTAGCACGTAGTTAGAGGCCACCCCTGGCCATGGTGACGTTGCCAGTCCATCATCTGGAGAGTGGGGAGTACATTGTGGATGGTACAATACCTTCCACAGCTGAGAAGTTATTTCCAACGCTCCGATTCTCTCATATAACAGGAATGCGCACATCGTCTGCTGGCAGGCCCTTTGCGCTCAGGCTGACTGTCCCACTTAACTGATGACTGCCCTCAGTGCCTGCAATGTGCCATTAGAAATGGTCTGCCAACAAATGCACGTGCATTCTGGGTAAAGAGCTCTCCTGTTCTTGCACAGGGAGGTCAACCTTACAATGTATCAGTCAATGCTGTTTTGTGTTATATTGACCAGTTTTAGCACAAGCTATATGCTAAAATGATCTTTCTGCCAGGGAGGTTGATAACCTGATAAAATAAATAAATAATAATTTAAAAAATGATAACCTAATAAAATGATAAAATATTCAGATTGGGAGAGGACAGTGTTAAACCTTTTCCTATAAAATGATTATAAAGGAAGGCAGGTTTTAATAGAATCACCTGGAGACTCAAATGTAAAATACTAAACGCCCTTGCATGAAAAGCAGGCAGATGTAGTCAAGAGACAATGTGATTTCCGCCATCTTACCTATGCTTTCATCTGTCTTTAATTCAGGTTTGTTTTATTTGCATCTATCTCTTTCTCTCTCTCTCACTCTTTGTCACACTCTATTTCTCTGTCTCCCTCTCTTTCTGCAGTTGCCTACAGAACTACATTCCCCCACAGTCACTGACGTTGTCCTGCCCCGTGTGTCGCCAGACCTCTATCTTGCCCGAGAAGGGTGTGGCCGCCCTGCAGAATAACTTCTTCATCACCAACCTAATGGAGGTGCTCCAGCGAGACCCTGAGTGCTCACGACCAGAGGCCTGCAGTGTCCTGGAGTCCGTCAGCGCTGCTGCTGCAGGGAAACCCCTCTGCTGCCCTAATCACGAGGGCAAGGTAAGCCCCCATGTAGTGAGATGTGCACCTATCCTCCCCAACCACAAGGGCAAGGTATGCCACTGCACCGTCCAACAAATGGAAGGTTGCGCCCAGTCCTGCCCAATCATTATGGTAAGGTAGGCCCCTGTCCTTCCCAACCATGAGGTCAGGATATTCAACCCAGGTACTCAACAGCTGCAAGGTAACCTGTTTTTGCTATTATGCAGCAATTAATTGATCAGTTTCATTGGCTAAGTACATAGCTAACTCACTTGGCTGTTAATTTTATAATAAAAAACCAACACATCCTGTAACTCTCCAGCACCAGGGCTGAGTATGCCTGCACAAGGACAAGGTAAGCCTGTGTCTTTTCCCAACCATGAGAGGCAATATACAGTATAGCACTTCTGTGCTATATTTGTCCTTCACTTAGCTTTTTCCATAAATGTTTTTCTTCTCAAAAACAATTTGGCAAGATCAGATGTCACCAAAAGAAATTCACAGAAAGGTGTTTGTGAAGAAGTCAAGAAAGCTCATAGTAAAGATGAGTGTTGATTGAATCCTTTTCTATTCTCTTCTATTTGGCCCACAAGTGCAGTTAAAAAATACAAAGTGAGTGCAAAACAGATGTCTGACAACAACTAAATAAAACTGAGGTGTACGCTGGGCAGTTCCACCCTCCTGACAGTGTAATAATATTTAATCTTAAAGCATTAATAATATTAATGTGTGATTAATGTTGTACACTGCCTTGTCCTTTGGCGCCCTCTGCAGGTGATGGAGTTTTACTGCGAGTCATGTGAGACAGCAATGTGTCTGGATTGTACGGAGGGGGAACATCGGGAGCATGTCACAGTTCCCCTGCGGGATGTCCTGGAGCAGCACAAAGCCGCACTGAAGACCCAGCTGGACGCAATCCGCAACAGGTAAAGGTGCTTGAGTAACATTATACTCAAGGGTATTGGCTTATATTCTGTTTTATAAGGTTAGCAGGGATGGTAAAATGTGTAATGAACTGTGTACAACTGTATTTAGATCATTTATATACACTTTCTATTGACAATTTGATACAGCTGGTAGTTGTGTATAGTTTCACATATACTTAAATTTCATTTTGTATTCTTAAATGTCACAGTGAACTCTCTGGATTAGTGATTGGGTCAAAGCTCTGACTAAATGGTGCTCTTCAGCTGGCTGGTGCTTTTCTGATGGAGCACATTTGTCCTCCTGCCAGGCTTCCCCAGCTCACAGCAGCTATTGAACTGGTGAACGAGATATCCAGACAACTGATGGAGCGTAAGAACGAGGCAGTGAGTGAGATCAGCAACACATTTGAGGAGCTGGAACGAGCACTTCACCTGCGCAAGAGCGCACTCATCACTGACCTGGAGAACATCTGCAGTGCCAAGCAGAAGGTCAGTCCTGCTCCTCTCTCTTCCTGCATGCTTCATTCCCTCCCTTCCTCTTTCCCTCTTTCCCAACATCCACATATCCCTGTCTCTCCTAGACTTCTCAATGCTGTCTCACTTTCTTCCTCACCAGCATTCTGTCAATGATAACAAGTCAGTGGTCTCAAAAATATCAAAGTAAATGATTTCTCTAGGGTTTCAGAGAAATTTTTTATTGAATATAACTGCCCTAGATGATTATATACAAATAGCCACACTATGTGATAAGGTAGTTGATCGGGAAGATGTCACAGTATCAGAGTGCCACAGCATGTGTTAGGTATGGGGACATGACTTTCTGAGTGGCCCATAAGGGGTTATCTGTGTGTTGTCTGCTGAGTGTGAAGGTATGGTGTGTTTGCTGAACCCTCAGGTCCTGCAGGCCCAGCTGGCCTCCCTGCTCCAGGGTAAAGAGCACATCCAGAGCAGCTGTAGCTTCACAGAACAGGCCTTGGACCATGGCAGTGCCACCGAAGTTCTGCTAGTCCAGAAGCAGATGAGTGAGCGCGTCAGTGCCCTTGCCCGCCATGAATTCCCCGAGCAGCCACATGAGAACAGTCACCTGGACTGCCTGGTGGAGACGGAGGGCCTGCGGCGCTCCATCCAGAACCTGGGCGTCCTGCTGACCACAGGGGCTGTGGGCCACACCAGCGTGGCCACCGGGGAGGGCCTCCGCCATGCACTGGTGGGCCAGCACACCTCCGTCACTGTCACCACCAAAGACAAGGACGGAGAGCTGGTGCGGACCGGCAATGCCGTACTACGAGCTGAGATCCTGGGCCCCGATGGTGGGCGGGCAGCTGAGGTGGATGTGGCTGACAACAAGAACGGGACATATGAGGTAGGCTACACACTCCGCTCAGAGGGTGAGTTCTCCTTCTCACTGCTGCTCTATAGCCAGCCTGTGCGTGGGAGTCCCTTTCGCCTGCGTGCTGTCAAGCCCTCCGATGTGCCCCAGTCCCCTGATGACGTCAAGCGGCGGGTGAAGTCACCCAGTGGTGGTGGTGGGCATGTCCGACAGAAGGCTGTCCGACGCCCCTCCAGCATGTACAGCACTACCAAGAAGAAGGAGAACCCAATTGAGGATGAACTCATCTACAGAGTTGGCAAGTCTTTGGTTTTCTTTTGCTTTGACTTTATTGTCCTCAGTAAAGATAACGACAATTTAACTAAACGGAAGAAGCATTAAGCAGCAACTCTTCTCGAAAATTTATTGAACCAGTGACAGTTTAATGTAGTGCAGATAAGCTGATATTTGGAGATAAGCCCCTTTGTCAGAGTACAGAATTAGAGAGACCACAAAAAGACCAAAATAAGGCTTGAATTCTTTCAACACTCAACAATTTTCTGAAGGCTTTCATCACTGATTGGTTACTGCTGTGCTGCTCTGCATTTCCCAGGCTCTCGGGGGCGGGAGAAAGGAGAGTTCACTAACCTGCAGGGCATCTCTGCCTCCAGTAATGGCAGGGTTGTGGTGGCAGACAGCAACAACCAGTGCATCCAGGTGAGCGAATGCTGCAGGCCAGGTTTGTTACCTGAGACTCAGGGGCCTCTATATACCTGCTGATTTGCAGAGGTTTATAATCCATAAGTAGATAATCTTGCCCACAATTCTTTAATATTCTTGATTCAGTAAATCAAGAATGACTAATGTTATGTACTTTTCCATCACCTATTTGATGCTTTAAAAATATATATAATATGTATTATTTAAATGGCTAACAATTTAATTTTATGAAGTGTCTTACCTGTTCCTTTTGAAGGTGTTCTCCAATGACGGACAGTTTAAGCTTAGGTTTGGGGTCAGAGGACGTTCCCCTGGGCAACTCCAGCGTCCCACAGGTGTCACCGTGGACATGAATGGTGACATAATCGTAGCTGATTATGACAATCGATGGGTCAGCATATTCTCCTCCGATGGGAAGTTCAAGGTATGTTCAACTCATTTGAGATTCATGAGGGAATGGAATATCATTTCATGCTTCTCAGAAGCACCACCTCATAGTAGTCTACAATCTCACTGCCCAAATACTTTCTTTGCAGAATAAAATTGGAGCCGGACGTCTGATGGGGCCAAAGGGTGTTGCTGTGGATCGCAATGGTCATATAATTGCTGTTGACAATAAGGCCTGCTGCGTCTTCATCTTCCAGTCCAATGGGAAGCTGGTGACAAAGTTCGGAGCCAGAGGGACCTCTGACAGGCAGTTTGCAGGTATCAGGGTGGTGGCTGCAGACCCACAGGGGGTTCCCCAGAGGAACCCAAGACACTCCAAAAATGCCTGGGTGCCAAACAATGGCAACCAGTGGTGAACTTCAACTTCACAAGGGATGCTCCCTGCATGTGACTGTGTAAAAAAACAAGCTTTTTACTAGAGACAGTTTGAGGTGTTTGCAACCAGTATTGGGCTATTGTCAGCTTGCCAGCTTGCTTGACTTGCAAATCTGAGCCTTAACTGTACACTCTATATAACTTTACACATTTGTATAACATTAAATTAAAGCATTAGCCTAAGCTTTAAATAGATAACAACACAATTGGATGATGTCATTTTGCTTTACAGTGAGGATGGTTTTCTTCATTTCATTTCCAATCCAATATTTGGTAACAATTCCATTTCCACTGGCAAAACACTTGAAAGCAACATTTGTATAATTATGACATTTTTCATACACTTCGATAGTTGAAAGATTTAAAAATTTTATTAAAAATACATACATAAATACTGATAGATTATTTGTTTATCCAAATGAGAAATAAACACAATAGGATTGCTATTTGCATTACCATACTAAATAACTCAGCCATGACGAGCCATACCAACTGCTTCCTCATGTTAACACAGGAGTGATGGGCCAGATTTACCCAGGCTTGGGTACCAGTGCTGAAAGGGCTAAAAGCTGTTGTCTGATGTCCCTGACTCTTCTGTTCTGTTTTGTTAATACAAATATCTGTGAGTCATTTTTAGAATTCGTCAAGCTCGATCTACATTTAACTATTTATTTCATTTCCCCCCACCCCCATCTGTAAACATTTCTTATTCACTCCTCCCCTCTGCTCATAGGTTCATACATTTGTGTGTTTTTGGGATTTTAGAAAAGCAGAAGTCCTGTTTCACCTTCCTGTTTGTTGTAGTAGTAGAACTCTGACAATGAGAAGTCCCTTTTGAAATATAAAAAGACATCTTCAGTACAGCAAATTGCCAGCTACTTTCTGTGCACATTTGCTGATATTCCAGCTTATTGAGAGGTTAACAGATGTATGAAGGTTTTGACTAGGTCCCAAAGCCCTTTCCAACTGTCGTGATCCTTCTCTTGTCCTGTCTTGCCCAAGCAACACAGAACAACCCTTCTCACCCTTTCTCCCTGCCTTGGTCTCTTTCTCTCCTTGCCTGGCCCTTGTTTTGCCTGGCTTGCCACAAGCCTAATCTGTCAACTCTGTTGCCAGTGATGGCTCCTTTCTGTAGTCTTCATCCTCTGGGGTGGCTGAGTGTCATGCATGGGAAGCACCAGCAGCAATGATTGGTTAAGGTGTGCAAAGTGTGTGTGACTGGCTAAAAGACTGACCTGGGGCTGCTGTGAATGTCTACCTTCTCCTTTGCAATTTGTCGCAGTTGTTGATGGAAGGAAGTCCCATGTCATTAAGACCCTTTGTTTGGTGTTGGTCTTTCGTTTCTGACTGTATCTTTGTTTTTTGTTTTTTATTCCTTTTAGAAAAAAGTGGTGCAAACTTTGCACTGGAGCAAAAGCTTAGTAAATCTGGCCCTGCGTTCAGTAAGTATTGTGTGCGTTCCACCGTAAACGGCATTCTTTCCCGATTCAACTGGAAAGAATTACAAATCAGCCTGTCAATCATTCCATAGCTGTCATAGCTATCTCTAAATTTTAAAACAATCTAGAGTGGCAATCATTTTCGTAAGTCCAAATATTCACAATCATAAAAGTATGCTTACCATTCAGCATTAGAAGTATTGAATTTTTGGCCTGAATTATTGCGGTCAGTTTTCAAAATTTAAGGAGTTCATTCATATAGAACAAATTAATTCCTTTGATTTAAAAGATGCAAATGTTTTCTTGCTTGAACACTATGGAATATTTTTCTACTGAAACAATAAATCATTTGAAGAAACAAAGAAGTCCAAATCTTGGACAGGAATCGAGTCGTTGCAGTGGGGGGGGAAGTCCTTTCCGACATCACTTCCTCTCAGGCCATGGGATGTCACAGTGAATTGATTCTCTCCCTTCTTATCTTCCTTCCTACCTTCCTGTCTTTCTATGCTCTCTCCACCCTTTCCCTTCCTTTGACTCTAGGCCCACACTTTGTTGCTGTAAATAACAAGAATGAAATTGTGGTGACAGACTTTCACAATCACTCTGTGAAGGTAAGACCAGCCATTTTCTTTTCATTTCTAACACCCACAAGCCTAGGGTTTACTGTATTCAGACAGCACCACTCTCCTATTTGGGGAGAGACTCAGTGTTTCCCAAATACCAGTTATTCAAATGAATGAATTAGGGACGAGACTGTATACAAAAACAGATCACTTTAATTCTTTGCTCCTTTTGTTTTCAAGCAAAAATGTATAAGCCAGAGCAACAGGGATGACAGATTTCTCAAGCTAGGCCACTGTTGGTCACTTATGCTGAGCACAGTATCAAAACTGAAACACACAATTGCAACAAGAAATTAAAATGAACACCATGCATTCTAGGAGGACACTCAAGTAAGGGCAAGGGTAGAGGAGTCAACTGTGGCTGAGATTTCCTACAGGAGCCCGATTGATAGGCCCTGCACACAAGAATTTTACAATTGCATCTACTAGTGCATACATATCAAAAGACTCACTCAGTAATTCACTACACATCCAAACCTGGATCACAATGATTAATTCACTACACATCCAAAGCTGGGTCAAGATGAATATTTCATGACACATCCAAGCTTGGATCACAATAAATAATCCACTACAACCTAGAGGTGAATACACCACTCGCCAGGGATTGAGACAAAATGACTACCAAGGTCCCCTCCAGCACACCAGCCATAGCTGACTGAAAAAGTCCCGCCCATGTGAGAATAAAAATACAATTGGAGGTGGTATTATACACTGAGAAAGCACACAATAAAATAATAAATATAGTCACAGCAAATACATGGTAGGAAAAACTGTGATTACATGGAACTCCTGATATTAAGAACAGGTCTGCCCCCATATTCTGCTGTAAAGGCTAATGTATACATTTGCTGATAGCCTCTCTTTAAAACCACAGTTAGGTCCCAGGCATACTTTTAGCAAACAGTCCCTCCTGATCTGTCACCTTGAGTACAGGGAAACCATACCATGTTTCACTGCCAGCACAAGCACAAGCAAATGATAATTTGTTGAAAACTGCATTAGCCCCATGAACCTCTTCACCTGTCACGTGAAACAGGAGCTATTGGATAAACCACCAACCAGAGACCAACACAAACAATCCCTCCCACCTGTCACATATTGATCAAACTGATTAGCTCATATGTTTCATTTTCAGTTTTTGCAGTTTTACATTTATGAAGCTAATCATTTTGTCTTATTAAGCCATATAGTATGTCTTTATCTGAAGCATGGAGACACTGTCATGGTATTGAATTACAGGTCATGGATTTGCTTCCCCTTCTCAGGTATACAATGCTGATGGAGAGTTCCTTTTCAAATTTGGCTCCCATGGAGAGGGGAACGGCCAGTTTAACGCCCCCACAGGGGTAGCAGTTGATGCCAATGGGAACATCATCGTGGCAGACTGGGGCAACAGCCGAATACAGGTGGGGTTCATCACAGGTCACTGGTCTGCTGGCCTCAATCACCAAACATTAAAAAAATCGAAACTCAAATTTCTGAGCTGGGATGGTTGATTAATCACCATCATATCAAGAAATAATTCTTCTCCCATGTATTGGTGTGCTTGTTTTATATGGGAGTCATCCACCTGTTTTCTTACAGTCCATACATCACATACAGAAATATAATTAGCTCACACTGTCCTACATGCACAAGACTGTACATTTACCATTGCAGTGTTGTCAATTTTATACTGTGTTCAGCTGTAGCACATAGCATGCTCTGATGATGGTGAATATTGGATGTGTCCTTACAGGTGTTTGACAGCTCAGGCTCCTTCCTGTCCTACATAAACACATCAGCTGACCCGCTGTATGGGCCCCAGGGCCTGGCCCTGACATCAGATGGCCATGTGGTGGTGGCGGACTCTGGGAACCACTGCTTCAAAGTGTACCGCTACCTGCAGTAGTGCAGAGAGCAGGCAGCAAGAAGGGGTGCTCCAAAAGGTTCCCCTACAGTGGGAGCTGAAAGAAGAAGACACAAGAAATGTACAGGGTGCAATGATCCTTTTTATTCCTCCTTATTTTATTCTTTTACTTTGCACATCAGGTCTGTCAAGACTTTCCCAAGCTTTTCCTGCTAGAGAGGAAGTAAAAAAGCAACAAATCAACAAAAACTTGCTGTGCTTTACCGTGCATTTCCTACATTGAAAAAGGAAGCAAAAGGAGCTATGAGCTGAAGGACTTGGCTTTCTGTCACAAAAAATCAAGATGATCATATCCTGAGGAACTGCAGGATTAAAAACTCTCTTTGATGCAGCTGGTCAAGAAGGAGAAATAAAAACCTTCAGCAAACGAAAACAAGTTCAACTGAGGTTGAACAGAAGAAGTTTCTACATGCATGAAGCTGTAGCTTACCAGAACAGCCACCATGTGAGGGAATTTATTTCACATTACTTTTCCCAGGTTCCAAAAGCTCAAAGAGGAAACCTACAACAGCCAGGAAAGTGAGAGCAGCAAGCTTTTAGACAGAAACTCTCTTCCCTTTGCTTCACTGCTCAATAGCAAATGTAATCTAACCTTTGAAGAAGGCAGTCATATCAATTGACTGCAACACCATCCGTGCATTTAATTTTGATGTATATTTATATTTATATGCATATACACATACAACTCCTGTGAATCTAATGGCGGGCTAAAGGTCCACACTCCATTTTACAAACCTACACATATTCCAGTAGTCTGGTGGTTCAGAACTTTAGCACATAAGCAGGTGTGTACTGAAAGGCACATATTTATTGCAGACATCAACAGCACAATTCCGCACACTTGTTTTGTGCTCTTTTTAAAAGACAAAAGGAAAAAAAGAGGAATAAATTTACTTATTATTAATTTATTTTCTTTTCTACATGATTTTATCTTTTACAAATTATTTTTCTAATTTGATGTGTTAAACGATTTTGTTTCTCTGCCAAATCTCAAGTCCAAGCCATGACATAGAACAGCATGTTCCTTAACCTAGCTATGGAATTTTCACTTTTATGTAGTCTGTTTCCATAACACTAGTGGAATTAATCACTCAAATGAACCCTCATCAAATACATTGCCAAAATTTCAAAAATGGGTTGTTGTTGAACATAAGGTAAAGAGTAATATATACGCATATGTGTATATATAAATATTATTTAAGCTATATATATAGAATATCATTGTTATTACTGTGGCAGACATCAACTTATTGCCATCAGTTTGTCAGTATTTGTCTTTATTTTGCTCTCACATTTGTTTGGATGATTACTTTGTGTTCATTGCACGGTAGCCGTGCTAGCCATGCTTATCAAAAACTTTTGGCCTATAGTATGGATAGAGTGTCATGGGTTTCAACTGATACCTTTCCTATAGATAAATCCTTTCATTTTGGTGGATTTTGCGTGATAAAATATGTTTCAGTCAAACTGTATTTTCAAAGCTACTATGACAAAACCATCATTGTACTGTACTACCTTACTTTAAAAAAAAGGTTGTAGACAGCAAAAGACAGGTAGCAGGATTGGATTATTGTATTATTGTTATTATAATTATGAGTATTATTATCATATTATTTTGTATGCATAACTTTCTGCATGTCAATGATGATTCCAGTTAGATTGGACTGAAATCCAGGTAGGTCACCGCTATGGCGCATCCTTTGAATCCTTCCTTCCTAGGCCAGAGTGAATTCATATCATGTTTATTTGTTAGTTACACATACTGGATATACCGTAAATTAAAATGTTATGTGTTCCGCAATCTTATTTGTTACACCCAAATTTGTACCATGAGTGTTAAATGTCACAGATCCTTCTGGGAAAAAGCTGTCATCAAGTGATCAAGAAATCCTGTGTAATACATGAAAAATCACCAGTGTATTTATGTTTTGCTCATTGGATTCAACTGAAACAGTATGTAGTACAAATTGTAAATATTAAACTGAAAATATACCCTGTTGGTTTCAGTTATCTTTGTTCCACATTTTACTGAACTAAAAAGCAAGATATTAGCAGGTGTCAAAGAGTAAGCGCTGATAAAATAAAGTGTCCATCCAAATTCTATGTAATGCTTGGATGTGTAAACAATTGAGGGGATGCTGTTTGATTTAATGTAATTCTGTCTTAAGGGGCTGAAAATAAAATGGGAGGGGAAATTGGAACAAGACAGTACAAAAATGAAAGAGTCAAAATACAGAAGAAGAGACACAAAAAACTCTCTAAATTCTGGTGTTTCCTGTCCCCTCCTGTGTCAAAAAGGGCCAGCACAACGTCATCGCCCTCTGAATTCTCGAGCATAAAACGTTTGAAAACAAAATCTAAAAAAAGACATTTGCCAAGGATGTACAATTTCCTGTTTTTAATGTAGTTACTTTCTGGTTTTCGTTTTTATGTGGGTGACAGAACAATTACCTGGACTTACCTTGCTAGCTCATCCTGTTGCTCTATCGCTGAGTCTCAAATCCTGCAGATATACCTCTTCAGAGTAAAATTTTGATGAACCAAAACTAATTCTGCCCCTAAGACATGGGGGAGGGGCTGGTCCACCATAAGACTTACTTATAACCTTGTAACTTATAACTTGTAACCCTAATGGCTTTGATCATAACAAAGATGGGGCAGATGATCAAACATATGTTATCCCACCATATACACTTATTTTCTTAACATCAGATTACCTATGGTAGCTGTCAACTAGATATGTGTAGGTCTATGCATGGTATACTGACTCCAAAGCTTGGCTGCAGTGAGCTGGCGTGATGATGGAGTGGCTGGATTACTCCATCACATAAACCTCCTCTTCAGGTGTATCAGTTTCCCTCAGAGCATTTCCAATCATTTTCCATTGCAGATAGTTTACCAAATAGTGTAATAATAAACCATGCACAAGTAGATTTGTTCCATTAAACACAGCATTTCTGATTACAAGGTATTGTAGTAATGAGGAAAAGGACCAGGATAGAGTGTTTAAACACTCATGCAGAGTGGAGAATGTCTGCAGGCCATTTTCTTTATTCAACTGATATGCCCAAAGCTTTTGACACAGAACACACATACTGCAAATATACATTCTATTAGGGGCAGCCTGGGGCAGGGGCAAATGATGACATAAATACATGACATAGCAATAGTGGCACCACCCTTACTAACAAACAGTGGCTTCTATTTGCAGCTACACAGCTAGTACTACTGTGCTCTCTAATAGATAGAGGAGGTTTAAGCCAGTAGTCACATGTCCTGTCTCTAAGGTGGTTCTGACTGATGTGTGTGACAGAAACTCAGCAGCCCATCCTAATGTGCTGCTACTGTGACTTTTTAGTGCTTTGGTACGGAATACACAGAGCAGGATGCTGGATGGATTTCGTGTGGGTTGCAGCTCATGTGGGGGTGGAAGGCAATGAGGAAGTGGAGAAGGTATCTAACATGTCTTTAGGACAGGCTTGAAGAGCAAGCAAGGTCTGAGGGCTAAGGCACTGTGCGTTGAGGGTAGAGCTTTTGAAGGTGGACAAACATCCTAATGGTCTATGTGTTAGATGTAAGGAACTTGAGCCATAGTCACATGCTATTAGAGTGTAGGTTATCCTTCTTTAGATCTGCAGTTCTTTTGTTTCAGTGGTTTTCCTTTTTGTGTATCTGTTCCTTTTTTTAATGACCGACAGATGGCAACAACATATTTGAGTGTTTCAGCCTGCTATTAAGATTTAGAAGATGGAATTGAAGGAGACCAGAGCTATGGCTGCCTTCAACTACAATTACTGTTATTCTTCCTGACCTGTTCATGTATTGAAATTCCTTGCGTGCACAGCAAATGTACACAGCATTGGGTTTGTTTTCTTGTATCACTCAACTGTGACTATAAATGTAGCCTCACACTACATTTTGCCTTCACTTGCTCCTGTAAATATACAGTACCACCAGCACTAGATTTTTGGTCTCATGTGCTTTCCTTGTCTGCCAATAAGTCCTGTTAAATCAATATAACAGGATCTGCCTGTTCTAAGTGTTGTGAGTCACAGTTTTTATTCTCATAATAAGGTCTTCAGCAAGGCCTCTGTCGCTGTTTCCATGGAGATTGCGATCTGCCAGCAGTGTTCTGGAGCCTTCCCCTTTTTCACAACTTTCCATTCACATGGGCATCTGAAACTAGTTGTCTTTTTCTGAATATTGATAACAAAACCAGGTGAAGATGTGGTTGATAATGGTTGTAATTGGGTATATAAAATACAACTTCAACATTTGACGTAGGTTATGGAGGTTGAATGAGCATATCCAGTAAGAAATGTTTTAAATTATTGGCTTGACTATGGGTGACAAGGACTAGACTGCTAACAATTCTATTGTCGAATTCCAGTCTGAGCTAAAGAGACATCAGTAGTGATTTGACTCTAGCAGTTTGCCGAAATGCCATATTTAAGGATGTCCAGGACTGAAGTCATCATTTGTGATTAGGGGTTAGTGAGGCACTTGAACAGTTCCTTCAGGAAAGCCAGTAATGTTGCATCTCCTTAAGTCAGTGTTTCCCAAGAGCAACACACAGCACTTGCATTCTGGATTTTCAAGACACGGGGCTTGTTGGTGCCATAGCAATGCTACCATTGATGGTTTTTTAACCCTTAGCAGCTAGATTCTTAATCCTGAATGGTCAGTGATTTGCTCATCTTCATAAGAAAGCACTCAGATCAAAATTCTCCATGTCTGCCAGAACCTCAACTCCATTGAGTTAGTACTTCTTCAATCTTAGCTCCCCCTGCAAGTGAAAGGCCCAATTGACTCTTCCTGATATATTTTTAGCCAGCACAAAAAGAGCACAAAAGCCTAAAATGTGAATTTCAAAGGTTTGAATTCAAAGACCGCATCTACATCAGGAACTCAGTTTCTCAATATACCAATGTTATGTCTTCTGTAGAACATTCCATGTGTTAATGTAAGTATGGTTGAATAGAATTTTTCTAATTTCCATTGAGTATTTGTCTAGGTAGACATTACTTTTGGCTGTCTGTGACCTCTTTTGGCTGGATGCACCTCCCTCCTTCCCTCCCTAGCTCCGCCACTCAGCCATAGTTTTGCTTGTAGCAACCTTATCTTAATTATTGTTGATATTACTAATTGTTTCTTGTATTGTTTCTTCAAAAGGTCATCCATAGGGTTTAGTCCATGCTAACCCTACTGGCACTTGAGACTTTTACCCTTCGCTAGCATTTTAACACCCTTGTCCCAAAAGAAATGCACTTTGTGTTGACAGTCCCTCTGGATAAAAGCATCTACGAAATGCCTATAATGTTATGTAATGTAATGTGAAAAAAGTGCCCTCACCAAGTCTATACATCGCTTTGAATACAGATTAAGACAATTTGTTTTTAACTGGGTCATTAAAATGATCCAAACCATTTTACTTTTACAGTTATACATTTTATTTGAATGACAGATGCCAAAATTACAGCGGAAAAGTTAATCTATTGCATTTTGATACAATGTTAATGCACAAATATACAATAAAATGGGTTACATCCTAAAATTGACCTGAATAATTATCCCATAATCTGAAATAAACAAGAATAAAAGGAAATAAAAAATTCATAGATTAAAAAACAAAGCCCTAATTTAAGGATTCGAAACAGTCTTTCGAAAACTCAGTCATACTCTTGGATAAATTCACCCAGTGTTAACACAGAAAGAAAGCATGAAAACAACTACTTTTCTTATCACATTCATTACTATACAACAAATATGAAATGTTATAGGTGAAGTCTAGTCTGTGCAGAAAATACCACCTCCAGGCAGTGTTTAAGCCTTGAGGAATGACCAGTACACAGTTACCCAAGACAAATCACCACGTGTAAACATACTCTAAAAATGTAACAAAAATCCATTAAACAGCAGTGCCTGCACTTCGATTTGTGTTCAAGTGATAATCCTGTGTGAATGCATAATTCTTTCCCATCACTATCAACTGAAAAAGAGACCAGTCCTAGGACAACACTGATTAAAAAGAAAATACAATCCATCTAAAACTTTAAAAAAAAAATACATGGTCAACTATAAAAGGTGCCTGCAAGTTACACCAAGAGGGGAGATGGCACAAAGAAAGATGATTACAATTAGCATTTAAATTTAGCTAAATTGTGTCAATTCTTAACTCCTCATGGTAATGTTTGTTCAGAGTCCACTATAAGACCAATGTTCAAAACCTGAATTATACATCTAAACTGCATTTGCTTGGCTACATTGGGTGTTTTTAAAAATTGAAAATGTGTTTTCATTTCTTCTACCATCTATAAAATCCTGGCAAAAACACACAGGATTTTACACACAGCACAGCATCCTGCTTGAAACCTGACAAACAGCAAACAGCATTTGCTTTTGTGAGATTGGTTTGCCATGGAGTGGACACTGGAAGGGCTCAAAGGCCTTCTATCTCAGTATGTGGCAGCAGAAGTCCCCTTGTCCTTTGCTTCTTGGGTCCTCAGTAGTAATGGCACACCTGCAGCCTGCTCCCCGGGTCATTCTTCCCAGGGCTGAAGAAGGGGAAGACAGGCTCATCAAAGTAGGCGTCGAAGGTATAGATGTGCTTCATTGTGACGGCGTCATAGAAGGAGACACGGCCCATGTCATAGTCCAGGTAGACACCCACTCGAGGAGAGTGCCAATAGTCTGCCAGGGACAGGCGAGCGTCCTCCTCGTTGGCATAAAGGCGGTCCTGCAGGCATATGCTCCAGTAGCCAGCTGATGGCGACAGGTTGACATAGCCTTTGCGGTTGCTATACTCTGTGGTGATGCCCAGGTACCACACCCCCTTGTCTCTGACGTCCACCTCCCAGTAGTGCTGTCCACTGGAGAACTGAGCTGTGGCCAGGACACCAAAGAAGCGGGTGAATTTCTGGGGAAGGTCAGGCTCCAGTGAGCGTGACTGGCCTTCCTCCACCTTTGTGTCAAAGTCACTGATGAGGAGACTAGGGTGAGCCGTGTCTGTGTCCAGGGTCAGATTTGCAGGCACTGTGGCAGAGAGAAGAAAAAAAGATAACATATGCCTTTACTCTACGAGCAACCGAGGACAAATGTCTTTTTAATATTTTTCATGATTTGCAATACTTTCCACTCATTTTTTTTCAATTTACATTTAGCAGTACATGCACTCTAAAGATGATAGATGTCAATTCTTTGGTCAACCGTTTAGTCAAACGTGACAATTTTTTAGGTTCATTAGATACATGTGTTAAGTGGTAGCCAAGATGGTGGAAAAACCAAGTATTCAGAGTTTTCAATATACAGGGAGTCCCCAACTTACAAAAATAATTGGTTCCTTAAGGTCTTTCGTAAGTGGTTTTTTTCGGAAGTCCATCTTTTCTCTTGCAGACACTTTATATCACTCACCAAGATGAACCCGTCCCCTCAAACGTCTATCAGACACAGTAGCTCCTATTTTCACGCATGTACGGTTAATATAAACAAGCATAAATTTAAAAACTGTGATATATTTATGTATACTGTATAGTGCTGTATAGGAAAGCTATACTCTCCATTAATTCATGAGTCTAAAAATTTTTTCTAATTTGGGAAGTTAGTTTAAATTTTACAAGCGTAAATTTCACAATATAGGGAAAGTGGGAATGTACAGTTAACATCTGTTGTGGACCATGTACTTGGTGTGTGGTTTGAGTCAGTAAATTATGTTTTGTTTTTTTTCTTTACCCCTGAAAATTATTTTTTCATATCACCAGATTTCCGTAAGTCAAGTCTTCGTAAATAGGGGACTAAGTGTACAAATCAGTATTTTAGGATAGTATTGGATTGGTAATTCCTTAGCGAAACTCATTTTACAGCAGAAACATTGCTATAAAAATATGCAGGTTCAATTTTGGTAACAAATTTTCTGCATTTAATAGTCCCATTATTTTCTCTAACCTCCTCTCTTGCACGCACGCACACACGCATGCACGCACGCAGTGAACTTGGGAAAGGGGAAGAGTTTCAGAAGTTAGTTCAAGTGCTCTCACCTGTGTGCAGCACATGCATCATCTTCTTCCACATCATTAGCTGGAGGGGGCCAGTGAATTCATCCCAATTTGGTGGGCAATTAGTGGCCTGCAGTGAGGAGTACACCTGGTATGGGCTGTGGAGGAGAGGGTAAGCAATTCAGACAAGCAGTTTGACAATACAAAAAATAATCAGTATGATGAATACCTCGGGTCAAAAAAACAACATAGAAATACTCACCTTGCTATCGTCTGACTGATGGCCTGTGTCGGATGGGAGTAAGGAAGGACAAAGGGAAAATTTAGATGGATATAGTCATAAAAGAAACAGCTGTAACCAAACACAGTACACAAAAGTTACAGGTTTGCACATTATCGGGTGAAGTTCAACAAAAGCAGACCCAGCCACCCTGTCTGCCATTGCATGACAATATTAAAATCAATTTCAAATTCTATTTGAATGCTTTCTAGTATTTTTCAAATATCTGCATTTTACATTTGAGTTGCTAAAACTTGTAACTCAAAATTGGTAGGATCTCCTGTATATAAATTCCATTGTTTTAAATGCACTTAATGGACATACATGTTGGGGTATTCTTCAAAATTATAGATTTATGTAAAATGGATCATTTCATGAGACGTGAACATGAACTAAAAAGACGAACCTGTATAAACATTCCAAATACCCTCACATGCAAATATTTCAGTCATACCTCAAAATTTGATTTGCCACTTAAGTGGTTCTGGATGTCCACAATGGCTTTATCCACTGAAGACATCTCCTTGGCCACATCCTTCAGGTTCTCGTCGATCATAGTGACAGTTGCAACTTCTTCTGCATCTATGCTGGCCAGGAGATCGTCCTTCTCATCAAGCAAGAACTGAACCAGGGCGCCTATGTCATTTTCAATCTTCCCCTTTAGCTCTTGCTTCTTAAGCTGGTTATGCCACAAAAAATGCACCCACACCAAGCTCATTTAAGAGGACATCCAATCAAAAAGATGAATGTATGGTTGAAAGAAACTCTATGAAAAGAAAAGAATGGCCATAGACTGCATAATGAAAGAGATAATATTTGGAAGCTGAACTGTGAAATGGCTTATAACTCACCTTGACATCAGTCTTGGCTGCCTCATCTGCAGCCTTCACCCTCTCACACAATGATTTCTGCCATGTGAGCTTGATCAGCCTCAGCCTTAGCTCTCCCTAGGAGACAAAGACCTTTTGTAAACCATGAGGAAACATGCATAAAGATACATATAGTGCAGTCCAAACACATCTGGATAGTGAAACTTTTTGTTGTTGTTTTGGCTCTGTACTCCAACACCTTAGATGTGAAATGAAACAATGACTGAGGTTAAAGTACAGACTAAGCGTTAATTTGTAGGCATTTGCATCCATATAGGGTAGGCAGTATAGGAGCTGTAGCACTTTTTATACACAGTCACCCAATTTTAGGGGACCAAAAGGAAATAAAAGATCATTTCCCATTCCTCTGCTACCATTGCTGGTGGAGGGTGGAACAGCTACCCCTGATGAATACTCAACATAAAGAGGGTTGTCTCATCGCCCAGGTATTCTAAAACACTCTAAAACAGGTGTACCAGACACCAGTCTTACAGTCCTAAAGTGTATGTCGGTGATTGGTGTTTTATCATGAACATGCTGAATTTAGTTTATTTATTTCCAGAAGTACACACGCTTTCTGTGCCAAAGATAAAAAATCGATTACTCAACTCACTGCAGGGAAAAAATAAATACTAAAACGAAAGATAATGTTGCAGTCCAGGACCCCTACTTCCCTAGAGAATACATTACAGTTTGGCAGACTGATATCTAGCAACTGTAGTCCTATGTTTTAGCCAATGACATCTACAAAATGAAAAGTGAAATTTGAATTACTATCCAGTATCCATGGTCTTAGGCAATATCTGGTTTAACTGTCAAATTGGTGTCTCATAGAGTCTCATGTTTACTCATGCACCACAAATTTGGCACAATTACCAGGCATCATCTGTTCAATGTGTACATTGCTTATCATAGCTCTGGCCACTATAATATGATATCATAATATTTTTTGCCTGGTTCAACCAAAAGCTAATGCTTGGTTGCCATGCATTGCAACCACCTTGAAAAGTAAGCATTGAGTCCTGAGCTATGCTGCATACACAGCACAAAATCAGTGTGGTTGCAAAAGACAAAGAGTATAAGAGATCAGAGCTCACCTTCATGTCTTCAATGACTTCTGGCACAGGTGCTACATCGTGGTGCCTGAACAAAAGTGAAATGTATTAGCTTTGATACATGTAATAATATTAACCCAGCTAGCAAAGACAGCATGCCAGTATTGTGATAGGCACACCATTTTTCAGCAACATAATTTTTTAAAAATGGGTAGAAGCCATCCCAAATAGGAAGTTCAAAATGCTGAAAATTCTGCTCAGAAAAGTTACTTGTAGATTTGAGATACTACAAAATATCATCACTGATTTTGACACATATTATACTTGATGGATAGTGATGGAGCAGTTGCAGCCCTGCCCATTAAAAAAAAAAACATTATAATCCAGTCTGCAGGTGCAGTGCACAGAGCAACAGAACGGGGAACTCAAAAACATACTGGTACAGATATGCGCTGAAACAGACCTGCCAATGACCCTCATCAGTATGAGGGGCACTCCTAACCAGAGAACTCCCAAATTAGTGTGTGGTGTTCATTCCATTTCTTAGCATGATTACTATAATCACCAGCAACCAAAAATATATATATATTATTTCTCAGCACAAGTGGAAATTCCCAATGCCTTAAAAATTGACCAGCTTCATACAGTTTGTTACCTCTACAAAGGAATAAGGAGGTATGGCTGAGAGTGCTTGTAACAGGGGTATTATGGATTTGTGGGCCTTCCCATTGACACTGATAGGAGTGTTCAGCTTTATCACTCACAGCTCACAGAGTAGTATGTCATGTAGTGGGTTTGTAGTGGGGGTGTATGTGGTCCTGACACTTGTCAGTGATGTTAGGAGCAGAGGGCATCGTAAGAGCTCAGAATGGTCTCCTAGAGGGTATTTTTTGAAGGGGGATGCATAAACCTCCACTCCCATTGATAGCACTGCCATGTGACACCTGACTGGTATGGTAGATTAACTAGAATTGCAAATTAGTAACTACATTGTAGCCCGACTAACCTCATCTGGACTTTCAGATTATAATAACGTCAACAGTAAATCATTGAATAACACATGAGTGACTAACATACAAGTAAACACACACAGACCTGTCACATGACTGTACATGTTAAGGCCGAACGTGATCGTGCACTGTTCAAGGGTAACAGCTCTGAACAAAATTCTCTGTGCAAGACTGGATCACTGTGACAAATGCATAGATGATAAAGCAGTCTTACACAAAAGCCAGATAGGCAGAAGAGATTCTGGGCAGACGGTTGGGCAAAGCCAAGGATGTGTTTAGAGTAGCTCTGAGGAGTGATGATTCATTGGCCATGAAGCAGAATATTGAGGTCATATGTGACATTTTAATGTGGTACTTTAGTCAGTCCTCATCATCCCTCCCTCTGGAGGATTTACATCACACTGCCCAAGCCCAATGAAAACCTGGTTGATTACTGGATAAGACTTAACCGTAGACACAGCTGATTAGGGACTGTGTCATCAAGGTAAGGGGATAGAGAACTCATGTCTGCAAAACACTGCCCTGGCCCTCTGTTTATAAATGCAAACCAATCAGTGTGTGAACCTCAAGCGATATTCAACTGAAAATAGATGAATTCCTGAGAAACTTGAGGGTTTCCACAACACCCAACAATGTCACACAGCTTAGGGTTTACCCTCCCACCATTCTCTCTGTCCAGTCTCCGCTTGTGTTTGGCAGCAAACCCAATGTCCACAGCATGCCCTGTCACTGTGTGGTGCTCCACAGCTAGAGGATGTCCTTAAGCTATTTGATGAGTATGCATGAACAGGTCTTGGTAAAGGATGAGTAGTACTATAGAGCTACCCCTGGGGGTGTCCCAACTACTTCAGTTTTGCACCATGCAAAGTTTGTGGAGACAGTAGTTAACAGTAGAGTTAAAGTAGAGTGACATCTTATTCTACCCATCACACTTAACGTTTACTTAAGGCAAACAAAAAACGCTGTCATCTAACTACCACATATGACGAATGCAAGTTAACGTGTAAAGCATCAAACTCATGGCAATATTCAATTAAGCATTTACCTGTGGGCTCTCGATTCCCGACAGACGACGCAGATAGGTTTACTGTCTGTATGGCAATAGAGTTTCAGTTCTTCGCCGTGTCGGTCACATTTCCCCTCAAGTTTGGTCGGCTTGGCTGGCACAAGCGATTTTCCTGGCTTCAAAAATTCCAGTCCATCCAATTTGTCCACCAAATTCTTCACCAGGTAGTTCGTTGTGAAGCTTATTTTGCCAAATACCTGAGAGGGATTGCATTTGTATGAATAATTCCAATCAAATTACCTCGTCATAATGCGATCGAGCTGGAAACAACGGCTGTCTGATTCTATTAAGGAAAGTTACACTGAAAGCATTGTTGGATGAATAACCTTACCAAGTTGAATAGAATCAGCTAGCCAGCTTGCCACCTACTCGCTGTAAACTGGAGACGCTTTGATAGCTATCTCATTAACTTGCTCTAATTCTTGCCGTTTGACAATGGTTTGATCTAGGCACAACAAGAAGTGTTTGTTCTACCAAGCCACAGATCCCATAGGGACTAGCATTAGCTAACCACAACACACTAACAACACAGATACAAACCTGTCTGCATTCCGGACACCGATACCCAACATCATCGTCTCCATTTTCTTCCCAATGCGTTAAGATACAACCTCGACAGAAGTTATGTCCGCATTTCAAAATAACAGGATCATCGAAAAAATCCAGGCAAATTGGACAAATCAGCTCTTTCTGTAGTTCTCCCACGCCTGCAGCTCCCGCCGTCGCCATGTTAACAAACAGTCGCTGCAAGAAGAAGGCGGATGAACATAATAGTCAGAGCATTCTGGGAGTGATGACGAAATGTGTTTGCGCAGGGAAATGTTTTGTCTTCCTCTTGATAACAAATGAACAATAAATTACACAATTAACGCATTTCTGTGACCATGACCCAGCATACAGATGTACATATTTTAAGAATTCATAAAATAGTATATTACTGCACACTGCAAGTTAACAGACAGTGTCCCCTTTTTATTTTAGAAATTTAGGAATGTTTAGGTTATGCTATTAAACAGTGCATGGAAGTATTTTAGCACATTCCTATGTTATGTACCTAATTGTCTAAGCCAGGGCTTAGAACACTTCCTTGGCCTGTGCTTTCCAATTTGGTTTTGGGGGACCTTGTTTGTTTTGTGCTGGTTTTGATTCCAACCAGAATTGTATTTAGTGGACTGTTGATTATTGTTAATTTGACAGCTTTAATATCTCATATTTAATATCCCTTTATTAAATGAATGCTGATGTTACACAAGATGAATATTTAATATTCATTTAAACACATTTATTCAGCCAGTTGTGAGACAGTTAATGCTGGCATTTTCTGTAATTTACAAAGTACCTACATTTTACGTGATTCCTTACAAAAGAGCTTGTATTTGATTCATTAATAGATCCTACTATTAACAACAAACTATCTAAATAAAATTGCTGGGATCCAGCTAAAACACATTCCTCAATGATTGTGTTTGGGAATCTCTGCCAAAGGCAATATGGAAGCCCAGCAAAAAAAAAAAAAAAAAAAAAAAAAAAAAATATTTTGGTACAGAAGACATTGGTCTCTACCAACAAATGTGGACAGTGTATCAAAGTACACCAACATAAATCCTAATGAGGACTGATAGAGATTGTCTTCATTTCTCACACCACTTTATAGCTAGATAGTTCATCATGTATTACAACGTGGCTCCTGATGAACAAACTGCTTAAATATAAAATCCACGTAAATATAATATATAATAAGATTATTGTTAATTAAAGTAAAATAAGATTCATTGTTTACTTGAACTGGAAATACCATCCATTCAAGTGATGGAACTGCCTTTATGTATGTATGAGAATCTAAAATATAATCTGCTGATAATATTCCATTACTTTACTTTTAGATGACCTGTAATATCCATTCATCTAACCTCCTGCCTGACAGTCAAGAGGGTCAGCATCTCCTAATCTCAGTCATTGATAATACAGGCAATAATTGACCAATAATATAAACAAGTCCTTCACTTTTCTAACGCCAACCTCCAATACTGTTAAATTATCTCTTTTTCCACTATCATCACTTCAGTGTGGAAAAAACATCTACCAGGTCGATAACTTTTATCTTCTTTTCTTTTATAATGTGTATTTGTATCCTTTTTTTAAACTGTACTTTTTATTGTTGCCTAATTTATTTTGTGATATTTTATAGACATTGAACATTTTTCAGCTTAGTTGAAGGCTATGTCAGACTAAATTAATTTCTCTTTAAGGTAAAATTTAAGCGGAGATTTCTTAAAGCGTTGGCTTCCTTCATTCTTGTCTGGATGTGTAAACCAGTGTAGTAACACAAAACGATGGAGTTTCCGAGCCCAAGCGAACCAAAGCAAGCGAACCGTGGGATTTGTAGTCGCTCGTCTTTCTACTCTTTCTGTGTCACCGCATCATTTTCAGTATGTAAATGCACGGCACCAAAACACAGGAAGTGCGGTGGTTGCCATGACAACAGGAAGCGTCTGTGCAGTCTCAGGCGTACACAAGCCGAAAAAAGTTAAGAGTTGATAAGTTCAGTCTCTCTTTGTAAAATCAGTGTAACTTTTGAACGAGTCTTCGAAAAAAATGTCACTCGATGACCCACGCGTCGAATGGCTAAGAGACAGTGTATACGCCAGTTTTAATTTGGAGAACCCGGTCTATTTTGAAGACTTGTTGAATCGTGGGGACGGTGAGGATGGGCAAAAGATAAATCGTTTTTTGAATGAAATAACTGAAGAAGAGGGGGTTTCAACGCTGCTGTTCTTCAAATATCTAAGGGAAGAGGAGGTTGAAGTGCAAATCCCAATTGGTATGTGATCACAATATCAACAATGTCCTAGTGACAATAACTTTACCAATAGCTAAACTGACGTTAGCTGTTTGCCGGTGTACAACTTAACAAACCTCCTACAATATTGTCCGCTAGCTTGATACAATAGTTGCCAACAACCTAAGTCACCTAGTATAACACGAAGATCGCTCGCTGCCCAGCCAGCAAAGCCAACAAAAGTTTAACGTTAAAATTAATATTAACGTACAGTAATTGGTAACTTAAGTGATACTAAAGTTTAGCAAACTAGCTTGCGTTAAATGACTTCCAGACGTTAATCTAACAGAAGACACATTCGAATTTCAAATTCATTGCTCGCGCTTTATTTCAGCCTCTGGCAACAAAGTATTCTATGGTAATTGAAAATCTCCCAGCAAGGTACTACAATAGATGTGGGTATTTTGTGGCACGGGGTCCCAAACACAAAATTCCCTAGTCCAATAGCCTCTTACTTAATGAACTTTCCATGACCCATGGCATTATATAAAAATATAGCTTTAAAATGTGTCCTCAAACATTTGTTTAATATACTTTTTGTGAAACAACTATTCATAACATTGCATTTTGGGAAGTGCCTATAACAGGTGCAGTGTTTTATTTATTTATTTTTATTATTATTATTTATTTTTCTGTTTACCTTTTATGAGTTATACCTCGCCTCAAACCCTTCCAACCTGAGATTTACTGTTATATGAAATTACCTACATTTTCTCTTGCCCTACAGTTCCATGCAGAATGTTTTCATTTGGATGTCCAGCCAACATTGCCTGTCTGTGAAAGTGTCATATTTTAGTCTGTTCTCTGTTTTGCATTTTATTGACACTTTATTATTATTTATTATTGCATTTTATTTTGCATTTTATTGGTGTTATGACTGCATTTTCATCTTGGTGCATGTATGAGTTCAAGCTGACATCTCATACAGACCCAGCAGCGCTTGAAAATGCAGTTAATGAAAATGGGGAAGCAGCCAATGTGCCTGAGTCTGTCAAACTCTCCAATGAAGCCCCCACCCCAGAGACAACAAAATCCCCAGGTGAGGATGAGTGTAGACCTCTGCATTGGTCTCTCTAATGGACTACATCACAAGCAGTTTGGTTCTGTTTTCTGCCAGTATGTATTTTTCCAGCTTAGCATGCCTAATTGTAAAGCTGTGAAATACACTTGTTTATTAGATGGTGCACTTTTTAGGAATTGTATCTTACAGATCTGCTACATTTTCTCCATAAGAAGTAAAAAAACTTAAAAGGCCAGGGTTAATTGAATTAGAATGTTAAAGAGAATTTCTGTGTGAATGTGCATGCTTCTGCTTTGTAATGTTTTGTTGTCAGTTTCTTAAAATGAAATATATACAGTTGCGACTCTTGTGGCATACAACAATAGGTCATTTTCCAGTTTTATGTCTTCCCATCTGACAACAGGGAAGAAAAAGAAGCGCAAGAAGTCTTCAGGGATATCAGCTGCAAACACTTCTCAGACCCCTGTCCCTGCCACTGAACTTGTGGATGAGCCGCTCCCCACAGTAAGAGTCTCCTCTCTCTCAGTCTGTCTTCTCTCATTCTCTGTCTTGGTCCTACTGTCTTTTTCTCTCCATGTCTCTTATTTTCTGTCTTTCTGTCTCACACACACAATCACATATGTTTTTATGATAAATATCAGTTAATGTGGAAGACAATCAGTTTCTGCTTTCCTGTCATATTGCTTTTCCAGCGGACTGACGTTAGGGTTGAATACCACTTGGAGCTTCATGTTGCTGTGAACAAGACTCCACAGAAGTTTGCAGAATACAACAAGTTATACTTTGTCAGGAACACAAAAGGTCAGTAGAAGTACCTTATAAAACCATTAATAAACAAGACGGTACTGTAGAATGTGTATACTCTAGGTACTATAGTGTAGTGTAGATCCATTGGTGGTTGTATAGTGCAAATGGTTCATTAATTTTTGCAAATAGTAGAACAGTGTAAATGGTTCATGGGATAGATCCATTAATGGTTATATAGTGCAATTAGAGTATGTTAGTATGTTAATTCTACCAAAGTTGCTATTCCTATTCGGAGGATTTTACCTGACAGCTCATTTTATTGTAAATCCTTTTGTATTGCTGTTAGAACCCATTATTGAGCCTGCAGACATCAAGGAGGCAAATGATATGATGCCAGGATTGTTGCAGATGGGAATGATGAATGGACATCCCTTGCTGATACTGAAACTTGTCCTCAACCATGTGAGTTCACACTTAATCATCTCCAGCACCGGGAGCCTTGGGATGTGTTCCCACATTTCCACTCTGTTTAATTTTGAAAATGATAATAATTCATCAAATTAACTACTAAGAGAGAGTGTATGCTTAATATTATACCTAGTACATTTTCAAGGCTATTTCTTGTACATGTTTCCCATCTACCCAACCTCCTCCACCACTCTCCACCCTTGTAGGTGTACATTCCCTTGCTTTCTGTTGGCCAGCTGAAATCCTCTAATGGTGGCTATGATGTAGAGGAGCAACAGAATCAGGAGACGGAATCCAAAGGGGTACTAGTGATACGAGATGAGATGCTCAACAGCACATACAAGTTTCTTGCTCATGTCGATTGGACTCTACAGCAGTTGGAGGGTGCGTTATGAAGAGGCGGGTATGGGTGTGTTCGGGTGTCATCTGTTGACCCAACCGATGGGTTCATGTGTATCCTAAACTTTCCTACAGGCTTTCATGTAGAAACTTTTAGATACAACTATGAACTTGCTTTGTTTGTTTTTAGATCAAAGTTTGCTTGTGATTTAAACAGTGTATTATATTTGTATCTATACTTGTATTTGTTGCTGTGTGTAAACCCAGATATGTTTTTAAGCCTGTGTGTTTATTAGCAGATATTTTGAAAATGCATTTAAATTGTTTTGGTCTGTACTCCAGTACATCAGTATAGAACATCTGGATTGTTTTGCTCTTTGGTCTATGAATCCTTCAATGTAATTTCTGCCAGCCAATTTCATGATAGTAGTTTTCTTTGTTTAGGGCAGTTCATGCATCCACCCCAAGGTAGATCTCCGATGTTGGATTTGTTTGGCTGTTTGGTGGTTAATCTATTCTTATACCAGCCCTGGTACTTCATGATTCATCCAAAGTAGAAACGGACTGTTACTTTATTAGTGAAGCAACTCCACTATAGGTTGGGCAGAGTTGTAACTGATTGTTGTGAGAAAGTATTCAGGCTCTTAACTAGGAGCCTGATAAGTGAGGCAAGGTTTGTGGTGACCACATATGCCTTGATGTTCAGGTGAGATCAAGCTGCATATTCCGGACTTGGACCTGGAGCCCGAGCCCAGTGTTCTGCTGTCTATGCCAGAGGTAGTGGAGAAGCTGGATCAGTGTGTGATGAACTGGCAGACCCAGATCACAGTCGTCATTGAGGAGCTACAGAAGAAGCAGCCACAGGTCAGCTCATCTTTCAAAGTCCCTGCATTAGCACAGATGTGTCCTTCAATTAGGTCATAAAACCCCTCATCACCATCCATCCCCACCGCTTCAATGGACATGCTGCTTATTTATATAGACAGGCAGACAGACAGACAGGTAGATAGATGATCATGATCAGGATTCCCCAGTCTGTCTCTGGACACTGAGGTTCAGCCAGCCAAAGGGAGGAGGTGTGTTGTTTCATTGAGACTGGCAAAAAAGACATTCATTCGGGCCCTTTAGAGTACTGTGGTTCTGTTGCTGAATGCTGACCATGTCTCCATAAAGTGCTCACATAACAGTGCTCAACGCTTTGCCTCCTTCTACCCAGGGTCAGGGCCCTATGGCAGAGATTTACTTCTGGCAGGAGAGGACTGCCACCCTGAGTGCCCTGTGTGAGCAGCTGAAGCTTCCAGTGGTGAAGAAGATTCTGGAAGTTATGACTGTGGCTGATCCAGTTACCATGCAGAACCTGGACATGACCGTGATGGAGCTGCACAAGTACCATGTCGAGGCATCAGAGAATGTGCGCTTTCTTGGTACACTGGAGAGACATTTTAAGGTACTGTGCCCTAAGAAGATCATTTTTAACTTCTCACTTTTAGCAGCCAATCAAATCAAGATTTTATTGAAGTAACATGTTTGCTGTAAATGCATAAGATAAACAAAAACTGAATCAGAACAGTTGAAGGAACCCCAACAAACTGAAATACTTGCAAAAGAAGCTTTAAGTATCACATAGTGTGCAGAAGTCCCTTCATCCAACATATTTCATATTTTAAGATTATTCTGGTTTTTCCTTGCTGTAGTCTCTTTCATCCAAATAATACACTACATGTCTGCACTTCATTGCTGGATATTTCTGAATTTTTGTGTAGTGGTTGTGACAGCTATATTCATATATGGGATGTTGGTTTATTTTAAAGATTCAAAAGTCCCACAATTCTCTCAATTCCTTAACTTACTGTTTGCTGTGCTTTTGCCTTTAGAACCTGGTTATGGCAGTGGATTTCAGTGTAATCCTGGATACCATCCCACCAATGATGAACGGCCTGCGCCTGGTGTGGATCATCTCTGGCCACTACAACAAGGACGAGCGGATGGTGCCCCTAATGGAGCGTATTGCTTGGGAGCTGTCAGAGCGTGTGGCACGTGTGGTCAATGTCCGCACCCTTTTCAAGTAAGTGAGAGCGAGAGCATCACATACCTCCTCCTAGCAAGCCCATTGTACTAGAGTGGAGATGTAATTTTGGCATTAAGATGTGGTAAATGTGGAACTGTGCACACAATAGTCAACCCACCCTGGCCCACAATTTATCTTAGCAAATGCAAACACCTTCACACTTCAACCCACGATATTCTTGAACATAGACACAGAGGCAGTTGAGAAGCACTGACTTTTAGACAAGCAGATGGATTTACAGGTATTGACACACATTGATGGAGACAACCCAGTAAACATAAAATGTTAAATTAGAAAGGTTGTTGTGGGGAAAAAGTGTAGTTATGGGAAAAATGGATAAAAAGTAAGCTCATTTGAAAAATATGTCTCTGTCCACACACAAAATACATACGTGAGGCCCGAAGAATGGGCTCAGACTGGAGACTTATTTGCACTGAATTATTTCATGATTACTTCTCTTTGAAATGGTGACAACTGACAGAGACAAGAGAAGTATAGCAAAGGCCAAAGCCCAGGATGGTAAGGAGGTTCTGAACTTGTGGAAGACCAGCTACTTTGAGGTACGGTCCAAGATTGAGTCGTCAGGCCGAGACCCCCGCTGGGAGTTTGATCGGCGAAAACTGTTCGAGAAGACAGACTACATGTCATCCATTTGTCAGGACCTCAGTGATATCCTGCAGGTGGGTTAAATCCATCAACATTAACTGAGCAGGTACATTCAGGTACTCCTGTTTGTTTACTTTTCTTCCTATTCTCTGCCATGCATTCACTGTTTTTGTTACATCACATTATTGTATTTACTAATTAAAATCAAGTACATTTCTACTGTGAAAGAAAGAAAACATGTAATGAAGAAAGCATGTCTGATGCCATCCTATCTGTTGAGGTGGCAATAATAAATGTGCCTTTGTTAAATGACAACATGGTTGAAGTGATGAGAAGATGTCAGTGTGACTGTGACACAATGTAATGGAGACCTGGTTAAAAAATGAGATGACAACAACCTCTGAGTTGTCTGGTATCAGAGCAGACTGAGTTGAAACAAAACACATGACCATATTTTATTTATGCTCACCTATTCCTGTTTTCCGTATGGTAGACCCTGGAAGAGTTCTACAACATCTTCGGGCCCCAGCTGAAGGCAGTCACTGGTGATCCCAAACGGATTGATGATGTGCTGTACTGTGTGGACCAGCTCGTAGTCCCCATTGAGGAACTAAACTTTGATCCTTTCAATATCCGCAAGATGTCCAGTTGGAAGGAAGTCATGCAAGAGTTCAAGACCAAAGTGGAAGTAAGAGCAGGTTCTTAAATTCTTACACATGTCTAAGGGTGTTTTCCCTGCTCCAAAATAATGCATGGTGCCTCATGTACGTCTTTTCCTCCCCTGAAGGGTATAGAAGAAGAGGCCATCCATTTCATAGATGATTCCTTCAAGACACTACGGTCAGCGACAGTTGCTTTTGACATGCTGTTAAAGTTTAAGCACATTCGGTCCAGGGCACGGATAAATGAGAAGATGATGAAGAAGTTTTGTGACATTCTGGCACAGTACTGCAAAGAGGTGCTCTGAAAAGGAATTTTAATCTCTTAAATTTGCAATTGCCTGCTTTATCCCTGCCCTTGTTTTATTGTTCTCATTTTTTTCATATTGGCTGAGACCAGATAGACATCATCAACGAGATGTTTATACAGAACAAGGACAATCCACCTATCAGCAAAAACCAGCCCCCTGTGGCAGGAGCCATCCTCTGGGAGCGTTCTCTTTTCACCCGCATCAAGCACACTGTTGTCCACTTCCTTGAGGTACCAGAGATGCTGGAAAGCGAGGAGGGCAAAGCGGTATGTTTGGCGGCTGCATTCACTATTGCCCTTTGCAGGCCACAGAGTGTTCAGATTTTTGTCACTATTCAGCACTTAATTAATCAATTAAAGCAAATTATGATATAGTTGACCCAGTTTAACACAAAACAGGCACTTGTTTTGATCACTTTGTATAAATAATTGTTAAATAGTGCAGATTTTACTATTGCAGCATTGATATATTGTATCAGAAAAAAAATAGAATATAATTGTTTTCAAATTTAAGAAATCCAGATTAATTCATGGGATAATATGAGACCTGAGAAAGCCATGTGACAATCACAGTGATGTTAATTATATTGTTGGACGGTGGTGATGGTATTGTTTTGCAGGACATGGGGTTATAACCCATGGATCCATTTTAAGAAAAGTACATTAGATATAGCTAGCACAGCTGATTTAATTGAAATACAAATGAGATTTCAGGAGCTGGGTATATGAGGATGAATGATGTGCCAATCTTGAGCTGCTGAAATATGTTTGTGACAGTGGATTGCCTGGTTGAACTGACCTTTTGTTATGTGTGTTCTGTCATTGAAGGCCAAAGAGAGGTACCTGGAGGTAGCGAGAAGCATGAGGGATTATGAGATGAAGAAATTTGAGCACTGGAGGGAGGTGACAGAGGGGAAACTGCCCCAACTGATGAAAAGGACCCTGCTCTTAGTGTGCAGCAGCAACACAAAGGCTGTGGCAGGGGACCAGGCCACTAACAACCAGGTTAGCTTGGAATTGGACAATTGCACACAAAAAAATAACTGAGAATTTTGCTTGTATCTTTAAATACATAGTGGAATAGTTATGGCAGATATATAAATTTGATTTGGAACTCAAATGGTATTAAATGCGAGTGTGAAATTTGTTTCTCCATAGGGGCCAGTGTTGGAGCGGAATGTGTGCAGGGGTATCCGTTATATGGTCAACTTTGCTCCTGAGCTGAAGGTGATCATTGCAGAGACTAAGTACCTGGAGCAGCTGGGCTACCCTGTACCAAAACTGGCCCGCAGTATAGCCCTGCAGGAGATGAGATTCTTCAGGTACATTGTCTGGCCCAGAGACTGGAATGCATAGACACATGTGTACTAACCATTGCAATGCAAGATCAACAGCACCTAATTATGCAGTGTTTGAAAAAACTTGGTGTGATTAGATGTGTGTTTCTTGTGGAGGGTGCACCCTGATCATAAGCTCCACTGTTCTGCATGTGTGCAGGGAAGTGCATGGGCTGAAAGACTTGGTGGAGCACTACCACTCCTTGATGAATACCCTCAATGATGCAGAGTTCAGCCTGCTGACTGACCAGATTGCTGAGGTCAGGAAGGTGATGAGCACAGGACACAAGAGGCTCAACTGGAACGCCCTGGGTGAATCTCTCCATCTACTCTCAGCTACAGTTATATAAATGGAGAATGCTATATAAATAGAATTCAACAGTAAGAAGGGCATTATAATGATGCCTGTTTTGTCCTCTGGATTTCTTCTCAAGAAAAAGCATCTTTACTCTTATAGGGGAACATTTGCCAACAACAAGGACAGACCTAAATTCAATTTAGTCAAAAGTTGTGCCAAAAACACTATGCACAAAACAAGGTTTCTACATTTTAAACCATAAAATACTTTTAATATTACAATTTGAGGTATTTTGTTATAAATTCACCCACTTTTAATATTGTGTAATAATATTGTTTTTCTGAGCTCAGACTGCTTGTGGAAAGTTTCATTTGTTTGTTGAGTTTTACATTTTAGTTGTAAAATGTAAACCCCATGAAGGATATTTTAGGCACATTTCAAAACCCATCAGCTTGGAGTGATATGCCTCATTTTAACTCATTCATTTTTGGAATAAAATATAACAAGTTATATTTTGAAGCACTTAGCTGTTCTTGACCCTAGTATTCTTGACTGTGTATCTGTTTTATTTGATGGAAGTTGATACCATACTGATTGTTCTTAATACAAGAATGCGTCTGTCCACTGTAGGAATCTGGGAGTACATCAGTCGTTGCAAGCAGGCTACTTCCAAATTTGAGTCCCTGGTATACCAGATTCAGAAGAATGAAAGAGACATTGACATCATAATACAGGCCATTGAATCTGCCAACCTGTTCAAGCTGCCAGCCCTAAACAGAGGCGATGATCTTCCAGGTATGATTGAGCTCATATTTGGCATTAACAGATCGTATTTCTGCCTGTCTTACATATATTGAGAATTCAGCATTGGAGGGATATAGAAAATCGGCAAAAAAACAGGTTAAAAATAAAGTCACTGTTAGTGTTAATACACAGTTTACATTACGTGCAAATGTAAATCTGGACATTGAATTGCTGTGGTTGCACGCTCACTACTTTTGCCTTAAATTCAGGGATGTAGGAGGCATTTAAAAAGTGGAGGGTATAACTGTGATGGGCTTTTTTCTTATAATGACAATGAAATATGTTCTGAATAAAAGTCACCTTGCTGATATTCAAGTTCTTTCATTGCCTCTCATACCTTTGTGCTTAAGTATGACATGAATCCTTTTGTGCTGTTTTCCAGGGGTGAAGGAGTTTTGTGAGCTGATGGAGAATGAGCGAGTGAAAGATGTGAACTTGCTCAGTAGGAAGTACAATGCCATAAACCCGTTGTTAACTAAAATGGAGAGCCTAATCATGCAGACTAACACTGGCAAGGCCAAGCGAATGGCACAATACTATGTTTACTGGGAGAAGAAGATCTTCAATGCCCTCACAAAGATGGTGGTCAGGTGGGCCATTGAACCTAACTTTGGAAAGTAGTGGACACATTAAATCTGCACCTGGCTTCATGTCACATGCTCATATTTGTATTCTCTTTCTACAACAGGAATATTCAAAATTTCAACTTGGCCCTCATGGATGGAGTTCCACTTTTTAGAGTCGATACAATTCTGTCACCCCCAGAGATCATGCTCCAGCCCAAGAACTGTGAAGTGTACAAACTCATTATGCACTGTGTTGGTGACTGTGTGGAAAGCACTAAGGTAAGATGGGAGTGACACCATACTGCAGTCTTTACAACCTGAAATTAAATCCAGTGAGACAGCCTAGCAACACATTAGGGTTGATTCAGAATGAACCAGAATGATTAAATATTCTCTAGTCTTCAGGACAAGCCATTCAGCCCATCGAAATATAATGTAGTCTATATTGCTTGTCATCAGTAAATGACAAGGTGAGATGGTGTTGAATGCCCTTTTTCAGTCAGTATGTGTTCTTATATTCTTAAAATCAAGATGAATTGACCTGTTTGTGAAGTTTTTCTGTCCTCTTTTTCTTGGCAGAAGTTTGTTCGCTGGATGGATGGGACCTGCATAGAGTGCTCCCCACAGGTGGTGGAAAGTGACGATGAGCCAGTGGTGTTCAGCTTCTACAACGACATGTCACAGGTCCCGCAGGTCAGTGAGCGTGCCATGGCTGTTTCCCAGACAGTGCACCGTGTGCTCAGCTCCGTGGGCAGCTACCTCAACACCTGGAAGAGATACCGCCACCTATGGAAACTTGACAAGGACATTGTCATCGAGAAGTTTGCCTCCAAGCGGCCGTCCTGCGTCATGTATGACGAGAAGCTGCAGTTTTACACCCAGGTCCGCAAAGAGGTGGCACTCCATCCACTGGAGATTGACAACCATGTGATCCGGCTGAACCTGAGGTTGCTGGCACGTGGGGTACAGGAGAATGCCCAGGCGTGGATCAGGTCTTTGGGGAGGCTGCTAAATCAGTCCACCCGGGAAGAACTGTACAGCCTGCGTGATGAGCTTCAGGTGTGTGCCCTTCAGCCCAAAGAGGCCATCATAAGCACAGGCCACATCAAAACTGCAAGTGCAGGGTTTTCATCTTAGACTGTAAAGACTACACAATCAATCAAAATGTCATAGCACCTGTCAGCAGATTTTCTAAAATTTAAAAAAAAAAAATGTTTAAAAATGTATTCTGGAAAATCTCATGGACTTTTGTTTTGGCATTTTCTCAATCACATGGAAACATTGTGGTCTGTTTTTAAGTAGTAAATTCCATTATAAATGCAAACACTGGCACAGACTATTTTTACCATAAAAGGCATGCCTAGATAAGTGCACACATTTGGTGCAAGCTTTTGGTGGAGGGTCATACCTCTGTAGAGGGTGTTGCAAAGATGTAACCGTGAACTGCCCATTCAGGATCGTTTCTGCCCAGCATTCAGAAAACATTACTATGAAATCTTTTTTTCCAGAGCATTTGAAGGTCATATGAGAGAAGGGAGATGCCATGGAAATAGTCCTTGTCTACTTCTTACCCATTGTCAACAAAGAATAAATTGCTAGATGTATACACCAATACTGTATGTACTTTGGGCCCTACATTTTGCATGTACAACATTATGCTGACTGCATGTTTATATACAGGAATTGTCAGACGCCCTGAAAAGGAATCCAGATACACTGGAAGACCTGAAATCTGTGTTGGGCACAATCTCAGACATCCGGGCCATGTCTCTCATTGTGGAGATGAGGTTCACAGACATCCAAGAGAAGTACAGGACCCTTGCAATGTACAGAGTAGAGGTGAGATACCCCTGAGCAACAGCACTTGTAAGGCCTGTCTAAAATTATAAATACTTACTAAAATAGTTAAAAATCATTCCAATAAGTGAATTGCAGTGTCTACACTGCAACTATTGAAATGGACAAAAAGGATAACGACAGATATTTTTGGAATCGCTTCCTGAGAGATTTTTTGAATGTAGTGTGGAATAAGAAGCAGTTGGGAACTCCCTTGGAATTAAATATAAAATTACCCCATATGGGTAGGTGTGGATATGGGAGCACATACTGTATGTTGTACGTGTTGTGTCAAACAGTGCTGTGATGCTTGAGCTCTGTTGTGTAGCTGTTTAGTTATTTTGTTGATTGCGCTGTGTTGTGCATTGTATGGTTGTGTGTGCTATCTGTTGAGCGTGCTATGTCTGTGTATGTTAATAAGGCCCCAGAGGAAGAGCTGGAGCTGGCGTGTAACATCAGTCAGATATGGAGTGAGCTTTTTGCTGAGGCTCGGACAGTGGACCGCAGCCTTGGCCGAGTCAAGAAGACCTTTACTGAAGTGAGTGCCTCACCTCATGCACGTGATTGTTTCTGGAATATTATAGTGTAAATCAAGTTAAATATTCTTGGTCCCTAGCCAAACAACATGTGGCTTTCTTTAACCACCTTACTTTTATAAGAATAGTTTGTCAGTGTTCACTTTTTCTTATATGGCTCAGGCTTTTGCTTCCCAGCCATTTTCTTTAGAACCTTATGGTTGAGCATATAATCTTGTATTGTGCCAGTTGGATTTTTGGCTAGGAATAATGCAAGTTTGTCTTGTAGGTTTTGAATGCTTTTGACTAACCTCTCCTGATGCACACACCTTCTTGTCTCTCAGATCACCAAGAGTCAGGTCAATGAGTACAAGCAGGAAGTGTTAACATTTGCAGAGAGCTTCAACATGTCGGGCCCAGGTGCGGTGGGAGACAACCTTGAGCAGGGTGAGTTGGAGTTAAGCCTCTGTTTGCCTGTTTGTCCAGGCTGTGTCTGGAGGCAAAATATTAGTGAGCTGTCTTTTCCCCTTCTCCCCAATTAGGGATGAGTCTGATGGGGACATTCGAGAAGGAGCTTGCACGGATTGAATCTGGCCGCCAGGATCTCGCCAATGCAGAGAAGCTCTTCAACCTGCCCATCACTATGTACCCTGAGCTGGTCAGAGTGCAGAAGGAGATGATTGGCCTGAGACAGATTTATGAAATCTACAAAGCCCAGAAGGTGAGCTTTGAGGCAGTGAGGCAGTGAAAAAATGCAAACCCCTCTACTTCTCAGCCACATAGAGACCGTCTTTTCAGTGTTTATGATAACATTGTCTTTCATTTACCAAGCACCTATCATGTTCTCAAAAGACTTTACATTGAAAGGCAAAGCACATCTATCTGTCTAACAGATCTGATGCAGTTGTCCGACTGTGTGTTTGCATGTCTTCTAGATGGCCAAGACAGAGTGGTCCCAGACACTGTGGGCCAATCTGGACATACACTTGCTGCAGGAAGGCATCGAGGGATTCATCAAGACGCTGCGCAAGCTGCCAAAAGATGTGCGCACCTTACCTGTGGCTTTCTTTCTGGAGGGCCGAATGAAGGAGTTCAAGGATTCATTACCGCTGCTGGTTGACCTGAAGGATGAGGCCCTCAGAGAAAGGTCAGAGCCTGTATTCATAAAACACCTCAGGCAAGGAGTGCTAATCTAGAACCTGTTTTTCCTTTGAACTGCCTTAATGGACAATGTTAAAATTTGGACCAGGCAAACCTGATGCTGAATCAGCACTCTGTCTCTATTAGTAGAGGAGATCTCCTTTTGTTGCACAAAACCAAACTATTTAATCAAATAATTGTCCTAAGTCATATGACATGGTGATTTACATTATTTGTTGTCTACTGCCCCTTGTGTATTTTGTATGCGTGAGCTTATGCTTGTTCAGGCCCAAATTTGTATATGGGCATCAATTTTTATGTTTGTGTGTATATGTTTGGACTTACTCTAAACCCTCAGACATTGGAAGGAGCTAATGGAAAGGACAGGCACCAGTTTTGAGATGAATCCTGAGACTTTCACTCTGGAAAACATGTTTGCTATGGAGTTACACAAGTATGGAAATGTAATCGGCGACATCGTCACCTCTGCTGTCAAAGAGCTCAGCATTGAGAAGGTCAGGGTATTGTTTTTAAAACAGATCTTTGTAGCACAAACACAGAAGACAACTACATTCACACAGTATATAGGCAAAAAAACTATTTATAAATGGAGGATGTTTGAGTGCTGTGTGTTTGACTCAGCATGGCTGTGTAATAGAGAGACTGGTCTATCATAAAGCATTGACATTTGAGACTGCTAGTTCTTTCTAAGATTACATTCTCACTTCAGCACACAAAGTGCATTTAAGAATAAATCTAAGTAGAGCACGCTGAGTATCGTACAATATGTGTTTGCATGCAGGGTGTGAAGGAGGTGGTAGATACGTGGGAGAACATGCGCTTCAGTGTGCAGCGATATTTCAAGGGCACACAGGAGCGTGGCTCCATCCTGGGGGCTGTGGACGAGATCCTCCAGAGCTTGGATGACAATGCCATGAACCTGCAGAGCATGGCTGGCAGCCGCTTTGTAGGACCCTTCCTGGCCACTGTCCAGAAGTGGGAGAAGAGCCTGTCTCTCATTAGCGAGGTCATTGAGGTCTGTATTCACCCTCTCTACCCCCCACCCCAGGTCATAAACTGTTGTTTTTTAAATGCATGATTGTCAATTACTTTTTCATCATTGAAAGTGATAGTTCACCAAAGGAATTATGTAGACCTATTTTTTGCTGTATTTCAGGAGATGAATTTGTTGGGAATTTGTTCCTACAAGTTCATGAAAATCCAGGGTGTAGAACTAACACCATATGCAGAATAAAATGGGCAGTGTTAAAAAACTGTGATAGAGTACATATGATCCCATGTGGAGAACATTGTCGGTGTCACCTGTTCTAGGTATGGATGCTTGTGCAGCGAAAGTGGATGTACCTGGAGAGCATCTTCATTGGAGGAGACATCCGCTCTCAGCTGCCTGAGGAAGCCAAAAAGTTTGACAATATCGACAAAATATTCAAGAAGGTTTGGTTCAGGCTTTTGGGGAAAGAACCATGTTTTCATACACATATATATGTAGAATTAAATACTGAATACAATTTATATTTTTAGTTGGCTGCCTTATCCATGTGCATTGGTTTCTGTATCACTTAGATCATGGCAGATACAGTTAAGGATCCAGTGATTAAGAGATGCTGCCTGGTGCCAAACAGGCTTTCAGAGCTTCAGGGCTTGAGCGATGGGCTTGAGCGCTGCCAGAAAAGCTTGAATGACTACCTGGACTCCAAGCGCAATGCCTTCCCACGCTTCTTCTTCATCTCTGACGATGAACTATTGAGTATCCTAGGCAGCAGCGACCCCACCTGCGTCCAGGAGCACATGATTAAGGTGGGTGTGTGTCCATGGCAACACACCAACTGCACCCATTGTATGGATCCAGAACAGTCAGTGTTGGATCAGATTTTCTTTCACTACTCACTTTATACCTGCCCGTTTTGTCTTTGAGTTTAATGTGCAAGGATTTGCCAGCTTCAACAGAGTACTAAAGTGGAGTGTCCAATTCCTGAATATACAGCAAAGTCTCATAATGTTCTCCCCTCTTGACTGAGCTCCTCTTTCTGTGTGCTGTAAAGTACTGTAAAGTCATAAAGTGTCTCAGAGTGGGAGTGTTTTATTAGTTCATACATTGGTTAATACTGTGATAAAACATGTGGAGGGTGTGATTCTAGATCAAAACTCTCTCTCAGAGATCATTTATGACTAGTTCTACCCACACAGATGTATGACAACATTGCATCACTGCACTTTGAGGAGGGCTCCAGTGGGGAGACGTTGGCAATGGCCCTGGTGTCTGCCGAGGGGGAGACCATGGCCCTGAGGGAACCCATCCCAGCCAATGGTCGCGTGGAGGACTGGATGACTGCAGTTCTGCTGGAGATGAGAAACACTAACCGGCTCATCACCAAGGAGGCTATCTTCTACTACTGCAACAACACAAGCAGGTGTGTGTACCTCTATGCATGTACTTTCTTCTCTGTCTGTACCAATAGCATTTCCTGTGTGTCACACAAATGATGAAACATGTTTTTTCTTTACACCACTAGATTTTGTGTCTCCTGCTGTCTTGTATGTATCATGAATTATGAAGCTCACATTTATGTGCATCTAACTTCAATGTGTGTAATTAATAATGAAATGCATGTTTCAGTCTGTGCCTGTGGCTTTTTTGCTTTATGGACTATGAGCACATATTTGGGTCTGAGCCTCTCCATGGATTATGAAGTGCATGATTCTGTGTTTTTGCCCCTGGCTTTGCTGTTTGCATTATTGATTATGAAATTTTAATGTTGGTGTTTGTGCCTCTTTTAGAGTTGACTGGATGCTGCTATATCAGGGCATGGTGGTTCTGGCTAGCAGCCAGGTGTGGTGGACATGGGAGGTGGAAGACGTGTTTCGGAAACTGAAGAATGGAGAGAAGCAGGCACTCAAGAATTATGCCAAGAAGATGCACCAGCAGATTGATGAGCTGGTGACTCGAATCACTCAGCCCATGAAGAAGAACGACCGGCGGAAGATCAACACTGTCCTCATCATTGATGTCCATGCCAGGGACATCGTGGACACCTTTGTCAGAGACAGGTTGAGGCTACTGACATTTAACCAATAGTGTATCTCCACCTCATCCTTCTTCATCATAGCTTGTTGGTGTAACAACAAAATTCAGTTTTGAAGATAATCACATTTAAGTGCTTTTTGGATTTAGCATGTCTTTATGGCTGAAGATAAAGGTATTATATTGAGTGAAGGTATAGGGAAAATGTGGAACCATGGCGATGTAGTGGCATCAGAGTAGCAAGCAGCTAAGCAAGTGAGAAGTGCTTATGTACTCTTTTTAATAATGTCTCATTGTCCATTGCCTTGCATTCCCTCTTCCTCTCAGTATCATGGATATCCGTGAATTTGAATGGGAGAGTCAGCTTCGGTTTTACTGGGTGAAGGAGAAAGATGACCTGTTTGTTTGCCAGTGCAGTGCCTCCTTCTCTTATGGCTATGAATACATGGGGCTAAATGGCCGGCTGGTCATCACCCCACTGACCGACCGCATCTACCTCACACTAACACAGGTATCCTTGATGTCTGCTACAGTCTGAACAAATGGCAGCCAAAATAACAAATAATTAGAAAAAAATCACTTGCACACTGTTTTTCACCTGTAAAAAGTGTTATTGTGTGACAATACTTCAGGCCCACTAGATCTTTGTCAGGCCAGGTCACTGAATCACTCAGAAGAAAATATTGTCTCAATAGAAAATTTGTTTTGGGAAGATGAGAAAGTGTGTATTTGTGTTTGATCCAGGCCCTGTCCATGTACCTGGGTGGAGCCCCTGCTGGACCTGCAGGAACAGGGAAAACAGAATCCACCAAAGATCTGGCCAAGGCCCTGGGCTTGCTATGTGTGGTGACCAACTGTGGGGAGGGCATGGACTACATGGTGAGTGAGCAAACCTCACTGATCTTTTCAGATCCTGTCAGATACTGTCTCACTGTTCTCTTCAGAAATGTTTGCATCAACAAACACATTCTGGTGATTCACCAAAGTTCAGTTAGCAAAAACTCTTTGGAAAACAAAAAGTATTTATTTTAAGTCAGTGGACAAATTTTGACTGAAATCAGGTCTTTGTGTTGTTTTGTTAAAATGGACACATATTAGCAATAGTAACATATCTTTTTATATCAAGTAATATATATGTATGTATGTGTGTGTGTATATATATATATATATATATGGTCTCAAGTCTTCTTGTTTCCCTCTTCTCTGTCTCCAGGCCATGGGCAAGATCTTCTCTGGGCTGGCACAGTGTGGAGCCTGGGGCTGCTTTGATGAGTTCAATCGGATTGATGCCTCAGTGCTGTCCGTCATATCTTCTCAGATCCAGACTATCCGCAATGCACTCATTCTGCATCTCAAAACATTCCAGGTGAGTAATGAAGGCAGCACATGTTACCAGCCTTCTTCTGGTTTTTCTGTCCTGTCTTTCATCAATTTTGAATTTGGATTAAGAAGACTATGAAACAAATAAACCATTCTACATCCTGAATTTATGTTTAAAGTTGAAAGCCATACTCTGCCTGATTTATTGTGTTATGTTGGTGTCAGTTTGAAGGGCAGGAGATCTCCATGGATGACCGCATGGGCATATTCATCACAATGAACCCAGGGTATGCAGGGCGCACAGAGCTGCCAGAGTCAGTCAAGGCTCTGTTCCGTCCTGTGGTGGTAATTGTTCCTGACTTGCAGCAGATCTGTGAGATCATGCTCTTCTCTGAGGGATTCCTCATGGCTAAGGTGAGGAGCATGCACACATGCATGACATGCATATACATACACATACACCCTCCCACATATACAGACATATTCATGCAGGCAAACACAAGCACATGAACACGCACATTTGCTCTTACACACTCATGCACAGAAACTCTCTCTCTCACATGCACATACTCATCTGCACATACCCACACACAAACACACATTGATTATAAAAATGCAGTCCAGTCCCACACAAAGCCCCTCATATTCATACAGTAAATTAAAAAAAAACAACCCCGTATATTGATCTGTTCCTGTCTTCTTGACCAGGTTCTGGCTAAGAAGATGACAGTGCTGTATAAACTGGCACGGGAGCAGCTGTCCAAGCAGTCCCACTATGACTTTGGCTTACGGGCTCTCAAGTCTGTGCTGGTCATGGCAGGAGAGCTGAAGAGAGGTTCCCCTGACCTAAACGAGGTAATGAGCACCATGAAAGCAAATAAAAGCAAGAGTCCCTGTGGCAATGACTGTTTTAGAAGTGGTAGTCTAATATGTAGTCCAGCTAGATTTGGCTCACTCCAACTGTTTCACTGACAGGATATGGTGCTGATGCGAGCTTTGCGGGACATGAACCTACCGAAGTTTGTGTTTGAGGATGTTCCGCTGTTTCTTGGCCTGATCTCAGATCTGTTCCCTGGGCTGGACTGCCCTCGTGTACGTTATCCCAGCTTCAATGATGCTGTTGAGCAGACCCTACAGGAGAACCAGTACATCATGCTGGATGACCAGGTATTCTCCTCACACTTCGTAAATGAACCTGACCTGCATTGTTCCCTTAATGTTCCTCTCAAATCATGTTTCCATGCTCCAGACACTGAGTTTGCCTTCAAATAGCTAAGTGTAGCCATTATAGATAACTTAATACATACAACATACAGTGAAGTATGTATAGTCTCAATACTGTAAAGATAGCCTTCAGTTTATCGGAATAATTCTAATGTACTATTTTGTCGTTTTTTTAATGTGTGACTGCATAATTATGTGCCTTGTTTTAGGAGATGGTAGGTGTTCTACACTAGTCAGTTTGTAACCCTGGTGTTTTAGACATTGGGGACACAATATTTTGTCTACATGGACTATATAGTCAGTGTTGTAGTTTTTTAGTTTGTGTTAACTCCTCTCTGTTATTACAGATTGACAAGGTAGTGCAGATGTATGAGACCATGATGACCAGGCACACCACCATGGTGGTGGGACCCACTGGAGGGGGGAAGTCTGTGGTCATCAACACCCTGTGCCAGGCTCAGACTAGGTCGCTGTTGTTTGCATTCTAAATTACCTTTACCATCATCTCTGCAGCTCTTATTCAGTGATACTCACATAAGAGAGATCATAGAGGCCTCTTAACAGTAAGATTTTTGTCTGCACAGGTTGGGAATAGTGACAAAACTTTACTGTCTGAATCCAAAAGCAATGAGCGTGATTGAGCTCTATGGTATTTTGGATCCAGTTACCCGGGATTGGACAGATGGGATCCTGTCAAACATATTCCGGGAAATCAACAAGCCCACTGATAAGAAAGAAAGGAGGTAAAGACAAGAATTAGAATTCAGATTGATGCATAATATTTGTAAGCACGTGACCTCAAATTATGAGTCCCCAAGTAGTTTGGCTTTCTGTAGAGGAGTCTGGTGAAGTCACAGGAAATATTGTATATTTTCTTAATCTTACCTTTTCATGCAAAATAAGTTCACAAATGAACCTCCTAATCTACCTAAATTTGGAGGCTTTCAGTATGTCTATGGTGGGTGGCTGTCTGGTTTTCCCAGTGTTACTCTTTATTTGGAAGTTATAAGTCAGCATACCCTGAGAGGCTTCATTGTACCTACTTGCTCTGAGGGAGTTCGATGGCCTTTTTCTGTCAACATCTTGCTTGTACAACATTCCTGAATTTATTGACAATTTGAGAGTGTTGTTTGCTAGCCTGACATTCTTAATCTAGGCGTGTGTGTTGTCTCAAAGGTACATCCTTTTTGATGGTGATGTGGATGCTCTCTGGGTGGAGAATATGAACTCTGTGATGGACGACAACAAGCTGCTGACCCTGGCCAATGGGGAGAGAATCCGCTTGCAAGGCCACTGTGCCCTGCTGTTTGAGGTACAGCAATCCATCTGCACACTCTCAGAGTACTGGGCTAAGGGACCAAAGGAAAACTGCATGGTCTTTTCCCTGTTACAAACACCAGTAAAGGGGCTGGATGCCACAGACGAATGAAGCAGCTAAAGACCACCAAGCACATCACATGTCAAAGAATGAAGTATTTTATAAATTGTATTGTAGTTTTCTACCACACATATCTATTTGTATTTGCTCTGCTTTTGATTACCCATGAATATTCACAAGTTTATTACCTGTGTGGGTTCTGTTGATTTTAAAATATTCTTCTTTAGGTCGGAGACCTGCAGTATGCCTCACCTGCTACTGTCTCCCGATGTGGAATGGTGTTTGTGGACCCGAAAAACCTGCGATATGTCCCCTACTGGCAGAAGTGGATCAATGGCAGACCGCCAAAGGCAAGCAAGACTGTTACTTATAAGTTAACATGATGCTTAATGTTGACCAAAAACTAATGTGTTAGTGGGGTATATCTACCACTTGTCAGATATATTACATATCTTTGCTGTAGATTTAACAGAAGATTGAAATACAGAATGGAGCAAATATATAGCTAACAAATATAGTCAAATTAATATTGTTAGCCAGGTTTGGATCAGTATACCATTGATATAGTAAGCTGAACTGTAATCAGACTAAGCTAACAAGTTAGCTGAGTTATTACTGTCAAGCAACCTCCCAATCCAATGTCTTCATTTCTCGCTGATGTGTGTTGTCTCCCTTTTTTAAAATCTGTGCACTTCATCTGGCTCCCATCAATTTTTATGCTTTGATGAATGTTGCTTCAAAGCACTGTTGGTTGACTCAAAGTAGATGTGATTCAGCCTTTTTTTTAATGGTATCTTGACTTCACAGCAAGCAACACAATACAAGCAAATGTGCATTAAAAAAAAAAAACAACTGAGGCTTCCAGTATATGTAACACTTGACTAAATCACAATGTTAAATCACCTTTAGAATGGTTTTCATAAAATAATTGCTTATTGTGCATTGTTGTCTCGTATCATAAATGTGCATGTTGTCTAGTGATTATATTATACAATTAATTATATGCTGTATGAAAATAGATTTTGTCTTTTCTTTCCTTTTATAGGAACAACCAGAACTGAACAAATTATTTGAGAAATATGTCCCCAAATCTATCGACATGATAATTGACGGAATTGTGGATGGCAAACAGGAGGAGAAACTTAGAACCATTGTTCCACAGACTGACTTAAACATGGTGGGTAGAGTGCCTGGAACTCCTAAGACCCTGATATACCATACCCAGACACATATCCGGTATCGCGGGAACCAGTACAATTTTAATCAAAGTGTTTCTTGTGCCTAAGCTTTATTGGGCAACCTGTTCAGTAGTTAGGGTTTTGTTATGTTGACCAAAGAATACTGACTTCTGTAAAAGATGGTGAGAGAAGCCCTTTGTCTTCGCAATATGCACCCAACACAATGGACACAATTCTTAGATGAAACTTTTATCGACATTATGACAGTGGTCTTTCATGTCTGCACCAACACTGACAAGTATGTCCTCAATGAGGACAGTAATGACAAAATTAAGTCATCATATTTCTGGGCCTCTGTGTTGTTGACCAGGTGATGCAACTCTCCATGATGTTAGATGCTCTACTAGAAATTGAGGGGATGGATGCCAATCAGCTGGAGTGCTTTTTCCTGGAGGCCCTCTACTGCTCTCTGGGAGGAAGTCTGCTTGATGCTGGGAAAGTCAAGTTTGACCAGTTCATCAAGCATCTGTCGTGCATGACCACTGTCAGTGATGAGAATACCCTTGCTGGTCCTGGAGAAATGCCAGGTGAGACTTTTCGAGATTATGAACAGAGTAGTGCATCTATATTTGACCTAAAATAAATGTGTAATTACTATGCTTGAAGTATAACTAATTCTCATAAAAATATTCTGATTCTTTGGTATATTGGTAGAGTGTGTTTTCTTGCATTATTCGGCATTGTAAGAACTAAAATCCTATCTTCAACAGGTTTTTCTTGCTTTGTTAAAAATCTAAAACTGAGTAGAAATTTCTGTATCTTTTCAGGCAGCCTGCCAACTCTGTATGATTTCCATTTTGATGGTGACCAAATGAAATGGGTGTCCTGGAGTTCATTGGTCCCAACATACATCCACAATACTGAAGTCCAGTTCATTGACATCCTTGGTAAAAAAAAAAAAAAAAAAAAAAAAATTGCTGTGCTTTTCAAAAGATGTATGCTCCATTCAATGTGCAATTACACATCATGCTTAAATACTGGCTCTGCCTTAGTGCCCACTGTGGATACAACTCGCGCCAATTGGCTACTGGAGCAGATGGTGAAGATCAAGCGTCCTGTTGTGCTTGTGGGGGATTCAGGCACTTCCAAAACAGCAACTACCCAGAACTTCCTGAAGAACCTCAACACAGACACAACTGTGAGTCCCAAGCTGTCGGCAAGTCACAGACTTATTTTTAATAACATTGAAAACCTTATGGCTTTTTTAAAACTGAAATTATTTTGTTCACATCCAGAATCTAATTGTTATTGATGCTTGGCAAAATCTCCATATTTGTTCATTTGATTCTTGCAAATCATCTCTGAATTGTTCTTTTTGAGATGTTCATTCTCAACAATGGCTTTCAGATGATGCTGACCATCAACTTCTCGTCACGTACCACGTCCATGGACCTGCAAAGAAACCTTGAGGCTAATGTTGAAAAGAGGACCAAGGAGACATACGGCCCTCCAATGGGAAAAAGACTGCTTGTCTTCATGGATGATCTCAACATGCCACTGGTGAGTCCATCGTCCCTCTGCATTCTCTTTCCTCTTGTCCATCTACTTTGTTCTCTTTCTTGTTTCTGCCGTCTCCTCTCTTGAGGTCAAGTTGTTGTATAATAGCTAGGGAGCTAAACTTGTAGTTGAGGTGGCATTGCTTTTCTACCCTTGGGGTGCTGAACTGCAATTCTTTCTGTAAAACATCCAACTGGGTTATGTGAAAAATGAAGGATAATGTGTAAGAATATAGGACAGATGTCTCTATTGGTGGGTTTGCTGATTAAATTACTGTAAAAAAACTGCCTTTAGGTGGACGAGTATGGCACCCAGCAGCCTATAGCCCTACTCAAGCTACTGCTGGACCGGGGTGGAATGTACGACAGAGGGAAAGAGCTCAACTATAAGATCCTGAAAGACCTAGGCTTCATGGCTGCCATGGGGAAGGCAGGGGGTGGCCGCAATGAAGTGGACCCCCGCTTCATCTCCCTCTTCAGCGTTTTCTATGTCCCCTTCCCAGAGGAGGAGTCACTTCACCACATCTACTCCTCCATCCTGAATGGCCACACCACGGTGATTAGTTGATTGGATGATTTTTTTGGTACCGTATTTAAAATGAAGCAGAATTACACATACCTTTTGTCTTTGAAGATATCTGTTATTATATTTGCATTTAAAAAACAAAGAAAGGAAAACAAAGTGTTAAGACCCGTTTCTTCTGCGGTCCTCCTGCAGGTAGGCATGTGTAATTTGTAGGTATGTCTGAATATATATTGCTAAAGCAAGTTGAGCTGTACCTGCTAGCTTGGGTCTACTCAGATTTACTAGCTGTGAATGTGCCAGTACAAAAACATTAATAGGAATCTCTGTCTTATCTGGGAAGCCCAAGTCCATACTCATAGTTGTGGCTGTATAAACAACAAAAACATACAAACCAAAGAAAAATGGTAGTATATTTGAAAAATTCACTTGGAAGTGGATAACAGGGGTAATAGTTATTTGTGTTTGGTCTGTAGACATTTGATGAATGCATCCAAAACATCTGTGACAAGCTGACTTTCTGCACACTGGAGCTCTATAAGAGTATCATTAAGGACTTGCCCCCAACTCCCTCCAAATTCCACTATATCTTCAACCTAAGGGACCTCTCCAGGGTTTACAATGGCCTTGTCATGACTAGCACTGAGAGGTGAGCCCACCAATGTTGTCTTCATTGGCATACTGTAAAATCACAGTGGGTGCCATTTTGTTTTGTCATATTTGTTTTTGAAACCTTATGTGGTTGCAGATACCCGACGATTAACCAGTTTGTGCGTGTCTGGAGGAATGAGTGTCTTCGAGTGTTCCATGACAGGCTCATCAATGAAACAGACAAATCACTTGTACGTTTTACATGAAAGTACCGGTAGTCCTTTTTCAGCCTCTTGTTTGTCAGGTTGCTCAGTTTATAGTTTCTTTAGGTAGATTTGTATGTTACATGTTGTAATATGTTTTGTTCTATAATGAAATTTTATTGATGCAGAATGCCATATTTAGGCATGTGTCCTTGGTTGCCAACCCTAAACTCCCTGTTATGATTTCCTTGTAGGTCCAGGGTCACATCAAGAACTTGATACAGGAGCATTTCCCCGAAGATTTAGAGTATGCAGTGAGGGACCCAATCCTATTTGGAGACTACAGAAATGCACTTGTTGAGTCAGAACCACGTGTCTATGAGGACATCCAAGATTATGAAGCCTCCCATGCCTTGTTTCAGGTTCCCATGACTGCTATCAAAAATCCCATATTTTAAATATTTATAACCCTGTAATCAACACTTAATTACTAGACAGTCTATTTTAAATAAATGTTACTAGAAGTCACTGGATAACCCACAAGCTTACAAGTGTTGATTCTCTCCATCATGTTTTATTTGGCCTGCAGGAACTACTTGAAGAATACAATGAGAATAAGGGCCAGATGAAGCTGGTTCTATTTGATGATGCACTGGAGCACCTGACTCGTGTGCACCGCATTATCCGTATGAATCGTGGCCATGCCCTGCTGGTAGGGGTGGGTGGCTCTGGCAAGCAATCCCTCACTAAACTGGCAGCTTTCACTGCAGATTGTGAGGTAAGGGGGTTGATGAGGCAACATGTTGGGTTAAAGTGTACATTTCAGCATGGCAGGATGTGGCATGCAGTGTGTTTTGGTATTGCCGTGTCTCAGTTTTTCAGCATTGGTTTTGGTCCACCAGGTGTTTGAGATTACACTGAGCCGAGGCTACTCTGAATCCAGCTTCCGTGATGACCTTAAAGTGCTCTACCATAAGCTGGGTGTTGAGAATAAGAAGACTGTGTTTCTTTTCACTGATGCTCATGTGGCTGAGGAGGGCTTTCTTGAGCTCATCAACAACATGCTGACCTCAGGTTGGTGTCAGTGAACTGTATTTATTATTTCTGTTTTCTTTTCGGGAAACATGGAGCCAACGATGAATTGTACCTCATCCAATATAAAACAACACAAGAGTAATTTAAGGATGAATTTCCAAGTCAACACACTTTAAAATGAAAGTCATTAGTATTACCCTTATGAGATTACACTCCCAACCAGCTGTACCTGCATTTGAATCATCCATAATATCACAGGCATGGTGCCGGCACTGTTCCCTGATGATGAGAAGGAGTCTGTCCTGAATCAACTCCGTGATGAGGCTCTCAAGATGGGATCAGGGCCATCCAAAGAGAGCATCTGGCAGTATTTTGTCAACAAGAGTGCCAACAACCTGCACATTGTCCTTGGGATGTCCCCAGTGGGTGACACCCTGAGGACACGCTGTAGGAACTTCCCAGGTACAAGCTTAATGGCATGTCTGCATGTAAATTGCATTATTTATTTATTTAGAATGTCTGGCATATACATATGTATGTGCTTGTGAGTGTTCATGTGCATGTTTTATGTACTGCAACAGTGTAGTTCCAAACTTGCTGATGGTTAAAAGGGTAAAATTATTTCTGCCATCAGCTTTGCCAAAGTTTTTATTCTTGGGTTATCTATCTTCCTCTTTTATGTCCACTCTTCCAGTTTTTATCCATATCTTCCTGAATGCCTATTCCACTGTCCCTTTTTTTACTTCTTAAGAGATTTTGTGGTTGACTTTTGTGTGTATGCGTGTTGTGACAGGGCTGGTGAATAACACTGGGATTGATTGGTTTCTGCCTTGGCCTCCCCAGGCTCTACTTGCTGTGGCTCAGTCCTTCCTTGGTAAGCAACATGTATTGTTACTGCACAGTGGCTATGTGGGTGCTATTTCAAAAACAACTCAGATTTAAAGAGTTGACTGTATGAGGAATGCAGCCATCCCAGTCAACAGAACTACAACAACAGAACTTTGCTGTTTTTGCTTTAGGTGAGAGTGCTATGATTCCTCCTGAACATCTGCAGCAGGTCATCAACCATGTGTGCATGGTGCACACCTCTGTCGGAGAGTACAGCAAGATGTTCCTCCAGAAGCTCCGTCGCAGCAACTATGTGACCCCCAAGAATTACCTAGATTTCATCAGCACCTACTCCACCCTCCTGGAGGACAAGGACATGTATATCCTGTGTGCGTACAGGTCTTTAGTGAAGGGGGATGGGGGGAAGAGGAACCATGAGAGCAGTCTATCTGCTCTGCCTTGTTTGAATATTGGAAGCTTTTTTAGCCTTTAACCTTAATGTATTTGGAAAGGTGGTAATTGCAGTTATGCAGTGTATGGTTAAAGGCAACCTTATGCCACTTTTCTCTCTGGGTTGCCTCAGCACAGTGCAAGCGTCTAGAGGGGGGTCTGGACAAGCTGAAGGAAGCCAGTGTACAGCTAGAGGAGCTCAATGTCAAGCTGGCAGATCAGAAGGTAGTGCTAGCTGAGAAATCATCTGCCTGTGAGGTCCTCTTGCAAGAGATCTGCACCAACACCACTGTCGGTGAGAATACCATTCCTACATGGTTTTGCATGTTAGAGAGATTTTATGTGCATAGCATGCCCATATAATGCCACACTGGTGTATTTACATTGGAATTCATGTGATATTGTGCTGAGCAAAGAACATCTTAATAACATTATGGGATGTACCTTATTGGCAAAAACATCTATTCAAAAATAAGAATATTTTTACTATTTTGCATTATTGCACTTACAAGCTATAGATACATTAATTTTTTGAGTACACATTATTAGTCACACAGCAAAGAAACATTCTATTGCTATTCATGAGTAAAACTTAACAACACCTGGCAAATGATTGGTAAGAGTATATGGTATATAGCCTATAAAGGAGCTTGTGTCTAGAGGTATGTATGAGTAACAGAAATATGCAGAATAACCAATCTGATGAATGCTAAAAAAAAAGTAAAGCATCAGCAAATAAAAGTTCAAACAGAGAATGTTCACAACCCCCCGCCACGATCCCTCCCCCCCCCCATCTACATACAGCGGAGGAAAAGAAAACGATGGCTGAGGAAAAAGCAAAAGAGATCGAGGAGCAGAACAAAGTGATTGCTGTGGAAAAGCAGGATGCAGAGAGCTCTTTAGCCGAGGCTCTCCCTGCTCTGGAGGGAGCCCGGCTTGCCCTGCAGGACCTGGACAAGTCTGATGTCACTGAGATTAGGTGGGGTGCCCTGCTATGATGAAAAATCCCATCCACATTTCTCACATTGTGTTCTCATTTCTTGACTGAACATAACAAAGCCTCTATGCAATTGACTAAAATTTCTGACTGAACTATAGTGCTTTTCAGGCCTCTCAGACACACATGTTACTCTCTCTGTGTCCAAACACTCCCACAAACCCCCAACCAACATGTACAGATCCTTTGCGAAGCCGCCCAAGCAGGTGCAGGCAGTGTGCGAGTGTATCCTGGTGATGCGTGGCTACAAGGAGATCAGCTGGAAGACTGCCAAGGGTATGATGTCAGAGGCCAATTTCTTGCGCTCGCTCATGGAGATGGACTGTGATGCCATCAACTCCAGCCAGGTCAAGACTGTGAAAGGTGAACTTTGGTCTCCACCAGTCAGTGCAAAAACATGAACCTATAGTTGTCTCTGCAAGAAATCTTTCCTGTTCTCCTTCTGAAAATACAAGTGTATGGACAGTGTTGATTCTGCCTTTAATATTACAGTTATTACATTAGTTATAATTATAGTTGATTATAGTTAGTTAAGATATGCTTTGTTCTAACAAGTGTTGCAACTTCTCAGATAAAGTTAATAAATGCAGATATATAAAACGTATTTTCCATCTATGTAAATGTTGTCAGAAATAATTTTTACTCTTAATATATTTTGAAAGGTTATTAAGTTATTAATGGCTTACATGAATCTTGTATTTGACCATACTGTATAGTTACCATTCATCCCTAGAGTTGCCACATATTGTAGTGATAATTAAATTATTGCTCATTTGACAGTAGACTAAGTTTTCTCCTCAAGGCTTTCTAAGGAACCTGAACACCACCATTGAGGAGATGCAGGCCATCAGCAAGGCTGGATCTGGGATGTTCAAGTTTGTGGAGGCCGTGATGGGCTACTGTGATGTGGCTAAGGAGATCAAGCCGAAGAGGGAGCAGGTAATCCTCTCCCTGGATAACTGCCCCCTGACATCTTGGCTGTTCTGGATTACTTAGATTTTGGAGATAGGAGTATGTGTTTCCATTTCAGGGAAACTCAAGGGTGTTTACTAAGAAAATTGATTGCTACTGGGGTGTACATTATATTGCTGGCAAATGATGGCTGACATGGAAGTGTGGTCTTTTAAACCCTTTCTTCCAGGTGGCAAGGCTGGAGAGGAACTTCTTCCAGAGCAAGAGAGAGCTGGAGCGGATCCAGGATGAGCTGGAGGCCATCCAGAAGGAGCTGGGGGCACTGGGTGAAAAGTATGATGCTGCCATCTCTGAGAAACAGCTGCTGCAGGAGGAAGCTGAGCTCATGGAGAGGAGGCTGATAGCTGCTGACAAGCTAATCTCTGGCCTGGGCTCTGAGAATGAGCGGTGAGCACACATAATAGTATCACACACACACACACCAACACATGCATGTGCACACATACACACACAAACATAAATGCAGTTACAAACACACAGACACAAGTACAATTTTCAGACACATAGTTTTTATTTATGTTTGATTTTTTCTCTTTGATATTGGGCTTCATGGTAACTCATAGTTAATAATCCCACCCGATAAAGAGTGTCTTCTCCCCTCCTGCTCTTATTCCCAGCTGGACGGATGACCTGGAGGAACTGAAACAGCGTCGTGTTCGACTCCTGGGAGACTGCCTGGTCTGTGCTGCCTTCCTCAGTTACGAGGGGGCCTTCAGCTGGGATTTCCGAAATGAGATGGTGTACGAGGTGTGGCAGAGGGATGTGCTTGAGCGTGGAATCCCTCTCAGCCAGCCCTTCCGCATAGAGAACCTTCTGACAGATGAGGTGGAGATCAGCCGGTGAGTGCATTTTTGTGTGTGTGTGTGTGTGTGTGTGTGTGTGTGCATGCATGTGCCTGTGAGTATATTCATGCCTATATCCGTGTGTATGTGTGCATTCAAATTAATATGTTTGTGTAAGTTTACATGAATGTGAATAATGTTGAGCGCTGATTTAGGTGGGGCTCTGAAGGCCTGCCCCCAGACGAGCTGTCTGTGCAGAATGGGATACTGACCACCCGAGCCAGCCGGTTCCCCATGTGTATCGACCCACAGCAGCAGGCCCTCAACTGGATCAAGAAAAAAAGAGGAGAAGAGTAATTTAAAGGTGCAGGAACACTGCAATGACATTCTAATATCTAACACCTGAGAGTCAAATAAAGCTGAACTTCCTTTCAGAGGCACTTGATTCAGGTTTCAATGTGCATCACAACTGAGAATATTTTTTGTATGGAATGCTTCAAACTGTTTCAAACAGTAATTATATTGTTATTAGATTATAATTAGATTTAAGCATAACACAATAAACAATGTGCACTCTTTGTGCATCATCTCTGTTTGTTATAGATCTCCTCCTTCAATGACCCAGACTTCCTAAAGCAGCTGGAGATGGCCATCAAGTATGGCTTTCCTTTCCTGTTCCAGGATGTGGATGAGTACATTGATCCTGTCATTGACAATGTCCTAGAAAAGAATGTGAAGGGGGCCGAAGGGCGGCAGGTTATATTGCTTGGGGACAAGGAGGTTGACTACGACCCCAACTTCAAACTGTACCTCAACACCAAGCTTTCCAACCCCAAATACTCTCCTTCTGTGTTTGGGAAGGCCATGGTCATTAATTATACTGGTAAGAAAGTGAAGTTGTGATGCTTTGTGCAAGAGTGAAATAAGTGTGTGTCTGTTTCAACAAGTTTCAACACAATCCATGAGATCCCATCAACCACATATAAAGCAAGATGTTCACTCTTACGTTCTTCTCTCTCATTCATCGCACAGAAGTACAATTAAAATCATTGTAATTTAGTTGTGCAGTTTAAGCATGGTAAACATTCACCATAAAATTGTATCTGGCAGGTGTGATCTAATGAATCATGTTGAAATGCATGTACTTCATGGTGATGCATGGTCATAGATTTGACCTCTTTGTCAGACAGTATCACTTTGGCTTGGAGTTTTAGAATCAACGTGGCAACACTGTCCTAGTACATTTGACACATATTGGTTGTGCCTGCCACAGTGACCCTGAAGGGGCTGGAAGACCAGCTGCTAAGTGTGATCGTGGGCTTTGAGCGCAAGGAGCTGGAGGAGCAACGGGAGCGACTGATTCAGGAGACCAGCGAGAACAAGCGGCTGCTGAAGGACCTGGAAGATTCGCTGCTGCGTGAGCTTGCCACCTCCACTGGCAACATGCTGGACAATGTGGAGCTGGTGCACACATTGGAGGAGACCAAGTCCAAAGCCAGCGAAGTAAGGTTCTGGAGCAAGTTACATGAGACCACTACAGACTTCTGTCATCTGTTTGAGCATGCAAGATCTGGGCAAGACACTTTGAATGCTGCATGGATATGAATATATGGATATTTAGACTGTTTTCTTAATCATAATTTTTTCTTACTCTCATTTCCAGTATAAGAAGACAGTTAAGTCATATAAATGCCTAATGACAATGATTTCTTTTAACTACAATGACATAATCATCACTTCAGAAGTTTCTCATCCCAGGACCTCATGATTGTTTCATCTGGATTAAACCAACAGGTTTTCGAGAAGCTGAGGCTGGCAGAGAAGACATCAGTGGACATAGACAAACTCCGTGATGGGTACAGGCCAGCAGCAAAGAGGGGTGCCATTCTGTTCTTCGTGCTGGCAGAGATGGCATTGGTCAACTCCATGTACCAGTATTCTCTGGCCTCGTACCTGGAGGTTTTTGACCTCTCCCTGCGCAAGTCCCTGCCTGACTCTGTCCTTAGCAAGAGGCTGAAAAACATCATGGACACCCTCACATACAATGTCTATAACTATGGCTGCACTGGTAAGAGGGAGCGACAGCATTGTATGGTGACTTGAGTCATGTGGTGCTTTGTGATTTGATTTTCGCAAGTGGAATTACACCTACTTTTATAGACATGTAGGTACATTATCATTAAAGAAATCATGGCTTGTAGCTCCTTAAGATTTGAGATTCTTTTCGCGCTCTTCTATTCTGTCCTCATTGTTATGGTATGTGCAGTACAGACTTCCCTTTGATACCCCTGTGTCATGCTTTACCCAGGTCTTTTTGAAAGGCATAAGCTGCTTTTCTCCTTCAACATGACCATAAAGATGGAGCAGCCAGAGGGCCGGGCTCCTCAAGAGGAGCTGGAGTTTTTCCTCAAAGGTGAGCATCAACTGACATACATGCGACACAACCACATAACTGCACCAGTAAAAGTTCACAACGCTGACATCCCTGAGAATTTTTGACAAATCATGTTACTAGACAACATGTACAATTATATTATATAAAAATAAATACTTTTTTCTTTGACAATGGTCGTATGTGGCAATGTTTCTGGTGTGTGAAGGGTGCAGTATTTTTTTATATACTTTTTTGACCTGGGCCTAATCCAAACAATCTTAATATGTACCATGAGCTGAGTGGAGCATACCAACAACTGCTTGTCGTATTCTATTGTCTCTGCCCATAGGAAACCTGTCTCTAGAGAAGAGCCAGCGGAAGAAGCCATGTGCCTGGCTCCCGGACCAGGGTTGGGAGGATATCATCCGCCTGGCAGAACTCTTCCCGACTGAGTTTGGCACACTTCCTGATGACATGGAGAGCAACACGGATGAATGGAAGAGTGTGAGAGGCACGATATGCTAAAGAGGCCTAGTGTGTTTGTCTTTCTCAAAGCTTACTCAACTTCTTTCCCTTCTCAGTGGTATGACCTAGATGGGCCAGAACAGGTCCCTTTCCCCATGAAGTACAAGGACAACCTGACATCATTCCAGAAGCTTCTGCTGCTGCGCTGCTTCCGCCTGGACCGTGTATACCGTGCTGTCACTGACTATGTATCCATCACAATTGGTGAAAAGTAAGAGCTCATCTCCTCCCACAGACCCTTTCCACTGGCAGCACCTTCCCCTCTCCCACTTCTGCTGGTACAACAGTTAACTAAATTAGCCACAATTTCATTTTTTAATCAGATTTTTTACCATGTACTCACTAGGCAGATGCTGAGTGATGTTCAAATCTAAACTTTTGGTCTACACTTCAGAGACAGTTACTTAAGCATTTTTGTTTAGATTTTAGATGTAGTAGTTGTCATTGCAGCAGTATACATATCCAATGTAAGTGTTCTATATGTTCTTTTATTTTGGTACAAGAAAAAGCCCATTTCTTCATCTGCTTACCCATCTTCTCTCCCACATTTTGTACTCTTAAAATCCCAGATATGTGCAGCCGCCAGTAATCAGTTTTGAGGCTATATTTGAACAAAGCACTCCCAACTCTCCCATCGTGTTCATCCTGAGCCCTGGCTCTGACCCTGCTGGTGATCTGATGAAGCTGACTGAGAGGCTTGGCTTCTGCAGCAGCCGCCTCAAGTTCCTGGCCATGGGACAAGGCCAAGAGCTGGTACAGTTTAATAATTAACATGTGGCTGCATAACACTGTGTACTACTTGAAAAAAAATACTGAAACACAGAATAGTACCTTTAGATGACCTCGTGGCTCTGGTTTAGCATTATCTTTAAAACTGCAGTCCTGCAATGTGACGTTTGAATGTGTGTGCATCCACCAGGTGGCACTGCAGCTGCTGGAGACGGCCGTATCGCGTGGCCACTGGCTGATGCTACAGAACTGTCACCTGCTGGTGAAGTGGCTGAAGGAGCTTGAGAAAGCATTAGAGAAAATCCACAAGCCCCATCCTGAGTTCCGTCTGTGGCTCACCACCGACCCCATTAAGGACTTCCCCATTGGCATCCTGCAAAAGTCACTGAAGGTCAGAGTCTAGTCACCTACAAAGTGGTACAATCACATACATGAATAGACAGCAAGCCACATCTTTAGTACTTTGAATATAAGGAACCTATTCATAATTGAAAAGAGAGGGAAGAATGTTAATGTCAAAGCTTTCTTCCTCCTTATAGGTGGTGACAGAACCCCCCAATGGGCTGAAGCTTAATATGCGAGCCACATACTTCAAGATCTCCCATCATACCCTTATGGGGTGTCCACATTCGGCCTTCCGCAGTCTGGTCTTTGTGCTGGCATTCTTTCATGCCGTAGTGCAGGAGCGCAGGAAATATGGCAAAATCGGTTGGAATGTACCCTATGACTTCAACGAATCTGATTTCCAGGTGAGCCCATTTTTCAGACGACCTTCTTGTGGAAACCCTCAACCATTTCCTATATTCACAATGCATCTGCTGTTAAATAATAAGGATCATTATCCATTTGTAATTTATGAGAGGCATATGATTTCTGGGGCATTGGTACAGCAATGGGAGGGAAGTCCATACACAAAGTTCTAATTGGCCCAGGTAAACTGAATTATGCAGCAATATTAACCCAAAAAACGTATTTGATAGTAAACTATGAATGCAAGCAATCCTTATGCTGAATTTCTTCCTTTTCCATCACTTGCTCTCCCAGCAGCCTCTGATTTACCTGCTGCTCTGACAATGGCCACTCTGTGGGGGTGACCCCATTTGTGATGCTTGTGTGGGAAAAATGTTTTACTGTCATGTACCAGATTGGCACCATGCTGTCTTTTCTTTGAGTCTCCTGTTGACAAAAACGTATTACGTGCAATAGGTTTTTCCCCCAGTGAGGTGTTGTTGCACATTTAATATAGATTCATTCAATATCACATCCAATGTTAAGGTCTCCATTCACTCCCTGCTGAGTTTGTATTTTCTCTTTCATGTGCAGCACCTTCATTTTGTATTCTCTCTTTCATGGACAGTTTTCATTTGGGGGTCAGGACCATGAGACACATGATGCTTTAATTTATACTCACTTAATATATTCTCTTCACCCACTATGCAGATACAAGAAATCATTTTTGCCCAGATTATCAAACACTATCACAATTAATTCTGAATACATCTACCTCTATCATTTACCATTTTAATTCTTCAGAGGAAATATGTTAATTTCTGTGACATTGATTTAATTAAACTGATTTTACTGGGTATTCTTATTCTTTAGGTGTGCATGGAGATCCTGGACACCTATCTAACAAAAGCCTACACTCAGGGGGATGACAAGATCCCCTGGGGGAGTCTCAAGTACCTCATCGGAGAGGTAAGGCCTAATGACATTACTGAAAGATACCACTATTTTCATTTCAGCCTTCAGGTTCTATTGTTTTTATACATTGGCAACTGCATCATGGTTGTTGTCTCTGTTTGGTATGCAGCATTGATATATGCAAAAATTACAGACAGTCTGACAGTTGTACATTGTTTCAGCAATAGAAATGTGACGGTTTAGGAGAAACACAAGGTCTTGCATGTGAGGTGAGTGTCAGCTATGTACCCTCTCTGATATGCACTCACTGTATGCCTCTCTTAGGTGATGTATGGGGGCAGGGCCATCGACAGCTTTGACCGCAGAATTCTGACTGTATACATGGACGAGTACCTGGGTGACTTCCTCTTTGACACCTTCCAGCCCTTTCACTTCTACCACAACAAAGATGTGGACTACAAGATCCCACCTGATGGGCCCAAAGATGTCTATGTTGGTACGTTTCAGAGCTGCATCAGATTTCTACTGCATCAACATTTTTGCGTAATTTTGGGTGCTAGCTGTAGAAGGGGTGTTTGGTGCTTTTAAGGCTCTAAGCCTTCCTTGTACTATGTTCCTCAGCGGAAATCGAGAGCCTGCCACTGGCTAATACGCCTGAAGTGTTCGGCCTTCACCCCAATGCAGAGATTGGCTACTACACACAAGCTGCCCGAGACATGTGGACACACCTGATAGACCTGCAGCCACAGACTGGTAAATGCAACTCCACAAAGCCCAAAAAAGCATGATTCAGCATACATCTATCAAGGATTTCTGATGATATCAGCTACATTTTTGGAATGTAATATGAAAATTTTATATGAAAAAGTTAAATCCTTGTTCTACACAGAAAGGCATTAAGAATCAAGAGCTTATGACAGTAGTAATGGGTTGTGGGAAAAACTTGGAAGCCTGCATTGGCTGAATTTTTCTATATGACATAGGGCATATAAATTGCTAGACCAGATTGAAATGAAATGAAATGAGAGCCAAATTAAGACATTCTTCAGGATGCATTTTTAGTCATGGGTGGCATGTCAGACTAATAAACTGAGGGAGCCTCAACACCAGGATGTATTTTCAGAGACCACTCCAAAATGCACTCTTCCACAGGTGAGTCGGGTGCAGGCATTAGCCGGGATGAGTACATCAGTCAGGTTGCCAGAGACATCCAGAACAAGCTGCCCCTGGTGTTTGACCTTGACGTTATCCGCAAGGAGATGGGGCTGGACATCCAGCCCACCACTGTAGTGCTGTTGCAGGAGCTGGAGCGCTTCAACAAGCTGGTGGTGCGGATGGGCCGGTCTTTGGCCGAACTACAGAGGGTGAGAGATACAGCTACAAAACAGGGGGAGGGTGACATTAGATTAACTTAAATAATGAACTTAAAAAATAATGAATCAAGGAACATTCTCCTTGTAATGTTATTGCAAATAATCTTAACAGATTTTTCCCCAACAGTCATGGAATGTTTTGTAGTTGATGGGCTCAGGCCTTGAATTCCTGTGTTTCATGTGCCTGTTTCTCAGGCTCTTGCAGGGGAGGTGGGTATGAGCAGTGAGCTTGATGAGGTGGCACGTGCCCTCTTCAATGGCCAGATACCCTCCATCTGGAGGAAGCTGGCACCTGACACCCTTAAGTCTCTGGGTAACTGGATGATCCACTTTAAGAGAAGGTTTGACCAGTACAAGTCTTGGGTGAGTCCTCACATCCCTACACTGGACAAGGGTTTTAGGCACAGGGCACCTAAATGGAACTTTTCCTTGGAAAAAAAAAATTAGTTTAAGCATTTTGGGAGCAGTCTAAGTTTTGGGTGCCCCAATAGATGTTATCAGATCAGGCACTAAGCCTTTTCCAAAAGCCTACTCTGTTGTTAACATGTGGTGTACTATACTTCACATATGTTTGTGTGCATTCGGTATATGTTTTTTTATGTCTGTGGGTGGTGTGTATGTGTGTGTCTGGATGTGTACATGCTGACGTGTGTTTGTGTATGTGTGTGTAGGTGGACGAGGGTGAGCCCACAGTGATGTGGCTCTCAGGACTGCATATCCCAGAGTCGTATCTAACAGCGCTGGTACAGGCAACCTGCAGGAAGAATGGCTGGCCTCTGGACCGCTCCACTCTCTACACACAGGTCACCCAGTACAGCTCTGAGGAAGAGGTCAAAGAGAAGCCCGGCCAGGGTGAGCAGGGACAATAATGCCTGCAAACACATAGACACAGACACATGCACTCACCACAAACACAAGCAAACATTTGCACATGCATAAACATACGTATGCCCTTAATCACACATACATGTGTATGTGTAAACAAATTCACAGTCATGCATGAGTGCACACTTACACCCATATACATGCTCTTTCACACACTAAAAATTAACTCTGATTGTGTTAATTAGCTGCAAATAAACACAACCATACATGGACAGTACAACTATTAATTTGACCAATCTGAGTTAATCTGTACACTGTACTATTACTATTTAGTATTTATGTGTACTATTTTTAACTGAGCACATTGTAATACATCTACATGTCCAGCTATCAATGACTGTGGCACCTCCTTGACTGCTGTTTGTCCAGAGCTGTTCCTGTGACATGACAGACCTGTCTTGTTCCCTCCCAGGATGTTTCGTGTCAGGGCTTTACCTGGAGGGGGCCGACTGGGACTTGGAGAACTGCTGCCTGATACGAAGCAAACCCAAAATGCTGGTGGTCCAGTTACCCATCCTCAAAGTCATCCCCATTGAAGCGCATCGCCTCAAGCTGCAGGTAGAACACACCAGCAACACTGCTGGGCATATGGGTATCCCCCTTTTGTGAATGAACAGTGCATTGTGTTCACCTGTTGATAGTAAATAGACCTGCATATGGTTTTTAAATTAATTTTTTAAAATAAGTTATCTGAAAATTGAGACCATTGTAGTGTAAGATAAACCACTCTTCAGTCTCTTAGACTGTTAATAATTAATATTTCTTCTCTATCTATTTCTTACCATTGTCTTTGGAAGAGAAGGCCAGTGCTAGCCACTCATCATGTTAATATGTGGGAATATTTCACTTACAGAACACGCTGCGGACGCCAGTGTACACTACATCCATGAGGAGGAATGCCATGGGGGTGGGCCTTGTATTTGAGGCAGACCTCTTCACCACCAAGCACATTTCTCATTGGGTGCTGCAGGGGGTCTGCTTATGTCTCAATGCTGACTGAGCAGCCCCTGTGTCCCAGTTTGCTGCTCTCAGTGTAAGGGTGTTCTGTGAGATTTTAATTGTTTGTCTCGTAACTACAGTTGTACGACTTTAGGAAATTTAAGGATAAAAATATTAAGATTAATATTTCTTGAAATGCCACAAACCTTTTTGTGAAAATATACTATGTATCATTTTTGGTCCAGTCATCCAATTGGATTTTCCCACTAATAAACACAAATTATTAAATATTAAATCAATTATTTAAATATAGTTTAGTTATGTCTTGTATTTTGCTTTTGAATACTTATTTGCAGATTATGCTCATTGCATTGTTTATGACATATCGAGGAACAGGTGTCCTCACTTTGCTCCCACACTATGGACAGCAGGTGGCACCAAAACACCTGATTCTCCTTGTCTAAAGACAACACAACCACCATACTAAAGACTTACCTATGTGCTTAATGCAGCCTGCATTAGTTGTCAAGGGAGGTACTTAAAATTAAAAGGTTACTTGCAGAGGGTTATTTTGAGAAAAAATGCAATGATCAAATGTAGCATATGTGTAATATGTAAATTTAATTACTTTGAGTTCATATCACAGAGCAAGGCTGATATTTAAAAATAAATAATAATGGCACTGTGATGCTTTTTCAATAGTTTTGACTTTTTGCTAAATCTTTATTTTGTATAACACTTTGTGCTTTAGAGGTTTAAGTCACAACTCATTACAGGACATTGGCAAAATTCAATACTGACCATTCACCAAAACACAATTTATTTTCAGTACATGTGTAAATTCATAAATACATACAGTACATAAAGTACATAATGATATACATACATGAAATTCAGTTTCATTCAGAGGGTGTCAAGATAGGCCTAAATACCTCTGGGCTACATATACGTGTGAATGAAAGAAAGACATGAATGGTGTTACAGTGGAAAAAAAGGAATACTCAAATAAAAAAAAAAAAAAAAACAATTCAAGTCTCAAAGTCATACAGAAAAGAATGCATAGCATTCCAGCTTCTGAACATGAGACTTGAGTCATGTTTTAACTTTATTTGAAAAGCACAGCTGTTAATAAATTTCACCCACAAGAGCGAACCAGGAGAATCAACTCCTGCTAGCTCGTCTTTAATCAAAGCATCTAGCTTAGATGTGTCATCGCACCAACATGTGATGCTGAGGCTTGGTGACTTAAATACTAAGAATATACCCATAACAGCACATCACTGGTGGCATATTCTTGTGTCAGAAATTATTTTCACAAGAGAGACACTTAAAAACGAAGTTTATGACAGGTACCTGAATCGCAGGATTAACCGTATATGGTGCGACCCATAAAAAGATAATACAAACGAAGAGATAAAAGGCTGATATGTAACAACGGTAACAGCCTGTATGGAATACACCGATAGGCTGTACAGGATTCATGCTACAGAACATAAGTCCAAGTGACATGTTAAATACCCAGTGCCACCCCCTTCGCTTGTTACTAGTAATTAATCTTTAAGGGCAGTAACTTTTCTTGCATTTGAATTTTTTATTCCCTCTGACATACTCCAGATTGCTCTGTTCAATTCATTTTTAACAGACACATTCCCTTGCATTATGTGAGTCTAGACATAACAAATACAACTTTTGAAATAAATATATAAAAGGAATACAGCAGTAAGAACTCAAAAACAGCCCTGCTGAGAGAAACTGCACCAGCTCTGAATTCTGTCAGTGCTCACCATATCAGTTGACATTTTGGCTACTCAAAAATTTGATGTAACCATCAGAGGAAAAAATATAAGACTATTAAAATAAGGAAAAAAATACAAACGTGGCACTTGAATATGATTGCAGCTGATCAAGCAGTCGTCACAAATTGATGTTAAAATTGCTCTCAAAGTTTTTATTTATTTTTTTTGTTATTGAAAAGGTACAGCCATATGACACAATACTTGTAGTGTTGGTATTATGATCTTTAAGTAACACAAGTACCTACCAGGATGCTCCCTGTACTAAATTGTTACGTAAATTGTTTTAATTCTGGCCTGTTTGCAGATCCAAATTAAATTGTATAATTTCTGAATAATAAAGAAATAGATTGTTATAAATCAACAGGCAGAAGTAATATGAGTACCTATACCATAAACAGTGACAGAATGAAAATATATCACATTATGATCATATACCCACTGGTGTCTGTTGAAATCAGAATGGTACTCTGACCAATACAGGTTGGCTGGCAAAAATGGCAAAACATACTGGCGAAAATGTATGATTACAGCACACATAGAAAATCCTGAATTACAAAAAAGTGACACATTCCTCTCCATCCCCTTTCTTGGAAAAAAAAATTATCTATGTTCATCTCATCCAAATTAGCTGAGCTTAAACCACCAATCTAAAGCTGTACACCAATCTAACTTTTATCATTTGCAAACAAAAATAGGCACTGGAAAAAATGACGTCATACAAAGCTGCAAGAATACATAACAATGAACCTTGGAGTTCCAAAAGTTGATAACATAATCATGTACCAACATTAACATTTCCATGAGCATGTGCGGTATAAATATACTACTTAATAATAGTAAATGGAGTCTTTATAAAAACAAAAATCATTCATTGGAAATCCCCTAGCCAGCAGTAAAAAGACACCTGTAGCAACTTTGTATAAATTAAAACAGTCCTTTACGGGGATGGCAAACACTTTCAAGAAAATATATTGAAACCAAGTGCCTCTGTTCAAGAAGGGAGTACCAGCTGGCTTAAAAACAATGAAAAGTAAATGAGCAGGAGATTGTCTCTGCCTTCTAATATGTCTTTCCGCATAAATCCCCATTGCAACAAACAATGCTATTGAATATGTCTACAGAAATAGTCCAACAAAGCAACTGGAAAATACACTAAGTACTAACTTAAGGACAAAAAAAAAAGTGTGATAAATAGGCTAAACAAATATGCAGCCTTGGAGGTACCATAATAGAATGGAATCAGCTGTTTATCACCTGGTCTTGGATTTTGATCTCCATTTGATATTGCAATGGGGATTAAGTTGGCACATAGCTGCTGGTGATGTTGTGCTTGTACAATATTAGGTATTACACATCTGTTCCATGTTAGAACACCACTGTTATTGAAGACAGAGTCTGGGCAGCAAGTTATTTTGTTGCTGAAATAAATGACAATATTTGCATTCCTTCGGCCAGATCACGGGGAGCCCTGACAAAGCAACCAAAGCGTTCTGGTTGCTTCACAAAACATCTCCCTGTACAAGTCCAGATGTATAGTTTTGAGGCACTTGTAAAAAAAGGAATAAAAAAATCACACAGAAAACAAACAAAAAAATGTAACTTCTCAGTAGGTTTTTGGATGCATACATGTCAAACCTCTGAACTGTCACTGCTCCCACATCCCTGTGTTACCATTGGCTCCCTGCTGTCCGATGCCTTTGGTGCCACCTCCTTTTTCCTTTGCTTGGAGCGCAGCAGCAGAACTAGAATGATCGCGACCAGGATGACCAGCAGCAGCCCGACCAGGCCTCCTACTGTCATCACCAGACCCTCCTCTCCACCCTGGCCACTCAGTTCTTGAGGAACAACACCTGCAGCAGAGAGCTCACTGCCAGAGCTGGGACGGGTGCGATCCAGAGCGATGTGCATTATGTTGGTCCCCCGGTTGTTTTCGATACCTATGTCATCAGGCACATCCCCGGCTGACCTCCTGGAACGAGGCCTGTCCGGCAGGGCCAGGCTGGTGCTCTGCGCCAAAGAGTGGTACTCCAGGCTCCTCTTCCCAATTCCTCGGTTGGCGTTGTCCCTGGAGCGCACTGTGTAGATGGTGTGGATGTACCACTCCCGGCCAGTAGCCCCCTGCAAAAAAGGAGAGAGGTGAACTGAACTGCCAAAACTTCATGTATATAAGTCAAAATAAGGAATACAATTTGACTGAGTACAGGACAATGTTTGTGGTAAACAATAAACAAACCTGGAACATTGCAGAGGAGTCCACTTTGAAACCATCTGATCCGGGCTGCTTTACGAGAGGAAGAGCTTCTGGGTCGTCTATGGCCAAGAATGCTCTAAAGTCTGCGTTTCCAAAGTACTTAGCCTGTGTCTCTGGCTGTGCTTTGTCCTTGAGTTAGAAGTGATGACAGGGAATGTCATGCTGGAGAATGACCTTAATATATTTTTCTTAAACAGCATATCTGCTACTTCTAGCCTGCACGTTCACAGTGCAAAAATAATTTTATGCAGGATTATTTACAATAATTAATATTTATTTTCTCTATTTGTATTTCATGCACAAGACATGTCATCATAAGAAAAAACTGACTTTTAAATGAGAAAAGAACTCCTTTAAATTGACATGATATAAATGGTTTTTACTTGAGGAAATTTTGCAAAATTGTTAAGTAAATCAATGGCATATTGTCTTCAGAGAAAAATGTTGATTATGAGGAAGTCATCATGCAATGTGTGCTGAATAAAGCTCCATTAGCATTGGGCTATAGCATATGACTGTACTGTACTTACAATGATCTTGAATCTGTGGAGGAGGGAGGGGGAGTCTGCCAAGCAGCCAAACTCAGACTTGGCAGGATTGTATTTGGGGACATATCCATCTGCCCCAGTGCACAGGAAGACTTTCTCAATGTTACAGATGAAGGAATCACCCAGGTTCTGCACGGGATCCACCATCACTCGACCATAGATGATATCCCCTGCAGGAATAAAGAAGTAGCTTGTTTATATGCATGAGTGAACCATTTCAACTTATACATTCTAATCATCTTTTATTCCATCTCAGTTGTATATCTTTTCTGTTAACTCAATTACTCATTTTCCCTTTTCCCTGTTTACTGTTTTGTATTAGTCCATTTTGTATTACACAGTAATTTACATAATTAGCATTTGGCTCGTGCATTGCACCAAGACTATAATGTATCATCTGTGTAGGACTATCATGTGCTTGCTGTTCTTGTCATTATAGTGTGTGTCAGTACTGTCTGTGGATACCCCCTTGGATATAAATGCAATACAGTGCATCTGTCTTAATTCATTATGAAGGATTCTGATCACCAATGTCCCTGGCCTGTTATGAAGCAATTTGAGTTTGATGGCATACCCTCTGAGAAAGCTATGTCACTTTCCTGGCCAAAGCCCATAGTCCCATCTGACAGCCACAACGACTTCTTGGACAGCAGGAACATCTGTGTGTTCAGGCTGAACTCCACAGCCACAGGGTCACTCACCTAACACACAAATGTGCGACCATCCACATGGACACATGAGTAAACTGCACACACAAGCACATCCACAAAACCCCAGAAGGCAGTCTAAATTTTTTAAAGTTGGTGACAGATTTTCAATGTGGAATGCTGTGAGTGGGGCTTTGTGGGTCACCTGCTGGAAGCGGATGTCCAGATCGAAGGTTATGGGGTCCCTGGGGTTGCAGACAGGGGGGATAGTGTATTCCTGATTGGGAGTGGAGGTACAGGGTACCAGCTTCACTGTGTATGTGCCAGAGTAGTCTCGTACCTGAAGCAGAAACCATACAGTGGTGTGAGGAAAAACTGAAGCACCATCTTTCAAAAAGACATTAGAACAATAAATACAAATGCACACTCTAGCCCTGATACAGGAGGAGCACAGCAAATTCCAGCCTTTCTACTTCAATATTTATAGCATAAAATACATTGCACATAATTATCCTATTAACACTATATGTAAATGTGTATTCATTCATTTTTTCCTCTATCTTTAGCAATGTTTTTCCTGTTTCATATTTTTAGCTCTCTGCTTTCATAGAAATCCATCTATGGACAAGCACTGAAAATTAGCATAAGCAATATGTATAACACAAAATAGAAGATAACTATTAATTAATTGTATCAATGCATTTTTGTCTGGCCCTGTTCAAATAAAAACATGATGTGATGAAGAAATTAAATGTGATGCTGAGAGGAACACATTTAAACAACAAGCCTTTCCTATGACACTATATGTGGAGACATTAGAAAACAGGTCTTACTGAATAAATAATTACACCACAGGTGTCAGTCAAAAACAGTTACACCTGTTATCAGGTGATCACAGCATGGGGCAGCTACTTAGGGAGATTCAAAAGATAAGGATATGAGGTTGATCTTACAGCAAAGTCGGAGATGAAGGTCCACTGTTGCAGCGGCTGGTTGTAGGTGGGCTCACTTCTCACCAAGCTCAGGTTGAATGTTAGTCCAGGGTGGTCCGCACACATAACCATGGAAGCCAGAGAGGAAGCTGAAATCAGACCACAAAATTAACATCTCACATTAACATGTAAAATAGTACATAATATGCACATTATAATGTGGCAAGACATTTCAGAATGATACATAAACAGCAGAATTACTTGATTGAATATCACTGTGGACACATACACTGCAGCTAAATGCAGCTTCCCGTCTTGATTTAATTGATAAGCATTGCACACCTCAGTTACAAACAACTGTGAGAATTGCAGTTCATTCCTGAAGATTAGCATGGCTAGGAACAGCTGGTGAGCCCTGAAGCTTGGTCAAGATTGGGTGAATAGCCCAGTGTGTACGGGTACATGATTGGACAACTAGTTTTTGGATTTGTGATAATAGTGAACTTTTCTATTGACTGCTTCTGAAAAAATTGTGTGTGCTTAGAAGCTGAAAATAGGTATTTCATGAGCATAAGGACAGAGGATAACATTCAAAACAAGCTCCAGGGGTACAAACAATCTCAGGTCTTTGAAAAAATATCTCACTGGCTGGTAGCAGAGGGATATGAATGCAAAGCACTGCCCACTGATATGTTTTAAAGTACATTAAACATTTAAAGTCCCCCCACTGTCTCTGTCCATACAACAGAATCTCAGAGATTCTGTAATTCAGTTGCATTTTGGATCTCTGAACAATAAATAATTCAAGTCTTTTTGTGCTTTCAGATAAAAAAAAAAGATTACAAACAGCAACTTAAAATGGCAAAAGGAAATAACACTTGTGTGTATTTCTGAGAAATCGAAAGTTTATGTTATGCAGCAGAGATTTTGCTATAATTTTGCTCAGTACCAGAAAGTGGGTCCCTGAAAATTGGGTAATGCATCAATGAAGCACAGTCATATGTACACAAAACTTGATCGTGATATGGTCCTGATATGCTTTTCCCATATGCACATAAATTAAAGCATTTCAGTTTAATACTTGCTTATTTACGACAGCATTTTACTGACTGGTGTAACCAGTTGTATGTAGACACAGGGTATGCAGGGTTCTTGGTGGACACTTGGTCCATTCACATAAACTTTTCAAGAATGTCAGAATGGAATGTGACATTATAGATATTATACCATAAACTGAATGGTACAAGCATAGCCAACATCTATATCTAGTTGGAAGGATCAAAAATCTAGTGTCTATTGTCTATTGACTAAGTTGCTACCAAACTCACCAGGATGTGATGTCACAAAGAGGCCTCTGAAGCGGGCCTCTGTACGGAAGTTAACCACGAGGCGGCCATGCTCATTGATGCGCATACTGGTCGGATACAGTGCACCTGCAGCACATCAGGAAGAAAAGGAAGGGTACGGTCAAGATGTTTCATAGTATTTCATATGTTCGATCCACCTAATTTTTATAATCTCATTTCAGATTGGAGAGCTAATATCTTTGAATGTTTCAGTTTGAGAGTTTTCCAGTGACAGGGGTCTTCCTTGCTGTAATACTTAAAACAATGGACAATATAAAGGGATAAACAGAATGCTTTAGTTTCCATAATGTTCAGATGTGCCCTAGTGGTAGAAAGTCATAACTGTGGTAATTCTTTAAACAATGAGGCAGGAAAACCCCATAAAAGAGGAAAATAAAAAGGTCTCTGCTTCAGTTTCAGAGTGATGTGTTGCACAGGCTGAGAAATCACGCCTATTGTAATGCTTGACACACTGAGCCTTGAAAAACACAGTAAAATGGAAGAATCTGTTCACCCCATCCCTCTACCAACTTGCTTATGTTCTGCCTTGCCTTGCAGTTCTGCCTGGGGTGGGCTGCTTATTCCCTCCTTCCACAGGATGGCAGTGTCGTACACAAAGGTGAGGCGTAGTTCAGACTGCAAGTCAAAGTGTTGCCATCCACCCACTCCCACAGGAGAATGGAACACATAAGACACATGAAGGGGGACCCGCAGTGTCACGTATGATTGGACAAGATTCAGCACCTAACAGCCAAAGGGGAAGAATGACAGGTCAGTGATAATAATAATAATAATAATAATAATAATAATAATAATAATAATGAGAGGCAAATTACTGCAAGTTACTGACAGTTTCAAAGCAGATTTCCCACAAACTACTGAACCAGCTGCTAATCATTCATTACAAACTTGAAATCCAAATTTGTTTTATTTTACACAGAATGTATCATTCCATGAACAAATCATATTGGAATGACATTTACATATATTTACTCAATCACCCATCAATGTAGTATTTCAGCCAAATTTCCACTAGAGGTAACTGTTGGTCCATGTGATTTAGCTGTAAGCGTTTGACAAAAGTGTCATGCATGGTTTTAAAAGAAGCCCCTCAGGGTGCAGTAAAGATAACATAATAGCAAAAACAAACAAAAAAGGAAAAGTCACACCACATGCTCCTGTAATTTCAAACATTTCCATCCAAAAAAGCTGGTTCCCAGGTCCTCTATGAGGAGGTGGTGTCATGAGGAGTCTCAGTGTACAAGTGGAGCGTCTCCCATTTTCGAAAGCATTTATGTAGACATCAAAGGGGTGATTAGACAGAGGTGGACAAAAACAGCATGCTATTTTCAGATAGGTCTTGGAGTCACATATAGGGGAGAGAACAGCTATTAAAAGGTGCCACACAGTCTGAAGAACAACCATGCACAGTAAAAACTACAGCGGGAGAGGAAAGATTAAAACAAAGGAAGGAGTAACAGATCAGAGTAGTTCTGATAGCTCTTTTCAATTCACTGGGGCTCCTGGTTCAAACACAGATTGCATAGTCTAACATGGCTTCCAATGCTGTACTACAGTACAGAGCATCTAGCAGTATATCATGTTTTATCAGGGCTCCTCATGAATATTCATGAGATCCATAAGATCTTTAAGCTCTCGGGAGGCAGAACATTCAATGGTAAGAATACGCAGCTGTATATTCGATATGTCTGTGGATTCTGTGGTTCTACTAAACACAGAATGGGCACCAGAAAAATCCATACGTGTGTTGGATTAATGTAACTCACCTGGCCATCAGTGCCGATGGTGCCCCCACAGTCGGTGAGTAGCTCAGACATGTCGTAGTAGCTGACAAACTCCCACAGGCAGGCCTCCAAGTTGAGGTTCCTGTAGAAGCGTAGGGTGTTGGAGCCCCGCAGGGCTGCACTGTACTGGTAGGGAGAGGTCTCCCCAATCAGCTCAGAGTTCTTGGTACTTTCAGTCAGGAAGCCGTAGCGGGTTGTAACCTCATTGAAATCCAAGAGGTTGGAGCAGCGGTGGTTCCCCACCCGTGTGCCATCGGGGCTCAGGGTCAGCTCAAAGTTGGACAGCGCTCGTGTGGACACAACTGGCAGCATGCCTGAGGGGCAGGGAGGGAAGCTAGAGATTAATGTGAGAGATGCACACTAGAGGCTAGTATGCAAGTGAGTCAGGCCCTGGATTTTGCAAGAGAGACTCAAACTAGGGATTTCTGTGAATGAGTAAGGCTGGGAGTTAGAGACATGGAGCCATGAATCAACAGCATTATTTCATAGTATATGATCTGCATTGATTATTATCAAAACAATGTGAAATGACAGGAACAAATAGGGCCATGTCTTTAGCATGGAGAAAAAGAAATAAGGTAGAGAAACTTCGGCAGCATTTCCTCACCGTCCATGTGGGGCATGGTGACCGTCAGCTTGATGAGGTTTGCATGGTCGGGGTCATCTGCTCCCGTGTACCGTAGTTTAGCAGAGAAAGGCTCAGCGCCCACTGTGCCAACTTTACGGGGCTGGCACATGCCTACCAATACAGAGACAAAATAAAAAATCTGATGCAGAGAAAGTCTACATGTCAAATGCCTTTTAACTAGCTCTTTAACTAAATAGAACTTGAAATAGTTCAGCCACCATTGAATCACCCCTTATCCGAATGTTTTGATAATGCTTGATATTACAACAAGATTTATGTAGATTTATGTGAGTTATTAAGCTGGGGAAATGAATTCGAAAAAGGAATTTACATTGTTGAAAACAGACAGGTAAGTAATCTGCTCAAATTCTCCAATGTGGTATCTGCCTCTGCTGTGTGGAAAGAAGCGAGGGCTTGTTGTCACATGAATCAGAGGACTAGAGTTCATGACTGCCTTCTCCTGAATCAGAGGGAGAGGGTTGCTGATGGAGGCTGAATAGTTTGGCTGAGTTTGGATGGGAAAATGGGCAAAAAAGTATTTAAATTAAACAGAAGGAGCATAAATTATTACCACAAATAGGTGCTTGTGGCATCAAAAACCCAGGCACTCATGCGGGTTTGCAAGATAAAAGGCTTTTAATGTGTGGGCTGAAAAATAATTTTAAAAATTACCTCAGGTGTACTTTAATAGGTTTATTTTAAAATAATATTTTAGCCCTCACATTAAAGGCTTTTTAACCTGTAAAACAACATTCCATTTTATTCCACTGGCACTTATTTGCTGTTATAATTTTCAATTTTTTAATTATGATTCCCCTCCAAGAGAAATTTGGATTTTTTTAACACCAAAAGCACTTCTACAACTTCTTTCTTAATATATCTAAAGCAAGTATTCAACACAGGTCTTTTAAGCCAATAACACTGTATCCTTGACACACACTATGGGTTTCATTTTGTCTCCTGACATAATAGTTGAGCACCCAGTAAATATGTTGTCAGTTGTTTGGGGGGCCTGGAGCTCACCCTCCTCGGTGCTGATGGTGACTATGGGGCTGCTGAGCTCGAGGCCTTCATCTCCGTTGGAGTTGACGGCACGGGCAGCACACTGGACCCTCGACCCGGCTTGGAAGTAGATGGAGTCCAAAGTGATGAGCTTGGAGGAAGTAAAGAACGTGTCAAAGTCCACCTCCCGCATGGGGCTTGTGACACCGTCAGGCCCCTTAGGAGCGCTGACAAGCCAGCGGTACCGGGTGAGCGTGTCGTTGATGTTCTCGCTCATGCAGATGGAGCCCGTCTTCTCATAGTCTGAATATTTCTGGTTACAGGCCTGAGAGGAGAGAGAATCTGTATGAATAAACTGAGCCCTGTCAGCTATTCCAGAGTTAATGACATCAGGTCTATATGGCATTTTTCTATAAAACACACAGACACAAACACACACCAATTCACAGTATGTAAACATTTATACATACAAATACAGCCATTTTCAGAAATCACTCCACATTTTAGCTCTCATAATGGTTCAACCTACAGGACTGCAACCAACAGTTTTTGAACTGAAACAGGTGACAATGTAAAACTATGGAAGTGTATTACTGTATGAAGTAAAAAATGCTTTATTCTTATGTAAGATCTCAAAACACACCTCATCATCTTCCATGATTCTCTAGTCAATCACAAACTACAGTTTTGGAACCAGTGATACAAGTGACAACCAAAATGCCCCTCCAACCTGGCCTGGTGACCAGGAAATAAACCTACTGTGACACAGACGATGGGGTATCCCGCAGGGCGCAGGAGGTCCTCTTTCGCCCGTGACCCCATGTCATCATAGTGCAGCAGGGACACCACCTGAGGCACCGAGGGGAATGTGACGTCTGCCATGCTGTTGGTCTCCTCAATGTACACAATGGCTTTGCTCATCTGAGGTGACACGTTGTGTAAAGGGACATGGGTAAATACATTTAAATTATCCATATCAAATGCTGAATCTAAACATCCGCCTAATCATGCATATTTTAATCATAATTACAAACACAATATTTATATTTAAAGAAGGGACAGCAAAGACTCTAGATAAACCTGAGTTCAACAATATAAACAAATAATAATAAATAAGAATAAATCACAAACATCAACCACAATCTTTCATAAATATCTGAATGTGAGAAAGCAAACAAAAACAACACATTAATGAGTAAACTATGCTATTCAGGGACGTAGGGATGATTAATTTAGAAATTGACTCTTTATTTCCATATAAACATTCTAAAAGTGATAACTGAATACTAGATAGAAGTATTTATGTGTATGTATGTATGCATGTGTTCATGTATGTATATTTTTCCCACCTGTGTCTCAGCCACCATGTTCTCATCTGGTTTCAGGTGGATGGTGAAGGCCTCTCTCATCTCCCGCACTCCATCGTACAACACCTCTATCTCCACCACGTGCTGTGTTTCCCCCGCTTTGAACACAATATCTAGAGACATACCATTCCAAAAAATGTGTGTAATTATGGAATTAGACAAATGGCTTTTCCTATTGCTGGGAAAATGACAGCTCTGATGAAGCAAAATAATGGCTATAATTACAATTATTATAATGCCTGTCAGAGGTACATAACAAGGTAATTATTTTTCTTTCCAATAGTGCCTTTATTCAACACCGGTAACAGTGTGTATTTGAACATGTGTGCTGCGAAATGAATCACCACAACAATGTTGAAACAATGTTGAATCACCACGATGAAAGGTGACAAACTCATTTACTACTGTAACCATATGGCTGTTTACTGCATTTTTGCCACTGTGCTGGGGGGGTAAGAAAGTGGCATCAATTTACCTAAATTGATCTAGGAACTATCAAGCTGTATAAAAGGACAGTGTGTAAAAAATGTTTGTATGCTGTTCTAGATAAGAGCTTCTGCTAAATGCCTAAAAATGTAAATGTAAATGGGTGGTGAGAGCTCAAGTCTAGTTAAACAACAGGCAGATGATGTGTGTCATTCGCTCTCACCCTCGGACACAGGGTGGTAGTCCTCCCCAGAGATGGCAGAGCCGTCTTTTGTGTGGACGCGAACCACTGAGACCTGGGAGGCATCACCCACACGGAGGACTGGAATCTGCACTGCTGACACCTGGCCGCTCTCCTTGGGTTCACTCACACTGAACTTTGTTTCCCCAAATTTGATTATGGGCTCTGCATGGGAACACAGGGGAGAGAATTTAAATATTTAGATTGGGAAAAGGATTTCATATCAGACCTCAGCATTGGTGAGGAAGGGGTTTGAAATAGGGCATCGAGATGGGGAGACTGACACATACTACTGTGAGTTTATTTAAACAATGAAGATCAGTAGCTGCAAAGAGTGATGAATTAAACACAGATGCCACACTTCTGAGTCATGTGACAGCACAGGGTATCAGATGACTCTTTTTTGCATTAACAGAATGGTGCTGTTTTTATTTGCTCTTACTGTCTGCATCATCCTTAATCTTGATGATCGTCTCGTTCTGAGCTCCAATGGACGCCCCGAAAGGTGAAGCGCTCTTGGGGCCACCTAGCACTAGCCTAAGCTCTTCATCCTCCTCGTAAATCGTGTCATCTGTTAACACCACGATGCAGGGCTTCTCCACCTCCCCTGGAGACAGAGACAGTCACAGTCAGTGGAAGTGCATATAAAAGCTGATTTGTATCTGTAACCAACACACGCACGCACACACACACACTCACACACACATAACAGTGTCTGTTGTTTTATTTATCAGTCTTAACTCAAGACATTTGTGCTATTAGTTCCAACTATCCAGGGCTTTACCTGGTAGGAAAGTGATGATGGAGGCATCGGTGTTGGGTCGCTCTTCAAAGTCGTTGGTAACCTGAGCAGAGCCTTGCCGCGTGTAACAGCGGACCGTGGATCTGTAGCTGACATCCCCACTGCGATACACCATGACTGTAATCTGGCCATCATTCTCACCCCCTGTGTACATGGCCTCACGGAACTGCACCTTTGGCACTAACCACACACGACTCAGTCAGTAAATCAAACATTCATTCAACATGAAACCTGTTCATTAGGATACAATGGCATTAAGCGACTACATTATTTTAAGAAATTCCAATTTATTTAGGTAAAACCCACAGGCAAATGACAATGCTGGCCCTCTTTCATATCAAAATTTCATGCTGTTATGTTTAAGAAAACAACTTCGAATGGATGCAAGAATGTGTCCGAAGGTTCAACTTGTGTCTCAGTTTAAATGTCTAAAGTGAGACCGCAGTCTGTGAATGACTGTACCTGCTATGATTTCTCTCACACTGTATGTGATTCTATCTAAACTGAGTTGTCTCAAAGGCTGAAAGAATGCCAAAGCCAAACTCACAGTCCGAAACAGAGTCATTGATGTAGACAGTGGCTTTTCCTGGCTCTCCCAGAATTCCATTCACAGGCATGCGGAGCACCAGCTCAAACTTCTCTGTCCCCTCCAGTACAGGCTGGCCCAGGTCATCTAGGATGGTCACACGGAAGGTCTGCATGTTCACCCCTGGGGCGAAGTCCAGGTTTCGGCTGATCCCCACATAGTCCACTCCAGCTGCGATTTGAAGATTCAGGAGGGTTTTCAAAGAAAACAAACACAGATATCCCTGTCTGCTTTTATCTCCTTCATGCAGGCAAACATCACAGAGCCTGCTTCTACAGTACATCACAGAGGACAAAGACCACTATGAAATATTAAAAGGAGGATCAGAAACCTACTTTTGGAATACCTTTCCTTGCACACCAACATGGTGCTGAATGCCTGCCATTTATAATCGGATTATGAACATAGTGAGGTGCCCACTGTATCTTCGATGCCACAAAAAGGTTACTGCTTGCAGTTCAAATCACCCTTCAGTTTGATGGCTTACCGTGTATCCTCTGCTTTTCCCCCCATTCTTTCACAACTCATTAATGCACATCGGCTCAGGGCTGGCAGAGCTCAGATAACTACAGAAGCAAACAACTTTTTTAAGAAGAGAAGTACAGTGGCTTTCAAAAAGGAGAAAGGGATAAAGATTCATGTTAGCAGAAGATATGTGGAACATTGTATGTGTGAGCGTGTGCGTGTGTGTGTGTGGGGAGGGATTATGTTTAAGGAGATGTGTGCATGTGTGAGACCTTAAGCTTCAAAAGTTTACATTACTCAAAGTCAACTCACTTTCAATAACCTGACCTCCCACATCCCACCAGCACCCCCCACTCCTTCCTGGAGTTCACCATGTAGCTAGCCACTGCCCAGGGGCCACATCAGCCTCAGTGCTAGCATTCCTTAACGCTTACTAAAATCTTCCTAACCTACTAACCCTTCGGGACGAGTAAAATATCAGTGTTTTTCAGCAAATGAATGTGGTTATTGACCTACAATCTAACATAATCTAATGTACACTAGCACGCCTTGAATCCTATGATGTGCAGGATGAATATCTGTATAATAATATGCCCTAATTTTTTAAAGGAATTTGAAGAGGTGTGGTCCTTAAACCATGACAGCAATTGTCAGCAACCGCTTATTATGAGAAAAAAAACTGGCAGCTTCTAAAGCATGCGCGACAAGTCTATAGACAACAATACGTCCGTTTGATGATTGAACCCTTATATTTTTACTCTTGAAGTCATTCCTTATTTGAGAAAATTATTCCTTAGAAATTGTTGCTTTTTAATACAGAGAAAATGAATACATCTGCATGCATACATTACTTTTTCAGTTCCTAAGATCAGTCTGTTTATCTTTTATTCCCTCTAGAACCTATGATGGCGATTGATATTAGAGAGCAGGCTTATGTAACTACAAGTTGCCTCAACATTTTTGCATGTACTTTTTCAAGTTGCTCTGAATAAGAACATCTGCTAAATGCTTCAATCTAATGAAATTTAATATTTCCTTTTCTGGACCATACAGAACCAAACCCTACAGTGAAATGGACAACGTGGTACCTTCAGCTGACATGGGGTCTGTTTTCCGAGAACGCACAGTGACAGTGGCAGTTTTGGAGAGGTCCGTCCCAGTCCTCCAAACCCGTACTTCAACAAAGTTGTCACTCTCATCAACATAGTACTCCATTTCCCCAAAGTAGAAAACAGGTGCTGAAAATGGCACAGAAAACACAGAAAGAACATTGAAGTGTCTGGCTGAATCATTATAATATGATCCCAAATGGTAAACTTGAACTGTTCAGTCAGCAATCAGAACTTGCTGTGAAACAACTTCAAATGTATAAAAAAGTGAATATGATACAAAGAGTAATTCATAAACAGTGGCAGCAAAGATGGTACTTTTTCTGTCTTAAACAGTGTTGTTCAAATGAGCCGAACAATATCAGGTTCCTTGAAGAGGAATTATATAAGTAGGTTTCTTTACTGCACAGTATAATGCCAAAAACATTATGATGTTGTAGTCAACTAACAATGTTTATTTGACTGCAAATAAAACAGCGCTGGTTTTTCTTCTTTGTAACCAAGCCAAAGGGACAGTGCTACAGGCATGTGTCTGTCATGAAATGACTCTTCACAAGATGCGGCAATAGTCACAAAATATGACTGCAGACAGTGTGCAACCTCCACCGTGGAGGGCACTCCTAGTTGATAAAAAATGACTCATACTGTAGGTGGCATACAAACCCAGTAACCTTAGATCACCAAGAGTAGACTTGCTTTAGAATAAACAGGCTTGAGGCAATAGCTCTGCTATCAATTATGTCCAACAGGAGACAGCTGCCAGGCAGCAGAACCAGGGCTACTTGCCGTCAAAATCTATTACCACAACATCACACTGCATTGCATTACTGTTTTCCTTTCAGATGTGTTTTTCCATCCAGCGAAAGCAATCTGAAAAATTACTGACTAGGTGTCTGAAACAACACCCTGGATAAATGGTGGCACTGGCTCAGATACACATCATTCATACTTGGAAAGACCGTTTAATAATATTATTAATTATTAATATTAAGTGTTCTATCTGCACCTCTGTACATAATCCCCTCACTCACTTCCAACTGTGGTACAAAATGGTCCCTCTGCATCACCACAGTCATGGCAAGGATGCCCCTTCACTGTAATGCCAATCTGAGATCATGAGATGAAAGGCTGTATATAAAATTGAATATCGATATTATTATTACTCTATTGTGTGATAGTTTACTACAGTACCCTCTCTCCTATTTTCAGTGTGAAAGAAATATGGTCCTTGCTTTGCACGACAGATAAATGAAGACACTATTTACTGTCACATTTACTTTGCTCTTGCAGTTACCTACCCTGGTGTTTATGCAGCCAAGCTCTCAAGTAAAGACAAAAGTGCTGATGCAGAAATTTTCTGCAGATGTTTCACACAGACAAAAGCTCTGTTCTCTTGCTCAACACTTCATATACTGTGCACACTTAACCAACAGATTATACCTGTTATTCTCACATTTTTGTCTTTGTATGCAAATGAATGCATTTTAGAGTATTTGCAGATTCGTGCTGATGCCTGGGAACTGACAACAGAACAACACTGTAAAAGATTTTTTGGGACTTGCACAAAAATGGAAATGGGACATGTAGGAACTATTTTCAGTAAAGAAATATTCAGAAAAAGAAGCTGTCAAAAGGCCTGGAACTGAGCTATAAAAATTTTAGGATCCGCATGTATAATTTTTTCTCCTACTTTTACTGTTTTCTTCACCACACTTGACCTTGAGAACATTATATTAATAATGCCATGGGCCTTGCACATAAGATTTACATAAGTTTACTGAGAAAACATTACAAAGCTTTAAGATTTGTTCATGAAGAAAACTGAAGAAAGGGCCATATGGCCTTACCTCATCAATGCCACTAAATGGCAAGTTTCTATCAATATATTTTTGTATACTGATCTACTCTATGGTTATCTTTAAACTAGGAGTGTAAAGAGAGGTAGGCATTAGAGAATCTGTCCACACAACCAAAAGCAAACAACGCCACACTGGGGTGCAGCCAGGTAATCTCTACAGGTCTATAGCAACTGCCTGTGGTTAGCCACATGGGAGCCGTGATCAGATAAGATTAATTTGAAAAGCTGACAGCACAAAGGCTTCAAAAGACCCATAGCCCATTAGCTGGGAGATGAACTACAGGGCCTTCGAACTCCCTGAACTCGGTGGCCCCGCCCTTTTTTATGCTACCAGGAGCAGTCAATACGCATACCATTCCTCATTTTAACAAGCTTTCCCTGTGCCTCTCTACCACTCAACTTCTCCCGGAACAATCACCCTTCTCAATTGTTTTTGGTCTATTTATGGCACAAACAGCTGCAAAAACCTACAGAAATATACATGATCTCTATGCTATGATCAGGTACATAGCTGTTATAAATTAAAGCTATGGAAGTCAAACGAGCTACACTGAATTTTTTGATCTGGATAACTTGGCATTGCTTTATAGTACAGATAACTGACTTGTGGAGTGTGACCTTATTGATTGTATGCCATTTACCTGACAGACATTTTTTTAGTTTGTGAATGTACCAGGTTGTGAAGATGTGAAGTGAAGCGTCCTGGTTTTATTACTTCCTGTGCTCTGGAAATGGTCTGTCAGTTCAGATGATGACAGAGTATTCTAGCACAGACTAAAGCGTGTTATAACCTGTGGGCTTTTTTGGATGATGGACCTTGAGTCACTCAAGGACTGTCATGGCTGGAAAACATTCAGACAAACAGTAACCCAGAGAATAAAAGTTTTACCTTCACATCCAAGATTGTGCTTCTGATGTACCTTCATTTAAATATAACTTCTTTTTTTTTTTTTTTTTTTTTTTACAAATATGTAATCACAAAGAAATACCACTTGGTTTATCTTAAATTTTTTATGTCCTGGAATTGGGCTGTACTACTCAAATTTCAGGACTTCTACCTGATATTAGTTCCACTGGAACCAAAAACATTAAAGTTAATGTGAGACAACACATACAACTTAGCATCACAGAACTAATACTTCAGCATTAGAGTTCCAAACAGCGTTTTGACATAACTGAGACAATACAATCACAAAACATAATAAAAGAACGTGTCCTGCCTTATGAGCATGCCCTCTCCTGTGTTCTGCATTTACAGACTTTAAGAGAATTGGCATTTCTTTAATGACAGGCATGTAGCCTTTAATGGGCAAAATCAATTTGACTGAATTATATGTTCCCTTAAACAGAATAAGCATGTTTGATTGCATCCGCTCTGTGTCTCTGGCATGAGGCTTTGGGCATACATTTGGGCATAGAACCAATCATACAGCAGGATTTTAGTGTAAACCAACATTACAAACTGTAATTCCCAATCCAGGCACTCAAGAGAGTTGAGGTTGAGGCTATTTTAGCATCTAAATTTCTATTAGGAAATCCAGAAGTCAGACTGACGATGTTTGCCAAACTGCGATTTTCCTCCACTTCTACAATGTAGATTAGAATCAATATCAGGCTCAGAGGTCTCTGTGCTCAAATTCCTTTTCCTTGGCTTGGAGCATTTCTTGGAAAGCCTTGCAAAACAAATTATTTATGAAGCCACTATGTCATTCATGAGTCTGCAGAGCAGAGCGAATCATCCACAGAGCCTGTGTAATCCCTGGAGCCATGATGTATTCAGACAAGCCTCTTTTCATTACATTTGTTTAATTAACCCTCTGACTCTTATGTGTTTGCTTGTGAATGAAGATTTTCGACAGAATGCCAGAGTTTCACCAACAGATAAATGTACATATGGGTTTCAAGCAGGGTAGTAACTTCCTTAACTCTTGAATAAGTAAACAAAACTGAAGAAGTAATGTAACATGCAAGTTAAAAAAGCTTAAGTCTCTGGTCTCTGAAGTGTTGCAAACACATTAAGTCCCTCAGCAACTATCTTGTTGGCAACTGCTATTCAACAGCTAGACCTGAATAAAACACAATGCATAATTTACATTTTATGAGACAGAAAGAGGAGACAAAAACAAAAGCGGCATTCAAGGATGGATGCTGCTGCATGTCCCTACTTTATAACATACACATGTTTCTAAAATTGGTTATGTACTATGTATGGTTTATTCAGACAAATTGTGCTCATTGGTCAGCAGGTCAGTGATGTGGTTAGTGGATGATTCAAATATTCTTTAAAAAAGCTTGAACTAGTGCATTCAGATGATCTACATGTTACACACAAGCACTATAATCAGGCCTCAAACATACATTACCGTTTCATTTGGCATGCATGTTTTTAACCTGTGATAAAATCAATCAATCAATCAGAAAAAAAAAATTGACAACTGATGTCTTGCTATGTGTAGTTACAGTTGGATTTAACTATTTGTGTAATTCAGTTCCAACCAATGAATTTGAATTTATCACAAGTATGAAAAACAGCTGCACAATTTCCAGTGAACCACATCTTTTAAAGAAAGTATACACTGGAGTGAGTGTTGAATCATGTAATCTGCTCATCTGGACAACACTCTCTGCAAACTGGTGTGGGGCGCTCACATAAACACCTGTTCAGGTTCAGGTTTATTGTCCTCCAGAGGACAGATCTGTCACCACAGCTTAGGATAAACAATGGCTGGAATCTATCAAGCATTTTTTCCATTTCTACTTCTATAGAAATGGGATTTTTTTTTATAAAAGATGAGTAAATAAAAATTAACACTATTTCTGTCAATAGAAATTAGATCCAGTTCAACAAAAAATCAACACTGAAAAAGGGGAAGCTTCATTTTATAATTGTGAAATTCTGAATTTCAGGTAATTTCATTTTTTAATTGCTTAATATTGTGTGACATATTTGTGTATAACTACCCTACATGGTACCAGGGATGTAGGGGATCCAAGAAAAGTTGGATAAAAATAAAAATAAATTAACATAATTCCAAAATAAGTACTGAATCCATCCAACAAACCATTTCCAGAGGATTATTTATTACCAAAATATTCTAGTTGTTTCTGTGTTACATATTCTTTTTCAGCATGGAAGCTACCACGGCATGAACACTGGGAAAGAATAATTCTGATAAAATCAAGTTTATTTTAACTTACCAATGGCAATGCTTCAGAGTTAGCCTGCACGAAATGCAATAAAAAACAAAACAACAGACTATATGCTGACACAGTAAACAATTCTAAAGCATTTTCCCCCCAGATTTTTTGAATTTGTTTAAATAAGTTTGGTGGTTGTACTACATGCCTAGTCATTCTCTGATTTGTTTGGTGTGCAAAGTAATCAAAAATGCAACCTTCAAGTGTGAAAAAGTTATTATCTCCATAGTTAACCCAGTCAAAAGGGTAATTAAGGTCAGCAGCTTGAATACTTTGGTAACCAACTGAGCTGTTTTGGGGCCACTCAAAATAAAGCTTTAGCAGAATTAGAGTCAAAGGTTTGGGACACGAGTCTGTGAGTGTGTGTGTGTGTGTTGTGTTGTGTGTAAGTATTTTTGTGTGTTTGTGTGTGTGCCTGATGAGTGGCCCACCCACACAGACACCAGCTCCTGTCACTCATCACAGTTTCAGTGAGCTGGAATTTCGATGGGACCATAATGACAGGGCACGGATGCCTGCTCTTCCCAGGTCCTGCACTAAGTCCATCATTTCCACTGTGCTGTTTCCTGATCTCTGCTCTCCCCTGAGGGAATCCTTTTAGGAGCTGTGATGTGAGAGACTGGTGCCCGCCCACTGTTTCTCTTTTCTGTCTATGACTGCAGTGGTTAGCCTAAGGGGCTAGTTTGCGGCATTCCACTGCTGTCGGCACATTCTTGTGTTTTCCAGCATGGTGTAGAGCCTCCTTTTTGGAAATAGTCAGAGTTGATTTTAAAATCTCCATTAAAACAGCAATTAGCTTTGTGAGAAGCAGCATGCTTGGCACTGACAGGTGTATATCTATAGCTATATCCAGGGCATGTAAACATTCACACAAGGTCTGACAGCACATGAAAAAGCAGATGTTTTGTATTCCTGTGAGCAGCTGTCTGTTTGTTTTATGGGGCAGACCGTTGATTGATAACGCGACTGTGGTGGCTGCAGTGCTAGCTCTTCTTCTCAGTGATCATAGGTTGAAGTGGTTGAGTCACAACTGCTTACGAGAGTGTGTCTGACTCAGGGGGGTTTATGTGTGCATACCTCTGAGTATGTGTATATATCTTAACTGTTACATAAGTATGAAGATGTGAATATGCATATATGCACATTGCACATGTGGATGAGTGTATGTACATATGGGTGTGAATGTGTGTGCGTGCGAGTGAGTATGCATATATTTGCATGTGTTTACTTTTGTCTTTTACTTATGTGTTTCTTTCTGATGAACAGGAAAAATAATACATATATATATGCATGTGAGCTTGTGTTGTGCATGTGTGTGTGTGTATGTGTATGTGTGTGTGTGTGTGTGTGTGTGTGTGTGTGTGTGTGTGTGTGTGCGTGTGTTTATGAGCCTGTCTGGCAGGAAAGGACACAGCTGCTGATGTCCCCACTCACCCTGAGATAGCACAGCAGGGCCCAGGTGCCCAAGGAGCCAGACCCCCTCTCCACCTCCCACTGCATCCCCTGAGGAAGGCAGTGAGGTAGCGGGGAGGCAAATCTATTTACCGCTTTCTCCTGCTATGTATGGTACAGAACTACATTAAAATTCGTCACGTGCCTGGGTGAGGCTGATTAACACTGAATTCATTTAACAAAGGATCAGAACCATGGACTCAAAGCAATGAATATGCAGTTATGTTACTATCTTTACAAGACAGCATATCTCTTTGTTTGCTTTTCCTCACCATGCAGTTGCTCTCTGTTCAATGCATTAGCAGCTCCAGCTGGTTATGTACACCCCCGCAGGAGATGGCCTCCATGCACCGGTGAGAGATAATTGAATGTATGCAGGCACCCACGCACATGGGCTGGGATGCTCTTGTGCGGTGCCTTGGATGGCATCATCCTGCCTCTGCTCGGAGACAGATTATCACATTACACTTGCTCTGTGCATGGGATCACCTGCAGAGATACTCTGAATGACTCTCAGACAGCAACTGCAGGTCAATGTCTTTCTGTCAATGTCTCGACACCAGACGCCAGGAACGGTTTTTAACTTCAACTGACGGAAACAATCAATCTACCGAAGCGTGCTTCCACAAAGGATGAGTGTTCCATATTTAGGCATGGAAAAGAAGTTCTTGCATGCCTCTGAGTTCAACATTAACCACTGAGTTTAGCATGGTTTAAAATAAATGTGCCACTCTAAGCCATCATAGTAACTGGCATCTTCACACTAGCACACATTTGGTGCCAAACTTTATCTCCTCTGTGTGATTGTCCAGACTGAGACAGTTTTACCGGGACAGTGGAGCTGGGGTGACTGACCTTCAGTGCCACCTTAGAAGGACACAGCTGCAGGGTTCTTTTGTGGAATGTGACAATAGCAAATGATCATAAATCAGATGGCACCGGTGAACTTTGGTCTGAAAAAGGTATCAGATTCCCCTCTCAGCTGGTCGTTTTGCATGTACGTTTCCTCCCTGATATATTGTGATTGATGATGAGCTCGTTTTCACTGTTCTAGCACTGCACCTCACAATGGGTCTGGCTTTGAACTCTGTAATTCAATTATGGAAAACATAGAACTTTTATGAGTGCAAATAAGTGTTTGTCTTAAAAATTGCTCATATGGATTTGTTAACATGTCATATGTATGTATTTGTGAGGCACAGCCCATCATACACACAAATATAGACACAAGGCCAGCCAACAAATGCAAACACTGCCAGGTGAATATTTCCTTATACTCTGTTTTTAGTCACCCTGGGAAAAAGAAAGACCTGTTATTACGAGGCTGTACATTACTGCTGCTGTTTTTGCAGCGCAGAACAGACCAAGGCTTCCAATCACATTCTGTGCACCAGAAAAAAATAAACCAGTGTAAGTTTGTAGCCAGATCCTCTTCAGCAACCACAAACTAGCTCTACTTGTTCTTTGGCCAAATTGATACTTACTGATGTATCGATACTGAAAATTACATTAGTTATATTGTAAGACTCTGTCTTCCCTAGACTCTCATGGAAGAGCATTCTTTTTTATTAACAGCATGTGATCTAGTTGACACAACATTCAATGACACAAAATAGGGTAGACATACAATAGAAAACAACAGCTTTGACATAAGCAGCAATTAATGTCTGGATCATTTGCTTTTGAATGCTTCAATCACAATGAGAACAATTGATTTAACTGAGAATGAATGTATGGTATTTTATTCTGAGTGAGTAAGGTAAGTGGAATTCCTGGGAGGAACCATCGGGGCACAGTTAAAAACATGTTAACGCACTGAACCCAGGCATGTCAGCTATCCAGAAGTGCCAGGGGGAAACACAGGGCTTCTGTGGGTCGGAGGTTAACTTGTGCACTCTCGGGTTGCTTGCCGGATGGAGTGCTGCAACAATAAGTTATCGTTCCAAATAGACAACACTTTCGCTGGTCGCACTGGGCCTTATAAATAAGCATTCCGGAGGAAGCGCTGAGCTGACCTTAAGAAACAGGACTCTTTAGCACATAACCATTCTCTGACCATTTCAATGAGGAAAAGGGGCATGCAGCAAAAGCATGTTCTTGCAATAAAATCGTATCAGAAATTAAGGGTTAAATGGGTGTACATTAGCCAGTGTATCTTATGAAAGTGCAGCATTTACATTGCATATGTTATTTGGAAAGGACCTGCAGATTCAAAACAAGAGCTGTGTCATTACATGACCTTATAAAAATGAAAGCTGCGCTATCCTATCTATACTGCTGTATCTCTGGAGATGTGTATCTTTGAGCAACCTTTGGGAGAATTCACTGGGGCTTAGGAGTGAAAAAATAATCCATCCGTTTTAACTTATTTCAGTGAAAAAGGGCAAAAACAGTTGAGTACAATTGTTTAAATGTGAACAAGTAAAGCTTCTGACTGCCATCACACAGAAACAAGGACATGATTGTTACCTGAGGTGCTTCTGAGACTGAGAGTGAAAGATGCAAAACAGGGCTGAATAAAGAGAGAGTGCTGAGTGCTTGTCATTAAGAGTACTGTATGGCTGGACATATTCCCATTTGTACAGAGTGTTAGGCATGGTCAATATGCAAATCATAATCTGGCTATTTTGCCTCTTGAATTATAATATTTATCCTTGAGATATTACCATTTACCATTTAATTGTAGTACAGAGCACTTCAGCTATTTGTGTGGGTAAGAGAGAAGAATTAATTGAAAAATCTTTCTATATTCATGTAAAATCCACTATCAGAACTTCCACATCTTTTCAACAAAATAACAGTTCAAACTGTTTATTTAATCAATTAAAATGTCAATATTTTTCAAACTGGTTAAAAAATGTGCATTTCTATTTCCCATTACACTAATAATGTCTGTTAAAACAGCATGTGATCATATTGCTGCACTACATAGACCTAGAACCTAATTATTACTGTGGCTCACTCACAGGTCCAGTTAACACTGTTTATTTCCAGCTCCCAGTAAGCACTGCCTTTACAAACTCTTTCTAAACATTCTGCTCATTCCCAATTTTTTTATGTCTGTTCAGATTCTGTAAAAAAACTTGACTCACAGAAGAAAATAGAGCTGCTTAACATCAGAAAATAAATCCATTTGTGATTTTTATTTTCTCTCCTCTTTTTTCCACCATTATTCTATTTAACTAGAACATGACAAAAGACTCTCAGACCTGTCCTTAAACAGTCTGGATCCACCACATCATTCTATTTAAAGTCACTTGGGGACTGCCAAAAAAAAAGCTTGGTACTAAAAAGTTGGGGAATATGTCTGCATTGAACAACAAAGTGTGTATAATTTTCTTTCATACATTCAATGCACGAAAAAGTTAATGAGAGTCCTCCTTACCATCGTCCAGGTCCTGCAGGATGACAACACGGGTGGTGGGGAACTCAAGGCCGAGGCGGCCGCCAACTGGTAGGCTGAGGGTGATGTTGAAGCTCTCCTCCTCCTCATAGAGGGAGTCATCGATGATCACTACACGACAGGGCTTCTCAATCTCATCCTTGTCAAATCGAACCAAGCTGCTGTGCTCCTCTGGCCGGGAGATGTAGTCTGAATAGGACAGCACGGTGCTTGGCGCAGTGCCAGTGGCAGAGGCTGTTGATGCAGGGGCAGAAACATAAAACACAAGAATACATAATGATGAACATAAGCCATTCAGCCCACCAAGACCTATCCATTGCCAAACATTCTTTTAAACATTTGTTTATAACGTGTCAACCCTTGAGTGTCTACTTTATGTCACTGATTGGCAATTCAGTTCCATTAAGAATTCTAAGGGACTGTCAATGGTCCCATTACAGGCTTTATAGGTTCAGGTTGCAGGTGTAGGGTAGACTGTGGACTGAGTGCAACCGTTTGTCATTACCTAGTTCAACTTTTTTGCCATATCTCCAAGACTTGCTAGAGTCATTACCTTTTCAATCTGTTTATCAATCATTCAGCAGTCTTTGATGGCAATCTTTGATGGCAGATGGCTAGCCGTGGAAATGCATTATTTTATGCACCCACCCATTGGACCATTGGGTTGCTATCAAAGCCCATCTATGGAACTTGAGCGATACTGATATATAAGATTGCAAAGATAACTAGGCTCATTATTATGAGGTTAACAGGTGAGGCTGGTGCTTACCTTGCTCAGTGTAACAGATGACCATAAGCTCCTGACTAACGTCTCCACTCCTGCGAACTGGGATCATCAGCTCACCGGTGTCCTCCTCAATCGCATAGGTAGACTGGGGGATGAAGACTGTGGACTCTGTCATGAAAGATCAGAAATTCCTGTTACTGTACTATCTTCACTGCGTACTTCAATAAAAAAAATATTAAAAAACCGGCTCCTGCTCCAAAAGGCAAGTTGAGATTAAAAAAAGTCACCAGCCGATGAGACAGTTTTATAATGTTTTAGAAAAAACTTTGCTCAATGTGAACTACTGAGTTTTAGAATGTCTGCTGAAGGCTGCTGTAGTTTCTGAGGTTCAACATGTAAGACTTTAAGCCTAAAGTAAAAGGCGAGATGGATGTGTACAACTAGCTCAACTTTTTTAAGAAGAGTTATTGAATTTTTTATTATTCTTATATGAACTATGTCCTTATGGAATAACATTGTATGATTTTGAAAGAAAATATAAAATTGTCGTTTCATTTGTTAATGCAAATTTGATCTGAACTATGTCTGGGATCCAATAAAATGCGTGCACTTATTCCCTTTAAGGGCAGATGGAATTCAACACAGACTTCATGTGAACACATATGTTCCTTTGAGTGTTTTACATTTTATTTGGGACAAGTAAACATGCTACTTTTATTTCACTTTAGCCCTTTAAAAGATCATACCTTTTAAAAGAATAAGTTAACTTGATTGGGCCCCAGTTCATGTCCCCAATATAAGCTAGAATGAGAAAACCCTGTTACAAAACCTGCTTGTAATGCAATGCAAAGGCCCGTTAAAGCACCATGTCTCTTCACTGTGTCCTCTAACAACACAAACCGATTAAAAGTAACCTCCTGTGCACCATATACAAATATGTACAAGTATATAAAACCCCCTTCCCCCTTTCCCCTCCAAAATCTGATTCATGACCTAATTTGGCGGGTGTTTCATCCTCTAATAATTCAAAATCCTCTAGGGGCAGGTTTGAGTCGATGGCAGCACAGATATTTTTTTCAAGACTTGCCCTGTGATTGAGGGAGAGAGCTTTGGCTGGTGAGGGAGCAATCTATCAAAAGACAAAACTTGTGGGGGCATGCTGATGTTTTTCAAATCAACAGCACAGGGAGCTGCAAAGGCTACTTTTCAACAGGCACCCTGGGACCAATAAAAATAACAGTCCTCCCAGCTCTCTTGTTCCAGTTCCCTCTTCACATGTATATTCATTGCCTCCGACTCATTCATAGCCAGTCCTACGCTTATCTAAACACGCACACATGCATTCAGCAGAATTCTGCCTTTGAACAGATACAAGCGCAGCGGTGGGTGAATGAGAGCAGTTTAGCCTGTACTCCCAAGAGCTGCGATGAGGCCTAGAGGACCTTTCTGCTGAACCAAATGGTCCTTTGAGCCTTAAACAGATGCCCATTAGAGTTGTTGCTACACCTGTGAAAATACAAAATTCCCTTAAGCCTGTGTTGTTTGTAAACCAAAACATGTATAACATGCCTTGGCATTTCAGTCTCAAAGCTAATCTGTGCCTTTTAAGTCTTTCTATGTTATACAGTTAAGTGTGAAAGAGAGTGGGGAGAGTGGTAGCAGGGGTGGTCCAGCCTCTGATCTTACATGAGCCGAACACATGAGATGATATTATCTCTAAGGGTGCAGTCATCTATTCCACTGTGGTCCCATACAGATCCATTGCAGAGCATGGGCTGAAGGAATTAAGGGCCGATACAGATCAAGGAGGTGCGATGCCTCTACAGCACTGAACCAGCTACTCAACAGAACAAGGCAGTCCATCTCCTCCAAAACATGTGATCTCAGTTGCTATTTCTGTTTACACCACAAGACACAAGACAAGTAGATTACACAGATATACGTTGCACACTGCTGCCACCTGATTGGCCACTAGCAGCCAGGGTCAAAGGCACGCTGTCATTCTTCCCCATGATAGTTTGTGCACTTTTATCTCTACCAGCTGGTTCCCTTTAAGTTAGACACACAACACAGATTTATCAAAACAGACTTCACGTTCATCGCCTGACACAAGCATTGAAATAATGCTTCTGCAAAGTCAATTAAAATGACTACATACTACATGCCCTAGAAAGCATAAAAATGGAGTACAAAACTAGTATCTGTGATTTTCAACCTCAGTGGGTTGAGGCTATTTATTTAATGTATAAAACACTTTAAACATAAAATTAAACTACAGCTTCAAAACACAAAAGCAAACCCCATAATGCTGTGGCTACAGTCCAAAAGACATCCCTCCAACCACTCAGCTATAAGAGAGATAGAAGCAATCCCCAGGTAAATTAACCAGCCCACATGCGAAGCTGCTTTGGCAAAACAAACACCTCTTCCATTAATTAGCCAACGTGGAACACACGACACCCTGATATTTACAGGAAAATGCACATCAAGAGATTGATGAGAGCATCATCCAATGGAGGCAAAACATTTAGTATCTAAAACATTTAGTGTAAAAGCATACAGTTTCCCTGTGTTCCTGTGCACTTCACTCTAATGCTGTCAAAACTTTTTTTAAAAAAAAATTCTCACGAAACATTCAAAAATAATGAAACAATGCAATTAAAATACCTTACAAGGTACAGAAGTTCTTATTTGTAAAGAGTTACAGTCTCTAGTCACAATGGTCATTACTCTAGGAAGCCCTCAAATCTGCCAAGCTCTGAATGCTGCATGGGTATGGGGTATAGTCTGCCATGGCATACTTGACCTAGAGTGGATGCAATTATATCCATTTATCCAAATATATCCAAGGGTTTATTGATAATTGGAAAAAGTAGCCAACTGGGTAAAATGTCAAGGGCAAATAATGATGTGGAAGGTCATTTTAACTGTTAGCTAGCTAGCTGGCATTTAGTTGGCTGACATTTGGTGATATTTACTACTGTTAAAGCTCGAAAGGATGTCTAAAATGATATCACAGGGCAGATACTAAATTCATCCAGCTAACAACAAAAACTGAACAAAATGTACAGTACAAAAAGTACCATCAGTAACAATTTCTTAACCTTTTTTAAACTTCATTTAAAATGTATATAATTCTTCCGCCTGGTTACATAAAATATGTGGTTCTACAATACAGCTACTGGGCATTTACAGGCATTACAATGAGCATACACTCTTATGTTGTATTACTTTTGTCTCACCAATGTTTCCTGACCCACTGTCAGTTGTGCATAAAATAGTTGCAATTATGACCAGCAGTCACGCTACTATTCAGTCACCATTGTTGGGTTGTTAATTTTAGAATCTTTTATTTTTAACAAGCAATTTACTTCGGCAGAATGATGCAATTTAATGTCATGCCAATTAAGGGAGAGAAGAAGGCATTTCAAAGGGCCAAATTAGAGAGAGTGTTGAGGGCTTTTTGTTCAGATTACTTTATGGATGGCTCTTTGAGAACTGACAAGGTGTGATTCCATGTAAGTGTTAGGGGTTGGAGTTGAGATTTAACCTGGAGGGATCCCACCACACTCAATGGATATACTCCTACTTGTACAGAAGGTCAGCCATAATCAATGTGTAGAAATCATCTTATGTGAGATGAAAAAATGATTACACTGACACAGGCCAGACATACACTCTAGGTCATGTGCATCTTGAGGACTTTGACACAAAACCCACTGCTTGTTCTGCTAGCAGAAGAAGAAGCAGACTGATTCATGTGATGGTTGTTTCAATAGTAGGTAGTTACTCTTCATATGAACTGCAAAAGTAAATTTGCTCTGAGCAGGCTGCTTAACATGCTGTTTAAGTTAAAACACAGACTATTGTTAGACTGCACTGTTGTTTCAGATTAGAATACTGGATCATGAAATAAACACCATAGGTGGAGCACAACTAGCATGCTTGTGATGGGGATAGACCTGAACTGCTTCAGTAAATGCACACCAGAAGCAATTTAATGTTTGGAAGATAAGAGAGTTAGCTAAACTTCCAAATATAAATATAATACAAAATGTAATGAGGTTTGCGATAAAAACACAAAGAAGGGGAGGAGGGGAGGGGGCTGACCGTCATCTGGGTCCAGGATCTCCACAGTTGCCATGGATGGAAACTCCAATGCCCCCATGACAGGCTCACTCAGGACAATCTGGAAAGTCTCTGACTGCTCATATTTGTCGTCTGACAGGAGCCGCACCTTCCAAGAGGCTGAGGTCTGGCCTGGATTGAACTGGACCTGCTTCTGTGACTTCCCCCGGAAGTCTTTCTCCTTCTCTGCAGAGCCATCTTTGGTCCCTATGCCTTTGAGTGGAAAGGAAAGAGAATCAATGATCCACCTTACAAACAGATCACAAATATAAAAAGAAATGTGTGTGTGTGTGTGTGTGTGTGTGTGTGTGTGTGTGTGTGTGTGTGTATGCATCCATTTGTGTGTGTTTGCGCTTTATGTATGTACACCTTCACAAGACTGTTGTTCTGCTGCTGTGCACAAGTAGTATTTACTCTAGTAACTTAATGGAATGATTGAACACTCTTCCTCACATCATGATGACGAGCTGAGTGAGGGACATATTTTGCATTTGTAGCTTTGTGCATGATATATGCTCTGCGGCTGCTTGAAAGCATTCATCCAACAGGCACCCCATGTTGCTATTGTAATTATAAACCACCACAAAGTGTGCAGCAATGCTGAATGCTGAAACTGAACCCATGATGTTGCCAGCAGTCTGACACCTGAGAACTGGATGTAATGAGCAAATACCCGTCAGGTTATGACAGCAGAGGACATGTGTGGCACTGTTATTTGTCCCACTCAGTGGAACCGCCGCGGGTCCCCCTGCACATGGGCATTCCGCTCAGTGGGGCGTCTAGGCTTGCCTGCCAGGCATCATTTGATCAATGTCACTTAAAAGTCCCTTTACAGACCTAAGGGGGGGGCTCCTTCTGTCAGGGTTGCCCCAACAGCTGGTGTGCTGTCCATGCATGAGCTCCCCAAACTCTGTGTGATGGCAGCCTCCTACTGCAAAACTAGATAAAAAAAACAGGCCCTACATTCCCAAAAGCCTCAGTCCCACCTTACAGCACAAGCCTCATGCAGCACTGCAGCATTAAGACTTTAAAGACAAGCAGAGAAGGACAGACAAATAAGCGAACACACTTTTCTTTAATGGGACTGATAATTTGATGATTAGCCTATGCATTGAAATGAAAAGCTTTAATATGTAACTAAAATGCTCTCTTTTTCGCTGTGAAGTTCATGAAAATAAAATACCAGAATGAAATGAATTGGAAATTATGAAAAAAGTTGGGAATCTTCAAAGTGAGGCCTTGAGTGCAAAAAGGCCTGATTGGTGGTGGCTTTCGGTTTCATCTCTCACAGTGGGGGATCACATCCCCTGCTTTGCAGAGCCAGGTTCTGTGGTCTGAGTGAGCGAGACTGCAGGAGGACGGTGCTTTGCCCAAATCAGCTTCTCACACAATGACTTTCACGGTTCGATCTGTGGAGAAGGTCGCCCCTTCAGTGGTTGCCTCTGATCATCGCTCCAGCAGGGCTGAAAATGGAGGAAAATTTCTCCTGTCTGTGCCGCAGAGGCATTTGGAATGGGAACTCTCCTATCGTTTCATCTCAGAACCGAGATAGAGATGAAAAAAAAAACAGACAGGGAAAAGGAAAATAAAGAGCAAGAGAGGGAGACTGAGAAAGAGAGAGATGAGAAGAAGTGACCAAGCTGTGCAGGTCTGCAGGGTCTAGGTCTATTCCATCTATTCCAACCTTCCCTTTGTTCTTTTGCATCACCTTCTCCCAGGCAGGTGAAGCTCCGCATTATCAGAGCAGCAAGGAAATAATGAGATAGTGTGCTATAATATGTACATATCACAATTTACTTGATGTGCTCTTTTTCTTTTTATTAAGGGCAATGATGTTGAGTCTTGATTCTGTTTCAGGAAGTCACTTATGCTAACAAGCTTATTACCATCTTGCTTTGCACACACCAGGCAAAGGAAATTATTACACGCAATTATTTTCATTAGCACAGGTCAGTACCATGCTTTTCTTTCATGAGCAACATGAACAGCTCACCTGTGCCTCCCACCCCCTCTATCACCCCACATGGCCAGAAATCACTGCCAGTTTGATATTGTGAGCACCCACCGCTGTCTCCTGTCCTCTTACCTTTCAAGGTTTTTCAAAGATAAGCAGGTGCTCACAGTCAGACCTCTCTGTGAATTGTAAACAAATGGCTAGCTTTCATCTCTGCCCTGGAGATAAACAAACAGCATAAACCTCTCCAAAACTCTTCTGGGTTCTGGGAAAAATTGGCCTAAATTGATCCTTGCACTGTAGTTCAGAGGAGCTAAATGTAAAATATTACGGATCATATTTAGAGTCCCAAGGGTACTTGTGGAATGTTGTCATTGCTCATAAACTGCCTCAATTACATTCTCTGTAAATCAACCTCAGTTGTATGTCAACCAATTAAAATTGTGAATAATGAATGCTCCAACAAGTCATGCTGCCTGTGACTATTTTCCCTCTCACAGGACCTCTCATATAGCATTTCACTCTTCAGTGTAATAATGGACATTGACGCTGTGAATGTTCTACTTGCACAACAGACATAAGGCTCTTTGGAAGTCCATGACACTTGACATATTATAGCTTCTTCTTCTTCTTTGGCCACAAAATGTTAGTGACAGGCTCATTAGCATTACATTACATACAACAAATGGCTGAATGACCCCTGACCTGTCATCTCTAACCTCAGTGCAAAGTCCAGAACAACTTGTACCATACAGAAGAGTGTGCTCTTTTGTCTAAGCCCCTGTGTTACAAAACAACAGGTCATGTGTTTCATTTCATAATAAATCATTGACTTGAGCATAAACATGAACGTTGTGTGTCTATGTGTATGTGTTTGGGCACACCTATGGATTATCTAAGGACTAGCAAGGGAGGGTTGTTGTTGTTCTCTTACCTATGAAAGAGGTCTCGCCTAGGTAGCCCCTGCGTTTCAACACCACCTCCAGAAATTTGGCCTCTTCATCCACCACATAGTATTCCTTCTCCAGGGAGATCCAGGCCCAGTTCAAACGGAATACCTGGTTCTTGAGTTTGTTGCCACCTGAACAACAGGAGAGATGCCACCAAAGCACAGTGGTTAACGCTTACCAGTTTTGTGACACTGAAAAAAGTTCAAACTCCCTAGTTATGGTAAGTGTGAAATGAATCCCAGGTACAATCAATGCATGTATCCAACGCACACGGAACTTGGCCCATGCAAGACTGGCATACACTTTTGTTACATCCAGCTTTCAACTGAGAAGAATGTGTTTGGAGAAATATACTGTGACCCTGAAATAATTGGGCCTTTGGGTGCATTTCAACTTTCAGGCCAATAGTGATTCCTAAAACATTTAACTTCATGTATTGCTGATGCTAATGTGGTTGAGATGCTACACTGAAGTGACCAATGTCAGTAGTTTCTGAATCATCCTAATGATATTCATATATAATATGATCATAATATTCATGAACTTTTTCTTCTGTCCTGGAGCTAGTGATTTAGTTTTAGAGTAAACCCTGAGCAAATGGGGATACAGTACCTGAAAAACCTCATTTCCTTTCAGTTTTGCAGTGACAGATTAAACAAAATTACTGACTCTGCAGAATGTTTCCATGGTGATGCCTAATGGCCTCTTTTCTAATTAAGAGAAGAGGTGACTCCTCACCTTCTCTCAGTATTACCTTCTCCTTCTCTTTTGAAGTTTCCCTTCAAAGCAATAAGATTACTGGAGGGCATTGCTGCATGTCATATTTGGCCATATAGCAAATTGCATGCATGTATACCCACACACAGACAAGCTCATTCATAAACACAGTAAGTCATACAATCACACCTTGTGCAAAAAGGTTAAGTTATTCAAAGAGAAATATACCACAAGATGATACAGTAACACATATTATGTGAGCAGTGCAACAGTGAAACATCTTATTGTCATATTTATTATATTATGTATTATATTTTATTGTATTCAGAATACTTTTCAGGACTGTATATTACATTTAGTTTACTATGTGTCTGTCCTTCTATACATCTATCCATCTACATATCTATACATACGATGGTTTGCATGATCCTCACTGGTAGCCAAGAAAAACAATACCCACTCTCAGTTTTTAATGAATGAAGTTCAGGAAAATGTTTCCTGCTGCCTGATCACTCAAGTTAAACAGTTACCAAAGGAGTTACAAATTAACTCCCCATATACTTCTTCCCAACCAAAAACAAATACCTTGCATCTTGCACGGTCAGTAAAACGGTCAGAAACCAAACTCTTCTCTGTTACTCTCACTTCTATTTCCTTAATAGACCTGAGTGAAAAGTGATGTATGCGTATGGGGCAGTGTGAGTGCATATGCAGTTCTTTTGTATTAACATTTACAAGAAGCACTCCAGGTGTAATTCCAAATAGCTTCATACATTTCATATGTTTCAGCCACTAACACATACTTTCTGTTATCCACATAGATGATAATCTTCAAATTGCATCTTGATCTTTTAAAGACTGTACAATAATAATACCAATTTAATTTCTCATGTGAATATGGCAGTTTAACATTGGATTTTCCTGGACAGTATTCACAAGAGGACTGAATTACAAAATGTTCATATGTACAGACAGAAGACAGATTGTGTGTATGTTCTAATACATGCTGATATTATGATTTCACAACCATAAGCTAGCTTGACAATATACATACCTCTATGGATGTGAAGCTTAATTTCAATTCAGCATAGTAAAAGAGCACAACATACAGTATCTAAAGATAGGGTAATGCTTAAAACACCAGTTTGGGGGTTTAATTTTGAAAATACATGAATGTTTGAGGCAATATTCAAACAAAAATTTAATTTTCATGCCCATGATATGAATGCAAATTATGTTTACATGAAAAAGTAAAGAACTGTAATAAAATACAACTAAAATTTACACTTCATATTACATACTGAGCCAATGCATTAAATGTAGGGTCAAATCAATACATAAAAAGTCATATTTGCATACACAGCACGACAAAGTAAGAAACATGCTTGAAATAAGTGGTATGTGATATAATTATTATCTCAAATAAATAACAGACATGAATCATTAAATCATTATAAACATGACTAGGAAGACTGTTGTGTAAGCTTTTATCACTCAAGGAACCAAAGCTCTGCTAACACTGATGGAAGACCACACAAACAGATCATTATGCTGTCAGTTTTTAGAGATCGGGTAGACTTCCCTACATGTCATAGACAAAAATGAATCAGTGAGATAAGTTCCATTAAGCCACCACATGAGGCCCTTTCTCTCCTTCTTAACTTCCTGCAACAACAAATGAATCTGAAAAAAATTCAGTTAAGGTCTTCACATCACCCATGTCCCCTCAAGGCTATGCTAGACCTGATGGACACATGATTGTCATTCAGTCTGCTCAAGCATGATAGCATACAGGGTGATGTGAACATCTGGTAATTATAAATAATTTTATAATATTATTATTATATGGGGGTGAGAGGGGTGTCAGCAGGTGAATAAAATACAATTATGCTGCATCTTAAAAACAGCTAAAGTAGATCTAGTTGGTTTCTAGCACTCATCAGACTTATATGATTTCTGACTGTTAGTAACAGATCTAGTGAGAAGTTTGGCCTGCGATTCCTCTCCCCGCTGTCTGCCTTCCCTGTGGTGTTACATACTCATGTTCTGCATTACTGCAGCGGAATACATTCAGGGCCCCCAAGCTAATTGAGTTTACCAGCCTTGAGGCAAGTTAAAACATCTTTGGTCTCTTTATAGGAAATAATGTTTCCTGACATGAGGGGATAAAAACATGGTGAGTGGTAACAAATTATTTAAGCCATACAAAATATGACTATAGATTGGATCAAGATGTCAGTATTTTTTCTGTGTAATAATTGTTGTCATCTATGCTATTTTAATTTGAGCTATGAGGATCAAAGCCCAAACCTTATGTAAGGTACCAGAGTAATGCAGTCCCTTGACACAGCCACACAGTGAGGTGATGGGTCCCATGGACTGGATTGAAATGCAGTGTGAAACAGGAGAGGTATGCTGACCTCAAATGCTATGGAGGATGTACCCCAGTGTGTGCTCTTTAACTTGATGGAGAAGGTTGGGGGCAGTGGACTCGGTGTACAGCTGGGATTTTAAATTCCACATTGGGGTAAAATAGGGACATGAATATTTTCAATAAGTACTGTAACACATAATGATTCAAAAACAATGACTTAGTACAAAGGTACAGGTCTGCAGCACAGTGGTGTGTCCCCAGCCAAAGCATCCGAGAGTTGGATGTCTCCCTGGAGTCTCAGACACGCTGTTGCCGGCTATGATCCACATTGGTGCGGCACCAACTGGCACAACCTCACCCTCAAACATGCAGGGTAAATTGCAGGTTAAACTCCACAGACTCACAACTCTCTAGCGACCCCCCCTGGCTGGTCACATGCCTGCATGTTTGTGAACTGAACATATATGCTCCCACAGTCAAGGCAACATGTGATTGGTATCATATCTGCAGTGTGGAAAACAGTAAAGGCTGGTCGCTGAGCATTTTCACATACATATTACATATTACATTAACATATACTATTATTATATGCTAAATTAAATCTAATTCTGTAGATTTTAGATACTGTAAGTAATTTGCAAAGGTGCCATAGTAAAAAAAACCTTGTCTCACATGCTGGTTTCACCATCCAAAAATGATCTGTGCACTCCTGCTGCCAAATGAACTTTTTTAATTAAAACTGAGATCAACATAAGTCTGCAGGTGCTGACCTGTGTTTGTTTGTTTGTAGACACTTTGTAATTATTTGCCCAGCCTCTGAGAGAAATGTCAGAGGTGCTAACACACATTGTAACACTCTTGTCATGTTTGTACCCCAAGTTGCAAAGACTGTCAGTGGAAAAGTGATGAAAAAAAGAAACATTTCCTCACCTTCTGAGTGTTGCTGCTGGATGTAACACAGCAGCGATAAGCAGCACCCAAAACAAAGCTGATAATTTTTGCAATGCATTTACAAAGCCTTTTAAGTACGAGTAAAACATGAGAGAAAATGTCCTCATTTTCACAATAATATCTTTGATAAGCTAGAAACAGAATATTCGGTATTTTCTCTAGGACTCATTTATGATCTTTGTTCTAATGTTTAATAAATTCTGATCTACCATACTTCATCTTTCTGAATCATTCATCTGACATGCAATACCAGAAAAGAATATGTTACTACATAACAGCTCTTGCCCAAAATATATTTTTTATATTTTTAATTGCTTTATAATTTTACCTAGAGCCAAAGTCAAAATCTATAAAGTCTATCTATATAGATTTGTTCTCTAATGAATTATTTTAAAATAAAATGTTTTAATGAGCAATTTAATCAAATTATTATTTCACTGAATTTTTTATATGAGCAAGCTTAAAAGCTTTGTGAATGGGGCCTCTGGGTGGCTCTGAGCCCTGAGGTCGGGGCTCGATCCCTGGCCTCGCCATTGCCAACCATGGTCAAAGGTCCCCTTTGGCGAGGCAACAATTGGCCAGCCTCGTCTGGGATTTGATACGGGGTAAGCCTGCCTGTCATGCTGGGCGCCTGTGGCAAAACGAACTGACAGTATGCTGACATCAGGGTAAAGAATTATTGAAAAAATAAAAAACAGTTGTGAATTTACATCTGTGTTGTTCTTCAGCTGCTTTTTTACCGAAAAATAAAAACAAAAAGAGCAACAACACAATCTATTCATATGATATCACTTAATCACAAGCAAGACACTTCTGAATAGCTTTCTATAAAGCCAAAAGGGCAGTGAGCACTTCTCTTGGAGAGAGATCCTTCAAAGAGAACTCAAGAACAGGTCTAAGTTATCCAAGAACAAAGGAATATGGGGAAAAGGGAATTTTAGGTAGGGAAACATGTTTTATTTTATGGAAAGAATTTTCCCCAAAAGATACAGCTTCTATCACTAGGCAGGAATGTTAAGTGGATGTCATGGTTTATAAAAATAGTAAAATCACACACCTTTAACATTAAGGCAGAAAAGGTAAAAACGTTCAAAAAAATCATCTGGGCTATGCTACTTGAGTGTGACATCAGTTCTATGGCATTGTCTAACAACAAAAAAAACAAAGCTACATTGCAATAATAACCTATTTTTATTTAAATGTGCTTCCAAGGATATTTTTCACTCTTTTCAAAAATCTAATCATATTTTTTGAGGGAAAAGAAAAAAAAACCCTCTGTAATTTCTGATGCCGAGTTAAAATGCACCATTTAATCTTTGTAAGCACGGATGCCCCAGCTCCAGGGACACAAAGACCTCAATTCTTTTATTCTTTCTTTTCCTTTTGATTGCAAATTGTGCTACAAGGTTGTTGTGGAAACCTTGAAAAAGGCGCTCTTTCTGGGTCAGAGAAACTGGAGCCCTGAGCTTAAAGGAGGGGCGGTCTGGAATTTAGGGGTTTTCATTCACAGCTGCCCTTATTTGTGTGCATCCCGCCCCCAAGGGTTGTCGCAGGAAGATCAAGATAAGTGGGGTTCAGTACAGTGCGCTTCAAGCTGGTTCAGGGTAAATACTTAGCACCACATGCTGATGCTCTCTCTCACAGACAAAGATGAGACCAATTTCCCTGCAGCTGATGATAAAAAATATGAAAAACCTAAACAGCATTTTGTACAAAGGAATACGCTGTGCCGAAAATGCTGGACAAAAAAGATAAACAACATGTCATGCTGTGAAATAATTTTGTTGTGGAATTAAGCAATTAATGCATTATTAAAATGTACAGTTTTAGATCTCTTTAATCTGGGATTCCTTTGTTGTTTTCAATGTCAAAATAAAATTTATTGAAAGTGATGGACCAATATTACAAAGATCTTGTTGGATTCCTCAGAGAATATCAAATGCAAATGAAAATGCAAATGCAAATGTAACAGCTTCCAGGATTTCAGATTCTCTCCTATTCCATTCCAAGTTAAATATAGGTTCTGTGTCCATTTCCAGGAATAAATGACAAAAAAGTAAAAGAAGAAAAGAAAATAATCAAGGGTTGTGCATGGACAGTTTACCAGTCTGCACATTTCGCTCCTTTTCTTTCAAGTGGAAGGTCTAGAGGTGGAGTGGGAGTAATCAGTGCTAACACAAATTACATTGGATAAAATGACAGCCAGCATTCTTTCACTGAATAACATACACCTCAGAAATAACCTTGTGAATCTGATTCTGAGACTAATCCTATTATTTATATCTGAGAATATGGGCTTAAGCTAGATGCTCTGAGAACACGTTTTAGACTAGCAAGCAATGTTTCACAGCATCTTTCTCCACCTCCGGCAGTCAGTTTGAATGGGTGAGGTTCAATCCTGACGCTGCAGCTGGCAACTCTGCTGTGCTTGAAGGGCATGGATTGGACTTGGACTTCAAAAGCTATCCTACAATATTTGTTTTATACCACCTGGTTTTCATCTAGTTGTATTGGGATAATCTTTTTGGTACATTGATTTATGTGTCTGCCATAGCGGCTGAGGCATCTTCATTAGTGGTGTGTGCTTGACCTCGTACAATTTAAGTGACGTGGAATTTTGCAGGAATATTGTGACAGTTGAGTTGTAAAATTGTCTATAGCATGAGATGCCTGTGGCCTTGTTTACAAAACAAAAAGTCACATACATTTATTTTTCTTAGACTTTTCTCCCTCTGCCCCTCCCATACACCATAATAATTCCACAAAGAACATCATAATCATAAGATTCTATTGGAAACCCAATAATAGTAACAGTCTGTGTATTCACATCAATGGTAGACCTTGCTGCATGCACAGCAGTGTATTCTCCAGAATATAAAGAGATCATGACAAAGCCTCAAGACACATTAACTGCTGAATGTGTCCTTTCAGGAGTGCTCACACTTTCAAAAAATGCCAGCGCTTACTGAAAATCACTTCATTCAAGCTGAGTATTGAAAACCTTTGGCTCATTAGCCGGAAGTTACATGCAGTGATGCTAGAAACTACAAGGCAACAGCCACAGCTACAGCTGACAAGTCATTTGTAATGATCTGCCCTAAAGCAGCCCATGCAAAATAAAAGCTTGGAGGTCAGCCAGGAAGGTTAGACACACCTAGTCTTTCATCTAAAAAACTCAAAAAGTCTGAATAAATGGGCATTCATAATCTTTTCAACTGCTGCTTTTCAACCAGTCACCAGAGATGTCACTGCCTGTCTGGAGAGGCTGGCCTAGTGTGTAGCATCTAGGCCTCTTCAATGCTTGAGAGTTAAAGAGAGGAGAGAGAGAGGGCTCCACTGTCCTGTGTTTTCCTTAGGTGGCAGGTGTGAATTTCCTTACTGACCCTTTCTATGTCAGCGTGTCAATCAAAGGCAAAAGTGTGCAGGTAAAAAAGTTGCTTTCGTGGTATACATTTAAGCATAACACATATAATGTTACCTCTGTAATGGGTTTTGGTGAAAACTGAGGTTGTCAAATCATCACATCACATAAAGAGACATAAAAATTTGATTGTGGAGCCTGAATTCATGCAATATCACCACCAGCGTGATGCCATTTTACCATGCTACCACAGCTCACAGTTCCAGTTATACCAGGCCCATACTACTCAGAGCATTTTGATAAAGGTGAATATAGCTGATGGCTTGAATCTCAGTTATGTGTAGATCAGTAATAACAGATGGTTAATACCAGATATGTTTCAAAAATCACAATTACACTTTGGGCTAGAGTTACAGTATCTATTTGTGTCAGAACTTGTGAAGATAAATTAAATTATATTAATGCAGGATTTATGTTCTGGCTAATAAATTAATGATTTCAAAAAAGGGACAAGACTTTCCACCCTTCTCAGTTTTTGGATGTACAATGTATAATGTATATGGAACAGTACCCTTGGAGGAAATAAATATTTTGGAATTATGAAATATTCACAATGTGTCTGCTTCTATATGCAGACACAGTGACAAACTGTATCAGGACCCAGTCAGCTTTAAGTAATCAGAGACCACATAGAGAAGTACTGCAGCTTTTTCTGCTTGAAAATCCCTGCCTTTGATTGCCATCAAGGACTCCACAGAGCCACCATAATTCCTACAAGTAGCACAGGCAACAAGAAGGCAGGGAGGAGTGGAAGTTCTGGGATAGATGTTCTTAGAAAACATCATCCTCGATCATCAATGGTAGGCCTCAAATGTATCATACAGGCATAGCAAATGACAGATTTTGACATGGTGCTCTTTTAAAGTGTGAGGGCTGGTTGGCTCTCCAGAGGAGCCGGGTGCTGAATGTTCCGGGCTTCTCCCTCCTCTCTCCTCTCACCATGAAAGGAGGTGGAGCTGCTTTGTCTGCCCTCATGAGCCAGTGGAAGTGAACAGAGATAAAAAGGATCAGAGGGGGAAATTACAGTCGAGAGAGAAATGCAGGGGCAGAGTGAAAAAGAACGAAAGGAAACAAAAAGGTAATATAATGACACTAGATAAAGGGATGTGACAAAAATGAGGAGGAGGTAGGGGGAAGGGAGCAGGGCTTGCTTTCTCGTCCGGCAAAATTATATGTCACAGTGAAAGCTGTTCCAGCTTCAGTTTGGCAGTTGTACCTAGTGCCCCCCTCCTCAAAGCCAGTCAATGTCCCTGAGTTCCATACTAATAACAGTGTTTTTAGGCTTTCTTTCAGGATGGGCATGATGGCTTCATTTAGTGCTGTCTTGTTTTCACAGCGTCAATAAAGTCTGGTTACTTCTCTTTGTCTGTGTGCCAGAAAACACTCTTTGAGAAAACTCTATAGCCAGCCCTTTCAAGACTGTTGAATTGATCGTTTAAAACATACAAACACAGACACAGACACACGCAAACACACACACACACACACACACACACACACACACACACACACACACACACACACACACACACACACACACACACACACACACACACACACACAGGACACAGAAACTAAAACAGGGACTCACTTTAGTAGACTAACCCCCCTTGACATCCATTTCACAAAGGGTTTTTGACAAGTAATGTTCCAGACTGAACTCATAAAACCTCTATTCTAACCAATTTTTCGTATGGAAGAAACTGAAATAGTCGTCTCGGTCTATGGTGTTATAAAGTTAAACCTATCTTTTATAGCAGGGTGGAACCAAAGAAATCTTTCATGTGCTGCGACAGGTTCAAATGCTTCGCTTTGAACTGTGATAACGAGGTATATACTTGAGAGGGTATGCAGGAGGTATTCCAAAAAAGCATAACAAGTTTTATTTCTAAAACTCTACTGGACGAACAATCATTGGTGAAACTCCAAAATGCTGAAAATGACTTAATCTCTCCTCATTGGGGTTTCATTGCTGGGGAATGCTGATACTGATCATTGCTAGTCTTTCAAAGCTGATGTGTGTAACATGTTTGACTGCTTAAACATTGATGGGGTGTTCAGTGGCACATTCCGCTAAAGCACACATTCTTTACACCGTGAATACTGAAATGGTTCATTACATGGTAGCATATAATTGGTGACACTGTTGCCTGCTGCAGAAGCAAGGCAGTCTAACACAATCACTAAAATGTGCAGTTGGTGAAATGCAAAAAGGAAACAAGCTGCAGCAGTAGACCACATGCATTTTCATTAGATGCAGGTGTTTGATGTACCCTGCATGTTGTGCTAACCTGCACTTTCTGCTGGTCTGCACAGCATGCTACTCCGCAAGTTGCGCTAGCTCATTTGTCGTGCTAGTTTCCACTGGTCTAATGCTACAGAGATGGGACACATCTGCATATACAACTGGTCATTTAGTATACTGACTCATTTCCAAAAGAGTCTGTATACTCACAGGTAGCATTCCTAAACTTGCATGTCTCTGTAACATGTTAAATGCAGCAATAGTTCATCGTAAGTTCCAGCTGAACCATATATCTGAGTGATTCATCAGAATTTAATGGGACACAGTTCCAACCACATTATCAACAGGTGCATAGATTTCACTTGTTTCTCAACACTGATGCCAATAGGGCTTACTTTTTGTTGATTTGCTGCTCATGCAGACCATGAATTCATTAAAAACTCCTGAATGTGAAGTAAATAGTATTGACAGGGGAAAATGCTTTACTTTGCAGAAACAAAAGAAGCTGAAAAAAGCATTACCCTTGGGCCTTAAAAGTGTATTTCTGATGAAAAGATCTTCAGGCCATAGATGGAGTAAATGACCCCAATCTGTCCTTTCACCCCTGAGGTCTGTTGGGCACCCTGCTGTTTCCCCTCTGAGATCTTATGGACTGTCCACTTCAGTTGCTCTGAGAACTTAACGACAGTCTGTTTCTCTAAAGAAAACAGTGCTTGTTAGGCCTTATTTACCCCCATTAGCCCTGGCTGCTCCCCTGGTCACCTTTAGACCTCTGAGGCCATTAATCCTCTGTCACAGAGTAACCGCACCCCCACCAACGCCCACGGCACTATCCTGCACTCCCCCATCAGTACTGTACCCCTGGGGAGGTTCTGCAGCTATATGCCCCATGAGCCCTCTACATTCTTGGAGCACTGTTAGCATGATACGGGGGGGTTAGTCTAAGTTCAGTCAAAAAATCCTGCTTTCGCACAACATTTCTGCACTCCTACATGCTCAAAAAGCAGCACAGAAAATGTGAATCTCTCAGAAACCTTCTTCATCAGCATTACTCTAATCTAGCTACCAGCATTATTCTCCTCTGATGACTAACAATTGTAACATAGAAGGAATAAAAAAAGGGAAAATAACATTTAAGGGGCTATGAACTTGACATATTAACTTAAAGTAATACTGCCTGTTTTTGTAAAACACTAAATAATCTAAATAGCAGAAGACACCTACTCTAGTTGAGTGGTGGGTAAAGGGGAAAATGTTATCCTTGTGTTAGTTGTATTTCCAGCCATGACCCTTTCTCTTTGACTTCCACCCTGCAGTCTGGGAAACTCTCAGATGAAAAAGCACTCCTGCTTTGGAAAGGAAACTGAAGGGTTGGGGGCCAGTACTCCAGAGCACAAAGACTCAGGGGGTGCCACTGCACTGCTGACAATCAAAACTGCAGGCACAGGAAATGGCTAACAAATGCCCATTTCCATGACAGTGAATACAGGAAGCAAACAGCAACACTGAATGAACAGAATCTGCATGAACATACTTGTCATGGTATACCTTGACTGGCATGTGTATGTGTGTGTGTTTTGTTGGTTGTAGTATGAGGGGAAATTTCTCTATTCATCACACTAATTTGCTGTAAACTACTATGTACTCCTTATGATCTGGGGCCACGATCTAATTTTTCAAATGAGATGTATGGACTAATTTCCCGAACCACATGATACACAACTCCTTGTACAAGTATGAAAAAAAAACCTCAATTAATTGCTCCATTTACATGTTAAAATCACACTTATCATAAACCAACATTTGCTGGAGGCACAGGTTAATGTCATAAACTGTGTCCTTCCCAACAATTCCCCACATTAATATTCACCTCCTGGGATAACATTATCCTTGTTAGTATATGAGTGGCTATGTTGTTTGTAGCTCCCTTTTTAGTTTTTGCTTGACAAGGGACTGTATTGAATATGCTAGGAAAAAGCTTCTCAGAACTCTGGAAGGCCTTAATCTTCTCATTTCAATTTAATGCAGAACACATCTTATCTAAAATGAGTTTGGAACATTATAATAAACTCTTCTTACAGAAATGCATCTCTTCCCAGTAGGACTTCTTGTAGTCTTGGCAGTGGTCAAAGCAGCTGCGTGTCCAAACGATTCCCAGAGGTTTTGACACATCCTTACTGACAGAGCAGAGAACCATGTATCATGGCCACTCGATCTAACTCCCACCAGTCAAAGACAGGCGTGTTGGACCACTGAGAACAATGATTCTTCCACCGTCTGAGTGAGGCTGCACCTGACCTGCTAACCACTCATGTCCTAACCCCCAAAGACGTATAACCTGTCAAATTATAACTAGGTCAGCTTCAAAGATGTCTGAACTCTCTGTTTTTTCTGTAAGACAAACAAAAACATGCTAGCTTATAAACATGGTACTTTAGAACCTATCCATCTTCTATTTTCTGAACTGCAATGAATTACCTATTTAAATTACATGTTGGAGTAATTAATCAAAAACCTATTACTTTCTTCATAAAACTAACTTTCTCTTGTAAATCTATTATTATTTTTACACAACACAGCATCAACATTCTTAAAACTCAAGATTAAACTCAAGGGTCTGAGAACAGTTCTGCTTATCAGTTTTTGTGTTTGGCTTTTCATGCTGAGGGTCGAGTGCAGCCATTGAGGGAAGAATGTGGACACCCATCATTATTTTTGGAGCAAGATTAAGCAATGTCTTTCCAGGCAAATTCCTCTCATGCACTGCTAATAACTGGTTATAAACATGTACTCATAAACATAAATACACACAAAACACATCTTCTGGATTGCTGCAAAAATATCTGTTAAAATTGAGACAAAGTCTTACTATATTCGTAACCAATATGTAAAGGCCTTATTTCTTGGATCAGGACTTCATTTCACAATCTAAGGCATTGTGGGTTTGACCTTATTAGAGTCGGTAGGCAGTAATGCATATGCATTGCAGGCGATAATGGCATGGCAACAAAAATAATGCCCGGGAATATTCAAATGGCTTTTGAATTTGAATTTGAATGTTATAATTTATCAAACTTAGTGGGGTCTATTGCAACATTTTAACAGGTCAAATTCAGCTATGCTCTAATAGCAGGCTTTCCCAGCGTGCAAGGGGCAACAAATTCCAGTCACATTGGCATGGTTCCCACGGCAAGCATGAGCTCACACATCCCTTAAATGTCCAGGTCCAACTCCAAATGTTTTAGTGTTTACAGTTACCCGTATCCAAACTGACTCATTATATGCAATTCAAACTAAATTGACATCAGTCTTTTCAATGATGTATATTATACTATTTTACAATGAAAGTAGCAGATTCCAAAAACCATGTTTGTACATCTCCAATAAAATAGAAATTACTTCAGGGAACATATTCTCTAATGTACTGTGTTTATTTAACAGCCATTAAATATGCCATTAAAGACAAAGTGCATTTGATTGAATTCTAGCTTTAATACCCTAGAATGAGAGAACCAACAGGACAAGCCAAACCATCTTTCACAGCCAAAGAATCCATCTTCTTTCTGGCAGATTTAGGAATCATGATTCCACCCAGAAAACTATTCAGTATTTGCTGTTAAGCTCCTTCTTTACACTCTTCTCTTGAGCTGTTTCTCAAGGGCTGAAAGTGGCAAGAACTGTGACTGCTTTGTCAGTCTTTTCATCCTCTGTTTGTAAACCTACAGAACCGCTAAGGCCACTTGCTAAGCCAGTGACCGGTTCAGTGAATGAGCGAGTCAGCTTACAAGAGAAAGCCACTGCTGTTTCAGGGAACACTTCCTACAGGCAAAGGCAAACATTGTGTCCACGAGAGACAAGCTTACAGAGATTCACTCCCCCTCTCCTATGTGTCACAAAAATTCCTAAAAAATGTCCCAAAAAATAAGAGAACTTAAGGTCACTGTGAAAGGTGGCACCTCAGGAAGAAGGCAGCTTCATTGGCATGAGGTTTGGGGACTGCTCTGTGTAAACAGGAGAAAGGTCAGTAGAAATAACCTTGCCCACATAATCTAAACTTTCTTTGTCAAAAAGTCGACAGCCTTTTTCTTCTTTGATTTAGAAGAAGCAGTCAAGCTCACCACAACTAGAACTATGGGACTTGTGGTTCATTATGACTTTGTTTTTCTTAAAAGAGAGTTCAAATTGTGAGTTTGAGGGTGAATAATTTAATCCATTGCTTTAGACATAGTGGTGGAGTACTGACAGCATTATCTAGCTCAGACATGGAAAACCTGTGTGTTTATGGCATACAGTGTCTGACGGTTTTCATGGTTACTTAGGACTTCATTGATAAATTAAATCAGCTGATTAAATAGATAATTCATGGTTCTAAAGTGGTGACTGATTAAGGGAGAAAAGAAAAATCAGCAGTCTGTGGTGCTCTAAGACAACATTTTTGTCACCTCAGTCAAGTTTGACAATTGGTTTACAGATGCACTTTCTGTGTTAGAGGGAACTAAACTGGGCACAACATGGCAGATCTTATACATTTTACTACTGCCTTCACAGTGCTCTGAATTCTTCTCTCCCTCAGGCTGGCCTAGCTGCTGGCCATGCTTTGTAATGACCTGCCTGAAGGTCTTATGTGAAAAGTGTCTGAATGCTGTACTAATAGGCAGCAGAGCAGAGCAGAGTGGTTACAGGCAAACCGGAGCTGCTGAGCCTGCGGCTGCCCTCTCATTTCAGTACTGTACAGAAAAATCCTTCAAAAAGTCCCCTTTAACAAACCGATCACTATGATTGCACCGCCACAACATCACCAGGGCACTGGGGAAATCCATGATGGTTCGGTGGTATACACAATTCTCCTCAAATAAAACTGTCAAAAACAAATGAAACAGGCTTAACCACAGAGGGTATAATCCATTGAGTACCAAACAACCTGAGGCATGGTAGATAGAGAGTGAGAGAGAGAATGATAAGAGGGATTGAAAAGAAAAAGATCACAGTCTAGTGGTCTCTCTCCCAACCCAGCTCTTCAGAGCGAGGTTAAGAAAGAGACAGCTTTAAACCCAGCAGGCAGACTGACAGACAGACTGACTGGGCCTGCAAGTGTTCTAAAGTTTAGATACGATCTCTTTTATTTAAAGTAGACAAGAAGGATGCCAGTGGATGCCAGTCAGTACAAACTGCCAACCACTAAACAATACAATCTTGTTTGCTTCCTTGGCTAGTCCCCCCTTTCCCATCTTCACAAGCACACTTTCATAAAGTTTTCCCTGGCAGTTGTTCAGCGCTCAGTAATTATGGTGAGAGACAACAAACCAAGCCACACAAAGAACACAGGCATAGTTCAATGAGAATGGAGATGCCTGAGGAACAGAGATGCACACTTCAGATGCATGCGGCAGCTTTCTGCTCCTTTGTAAACATTTATCCCCAAAACACCTTCTCTTTAGACAGGTGGCATTACCTTGGATTTAGGCCCGGAAAGAAAGCTTCGTGGAAATGATGCTTAATTCCCAGACATGTGAAGCAAGTCATCAGGATAACTTGGAGTAAATTATATGCTTCTTTAAAGTCATACACTTGTTTCTTGCCTTTGGGGATTGAGAGGAACCCCCCAACCAAAAAAAAAAAAACAAAAAAGCGAGGAATACACTGTAACACGCACCATCTACAAAAAATATTTCCTCATTCAGAGGGCTGATTGTACTGGCAGATTGATTGTAAGCACATTATACAATTTACTCATTTATTTACACCACATTCTCATCCAGAACCACTCACAACACTAATAACTTATAACATTTCACTGCCAATCCATGTCTAGGTGTAGATTCATACTGCAGGAGAGAAGGTATAGGAACTTGAACTTCAATTGCACCACCAGGGATTCATCCACCCAGCAGTGCATCCAGCACAACACATGTTCCTTTCTGTTACAAGTCATTAGGAAGCCAATTATGCTGCAGCTCACGTTGCCTGCTTTGCCTGGGTGTCCTGCAGGCAGTCGCTGTGAACAGCGAGATGCCCTGTTCTCATTCAAAGGGCGATTCCCCTCACTCACTGACACTCTGCAGAGGAATGAACTTGTCAATGCCAGCAGTCAGTTTGGACATTAAAAAAGTGTGATCCTGAGGCAAGTCACAGAACAATTCTGGGGGCACACACACAGCTCCTCCAATGAACAAAATGCTCCATATAACTATCCTAAAAATCCTACACACTCCTTCACACTCAGAGGGTCAAACACAGCAAGGAGCATGGCAAAGCTTAAATTGTTCAACACACACACACACACACACACACAAACACACACACACACACACACACACACACAAACAAATATATATATGTATATATATATATATAAATGTCAAATAAAGAGTCAAAAAGTACAGCCATCACAATAACTTGCAGAGAGAACACAGACAATTAGTCTCTTCTTTACAATTTTAAACTGAAATGCTGAATTCCATGAGAAAGACCTTGACTGTCTGATTTCTCAGAGTTACCCATGCAGATAAAAAGCGAAAGCAAGACATTGAGAAAATGGATGCACATCTAGACAACAATGTGTTGCTCTATTTTTAACAGTACTAGAGTACTTTTATCATAGGTCTTTGAACTGACATCTCACAGAATCATAAAATCAAGTAGGCTCATTACCCAACTGAGTGTGATGACTAACCAAGATTTATTTGTATTTTTCCAAAAATACATTCTGAATTCCTATTTCCACATTCAACACACACAGCTGGAGTATGATGACTTCTTGGTCTGGTTTAGATCATAAATGTATATAGAAGATCTTTTCCAGCAGAAATGATTATATCCTTGGTAATAAGTACAAGGATGTATGTCAAATTATTTGCTTTAGTCAGATTTAATTTAGTTGGCTTAAATCTCAAACAAGTAATGTGAATCGCCTTCTGAAAGCACTTCTGAGGCTTTCCGCTCCACATTAGTGTTGGGAACCATTCAGTTTAAAGGTTTTTAGTCTGATCATGTTACCAATACACAGTAAAGGGAATGTTATTGGTTCATAACATTTCCCATGAGCTCCCAAGAGAATTAGTTTCAAAGGAATAGGATAACTTTTATCTACTTTCTATCAAAATCTCTTTGAAAGTCTGTATAAAAAGCAGATGCATGCATTCCTTGAGTACATTCACTTTGACAGCTGTGTATATCCATATGAATAAGAACATTCTCTTGCTTTGAAATGTCACGGCCTTCTGTAAAAGTTGTTGAATGTCAATGGCTCTTAAATCTCTAAGTTCTTCCCTCCTGTTTATTGCACATGAATTCCGCAAATAACCATGCATACATTTTGTCAGCACATACTGTAAAATATTTCATATAAACACTCCTTGCTTTTTATCTAAAATGTTGACAAAATAGTCTGTCACATTATATTTTATATTTTAAAACAGAACAAATGCATGTGGCAGAAACAAATCGATCCAAGGAGTTGGGAAACAACAAAATAAACTACATGAAATGGCAAAACCATACTAATGGCTACTGATGGGGATTGGGGCCTCTCTAAATAAGTCAATTAGCTCCACTCCAACTTTAAGAGCTGTGGAATGATGCCACTAAAAGAATGTTAACCTACAGATTAACATGTAGTGGCTCCAGGAAGAGACGGGGAGGCATACTTTTAGCATGGCACCCCATGGTACCAATGAATGAAGAAAATGTATATTAGGGGACTTTTCTGTTTGATTACCCCCATGGAAATGGAGAGACAAGTGCTCAGTCGGGGCCCAGTTTTTAGAGTAAATGCCACTAACTTCATCAAAGCAGCACACATCAGACAAATGCACAAACACAAAAGACCTGGACAGAGAGGAAAAAAGGAAGAAAAGCCAAAAGTAGCTAAAAGACAGAGCCTATTAATCTCCATAAAATCAAGTAACTTGCATATGCACAAGGTGAAGGAGGAGTTCCTTTTGACAGAAGCAAAAGGGACAGACCTCCCACTCATCAGTACAGAGCGACAGGGCACCTCCTGGCCTGACTGTTGATGTCGCCCATGACCAATGTCACTGATGACACCAGCCATATCTCCATAGCAAACTTCAATTCAACCAAAAAACACTTGAAAACTGTTGATGTGCACTTGCTAGCAACAGGCATATCTTTACCTAGCAATTTGTGCTGTTTATGAAGCAATTCTAGTTTGGAGATGATAAACTTGCTAATCGTAAAACTGTTACTTAGTTCAATGGTTCACATTAAACAATTCAAGCTTGTTATTCATAAGAAACTGAGAGCCTATGTCAGTCTATTTACAGTTCTAGGGCTGATTAAACCAAATATTGTTGTAAGTATTGTTGTATAGCATGTGGCTGTCTGACAAATCACTGCATCTTATACACATTATTCTTGGCTATAGTAGCTGTGGTAATTTGTTATGCACCCCTTGGTGTGGAAAAAGAAACAGAGTCAGACTTACAGAATCAAATTCATAAAACAATACAAATTCATTTAAAATTCCCTGAATCAGAGTGAAATGTCATTATAAACCAAAGGTTCTATTACACTTTACACTATTACAGTTACAGTATTGCTGTACCCAAATCCCTCCTTGCAATGACAGGATGAACAAAGTGCTTAGGGGTGACAAAAAACTCTTTGCCAGCATATAGAGCAACAACGATAATTTCCCTCATTCTAAGGCATATCCATCCAAAGCCCTCCATTGGCAACACAAAGGAACAACTGGTCAGTGCATGGGAAATAAAGGATTAAAAGAACACTAAATAGAGAGAGGTTACAGCCAGCTGGTTTGCTTGCAAGTAAGTGCTTTTTCATCACCCCTTCCACCCAACAGCACCTTCTAATATTGCACTTAATTATTAGTCTTGGCCTGAGGAGAAACCACTACATGAAGCTTGGAGCTCTAATTATTTGCTTTCTTGCCTCTGGTCTTTAATATCAAACGTTTCTCTGTGGAAAAGGGCTTTCAACCTCTTAGCCTCATGGCCAAGACAGCATGTCTCAGAGAATAACAATTTAATACTAATGTGTAACTTCTTGTAGACAAAAGTACTTCCGGACATAAGGGCTAATTGGACAATGACTATTTATTGCCTTTGGACCATAAGTACAGTTCACATGTATGCTTCACACAAAAACATACATATGCATGCACACAGACCGACATGCACTCACTCTATCTTTCCCTCACTTGCTGAAAGAATTGTGTAGTGGGTCTTTTGGAAACATCTGCATGCATATTAAAATTGATCTCTGTCTAGGTATACGTTAACCTTGGAAATATCAAGTTAGAGCATGCAACAGAAAATCCCTGAGTGACAGGGAAAACTCTCCATTCAAAGCAGATACACTTGCAACAGCTATGCCTTCTTTTTCTAGCATAACTTCAAGGTGAAACCTTTAAAGTCAAATTTTGTTTGAGTCTTTGATTATCAACAGAAGCAGCTATTCTGGGACACTTTTGTTCACAAGCTTTTATCCACTTTAAATGAAATCCCTCATCAGAAGGAATACTTAGATAAAACAAGTTGTCCTCAGCCATATTTCACTCCTTGTTAAAAATCATTAAGGTTTTCATCTACAATACTTTATAATAGCCAAGACTGTTTTAAAGGAGACTATTTTTAAAATCTGTCACTTTTCATACAGTACTCACTCATAAGAAGAAAGCAGTCAAGCATATTTCAAATGTTTCACCTCTTTCAATTTGTGTCACAAGCATCTCATCAATGAGCTACATGGGGACAGACAGAACTCCCCTGGATATGATGCTTTCAGCAAGAACATCCATATTTAGGTTTTTGAATTTTTCTCTTCAATCCTAAATGAACATCTCATTAAATGAGCAGACCAATCATTAAATGAGCAGAATGCTTGTAATAAAAGAACTGAATGTTCAGAAACCAACAGCTTCTCTGCTGTAACCACAGGCTTGGCAAGGCTTTGAAACATGGAAAAGGCTTACCGTTGTCCTCGACAGAGAAGTGGAAGATGTCTGTTGTAGCATTGTCTCCATCATTCAGCACATAGCAGATCTTCATATCATCAATGTCAGCTAAAGATGGGGAGATGCATGTCAACATTTAATACAGAAGAGTTTATTTAATAATTTAATACAGAAGAGTTTAAATACATGTTGTTTATATGTAGAAAACCATATGGTCACAGTCACATACCCATTATGTTTCATTGCAAATTCCTTGGCATAACATGTTTGATAATTCACTTGTTACATTAAAGTATTTCATAAAATATTAAGTCAGGTTCCTAGATTTACTCATGACAGATGTGCAACTTACTGTAAGCTGTTAAATCAATGATGAGATACTTCCGAATGCTCTTTGAATTTGAGCTAATGGGGAATCACATTAAAAATGAACATTCATTCAGTTTCTCATCACAGCTGCCAACATTATTCAAAGACTTAAGCAGGGCTATTTCTGAGCACAAGCATTGATGGTGGGCTTTTCAAAATCCCCATTTGCTATCACAGTTATATTGCCACTGTTTGACTTTGTAATATACTATTAAATTAATCAACATGCCGTTAATGTATAACATATTAAAATATTATTCGTTCAGCAGTGTAGGATTTCCCTTCTGAGCAGACATCCTAAGAAAAAATGCAACAAATAAAATTAGAAGAAAGAATTATCACTAGTAAACAGATGATGACTGGCAGCATAATGAAGGATAAGAAATTTAAGCTAAGATTGATGATGATCCCACAACTGTTTTCTAACTCACCTAAACTTTTTTTTTGAGTTGTGAGACATCTATCATCAACCATAGTGTTCCATTAGGCGTACCATAGGTAAATCTAGTTTTGTATATGTGTTACTCCCACAGGAAGGTTCTCACATTCCTTGGTTTGCTGTTAAGTGGACTTAATTTGTCATTTCAGGTAAATCTCCTTCATATGCAGATTAGACATAGTGTTAAAAATAAAAAGTAATTTATATATTCTAGCTTCAAGAATAAAATTATGTGTCTCTTTACTAGGGATAATGTAAATAGGATGTAGGGCAAATCATGAGTTAAAACCTCACCAAAAAATCCTTAAAGCATTTAATATTTATTCTAAAGCTGCATTTCATATGACAAAAAAGGACGAGTTTTTTTTACCTTGGGTGAATGTGATGATGCTGCTATTTCCCTTCCCCAAGTTCACAAGGTAACCATGCTCTGGCTCCACTGTTATCCTGAAGATTAGGGACACATGGGCACTGTCTCTATCCTCAGCCTTCAGCACTTTACTGGTGATCATGTATCCTAGATCACCTGTTGACAGGATCCTCAAGGTAGGGGCACCCTTGTTGACTACAATTTGTGGAACCCCATTGTCAATGGACACAATGGTGATCTTCATCATCTGTGGTTTGCGGGTCTCAAATACAGTGTCTGGGAAGACGTAGAAGTCTGTGTGTGTACCATCAGTGACAGTGAAGGAGAAGCTGTCTTGGGTGGACTCAGTGCCATCATGCTTGTAGCTGATCAAATTCTCATTGAGGTCCTGCTTAGTGAAGGAGGTGATAGGTAGGCTGTTGTTAAAGACCAGCCGGCCGTGGATGGGCACTTGGGTGACAGTGAACTTCAGCAGGTTATCTGTTGAGTCCTGGTCCTCAGCTGTCAGCTCAAAGGGTGTGATCAGTTTGTTCTCCCCCTCAGTCACCACCAGCTCATGCACTGTGACCACTGGCTTCTTATTGTCCACATCAACAATGGACACACGGAATGTGCGGAACACGGGGTTGTAGCCATCGGTGACCTCAAACTCGAAGCTGTCCATCTTCACTTCATCATCTGAGGTGTGGATGTAATACACTTTGCTCCCTGCTAGCTGGAGCTGTGTGAAAGACACAATAGGCATGCCGGGTGTGTCAGTGCACTCCAGGTGCCCTCTCACAGGGGCTCTGGTGATGGTGAACAGCAGATTTTCATCTGGGCTGTTTAGGTCACTTGTGCTAAGCAGGTCTGTGGTGAGGGTCACTCTCCCTCCTTCTTTCAGAGATACACCTTTGCTCACCACATCAGGGAACACCATATCAATACTGCCCACAGTGATGTAAAAGTACCTGTCAATAAGTGGGTTGCTGCCATCTGTGATATCAAACTTCACTAGGTCGCGAATGCCTTCTTGTCCATTGTGAATGTATGTGATGAGGTTCTCATTCACTTCACTTTGTGTAAAGTTCATGCCAACGGTAATGTTTTCAGAGAGTCCAGAAGGTGTCTTCCTTTGAATGAGGCCTTGGCCAGGCCCATATCGAATTATATAAGTCAGCTGGTCATCTTCAGAATCTAAATCAGTTGCCTTCAATACTTTGTTGTTGATTATCTTTGTCTCACCAATCTCAACTTCCAGACCATCATTTATAGCCATCCGTGGGGTTTCATCATCTACTGGGATTATCATTACAATGACGGTTTTCTCCGCTAGGAATTTCCCATCAGTGAGAACAACATCAAAGCTGTCCTCTGTGGTCTCTGAGTCATCATGCTCATATACAATGCTGGATGCCTCCTTAATCTGTTCAAGGGTGAAATTAGTGACTGGCATTGAGCCAGTGGTTAACTGATTGAGAATATAACCATGCTTAGGTGGTTTGGTGATAATAAACGTCAGCTCATCGGGAGGAATGTCAGCATCTGCACCATTCAAAATAGGCGTGTCAATGACAATGTTCATCCCCTCCATCACCACAAACTCCCTGATGAAGATCTCTGGTTTTTCATCATTGGTAGGAGTGATAACAATGGGGAAGAAATGTCGCTCTGAGAAGTTAATGCCATCAGAGCATCTGAATGTGAACCTGTCCTCCACTGGCTCAACCCCTTTGTGAATGCTTTGCACATAATATACTTGACTGTCTTTGATATCCTTGATAGTGAAAGCACTGATTGCTGTACCTGAGCGTGACTTTTCTGAGCCTGGGGCAGGCGAAATGTTCTCGACATAGCCAGAGCTGGGCTGGACAATGATTGTGCAAAGGATGTCATCAGTTGGTGTATCAACATCCTCTGCACTTATATGACTGATCTCAATTACATTTTTCTCCCCTTCTACAACAGTGAACTGTGAGCCTACAGTGACCACTGGGGCCTGGCTATCAACTGGAAGGACAGTGATCTGAATACGTACACCATTCACTTTGTTTCCTCCTACAGTCCACTCATCAGACATATCAGTGAGAGTCAGATTGAAGTAGTCCAGCTTTGTAGCAAGACCAATCTCTCCACTTGTATGAGCATACACCACCAGTCCATTTATGATATCGGCTTGAGTAAACCTATCAGCAGGAACTCCATTGACCAGAATTTCCCCCAGGACTGGTGCATCTTCAACAATGAAGGTGAGCATAAGGTCATCAGTGTCCTCATCCCTGCCTTGAAGTACACCAGTTGTGATCTCAGTGGCGCCGTTCTCCAAAACATCTATGAGTGACCCGATGGTGCCAGGAGGCAGGCTGATAGTTGGTGCTTCATCATCTACAGGCTTCACAATTACTTTGACAGTGACTGTCACAACATGGACACCATCGCTAACATCCAACTGGAAGGTGTCACTTGATGATTCACCTCCATCGTGGATATAGGAGAGTCTGCCACTCGAAATGTCCACTAGGTTGAATGCGTCCCCTTTGGTCAAGTCTGTGAAAGAATACTGGACCTGCCCATGAAGTGGAAGTTGGCTGAGAGTGAATGAGATATCTTTGCTGTCAGTGTCAGGGTCAGTGGTGTCTAGCTCAGAACTTGTGATGATGTGAGAGCCTCGCTCAAAGACAGTGAAGCCGGTATTGGTTATCTGGGGAGGTTTGTTATCCACAGGCTGCAGAAATATTGTGAAAGTGCCATCTACACTGTTTCCCATGTTGTCCTCTACAGTGTAGCGAAACTGCACCACATGTGCATTGATTCCAAGCTCAAGGTCAGGAGGGTTATATGCAATCTTGTGATGGTTGATTTGTGCTTGGGTGAATTCAGTGACCTCAGTGTCAGGGCTTTCTGTTAAAACAATAGATCCAAAAACAACAGGGTTATTTTCGTCTGTGTCAGTTGGAGGCTGAATGACGGTGTACTTCAGATCCCGGTCCTCTGAGTCTAGATCGGTATAGCGTAGAAAATGCTTGCGGAGGTACGTCAGCTGGTACTCATGTACTGTCATCTGCAAAGTAGTGCCAGGGAACAGCTCAGGTGGAACATCATCAATTGGGAGAACTTTGATTATGAAGGTGCTTTCCTCTGATTGGTTGGGTGGATCGTTGTCATCCTGAACCCGGAACACAAACTGATCTGTGACAGTGTCAGTGCTGTGGGGCCCTGTGTGGCGGTAAAACAGCTTCCCATCAGAAATGTCCTGTTGGAGCCACTCTTGCACCACTTTCTCATACATCTGATCATTGGTATTGAATTTCCATGAGGATGGGTCTTCAGGAGCTTCTGACTGACGCAATAATGTCTCTCCAATATCAGAAAAGGGTGGCTCTATTGTGAACTTAATGGTGGAGTCTTCTGAGTCAATGTCAGCAGCACTGAGCATCAGAGAGGAAATAGGAATCATCTGATTCTTGAACAAAACCAACCCAGTGTTGGCATTTATGATTGGTGGCTCATCATCAGTTGGCACAACAGTGATGGGAAACAGGAACTCCACTTCATTCTTGCCATCAGTCATCCTGAAAATGATGTTGTCACTGTAAGTGTCACTACCATCATGCTGATAGATGACAACACCAGCATCCAGGTCAGCTGCAGTAAAGTACTTCCTCCCAGAACCCAAGACGGTAAGCTCACCATGACGCAGTCCATCGATAACAGTGACAGTGACATCATCCAGGTTGTCCTCGTCACTAATCTGGAGGTTGTTTGAGCTGAACAGTGGCCTGGACTGTCCCTCATACAAAAGCTGCCCAGTGTTTCTGGTCACCACAGGGGCTAAAGAGTTCATGGGTTTCACCACAATCATAAAGGCAAAGGGATCAGAGATGGCACCCTCAGTGTCTACCACCTCAAACTCAATCTGAAAAATCCGCTCTGTATCTGAGTCCACGGAGGGGGGCTTGTAGGCTATTTTTAGGTCCTTCAAGTCTCCTTGATAAAAAGATGTGATCGGCAAATTCTTATCATCAGTGCTCACAATGTAGCCCTCCTCAAAGGAAAGGGGAGAGGTAATGTTGAAAATTAAATCATCTGGATCAGATTCAGTGTCTTCTGCTGCCAGCATGTCAGGTGTTATGGCAGTCATAACAAACTGATCAACCTCCATCATCATCATCGCTACAAAGCTAGGCTTTGGGGGGGTATTCTCCTCCCCCTCTCGTATACGCACCATGATCTGGAAAAGCTCATGTTTTAGTGGATTGCCCTCTTTGTCTTGTAATTCAACAATCATTGGAATATAATCCCTGTTTGGAGATTTGAGGCTGAACGTGTGCTGGTATTGAACATCTGACTTCAGAAATTCATCACAGTCTATTGATCTCCCCAGTTTAGATTCATCAATGAGTTTTCCATATCTGGGTAATGAACTACCACTGGCTAAAGATGTTACCTTGCACTGCTCTGAATTTCTGTCAAACGTGAACTCCAATATCTTTTTGTCAATAGGATTACTTTTACCAAGAAGCTTTTCTACAACAAGTGGCATATTTTTCGTTAATATTTCCAATTGTGTGAACACGACCTCGACTTCCATCATGAAAGGTATGATTATAGTATCAGTTTGAGTGTCATACCTGAGTTGCAACTTCACTCTGTCCTTCGAAGGGCTTCTCGCGCCGAAATGCGAGTACTTCACATCGTTTGGACCAAATTCACACGGAAACTTTTTAGGAGAAAGCAATCCCGGTCTCTGTGACAGCGGATCATTGTCAAGAACAGTTATACTACATCTGTCTCCCGGCTGAACTTGGATGACTAAATCGTTTATGGGATCAATAAAAACTGACCTTCCGAACGGCACGTGAATTCCGTTGTTAGCTACTAATATCGCGTCCTCTGAAAGTTCCGACCTCAGTGCATATGACAATCCATAGCTGTCAAAACCTTGTGCCGATGCGCTCCCTGTCACAGACACAGCGAGGATTAGAAGTCTGCAAAGAAGCATCGAGGCTGTGAGTGCAGTCCTTTGCGGCTGCAAGAGCATGTTTTTAGCCATCAGTAGTCAAGTAACACGGTGTAGATGCGAATACAGTCCAGCAAAGCGAAGAAAAGTTAACAGAAAACAGTCCTGGTGCAGATGCATCCCACATGCACACTCCTGTGGACATACGGCATTCTCCAAAGCAGCTGCACGTACTGTGTTTTAAACTCCAGGCGCTTGGGAACCTGTAGTAAGGAAATCACGCCCTCTTTTACAAGCCATTGGATGATACTTTACGGTGGAATGCGTTTGTCATGTTGTAAATGGATGTGGGTGATGTCAGTCCGAGGAGGAGGGGACGATAGGATGACCATGAAGTGAATATGAGATGTACAACTTTTTAAATTTCAGATTACAAATTATGAAAATGAACACCGTGTTCGTAAAATATAGCAATTTGCATTTCACAACCAGTTATTTCCATTCATACACTTGTGTGTTGAGCTCAGCAGTGTTTTCAGATGAGAGCCACGCTTTATTTTTGTTTTACTGATACTGAAATACATATATTACCACCGCGCGGACACATTTTAGTTTTTATTATGTATCCTACGAGAGTCGTTCAACCCAGCGTTTTAAAATATGTGCGGTGATATAGGCCTACTGGTTATTTTTAGAAGACCTTTTAAGCGTTTTAAATACGCATATAGTTTAAAAAAAAATATTCATAGAAAGGACTGTTCTGTGATATTGTGAAGAAAATACGAAGTAGACAGTTTGGCTCCCCCTGTTGGTGTACTGGTTTACAATACTAATGTTACCTTTTAAATAAAACTTTAGAGATGATATTGACTCGTGCCATCGTTAGTGCATCAGATTTTCATATCCTGTAAACCTGTGTGGGATAGTGAACCTTTCAATGGAGCGGTTTGCCTATACAAATCAGTTGATTGGAATATGACCTATTAACTCTGGGCTTTTATCTTGTGACTCTCAAGGGACACCACATATGGACAAGTTGCTTTTCATTGTGTCAGTAGGCTGGAACGTCTAGAAATCGTTTTACGTAGCTATAAGCCATTCAAAATGATTTTTGGATAGGCAATGTATTGTTTTTCTGCACACTTAATATATTTTCGTTTTGGGAAATGTATATGTACTTATTATTGTTGGAAATGAAGCCTTCAATAAAGTTGCTCTCACCTCATGTCTGAAAAAAAACTTATTTATTTGTGATTCATATCCATATCATGTATTTCTGCTTATGTACCACATAATATATGTGTATCTTGTGATGACAGGTTGTCACATTCTCTCATCTGGCATTTTCTGGACATTTTAAAAATCAAATTGATATTTTATTTTTATTTGATGGGCTTAACGCAAAAAAGACTGTCAGCTGCAGTTGAATGAGATGCAGTACCTCTCAGTCAGTAATGAGGGAGTGCATTTCCTTGCCTTGAGAATAATTCTTGTTGAAAGTCAACCACTCCTTTTTGGCATGATCAAGCACATTTTAACCAATGAAAGGGATTTTCCATCTCTCATGCAAGGGAGAGTCACAACTGTGAACAGGACTCATAGCTGAGAATTGCAGTGGTGTGAGACAAATTCTTGGGTCTGGGAAACGATTTGAACAAATTGATGTTCTCTTTGATGGAATAACAGGGTAGAGAGCTCTCTAATTGAACAGGACCCATGAACCAGTCTGCCAGACCACACACAAAATTATATATTCTCATTAGCTTCATTGTTACCTCCTTTGTTCACATTCAACCAAACCAGAACATTCTGCCAAGGAAGGATCTTTAAGTGAGAAATAGTGAGAGAAATATATTGAATGTTAGTGATACTTGATAGTCAGATTTTAGTCCAGTTGTAGACTAGAACAACTTATTTTGCCAACATCACTGAGGACACAAGGTTCCATGTGATGTTGCTATATACTCCAGTTAGAGCTTACAAACCTGTCATACACTTTTAGATGTTGGGCATTGCATTTTTGACACAATAAAGTAAAGGACTGTGCACCAGCCACTACCAAGCTAATAATTTCTGCATTATTTCCTTCCATATGTTTTTTTGAATGTCAGCTCAAATGTCAATGCTGTCCTAATTCATATGAAGAAACCAATGACCAGAGAGCAAAAGGCCAAATTCTAGCAGGTCCAAAGAAATTGTTTAAATGCCAGTAGGCTATACCCTAAAGAATTAGTTTTTGGAAAGAAACAGTGCTTTATGGATGTTTTGATTTGAAGCAACAGATGCTCCTCATTTTTAGAGTTGTGGCTGTTGACAGAAGTTTATTACTGCCATACATTTTATTTAGCGCCTTTCATTCGAGGACCACCAGCTACTTACAGTGGTCTCTGGTGAGCGATCCCTCACAAGCATATGCTTCCCATGTTCAGATGTCTTTGTTACTCAGTAAAAGTATACGGATTGACCAAAAAAACCACATCAGCCAACCCAGTAAACTTTGAAAACAGTTCTGTAGAACCATAGCAATTTTGAACAATGTTACTAGTGGTGAAAATACATATTTCCTTTAAAAACTAAGTAATCTGCAATATTTTTTTAAGTTTATAGGATTAAAGCATTTCAAATAACCATTTGACTGTCAGCATGCCCCATGAAAATGGATGCCAATTGTATGTAAAGTGTGTATGAGGTAAACAAAATATATCAACATAAAAACTGATTATTTACTGACAAATTAGGAATTTGGCAGCATTTTTTTTTTTTTTTACTTTTTGCGAGATTTTGACAATTCCTCCAGACAAGAAACAACCAGTTCATGGAATGATGAGGGTGGCACTCTATGTTCCCAAACTTCCCAAAACTGGGGAGGCCATGAGAGGTGTGTGAATCCACAGTAGTAGTTGCATTGGGGGCATTTTTGTCTTGGAATTAAGGGAACATCTGGAGGAAATTACATTTGCATCATTGGGAGAATCTGGTTGTGTAAAATGCCATGCTGAGTAATAACTGAACCCAAAGGCATCCATGAGATCGCTGGATATACCTCCATTTTAACAGTTCGTAACTGCAAAGTGGGTTGAACTCTTCATCTGGCTTTCTCTGAACGCACATCAATTCAGATAGAAGAAAAAGAGTAAAAGATGACTCATCATACCATATTACATATTATTAGTACATTGCTCAGAAACCAAGATTTTGTGGTTTCTGAGCAATGTACTAATAATATGTAATCATATTATCATAATATCATCATACCATCATAATATGGTATGATGAGTCATCAGAGTAAAAGATGACTCATCATACCATATTACATGTTTGTAGTACATTGCTCAGAAACCTAGATTTAGTGGTCATTACATTAGGTTATGAATTGCTGCACATTAATCTTAGTAACAAGCATCAGTGAATACCATTAACAGCAATACCATTAGCATCAGCTTTGTGAGCTCAGAGGGGAGTAGATTTAGTGCTGTGGGAATGTTCCCTCTTGATGCATGTATCCCTCTTGATGAGTTTTGACTTGTGACTAAAGTTACTTTTCCTGATGTAGTTTTTTCCTTGTTTGCCAAATGGTATTATGATTTTTCTTCTCACATTAAATCATCTAGGCGTTTTGACACACACCTGGAATTCAGACAATCTGACTTCTTTCAAAATGTATTAGATCCCCCATGTTGTTTTAGACACTATACACCTATATACTATGTGCCTGACATACTGTCACACCACACTTATAAAAGAACATTGTTCTGTGATTTTCACACTTTTGCTCCCTTTGTTCAGAGCATTTATGTACACTCTTAGAAAAATTAGTGCTTTCTAGCTCCTTTAAATGTTTTGCATTTGTCCTGCAGATATCTTTAAGGGGTCCTTTATATCTGATATAGCTTTTATCTGATAGGATGTTTTAAGGTCTTAAAATATACCATCTTAAACTTAATTGTTTGTTGTAGTACATAATTTTCAGTTATTTTATTGTTTCATTCTAACAGTCTAAAGGTTTCTTCTTTCACAAACATTTCTTCCTAGAAAATGGATGGAACTGCCAGTAGACAATGACCTTGCACCACGGTGACTGTGTGTCTCTTGAGACAAAGACAGAGAGGGTAGATATTTAGACCTGAGGGCTTCTCTGAGCCTTGGAGGACCAGTAATTAGTTCCTAATGTCTGGTTTCATTGTCCGGACCTGCATGTCTGTCAAAGCAATGAGAATCCCTAATGGAATTCTGCTTTCAGCTGTCAGAGCATTAGATAGGACAGGCATGATACAGTGACAAATCTCTCAAGGCTATCCTTAATAGTATGTTTAATAAGGCTATGAGGAAAAGACCCTTTTCCTGGGGTACCTGAATCAATACAATTGTGAAAAACATTTATCGAGTTGTCCTGTCATGGTCCAGCAGATTATGTATTGGGTTCTTATCTGGTTTTAATTATTATGCCAGTTTTATCAGCTAGTTTTATACCTCTTCATACCAACTAATCAGTTAAAATGAAGTGACTCAACTTTAAAGGAAATCTGCACTGCACCTCAGAAACCTTTTAAAAATCAAGGCTCAATATAGGAACTGAACTAATTGCTTAGACAATCTTGTCGGCAAATATTTCACAGAACAGTCAGTAGCTAAGAATTGTTGTGACTGATGTTACCTAGTGTTTGCAACACTTTAACCATTACCATGTTTAGCTTTTAGGTGATAGTTCAAACATGATATTGAGATTAACTTCTCTGAAGATTACTTTTTTGTCCATACATTTTTAAATGCAAACAGTCATGCATGAATCAATATTCTCCACCACGAACCCACCCATATTTCCATGACTGCATTTAAAACATAGGGCTCAAAACAGGCAAAGATGAAGGATTGCCTCAGAAATATCATTAGTTTTAAAGTAATCGCATAATTTGCAGCCTTAGTAATTTCGATTATGGATGGTCATTCATATTCGTTTTAAGGGGAAAGACCATAACATTCCAATATTTTCATTCAGGATGTATTTAAATGTATTGTAATATTTATATCACTGAAACATATCCTTCCTGATTTTCCAAGAACATTGTATGTGACATGAAAGAAACATTTTCAGAACATTTAGACAGCTAAAACATGTCTGGAACAATAGATAAGTTGTAAGATTGGTAGTCAGAATAATATTATCCCTATACTAAATGGGAATCTAACATGTTTCCCAATGTTGAAATGTTTTGCATTACCTGGGTAAGTATTGGTGTCTAAACTGAGTTGGTATGGAGGGTTAATGAACTGTGTTTACACAGAGGTTGTCACAGTCACAGTTCAAATCCCTACACTGGTGGGATCCTAAAGAGCCTTTAGTATTATTCAAATTCAAATGCAGGCATTTCTCCCTACAGTATTCATGCCAATGAAGATTAATTATATAAGTTGAATATAGCATTGCTTCCAGTCTGGAGCAATTTCAGCATACTGTACTTAGTAATTTGTAAAACGAAATAAAAGCAGCAAAATTCAGTCCTGCATCTTTGCAAACACACAATTTCTTTGCAACACAGTGGACCTGGCAACTAATGATGTGTGACATTCAGATTTGATTGCTTTAAGATCTGTGGTTAATGAGTTCACAAATTAAACTTCCTTAACTGTGTTAATTCACTCATTACTGCCATGTGTGTGCCGAGGAATTTCAAATATTTTACTCACAAAGTAGTCATTGTAGGCCCTGCCATTGGAGTGAGTTTTGCAGAGCTCAGGTGCAAGGTGAAAGGACTGAAGCATTTTCTTTCATCTACCCTAATATTCAATTACATGTGAAACTCTGCAGATGCCTGTGGTGATCACCTGCTTTCTCATTATTTTAGACAAGCTGTATAAGTCTGAAAATGTATACTAATTCCTGCAAAGCCGCTGACAGCAAATCAAAGGACGAATGACAGTCCTCAGACTAGTGAGGAAGAGCGTGTTCCACCTTGGGAATGTGCAGGGTGTGCAGGTAGAGCATATGGGTTCGATTGGTGAATGTTTCAGGAAGTGTCTGCTGTGCTCACATCTGTGCCATGGTACTGGCAGGGGACCAGTAACCAGAGTGTGTCTCTGAGGTTATGACCCCCCCATCCCATTTCCCCCTCATCCACTCAAAATCTCTGGTTTTGTCTCCCCCCCCCTCCCAGGATTGCACAGTCTGAGTTGAAAGATGGGATTTGCAACCATGGTGGGTTCAGGAAAGTCTCCAGCTGCTCGATCTTGTCCATACAGACAGCTGAAGACTTATTCATAACAGGATGTAAAGAGGCAAACCAGATCATTCGGAGAGAGTTTTTCTGTGAATGGCTACTCCCAAACTCGGTCAGGTGGGTAGCTCAAAGTCCAAACAGACCCCGCAAACCAGAGTTTGTTTAAGAGGATAGAGTCTACACCTTTCAACAGCACTTTCAGGGATCAGATTATTCTTTTTTGCAGGTAATGTTTTGTTCTTAAAGGCAGTACAGTGTGCAGTTCATACAATGAAGCTATCATTTACTGTGAAGATGTGTCTGGAAATTTGTAAATCAGCTGGTAATAAAATGTAGGAATATCCCCCAAAAAAGTTTAGAGATCCAAAGTCTGAGCAGAATAAAAAATATCCTTTAACTACAAGAAACAGCCAAAACTACTGGCACTTCTCTCTCCAAAACTTCCTGAATAATTCAGCATTTGTAGATAGGAACACTTTCAGCTGAAAAATGCATAAAAAATAAATAAAAATGTTAATACTGTAATGTAATAAAAACAGGAAGACATCCATAGGCAACATACGCTAACAGACCTATACAGTCTATGAGTGATTTGAACAGAAATATGTAAGACATCAACCACTATGCTTCAACATTTGTGGCACAGGTTCACAATGTACAAGACACACTGTATGTGTGCCTGCTGGAGAAATGATTCTGTGAGGTTCCAGTTCTCTAGCAGAATGCTTAATATACTTAATTTATTAGTTAAGTAGTTAATTTATTCTTTTTATGTTAACCTGCAATTTCTGGATTGTTACAATCTGAGGATAAGGTAATGGCATGCCCACATTACAGTATCTATTTTCTACATAGTCAGACATTACCAGATGACTTCTCTGTTTGCATGCTTCTTTTGAAGGGTATATCATGGTGCACTCTGGGATTCCAAGATCTAGGGGTTCTGTACACTCTATCTACTGGACCGGTCTACAGCTGCTAACAGGAATTGCAAGAGTAGGAGCATCAGGCCCATGAATAACATATACACTTCCTGTCAATCACCTGTTGAGTGAGTGCACATTGTGGCCAGAATGTTACAGTACCTGCTGGAAACACACAAGTATGCAGGCGACTCCATCTGTTCTGGCTTTGTTCCCAGATCCTGGCACTTAAAACAAGCTTTCTGCCAATAATCATGGGCTGCTCACCAAAGTACTGGATTCAGAAACAGCATATGCTCTGTAATTACAAAGAAGGAAAGAAGGAGGGGACCAAAAATACAAACACTTGCACTGTACTTATGGCCACTGAGAAATTACTAATCTTTACATTTTTAACGGCAGACAACTGTTACTGTGTCTTGGCCTCTAAATCATCTTGTGGTAGATACCAATTTTCTCAGTGATGACTGTCATTTTTAGAAAATCATTACCCCAACATATATCAAATGTCCAGATTTCTGAGGGAATTAAATCTTGTGGTTGTCTGGATGCTTGTTAAATTGGTCACCTTTACTGTCACAATGACCCTGTACTTAGCTGTAATTTGGAAAATAGACAAATACTTTAAAGTTCACTGGATTGGTTTACTGAAGCTTTACAGCATTTCCTGGAGCACAAACCTTCAGTGCTAACAATTGGAGAAAGTTCCCCTTGGGAACCATGCAAGCAGCATAATGTACATTAACATATAGACATGGGGGGGACCCAGGACTCGGTAGTTCTCAGATATCCTTTCTGGCTGCTCATACATATCATGGACAGTGTAAGGATTCACTGTATGGCCTGGATCATGGACAGAGCCAGTATTGCCCATGGCTGGGAGGCTCTTGGGTAGGGTTGCCACCCGTCCTGTAAAATACGGAATCGTCCTGTAATTGACAATAAAATGTTGCATCCCGTATTGAACCAATACGGGATGCGATTTGTTCCATATATTCATAAATGTTCAGTACACATGTCTGTCACACCCATCGACACTACACCTAACAATAATGAAAAAAATAAAACACAGGAAATAGTAAGGCCAGCAAAATTGTCGTGGCAGGATCAGGACCTGCTTAGGGTTGCCACCCGTCTGGTTAAATATGGAATCGTCCTGTAATTGACAATTAAATGTTGCTGTGGTGGGTGTCCCTTGTTTTCATTTCTGAAAAGTGGCAACCCTACTCTTGGGTGACACAAAATTGTCCAAGACATCATAAAAAATGTGTCATATTTTTCTGTAGCCTGTTTAATAAGACATATTTATGCTCTTGAATGAGCAAAACATGACCCAAGCACAGGATGGGCCCTATAGCTCTAGAATTTTTTCATGGGCTGTATCATTAAATAAATATGACAAAACAGATTATAATATTGGGACATGAATTTGGCCCATCAGGGTAGGTTGGATTCAGTAGGTTGACAGACAGTGCCAATAAATTCTCTGATTGAACATGAAAGGTCACCTTTCCAGGTCAATTGTAAAATAATCCCAATAGTGCAACATCCTCTCTAAACAGCACAAAGATCTTGGCTTGAGGATGTTAGGAAGTTGGGTGTCATAATGGTGGAATGCCCTCAAGCTGTGCTGGGCTTTGGCCCCCGACCTTTGACCTACCCAGGGACTTACAGATGTGAATGGAGGATTCCCCATGAGATCAATATGTGGCACAGTGCCAGGTCTGGTAAACTTCAAAGTGCCTCGGACAGAGGTATCCATCTCAGTGATTCACAGAGTGATTCAGAAAGAGTATCCAAGCACTTATTTTGACACTGAGAGTTCTTACAATGGTGCTTAACAGATGTGATTCTCTAATGCCAAGGAGACAAATAGAACAGTGCAGGAAGCACTTGTCAAGACAGATATATGCACACATACTTACAAGTCCTGTAGAACTGATTAAGAACTGATTGAGATCATATATTGCAATCCTAAAAGAACAAACCTATCTCGTATAACTCTTGGTTGAAATCAGGGACCAGCTCAAAATTAGCTCTGTCTCTGTATATGCTAAAATCTTGCTGGAGTACATCCCTTCTGATGGGGAACAGTAAAATGTACAGACAGGCTGTACTGGGAGGCGAAAGCAGAGACCTTTTCCTTTTTTGATAATTTTCTCCATTGAGCACAGAAGGGGGCTGTCAAATAGGAAGTGGCTTCAGGCATAATGTCCCTGCACCACAGAGTGATCTCTTGCTAAGCCTGGATAGTGTCACCAGGAGAACTGTCATTGTAAAAACAAACAAAAACCAAAATACTTGCCTGTTCTAGACACCCCTTGCTTTCAGTGCATGATCCTCAATCACAAAAAGAATAGTTTTTAAAAGCAGTTTTTTTTTTTTTTTTTTTTTTTTTTGGGGGTCAGGAAGTCTCTTCAAAAATGGCACTTCATTGAGTTGATGCTGTTTATCCACCATTTGTGATGACCACTCAGGCATATCAGGCTTCTTTTTTTTTTTTTTTAAAAAAGATGTTTCTGATGTAATATGTTATTATTAGTTTATATCATCACTGGCCATAGCTGGTTTGACTGTTCACATTGACATTGTTACCATGGCACCCAGGATTCAGAAATTCATACAAATAAAATCAGCACCCAGGGGGCTGATCCCTGAGCACTTGAGGCAGGATAAGCAATGAATAAAATCATAATCATAAGATCTGCGTGTGTCTGTGTCTGTGTGTGCGTTGGGGGGTGCAGGCAGTTCTTTATCCTTTTGGCTGCATTTGCTCTATGGACACATCATGGGCAAGTGCTGCTGGCCTGACCTGTGTGTAGATAAGCCAGTGTATCTCTGTGACCCATGTAGTAAGAGCTCTTCTTTTCCTTTTTCAGCCCAAGCTTTGGGACACAGTGGATGCCTGGGCATATGTTTAATGTTCTAAAGAAAAGGAATGCATAAGCTGACATATTAAAAATAAAAACACCTCCTATGACTTAAATTTTTAAAAGATTGTCATTTCAATTCTGATATTATTTTTTAATTGAAATAAAACCACACTGTTATGTAAGTTGTGAGAAACAATTACAAATGATTCAGATTCTGGCAGAGATTCCCCTCAAATGACTTTATGTCAGTACATGCTAGCTCAAAATGCAACACCAGTGAAACGTGTGAACATCGTTTAAGTATCTGTGTGTAAATTACAGGAGAAGCATCATTCCAATGAGGTGTAATGAGAAGCATCGAAAAATAGTCACTGGCAGCTGGACTGAACAGACACAGTTTGTAACTTTAACAATCACTCCTCCGCCCCCGCCGCCGCCCTCTATTCCACATGCCTGGACCCTCAATGCACTGCTTTTTACAGGCTGCATCAGACAGTTTCTTTCACCATCTTATCCCGTGCTCTTAGAGAGCAGCTGGTCTTCGGTAGCTCATGGACTTTCCCACAATCTCTCCATGCTCTCTCACAACTGGAAGGTAAAGGACATCAAAGGCCAGGCTCTAGATCCAATAAAGACGCTTCAAACTATGCTTATTATAGTCTTTGGACAACACAATGAGAGTCTCCAGAGAGAGCAGACAGACATGCACACGGTGCAGCTTATTGTTAATATTAAGGTCCGTTGGAAGAAACTAGTGAGTGAAAGAATGTTAAATGAGCAGCTTCACCGTGTAGAGTTCAGGACCTGAACCATGGTGTCCAGCTGGAAACAGTGTGGAAACTGGTCAATTATAGACTAAGTCAGAGATAAGAGACTTAGAATGAAATATCGCTGAGATTTTCAACCTTTATTAGAGATATTTTCCATTTCTCCAAACATACAAATTTTGTATGCCCATTCACTGAAGATTGTATTTGCTTAAACAAAATCACAAGGCACACTTTGGCACCAAACAGAGTTGACAGAGTGCAAAATGAGGACTTCTATGATAGTTACTTCACAAATAGTTCTATATGCCATATGTATATCAGAGGTAATCTAATGAGGTCACTTTTTCTGGTTTCTTGGTTTAAGTTTAACTGTATGTTCCAAATCCATATTCAGAACTATGTGCTGGAGTTACTCAGATTTTTGTTTCCAAAATGAAACTTGTCTGAAAAAAGAGGAAAAACTTGAGAAACACTGGGAATAGATTAAACCTAGTATTTCAAAACAGCAGTTCTGGCAGTTAAGCCAAATGGAAAACAACTTCAGAAACAGGTCAAATTTCATTTAAAAGGACTGCCTGATCACCATTGAACAATCACATTGTTATTCTGAAAAGTGCCTTCATGTTTGTAGCCATACTACTAAATACAATCTTGCAGCCTGCAATTACTGTGGAGACACTTAAAAAGACAGATAGAGATAAATGATGACTGGGAGAGAGGATTCTGGATTTCTTAACCATAAAGCAAGCTCAATCCTTTTATTGTTTGCTCTCTCATAAGACTTCTCTTGTTGTTTTGTAACAATAATAGATTTATTTTTCCCTAGAAACACAAACATGTGGATATGCACACAGAAGCATGAGCCCACGCATATATACACAAGCAAACATGCCTGGGTGGTGATGATATTGTGGTGGTATGTTGTAGTTATCATTCTACATTATTAGGATTTATTTTACACACACACACACACACACACACACACACACACACACACACACACACACACACAACACACACACACACACAAACACACACACACACACACACACACACACACACACACACACACACACACACACTCACACACACACACACGCACGCACACACACATACACACACACACGCACACACACACACACACACACACATGCACGCACGCACGCACGCACGCACGCACGCACGCACGCACGCACGCACACACCTATGAGTACAGAACAAACAGGATGCCCTATCAGGGTTGATATTGTCCCAGCTTACCATGGACCATATATTATGGGGAGCGTCTTTCATAATTAAACCACTGTTCCAGCAAGGAAATCAGAGCAGGTACAGGGGAAAGGCAAACAGGAGGGAGACTGTCTCACATCCCAACCGTTCTCACCAGACACCAATTACCAACATCTCAACATCTCACTCTGCCTGTCACATCCACCCCCTACATTCCACCACCACCACCCTCCCCCACACGCCTTCTCATTGCTCCTTCTGTGTCTTCCATAGTCAATGTTCAGACACTTTCATTTCTATTTGAAAGAACAACTTAGTGTGTACTTTAGAATAAAAGAAGAAAGGCTAAATGTATTAACTGGCAAATGGATTCAGAAGGGGGTGTAGAGGGGACACATAGTCCTCAATGTTCTGGCCTTTCATTTTGCAATAAAGG